>OV815270.1:18222120-20722120 GCA_929108145.2 Limnephilus rhombicus
AGAAAGATACATTCATAGACGCTGCCAACTGGCCGACAAGTATCGTTGTGTCTAAATTAAAAATTTTATCATCATCAAATAAAGAAGATGGCCCATATCCAGGTAAATCCCTAAAAATGGTAAAACTATCTTGTCACACTAAAAAAGACACTGCAACTTTTTAAAACTAAAGCTATCGATAGTTATTATTTATTCTTAATGACCTTCCCTTTTAATTTGTTTTTTAAACAGTTTTCGTATAGATTTTACATCCCGGTTAATATTATCCAATTTTGTCTTATAAGTGATATGTGATATCTTAAGGCCAAATATTTTTCCACGGTTGAATGAATTCATTTAAGTAAGATAGTTTTCTACATATAATGATATAAATGAAAAGAAAATCATTGTTATAAGAGATTTATTTTTGTTTGATTATTTTTAAAAAATAAATAAGAAATACAGAAAATAAGAAAGATACATTCATAGACGCTGCCAACTGGCCAGCAGGTATCGTTGTGTCTAAATTTAAATTTTTATCATCATCAAATAAAGAAGGTGGCCCACATCCAGGTAAATCCCTAAAAATGGTAAAACTATCTTGTCACACTAAAAAAGACAATGCAACTTTTTAAAACTAAAGCTATCGATAGTTATTATTTATTCTTAATGACCTTCCCTTTTAATTTGTTTTTTAAACAGTTTTCGTATAGATTTTACATCCCGGTTAATATAATCCAATTTTGTCTTATAGTGATATCTTAAGGCCAAATATTTTTCCACGGCCAAATTTATCAAATTAACTTGATGCAGAAGACCGTAAATCTGATCGGTTTTTACTTCGAAATAATTATCGGGAAAATTTAATTTGAAGAACAGGCAACCCTGTAAACATGGCGTCAAAACATGGGGTCAAACGGCGTTGTCCTAAGACCAAATTACACTATTAAAACTGAATTGTTTCTTTAACTGAATGGTTATTTAAAGGTTATTAACCGATGATAGGTAACATTTTTAGTTGTTTTCAATCGTCCTATGTAATTCCTGCACACTGATATAGCGCAAATCGTCATTTTCAAATGTCACACAACACGTGTTTACCGTACAACGATAGTGTCGCCACTGAGCGGACAGGCCGAGCTTATCTACCAACCTTTGGCAGATATTTTTTTTGGCGCTTCGTCACTCGAGCGCTATATCTAGACATTTATATAATCAAAGTTTGGAAGGGTGAAGACACACGTTAACCGTTTGTCTCATTTTCTACTGTTGACATTTAGTGTGTAAAAAAGAGACGCAGCATTATATCTTAAAGAACAAAAGCGAAACAATCAGCGCATTGACATTTGACGTTTTTGAATTTTTGGAATTCACGCCAACTTCAACTAACACAACATTGCTACAGCTCTTTCAAAAGATGAAAATTCGTTCCATACAAAATGTATGAGGAAATGAATTGTCTTCATAACTTTCTTTTTCGTAAATTTTTTCGATGTTTTAATAGTTATTCTGTTATCCGGGCGGAAAAAAATCCAACAAATTAAAGATAATTGAAATCGGTCCAGCCGTTCTCGAGTTATAAATAGTGTAACTAACCCGACTTTGTTTTATATATTAAGATTACTCTAGACCCCCAATGTCCGGGCATACATTGTTAGCAGGCAGTATGCGAGTGCGTAAATGTTGTTAGTTATTATTTCACAGTATCACGTCTCATCTCTGCCACCTGACGTAGCTGAAATAAAAGTTTGTTAATATGTAGGAATAAAAGTTAATAGAATAAAAAAAATACATATTATGATGAGATTGTTTGACTTAACCAAAGCAGCTGAGCTACAGTCACCCGGCAGTCCCGCCGTGGATAAGCGGAGCCATCAGTCCAGTTGCAAGCGAGACTCGGTGTCCGCGCCCCTAAGCCGGCTTCCCGGTAGGCCCTCGAAGAAAGTGTTGGGATTAAGGGCGGTTCGACCTGAAGACACTAGGGATAAAAGAGAGCATCGGGTCACCGGAGGCAGGGTGGAAGGGCACCGGTCCGCTACAGTTGGTCTTCTGGCCCGCTCATGGGGACGGGGGAGGCGCGGGCGGGTTATGCAGTGGCTACCTTGGGAGTCATCTTCTCGGTTGTGGCACGGATATAGATCTAGTCCCTTGACGGGGTGTAGGACAATACAAAAATGAGATGGTAGTTTAGTTCCGGCTCCTTGAATGATACAAGTCCAGAAACGAAAAACTTGTTGATATATATCTTAGATTTAAAAAAAGAGTGCTAGAAAAATGCAAGTATAGTTAGGATACGCGTAAGATTATTGATAATATCTAGTTAAACAAAAAGGAAAAAAACAAGTAACAGACAAATTTTAGATGTTAAAGAGGTTGTTGAAGATGGTACCTAAGAAAACATGATATATATTAATACAAAACATGATACATGAGTAAACAGTTTCAGTGTGAATAAGGAAATGTAGTGCGTAATATCCGGGCAGTAGTAGTAGTATAAATATTGTAAAAGGGTGACCGTGGATGCCAGGAGCAATTACACCTAGATCCTAAACACATAATGAAGTTAAATTTAATCATCGACTCTAAGTAAAGGCCATCTCTGGTCCTCCTGGGAGAGGTTTCTAGGAAGAAGCCGTGACAGATTTTATAATATTAGATCACTATTAAAATTTTACATCTGTTTTTACTTTATTTGCTACATTAAAAAAAAAAACTATGTTAGAAAAATGGTAAGTACCTTATTACCAGCCAGAGTATGCTTTTCCTCCTCCCCAATTTTCTTACATCATTAAAAAAATAATTATAAAAATGCCGCACAAGAGTTCCAACTGCTCCATCTATGAAATAAAGAAATATGTTGTGCGGGAGAAGGTAATGTGAAAGGGAAGGAGATGGGGTAGAGGAAGGTGAGGAAATATCAATTCAGACCCGGTCATCCAACACGGCAAATAACGAAAACGGCTGAAGTTACTTCAAGCAACGTTTCAATTCTGATGAGTGGTCTTTCACCAGGGCGGTACTGATACTTACACGATAGCGATACTTCCACTCTGGAACGAGCCACAAATGTACCATTAATTATTTTTAATTTATTAATTGTTTAATTGGGAAACAATACAAATTAATTCAAAATCTTCTTAAGTCGGTTCGTCATTGCTAACGAACGTAACCACTACTCCAATTTCCTTGGTGGACGAAGATCCTCCACTCTTCGCGGTGCTGCGCTGCCTGGAGATCTGCGAACGCCGACGTATCGGACGCCAATTATACTTCGTCACTTCGTCAATTGGTGACCTTCCTCTGCTTCTTCTACCTTCCATTTTGATATTGACTATGAGTTTCTCCAAGTCGGATTCCTCAATTTGGCGAGCCACGTGTCTAAAGTATCTTAAAATACGTTGTAGGCAGATAGTTGAAAGTCTATTATGGATGACCAGCTCTTCCAAAATTAACATATTTGTGCGTCTGGCTTTCAATGGAATCCTGAGCATTTTTCACCAGCACCACATTTCGCGGGCGTCTATCCGCTTTCTTTCTCAGACTCGTGTCCATGTTTTCATAAGAGTGTCTTCTGTATATCAACGGTCTTCGTTATTCTTCTTCATTCAAAATAATGGTACACGTGCGGCACTTTTCCAGAGTGGAAGTATCACCATTGTGTGATTATCATTATTGACCTGAAAGACCACCATTCAGAATTGATATATTGCGTTACTTGAAATGGAAAATTTAACCATGTTTGATGGCCAGATCTGACAATAACACAAATGTTTGAGCAACCCGGCAACATTTTAAATAGTGTCTTATTATAGGTAACTCCGAGCAGTAGGACAGTAATCGTACAGAAAATCAAAATGAAATGTTTTAAAATTTATTTTTACCATGCCTCCCATTCCAAGTAACATAATTTTATTTCTTTTTTCTGTAAAATATTTGTATTTTTTCCTGTCATATTGTATTACCTTGTCTTTATAATAAATAATAAATAATAAATAAATAAATAAAAAAAAATCATGATACAATCTTATTAAATGGTCTGCAGTTAATTTTTTATATTATTTTATGAGGACTTCCCATAAAATGGAGGTACTTTATACCCACGGTTTAGTTATTACCAGTAATATAATACCCGCGGACACCGAATTGTAGTGATTTAAATCCGTGTGGGAGCTATTTTAATAAATTAACTACCTTCTTCTATGTGGGCATGCACTTTGGCACTTCATCATTGGCAATTATTACAGATATGCATCTAACAGCCACAATCGTCAGGTGTAACAATCTACTACGGATATTAAATATGATTTAGATATTAGGTTATGTAAGTAAACATTTTTGAATTGAAAACTTCTCACCGCTGTGATTTGAAATTCTATGAAACGGAAACGAGCGACAGTAAAAAGAGACAAACGCATACATCTATAGGATTTAGCCTTCGATGGAATGAGATAGAATGAAACCTTACCGCATTGGCCGCTCTGATTATGAACACCCTTTTCAAGGCTCCTATTAAGATTTATTTTCCTATTGGTTGAGATTGTGTGGTAAAGGTTTCACTTCTACCGCGTACCGCACTCGATTTTTTTTCTCTAAAATTTCATGTTGTGTGTGTACAGTAACTTTTTTTACGTCAAATAAATTGAAAGGATATAACATATTATGTGACTAATTTATTTAACGCTAGTACATTCTTGGCAAAATAATGACGACATAAACAAAAATTTTAACAAAACAAAAAAACGACTTCAAAAAATGCCCTAAAATGTAAAAAAATAATTTCGTATTGTTCTACAACTTAATAATCAACTTACTTTTTCTACTCATCAATATGTAAGTACGATTGTTATTTTTTGAGTCGGTGTCAGTCAAGGTAGGTTTGTAACTACATACATAGTAATAGGTGAGAAGTGCTTTTGTCGCACGCGCGACGTGACGAGGCGAGAGCGGGGCCGCGCTGCGGCGGGAGGAGAGCTGTCAAATGAACACGCCGGGCCGGGTACCTTGGCTGACACCGACTCCTACCTACATATTGACAAGTAGAAAAAGTAAGTTGATTATTAAGTTGTAGAAGAATACGAAATTATTTTTTTACTTGTTAGTGCATTTTTTAAGTCGTTTTTTTTGTTTTGTTGAAATTTTTGTTTATTTTTATTTTTTATTTTTAGTGAATCTGAAGTACACTAACTAATTTATTTGAATATAGGTAGCTCTACTAAAAGTGCTGTTCATGTGAGACAGACATTACTTGACCATAACGACGTTACGGTAGGTGACTCAAAGGTCCGGATAGCCTATAAAAGATTCGGCCGAGTATCGTTAATTTGCTCCTAAGAATTGAACAGTTCGATTCCATAATCAGAACCTAACCAAACTCTCATCAAACTACCCTTGAAGTACATCCTTTCCAATAAAAATAGAATCATCGAAATCGGTTGGCGTGATATTGAGTTATTCGTCCATTTGTCGCGTACATACTTAATGCAAATTTAAGACTTATATGGTTTTCTCATGGATGCCATTGTCAGAACTGGACCAAATTGAAATGGGACTCAAAGGTCCGGATAGCCTATAAAAGATTCGGCCAGGTATCGTTAATTTGCTCCTAAGAATTGAAGAGTTTCGTTACTTTGTCATGGATCCCATGATCAGAACCTTACCAAACTCTCATTAAACTACCCTTGAAGTATATCTTTCCAATAAAAACAGAATCATCGAAATCGGTTGGCGTGATATTGAGTTATTCGTCCATTTGTCACGCTCATACTTAATGCAAATTTAAGACTTATATGGTTTTCTCATGGATTCCATTGACAGAACTGGACCAAATTGAAATGAAACCACACGGGAAGCACCAGCTTTCAAATAAAAAAAGAATCATCAATATCGGTTCACCCAGTCGAAAGTTCTGAGGTAACAAACATAAAAAATAATAAATAAAAAAAATACCGTCGAATTGAGAACCTCCTCTTTTTTGAAGTCGTTTAAAAATTGAAGGCGACCGTTTAAAATGTTTTAAACGGCATATAGTCAAGATGGGTCATAGGAAGATTAATGTAAAATTAATGGTCCATTTCGAAAGGAGATGATTTTACTCATAGATGAAGACGAGTAGTGCCTTGTGGGCGTATTTCGTGATCCAATTATAGGCCCAATTTGTACAATTATTACAAATATATTTCCATGCAAAACCGTACATGTTGTTGTAATTCAAACGGGATTGCGATTTACAATTTCAGGCAAGTTTAAGAGAAGCGGACCAAATGGCAGGGTAAATGGCCTAGAACCAAAAGTTACGAAGTCAGTGGCACATTTGTTTTCATTAAAATTTGCATGGAAGACACTTCTAGGATTATATTCTTTATTCTTTGGTTTTATATTGTAAGGAATATAATGATGTAATGTAGTGTGTATGTGCGATTTTTTTCTGAAATTTGTGTATCGATATTGCAATTTATTAAATGTTAAATCAAAATAAAACAAAATCGAATTCGAAGAACAAAATTATAAGTTCACAATCATAAATATTTGAGTTAAGTCGTTTTGCTCTGAATTTTGCTGTTTGTTTACTTGGAGGATTTGTTTACAACGAACTGCTAAACTCTACTTTGAAGAAATTTGAATGTGAAGAACAAATTTCAAAGACAAAGTGAGCATTTTGGTGTTGTAGAACCTAATGAAAAAAATCCATTTTAATAAATTTGTTGATTATTTCCACCCATCACCTTGTTGAATTACTTATGTGCTCATCGAGAAATATAATTTAAAGGTGCATGGTTTATTATAATTTTTTGGAAACGATTTATCGATGTATGAAGTTAGTTAAAAAATAAAATAAAAATAGTAATAATAAAGCGAATGTTGTGGCAAGGAAGGTTTTTTGATATTCGTGAAAGCTATATGGGTTTCTTCTCCAGAAGGTTATCTACCCAAGAAGTCGAAAACAACCATGTAAAACATTAAGTATTGTAATGTATGATCAAGACAACAAAACAACAGGGAGAGGGTGTAAAACTGCTACCAACGCAATTTTTGCATTGCGTAGCTATAGGTTATTTTAAGTGATCGGACAACTCAGAATCGTGCAACTTCAAAGGTTTCCTTTGAAAGGTCATTAAAACTGATGAAAAAAATATACCTATGACAAATCGGTTAAAAAGGTTACGTTAGGTTAGGTTAGGTTACGGGCTATTTTTCAGTTTTTATTTTCATAAAATTTATAGACTTTTCAAAGGGGTTTTGAAATTGCATGATTCTGAGTTGTCATGGAACCGATATTTTAATATTGGTTGTTGTATTTAGTGCTACGAAATATATCGGGAAATCGGATTTTAAGAAACTTTCATTTATCTTGAATCGGATCGATTTCATCCTGATATGGGCAACGTCAGACTGTTAAATTCTAAACTGAGGTAATGATATTTTTATAACACCTGGTACAGGGGTAAGAAACATTTCGATAATAATATTATTATTTTACACCTACCGAATACAATTAAAATAAAGAAATGATTTTTTCATTTTAATCTGACTATGTATTATGTGCCTACATGTAGGTACCAACTGTCAATGGAAAACAAAAAATTAATTGTTAATATTTTTTCCTTGTGAGTATCAGTACATCCAGGTATCAATTATTATTAATTGGATTGATAAAAACATTTTCCGCAAGTCCGTTTAAGGTTGCCCTTTTAAACGTTCAACCAAACGAGATCCCATTCACAAAAAGGTCACAATACAACACAAAACCTGACTGTAACTTTGTGATATTAAAATAGACTAGCAATGCTACGGCCCTGAAGGCGGCTCTTTAATGGGCGTCGTCCAATTCAGTAAAGTTCCCTGCCTTGTAGTACAACGGCGATAATTAGAATGTGTGCAAAAATTTACTTATCATATAGGTACTTATCCATTTTTTCATTCAAATAAAAACCATTTGTGAAAGCCTTAATAATATATGAAAGTCGTATAACTTCGTTCATTCGAAATTCACTTTACTTTTTTTTCTGGCAATCAGAATTCCCGTTCATATAATATATCATTAAGGATACAATTTTTTTTTCATGGGCTTAAATTTTGGAATTTTATGAAAGCCAATGAAACCGATTCCAAAAACAGCCGGCTGCTGGGAAAATCCAATAGCAGCAAAGTCACCGGGACAAAAAAAATATAACAAGAATATCGTCGTACATGAAGTTGGGTTCATAAATAAGATTTTTTCTTTTCGTTTTTTATTCTTGACTTCGTACAACGTTATTGTAAGCATAACGTTAATTTGTTAGCATTTATTAGCTAATTTTAATTATTTTTTTTTTCATCTTTTTGATTTTTTTATTTGAAACTTGGAAACTTTCCATGTTGAGAAATTTTTGATCCTGGAAAATTTTATTTGAAAAAAAAATTCTGAGAATGCCGAGAAATACAGCTCTGAAAGATTTTTTTAATATTATATTATAATAGATATTATAATAAATCTTTTCGACATTATGTGAAGTTTGGAAATATTCCATGTTAGGAAAAATTATAATATTTCTGAGAAAATCGGAAAAAATATTGGATAATTTGTCGGAAAATGGTTGGGCAAATTTTTATAAAAATAATTATCTTTTTGATTTTGTTATGTGACGTTTGGAAATTTTTCATGTTGAAAATTGAAAAAAAAAATTGCTCGAAAAATTTGTCGCAAAATGGGTCGGGAAATTGTATAAAAGATTTTGAAACTGAGAAATTCCAAGATTTGTAAAATTTCTTTTTACATTTTCTCATCTATTTGAATAATTCAACAATCATTGTTTACAACATTCCTCAACTGTTACAACTACTACTATCAGGTAAATGAACATTTTATTTATTTCCTTTTTTTGCAAGTAGAGATAATGACATTCTCTCATTGGGATCTCCCGTGCTGATAATTAAACCACATCTAGGTAAAATATCCCATCTTAACAAAAGAATTGCAATCTTTGGAGCACTGGCGTCAGGTAGTCTCCGGTATTACAATGGAAGATTTTCCGAGGTATTAGCGTTATTGATTGCTTCGGCACCGGTGCACAGTAGTGAAAAACGCCAAAAGCCTGCCAAACATATACACCTCATTCTTGAGTTCAACAGCTCGGCTGTGGAAAGATTTCGTGTTTTCTCCTTCTAACATTACCAATGAGTCTCTTCTAGATTTTTTGTACTTCCTCCCTCCTACACGTATTTTCTCAGGGCCTTCTGTGTGGAGTTAATATTGATATGTGTAGGTAACGAAAATAAACAACAAACGAACCACAACATACCATTTTTAATTAACTTTTCAATGAAGTAAACTTACTCCTTTAAGTAGGGTACCCTTTTACACTGGTGTACCTAACCTCGTAATAAAGGAGTGCCAACTTACAGATTTACCACCGTGTGCAAAGCAGTCTTAACACAACAACGACAGGCCAAACCAGCCATTAGGTACCTACCCATAATAGACCACCACACCTGGAGGGGCTTAAGGGAAAGATACCACAGGACCTAGAAACAGAAAGATAATTAATTAAAGTTAATACGCCGCAAAGCATTAACAAGCTTAGCGTATATTTATATTAAGACCGCTGGCCCCCATCACATCAAAGCAATCATCAAATTAGTCTAAATTCCTATCATGACTAGATTTTTTGCCCTAAAACAGGACTTTGGTAGAGATGGTTAATATACTTCGACTACTACAACACGGGCATGTGCCTAGTGTGGCAGTCGAAAAACTTGAAAAACTGTATACCTACCTGAAAAAATATATGTTTATGAATAAAGAATAATTTAAAAAAAAAATTAAAAACCGTCTATGGAAATTTGAAATGCCATAAAGTACAAAATGTTAATTAATCAGGAAAGCGAAAAGATTTTTTTTTCTTTTTCATAAAAATATATCTCCTGTTTTTGTAGACCTATGATTATGATTTTTTATTATAAAACAACATAAAATTCTAAAATTCAAAATTCAAAAACCAAAAATACAAGCACAAAAGGTATAGCTTATAGTTGGTACATCCTATTTCTTCCAGCTACCCCATTACATACAAATGTAATACGATACATATATGTATTATAAAACCAAACAATTACATAGAATGGATCTTTCAGAAATCTAAACATTTTTTGAAATTTTTTTAAATAGCAGTATTTTAATTTTAATATTTTCAAAGAGATAATCTTTTGTTCCGAATTGGATGCCGCGAGTGGCCAAAACCTTATAGACTCCTCTAGGAGGTTTTGGAGTGGCCCGCTGAAAACGAGACATTTCCACGACCCAAAGCTGTCCTTCGTGAAATCGGTAAAGTCCCGGAAATCGGGACGTATGGTCACGTTATAAATTCCTTCAGCTAGATTCTAAAGGATTGCTAATTTTAAATAATTTGGGATAGCGAGAATGGCAGCGCATGCAACGTCCTGCAGCAACTTAAAGATACTAAATTAGTTTTAGACGTAGGCGGAGTCAGTATAAAAGTATAAATAACGCTTCCACGCCGAGCTTGTTTAGTCTGTCTGCCAATGCTAATTCCGTCTAACTTTTGGGCATACACGGACAAGTTGTTTCTTCTTATTGGCTGTTTCTTTTATATGCACCACACTGGAGTCCTGCTGCCTGAAGCAAGTGGAACTGAATTTTTTGTAGAGGTGAAAAAAGGGTATTTGGGAAGGATATCTTTCAGATGTGGTTAAACTTTATCAAATCAATTCAAATATATCTTTCAGATGTTTTTTTAATTTTTTTTATATGAATACCGCACAAGAGTCACCAACTACTCCCGTCTGGAGCCAGTGAGACTATGGCTTCACCAATTGGGGTATGTTGTGAGGCTGAAGATAGTGGGGAGAGGAATCAGATGGGGAAGAGGAAGGTGCCTTTGTGCTATGCATAAAAATCTTGTCTAAACGTTAGTTTATAAATTAAAAATAATAATTAATATTTGACAAGTTTAAGTATTTCCCCAATAAATGTAGTCATAATTTGTCTCGACGCCACCTAGCGAGGGATTTAACACTAACAATGTCTCTCTCGCAAAAATAAAGTTGGTTGTTTTCAGGTGGAAAAATATAATAAGCAGTAATTGTTGAATGAAACACTAGTATATATTGAATTATTTGGCGGGTATTTGATAAGCCCCCATAGCTCAGTGGTCAAGAGCAGCTGACCGGCAATCAGAAGGACACGGGTTCAAGTCCCGTTGGCGGCAAGTATCTTTTCTCGGAAGATTTTTCAATGTTGATGAGTGTTTCAGGCTGATAATTATTGCTTATAATAATTGTTAACCTTTGTGCTATGCATAAAAATCTTGTCTAAACGTTAGTTTATAAATTAAAAATAATAATTAAATAAAATTTATTTGCGCACGCCGGGTTCGAACCCGCGACCTTCGGATTGTGTGTCGAGAGTGTTACCTCGGGACCACGAAGGCCGTCAAAACTTGGTGTTTAAACTTCATCAAATCAACTATCAAAGATATCTTTCAGGTGTGGTTAAACTTTATCATATCAACTCAAAGATGTGGTTAAACTTTATCAAATCAACTCAAAGATAACTTTCAGATGTGGTTAAACTTCATCAAATCAATTCACAGACATCATTCTTACACGGTTAAACTTCATCAAATCAATTCAAAGACATCATTCTGACGCGGTTAAACTTCATCAAATCAATTCAAAGACATCATTCTGATGCGGTTAAACTTCATCAACTCAATTCAAAGACATCATTCTGACGCGGTTAAACTTCATCAAATCAATTCAAAGACATCATTCTGACGCGGTTAAACTTCATCAAATCAATTCAAAGACATCATTCTGACGCGGTTAAACTTCATCAAATCAATTCAAAGACATCATTCTGACGCGGTTAAACTTCATCAAATCAATTCAAAGACATCATTCTGACGCGGTTAAACTTCATCAAATCAATTCAAAAACATCATTCTGACGCGGTTAAACTTCATCAAATCAATTCAAAGATATCTTGCACTTTTAAAAATGGATAGAATTTATTTTCATAGTTTTATAATCCCAGTTTTCAGGAAAACTTAAGGAAGTGATAGACATAAAATAAATTTAAATCATTAATTTGTTGTTAACAAGTTTAATTTGTAAAGCTCCATTTTTATTTGTATTTCATTTATATATTCGATAATATTATTAATTTATAAAAAAGGTTTATTCATAAACAAGTTCTACTATGTAATTATTATTGCTGTTTCGCCTTCTGAAGGCCATATCAAACTGTCGGAAAGTTTAATAATGCTTTCAGAAGGCGAAACAGCTTTCACGCGTAATAATAATTACATAGCAGAACTTCTTTATAAATAAACTGTTTTTATAAATTAAATAATAATATTATTAAATATATTAAAGAAAAATTATATCATAAAATTAAACAATGCTCCATTTAGATTTTTTTTAATATTGAATTTGTATTCAATGATTAAATAATTAATTTCGTTTATTTTATACGTAAAGAACGCGTATTTACGTATCCCACTCAGGATTAATGTTACATATCTACGCCTGTCTCAACACGGGTATACCCTAGTGAGACAGGCATCGAATAAAGTAATGTAAACATACCTTGTATAGATAAATAAATACAAAAAAAAATATGCCTGACGATTTTGAAAGGCCTAAAATACTTTCAAAATCGTCAGCTTTTTTTGTTTTATTTGGTTTATGAGATGAGCTTTGTGAAACAAACGGCACAGCAACTTGCTTATTACGGTTCATGAATTGTTTAACGATTTTCTTTTGTGTATCTATTAAAAATTTTAAAGTTTAAAAATATTTTTTTACACAAATACTCAAACACAGAAATCCAACTCGAAATAATTTGACAGAGAAACAACAACAAAAATGGTATGTAAATGTTTGGAAAAGATTTATCTTACCGTTATTGATGTGGTGTCTTTAACGTTCGATGGGTGTCCGGCGAACATTTCTATGGCCAAAATTTTAGGCTGTTAGTTCGATCCTACACAATTAAAAAAAAATTCAAACATTCATCTACTAAAGAAGATGTTTGCATATTTTTAGATGCCTGCCACATGATAAAATTAGTTCGAAGCGCTTTTCAAGCCAAAAAAGTAATAGTTGATGAAAATAAGATTGAATCCAAATGGAATCATTTGGAAAGCTTAAATCAAATGCAAAATGACAAAATATTACATTTTGCGAACAAATTGAGGCCGATACATATAAATTTTCTATTTTTTTTTATTTTGTTATCACTGTAATTACTAATTACAGTTTTTTATTAGATTAATAACGAGCACTTCTTTCCTAAAACTCAAACACCAGCTTACATCAAGAAAAAATATAAAAATGCACTGAATTTTACACTGCAAGTCTGTTGATTATTTAAAATATGTTTAAAAAAACAAAACTAACTAATATTTATTTTTTTAATCTACACGAATCAATCATAATCTTGTTTCATAACCTTTTTTTTGAATTAAGTAAGCTCTGAGGAAGTGAGCATTGCTCAGGAAATATGTCGGTTTTTTATAAACAATAAACGTGGTTAAAACTAAGAAAATTATTAATTATGAAAAAGAAATTCGTTCAGCAAATAATACGTAATGGGCTATTATATTTTATGTTTAAAATACGAAAAAAAAATGAGAAACGTTTTTTAATTAAAAAATAAATTAAATAATGAGCCCATTACCAGTTCGGCCCTTCCCTGTAAAGCGCTCACCCTCCCCCCGCTCGCTGAGTAGTAACTCTGTCTCTATCCCCACTCCCCAATGGAGACAGCTACACTGGTTTGGTGGTATAATAGGTTCCGAAATGTTTATACCGCTTCCTTAGAATCATAGTTCCATGTGTACATGTGTTCCATAAGTACGCAGGCATTGAATTCGGTAGTTTTCGGTCGTTCGGGATTAGAGCGTTGGAGGTCATATTTGTAGGTACTAACTAATTGGAGGTAAAATAGCGATGCCAATTTTTTCGCTTCGTGTCTCATCTAAATATAATAAATCCAAGTTTCTGTCCATCTTTGAAAATATTATATAATAGGCAGGTATTTTATCGCTTTTCTGGATTCTTCAAACAAACACCTTGAATTTTGAAAATGAAACATAAATTCAAAGCAATAGTTCCATAGTTTATTTCACCGGAGTTACAGGCAGAGGTACAACCGAAATTGGTATTTTTAATTAAAGGAAAACAATCACTTTGTTTGTAACCACGATTTATTGATTTAATTTTTATTTACCGACCGGTTTCACTTAATACAAGCATCTTCAGGGTATAAATTAACAGTTTTAATTTATACCCTGAAGATGCTTCTATTAAGCGAAACCGGTCGGTAAATAAAAATTAAATCAATAAATCGTGGTTACAAACAAAGTGATTGTTTTCCTTTAATTAATATGTCAAACCACAAAGAGACTGCTTTCTACCAAAAAAAAAAAAAAAGGTATTTTTAATTTCTGTGGCTTTATCGATCTAGGGCTGTGAACCCCAGGAGGTTTAGTACAGTTTAATCGATAACTTTACATCTGATCGATAAGCGTAACTACCGACGGTTTTATACCGTTTTCCCAAGCACGGCAGCAATGTTGATTCTTTTTCTTCTTTGTGTGCCCTATCAGGTCCACCGACGTTAGCGATCGCTCTTGAAAATGTCTCTCTGTCTTGCGCTGCCCGGAACAGCTCCTTCACACTTCTAATGCAGGTCCACTCTCGTATATTTCGCAGCCAAGACATTTGTCTTGGTTGATAACCAGACCAATATTGATAGGAAATAAATAACAAATCGATATCCGCTGGCAACACTGGTGGATTTATCTATGGATTTAAATTCGTTAACGTCAAACCGCAAAAAAGCATTTTGATGGACTTAATGCAAATTATAAACCACCTTACAGTATTTGCACAAATTTTCGGAAAAAAATTAAATTACTACTGTTTCTTTTAGAATGTTTGTTTTTTATATATTTTTCATTATATTAACTCAGTAGATAGGGTAAGATAATTTTTTTTATTTAATGAGATCAAGTAAACACCAATATATTATTAACATTATTGACATGTTTCAAAAACATAATGACACCACAAAGTGTATTTGCGAAGTTTGAAGGAGTAAGAAATGCCAAAGTTGTCTCTAAACAAAAGTTGCCAGAAAAAAATATCATTTACCTGTATCTTATAATTTAAAACCAAGATAAATAAAATAGCACACACACGAACTAGATATTTGTAACACCTTTTGATTTTAAAATAATTACTTAGTTTGGATGGGTATTTTGGCCACAAATCCAAAATATTTTTTTCTATGAAAAGGGACTTAGCGCTTTAGGTATATTACATTTCCAATTGTATTATTATTTATTAGCCAGTAGGTTAGTTATTAGACCTGGTTAATAGTTAGTTAGTCTCCTTTTTTCAATTTCAATTCCTTTTTTCTTCCCACCTAGAGAGGTAGATCAAGATCGATCTACTACGCTACGATATACTCACATTTAATAAATCTTTCCGAGATCTGGGGTTTTGCTACCAAAAATCATTCCCGAGATTCAAGTCATTCGAAATAGAGCCCTACGAAATTTCTTTAATTTTTAGTGGGACACTAACATCAAAACCACATTACACAAAAACTCGCAAATTTCCCTATAACACCATTAAAATCTTACTACATTGCATGTAATTCATCACTCGGCACACATTAACAGTGACATCATGCATAATTACGATCACGCAAACACAACACAAGAAACATCAATAAACTACATAAAACTACAATACTAAAAAAAAACTGTAAACAAAAATGAACTAAAATCTTTAGAAAATTCTCCCCCTCTCTCTTACACACAGCACGTTATTAACCTAACAAGATTAAATGTGCAAGCCAATATGAAAGGTCTCAAAGTAGGATGATCATTTAAAAGAATTCCAAAGAGAAGTGACTCTTTAATAATTACATTATTTATTCATTTATTTTACGCCGAGAGGGCAGTTCCATAAATATAGGCAGTATAATTTTAACCCTCAGGGTAATTTATTCGCTTTTCGGAACCACTCACATAGGTCTCATAGAAATCGTTGTCTCCTTTATTATCATGGTCTGAAGTATGATCTGTTAAAAAGAGAAAACACCACGCTTTATATTAAAATCTGAAATTTAACCACAAAATAATTAAAATGTACACCTTTTTTGTACCGCAATTTGATAAGAATGTGTGAAATTTTGGGATTTTTTTATTAATTATTTTTTCACAGAACGAAAAAAAACATGACGATAACATTTATAATACGTTTGCCTAAAAAATTATGAATGTGTTTTTTTTTCAATGTCAGTAATTTTATTTAGAAAAAACATAAGGTGAGTCATTTTTAAAACTTTTTTACCCCGGTACGTTTTTACGTTTGCATTGCATTTTCTATTAAAAAAATATTTTTTAATTATAAAATTTTAAAGCGTTTTTCATCACCTTTCAAAAACACTTTTTAGTTTTTGGATGCTTTCAGAAACATTTAATTTATTTGAATTTTATTACAAATCGGAAATATTTTGGCCTTCCGAAAAAATAGGCCCAAGGCCTGAGGGGTTAACATGAGAAAGAAATAATAAAAATACAAAAACAAAAACAAAAGACAAAAAAAACAAACATGAAGTAAAATTCAGGCAAAAAAAGATTTAAAAATACAGTGATAGATAGGTTTACACAGAGACAACCAAAGTTTTAAGAAGAGGGTTGGAATAGATTTTTAATATGATCGACGAAATTCACATAGTTAACATTAAGCATGTAGCTACCACCAAAGTAGGTATTCTATATTATATGCAAATATGAATTGTTTATTGAAAATGTTACTTGCGTATTGCTAATTTTTATAATGCGTCCAAATGTGCTGTGCTGCAGATGATCCTACAATGAGTTTCTTAACTCTCTGGAATTCAATGCATTGAATTTTTCTTAATAAAATAAACATGAATTTAAATTTATTAAATATAGTGCAGTGGCGGTCCGTTACTCTTCAGTGAGCTAGAGAGCTAAGATTGAAAAATGCGACATTATTGGCGTTTTTTAAGGTTAAATTAGTTTTATACATATGCCAAAGTAAACCAATATAAAGATGACATTATATTGTTTTGAAGAAACGCCGTTATTTACCTGTCCTCTTCAATTATTCAAATCACCATGTAAAATAATATGACGGTGAGCACTTTTTCGTGACGTTCTTTAACTTATTTGTTTGGGGCATTTCATATCGATTTCCACCGAAATGTGATAATTTTCCAAGGCGGAATTTACATAACTGCTTCTAGGCGGCTGCGTTCGATTAAACGACCCGACGCACTATTGAAATACCTTCATTCGTGTGTTAGCGAATTATCGATTCATATTATTAACCAAATTACTTCGAGTGGGCCGTCTACGGTGAGTTGACGCGGGCCATATTCGATGACACGACTGTTGATACGTTTCATACATGGCAACCGAATGACAGAGATACTGACAATAATAAATAATTAATGTCGGTATTATCATATTTCAACCGGGAATGAAATACATTATTACCGATGATCACGACTTCCATAATTTTTATGTGTAAACTGCGGACATCAGATGCGGCGTGGCGATGGGGGTAGTACTATGTGTTATTTTACATAACATAATACGACATGTATTTTTAACATAATTTACGCCCCCGAGACTTTGGTATTGAAATTTTACAATATGATATAAATTAAGGTTTTAGTGTGATGTGTGTTAACATTGTATTAACACTACCATTTTCTAATTATTGGTAATTAAGACGCACGTCAGGTTTATTAAATACCCAAGCCTCTGTAAATATTATATATTCATTTACTTACGGTACCTTCAATACTGAACAAAACTTTTTTTCATAAAAATGGATTATAAAACAATTAAACAGTGTAAACAAATTATTTAAATTACCTAAAATTTACAATGTTGGAAACAAAATGTACTCTAATAGTATAGTTTTAAAAAATACGTGAAATGCCTTTTTGTAAGTTCTTTCTGTGCTATTGAAAATATCTAAAATAAAAATGAAAATAGCTACTTCTGCTTATTGGTGACGGTTTTATGCCAATTGAGAATCCAGTCAACTCAACACCTCTTTGATAAGTCATTAAAAGCTATGAAAAAATAATTTCAAAATAACCTATAACCCTAACTTAACGTAACCTATTTAACCTTTTTTTAATATATTTTTTTCATCACCATTAATGACGACTTTTCAAAGGAGGTTTTTAGTTGGTTTCATTCTGATTTGTCCGGTCACTATTGGTTACCTAAGCTGTGCATTCGTGGTAAACGGGAGTACATAAACGAATTGGTATCGACATTAATATTGCAGTGAATGATATTTTTAGTTCGTATGACTAAGGAACACATAAGTTTATAATTTATCTGTCTAAAAAATTTATGCTGTATTTTTTCAATAGAATCTAAGTGAACCTTGTAATGTGGTAACCAAATAGGTGAGTTATACTCAAATTGGCTTCGGACTAATGAATTATACACATTTTGAAGTAGATAAATTATAAAAGGCTTTGGCAATTCTTATTATGCAACTGGGCATTTGCATTGCTTTGTTCGTAATAATATTTATTTCTGAAAAAAAAAATCATTTATATTCAAATACTATCCCTAAATTATATCATTACCAACTGGAGGTAAGAATATTACGCAGTTCTGAATATTAGGTGCCTACACAAAACAATAAAAACCTGCCGAATTCTTAAAAATAATAATTAACGTAATTAAGTTACCGATACTATTAACGTATAATTTTTTTTTACATTAACTCCACACATCTAAAGCATCTGAAAACACAAACAAAAGAATTAAAAAGAAATGATTTCGCGAAGTGAATGTATTTGTCGCCCTTGAGGTGATTTTTCACAAAAACGGCGCTATATAAATAAGCCAAATTATTATCTAAAACCGCGTTAAGAACCCAGCAAAAACTTTTTTCATTTTGTGCACTTTTTTTTTTCCACAAAGCGTTAAAAATCTTTTTGTGTCTGGTCTACTCTTAGATCCATTTTAAAAAGCAAAACAGCTGATATCATCCCCTAGCTAACAATTTTTTTTTACATTTGTCCTAAAAAATTCCAACTTTGAACTCAATTTACTCTAAGACGAAAGCTCAAATTGTGCTACGGGTACCACAAAATCGACTCCAGATGTGAAGTAGATTGACTGTATTCCCCGCTTTATACTGAGAACGTGTATAATAAACAAGTTCCTATTTACCTATCAGTACATAATTAAAATTGTGAGCACCTACTTGTCACTGGCGCGCAATCCATAATGGCTGAAAAGGTCTGTCTGTCCTAAGAAAATCGATCCATTAAAAAATGAAAAAAAATTTATTAAATTTTATTTTTCGGTGAACTTTCGAGTATTTTTATGTCACAATCGTATTACGTAGATAATTTTTTTGTATTTGACAAATTTATGCTTTAAAATTAGTAAGCTAGTTAGTTAGTTAGTAGTTAGTTTGTTGGTGAGAACATGAAAAAATACTCACAGCCTACCTTCGGCCGTAAAGCAATGCACACCACTGCTACTAGCATAGGTACTACATAGGACCATCCTCATTTAAAATACGCACTAGTTAAGCATTTTGAGAGCCGGAAAAAATGCAACCTGACCAAAAGGAATAAATTGAGTTTTAAATATATTACCAAAAAGTTCAAGAAAGTTGTTTATTTTCTATACCGTGGTTTTGTTTTCCCAGCCTCCGCATTTCCATCTGTCCCCGTGTATCCGGCTTTTTCCCCACAGTTCCGATAACAATGTACAAAGAGTTATTGTGCAGGCCATAGACATAGCATTAAGTAAGAGATGCCTCATTACAGACAGAGCTGGGACCTGAAAGGGATTCCTCGCCAATCGGTTCCAGTTGTCAAGTCTACGGCCAATTCAGACGGTCCACGAGGAAGAGATGATTCCATCGAATAACATAACAGTGGTGGCGCGAAATAAAACAAAGAGGCGAATGTTGTTTCATTGCGTAGTAAAGAACATTTAAAAAAAAGATTTTTCTGTATGTATGGTATGTTTTTCTGTAAGGTATGAGGGGTGGGTAGGAATCTGGGGGTCAGTGTGGCCAGGAGTGACGGACGTATGAATCTATTCCTCACACTGCGGTGCAAGGCGAAGGGTCGGGAGAATCCGGCTGGAGAGGTCAAAAGGCCTCCCTCAATCAGTCTCCTCCGATCCAGCCCGCCACGCAGTGGTTGGGCAAACGTATCCACCACCAAGGCCTAGACCAACATCATCCCACGAACCCGGGCACCCTCGCTAAGTCACCAAACGTAGCGAACCACTTGGGGTGACCTGTGGCAGGAGTGTTGGTTGTCCAATAAATGATTCCCGGGGCGGCGGTACCCATACCCGCCTCCCAAATTGTAAATAACAACTCGAAGTGGATAACAACTGGAAGTGGAAAACACGTCCAAGAACACCAAGCGATAACGACTGGGAGTGGAAAACACATCCAAGAACACCAAGCGATAACAACTGGAATTGAAAAATATCCGAAAATATAGTTTTATACAGGTCTTTACGACAGGTCCTTCGTATCTAGCACGGTCGATTGATGAGGATTGTATGGATAACTTTCGGTAAATTCTCATCGTTCCCTAGGAACTCTAGGGCAAGTGCGGATCCCTGACATACAAACAACAGTTGACGTCGAATATATTGAGACACTTTCATTGTGAACTGTTATTTATTTGTTGGCGATCTGCAGTCATGGTAGGGAACGATGAGAAGTTACCGTAAGTTATCGATATAATCCTTACATAGGTTTTATCGAAAATGTCGGTAACTTGTCATTGACGTGAACTGTTATTTGTTCGTTAGCGGCCTGCAGTCGTGCTCGGGAGCGATGACAAGTTACGTACATTTTCGATAAAACTTGCATCGATCGACCATGCTAGATACAGGAGTAGTTACTGAAATCTACCAAGAACAAAGCCTTTTTTAAATATAATTTATGCGACAATATAATATAACACTTTATCGAAAAAAATCAAGCAGACAGTAGAACTTCAACCTCGTAATAAACCTTTTTTATTAAACTCAACGTAGGATTTGTAATGATAATAATAATAGGTTTTTCCGAAGGTGTCTGCAAGGATGGTGCAATGCAATATATTCGGTATTTCAAATATACGTACACATAATAAAAATACATGTTTAAATGCAAAAAATCGTTTATAGAGGCTATTTGGCCGTCTCTCGTCCCCAAGGGGTCACCAGGGGGGACTCCGTCCAGACCGCCATTGTGGTGAATATGGTGTTCTTAAATTGGCTTAGTCTTCCAAAGTCTTCGCAAAAGCTTCCCATGCGGTGGCGGAAAAGTGCTCTGGAACCGGGCACTCATCCCTCCACGAACATTTGCACAGCGCTGCAGTATCTGCGTAGGCGGAATAGTTGGCAATAAGCATATTCAAAATTCAAAAACCATTTATTGCACAAAAATACAATTATTACAAAAGGTGTAGCTTACAGGTACCTACATCCTATTTATTCCCGCTAACCCAATAAATACAATTATAATACGACACATATATTATAAAACCAAGTAATTGCATGTTACATTATATGAGAAAATAAAAAAAATTAAATTAAATAAAATAAAACACAGAGGTATTTAATTTACATGACATTTGTTTAAAATAAATGTTTTTAGTGTTGATTTAAATTTGAGTACATCGTTTATTTGTTTAAGTGCGTTTAACCAGCCAGAAGCCAAAAATCCACATTTCGTCGAAAGATGTTATTACGATCGTAGAGGGCGGTTCCAATGAGAAAGATTAATTATTCTCCGTACCAGCTTTTTAAAATTATAACTCAATATTTATTTTATTTCATTCCAAATTTCCATTAATTTATATCTACCTACATCCAAAAATGCTGAAAGGCGTGATGATAAAACTATTAAAATTATGTACTTTTTGTAATTATTTTTTGATCATAAGTATTTATCATTTTTTAATAATGTCTAAGCAAAATAAGAATGTAAAAAAATCTGAAATGTATAAGTTTGTAAGTGCGCAAATAAATACACAAACGGACCAATTTTCGTCAAGAAACACCTGTAAGTATATATTTTTTAATGATTTTATTTAAACTAAAATTAAAATTCTGAAACATGCGTTACCCAGATAATGTATTGATTTATTTTACTGCATGATTATAATATGATTTGAAATGGGTGTTGTATAATGCAAAATCTTTTTTGAAAATATAACAAATCTGCCAACGACCTATGGTATAACCTTATTATACTAAAAATAAAAATAAATCTCAAAATTAAAAACATGCGTTTACTAGATAAAAGAACAATCTTTCGAAATCAATATATATTTTTTGTGGAAAAGAGTCAATACGTCTAAAATCTGATTTAAAAATGGCATTTTTCTGATTTTCTCTGGTTAAACCCTCTTAATGTTACGTGGAAGGTTGTTATATACTTTAATGGCCATTTGGTACTCTTGGTAGGGTCTTTTTTGAAATGCAGTTTAGTTTGCTTTTGGTATTCATAGGTTTTCTGTGTACCTACCTTGTAGCGTGTTTAGGTGTCGAGTTATTTTTTGTAGGAACTTTTCTAACTTATAACTCAACAGCGTGTAACTTCATCACCTCCTTTGAAAAGTCATTACAGGTGATAAAAAAATTGGTTAAATAGGTTACGTTGGTTTAGGTTAGGGCTATTTTTCAAAAAAAAAAGTTTTCAGAGGGGTGTTAAAAAGCCACTTTGTTGAGTTATCGTAGAATCTAGTTCTGGCGTAGATACACACCGATGTGCAGAATGCGTTGAACAATATTATTTTTACATTTGTGCTGCAAAAAATTAAACTACAACTTTCAGATCGTCTGTGATAATAATATCTTTCTATTATTTTACGTTATAATTCAACAAATTATTTCAAAATTTGCTTTAAACACGTATGGATTAAAATATTAGTCATCTGATATGCATAACAAGGGAAACTGATTATATTCCTTGAAAACATACTTTCTCATTCATTGTCTAGTCCAAAAGCTACACAGGCTTGGAATTAAATTCAGCTCCGTTGAAATTTTCATTTATTTCATACGATAAATTAAATCAGAAATAGAAAAATGAAACAATACAACTTTGTAAAAACCACTTATATAATGTGCAAATCCGACCGGTTTCGGAACAAACGTTCCTTCGTCAGGGAAAGCTTATACAAATTTGACAGTTTCGAATAATGTTTTATTAATGGTAGGGGGTGGAGCCGTTGTTAGTTAATAATGCAGATTGGGTGGGTAGGTATTAGTGTAGGTGGGTAGGGGAACAAATCCATGATTGGGCTATATGACAATATTTTTTGTTTGTTGATAATAGATTCATTATTTTTAAGGGATTTTTTAATTTCCAATAATCAAAGAACATTTAAGGTGTCTTAAAAATAATAATTTTTCTGAGTTCGCTAACCATATCATTGAAAATAACCATAGTTTTGAAAAAAATACAGGGATAAATATTCTTCATATTAATCATAAAAGAAAACGTTTAGATAACTTAGAAGCTTTGGAAATTAAAAAAATCCCTTAAAAATAATGAATCTATTATCAACAAACAAAAAATATTGTCATATAGCCCAATCGTGGATTTGTTCCCCTACCCACCCACTCTACACTAATACCTACCCACCCAATCTACATTATTAACTAACAACGGCTCCACCCACTACCATAATAAAACATTGTTCGAAACTGTCAAATTAGTATAAGCTTTCCCTGACCAAGGAACGTTTGTTTCGAAACCGGTCGGATTTGCACATTATATAAGTGGTTTTTACAAAGTTGTATTGTTTCATTTTTCTATAATGGATAACCACAAAGTAATAGCTACATTCAAAAATATAAATCAGAAATTTCTAAGGTTTTTACCATACCTTATATTTTCTTTTTTAGATTTTCTATTTACTTTATGCAGGAATCAACGCTTTTTTCTCTTCTCTTTCTTTATATTCGTTGTACTTACTTTGTATTACGTTGATTAATTTTGTTCCTATCTTATTTTTAATATTCTATTATTTGCTGCAATGCTAAAATAAACAAATTGAATCGCACATCCCATTCATGTAGCTGGGAATAAAAATATTATTATTTCCATTGTTATTATGTTAAGTTAAATGCCCTAAAGTCATTAATTAAGACATATTTGTTGTTTTATATAAAACCCCAAAGAGCTAAAATAAATACTTAGGCCCCTATCTTAAAAATATTTTCGATTTTCTTCTGAATTTAATTGAAATAGCACTCTTTACGTTTTTACCAATAAAAATTATATTTTTATCCATGTTACGCCATTGCCTTCCTCACTATAATGTATAAATGATATAAAACTATCCCCATCTGGATATTAAACCCACAACAAGTTGGCACCAACAAAGCAAAAGGTAACATCATTCACCTGCATTGTTCTTTCCAAGACGGTCAATTTGATGAGACTTTTCGAGCAGGTTCTAAGTAATTAAACTTGACCGCGCAAATTAACCATATTATTACCACGATAGGGGTAGATATTTCTATAAATACTCGTACCTAATTGACGTACACTTTGTTCCGTTGAATGATTATGCATGATTTACTCGATTTGTGTTTTTTTCTATTCGAAATCTGTGCCTTGTTGTTGTGTTAGATTTAAACACCAGTCAATCAATGTGAAACTTAGTTCCACAAAATACTGTGTTTTTAGGAAGGTTTTTTTGGTCTGATCAATGATTCAAATGTTTCAATAGGCTATTTCTGTGGCCCATCAATCTATCAAACTGTGAGTTTGACGCAAAGAAAATTGGAAAACTTGACAATTTTTGTTGACACCAAAATAATCCCCCAAAAAATAAGAGCCATGTCCCACTGTGGGAAACCTTTTTGCCGCCAAGGGCTATTTCCCTATTTTTGTGTTGGCATTGTATTGATACTTGTATATTATGTTTTGGCGGTGCATTTAATTTAGCAACAATTTCCAACTCAGGGTAGGTGCGGGCTTCGTAGCTAGGGGGCAAACGAAAATCAGTTTTGCCGCAAAGGGAAATTTTAAGTTGAACGGAAAATATCATTCAGAACACTATAATTTTTTTTATGTTTTCCTGGAGAGCGGATATATTCAGTTTTTTTCTAATCTTGCCCTTGAATGCTTTTTCCCCAAGAGGCGTCAGTACCTATATTGTTGTGATTTCACAAAACAAATTTCTTAACACAAATAATTGTATTCAGAGTACGTTAGTGCGTTATTCCTGAAGATTATGTCAGCATTTCAGACTTCTTTCCGGGGAAAGATTATTATTAGATGAAATTGTTGCCGGGGAAAATAAATTTAAAAAAACCTCAATTTTCAGCCGCATTCGGGTGCATTCCAAAAAGAACATTCTACTGTTCCGACAACAACTTATTCAAATAATTTTATCTCTTTCCATTTAGAAAATATGTAAGGATTTTTGTGGATTCGTGATGTGATTTTTTCCGTTTTCTCCACATACAGAAGGACCTGAGGAAAATAGTTTACCATGAGGCCTATGACGTCTTTGGGGACGCTACGTGGAGGGTTTTTTGGGGAAAGGAGGGAGTTAACCTAGATCTTGAAGACGCTCATGTTGTAGGAGGGAAAAACACAGAGGTCGCCAAATAATTCCCCATCAGAGCTGTTGAACGAGAACGAGTCGTAAAAATGATACTGTGGAACCCGTGCCAAAGGGATCATTGAGGCTATATTCGGATATATTCCAGTGAAATAACAGGGATGGAATTCCAACCTGTCGCCTGTGCTCCTGTATATTTGTGGATATTTATTAATATTATCATTTGACAATTTTGCGCGCATTATTTTTTACTCGGAAATCATTAAGGGCATTGGTAATATAAATAAAACCAATTATTTTTTCATCTATTCAGAAATTATATAAATATATCGCCCGTAAGAGGCCTAACCGCTATTTCATAATGCCTTCAAGAAGTGAAACAGCTGTCACGTGATATAATAATTACAACGAAGAACTTGTTTATAAGTTAACTATTATTTTTAATCGATTAATAATATTATTAAATTCGTAAAGAGAAAAAATAAAATAGAGCTGTACAGATTGAACTAAGGTTAAACGTCACGTACGTTATAATCTAAGCATTCACAGATGGCGCCAATTAAATTATTTTAGGTTATTTGTACTTTTTGCACGTTATGCTTTCAAATATTAAGGTAAATTAATTGTTTGTGCCCCTACATATTTAATATAAATATATATAAATAGTTTACTCCATAAACAAACCCAAATCTTCCAAGAAAGGCTGAAAAATTCAATTTTGTATCGGTGGCTCAATCCAATATTGTATTTTTCAGCCTTTCTTGAAATATTTGGGTTTGTTTATGGACAAAACTATTTATTTATATTCATATTAAATATGAACGGGTGCAAACAATTAATTTAGCTTAATATTTTAAAGCGTAAGGTGCAAAAAGTATTAAAAACTTAAAATAATTTTATTGGCGCCATCTGTGAATGTGTAGATTAAAACGCACATGACGTTTAACTTTAATAATAAATAATTACTTTGTCAATTTAGACAAAAAGTTCACCATTTCGACAACATTTTTTCCAAATAGACAATATTTGATGTTTATTGAATTTTAATGATGCATATTTGAGGAATATACCTACTCGTATATGACAACATTTTTGCATTTGGACAACATTGTACGCATTTGAGCAATATTTTTGTCCATTTGGATAATATTTTATGGCCAAACCAAACATGCTCATGGGCCTGAGGTTTCCTGCATATTGATCTGCCGATGAGCCCTAGGTAAATGAGATACAAGTAAAATATTCCGTCATTTTCAAAAAAAAATAACGTCACCTGTTTTGTTAATAAAAACATAACTAAGTACATGGCTAAGCACACTATTATTATCCTGACATTACTTGTAGGAAACTGTAAAAATAATATTAATTTCCCCTTCATCCTTGTATAGCTATACAGAATCAAATATACCTAAGTGTGCATATGATATTAAGTTATTTATAATTTTTAAAAAGTTACTTTATCGGTGAGCAACTCTTTATAGTAAGAGCTGGTGGAGTTAGTGGAAACAAAACTAAAAATAAAACAATTTCTTGAAAGCGCCATCTATGATTTATGACAAAACCGATAGTTTTTCAATATCGATAAAAGATGTCGTCATAATTATTAATTTTATTGACTTTACGATGAGGGATTACTCTCACACGAGGGATTTTGATTAAGTTTAAATATCACGTACGTTATAATCAATGCATTCACAGATGGCGCCAATTAAATTATGTTAGGTTTTTAATACTTTTTGCACGTTTTGCTTTAAAATATTGAGGGGAATTAATTGTTTGCGCCCGTACACATTTAATCTGAATATAAATTTAATAGTTTTGTCCATAAACAAACCCAAATCTTTCAAGAAAGGCTGAAAAATACAATATTACATTGATTCACCGATACACAATTGAATTTTTCAGCCTCTCTTGAAAGATTTGGGTTTGTTTATGGACGAAACTATTTATTTATATTCATATTAAATATGTACGGGTGCAAACAATTAATTTACCTTAATATTTCACAGCGTAAAGTGCAAAAAGGATTAAAAACCTAAAATAATTTGATTGGCGCCATCTGTGAATGCGTAGATTATAACGTACGTAACGTTTAAGCTTAAACCAATTATAATTTTCTTTGTTTTTTTTTAGGATGGGTTGTTTAAAAAAATTTGAACGATTCATCAAATATTTTAAGTTAATTTTCACGTACTGTGAAAGTTATATTCAAGATCTGTTATTATGTCATTATAGGCCAATTGCTTCATAAAACTGAAATAATCCCAGGACTTTCGTGAAAATTAACTTCAAATATGTGATAATTGTTAAAAAAAATTATTATTTCTAATTTTTTTTTCAATATCTTAATGAGAATTATATTTTTTGGGCTACAAATTTAATATTATTTATGGGGTAACTGCAGCAAAATGTTTGTTTTTTCATCAGAGTGGAAGATACTATCAGCATCGCCCTGGTGTAAAACCACCATTCAGAATTGAGTTGCTTGAAATGGCTTTAGTCGTGTTTGGTGACCGGATCTGAATAGCCAGGTACTTCCCCACCTTCCTCTTTCCCATCTCCTTCCCCTTCCCACAACCTTCAGCCTCACAACATCCCCCAATTGGGGATGCCATAGTCTCACTGATTCCAGATGGGAGCAGTTTGGACTCTGTCTTGTGAGGTTTTCCTATATAAAAAAAGAACTATTTTTTTTTATCTTAACTTCATTTGTGCAGAGGATTTGTGCAGAATTTGTCCTGTTCCTTTCAGCTGACAGTCTCGCCTCGCCTCGTCTGGTCTCGTCTCGTCTCGCATCTTGATTTTTCATAAGAACGGTGCAGTGATTGCTTGAAGCCCCGAAATTTGCTGCGGGTGGGTGCGTAACCTGGGGAAGAGATTTTAATCAGTTTCGATGATGACTAGACTTGAAAAATTCGGCAAACTTTGTTAACTTTACATATTTATTTATCGTTATCTAATCTATCCAATAAAGCTTTGTGATGGCGTTTTTTTTTAATTGTGTGTCCCCGGCCTTTCTTGATATTCACACTCTTCTGTTGAGTTTCAACTAGTTCCCATATTCCGTCCTCCCTTTCCCCGCCATTCCTTTCCCCGCCGCCTCTTTCCCCGTCGCCCCTTCCCCCCCGGCCCTTTCCCCGCTCTCCCTTCCCCGACTCCCTTTCCCCACTCTCCACCCTTTTTACATTAGCTCCACACAGGAGGCCCTGAGGAAAATATTTTTTCTCAGAGTCAATGTCATCTTAGGAGATGCTGTGTGGGGGGTGTTTTTAATTAAGGGAATGATAGGAAGCTCTGAGGAGGAAAAAGGTATGAGGGATGGGTAGGAATCTGGTGTTTATTGTGTCCAGGAGTTACAGACGTTAGAATCCATACCAACCTCCCCTCCAACTGCGGTGCAAGGCGATGAGTTGAAAGAGTCCGGATGGAAAGGTCAAAAGCCCTCGCAGCAGGTGGGCAGACGCATCCACCGCCAAGACCTGGACAACCCTCACCCCATAAACCCGGGCAACCACCACCAAACGTAGCGAACCACTTGGGCTGACCTATGGCAGAGGTGTTAGTTATCCAATAAATGGTTCCCGGGGCAGCGGTACCGGGGCTCTCGTCCCCACGAATCCCTCAACCTACAACCTTCCCCTCCGCCTCCTTATCCTCTCAGCTATGGTTCGGGCGCCAGCGCCCGGGAAAAATATTCCTTTTTTTTAAAGCAATTTTAACCATTTGTATAAATAAAGAAACTGTATGAAAGACAAGCTCAGAATCGCTTGCTCCAATATCTATCTGAGAGCTATTTTTTATTCGATCATTGTGTGTCACTTTTTGCAGCTGTCAATGGAAATAATAGTATTTTGCATTTTCAAAAGAGTGTTGGGGTCATTATTTCTTTAAAAACTCCTTTAAATAATTGTTTTGTATTTTACGTATGTGTATTCAGATTTGTGTAGAAATAATTAAATCAGTTTCATCACTTCCCTTCCCCGCCCCACCATTTCCCACTATGGAAAGATGTTAATCTTACCAAATCAACACTTTCATATGTATCACGGGAGTTAAATAAATGATTAATAGAAGGTTTTAATAGATTGTCTTTTTATTGTAATAGTCAAACACAATCGCGACACAATATTAAATATCAGAAAGTTGCGGTACACACCAGGACATGTCAGGACAATTCGGGACGGAATGATTTTGCGGTAGCATTTGGAACTACATCTAGTCTTTCCGGTGTGACCAGCATTCAAAAATGCCAGTACATAAAATAAATTGTACCTTGCCATATACCTCCCCCCCAGCATTAGAGTGCGGGAAAACAAAAGAAAATTTAGGTCGATTGCTGAAAAAATAAAATATATAAACTAGCAATCTGGTATGGCAAAGCATGTAAACACTATAAGGTCGTTGCATATTTGAACAAATATTATTAAGAGCTATTTAAAATTATAACATTATGTACAAATATTTAAAACTTTTGTACTGACATAATAGAGTTTTGTAAAATTGAAATTTTTATTACACTTTGTATTGAAATGTATAGTATACAGTTACATATACATATGTAAATTCGTGTGTCCTCTGGTACAATAATTAGATTACTCGTAAACACAATAAAATCAAAAATAATACAGAAAATCTTGTGAATTAAACAAAATGTTATTGTTTTCTGCGTAGAATATTTGAAAATGTCATACTGATGAACTGGATCGTTTATAAACAAGTGTAACTTCTTGTGAAACATTTAGACGTGGAAAGTTTATTATACAATGTAAAGTTTGTTCAACGTCGTTTTAATTTTTACAAAAATGTTTAGAAGAAATGAATAAAACATAATTTATCGGGTGATTTCAATTCACGCAGCGCTTTGGAAAAATTAAAAACATATATCTTCGACGTTTTCTTACAGATGTCTTCGCTATTTTTAGGTACACGGAAAAATAATAACCAGTACATATGTAAAACGTACGTCCTGTGTTTGTAGAGAGGTGGTATATAGGCATCACATGCAAAATGTGGAAAAATAATACGGCGTCACGTCTCTAAAAACAAGGAGTATAAAAATATTTTCTTAATAACTAATATAAAATCATGGTTATGGATTTTCTCGGTGAGAATAGATTTGTATGTACATCACAATATTGTAAATTAATTAACTTAGAGCTCAAAAATTTATAAAAATTTGTATACTCTAGGAAATTTGTTAGCCAAGTAAGTATTTTTAAAATCCTGTTGTAAGATGTGCTTTTGATTTTGACATGTTTGTAAATATTTGTATGAAATATAATGAATTATACTTTTAAAAAATATATGACATTGATACTCTATGTCTGTGCAGACTGGTTTCTGTCTGTGAAACGAATTGTCCGACCAGACCTAGTTGTAGTGACTACATTCTTACAGGTACAGGTGGAGGTTTTGCGACAGATGTGAAGATAGGTAACTCAATTTCAGCGGTAAGGAAAGCGGGTTTCAGCCTGTCAATGGAAACTCTTTTGGGCTTTCCTTTTACGTTAATAAAGTACGTTTTTGCGTCCCTTTCTTCTACCTTGTATGGACCATCATAAGGTTCTTGAAGTGGTATCCGTCCAGCGTCGTTTCGGAGGAAGACGTGGGTGGAAGTTGGGAGGTCCTTGTGCACGAAGAATTTTCCAGTACCATGTAAGTTGGCAGGGGTAGGTCGAATGTCTTCAAATCTTCGTTGCAGGCGGCCGACATATGTGTCAGGATCCTCGCGTGGCGTTGTTGCGAAGAAGTCGCTGGGTAACCTTAACGTCCTACCATAAGTCGATTCGGCAGGTTAGCTTTTGAGGTCTTCCCGAACTGTAGTTCTCAAACCTAGCATGATTAGAGGGAGATTTTGTAACCAGTTCTGATCTTCGTGAGCCATTAAAGATGATTTGCCGTTGAATGCATTCCATGGATGCATTCCATCACTTGAGTCCTCATCATCTTCGGTACGAAGGGTTTGACATGTCCGGTGAATATGTCACACCATACGAATGGGTCAGTGCCAGGGATTATTAAGAGTCCTCAATCAACTTAGTAAGTTTGTCGTCGTGACTCTGTTCTTGTCCCATTTGTCCATAGTCAATAGCAGAAGGACTTGATATTTCTTCTATGCGAGAAAGGGTGTCAGCTACGGTGTTCTCATGTCCGGGAATGTGCCTGATGTCTGTAGTAAATTGCGCAATGTAATCCAATTCTCTCTCTTGGCGTGGAGAGCTGGAGGCTCGCTTTTTACTGAATGCGAAGGTGATTGGTTTGTGGTCTGTATAGATTGTGAATACACGACCTTCGATGTTGTTTCGAAAAAATTTAATCGCCTCGTAGACACCAGTGAGTTCACGGTCGAAGGTACTATGCTTCCGCTGTGCCGTTGTGAACTTCCGGGAGAAAAATCCTAAAGGTTGCCATGTGTTTCCTTTAGTTTGTTGAAGTGATGCTCCTATAGCGATGTCCGAGGCATCAACCATAATGGCGATCTTGGCCTCTGGGTCCGGGTGCACTAGTAGAGTAGCAGTTGCGAGATGATGTTTGCATTCATCGAACGCTGCTGTTAGTTCCGGAGTCCAGGTCAGTGTGCGCTTGTCGTTCTTTTTGTAACCGGTTATTAGGTCACAAAGTTTTGCTTGGGTGCTGATTAAGTTTGGTAGAAATTTACGATAATAGTTCAGCATTCCCAGAAAGCGTCTGAGGTCCTTTGCGGTTTTCGGCAAAGGAAATTCCGTAATAGCTGTAACTTTCTCTTTGATGGGGCACATACCTACAGGTGTGATTGTATGACCAAGAAAGTTGACGGTTGGTAGACCAAATTGACATTTACTGAGATTGATTATCAAACCGTTGTCGGCGAGCCGTTGGAAAAGTGCGTCCAAATGCCTTCTGTGTTTATCTTCGTTTTCCGATGCTATTAGGATGTCGTCCAGATACACAAAACATAATTCCAAGTCTCGTGTCACAGCGTGCATGAACCGCTGGAAGGTTTGAGCTGCATTGGATAAACCGAACTGCATAGAAGTGAATTCGTATAAACCGAAGGGAGTAATGATGGCGGTTTTCGGTATGTCTTCGGGTTCTACGGGTATCTGGTGGTAGGCTGTGGTCATGTCTAGTGTGGTGAAGATTTTCGCTTTTGAAAGTTTGTGTGTGAAGTCTTGAAGTTGGGGAATCGGGTATTTATCTGGGATGGTCTTTGCATTAAGTCGTCTGTAGTCTCCGCACGGACGCCATTCACCGTTTGGTTTCTTGACCATATGCAGGAGGCTCGCCCAATTGATTTTGGACGGCCGGCAAATCCCTTGTTCCATGAGAAATTTAAACTCTTTCTTAGCTGCTTCAAGAAGGGCTGGGGCTAGGCGACGTGCACGTTCCGTGACAGGTGGACCTTTCGCCTCTATACAGTGTGTCACAGAATGTTTCACTATGTCCAGGTTCTTCATGCCCCCCCTTTCCCTCCATTCCCCTGCCCTTTCCTCCATTCCACTTTTAATAATAATAATAATAAAAACATATATAAGCCATTTCTCATTTAAGTAAACGATTACTCTAATAATCTAAACGAAAATGTGAAAGAGAACTAGACACAGAAAAATAAAACGATAACGGTCGAAGATAATATTGTTAATTCTAAAATTTTAAATATGAAATTGACGAATATGATGGTTTGATAAGAGGTTCTGGGTTCGAGTCTCAGTTGCGACCATTATCTTTTTAGTTTTCTGTGTCTTGTTCTTTTTCATATTTTCATTTAGATTATTAATGTTATCTTCTTTTTCAGTGATATGTTACATTGATGGGAATAACCTTCAAAAGCTATAAAAAGAGAGTTGTTCTAATGAAAATTGATAATAGGTAAGTCACCAGATTTTTAGAAATTCACACAGCTTTTTATTTTTATAAAATTGATAGATTATTCTACTGACAAATGAGTTTCTATTTTTCATTCCTTTAACTTTTCCAGACCTTCCCCTACTCCACCCCTCCCCTCTACCACCCACCTCATTTTCCCACTCCTCCTCACTCCCTTCCCCACAATCCTCCCTTCCCCACAATCCTCCTTTCCCTCCCTACTCTCCCCCTCCCCTCCCCCCTCCTCACCCAATCGATTCCAACCGCCCCACTCCCATAATTATATTCATACAGAGAGTCGCCTTGGTGAAAGTCGTGAAAGATCAACATACGAAGCATTGCTTGAAATGCCTTTAGCAGTTTTTGGTGACCGTGTGGGTACTTCTCCACAGGGCCTGATTAATCATGTCGGGGCCCCTAGGCAATGCACGTCTCGGGGGCCCTTTACCAATGGCGGACTAACCGGGGGGGGGGGGTTTGAAGGGGCCTCCAAACGTCTCCTTGTTCCCTTGATCAAATCCTAAACAAGGCTTTAAGGGGGGAGGTAAGGTTTTAAATGTAAAACATGTCAGTATATTGAGTATTGTGTCAAAATTTCAAGTAAATCGGAGCAAAACAGCGTTTCAAGCGACCGGCTCTCATGCTCGATTCAAGAATTTTTCGAGTCGGTTTTCTCGCAAACAACATTTCTGAAGTTCGTGAATATCATAACTCAAAATCTTCACTTGACTTGACCGATGCTTTTAAAATTGTGTACACTATTTCTACACATAAATCAACAGGTAGCCAGAGGGAGTTTTTTTTTTACCATTTTATAATAACAAATTCACCGAAATTTTTTAGCCAAAATTTCGGTTTCGCGTTTTTCACTTCAAAATGCTGCCAAAAAAATAAAAATCTTAAAAAACTCCCTCTGACTACCTAGAAAAACATATTACCTTTTAAACTCATTTCGATTTTTTTGTTTCAAATGATCCGGTGACGAGTGATGGAGTTCACTGCGTAACAATTTTTTTCGAGGTGCCTCCGGAGATTCGCTCTTACGGACTTATGTATTGATATTTTTAATTGAAATATGTTATACTATAAAGTGTGTATGAAAAAAATAAAACCAACATTATTCATATCTCAAAAAAAAATCATGACAATATGCATTTATTTCGCCTTTAAAACCTTACCCCCCTTAAGGCACCCAGGACACTGTAAAATACTTTAGTAATTTTTTATTTATTTCATTTTCTGAAAGATGCATTTGTTAAAAATGCTCTCACCAAATATTTTAAAGAAATTCGAAAAATTGACGGAGATACAGCATTGTATGTAGAATTATCCTTCAGCAAAACTTTGAATGCGTTTTTCTCGAAACTTTTTTAACACGTTTTTCAACCTGGTTGACAACATATTAAAAAAAACAATGCATTCGATTTGCATGCACTAAGTCTTAATCTGTTCGAAAATCTACTGTCTATGGCATAGTGGAATTTTGATATCTAAAAAAAATAATAAATGGTGGACCAGCGAATTATATTTTCGATTTTTTATGGAAGTTTCCTTTGTTCATATAAACCTTCATAAAAAAATCCCAAAGTAGTGCCATGGTGACTGGATGTTCTAACTGTTTAAGACTTAGTGCGTGCAAATCATATATATAGTTTTTCTAATATGTTGTCAACTAGTGAAGTTTTAACTTTCTATAAAAATGTTTTTTTATAAAATACCTAACAATATTCCAAGATTTAATTACATACGCTGTCCAGATTTTGCTTTATTTATTTTCTCAATTGGTACATAAAAAGGGGTGTAGTTAAAACTGTTTTCAAAGTAAAAACAGCACAATCCAAATTGAAAATGATGAATTAATGAGAAAAGAAAAGCAAAAAGGTAAAAAAAAACAAGAAGAAATAATGTTCAAAATTTTATTATTTAAAATATAAAAAAGAAAGTATTATAAAAGAAAGAAGTATCATTATTATTATTTACATTTATAATTAATTATCAGATTAAGGTGGTAACGGCTTAAATAACGTGGCTTTGAAGAGTCAGGAAATTTTTTTCTACATTCCGTTACAACTTGTAACAGAAACTGTCGTTGTTATTCGTCTTTTTTCAAACAGGAATTGAAGTCTTAGATTAGTTTTACCCCTCTTTCAGCTGTGTAATTGACAACATTGAAACCGTTCACTATTATTTATTTTTTTTGCTTTTAAATGATGTGCATTTTCACACCATATATCAGGATCGGTATTTAAAAACTCTGTATTAATTTCAAATCTATTGAAAAAAATTAGAGTTTGATGAGAACAAAAAATCAATATCTTTGTCCAATAAATTATCCGCTTGATGGAGACTGAATTGTGCTTTCACACCCCGATCATCACATGTTTTTTCTTCAATTGGAATTGTAGACTTTTTACAGCCATGCTTGTTTTGACACTTTTTTCTAAATTTTCATCGAAGAAAGAAAGTGCGACTTGCTCAGAATTGAGGTACCACAGATGATTGATCATTTTAGACAGTGCCTTGTCTGCAAAGTTTATCGATTTCTCTATATTTTACAATATTATTTTTTAATATACAAGGGATTTTAAAAATTGTAGGTCTTTCTTTGTTGGGGGCCAAAGTGGGTTTGGGGGCATTAAACCACGCTTTTACATAAATGTTTATTAAAAATAAAAAAATGTCAGTGATAGCTTTTTTTCTAAATTTGTTAATGTAAATTTATCCATGAAAAGATACATTTTGATACAATAAATGACCTTTGCCATCCAACACAATTAACGAAAGTTGAATTAATTCTTTGTAATAATTTTTTATCTTCAATAGCATTCGCATTTCAATACTTAACTTTAATACTATTGAAGATAAAATAATATTAGACATAAAATAGGGAATTCAGATGAAATATCAATTTTTCTTACAGAACAATTAAAAAACCAACAGCCAAGGGATGATTACAAATAATAATAGATCTTTTAAACTACGCAACGAATTTTCATGCGGTTTTCACCAATAGATAGAGTGATTCAAGAGGAAAGTTTGTATGTATAAAAGATGATTATAATAGTAGAGAAAAGCCGAGAAAAAATATAGTAGAGAAAGCTGTTTGAAAACTGAATGTACCGGGACTGAGTGAATGTAATGTGGGAAGGGGGAGGGGAACTCGGGAGGGGGGTTCGCGGGACGGGGTAAGCGGGCGAGGGGAGTGAGGAGAGGGAAGGCGGAGCAGGAACGCGAAAGGGGAATGAGACGCGGGAGAGGAAGAGGAGGTGGAAGGGAACGGGACGAATGGGAAAGGACACGCAAATTAGAAAAAATCTTTATTAAGTGGCATAGCAACGCATACCGGGAACTCGCTATAATAATATTAATGGACCGACCGATCGATTTGATTTGTAAGCAAATTAACAGTTGGCGGTATGAGTTAAAGGTTGGGCTACCGTCTTGTAAATGGCGTTGTGTTTCGTTAGCCATAGCAACGCGTGACCGGGTCAGCTAGTATACCATGTAAAGTACTGATGGAATTTCTCCTCGTCACTCTCTATTTCTTTAACAAGACGATGAAATTATCCTCTGTTCTGTCTCTGTTTGTTTATAGGGTGAACCCAGAACCTTCTTTTTTTTTGCCCTCAAGAAGTTTTACTGCTAAGAGAAATTGAATATCCTCATCCAAATCACTATCCGAATCAGAAAACATTATGTACACTGCAAAGGTTTGATATCTACTACCAAACCACCCACTCTACTGTTCAGAAATAAATCAAATTAAATTTGATCTTCATCAAAATCACTATCCGAATCAGAAAAAAGCATAAAATGCACATTTAAACGCTGCAAAGGTTTGATATCTAGGTACTGTACAGAAATAACGCCAGAGCACGCCCCGACACAACACATTAGTGTGCACACTCACCGTAATGCTTCTGGCGCGCCACGACACACCACACCACACAAGTGTGTTTCCGCCTTAATTCCAATTGAAGAAAAAACATATGATGATAGGGATGTGAAAGCAAAATTCAGTCTCCATCAAGTGAATAATTTATTGGAAAAAGATATTGATTTTTTGTTTCTCATCAAACTCTAAATTTTTTCAAAAGGTTTGAAAGTGAATAAGAATTTTTAAATACGGATCCTGATATATGGTGTGAAAACGCACATAATTTAAAAGCAAAAAAAAAATAGTGAACGGTTTCAATGTTGTCAATTACACAGCTGAAAGAGGGGTAAAACTAATCTAAGACTTCAATTCCTGTTTGACAAAAGACGAATAACAACGACAGTTTCTGTTACAAGTTGTAACGGAATGTAGAAAAAAATTTCCTGACTCTTCAAAGTCCACGTTATCTAAGCCCTCAGCACCTTAATCTGATAATTAATTATAAATATAAATAATAATAATGATACTTCTTTCTTTTATAATACTTTCTTTTTATATTTTAAATAATAAAATTTTGAACATTATTTCTTCTTGTTTTTTATACCTTTTTGCTTTTCTTTTCTCATTAATCCATCATTTTCAATTTGGATTGTGCTGTTTTTACTTTGAAAACAGTTTTAACTACACCCCTTTTTTATGTACCAATTGAGAAAATAAATAAAGCAAAATCTGAACAGCATATGTAATTAAATCTTGGAATATTGTTAGGTATTTCATTAAAAAAAACATTTTTATAGAAAGTTAAAACTTCAACCTTGATGAGGCACGGGTTAATTGAGCTGAAACTTCACCAATCTCATTTCTGAGCCAATTGGCAACTTTTAGGGGGGTCTACCCCAAAAATTCCAACATTGATTTCTTGTGACCACCCTACTGTAGAGTCTGTCAAATAAGAGTAGAAAAAATAAAAACTGGAACTAGAAAATTTGTAGGCTGGCAACACCAATTTACCTGTCAAATATTCTTTTGAAGTGCAATGAGACTGACGATACAGAACACCGTATGCAAATTTAAAATAACATTTTTTTTGTTCTTAAAATAATCTAAGAAGCACTGTTGTTAAGTTACCTACTTAATTACATAAATTTGATTAAATTGTATTTTACAAAGTGATTGGCTTTCATTTAATTTAACATAAATTTCAATTTAACAGTATGTAGGTAGTGATAGCCCCATAGCGATCACATCAGTTCTAAGGTGATGGAACGTGTGGTCAACGACAAACTTCTCACATACCTCGAGAAGAACAAAATTATTAACGATCATACGGATTCCGGCGGAACCGCTCGTGCGGTGATCTTCTCGTGTATGTGACGCATGTTTGGGGGCGATGCCTGGAACGTTTCGGTGAGACCCAAACGGTTGCACTGGACATTTCCAAGGCCTTTGACCGGGTTTGGCACCTAGGACTTGTCAAAAAACTGCCTTCTTACGGACTTCCCGCATCCTTGTGTACGTGGATTGCCGACTTCTTGAGGTAGAAGTCGATTCAGACGGTAGCCGATGGTTTCACCTCTTCCTCACACTCGATAAATGCTGGCGTCCCGCAGGGATCGGTTATGTCTCCGACTTTGTTTTTATTGCACATCATTTTGTTGACCTTTTGTCATGTGCACCAATTCATTGTTACGCGGATGACAGTACAGTTCATGATAGCTTTTTGTTTGACAAGCCCCTAAAGGGCTCACAAACTCCAACAGCTCGGAGGGCTTTGAAGCAAAGAACGCACAAGTGCGCCCCACGGTTGAATTTGGCAGCCACCTCTGGTCTGGAGCTCCAAAATACCTGAAAAATACCCTCGACTCTATGCAGAAACGGGCGGTCCGTTTGATAGATTCTCCCATCTTAACAGACGGATTGCAATCTTTAGAGCACCAGGCGTCGGGTGGGAATGCTATCCTTGTTCTACCGGTATTACAATGGAAGATGCTCCGAGGAACTAGCATCATTGATCCCTTCGGCACCGGTGCATAGTCGGGAAACACGCCAAATGCGTGCCCAACATTTATACAAGGTTGACATTTGTCACATGAGAACGGGTCGTTTCTTCGACTCGTTCTTATGTTCAACAGCTCGGCTGTGGAATGATTTGCCGGCCTCTATGTTTCCTCCTTCCTACAACATGGGTCTCTTCAAAACCAATGTTCATTCCTTCCTCTCCTCAAAAAGACCATTCACACAGCATCCCAGATGACATAGGCCCTCAGGGAAACTATTTTCCTCAAGGCGTCCTGTGTGAAGTTTATGTAAAAAAAATGTAGAAAGGAAGAATCGGTGAGTTAATTTACATGCTTTTAGATCTGAATGAGTTAAATATATTCAGATCTAAAATTAGAGACATGATCTGAAGCCTGGACAACGCTGAGCAAATGTGAGCAGCAATTTCTAAAGAGTGCTTTATATTTTATTTCAAAATCGTTATTCTTCATTATGTTACCAAAAAAATTGCAAAGATATAATTACAATATACTTACATGCAATTCTAATTTTGAGATCAGTGGAATGAAAAAAAAAAGTTTTTTTCTCTTTTATGTCTTTTTAATTTTTAATAAAAATGTTGATTACACAGCTTTTGATTATAACCATGATTATATTTTTAGTATTGCCGTTTGTACAACAGTGGCGCCCGCCTATGTTTTCTACTCTTATTTGACAGACTGTAAATGTTCCTAATAAAAAAATTAAAACATCTTGAAAGCTGACTTTTTCCGAAACTTCGATGCTCACTAATTGAAGCAAGTCATTTTTTCTAGGGACGCGGGGCCCCTAGCCGATGCGGGGCCCCTAGCCGATGCGGGGCCCCTAGACAGTTGCCTACTCTGCCTTAGGGATAATCCGGTACTGAGCACAAGGAATCATTTATTGAATAACCATGCCATAGGTCGCCCCAACGTCGTAGGTCACCCCACGGTCGTAGGTCACTCCATGGTCATAGGTCACCCCAGGGTCATATGTCACCCCAATGTCATATGTTCTTTTATAAGTTAGTGAAGTTTTACTTCATTCGTGTGGTCTAAAGCACACTAATTTTTTTTAACAAAAATGTAGATTACGCAGCTTTACATATCCTCCATGAGTTATATTTTTAGTATTGCCATTTGAACAATAGTGGCGATTTCCTAGTTTTCTGCTCTTATTTGACAAACTGTACCTAGTGAAATGTGAAAACGATCGTTCTCTATCGGACTCCGAACCGGACTTCGGGCTACGTCACGAGCTTGCGAGCGGCCCGATTCGTTTTATTTTCCGAATAGTGCCCGTATTAGCGAACCTTGCCCCCCTCCCCCGCCCCGATACAAAATTGCTGCTTCTCTCCAAAGCTCTTCCGCTGACCTCCGAGCGATTAATTCGAAATCAACGATTGCTTCAATGTTTCGATTAAAATATTTCGATTATCTAAATATCTCGATCTCACGTCTCACACGGGGTTGCCAACCGTACGAGGTTTCTCGTACAAATACGAGATTTGTGGCCTTCTGTACGAGGTACGAGGACACTATCAACCTCGTACATAGAGAACTCCAGTCCAATTTTTTTTATTTTTTTTTATGAATAAAGACCTTCAAACTTAAATAACTGCATTTTTATTTTTATTTTTATAGTTAGTTTTAATAGTTAAAATAATTGTCAAAGTTTTAATTTTTAAAGACTCCCAGAAACGCACCGTATCTATGGTGGTCTTCACCCACCGTTAGTTTTTTACTTTTTAAGTTGTCATTTTGAATCAGTGATGTCATGTCGAGGAAAATTTCCCTAGATCTAGGGGAGAAAAATATTTTTTAGGGATAAGGGAAATCAGGACAAAATCTAGGGAAATTTCGAACTCTGGCAAAATTTTTATTACATATGACAATATTACTGGTGTTATTTATATAAATATATATACGTATATATATTTTTTGGAATTCCTATGAATCTTAATTATTGTTCATGTACTTACATGCAATGTTATTTTTAACACTGACAACTCAAAATGATATTAGAGAACGTACCCATACTACGTGACACGTTCGGGGGGGGGGGGGGGGGGGTCTTCAAAATACCACGCTTGGTACAAATGAGCGGCGGGTTGCTTATGATTTTTATTTTGCAAAGTGTTTTTTTTTTATTTGGAATTCAGTTTCTAATTCAGTGGTGAGTGTATTCGTACTTTTATTTTATTACTTCACGTAGCAAAAAGTGTTTTATTTGGAAAATCACGGTATTATTAGTATATTTACCAAGTTCCGATATCTTTCCAATTAATTATCATATTAATTAACATATAACAGGATTAGTGTTACACAATCGGGTGGCTACGTAGGTAATTGCGTAAATGTGAAATTCTAGGGAAATTTCACTTCGAAATCTAGGGAAATAATTTTTTTGGGCAGAACATCCCTGTTTGAATGAAGAATCATGGCCAGCGTTGCCAGAAGGTTACTTTTGTAACCTTTTAGGTGATTTTTTACTCTGAAAGGTTTCTTTCAGGTTACACTACTCAAAAGGTTACTTTTAGGTGATTTTTCAGAACCAATGTCAAACGGAATGCTCTTTTGTTTTCTTTCGTGTTGGCTAACGGCTTGCTAAATCATGGACTATACACTTATTGCAAAACTTTACTTCTTTCTCTTTCACACTATTGTGAAAGAGGAACACGTTTCGCTCAATATTAGAATTCGGATCAGTCATATGGAATCCCCAATACAAAGTAAATATTGAGAGGTTAGAAAGAATTCAAAAAAAGATATTGAAACACCTAGAATTTAAATCCTTTCGAACATCAGAAAACCTAAAAGACTCATTAAAATTCCATAATTTATCAACTTTAGAAGATAGAAGAAATATATCCGACCAAAAATTTTTATTCAAAATCATTAACAACGTTGTTGACAACAACTGTCTTCTAGAAAACATTAATTTCCACTGTCCAATAAGAAACACAAGATCAAACCAACTATTCCACATCCCACACTCAAAAACAAATTACACACAACATTCATTTCTCTGAAGGACGTGCACAAAATTCAATGATATCTTTTACGACTCTGATATTTTTCATTTGTCCAATTCATCAGGCCAATTTATTAAATCAGTAATAGAAAAAATTTAAACAAATTGTTAATTACGAACTCTTCACCCCTGCTGCATGTTATTATTTTTTTTTCATTCTCATTATGTTTGTTTTCCTTCTTTTTATTATAATAATAATATTTGGATTATTTATATATCCTATAATATGCTTTATAATTTGTATGTTTTTTTTTCATTTCTGTTGTATATATATATATATTTTTTTTTTTTTTTTTTTTCTACCACTTTATGTTTTCTTTAATGTTTTAATCTATGTTTTTATATATATATTATAAATTTTACCGGAAACTTCGCTGGTTAATGCAACCATGTAATATGTTACTTTATTATTAAAATATGTATTACTGTTTGTTACCTCAATAAACTAAACTAAAAAAAAAATGTGTAAATTACAAATTAACCATAGCTTCTCGCTCACTCGACAAATCTGATTGATCGCTCAATCTGACTTTTTGCATTTTGAGTACCCGCTATTTACGCCGGCAAGGTTATGCAGGTAGAAAAAATATCAGATTTTTCATACCGGTATATACAAAACAAAAAACTCGCTCTACTCAAAAATAATCCAAATGGCTTATGTCCCACTTTAATACTGAGCTCCTCATGATGATTGGTTTATTTATATCCTCATGTATTCTATCAACTTTTTACCATTCCACTGGAAAAAATACGAAAGGTTATTTTTCACACAAAAAGGTTACTTTTTTTATATATTTTAGGTGACTTTTTACAAGACACGGCTGGCAACACTGATCATGGCGGTCATCGTCATGGCAGAATGCTTTGTAATGAAGTAATGACTTTTAGGTGTGAGGTGTGTTTTTTATTCAAGATTAACTGCTTTTAATATAGAAAAACATTGGTAAAATGTCCACATTTCACCGCTACTGTTATTGTATTTAATCAAAGTGCAATATAAAAACAATAAATCATCTCTTTCATTGCAAATACATGTGACATCGTGTTTTGTGTCAGGTGTTACTTTGTAGGTACATTGTTTTATGTATAATACATACAGAAACACTGGTATTTATAATACACTGATCATGACGAGTGTGTAACAACTTGTATAAAAAGCCCTATACTAAAAACAATTTGAAAATACATAAGCAAATGACAAAATATGACACGACTTTAACCTCAAATAGACAAAATTTATTGCAGATTGTCCGCAAATTGTAAATTTGTGGACAATCCCTTTTCGTAAATTGTTGAGGGCCTAAATTATGTTTCAATAAACACAATAACTATTATTTATCTAAATCTCTATAAACAGTATGAAAATAAACCAAAAACACGAAATGTTGAATTGCATAGGTACGTATGCACTTCAAGTCATTTCAAATGTCAATACAATACACACTATCACCAGGTGACAGGTTAAGAGTGACGTCACAGTTAACCATTTCAGTAATGCCAACTTAACGCTGTGTTTTGAGAAGAGGTTTAAAAATGCACTTTTTAATATTTTTTTAAAAACTCTGCGTTTAATATTATGAAATAAAACTTATATATTCAGAATCAGCGTTTCTTGGTCTATATGAACATATTTTTTTAAAGCCATAATATTTTTCACTGGAGTTCCTTATTATGTACGAGATTTTGATAATACCTATGGCTGTAAGAAACCCGCTAACTGTGGAAACAGTGAACGGCACACTTCTTGCTGCAGAAAGCGCAAAAGGTTCAACTCATGTTCAACTCGTACTGGAAACTGCGTCAATTTTGAACCCACAAAAGAAATGTATAGCCGCATGACAACAGACAAAATATACGGCAGAAAAAACGATGAGAGTGAGGATGTTCCTAACATAATTTGGAGATGAAAATTATTTTACCTTGATTTACATTTAATTTTTTGTGATCTTGAGTAATAATAAAGATTTTTTTAAATACAACACAAAGGGATGTTTTATTTAGTAGGAAACTTGCAATAGTTTATTTCATTGAGTAAAAAGTCCTAAATCCAGTAGTTGTAATAAATGTACGAGGTTTGAAAGTCAAAGTACGAGATTTTTAGCGCATCCGTACGAGGGAATTTTTTTTACGCTTGGCAACCCCGACTCTCACATAACATTCCTTTTTCTATGGCCGAGCCAGAACATTTCTTTTCTATGGCTCTTAACTTCATTTTGTATTTGACAAAATTGTAAACTGAAAACAAAACTTTTGTTGCTGTTTCCTGGGCTTTTTGCTAAATAACACTATTGCTGGTTATTGAAAACATAAAAGTAAGTTCTTATTTGTTTACTATTAGTTATTCCGGAACCACACTTTTAAAGTACGCCGTATTCGAATGCTATCTGGAGGATTACAGGAATCGTAGATTGTTAAAAACAATCGTGTACCTACATGTCGCAAGACTTATTACCTAGTTCCAATCGTGTATTCCTTGTATCTTGGTAATGTTGGTTTGTTATATAGCACGTGCTTGTGTTAGGTTATTCAAATCGGATCCCACTTGAATGTTCATGATTCATGATAATGATTTATTGCTGTGACTTGAAAACAAAATAGAGGATAGACCCTTTTGTTGGTAAAGTTGGGTTACCTGGCGGTCTCCGGTTCCCAGTCACATTTTCATAACAATGATTGAATCATTAACTAAAATTAAACCACCGCCATTGAACACTCAGTTTTTCAAATGCTTTTATATACATTGTATGAATACATGGTTTGATTTGTACAACACAGATACTAAAATAAATCATTTTATTGTGTTGGGATGCTAGATCTGGAACAATGAGTTGGTGAACTAGCTGATTGACCAAAATAATACAGCAAAACTATAAACATAACAATGCCATTTGAGTGTAAGCAATAAACTGAAAACACAATGAATGTGTTTTCAATACTTCTAATGTGATGTCTCAACTGTCAGTGGAGTATGCATATCAAGAAAGGAATACTGCTATTTGTAACTGCCACCGTCACTCTTTATTTACCCTATTTCATTTATTTACTGTACCATAATCGGTCCACATCTAGATGATTCTCTGGTAATTATCGGTTCGGACTGGCCACGCTTATTACGAATAATTTTTAGAAAAAAACTTTAGATTCGCCTTAATTACTATAAAAGGAAACTTTTTGGCTTTGGGGCGGCGGAAAATAATGCATTTTAATTTTAAATTGCATAAAACCAAAATTCTCTTCGTGATCCGACACAGCGAAAATCCGCGGCCGTACCTGTCACTGTGATGTTGGTATCCTTTATAAATTAACAAGAGCTAACGACTGTAGCCGACTTCGCGGGATACCTACATGAAATACCGCGAATCACAAACCATGTTACACAAACCTAGCGTAGCCGCTAAACCACTTGAAAACTGGGATGTTTTTCTTGCCTTGACGCAAGTAGGCGTTATAAAGGGGCACTTTATTTTCATATATCACAAACCATGTTACACAAACAAGCCCGCTAGACAAATTTCATAATTACGCGCCTTATCCCACGAAGTCGGCTACAGTCGTATTAGCTCTTGTTAATTTATCAAGGATACCAACATCACAGTGACAGGTACGGCCGCGGATTTTCGCTGTGTCAGTCACGAAGCGAATTTTGGTTTTATGCAATTGAAAATTAAAATGCATTATTTTCCGCCGCCCCAAAGCCAAAAAGTATCCTTTTATAGTAATTAAGGCGAATCTAAAGTTTTTTTCTAAAAATTATTCGTAATAAGCGTGGCCAGTCCGAACCGATATTTACCGATTCTCTTACTGAAAACTCAATGAACATGTTTTCAATATTTCTAATGTGATTTCTCCGCTGTCAGTGGAGTATGCATTAATTTTATACAAAACCGGGACCAGCTCATTTTACACTAAAAGAAATAAATTTTTACCCCAGTAGATAGGTAATAATTAGATGTAATTAATTCCGTGAGCGGAAATTGAAAATAATGTATATTATCGTCAATTTCTTAAATTAAAAAATACGAAAATGTCATTTTTCAATGACCTCCATGTTGTAAATTACAGTGGTAAATATGCACTTTTTCACGAAAAAACACTTTGCAGAAGTTGAATAATGGTTAGAATTACATATTTCGGAAACTTTTTGCATTGGGGGAGGCGGAAAATGATGCATTTTAAATTTCAATTGCGTAAAATCAAAATTCACTTGCGCGTCTTCGCAAATTGACATGGCGCGGCTGATCTGTCACACAAGCCCGCTAGACAAACCCTGCGTAGCCAGACAAACCATTTAAAAACGTAGGCTGTTTTTTAAAGTTAAGATAATATTCACAAGCCCGCTATACAAACCCTGCCTTGCCAGACAAACCATTTAAAAACGTAGGCTGTTTTTTAAAATAAAGATAACAACATGGAGGTTTCCGCTCACGGAATTAATTTCATCTAATTATTACCTATCTACTGGGGTATATATTTATTTTTTTATGTCCAAAATGAGCTGGTCCTGGCTTTGTATAAATTTACCGAGTATGCATATCAAGAAAGGAATACTGCTATTTATAACTGCCACCGTCACACTTTATTTACTGTACGATAATCGGTCCACGTCTAGATGATTCTCTTACCTGACTTACAATATACTTTTGATAATTAATTTTTTTTTTTTTTGACAGTGCAATATGAACTTTTTGGTTTCTTCAAGCAGTATCGATTTCCTATGAAACTATTTTTCTAAATTGTCAATCAGCTCCAACCAAAAAAGAAAATGTGTTATTGAAAAGCAATGATAGGTAGGTATATTGAACCCATGAAGCATTAGTTTTTGGTGAAATGATTTTCAATAAGCACAACGAAGATCACTGTCTACAAAAAAAAAATAAAGCCAATATCCTTAAATTTTGTTATTTTTATTTCCAGACCAAGATGGATCACGTGCCAAATTCAGGGCGAGGACGCGCCCTGTTGCTGAAAATGGGACAGGATGCCAAAAAAGTCACCCTCGGACAAGAGGTGCCTCCCTCCAGTTATGTAAGTCTAAAACTTCAAATTTGCTAACCACATCCTTTTGTTATCGATGTTTGTTCAAGTATTAGTGATGACAAAACAGTTTAATATTAATCTATTATTTTTGTGGTATCATTTTCTGAATGTGGTCATTGGCTTCATGTGAAATAATTTCATAAAATGGTATTTAAATGCAATCGTAAGTTTCCATGGGTTCTGTAGATGGGCCAGACATTTTGAAAGAATGTCAGATGACAGGATACCAAAAATGTTGTCCAAGTGGGTGCCCCTGTGAAATTGACCCAGAGGCAGACCGAGGAAGAAGATTGGAGAGGGCTGAAGGCGAATGGCGAGAGACCGCAGCCAGTGGAGAGTATTTGTGGAGGATGCCCAATCTTACCATGGGATGTAGCCTCATGATTATGATAGCTTCTTTTTTTTGTATAAATAGCAAATTTTTGTTTCAGGTGGTAGCCCCGTGTTTCCCCATGGCTGGGAGAGGTCGTGCTCAACTAATTGGGCTTGCTAAGGCAGCCAATGAAAATAGACCAGGTAATAATAAACACATCACTGTGCGTCTTTTAGGAAGATTGAATATTTATTTATTTGTAAGAAACAATCAGCTTTTACATAATAATACTGTGATAAATATACAAGTGAACTGAAGTCAAGCCACAGAAGTTTCTTGTGCTAAAGTTCATTGAAAATGAAATTTTAATATCTTAAAATTAATTTTGGGTTATAGAAAGGGGAGAGGAAGAGGAATATAGGAAAAGGATAGGAGATGCTCCTGATACATTCCATACTCTCATATTAATAATCGATCGCATGCGTTACTTCATATCGGTATTTCTTTAGGTTATTACTAACAGCGCCCTTGAGGTGATTTTTCACAAAAATGGTGCTATATAAATTAGCCAAATATTATTAATGTTAATGCTGTGAACCTATAGGCTACGTTCTTCGTTTTAGGTTTTTATTTTAATTAATATCTAAAAAAGGGGTGACTTTTGCATGCATAATTCAGAACTAAAGTTTATTTTTTTACTGATTGACTTGCATTTTTCTTTTTGCGCACAGTATTTTATTTTTGTAGTTATAAATCTTAAATTTTTTTTTGTTCAATAAAGATATATTATTATTATTAGTATTATAAACACCCCATATTGTATCCAACTTTCTGAACCGTTATTTGAGCCTTATGAAACTTCTAAGAAACTACCTACTTTAACATTCTGTTTCTTTATATCGCCAATATTATTTTTATTTTCAGGTTCCGGTCTCTCTTCGGGAATATCCTCCATGTCCTCCTCCTCCCCCCTGACTATATCCTCCCAGTCCCCCACGGGTTCCATCCCGTCCCCCATGGGGTCCACTCCGTCCCCCACAGGGTCCACCCCGTCCCCACCTGGATCCTCCACATCACTCACCTCCAGTGGGATCGTCCCCTCCATGGTAGGAGGGGGGCGCGGAATGGCGCTGGGGCTGATTAAGGCGGGGGGTCTGGGGGGGCCGGGCCTCGCCAGCAAAGGAAGAGGCATGTTGCTAAACATGAGCAGAGCGGAATCCGTTGTTTCCACAATTAGGTAATTTCCTTGCAAAATCTAGTTTTGTAAAGTATGTAATTTAATGACAGAGAAACTCTCCTATAATGTTTCCAAGGAACCTTATATTACGTGTGACGGTTATACTGTATTGCCTTTTTATTGTGCCTTGAGAATCATTGCCATCTACCAATGAATTTGCAGGCAGTTGAGTCAATGCACAGTTTGAAATTGGTAGAAATTAAGTGTGTAATTTTTTTTTGTTTTTCAGTGATACGAAAACGGTTACAAATGAACCGTCAACATCAGTTGAATCAATAACAACTTCATTGAAATCAGCGACAATTTACTCACAAGGGAAAGATACATTGGCAACAACAGCACAAGTAAGATATAACATTAGTCACTTATTTCATTTATGCAACGTTTCTTAACCTGGGGGTCGCCATCAGGTATTGGGGGGTGGCGATCGGGTTTTGGGGGGTCGCAATCAGGCATAGGGGAGTCACAATCTATCAAAATAATAAATCACTTCTACAAATCCTAGTGTTACATACTTCCTAATAGGCTGATAAATAAGGATTAATTAATGCAATGGTTGAGTTTTTTTTGTTATTTGTTTTTGGGGTGTTATGCCGTGTTGCGCTACCTCCTCCTTTAGCCAACGTTTCGGACAGCGTTACAGTGTCCATCATCAGGGCAGATGTGTAAATGTTAGTGGTGAAATGTGTGCTTAAGTACTTCGAAGCAATATCGTGTTGCCAGCTCCACTCCACTGCGAGCTGGCATTACAGTATACTTGAAGATGGTTTTTTGGATTTAGCTTTGGTGTATCCGTCAATTACCGGATACCAAGAGCTATTGAGCTTAGCTCCGTCGTCTCTATTAATGTTAATAGGATTTTTATGAAATTCAATTGCCTCTGTAATTAGGCGTGCTCTATAAGTTTTGGGTCTTCCCAGGACTTAAGGAACAAATCCAAAGTAATGGCTATTTCCTGAAGTCCTGGGAAGACCCAAAACTTATAGAGCACGCCTAATTACAGAGGCAATTGATTATGAGTCTCATCAGAAAATTTGGCAGCTGCAACAGTATTTTCATCAAATGGATTGAGAATTTATCTTTTCGAGAAATCATCGTTATCACATAGAAAATATATTATAGTATGTAATAGAATTTTATTTCAGTAAAAATACTCTCTCTTCAATAGTGATAAACTCCAGGATTTTCCAAGTTCATAAATGTGTCAAAATTGCTTTTGTCAAGGCGAATAATCCAAATATCTTTTTATCTTAGAATGAAATGTAACTTTGATAAACTTTATAATATACAGGGTGAAGGGACATACTTGACTTTTTAGATGTCTTTTTTTTTTCAAAATTTTTTTCTTCAAAATCAAACTTCTTCCACATGTCGTCACTGGTCACTCAGCCGAATAATCAACCAACCCCTCACTCCACCCCTAACTATCCAATACCTATTGATTTTTTATGTTTGTATGTAGAAAAAAAACATCAAAATGTCATAAATTTTTTAATGTAAAAATAATGAAAAATGTGTACTATGCCCTTGTTCATTCTTTACTTATCTACGGAATTATATGTTGGGGAGGAACTTACAAAAACAATCTAAACTCAGTAAAAGTTGTGCAAAGAATCATCATAAAAGTAATATTTAAAAAAAATCTACCTTCTCAACAGAATCACTTTTTAAATTGTTTCCAGTACCAAATGTCGATGACATGAGCAAGCTTGCATTATAAAAATATGTAAAGAAAAAATAACAAAGAATATCAAGAATTTTACAAACTAATGAGAAATGGAAACCAATTTATTACATTTAATTTTAAGACAACTCAACTTCAAAATCATTATATTTTTCAAGCCATAAAATACTATAATCACCTCCCTTCTGAAATACGCTATATCATCAACCAATCAGATCAAATAAATAAAATGAAACAATTTTTCAAAAAAAATTTACAGTAAAAATTTAATATTTTATTTTATTGTATCAGGCACAAGAGTTCCACTTTTCTGATACATGGCAAAAAACAGCCTTCATTATAATTTTTTCTAAAGTATATGTGTATTAGTGTGGGCCGCAACTGTATTGCGAAATTATTTTTGTCTTATTTCCTTGAGCGCTAGTGATACAAAGTTGTCTTAGGTCTTTAGTGTTAATAAAAAATAAAAATTGTTAAATAATATTATCGTTTTTAGGTTACCCGAAGCGATCGAAAAATGATTAAAAAATATTTTTTGTGAATTATTCCCAAGTAGTAAGGAAATGAAAGAGTTACAATTAAAAAAAATTGATAACAATTTATTTACTATTAAAGCAGTCACAACATTAAAAATTACTGTCATAATTATTACATTAATCACGAAGAATTAAATGTGATCAATAATTCCGGTTGAAAATCACGTTTTTTTACAATTTTTGGCATATTTTTCCTGGAGTTAATTGTTGAAGTAACAAGGCCTTCCCTGTTCTTCTTGCCACACACTTTCGACGATATTTCAGTCACAACCTTTACACAACGTTCTACAGATTGTCTAAGACAGGGGAACCTGTCAAAGTTGATGAAAATGGAGCTGACTTCTGAAGTTAGGTTAAGTTCTTCTAATTCTTCTTCCGTTACATCTTCCAAAATGGGAGGATACGTGATTGGAGTATCTTGCCAAAATATCATATCAAAGTAGGATTGTGCATCAAAATTCAATGTGGGTACTTTAACCCGGCGCTTGCCGCTCGTGAACCGGTGTGTCATGAGATTTTACACGTGATTTTGACCCTTATGTATAAAGAAAGTGTACGAAGAACACTGTCAGAATAGCTTGCTCTATTATCGCCCTTTACCATAGCGAAACCTGCAATAATAATAATAATAATATGTTTTTATTAATTTCTTACACATTACAAATTTAGTTTTAATACATATAAGAAATTACGTTGTACATATAAATAGTATACAAAAAAAATATATTATAAATATTTATACATAAAAAAGAAACATCAAGAAATAAATCAATTTCAAAAAAATTTCAGGCAGTGGTGAAAGATCTCGTCAATGTGGAGAGACTTTCAAGAATCAAAATAATTTCTCTTTTGAACCTCTCCTCACTGACGCCAAACATATCAATCTCGGAGGAGATTTGGTTCAGGAGCAATATACTCCTTCCTACCGGGAGAACCATTGGCAGGTTAGTTCTACAGGCAGGAAGATAGAATAATCTATGCTGGCGTTGTCTAAGATAGTCATCCGGAACATAGAGACTCACGCGCTCCAGAATGGCTGAATTCTCAATATAGCCACGCAGCAGTCTGAATAAGTGGGTAGCAGCGTACCCCTCCCTTCTGAGTTGCAGGGAGTGGAGTCTCAGCATGCCCAGAAGAAAGTTCGTCGGGTAGAGCCATGGATAGTGGCCGTACTCCCTCATGTAGAGAAATCTTAGAAACTTTTTTTGAACCCTCTCCAACATGAGGGAGCATCCCACCTCATGAGGATTCCAGATAAGCGAACCACTCTCCAGCCTACTGCGGACTAGGGAGAAGTATAAAATCCTCAGAGCACGGGTATCCCGAAAAACTCTGACGGTTCGGAGAACAAACCCTAACATTTTTAAGGCCGACTGGTAAACCCCTTCGATATGAGGACGAAATGTCAGCTTATTTTCATACATAATCCCAAGATCCTTTATATTCGAAACTCGGTTGAGATTATGACCGAGCGTAGTGTACCTGTGGTAGGTGAGACTAAATGCTCTGATAAAAGTCAGAACAACGCATTTCGAGACATTGAAATGAAGCTGGTTCACTCCATTCTGAAATGTTATCAACATCAGCTTGAAGGCGCAGGCAGTCCTCAATATTTCTTATTAGCAGAAATAATTTTAGATCGTCAGCGAACAACAGAAAGCGAGAAAAACGAATGACTCCAGCAATGTCATTAATGAAAATAGAAAAGAGAAGAGGCCCTAAGATCGATCCTTGGGGAACCCCTGAAAAAACAAGAAACACAGCAGATTGGAAGATTCCGTGGGTGACAAATTGCTTCCTGTTCTTGAGGTAACTTATGAAAAACTTTAACATCTGAAGGGAAAAACCTATTTGGGCAAGTTTTATGAGTAAGATATCATGATTCACAGTATCAAAGGCTTTGGAGAAGTCGTGATACGAACAGTCTACTTGGTATCCACTGTCTAGGGACCTAGCAACATAGTCGGTGAAAACCATCAGATTGGTTTCAGTGGATCTTCCTTTCCTGAAACCATGCTGTTCTGGGATAATGTATGCGTCTATCTGAGGCAGAATGAGTTTATAAATTAATTTTTCAAATAGTTTAGCAGGAGCTGATAGTATGGCAACTGGTCGATAGTTTTCGATTAACTTTCTAGAACCATTCTTAAAAATAGGACATATGTTGGAAGTTTTCCATACTTCAGGAAAAGTGGAAGTACTGATAGCTAAGTTAAAGATAAAACATAATGGTGTTTTTAGGAACTCGGCGCACCCTTTAATAAAAAATACGGGAACGAAGTCTGGTCCGATAGAGTGGGAGTTCTTCATGAGTTTTATGGCACTCATCACGTCAGATTCGGTAAATAAACCTAAATCGACGTTTGTAGCTCCTCTGGTATTAAATGTGGCCGCATTATTAATGTACCTAGTCACCCCAAATAATTTATATTTAATTTTCAGCGAGCGCGGGGATGTGCGCAGTTCTTGCGCATGCGCGGGAAAAATAAATTGTAAAGGACAGTGTCAGAATCGCTGGACACAAAATGTCATTTCTGCCGCCGGGTGCCGCGTCATAATTTATGCGTCTTACTCGACTAAAACATCGTAAAACCTATCAATTTACGTAATTAACCCCTCCGCAACGTAAGCAGATATAAGCGTTAAAAATAGGACAGCAGTCAAGTACAATAAGCATGTTTATACGTCAGCGCGTGTGTTTCCATAGAAATCGTTATAACTCCGTTATTGTTTTAGTTACATCCCTAAAACAAAAAGTCAAAGGTCGATAGTAGATCAAGCTGCACATTTCTATCAAGTTGTCTATGGAAATACATAACAGGAATCAGCTGTCAATCGTGTAGTTGACAAAAATATTTACCACCGCAAATTTGCTACCGGCAGCTCCACCGCGCTCCACATTTTAAATTTTTATTAAATATTTTTATATGAAATGATAAAAAAGTGAGGTGACAAAAGTATTTATTACACATATATACAATAGAATAAGTATTGTTGTTTGCATAATCTGTGATTTTAGTACCGTTTTCACATAAAAACATCACATGAGTCATTTTTACCTATTTTTAATGTTTGCGTTCTAAATTTTAATATTTACAAATGTTAATATTTATTTGTAATATAATAATTTGAAAGCCTATTTTGTAACCTTTCTAAAACAGTTTTTACTATTCGGCTACGTTCAGAAATGTTTCATTTATAGAGCTTTAATTGTGAAGCGGTTATAACTAAAAGTTTTCGTAAAATGTCATTTCGTTTAAGACACCAAAAGCTAATATTCTCGAAAATTCTGAGGGGTTAACGCAAGTAATGTTGTTTTGGTAGATAGTTTATTGTTCTAGGAACGTGTTTCAGTCAATAAAATATACAATAGCTCAAAATTAATCCACAAAACATTCATTTCAAAATTCAAAGTGGTGCTTTTTGCTGGCCTTCCCTGGCAAGCAAGGTGTTAAATGTTCGGTTTTCTGTCCGGATAACTCTCTGGCTTTCAATAAACGCCTTATTCCAAGTTCTTCGATGATAGGTGATTAATCGGTTATCATTAACAGGAGTAAATTTTCAGGATGAGCGAAGTAAGCGTTTCGCTGTATCGCAGGATTAATTATTGCCTTTAATTCGTCCAGAAGATAGCGCGAATATTTAATAATGCTAAAAACGTGCACGACCCATGTAGTTTTATATCAAACCACATAGGAACGTATGCCCTCATGATAAACGTGACAAAATTTTCTGATGGTGTTGTGCTTCCAATATATAATCGTGGGATTCGAATCACTATAGTAATCACTCCTGGGTTCTTCTGGCAATATCAGGATGATAACGTCCGCTGGAAACTGCTTTGAAAATATCAAGCAAGTATTTTTGATTGATGCTTAAATTTTGATGTTGAATACTCAACATCAATTTGAAAAAAAGATTATACCGGTAAATTATGGCAATTATGAAAAGTCGATCCAGAAAAACCACGAGGTCCAGTGGTTGTACCATCCGACTTCATAATCGAAAGGCGTAGAAGCAGCTCGTTGCAATGAAAAAAGCAGATCAGCAACTTTACCGGTCCATTCAAGTGTTTCTTCATCGTTCGAATCACAGCACCAGTTGTTACCGTATTAAAATTTGTGCCATCACACGCAATTGCTTTTAAATGGTAGAGTGAAATGTTTTGACGAGCAAAATATTCCATTATTGGTTTGACTATGTTTACGGCAGTGCCTGGCCTAGGCGTAAAATGCTTCAAGAAATGAGATCCTGATTCCATGATAATCGATACGTGTTCTTCAAATACTGTGCTTTTATAGTATTTGTGTCTTTTTATGTTAGCTAAGGTCTTGTTCTTTCGACCATCAAAAAATAATCCACTTAGTTTATGCACTTAGCTTTGATGAGTACAGATCTGGCACGCAGACGTCCGCGACGCTGTCTATTTTTGTCTATTACTTTATTATTATTATCCTACGTGATTATGTTGAAATCATTTAAGACTCAATCCAATATCCTGAACCTGTCACAGATCTTGTAAAAGACGGAGAATTGCTTGTTGTCGGAAAGGCGGTGTTATTAGTCTTAAGTAGCCGACTTGATTTTGCATCAGGAGAAGATGATTTTGATGTTAATGTGGAAGATAATGACGCAATGATAGACAATGATACAAAATGTCTACAAATTTTAAAGCGTTTTTTTCTTACACCTGTTCAGTTGATTTGGTAAGATGTTTTCATTTTCTTTTCATGGGCTTTTCCAATTGTTTCGTAGTTGGTATACCAACACTGCCGATAAACATTTTTCTCTCACCTCCATTTTTTTCTTTCATGGAAACATTCATTTATTGTCTATAATTTACATTTATTGACTTTACATTTACAATAACTAATATCAAACACTAGGGAGCTTGTGATTTTAAATGGAGAGAATCTTCTTTGGAAGGGAACTGTATTTATTTTATTTATTTATTTATTGCTTCTTCACAATTTATATACGTGTATTTTTAGCATGTCATTATTAACCCCACTAGGGTTCGCCTGTATTTCTTCCACATTTTTCTGACTTCAACAAGTTTATATACTTATGTTGATATGCCTTAATAATGTTTGTAATTCTTTCTTTCAAAATGGTTTGCAAATAATCTTCTTCCCTTATTTTCAAAATACTTTTAGTTACCTACACAACAATATCATGAAATGGAGGGTCTTTGGTCGACCAAGGAACGGTCAATACGGCGCGCCGCTCAAGCACGGGCGGGTTCGGGGACTGCGGGCGGAGGTGTTTTAGTGCCATATTACTATAAAAATAATAGATGATATTTATATACATCGAAGCTAAGGACTTTATTTAACAAGATCTCATTAATGAATATCTTTAAACTATTTCAGAATATTTTGTGCAGGGGCTGAAAAAATGGAAATATTTCGATATTTTCTCAAACTTCAAAGTACCCCCCGGAGCCTTAGGATATTTTTTGTTTTTTTTTTAACTATTTTTTTTTTATGTTTTAGGTACCAAGACAACTTTTTAATACTAGCGCCATAAGAAATTTGGAAGAAAAAAATTCGGGCCACACTTATGTGTATCTACATAACTAATATTTTTTATATTACAATAAAAAAAATGTCACCGGAGACCAAAATTTCATTCACATTTTTTACAACAAATAATGTCAAAAATTATTAAAATAAGTCAAGTACACCCCTTAACCCGTCAAAGACCATAAAAAACACGGAAATTTCTTAACAAAGCACCACTTTGAATTTTGAATTGAATGTTTTGAGGATTAATTTTGAGCTATCGTATATTTTATTGACCAAAACACATTCCTAGAACAATAAACTTTGTACCAAAACAACATTATTTGCGTTAATTAAGTAAATTGATAGGTTTTACGATGTTTTCGTCAAGTAACACGCATCGACTTTGACAGAAAGAATCGTGCAAATTTGACATTTTGATGCCACAGATAAAATCATTTAAAAATATTCTGGGGTTGCCAGGTGAATGAAATTTTTGCCCCGCAAATCCCTGTATTGTGAGGGAGTCTAAATGTTTTTTTTCTTCTTTAGATTGGTTGACTTGTTTTGATGATAGCTGCACTAGAAAGATTGAGAAGTGATGCTATGTTTTTTTTATTTTTTTATTGATTTACTTCATGTTCCTCATGGGCACCTCTAAAGCCAATATTCAACATTATAACATCCGGACTTGTCCCTTCCCCCTCCTTATTTTGATTTTGCTTTGATTATGTTGTGCTTATTTAGATGTTTTTTGTAATAAATAAAAAAAAAATGCGTATAAAAGCCCAGCCGGGCGTGAAATTCAAAATGAATAAATAAATATTTAATCTAAATAATTTGTAGTTAATAGTTTTGATATTGATGATTTGTTCTAGTCCAGTGAAACGGATACTGTGAAATATCACGGAACTAGCGGCCTGTCAGTGAGCGCCACAGCCAACTACATAAGTATGGGCATAACCCCGGGCAGTGCAGCCTACGAGTACGACGTCAAGTACGACCCTGCGCAAGATGCCAAACCATTTAGGATCAAGATGCTGAAACGTGAGTATAATAGTCCCAGAGAAAAGTTATAAGTGACTTCGACGATTGTCCTAAAATACTTACATAAAAACCTACCGTCTCACACTTTTTGTATGACAACGAAAAAGACAAGATACTATAATGGTGACGTCACGCACGACCTCTCTCTTGGGACTACTTAATAAACTAATAATTAAAAATACTAACCCATTTTATGCTAATGTTGCAAAAACGCAATGGTCAGGCAAGCAGTTTTTTAATATTTATTATTGTTATATTTGAACAGCTCTCTTGATGTGATTTTTCACAAAAAAATGGCACTATTCAAATCATCCAATCATCATCATCAATAATAGCCTTGCATCTGTCGTACACACTCGATTCACAAATGGATACAAACGGAGGTGTTGCGATCTATACATATTATTAATATGCTAAAAAAGCTACTTTTGTAATTTGTTTCCGAATTCAAGAATTCGTCAAAGGATTGCGTCACTTACGTAGCAGGTCGCTTGGGGACGTGCTCCTCCTAGGTATATGTACTACACATTTGTAAAGTTAAAAAAAAATCCATCAGGTGACATTACTAAGTTTGCAAGACAAAGGGGTTAATTTCTCCCTGTAACTTGCCAAAAACCAATATATAATAATAATTTTAGTGTCTCTCCGGATATGGAAAGACTAACCTGTCACAAGCCGGAAAAAACACCGAAATTCCCTATCAAAACACGATTTTGAATTTTGAATTGAATGTTTTGTGGATTAATTTTGAGTTTATCGTTTATTTTATTGACCGAAACACATTCCTAGAACAAAATTATGTACCAAAACAACATTACTTGCGATAATTATGTAAATTGATAGGTTTTACGTTGTTTTCGTCAAGTAACATGCATCGACTTTGACAGAAAGAATCGTGGCAAATTTGACATTTTGATGCCATAGATAAAATCATTTAAAAATATTCTGGGATTGCTAGGTGAATGAAATTTTTACCCATCTTATGGGGAAATGTTGGCACAAGCGATTCTGACCTTGTTCTTTATACAAATTCTGTACATAGAAGGGTCAAAATCGCAGACAAGCATATTTTTTTCGAAAAAATATTTGCGCGCATGCGCTCAAACTGCACTCATCCGCGCGTCTCTGGCCGATTACAGGTTAACGATAATAATAATAATGTGAATAATATTATCCCGCAGCTATATATAAATGTGTATTTGTAATCTTCTCCATAATATTTTAGTGTATAACTGTTTTATGGAGAACCTGAAAAAATAAATAAATCAATATTACGCTATTGCTTGTCTGCGGTTACTTTGTCCTGGTGGCTAGTTGTCACTAGATCACAGTGGATCCGAGAAACCGGCTATTTTTGGAACCAGTTGCTATTGGATTTTTAAAATGGTCACCATCGCTTAAACTGGACGAAGCCAAACCAAAAGCCGCTCGCAGCAGGAAAAACCTGCGGAGTGAGTTTTTAACTGCTAGTTATTATTATTATTTCGGATACAAGTTGATATACCCTATATATCAATTATGTATCTGGTTATACCAAAATAATAATATGTATATCAATTTTTTTTGCATCAGCTGAGTTTTATTACTGAACCTATACCTTCCCATTTCGACATATTATTTGTGTATTATTACAGCTTCTTCTTCTTCTTTGTGTGCCGTATCAGGTCCCCCCGAAGTTGGCGATCACTCTTGAAAATGTCTCTCTGTCTTGCGCTGCCCGGAATAGCTCCTCCACACTTCTAATGCCGGTCCACTCTCATATATTTCGCAGCCAAGACATTTGTCTCCTGCCAGGCCCTCGGCGACCCTCTATCTTGCCTTTCAATATTAAATGGAGCAAGTGATGCTTCTTCCCTCGAAGTACATGACCCAGATATGAAATTTTCCTGATTTTTATTAATGTAAGCAGTTCTCTATCTGCTCTAGCCCGCCTGAGAATTTCTGTGTTGGTGATCATGTCGGTCCATTACAGCTTGGAAGCAGTTAAAAATAAAGCAGATCGCTTTGAATGCCGATATGTTTTGTATTTCAGATCACGTGCCGATGCTTGGACCTAACACTTTCGATGGGTGTCATCTATTCCTACCGAGGAAATTGGACTCTAAAGTGACTGAGCTGGTATCGCCACACCCTGTGACCGGAACCCCTGTTAATCTACAGGTAGTCTTTATATTTCACGTTGATATGAAATATAAAACCTTGTTTTTACCTCTTAACCAGTGGCGTCTCGTGGTTTTTGGGTGTGCTAGAGAGCTAATATTATTAAAAATGGAATTATGTATGTCATTGTAGCCGAAAAAAACTTCTTTTTTTTTAATATCTGTTTTTTGTATGAAAAATTTCAGGAAATTTCAGTTTCACCTTGCGCCGCACAGATTTCCTGAAAATCTTCGTATGAAAAACTGATTTTCGAAAAAAAAATTTACAACATCAATAATGCCATTTTTTAATATTAGCACTCTAGCACAGTGGTCCCCACCCCCAGGCTTGAACATACACAATAAAAAATTAAATAATTATCCATAAAAAATACAGTGGAACTTCTCATGACGAGCACCTCCCATAACAAGTAATTCGCATAACGAACAAAACAGATTTTGTAAAAAAACGCTCCCTAACGAGTGACTTTTCACTTAACGAGTGAAATTTCGCATAAAGCAAGAAGAAGTTCAATCTTCACGTCACTCACTTGTGAGCCGGGACTTCCGCGCAAGTTCATCAGTCCATGTTTAGCACTCATTCCGCTAGCACATTAGTATCGCATGTGCTCATACATTCTTCCAAATTTTTAGTTTTTTGAAATTAGTAATTTTTTTCATTATTTGTAAAATTTCAGAACATGAAAAAGATTTTTCTCTACAAAGAGTCAGCATGTGGATTTTAAATTGTCACTTTCGAGAACACGAATAGTCGCAGTCTGAACATGATAAAGTTTTTTCTCCACTGTGAGACGGCTTGTGGACTTTTAAATGTTCCCTTTGAAAATATGAATAGTTGCAGCCGGAACATGAAAATGGTTTTTCTCCACTTAGGGTTTTGAAAGTCTCCTTTCTAGCACATAAATAATTGCAATCGGAACATGCAAAAGGTTTTTCTCAACTGTGAGACGGCTTGTGGAGAAAAGCTTTAAATTCGAGGTGCACATCAGAGAAAAATCATCTGCTTGATCTATGTGTGTAACTATTCTTAAAGCTTGTGGAGTCTTGATGAGTGAACATCCTCCCCTCCCGGGCCGCGGTTAATTATCAAACATTTACCGGTCCGCGGTGATAAAAAGGTTGGGGACCACTGCTCTAGCACACTTTCCACTCCAAGCCTTTTTTTGTTTTTATTCCGCCAGCTCCATGCCAAATTGCGTTTTTTTTTTAAGAGGTGTAGTCCAAAATGATAATTCGTTTTAATTTAGATTTATATTTTTGGCTTTTGGCCTTTTAGAAAAATATCGTTTTATTTTTTCAGACATGATTGGATCGAGGATTATTTCACTAATACACAAGCAAGCTATAGAAAATAGAAATCACAAATAATCCATTCAACGAGTATTTGCACAAAAACAAACACGTTAATGCACAGTTAATAAGATGTTGTCGACAGAACGGTGCGATAATTACTAGTATTGTAACATCGATTCTTGCGCCTCTACCCGCAGTGAGACGCAGCCCTAAACAAAACTTTTCCATCTCTTGACCATAGTCCATAGTATTGTGCGGAATGTGTCTTTCAATAGTGATTCAAAATTTTAGGAAAAAAAATGTCTCTAATCTTAAAATTGTCGGCAAAAAGAAATATTACACCATTTCGAGTGTCGCATTGGAGCCGGTGGAACAAATCAATGTCGAGTGACACTCGACATTGAAGTGGAAAGGGTTAACCGGTCAAAGGCCAGGAATTCCAGGAAAAATACGGAAATTTCGTAACAAAACACGATTTTCAATTTTGAATTGAATGTTTTGTTGATTAATTTTGAGCTATTGTATATTTTATTGACTGAAACACGTTCATAACACAATAAACTATCTACCAAAACAACATTACTTGCATTTATTACGTAAATTAATAGGTTTTACTCGCGCAACACGCATTTTTTGCGACCGTTATAATCGCGGCAAATTCTGACAGTGCATTGTCATAGATGAAATCGTTTTAAAAATATTCCAGGGTTGCAAGGTGAATGAAAAAACAAAAAGGGTTGCGTCTCCGAGAGTAATGATGGCGCAAGCGATTCTGACACTGTTCTTCATACAAATTCTGTACATAGAAGGGCCAAAATCGCAGACCAAAAGTTTTTTGTCGGAAATATTATTCAAATATTTGAATTATTTTCTCGCGCATGCGCATATGACGCGCGCGCCGGCGTGTCTCCGGCCTGTCACCGGTTAAGAGTTAAAAAACCTAACCTAACCTAACAGTGAACCTTCCTAGGCTACATCTGCACATAAGTTTTAACCTTTTCAGGTGTGCATTAAAAATGGTATTGGGAACATTATTTGGTGCTTGATGACATTTGAATAATTTTTGTGTAGTTTTATTTATTTTTCAATACTTTTGAAGTTATTGCTACTTTTAACAAACTCATCTGTTAAAAATTCTAATTCTTGGAATCTTCATAACTCACAAGCACTCTCCTACAATTTTTTGTGCTTGATCAAACTATGTTTTCTATTTTTTTTTCAGTTAATCTTTAAAAAAGCTCGCCAATTTAAAGACATGATACAATTGTACAATGTCCTCTTCAAGCGTATCATGTCAGCGCTAAAACTGGTGGAGTTCAAACGCCAGTATTTTGATCCCAAGAGCGCTATTATGATCCCGCAGTACAAGCTAGAAATTTGGCCTGGGTGAGTTTTTCTTTTGCATTATGTGATATCATAATTTCTCAAATGAGTTCAACATCACTAACCACAGAAAGCAAATAAGTGAGAGGTATGGAATGAATGGTACAACACCAGGAGATTATTGGTTGAATGTGCATTGGACATTTTATATAGAGGCACTTTATTTACTACTCAGTTTGGCAGCGAGCAGCCGTGTCCCATTCGCGCATGTCACAACAGTTGTCTTGTCAGTGCTGCATACAAAAGCACCTAGCATCGAAAGAGTTAAAAATGCCAGCACATTTTTGTACAGTAAAACAGTATTTACTCTTCTGAAATGAATCTCCAAGTAATACACACTTTTCTTGCAATTGTTGGTTATTTTTTTCATTCCCGTTTTTTGTCGAATTCAGATAATCTTCAAGCTAATATTTTTAATAAATATGGCAAGGGTATTTAATAATAATTGCTCACATTCATCTTTATTCCACCCCACAATATTTAATATCACCTGAAGAGTGTCGGACTTTGATTTCCGGTCAAACACACTTGAAGTTTCATGCAACAACTATTTTTTGAAGAATGAATTAAAAAAATATCCCACATGCAAGGTTTTCCCACATAAGGGTTTTTTTCTGGTCCCTTGGAAAACCTTACGAGATAGTTTCACTGTATAACAATTTGACAAGCTGTCTCACCGCAGATACGTGACTGCAGTGGACGAGTACGAGGGCGGGCTTATGCTGATGATAGACCCCTCGCACCGGGTGCTCCGCAAGCAGAGTGTGCTGGAACTAGTGCGAGACGTGATCGCCTGCAACCGGCGGGGTGGCGGCTGGGAGAACGAGCTGAAGGCCCAGCTCATCGGACAGACCGTCATGACCACCTACAACAACAAGTGCTACATGTAAGTTATTATTTACCTACTTTCTGCACAGTATGCATTTATACATATTTACGAAATAAACAGTCCCTTAAAATCTTATAAGAGAGTTAAGTAAACCTTATACAGAGTACACACCTTATACACACTGTATTCCAATAACAAAAATAATTATACAGTAAAACCACAATAACTTATAACATAAGAATTATTTTTCAGTCTCTTGAAAAACCTTATACAGTCAAACTTGGTTATAATGAGCACGAGGGGACCGACTAAATTTGCTCCTTATAGCCATTACTCCTTATATCCAAAATAGGTTTTTTGAAAGTCGTATGTACCTACCTACCTGCCTTTACTCTAATATAATCGCAAATGTATAGTATATTCGAAAATGCGAGTAGGTATTATACATGTATTTTAAAAATTTATAAGAAAAATACACTAATTAATAAATTATTGTTTTAATCTACTATTGTTTTAAAGATTTCGTTTTTATGCTTCCCAATTTCCTCCACAAAAAGTAACACATCTAACATCACCTGGTTCGAGGTTTTAAAAAAAAACATCACTAAAAATTATCTATCGATTGCATATTGTATCGCATTTAAAATCTCACTTATTATAAATCATTAGCTGGTGGGATTGTTATTGATTTTCAACTAAAATTATAGTTGTCACAACCTAGTAATGCACAACCCGATTCGTGCGGCCCGCGGGCCATTTTTGTATGAGGATGTCCCCCTGGTTATAGAGAAAAAACCCTAAATCCCTAGTTGAGAACAACTTTTATAGAGTTTTTGTCAATTTACGCTGCTTGACCTAAATGGAACTAAATTGGAAAACCCTCAGAAAAAAAATCCCCAGAAATCTTGAATTTAAAGAGACAGAGCCCCCCCCTAAGCTAAAAAGTTTGTGCAACACTATCACAAATTTACCCCACGTAGGTACTTGTAGCTCGGTACCATCATAAACACTTTTATTGATTTTTAAAACAAAATTGACGATGAGGCACAATGCAAAAGAAGATGTAAAAAGGGAACAAATTTGCAGATTTTATGACAATTTTACATGGTGCCCGATGGGTAACAATGTTTCACATAGCCGACAATCTTACTCAGGTAGTGCCATAAAAATATGAATCTGTCCCTAACGGGATAGGAAATTCCCGCCAGCCGCCGCTGTTGCACGCCGGGCGTATGTCCCTCTAAGGTCCTTTGAAAGTTATACCTTACTATGAGAATAATTCCCAATTATTGTTTTTTTTTTTAAACCCATTTAACCTTTTACAAATTATGTTGACATCTTTTTATGTACATAGAAATTGTGTTGAGAAAATTATTTGCACGTTATATCAGTGAATCGTCCTCGTTATAACAGTCAACAATTATATGAAAATAAGTCTGAACTAAAATATCATTTGGTAATTGCTCATTATAGCCATGATCTCGCTATAGCCATGATCGTTATAACCAAGTTCGACTGTATCAGGATTTCACGGCTTAAATATAGTCAATACATTGTTAGTTTCTTACTTCCTAAGGGTTGCTTTTCACTCATAAGTAAAATTTACAACTTACGTTCGTTTTCGATAAGTTACTCACATGAGCGTTTACATGTTTATTCAACTTATGGTAATTAGGGCTTACGGAAGTTCGAGTTGTGTAAGTGTTCATAACTACTTTTAAATCTGTAAGTTTATTTCGGGTGAGATGGCTTGTCAACAACGATTTGCTGCTGTCAATGCAGCTTTGTCAATAAAACAAAAGGGTCCATATAAAATGTTTGGAATAGAAGTTGGCTTGTGAGAAACATTTCTCCAAGCGCTTTTGTTCCGTTAACGGCGGAATTGAATGGAGTTCTTTAATTTTATCCGAATGATAATATAGCAACTGACTTTCTTTACATTAGTTTTCATAGGTAGTAGTTACTTATTTGAGTTTTAGAAAACAAAATCCTACAAAAATCTGTCTTTAACCTCTGAGAGGCCAGGAGCGCGATTCTGGTTCTTTTTAACGACAGTGATCCTTTCCTTTCCTTCAAATTAACAAATTTTTCATCAATTGCGATTCACGTTCTCTCAATGACAGTTGAATCCTTTCCTTTGCGCTTCGCAAAGGAAAGGACGCACCGACGGTCGGTCGGTGTTATGCGATCGTCAGGACCGACCGTACGCACCGACCGTCGGTCGAGCACTGTAACCGGCCTTAAAGTACATAACTTGCAAAATTTCTGATTAGAGTAATTTAAATTACAATAAACTACATGTTTAAAGTATGTGTGATATATTTGGCTGAAGGAGATAGGAAAACATAGATAAAAATAATTAAAATGGCATAAAGTGAAACATATACAGTGAAACCTCTATCAATCGTTCCTCAAATAATCGTTTTCCCGTAAGCGTCGTTTTTTTCTTGTAGTCCCGAATTAATTTCATATAAATTACGCAAAATTAGATCGCATTCATCGTTTCACTTTACCGCTTTTATCGTTTAAATTATGTGGAAAATTTCGTATATAAATGGTCAATAACATTGGAGAGCGAAAGAGAGATAGAAAGAACGGTTTGTCGCCTTTGTTTGCGGCCGATTCTGACATGTTAGTGCTAAATTAGGTAGGTACCTGCCAACCTACCCTTAGGTCCGTTTATCATTTATGGGTCCAAATTTATGATGGGTCCGTTAGTTCTCGTTAAACATCCAGGCAGAGCGGTGCGCGTCTTAAGGATTTTTCTTTTTACGATCTAGTTTTTGAGCCCTCCATAAAAATGAACCGTCCGGTGAAAAAAGTGCGTACTCTCCAAGAAAGACTAAAAATTGTTGAGGAAGTGGAAAAAAATCCCCTTGAAAAGCGCGTTAATTTAGCCAAGCGGTTAGGAATCGCGGCTTCCACCTTAAATTCGATTTACAGAAATAAACTTTAATAATTTTGTTACTTTCGACGACAATATTCCAACCTGTGGGATTGAAACAATTGAAAATTTGTGTGACGCAACCTTGAAAGAGACTGTAGAAGAGGTCGATGAAGAGGATCCGCCATCTGTCCCTTCATTTTCGGAAGCGTACACGATGTTCGAAAGATTGAAAACCTTCTTTTATGCACATTCGATAACTGATTCCGAAAAAAATGTAATATGTAACACCGAAAAAATATTGATTTCCTACGGCAATAAAAAAAGCCAAAAACAAATGACGATGAAAGATTATTTACAGCACAAAGTGTAATTTTTTTGTCTCCATGCAGCTTCCTTTTTTTAATTTTTTTACGATATTTTTTATTTAAACAAATTGATTTACAACTGAAACGTGTTTCTTTTTTAGAATATGTATGTATGCAGGTACATATTAAACCTTTTAATATTAATGTGTTTTTTCTATATTCCCGCAATCATCGTTTTCCCGCATCCATTGTTTATTTCAATTGGTCCCTTCAAAAACGATAGATGGAGGTTTCACTGTATTTTATTAAAAATACTCAAATTGCAAAACACATAAGGATAATAAATCAAATAATTACTTATAACTTTATTTTGTCTTAGGTTTCCCTACATAAACTTGAGCCTTTCTTATGTTTACTTGTAACTTTCTCCTTCCCGGAAAGGTTTTTTTGTTCTACCCATTGTGAAAATACAAAAAAAAGTTGGGGAAACCTGAACTTTTATATTATCGTATATAATGATAATATTCTCATTAACTTGTTGGAGGCCAGGCCATTTAGCGGAAATTCGCGGAACTTCGCAAAAAACACTAAAAAACCACCACTTTGAATTTTGAATTGAATGTTTTGTTGATAAATTTTGAGCTATTGTATATTTTATTAACTGAAACACGTTCACATCACAATAAACTATCTACGAAAACCACATTACTTGCATTTATTACGTAAATTAATAGGTTTTATGATCGTTTTATTCGCGATACACGCATTTATTGCGACCGTTAAATTCGCGGCAAATTCTGACAGCCGATTGTCATAGAAAAAATCGTTTTAAAAATATTCCAGGGTGACAAGGTGAATGAAACTTGTAGCGTCTCCGAGAGTAATGACAGCGCAAGCGATTCTGACATTGTTCTTCATACAAATTGTGTACATATAAGGGCCAAAATCGTATACCAAAAGTTTGTTGTCGGAAATATTATTCAAATATTTGAATTATTTTCTCGCGCATGCGCAGATGCCGCGGCCACCGGGTGACAAGCGGCCGCCCAGAGGTTAATAAATTCACTAATTAAAGCCCAAAAAAATGTCATGAAAATTATATTAAAATTGGCGCAGACGAAATTTGCAATAATCTTAACGTCGTGTCAATTAAACAACTCTGCTGTGAAGCAATACTACTTTCATAAACCCCACTTTCCTTTAACAATCAACAGCAACATTATAACTCAAAACTCAAATAAAAAGCTGTATTCAAAACAATTCAATTCATTCATTTAAAAAATATTACAAAATTACAATTTCAAAGCGTTTTTAAATAAAATATCTACAGCTGTTAACCCCTCCGAATTTTCGAGAATATTAGCTTTTGGTGTCTTAAACGAAATGACATTTTACGAAAACTTTTAGTTATAACCGCTTCACAATTAAAGCTCTATTAATGAAACATTTCTGAACGTAGCCAAATAGTAAAAACTGTATTAGAAAGGTTACAAAATAGGCTTTCAAATTATTATATTACAAATAAATATTAGCATTTGTAAATATTAAAATTTAGAACGCAAACATTAAAAATAGGTAAAAATGACTCACGTGATGTTTTTATGTGAAAACGGTACTAAAATCACAGATTATGCAAACAACAATACTTATTCTATTGTATATATGTGTAATGAACACTTTTGTCACCTCACTTTTTTATCATTTCATATAAAAATATTTAATAAAAATTTAAAATGTGGAGCGCGGTGGAGCTGCCGGTAGCAAATTTGCGCGGGTAAATATTTTTGTCAACTACACGATTGACAGCTGATTCCTGTTATGTATTTCCATAGACAACTTGATAGAAATGTGCAGCTTGATCTACTATCGACCTTTGACTTTTTGTTTTAGGGATGTAACTAAAACAATAACGGAGTTATAACGATTTCTATGGAAACACACGCACTGATGTATAAACACGCTTATTGTACTTGACTGCTGTCCTATTTTTAACGCTTATATCTGCTTACGTTGCGGAGGGGTTAAAATAAACAGATTTAGACTAACAACAATAAAGCTTATCGTTTGAATTGTGCTTCATTGATGTTAAACATATCGATATTCAAAGAGATTCTATTTAACAATAAGACAGCTCTCCCGACTGGCGTAACCATTGGCAAGTTAGTTCTGCAAGCGGGGATATAAAACAGTCTATAAAGTCGGTGACGGAGATAACCATTGGGAACATAGAAACTAATGCTCTCCATGTTAGCCGAGTTTTCTAACCGTACATGAATCAGTCTGAAAAAATGTGTTACAATGAGCACATCCCTTCATCCGGTCATGCCCAAGAGAAAATCGGTAGGCAGGGTAGAGCCACGGGTAGTAGTCATACTCCCTCAGGTAAAGAAATCTCGGAAATTTCTTCTGAACCTTCTCCAACATCAGGGAATACTTCAGTTGGTGTGGGTTCCAAACCACCGACCCAGTCTCAAGCCCACTCCTAACCAAACTCCTATAAAAACACTCGACTGCGCTAAAAAAACACCACATCATATATTTGTAATTCTTTCAGTAACTTCATATTATTTATATAATTAAATACAGGAGATCCCAGTGAAGATATCATCGCCTCAGTCACCAGCATTTCTTCACTACTCTAGAGCAGTCATCAGCGACAGTACCATACATCGACCACTGCCCTTTTCCATCAGAGTCGGAAGAAATTTCTGAAAAAGAAATAAATTGTATCATACGAAATTTAAACAACTAACTAACAGGGCAGAGAAGACGGACCTCCAAACAACTCGGTCTTGGCATACACTCCTTACCTCGTTTACATTCATACATCGGCTCATACATTCTCTTCTATTATTCTGATTCTTGACATGGCCCCGACTCAAGTATCTGATTCACTCGGTCAACGGAACCTAAGTTATAATCCACGCCCGTGGTCGTCAAACTGCGGCCCGTGGGCCCGTGTTTGTGCGGCCCGCTCAAATATCTGGCGTTTTCTTTTTAAATATATATTTTTTTCAAGTACAATTATACTTTCCGTTTTTTGCGGCCCTCACAAATATCTGCCGTTTTCTTTTTAAATATATTTTTTTCATGTACTTACATTTATACTTTCCATATTTTGCTTCCCACTCAAATATCTGCTGTTTACTTTTAAAATATGTTTTTTTTTCATGCACAATTATACTATCCGTTTTTATGCGGCCCGCACAAATATCTGCTGCTTTCTTTTTAAATATTTTTTTTTCATGTACAATTATATTATCCGTTTTCTTTCAAATATTTTGTGTACGTACCCGCATGATTTTAAAACGTTGATTTTAATTGATTGACATTTGATTTCAAATTGCCCAGTTGGTTTTTGAACACATAGTGTACGTCATAGGTTCTCGAGGGGGACGATAACGCCCCCCTGTGGTCGTTTGAGACTTTCAGGGGGGCAGTAGAAGACCCAGAAAAAATTAGAGGGCGTAGAGATGGCACAGTGTAGGTAAAAAAACGCGCTTATCATGTACTAATTAAAGCAAAGTAAACTTTAATATTGGTTAATTTTTGTTATTGTATGTATTGCAATAATTTTTATCACGTGTGCGCAAATTCACACATTCAATAGTTGGGGAAGTGGATGAAAATTGAACTGAAAGATTCCATTACGTGCATTATTATTATTAAGAATTGACACTACATCACGAACACAAGAAGGAAGGAGGTAGCAACCCGGTACTTAAAAAGCTTTTTCAACTTGCTAAAAAAAGATACAACCCCCCCCCCCCCCAAAATCATAAGTGTGCGGCCCGCGGTGATACCTCACATTGTCCTATGTGGCCCTTGACCAGAAAAGTGTGACGACCACTGATCTACGCATTCACGCGGCGCAGACACAGGTGGCGCCAATTTAATTATTTAAGGTTAAAACACTTTTTGCAAGTTATGTTTTAAAATAGGTAAATTAATTGTTTGTGCTCGTACGTTTCAATATGAATATGAATAAATGGTTTCGTCCATAAACAAACTCAAATCTTTCAATAAAGGTTAACAAATACAATATTGGATTGACTCACCGATACAAAATTGGATTTGTAAGCGAAGCCTTTCTTGAAATATTTATTATTATTATTATGTAATAAGCAGGCAGCATTCTGCTGATGCGCTCATATCTAATTTCACAATAGTTTGACAGTAAATGAGTAGTAATTAGGGTTTGTTTATGGATAAAACTATGTATCATATTGAATACGTACGAGCGCCAAGATTAATTTACCTTAATATTTTAAAGCATAACTTGCAAAAAGTGTTTTAATATAAAATAATCAAATTGACGCAAACTGTGAATGCGTAGATTATAACATAGGTTCCGTTAAACCACCAAAAACAATTCAACACACATGATCAATATCAGTTGAGTACCGACATAGAATATACACCATAAAAAAATATCAAAATACTTAAGTACTTTATCATTGGGAAGGTCTTCGGCCACATTTGAGTCCTTCGACCGCCTCTGTTCTTGAAACGATTATCCTAGTTGACGTCCAGAGAATTATCCTCGTGCTGTCAGGTAGCGGGTGTCAAAAGCAGTCATAAGCGTCAACGAATTTCAATGCCACTCGCATCAATATCGGAAGAGTTCTCTCTCTGTAAAAGAAATAAACGTATTTTCAGCCCGCTATCGGGTATACAAACCAAAAATACACTAGGTACAATGATGTTAAATACCATTTTAAGTTGGTAAAAACAACTTACGTTTTGGGATTGGATGACTTGTGGACCAGCATTATCAAAGTATTTTGTTTCTCCATTTCATGAACAGCGGGAAATGTGTATTTAAATTGCTTTTGCAGCCTGTTGAGTCAACATACTGAAATAGAAATTACGTCAATTAGTATCACAATACTTGATTACATACTTTTCTTATGTTTCTTAGCACAATAATACAGTAAAAAAAATGATAATTTATGAGCTAGATTACAAAACCTAACCTCAAACGCAAAGCGTTTACTTGTTAATAGACATAATATTGCTTCGAGTTCGTTAATCCAGTTCGAGTCAGAGCAAATACATATTTAATGTTTTTTTTTTTTTTTTTTTCATAAGAAGCAATTACTTTGTGGTTAGACATTATTATAAAACAACACTTTGTATTTAACCACGAAAATTCGTGGTTAAATACAAAGTGTTGTTTTATTTTTATATAACATATTTAATGCGTTTAGTTACATTATAATATATTAAAGCATTTACTTACCTCATGTTATTATTTTGTCCAGCAATCAATAAGTTATCGAATTCCAAACAATCGAACCGACAATATGACATATTTTGATGAGCGACGTCGGCGACATCTGTCATTCACTTTTAACCGATGACATGCCGGAGACGCGCCGGCGCGCGCGTCACATGCGCATGCGTGAGAAAATAATTCAAATATTTGAATAATACTTCCAACAAAAAACTTTTGGTCTGCGATTTTGGCCCTTCTATGTACACAATTTGTATGAAGAACAGTGTCAGAATCGCTTGCGCCATCATTACTCTCGGAGACGCTACAAGTTTCATTCACCTTGCAACCCTGGAATATTTTTAAAACGATTTCTTCTATGACAATCGGCTGTCAGAATTTGCCGCGCTTTCAACTGTCGCAATAAATACGCGTTCTGCGAATAAAACATCGTAAAACCTATTAACCCGGCGCTTTCCGCTCGTGCACCGGTGTGTCATGAGATTTTACATGCGATTTTGACCCTTATGTATAAAGAAAGTGTATGAAGAACACGGTCAGAATCGCTTGCTCTATTATCGCTCTTTACCATAGCGAAACCTGCAATGCAACTAGTCACTCCAAATAATTTATATTTAATTTTCAGCGAGCGCGGGGATGTGCGCAGTTCTTGCGCATGCGCGGGAAAAATTCCTTTATCTACGATTTTGACCCTTCTATGTACAAAATTTGTAAAGGACAGTGTCAGAATCGCTGAACACGAAATGTCATTTCTGCTGCCGGGTGCCGCGTCATAATTTATGCGTCTTACTCGACTAAAACATCGTAAAACCTATCAATTTACATAATTAACGCAATTAATGTTGTTTTGGTAGATAGTTTATTGTTCTAGGAACGTGTTTCAATCAATAAAATATACAATAACTCAAAATTAATCCACAAAACATTCATTTCAAAATTCAAAGTGGTGCTTTTTGCTGGCCTTCCCTGGCAAACCAGGGGTTAATTTACGTAATAAATGCAAGTAATGTTGTTTTGGTAGATAGTTTATTGTGTTGTGAACGTGATTCAGTCAATAAAATATACAATAGCTCAAAATTTATCAACAAAACATTCAATTCAAAGTTCAAAATGGTGCTTTTTTAGTGTTTTTTTGTGAATTTTCGTGAAATGGCCTGGCCTTTGACAGGTTAAAGCAGTGAATGAGTAAAAAAGTTACTATCATCAAATAAGGTAGGTACCTTTTTAAGAAATTAAAATCTTCGAAATGACTTTTTTATGTTATTTTAAAATAGAATAAGATGTGATTAAAATAATATAATAAGACATAATTGTTTTTAAAAGTTTTGTTTCAAAAACTTGCGTTACTCCATTGTATTTAATTTATCAGTGTTTTCAATGAATCTCTAACCCAATTTTTTAGGATTTTTTACTAGGTCTCTCTCCTTAACACCATCTTGCAACGACAGCGGGAGAAACGGAATCGCTCACTTGTAAGGCGACGACAGATTCGCCGCCTTACAAGCGACAGCATTGTTAGTGAATGCTAGCAATTGGCTTAACGCAAAAAGAACGGGAATCGCGCTCCAGGCCATTTCACGAAAATTCACTAAAAAAGCACCACTTTGAATTGAATGTTTTGTGGATTAATTTTGAGCTATTGTATATTTTATTGACTGAAACACGTTCCTAGAACAATAAGCTATGTACCAAAACAACATTATTTGCATTATTTACGTAAATTAATAGGTTTTACAAAGTTTTAGTCGAGCAACACGCATTAGTTTTGACAGCCAAAATTCACGGCAAAAATGACATTTCTATGTCACAGATAAAATCGTTAAAAAAATATTCTGGGGTTGCAAGGTGAATGAAATTTTGACCCATCGTACGGTGTAATGTTGGCGCAAGCGATTCTGACCCTGTTCTTCATACAAATTCTGTACATAGAAGGGCCAAAATCGCAGACAAACATTTTTTCTTCAATATTTTTCGAATTATTTTCTTGCGCGTGCGCAGAATATCCGCGCGTCTCCGGCCTATTAGAGGTTAATTTTTGACATCTCACATCGGCGCATTTAGGTACCATTTCTTACGGTAAGCATCTCAACTTGTGAAACTGATTTCATGAACTGTGGGAAAGCCATAAGTTCGCGCGGACGCGATTAGATGTACCAAAATCTTACACCACTTACGACTTGCTGTAAGTTAGGCTAGCTTTACACTCATAATTAAAATTTACGGATTACGTAAGATGTTGACAGGTTACTCACGGGAGCATTTACATATGCACCCGACTTGTGGTAATCACAGAAGTTGTTCGGAAGTTCAACCTGTGTAAATGCTCATGTGATCGTTTACATCCGTAAATTTATTTGCAGTAAGATGGCTTCCTTTCAACCACGACCTGCTACTGTCAAATTTAAGCGATTTTGTCAATAAAGAAAAAAAGGACCAAATATTTTTTGCCGTCAAAGGCGGAAGTTAATGGAGATCTTTCATTTTATCCGAATGATAGCAACCGACTTCAAATTTAAATACGTAAAGTGAGAAACATTGAGATTAGAATGGATTGGACCGATAATTGAATAGAAGGATGCTCATTTTAAGAAAACTTAAATAAGTGGAAATAAATACTAGTTTTATAGGAAAAAAATCCTATGAAAACAACTGTCTTTTAATTTTTGACATTTCGCAACGGCACATTTGGTACTATTTCTTGCGGAAGTCTCTCAGCTTATCGAACTGATTTTATAAGTTGTGAGATGGCTGGAAATTCGCGCGGACGCGATTAGACCTGTAAAAAAACTTTCGAAAGAACAAGTTCTGTAACTTGCTATAAATTTTTTTTTTTTTTTTTTACATTAACTCCACACAGGAGGCCCTGAGGAAAATAACTTCCCTCAGGGCCCATGTCATCTTTGAAGATACTGTGTGGAGGGTCTTTTATAAATTACGTTAAGTGACTTTTGGTGTCGTTTACATTGGTAATTTGGCCATAAATCGCTTACATGAGCGATTTACGGGAAAAAACTTACGCGTGTAAACCTAGTCTTACAGTAAAAGACTTATTGTGTTTACATTTGTATTTTGCAACTTATGAGAATAAATTTATGTGTGTAAAGGCGGCCTGGTGTTTTAAATTTTACAATGGTAGGTTAAAAATATCAGAAGTAATGTCATTTAAGGCCGTTGCGTTTCTGTTTTGCGTGAAAGAAGGACCTCAAAAAACAATCATTTTATGAGAGGCATTGTTGATTTTAGATCACTTTTGTGAACAGTGAATAATCGGTGCCCACATAGTCCTATTTAGCAAAAAAGCTGCGTATCTGCATAGTGATTCTACTTCTTTTATGGGATCATTATCGAAATAACGGACGTGATCTCCTGTCAGATTTGTGTGATTTTTACATATTTACTGTCACATATACTAGTTTAGATTGTTTTGAACATGAATTCCTGCAATTATGCATGATTATTTATTCACTTAATGTACGTTGTTCATAGAAAAAGCAAATAAATCACAAAAATCTGACAGGAGATCACATCTGTTATCTCGATAACGATCCTAAAAAAGATAGAGAATAACTCTTCTGATTGTAAAGCTGAACAACAGTACAACCGATTTCTTGTCGGGATTCTTGTGTTATACGCATTGTATCCAATTTCCAAGCTTTTACAGAACTCTTGTTCCTGTTATTTTTAATATTTAGGTACCAAAAAAATCATTGAATATGCACGTATTTATTGATTGTTTTATTATTTTAGAATTGATGACATTGATTTCTCCCAGACTCCCATGAGTAAATTTGAAGGGAAGGATGGCCAAGTCTCTTTTATGGAGTATTACAAAACCAATTATGGGATTGAAATCACCGATATGAATCAGCCGCTGCTAATAAATAGGTATGAAATATAATTTTTTGACATTGTCTTTAAAACAGATGTCATTGCCAATTAACCAAGCGAAATGAACTCTTTGGTTGTAGGAAAACTAAGCGTGACAATGTCAATGATCAGCCACAAGACTTCTTGATAGCCCTCATCCCGGAGCTCTGCAACCTGACTGGGATATCTGAGGCGATGAGGACTGACTTTAATCTCATGAAGGAGATGGCAAAGTATACCCGCATCACTCCCAACCAGAGATTCTATGCCATCAAAAAGGTATTTTTAAAATATATGCAAATTATTTAAAGAGTTTTAACCTAGGATACGTCAAAGTGTGTGTGTGCCGACACTGCCACGTGGCACTTTTAATATTTTGATTGAGTCGAACAACATTACTTTTTTAAACCTTAAGACAGGGCCTTTAGGTGCTGCCCATGACGCCCTCAAGTGCGGCCCGCGGCGCCCTTGGTTTCGGCCCGCGTCCCGCATCTGTACCATCCAAGTACCCGTGCGGCCTTTGGAAATTTTAGGTCGTCAATGCAACCTGTAGTGCAATATGGGTTGGTCAAATCTGCCTTAAGGCCACCCGCAGACGAGAGGCTTTAGCAGCGGCAACAGTTGGAAGTTATTCAAAAAAAAATTTAAAAGTCTCGTTTACGCACTTCAGTGACATATCCTCCTAAGAGCATAGGGGGAGCTGCCACCCCGTAAATGATTTTTAACAGGTTTTTCCTAAAGCTGGTCACAAATCTGAAGACATGTTGAAAGCAGTCCTCGATACCTTTGATCAATCCTAGATTTGTCAATGTCTATGGGCGGCAGCCTACAAGTGAGTGATTATGATAGTTAGGCAACTCCTAAGAAGGAAGAAGGGGCGGTGCAAATGAAGTGGCCTATGCTTATGATAAGTATAAATCCGTCACTGCCTTTGATACTCTTTAATATCAGAATGAATAATTGCAAGACTGACGTCTTACGATAACTCCAGCAATATGTCTGGATGCTGCAAGGGTCTACAAGCAAAAATAAAGGAAATATAACCGCATAGATAGAATTAAGATTAATTGACATATTCATTTTTGTATTTCCAGTATGTGGAAAATGTGAACGCCAACCCGGTGTGCAAGCAAATGCTGAAAGATTGGGGCCTGAGCATCCGGGCAGAGACAGTGGACCTAAATGCGCGTACCCTGCAGCCAGAGCAGATAGTGTTTGGGGACAAGAAGGTGAACGGATCCCTGATGGCAGACTGGTCGCGTGACGCCACCAACAGCAAGGCTATCCTGCCCATCGACATCAACAACTGGGCCCTGCTGCATGTCCGCAAGGACGAGCCTTGCTCCAAGGTACTTTTATGTTCTGTTGTAATGTTCATTAACCTCTCAAAAAATCTATTTTGCATAGTAGGTGTGACATTGCAAACCGTCAAAAAATTAAAATGTTGGTATTATTCACGATGTTTACTAAAAGCGTCATAAATCACGTTTTGGGAAACGTAGCCTCATCCTAAAAACTGTTTTGGAAAGATTATGAAATGCACTATCACATTATATTATTATAAATAAATATTTACCCTTCAAATATATATTTTTGTATGAAAACGTCAAAAATATTAAAAAATCGCTTACCATTATTTGAAAACGTTGAAAATGAACTTTTTTCTGCAGTAACGTAAAAAAATTACAGTTTATTTATTGTAGAAATATATTTAAAAACTTTCTGTCACCTCAAAATATTATCCGTCCAAACTAAAATATTTAAAAAAAAATCATTTTCGAAACACAAAATAATATAAATTACGAACTTGTCACTGAACACGGAGCAAACAAAAATATTTTATTTCAATTATTATAAAACGTAATTACAACGGCAATCGATTTCAACAGATGCATTATGCTCGTATATATACGGATATACCCAATTATTATTAATTATCACACAAATCAATTATTTTTTCATATAAATTCACGGCAACCTCAAAAATATGGACATATTTAAAACGTCGTGAAATCACACTAAAACTAATCATTTGGTTGTTGTTTTTACACTAAAACGTTAGTACACAGGATGAATTATATACAATTGTTGAAATCTACTGAAAATTTTTAAATATACACTTAGTAATTTTGATAAGCACTGTGATAAAAAACGCGCCAAACTGTCACATGCTATCAACAACCGACATGCAAGTCGGCATTTTTAAACCGACGTGAAGCCAGCAACGAATAGTGATGGGGCCAACCTTTTTAGTTGATTCGAACTGCGCTGGAGAAACAGTTCGAAAGAAATATTTTATTTCAAATTTATTGTAAGTTATTGAATATAGGTAGACAAAAATAAAAACACATGATATATAAAGCTATATTTTTTTTAATTATAAAATGACAACAATTGTAAACAAAAAAGTAAAATAATATTTTATTCATATTATATTTTGGAAATCATATATTATGGAATTCATTTAACATCTTTTTCCGGTACAATTATTTTAAATGTATCATATTTTCACATTTAATTAATACAAAAAAAAAACACGTTACGCCACGTTAGAAGTGAAACTTGTGGAACTCATTCAACATTTTTTTCCAGTATGAATATTTTAAATGTAACAATGTTTTAAAAAACACTTTACGCCACGCCACGTTAGAAGTGAAACTTGTGGAATTCATTGAACATTTTTTTCCAGTACGAATATTTTAAATGTAACAATGTTTTAAAAAACACGTTACGCCACGCCACGTTAGAAGTGAAACTTGTGGAATTCATTCAACATTTTTTTCCAGTATGAATATTTTAAATGTAACAATCAAAAAACCAGAACGAAAAAAAATCCCATGACGTCCTGTGCGGAGCTCCAGAGAGTATGACAGATATAATTTTTGTCATGCCATTCGGAAAGAAAATAAACAGTTATTATTGTAGAAGATCAAATAGATGCGGTGGGGGTCTGATTCAGATCACCTAAGCCGTTATAGATGGTACCCAAAGTCATAATACTTCATTTTATTTGCATTTTCTGATACATGGGTTGAGTCCAAATGCAGCCGACCAAAGGCATGTTAAAAAACCAATGGTTGTTGAAGACTTGTTGCATTACAGAAAATACTTGTCCATTAAACGCGCCCCAGCTTTCTATGAAAAGAAGAAACGTTTTGATACTTGCCAATAAGAACCTACCGAATGACAGAAGACAAAAACTTTAACTCAGCCAAAACAAAAAAAATTGAAGACCTCGTAAAAGGTGAAATAATCAATCGGTTTCTCAATCAGCGGCTCGCGCTGTAGCCCGCGCTCGGCGCGAACGTCCGCCGCGAGCTGCACGGGCGGCTTGTGCCCGAGGCAAAGCCAGGAACTGGGGAGGGAGCTCGTCATCAGATTCAGCCACCAAGATGGGTGATTGTCCCGAAGACCAGGCCTCTCCCTCTCCGACAGCACATCGTCCCCTCACCCCGCTACGTCCTCCACGTTGCCCTCCACGTCGCCCTCCACGGCTCCCGCGTACTGCTGTTGGGACAGGTAGTGGCCGCAGAAACGGGAAATCTGAAAATATAAGAATAGGACACAGATAAGAATGGTCCTGTATATTTCTAAAAGTATGAATGGTAGAAGTCGGAGACACCCAAGGAAGACATGGCAAGATCAAGTTAATCAGGTACTTGAGTCGGGCCATGTCAAGAGTCAGAATAATAGAAGAGTATGTATGTATGAGACGATGTATGAATGTGATTGAGGCAAGGAGTGTGTGCCAAGACCGAGTTGTTTGGCGGTCCGTCCTCTTTGCCTACCCCTGCGGGGAAACGGCGTGATGGTAAGTTAGTTATAAAATGTGTAAAAATGCATTCTGTTAGCCATAAGTTGTTATAGTAGTTTGTCTAGTAAGATAGATTGTAGAAATATACTATAAATTTGTACAGAGCCCTAGAGGTGATTTCTCACAAAAACGGCGCTATACAAGTCATCCAAATATTATTATTATTATCACGGACAAATGCTGCAAAATATAAATACGAACGTATTTATATATATAATAATGTATATACCTTCTATGCTACCGTCGTCCGTCGTCTGCTCCATCTGCTCAATCTGCTCAATCGATTCTGAAAATATAATGCAAAACTATTACACAACGCAAACACACACTACTTGTATAATATGATGTAAAGACAGCACAATTTAAATAAAATTATATAGATATTATGTATATATTTATTTATTACAATGTATATACCTTGTCCACCGCTGCTTGCCTGATCTCCACTGGAGCCTTGGGCAGCAGGAGCCACCAACGAATCCAAGAAGACCATTTGACGAGCTTCTTCGCCGCTCGAAAAAAACGAAGCCTGAAAAAAAAATTGAAAAACATTTTATTTTATTGGCGGAATAAAAAAATAAACATTACACAAAGTATTGATTTTAATTATATAAATCACCTCGTCAAATGTCTCTTTTGGGTCCTCGACGTCGGATTCGTTGGCCTCACTCATCTCTCCAATGCTATCACTATCAGCTCCAGTGGACATTAGGTCATCATCATCTTCACCCTCCACGTCGAGTTCCTTCCGCGCCCAAGCTGGCATCGGCTCCGATGGGTTCCATGTGCTATCCGTAGAAAAATTATAATGGTGTACTCAAATATCAGTTCGCAAAGAAAAAAAATCGAATTCGAATTTTTCAGCAAAATTGGAAGTTACATCACTAGTGATTTCGAGATGTCAAACTATAGTTTTTTACATTCGTAGCCAATATTTCATAAAAACGTTTAAAAATAACAATTTTGTCATGAAATTACTAATGTTTTTGATAGATATTGCAATAGAATACATGCTTTTATGAAAATATACAATTTCAAGCGGTAATGGCGGACATTTTTTACGGAAGAGTCCATTCAACGCGATGAAAAATTCCAACCACATGTAAGTGTGCAGTAAAATAACGATTTTTACAAGAAAAAACACTTCAAACCAACTAAATATATGATGAAAGAGTGGCAAATATATATCTCAACAATAAGACAAACACTTACTTTTCCATTTTGATTATTTTTCGTGTAAATTTCGTAGAAATGTCAGACCAGGGCGTGCAGCAATGTTATGCGAATTGATACGAATATTCGTTAGAAAAGATGGACGTTCAATTACGCATAGAAAAATAATTTCTATGTTCCATAGATATTTTTGAATACAGACACGTAGCGTTGTTCATTATCGATATCCCGTTTTTTATTCCACGGTAATCCGTGAACTAGTGATGTAAATAAATCAATTTTTGTAAAAACTCGCGCGTTTACGTCAAAACACGCTCTAATGTCTCGACGGCTATTGTTATATTTTCGTCTTTTGACGCTCTTATGTCTTTACCGGTTAAGAAAGTCTAGAAATTTAGTAAAATGGAACAAAAATTACTGCAACAATATAATCGAGTAACACTGATTTCAGAACAAATTATAGAAGATTCAAAAGTAGGGTTATGATTGTCTCCCAAATTTGACAATATAATTTTTTTTTTTTTTAAATTGCTAAAAGTGCTTGTTTATTCCACACAGTTTTTCTGTCTTTCTCGACAGAATTTAGTTGAATTGGGTATTTCCACATTTTTTTTATTGCTTAAAAAAATTAAGCAAAAAATTACGATGATTACAGCATTTTTATGTTGATGAATAAATTTTCTACAGCGAGTCAAAGTTTCCCATTTTTGAATTACCGCTAAAACGATATTTTGGGGCGGGGCTATCGTGTGACGTCATGAGCGTGGATGCTCACTGACAGTGTTTATTTATGCTGGCCAAGCTGAGCGACGCTTGTGACGTCACAATCCGATATGCCAACCACGGGCCGTTTTGATTTTGTCAGTTTTAGATTGTTTTTAAAATCAATAATATTGAATGAAAACATAAAAAACAAACATTTTTAGTAGGATGATTAAAATCAGAAAAATGATCTTTAAATATTCTGTACATTTTTAACAGAATGCCTCTTTTGTGGAAATACCCCATGGTATTAAGATTGGGTGGCAAAGGCAGACTGGTTTTCCATAGTCTTTGTCATGACCAATTTCAATGTCCTTCATTTGATGGCATCTTAAATGTTTTAAGAACATTTAAAAATGCTTAGACAAGAGCAAAAAAAAATAATTCTGTGATGTCCTAAGTAATGAAGTGCAATTTTTTTTTTCTTCATATTTTGGCCATAAGCTTGCATGTAAAATTATGACTATGTATTAAAAAATTTTGAACTTTATGGTGGAGTTCTGAGCACAGCGACAGTAGCGTCAGTGACGCTTCGTCAGTATTACCACGACAGAGTGACATGATGCACCATAGAAATGTATTGGAGCGTATACGGACACAGCACTACTGATGTTCACCATCAGTCAGCATTAATAATAATAATATAATAATAATAATCTTTATTCAATGAAATAACAACAATATAACTAAAAAAAAAAAATTACATATTCAATGTAGTTTACAAATAGATTACATCAATCAGTACAGAAAAATTAACAAACAGAAAGTAACGTAAGAAAGGTTACACAGGAGTAGTATAGTTATACAGTATTTTTAGTTGTGCATTGCCTGCCTCACTAGGTGAACCTGTATTGAGGCAGAAATTTTGTTAATTGTTTCTCGCAATTTTATCTATGGTTTTTTTATAAATGTGTAAAGTAGGTTTCCATACAGCAAAAACTTTATTTTAGTTAACATTATTGTTTGCATATACCTACACAATTCATAAACTGCAAGGTTATTACTACAATAACAACTGTCAATGACTGGGCGTTTGGGTGAGGGCACCAGTATAGGCTCGATCATTAGAATGTATCCATATTTTAACATATTTTTTAAACTCTCTCTGTGTTTGACTCAGTTTGATGTTTTCTGGGAGAATGTTGAATATTTTTGTGGCAAAGTATCTAAAGCTACGTTGACCAAAGGTGGAAGAGAGTGCTGGAACTTGCAATATGTCTTTGTTGGAGTTACGTGTAAATCTTAAGTTTATTTTTTTTTCGTAAAGCACATGTTTGTTTTTAAAGAGATGCATGAGGATAGTTTTTACATAGATCTGTCGAACATCAAATACTCTCATTATTTTGAATATAAGGTCACTGTCTGCAGTTAGAGGAAGTTTGAGAATAATTTTCATAATTGTTTTCTGTGCCTTTTCGACAGGATCTAGAGCTGATGAAGTGCCCCCTCCCCATGCAATGATACCATACTCAATGATAGATTGGGTGATTGCAAAATAAATCGTTTTTAGGAGTTGTAAGTTAAGAAAGTTCCTTATGGATCTGAAGAAGTGTATTGTTTTTCTAATTTTATTTGCAATGATCTGGGTATGTAGGTTCCATTTGAGGTATGGGTCAATGGTGAGGCCGAGGTACTTTATCTGTGAAGTGCGCTCTATACTGGGGCACTCACTACATTCATTGGAATTCGTACAGCTATGAATTTTTATGGAGTAATCATCATTAGGTTGGCCTGTAGTATTGATGCTTGAAGTAACATATTTAGTTTTCTTCGTGTTAAGGGTAAGTGTGTTTATATCTAGCCATTTTTTAATGAAGTTAATATTTTCTTCAGCTTTTTTTAAATACAGCTGACCAATTATTGTCTTCGAATAATAAGACGGTATCGTCTGCAAAGCTAACAATGTGTCCTTGACTTTCAAGGTTGCAAAAGTTGTTAATATACAGTAAGAACAGAGTCGGTCCCAAAACGCTTCCTTGTGGAATTCCATAGTCAGTTGAGCGCTGATTACTGAGAGTATTCTGTATTTTAACCTGTTGTTGGCGTCCATTTAAGTAGCTTTTGAAGAAGTTTACTCTTTGTCCGAAATGCCGATGTTCTCTAGTTTTTTTAATTAGTTTAATGTGTGATATTGTATCAAAAGCTTTAGAAAAGTCTAAAAAGATTGAGATACATTTATTTCCTTTATCAGGGCTTTTTACAATGAAGTCAGTCACACTGGCAATGGCATCTGATGTACTTTTGTTTTTTTGAAAACCATATTGATTAATTGAAAGTATTTTATGGCTCTCGACAAATTTTAAAAGTTGTGCATTAATGAGGTTTTCAAAAACTTTAGACAAGCTATTTAGTAGAGTAATTGGTCTATAGTTGTTGATATCTGTCTTGTTTCCAGATTTGTAGATGGGAATTACGATACTGTGTTTTAGGTTAGAGGGGAAGTAGCCCTGTGTAATGCTTAGGTTTATAAGGTATTCCAGTGGCAATGTAATCTCCGAAGACAGCATTTTAAGGATTTTGGTCGTAATTTCATCTGGTCCAGCGGAAGAAGTGTTTTTTAGAGATTTAATTGTACTGAGAATTTCTTCTTTTGTTACAGTTCGGAAGAGAAATTTTATATTTTTTTTATTTGCTTGATCCTCTGAATTGGTAGATTGGGTGATTCCACTCTGGGGGATTTGAGAAGCAAGATTTGGACCAATATTAATAAAAAAATTGTTTACATGATCAGCAACGAGTTTAGGATTTTTTGAGGTTTCAATAATATGTCCATCATTAGTAACATTGTGTTCAAATACGCTCCCATACATTTCTAAAATGCATCATACTGTCGCGGCGATATTGACGCTGCTGTCGCTGTGCTCGGAACTCCATCTTAAGTTGGCTAAATGACATTGCTCAAAAATATTTATAATATAGGAGGGTAAGCTGAAAAGTAATGCACACATGCTTGTACAGCACAAACAAAATGACCTTCAGAAGGCACACCAGGTGGAACGTGGAAGTGACATTCCCCCTCTATAGCCATACACAGGTTTGAGGTTGTTGATTTCATCCAGTGTATTTTGAGAAGCGGAAGTTCGGAGACGTACTCTAGTGCTATGTAAATGCAAGTTAAACAGCGTGCTGTTATCGAATTTTTAACTGTTATAAAGTAACTCCTGAGATTCATCATCATTTAAAAGATAAACTTGACGTTTTAACCTCTGATTTGCCGGAGACGCACCGGCGCACGCGTCGTATGCGCATGCGCGAGAAAATAATTCGAAAATTTGAATAAAATTTTCCACCAAAACTTTTTGTCTGCGATTTTGGCCCTTCTATGTACAGAATTTGTATGAAGAACATGGTCAGAATCGCTTGCGCTAACATCATAGATGATATAGCCACTAGTTTCATTCACCTTGCAACACCAGAATATTTTTAAAACGATTATGTCTATGACTTAGAAATGTCAGATTTTACTCGTCGAATTTACCCATCGCAATTTATGCGTGTTCCACGACTAAAACATCGTAAAACCTATTAATTTACGTAATAAATGCAAGTAATGTTGTTTTGGTAGATAGTTTATTGTTCTAGGAACGTGTTTCTTCAAACACTTAAGCGACACTATTGATGACCTCTTGCCCCGCTACCCTACAGCAGAGTTTGTGGTCCTGGGGGACTTCAATGTTCATAACGAACCTTGGTTGAAGTTCTCAGGATCAACAGACTCGGCTGGACGCCAAGCGGAATCCTTTGCCCTTTGCTACGGATTGGAGCAAATGGTTCAGGAGCCCACAAGGATTCCTGATATCCAGACTCACCGTTCCAATCTGTTAGACCTATTTTTAACTACTGTGCTACACAGTTACAAGATTGAAGTCACAGCGCCTTTAGGATCGTCCGACCACTGCCCGGTGACGACATCAATCCCTGTAAACTTCAGACCACCAAACGAGAGGCTGAAGAGAAAAGTGTGGCACTATAGGTCAGCAGATTGGTTCGGTCTGCGGGCACATTTTAATGCTTTCCAGTGGTCAGCTGTCTGTTTTTGGACTTCGGATCCCTCAAGATGTGCCCAGGAAATTGGTGAAGTCATCACATCCGCGATGGATGGCTTCATCCAATCTACTGTTAAGGAAACTAGTGTAGGCTCAAAGCCGTGGTTCAGTCGACAATGCGCTGAAGCAGTGCGACGAAAAAACGCGGCTTACCGAGCCTACAACACATCTAGAACATCCGAAGACAGAACAGCTTACAACAAAATGGCAAAGGAAACCAAGAGAATCATAAATAGATCAAAATTTGAGCACGACCAGCAGATCAGCAGAAAGCTGGCTGCATGCCCGCATGGCAGCAGGCAATTCTGGTCGCTTGCGGGCTCAATAGGTCGCAATTTCTGCAAATCCAGTCTGCCGCCTCTTACCAGACCTGACGGCTCACTAGCAAACACCGCCACCGAAAAGGCTAACTTATTAGGTAAAATGTTAGCGGATAACTCAACCCTCGATGACCAAGGTGCTGTCCTGTCGTCGGTTCCTCATTGCGGTTTTCGTATGAAAAAGCTGAGAATCCGGCATCGGGAAGTACTCCATGTTTTACTAGGGCTTGATGTTAATAAAGCTACTGGGCCTGACGGAATACCTGCACTGGTACTGCAGACTTGCGCTGCAGAAATAACTCCAATTTTGACGAAGCTTTTTAAAATGTCCCTAAAGACTGGCTCTGTGTTGGAAAAAAGCGGTTATCCATCCTGTTCCAAAGAAGGGTGACCGCTCCAACCCGGCCAACTACCACCCCAGTTCTGTCTAAGGTGATGGAACATGTGATCAACGACAAACTGCTCACACACCTCGAGAAGAACAAAATTATTAACGACCGTCAATACGGATTCCGGCGGAACCGCTCGTGCGGTGATCTTCTCGCGTATGTGACGCATGTTTGGGGGCGATGCCTGGAACGTTTCGGTGAGACCCAAACGGTTGCACTGGACATCTCCAAGGCCTTTGACCGGGTTTGGCACCGAGGACTTGTCAACAAACTGCATTCTTACGGACTTCCCACATCCTTGTGTACTTGGATTGCCGACTTCTTGAGGGAGAGGTCGATTCAGACGGTAGTCTATGGTTTCACCTCTTCCTCACACTCGATAAATGCTAGCGTCCCGCAGGGATCGGTTCTGTCTCCGACTTTGTTTTTGTTGCACATCAACGACCTTTTGTCATGTGCACCAATTCACTGTTATGCGGATGACAGTACAGTTCATGATAGCTTTTCTTTTCGTTTGACAAGCCCCCAAAGGGCTCACAAACTCCAACAGCTCGTAGGGCTTTGAAGCAAAGAATGGACGGTTACCTCGAGAGTGTTTTCTCTTGGGGTAAAAATAATCTCGTTGAATTTAATGTTTCAAAGACCCAATCTTGTCTGATTACGTCTAAAAGGGAACAAAATGAAAATCTAGTCTCTTTCAACAGAAGCAATCTTCCGAACAGGCCCTCCATTGATATGCTTGGTGTAACCCTAAGTGACCAGCTCAGGTATGGGGGCTCCATCTAAGCCAGAGTAAAGTTAGCCTCCCAGAAACTGGGCGTACTGTGTAGGGCCCGCAGATACTTTAATAGTGCACAACTGCTAACCCTGTACAAATCGCAAGTGCGCCCCACGGTTGAATTTGGCAGCCACCTCTGGTCTGGAGCTTCAAAATACCTGAAAAATACCCTCGACTCTGTGCAGAAACGGTCCGTTTGATAGATTCTCCCATCTTAACAGACGGATTGAAATCTTTAGAGCACAGGCGTCGGGTGGGAATGCTATCCTTGTTCTACCGGTTTTACAATGGAAGATGCTCCGAGGAACCAGCATCATTGATCCCTTCGGCACCGGTGCATAGTCGGGAAACACACCAAACGCGTGCCCAACATTTGTACACGGTTGACATTTGTCACATGAGAACGGGTCGTTTCTTTGACTCGTTCTTATGTTCAACAGCTCGGCTGTGGAATGATTTTCCGGCCTCTCTGTTTCCTCCTTCCTACAACTTAGGTCTCTTCAAGACCAATGTTCATTCCTTCCTCTCCTCAAAAAGACCCTCCACACAGCATCCCAGATGACATAGGCCCTGAGGGAAATTATTTTCCTCAAGGCCTCCTGTGTGGAGTTAATGTAAAAAAAAAAAAAGTCAATGAAATACACGATAGCTCAAAATTAATCAACAAAAAAAAAAATTAAAAAATTAAACATTCAATTCAAAGTGGTGCTTTTTTAGTGAATTTTCGTGAAATGGCGTGGCCTTTGACCGGTTAAGAAAGCTGGAAGAGCTTACTTGTGATAATAATCGATAGATGTCACAGTACTTTGGTTTTTTACGGAATATTCATCTTTACAAAAACTCAGTAAACAAAAATTTCTTGGTACAAAAATAAAGCGGTCAGTTTATGTATTCTGTTGTGACAGTTGTCTCACATATATGAAATTTTTCTTTTTTTTTGATAAAGTTAGCTATTCTGGAGTAATGTGTAGATGTTATAGTCAATCCTCTAAGCTCCGGCGCTCCTAGGTTTGACTAGTCAATCCTCAGGTCTGACTTGAAGTCTTAGGGCCAGTTGTTTCGGAAAACCTGAACAATCGTTCAGATTCTTCTTGATTTTTCAAATGTAACGCAATCATTCCGTTGATTTTTGTCAAATCAGAATTGGGTTGTTTCAAATTAAATTTAACATTCGTTACATTCGAAAATTTCACACAGTGTTCCCCGCCGAATCGGACTAATTATTCCAGAGAAATCGAAAGGAATATTTTTTAACGCTTGCAACACTCACAAGTTGTTTATGAAATTCGTCGCCTGTCAGAGTTTACCGGCCTTTATCGTAAGCCGTGCGTAATGTTTTTCTACAAATAAAACATAAACGCTTAAGAGTGAGTGCTTTTTTATTAGTATTCAATTAATTACATGTACAGTTAAGTTAATATGGTAACATGCAATCGTATTACTTAAATATTCTTCCTTTTTAGATCAATTTTATGAGTCTCCGGAACGGCTACAGTTGAAATGCTCAAATGTCGCCAGAACCATATAGGAAATGAATTAAATTCCTATGGAAACTATAATTAAAGCTCACCATATGACTGCCAAACGTGTACATGCTATGCTTGATCACAAACACATCGTGAAATACAGGTTAGTTGTGTTTTATACTTTATTTGACAGGCTTGAAGAGGATCCTTTTTTGCGAATAAAATATCTTATCAAACAACGTCTGATACGATTGTTTAAAGTGTATAGTTAATTAATACAATTAATAAATATGCAAACAATGTAATAATATCGTTCGGTCGGTTTGTTGTCGTTTGGTCATATGTCATATTCTATCAGCACTCTCCATACGGACACTTCGGAGCGCCGCTTCAGACCGCCGCGCAGGCGCAGTAAGGTCTCGCAGTGAATCTTTACTAACTTCTCTCACGGCGCGGCGGCGTGGCGCGCTCCGAAGTGTACTTGTAGTTTTATTTATAAAATGCTAACGTATTACAATTACATTATGATTCTTGTTTTAGGGTCATTGCAGTCCAAATAAGAAATGCATATGTTCTGGAGGAATACAACAGAATTTACGATATTTTGACGAGTCTGCGTTTTGGATACTGATTGTAGGTACCTCCAAGCAGAACCAAATGATAGAAGAACCAAGGAACTATAGTGGTTCACCAATAGTGAAATCTAATGTATACACGTGAAATGCATAAATGGTTTTCCTCGGCAAGAACCATTGCATAATGTACTTTTAATTTGATGTAGGTACATTGTTTTCATATTACTGCTTGTCATAATAAGATGGCAGATTAGGTTTCGCGTCGTTAACCCGCATAAATCAACTAATTAAATATAATTTCTGACTTATTATACATATACACATATACTTATTTTATTACTTACAACTTTTATATCGAAGAAGTTTTACTTATATAAATAAATAAACATTTGAACTGACATGGTTTCGTTTTATTTTGTACTTAAAATAAAGTTGTAACATTGAACACAAAAGGATTTTTATTACCTATAAAATACTGTTCATATTAGGTATGACTTTGTAAATTTAATACAGCTATGATTAGAGGTAATACTCAAGATTCCTTTACACAACATATTTTAAATGTTTTATAAAGACATGTGTTTTAATCGCCTTATTAGTATCAGGTAAAGATTTATGTTAATATGCTAGGTCGTGACTCCAGTTCCCAAACTGCAATTTTCTTTGTGAGGGTTGAACCAGTTATACCTATATAGAATATTGTGATGGCGCCAGTCCTTAATTCTGTATTTATGAACTCTACTGTGGCCCGAAGCGCTGTTTTTAATTTAGGTACTTGGCCAAAAATCATGTAAGTATACAATTGTAACACACTCAACTTCTTTTATATCTTTTATGAAATCGGAAGTTGACAGAAATCAGAAGGAACCTTCAGTTGTCACCACGTACATACAACAAAATCTCTGTTCTCAAGGTAAATAATCAGGAAAGATTGGGAAAAATGTCAATCACGGGGAAAATATTTCTTTTATTATGAATTATTGTAGACTCATAAATTATTCTAGGATAAATATAACACGAATAAGATGGCAATAGATTGTAACATCATCGGTTTACACAAGAAATAAGTTTGTATTTTTTTCAATGTTTTCACCAGTGTTTACGTCATTTTCAATCTCTGAAATAAACGATTTTCGACAATATTATACATCGAAAAGATATCTTAACTTGTTCTTTTGCCATCCTGAAGTTTTGATCGTTATGTTTTATTTACGTTTTATGCAAAAACAGTCCAGCCATAATCACTAGTTTCGGTAGTGCATAGTGCCACAGAGCTGCACAAGCTGTCAGATAGCAAAGTTTCGCACGTCTGCGCATGCGCCCTCAATCAATTTTCCACTAACCGCCGGAATTCGAGCGGTTACATTTCCATCAGATTTGACCTGAAATTTCACTTGACGAACGGTGAAACAACCCAAATTTCGTTGATTGACGATTCATTTGCGATTTGACGGTTCATCAGACGTGATTTTTTCCGAAACAACTGGCCCTTAGTCAAAGCCCAAACAAATGAAGTTTTTCGGCCTCTGACTAAAGAATTTTCGTCAAACCTAGGAGAAACTAATTTGGTCAGGCAAGCGTCAAAACTCAATTTAATGAAATCGGGGTTTGACCAGTCAAACTTCAATTAGGTATTAGAAAGTCTTGGTTTGTTAAATTAGGTGTAGTAAAACGATTTTTTATTTATTTTAATGTTTATTGTTATTATATTGTCATAGTTAAAATTTAAAAAAAATTGTCTTTATTCAGACATGGTGAGGCATTATGACATTTAGAATTGCACAATACGTCAGATCTCTTACATTTACATAATTTTGAAGAACAATTTTTTGTTGCAATGACATTTTATAAAGCCTCGGCCCCCAAATTTAGAATCTTTTGCACTTATTTCTCTTAGAGACAGCTTTACGTTGGGCCCATCCTTGAAATTAAGAAAATTCTCTTTGCATTCTTTTATTTGATTCCTCGAAAAAAGTGTGTTTATCGTTACGTGTTTCGTCCCTACCCTGTATAAACCATCACTAACCTAACCGTGTTACAAGTACAGTCGACGTTTGACCGAGTCTGCCAGTCGCTTCGACTAGGCAAAGCCCGAAACAGATTATTTTACTTTCGATGTTTGGCTGAAAAGTTAGGAACTTCTAGGTTTGACTAAAAATACTTAAATCAAAGGCCGAAATTGGAATTTATTTCGGGGTTTGCCCGAAGGCTTTGGTCAAACCTAGGATAAACTAGTCATTCCGCGAAGAGACTGCATATCGACCTTTGACTATGACATAGACATGAGATATATTTTAATAATAACATATATTATCTGGTGAACAGAAAACAATTTTTTAAAAAAATGGCTGTTTACAATCGATCTGTTGTTGTTATAAAGTTACACCTTTTCATTGAATGAATAAATCTTTTCAGGCGTTTGTGGAAACGTTGATGCGCTGCGGGCCACCGATGGGCATCAAGGTGTCGCAGCCGCAGTTTGTATGCCTGCAGTCGGACAAGCCCGAGGCCTACAGCATGGCGCTCAAGTCCGTCATCTCGGGCTCCGTACAGATTGTGGTGTGCATCAGCCCCACGGCCAGGGACGATCGCTACACGGCCATCAAGAAGACCTGCTGCGTTGAGAACCCCATTCCATCGCAGGTAACTGAAAGATGAATACAAATACATACAGTGAAACTTTATCTTACAGCAAACTTATTTTGTGGGATATGGGATAATTTAGGCAGGCTCCATTAAAATACCAGCAGAACAGACTCACCATGCCTAATCAGTCTGTTAACATTGGATGGTCGATCAGATGAGCTGCCCTCCTTTTCACAGAATCATGTATTTGGGACTCTAGCCCATGGGTGACTCCCAAATTCAATTGTTGGGCATCCTTGAGATTTGTACAGGGTTAGCACCTGGTCGTTATTGAAGAATCTGCTATCCCTGTGCAAGACGCCCAGTTTTTGTAAGCCAGATTTACTCAGGCTTTTATTGAGCTCCAATACTTGAGTCGGTCTGATATAGTTACTCTAAGCATTTCAATAAGGAACTCCAGTTCAATTTTTTTTAATGAATAATGACCTTCTAACTTAAATAACTACATTTTTATTTTTAGAGTTAGTTTTAATAGTTAAATAATTGTCAAAGTTTTAATTTTTTAAGATCTCCGATAAACCACCGTATGTATGGTGAATCATGTGACGTCATCACTCACCAAAAGTTTGTTTTATTTTCAGCAGGTGTTGTCATTTTGTATGACAGTTATGTGGAAGAAGCTACGAAACTATTCAATAAGTAAAAATATTATTTAGGTGGAATAATTTATTTATTGTGTACATTATTATTTATTTATTGAAAAATTTATTATAATTACAATTTTACAACTAAATATTTTTTTTACAGGTTTTTTTTTTACTAAAACTTATATTTTTCAATATTATTACGGGAGAGTAGTATAAAATTGTTTGAAATTATTATTTTTTTAGCTTCACGAATCCAAATCAATATTATGGAAACCGAGCATTGCCTGCACATACAGAGCCGAATCAGCTGTTCGACGTCCGCCATCCGTGGAAGTAGCATTAAGATTTTTTTTGTACAGTTTAAAGTTTTTGAATACATATTTCTATAAACAGTATGTAAATAAACAAATAACATGAAATGTTGTTAATACTGATGGCTTGTGTCATACATTTCAATACAATGACTGGAAAATTATGGTAGTGACGTCAGCACTAAACATTCAATAATACTAACTTGATTTGGAGTTTTTAATAATTTTTTTAAAACTCTATGTTTAATATTATGTAATAAAACTTATATATTCAGAATCACCGTTTATTGCTCTATATTAGGAGTCTCCAAAGTACGGCCTGCGAGCCACATCCGACCCGCCAGTGTCATCAATCCGGTCCACGAAAAACGAATTTATCACTTAACTTTTTCCACGCGATCGTAACAACGGTTGATATGGCAAAAGCCATGCCTCACACGCGCCCGTATCAGCCCTTGTTACGCTGACTTTGACTGCCGATATCACAGCGCTAATATGTCACAGTTTTTTTTGACATTCATGTAACTATCACGATGCTGACATCTTCAGGCATATTTCGAAACTAAAATTGTATTTCGTAAAAAACATCTATAATCAAGTGAATGTGTCCTCGTGCCTTTGAGTGCCATAGTTCACAATTTAGTCAACAGATGGCGCTAGTAGTAATTTGCAGTTTGCGCATGCGATGCCGATTGACCATATTGGACAAGCGTCGATAACATTTATTGTCGAGATCGCGCGTATTCTAAACGTTTGTTTGTGTTGTGAAACTGTCATTTTGACTTTACATAAAAATTTTATTAATTTAAGTGTCATCAGAAGTTTTAGAACTTGTTTATACGAATTAATAATAATAAGTGATTGAGGTACCACTTGTGTCTATCAACGCAGTGTCCTGAGTACAAGCACGCGGATAAATGGCGCTGCCTTTAAGATAACATGGGTATGCTTTTGTATGGAATTTAATGTTTTTGTTTTTATAAAAATCTAGGAGTGTTTACAGGCGACGATTTGGTTTTATTAATTTAAGTGTCATCAGAAGTTTTAGAACTTGTTTATACGAATTAATAATAATAAGTGATTGAGGTACCACTTGTGTCTATCAACGCAGTGTCCTGAGTACAAGCACGCGGATAAATGGCGCTGCCTTTAAGATAACATGGGTATGCTTTTGTATGGAATTTAATGTTTTTGTTTTTATAAAAATCTAGGAGTGTTTACAGGCGACGATTTGGTTTCAAATTGTAGATAATAATCTCATCTGTTTATTTAGTATGATAAATCATGCCATAATATGCTGTAATTTGACATAAAATTGGATGGATAGGTATTTGAAAACATGTACCGCGTATGGGTATTGAAAAAACGGAGTAGTTCAACGCGAGGAAAAGGTTAATTGGGCCTTGGAACTTAGTGGAGTAAACAGTATGGCTCTAAAGCTGGCTGGAAAGTTTGAAGACCCCTGGTCTATATGAACATATTTTTTTAAAGCCTAAATATTTTTCACGGGAGTTCCTTATTGAGTCTTTATTGGGGAGGGTGATCCCATAAAATTGCACCATATAGTTACAAATGCGGCTTTTTAACTGCAGCTGGAGAATCCATTTCCTTACTGTGAATATGAAAGGGTCCTTTTAAATCCAATTTTCATGAACACGAATATGTGCAGTCAGAACACAAGGATGGTTTATCTCCACTGTGAATACAGAGTGTGCTTTTGTTTAATTCGATTTTCTTTCAAATGAAAGTTGTAGTCAGAACATGAGAATGGTTTGTGGAAACAATGGTTTGAACGGCTGAATCACCTGCAAAAGCTTTATCCACTGCAGTAAATCGTGAAAATTTTTCGAAGGGCGTATAAATATCAAGAAACCGGCCGGAAATTGGTTCCGTGACAACTCAGAATCATGCAAGAAAAGTTATGAAAAAAAAAAATAGCCCATAACCTAAACCTAACGTAACCTATTTAAGCCATTTTAAATTATTATTTTTTCACCATACAAAAAAGGTGTTGAAGTTGTATGATTCTGAGTTATCCGGTTTTTTTCTAATCTGCTAATCGTCAGAATCGTCTATCATCAGAAACCATTTTCGTTCATGTATCTTATGACATAATTTTGTTGAAAAAATTAAGTCACTATTTCCATGAATGTACTCCCTCCAAGAGGCGCACTGGCAGATTAGTTTTTTTTTAAGGCTTACTAAACATCCATTATCGCTGTAAAGTAGTTTCATCTGTGTATCTGATGACTTAGGGTTTGTTGTTTTGGGATCCCTGCCTATCATTGTCGCATAGAATTGTTTTTAACACAAATTATTATTTTTACTATGTTCGTAAAAATATATTTGATTGGAATTTTAGGTTATAAACTCTCGTACACTCATGAATCGTGACAAGCTGCGCTCCGTGGTGCAGAAGGTTGCCCTGCAGATGAACTGCAAACTTGGGGGAACTCTCTGGGCTCTGAACATGCCCTTCAAGAATGCCATGGTTGTTGGCATCGACGTCTACCATGGGGCTGGCAAGGATTCCTGTGTTGGTATGTACAATACTTCTTCACTTGGTTTCGATACCATATGTGCCCTTTGGAACATGCTCATGAAATCTGAATAATTTTTTTAATTATACTTTATCAATTCTATTACAATTGGTCATGTTCTATGCCCGTCTCACTAGGAACTCCTATGTTGGGAGCAGGCGCTTAATAAATGGTTGTTTTTAATTTTTATCTTGTTTTTTCTTGCTATTTCAAGTATGTAAATAATAAAATACAGTAAACTGGTTAATACAACTTACCAGACCCCTTGAAGGGGGCTTTGCGTGATGTTTGGAATTCAATCTGAGTTAGGGGTCTGTTTACAACAAAAAATCCCAATAATTTTGAAGTCAAAAAGTTTCTACAAAGGCAAATCGAGCGAAAGAAGTATATAAGGGATGCAAGAAAAGAGTAAGTGTTGGAGTCAAATAAACGCTGGAAGAGGAAGAGAGAATCAAAATCACAAACACTTCAAATAAAACATTAAACTGTTTTGGAAAAAAGCCAAAACTTCCTGAAGTGGTCCAGAGAATGGAAGCTTGAAAGATAATGTAAAATATTACCATAATAAAATTGAAAGATGGGAAAAGTTGACAAATGAGGAAGAAATAAAAGAGAGATAATAATAATAATAATATTTATTTCACATAAAATTATACAATGAAACATATGTGGAAACTTTGACTAGCCAACTAGGAATGGATCCTGTTTTAGGCCAGTCAAATTGACAAATTTAGTTCATATCATAATTTCATATGTATTACATTGATTTATTATATAAACATATTATTTATTGGATGAAACAAGTGTTACGATTGAATTCCTCGTAGAAGCTTTAGTTAATAACTACAATTTTGAACTCATAAAAAAAAAGAATAAGCGAAGAGAAAAAACAATGTCTTAAAGTACAGATTTAGTATCGAATGCTTGTTTAACAATAGATAAATGTTTGGTCATTTAAATCGCTTGCAAAAGATGGATGAAACATTTTGAGGAAGTCTTCAGGCTTGAACGGTGACGGAGTGAATGTTATCAAAATCAGCTTGATGAAATAAAAAATATGATTAAATGTATGAAGAATGGTAATGGCTCTTGGTTTCCAAAATATTGCTGCCGAATACTTAGCGATAAAGCGATAACCGTATTATTCTCAAATGGTTGTGCAAACTTTTCAACTAGTGTTTAGAGGAGGGTTACACGCCATTAGATTGGAGAAGGGCTGTAATCATGCCATAAAAAGGTAAAGGGTCACATATGGAATGTGGGAATGATAGGGCTATTAGCCTGCCATGTTCAATCGGCAAGCTGTATGGTAGAATATTGATTTAAAGGGTAAGAATGGAATCAAATGATAAAATATAGGATGTGCAAGATGCTTTTATGAGTAAAATGCATGCACCAGATTTTCTCATTGCGTATCCTCACTGAGAAGTTACTGCCAAAAAACCAGAAACTCTTCTGTGCCTTTGTTGATCTACAAAAAGTGTATGATTGATAGAAGTGATGTATGAAAAGCTATGGATGGTGTTGTCCAAGTATGGAGTGAATACAAATCTCATACAGGCAATTGAGCGTCTGTATGAGGGAAGCGCTGCATTGTTAGGGTGAATGTTGGTTTTACGGGGTGGTTTGACATCAAAAAGGTGTTGAGAAAGGCTGCGTAGTCACCGTGGTTATTCAATCTATAGATGGATAATTGTGTGCAAGAATTGAAAGAGGTAGGACTGGGTGCGAAATGAAATACAGTGAAACCCTCTTAAGAAGTTCCCGCTTAACCTGTCAAAGGCCCGCAAATTCCAGGAAAAATACGGAAATTTCGTAACAAAACACGATTTTGAATTTTGAATTAAATGTTTTGTTGATTAATTTTGAGCTATCGTATATTTCATTGACTGAAATACGTTCCTAGAACAATAAACTATGCACCAAAACAACATTACTTGCGTTAATTACGTAAATTAATAGGTTTTATGATGTTTTAGTCGAGGAACACGCGTCAAAACTGACAGCTTCAATTTGCGCCAAAAATGACATTTCGATTCCACAGATAAAAATCATTTAAAAATAATCTGGTGTTGTCAGATGAATGAAACTAGTGGCTATATCATCAATGATGTTGGCGCAAGCGATTCTGACCTTGTTTTCATACAAATTCTGTACATAGAAGGGTCAAAATCGCAGACAAACTTTTTTATTTCGAAATATTTTTTTCGCGCATGCGCAAAAGCTGCGCGCAAATGAGCGTCTCCGGCCGTTTACAGGTTAAGAAGTTTTGTGGCTTAAGAAGTTTGGATTTTTCGGTCCCTCGGTCCAAAATTGGCCAAATTTTTCCCACATATAAGGTTTTCCTGCTTAAGAAGTTTGTTTTTTCTGGTCCCGCGGAAAACTTCTTAAGAGGGTTTCACTGTAATCTGAAAGTATGTTGATGATGCCGTGCTGATTTCTAACAGCATGGAAGATCTACAGTCTCTTGTGACTAGGATGAATGAAGTATGTATGAATAATGAGTTAATAATGAATAAGTAAGAAAGTCTTACAGTCATGGTGTTTGAAAGAGAGAGTATGAAAACATTGTGCAATATAGTTGTGAATGATGAATTCTTGGAGCAGGTGAATGAGTGTATCTGGGAAGTATGTTTACGAGAGATGGGAAGACTGATGCCGTTGGTGCTAACAAAAAACTGTCCAAAGTAGCGAAGCTAGCAGTTCACAATTGGTGCCGGTACTAACCCTGATGTATTGCAGTGAAGCATGAAACTGACAGAGGAAGGATGAAAGTAGACTGAATGCTGTTGTTAAATGTTTCGGTGTGGTAAAACCATGTATGATTGTGTGAGAAATGTGGAGATCCGCAAAGAATGCATGGCTGATGTAAGCATAACGAGTAAGATTAAGAAAGGGACTCTCAGATGATTTAGGCATGTAGAGCGAATGACAGTTGTGGAAGAAGTCAGGATGCCCGAGGAAGACATGGCACGTTCAAGTGGATCAGATACTTGAGTTGGGCCTAGTCAAGAGTCAGAATAATTAATTTTTATTTTTTTAAATTAACTCCACACAGGAGGCCCTTGAAAATAATTTCCCTCGGGGCCTACTTCATCTGGGATGTTTTGCGGAGGGTATGTATGAATGTGAGTGTGGCAAAGAGTGTATTCCAAGACCGAGTTGTTTGATGGCCCGTCCTCTCTACCTACCCCTGCAGGAAACGGCGTGATGTTTAGTGTTATTTCATGATTTATTCATTTAAAATATGACAAACAATAACATCACGTGATCTGAGATGCACGTCACTAGTGTTGCCAGCAGAGAGAAAACGTGACAAGTCGAATAAAAAAAGGGCAGATATAGGGAATAAACATGCAGAAACGGAAATTAAAAGGGCGAAAGAGCTAACTAACGAACCATCACGCCGTTTCTCCGCAGGGGTAGGCAGAGAGAAACATGCTAGCTCTCTCATAATGGATTCCAGGCATCGATGGAAACAAAATATAAATTTTATTGGTAGGTAAAATTATAATATTATAAAGGTGAAAGTTTGTATGGTTGTACGTTTGTTACTCTTTCACACAAAAACTACTGAATGGACTTAAAAATTCTTTCACTAAAAGAAAGCTACATTATTTGCGAGTACTATAGGCTGTATATATTGGTAAGCTCTGGCGTTATGAAATTATTTAACACGTTTTCTGTCCCTAACAAAATCGATTTATTGCAAACATCAGAAAAAAAGCAAACCAATTGTCGCCTTGGTAACGATTTTTTTATTTATTTTTTAACTAGGCAATTCACCCTAAAAAGAGTGCTTTGTTGGCTTCGTACTTAATAACTATCTCTAAAAATGAATCACCGAAATGTATGTATAAACCCGAACGACTGCACCAAATTGGATAATTCTTTTTTTTTTGTTTGTTATTTTGTATAAAACTACCGATGAGTTCTGGCATTATGAAATTTGTATAAAAAATTATAATAGGTGGCACGCGAACAGTTTGAAAACTGAATGTATTGGGAATGAATGTGTGGAATGTGAGAGGGGGGAGGGGGAGGAGGGTGGGGGGAGGGGGAGGAGGGTGGGGGGAGGGGGAGGAGGGTGGGGGAGGGGGAGGAGGGTGGGGGAGGGGGAGGAGGGTGGGGGGAGGGGGTTAGGGGAGGGAAAAGGGGTAGAGCCGGTAGGGTGTTAGGGGAGGGAAGGAAGGGGAAAGGGGAAGAATGGAGGAGGGTGTGGGGAGGGGAAGGGGGTTGATGGGGGAGTGGAGTGAAGAGAGGGAAGGTGGAGGAGGCGGAGTGGGGTGGGAGAGGGAGAAGGGAAGGAAGGGGGAGGGGTGGAGGGGTGGAGGATGGAGAGGTGTGGGTGGAGAAGGAGGGAGAGGGGTGGGTGGAGAAGGAGGGAGAGGGGTGGGTGGAGAAGGAGGGAGAGGGGTGGGTGGAGAAGGAGGGAGAGGGGGTTGATGGATGAGTGGAGTGGGGAGAGGGAAGATGTAGGGGGTAGGAGTGGCGGGAGGGGTGGGTGGAGGGGGATTGCTGGGGGGAGTGGAGTGGGGGGAGAGGTGGGTGCAGGGGGAGGAGGGGCGGTGGGAGGGGGTTTTATGGGGGGAGTGGAGTGGGGAGAGGAAAGGTGGAGGAGGCTGAGTGGGAATCCCCTAATACCATGCTAGCGAAGCCGCGGGAAGAAGCTAGTATATAATATTATTACATTTATAAAACAAAACTTAATTTTTCGAAAATAAGTTTTATTTTGTGTTCCGTATCGATGCCTGGAATCCATTATGAGAGAGAGCTAGCTCTTTCGCCCTTATAGTTTCAGTTTCGCGCGTGTTTATTCCCTATATTTGCCCTTTTTTTATTCGACTTGCCACATTTTCTCTCTGCTGGCAACACTAGTGACGCGCATCTCAGATCACGTGATGTTATTGTTTGTCATATGACGCCGTTTTTTCGCGCCGAAAGCAGTTTTCGTGTTTCGCTGTACTTAAAAAACCAATTTTGAGTCGAAAATCGAAGTTTATTCCCTGCTCTTTCAGTTTAAACATTAAATATACCGTGATAGATAGTTTTCTGAGAAATTGACTAATTGTTTAGCGTGTTTTTTTCGGTTGTTTACGTGTTAAACTGTGCAACAAAATGAGTGATATCGACAACAAAGACGCTTCGCCGGTTGGAAACAATGATCAAGCACGAGTTTCTCGGAAACGCCGTATGCCGCGCGAAAGTTCTGGATCCGACACTTCGGAAGAAATGCATTACTATCGGGATCCGCGGGTAGACATCCTGATGCAACAGATGTCGGCCATGACGGACGTTTTATCCGGGAATCGGTTAGAGTTCGCGGAGAAAACGGTCTCGGACAAAGAAGACTCCGCGGGAGAGATGCGGCAAGAGGTAGAATCGGGGTTTTTAGAGATGCCCGCCAGCCTAGCCGCTCAGAAAAACGTTTTGGAGTTCTGCAATCCAAGCACATTGGTGAAAGAATCGCCGATTCCGAAGGCGGACGCAAGAAGAGTCGCAGTTATCTCGGCTCTTCAGCGTTTTGGTTCGGAGGAATGGTCGCGTGTTCGCTATGCCGAAACACAGAAAGTATACACTGCCACGCCCGCCTTCGTAGAGCTGGAGGTAAACGAAGAACTGAGGAGGTTTGATAAGAACAACTCCTTCGCGGCCCTGGACCGTTCTCTGGGAGCCCTCTCCAATGCAGTGCTATCCCAGACAGAGTCGGTCAGAGGAAACATGCAGGCACTGGTGAACTGGGCATCCGAACCAGGCACCTGCTTGACCCCTGCGACGCTGTTTGACAAGATTCAGGGTATGTTTGCCAAGGAGTCAACATACAATAAGACCACGGACGACGTCCTACAGATTTTATGCGGAAAGCGAACTGAATGCCTACAAAGTAGGCGAAAGGCCCTGCTAGAGGGAGTAAGGGACCCGTACATCAAGGAAGGCCTTGCCAGGATTCCTCCGAGCGCCAGTCACCTCTTTAATAAAGAGGAACTAGCAAGCTATATCGTGGCAAACGGGGGACGAGACAAGATATTCGGTAGTGCATCCTCGTCGTATATCCCCCGTCAACCTCAACCCTCTACCTCACAAGCAGCAAGACCGGTGATAGAGGCTCCACCCTCCCGACCTAGGAAGCCCTTTCGATCTGCCCCTAGGCCGGAGAAAGACAGGACGTACAGGCAGCCCGCCAAAAAGCCAGAGCCCTCTCGCAAGGCGGCCAGCGATCGGGGTAGGAGGCGATGGAGGTGACTGGAGGCCGGAGCCATTCTGGGGAGGACGCCTAAAGGCGTATCAGGAGGTGTGGAGGGAGCTGGGAGCATCACCGCTAATCCTGAACATTCTAAAAGGAGCAAGGATACACTTCATATCAAAACCTCCTCTGGCGCTCCCATCGGCCGAGCTGAAGCAGAATTTCAAGACAAGGTTGTCTCCAGGCATGACCGCACACATCGAAACGATGAAAGCGTCAAAAATCCTGGAGGCAGCAGACGACTCCCCAAGCTTCCTGTCAGGTATGTTCCTTACCTCCAAATCAGACCACACCCTCAGGCCCATCTTCAACCTGAAGGCCTTGAACGTCTTCATAGACTCAAAGCCCTTCAGACTCTTCAGTCATTTTCGGGTCCCGGAATTCCTCCAACCCGACGACTGGCTGATAAAAGTCGACCTCTCCCAGGCTTACTTCCACGTGCCGATCGCAAGATCACACCGGAAGTTCCTGCGCCTCGTGTACAACGGAGAGCTCCTTCAGATGACGTGTCTGCCCTTCGGCCTGTCATCAGCGCCAAGGATCTTCTCGCTGCTCTCAAACTGGGTAGCGGAACTACTAAGGAAAAAGGGACTCAGGATTGTAGTCTACCTAGACGACTTCTTAGTAGCAAACCAGTCCAGAAAACTTCTCACCTCCCAAGCCGTTGCTATAGTGCACACACTTCAACAGCTAGGCTGGTGCATAAACCCGGACAAGTGTGTCCTGACACCCACGCAGAAGTTGGAGTTCCTGGGTATAACATGGGACACGAGAGCAGATCAAAAGTCTCTCTCCGACCGCAAGTGCGCTGGTCTTCGCCAAGCCTTGCAGGTTCCCTTGGAAGTCGGCAGTTGCTCTCCCAGGCAGGCTCTCGGTCTACTGGGAAGACTCAACTTTGCAAATTTCGTGATCCCTCGTGGTCGCTTGCATTGCCGCATACTGCAGAGGTTCAGCCGCCGCATACAGCACCTGAAACCATCGCGGCCCGTTGCTCTGCCCAACGCAGCACGGCGGGACATACAGTGGTGGCTAGCAGCCATTGGAAGGACAAGCCCCATTCAACCTCTCCCTTTCCATCACTTCCTGACAACAGACGCAGCGGACACAGGATGGGGTGGACAACTAGACGACACCACAGTTGCGGGCCAATGGACAGGGGAACAGGCACTATGGCACTCAAACCGGAAGGAAGCATACGCCGTGTTAGAGGTCATCAAAGATCAAGCTCATGCCCTGGCAGGGACGAATGTCTTATTGCAGACAGACAACAAGACAGTAGTGGCTTATGTCAACAAGGAAGGGGGTACAAAATCGTTAGCCCTTCTGGAAACAACGCGGGAGCTACTGGATTTCGTAGACCAGATGGAGATATCTCTGACAGCCCAATACATTCCAGGAAGATACAACGGAATTGCGGACCGTCTCTCTCGGGGCGCACCGGTCCCAGAGTGGCATCTACTAAGTCCGGCAACGAAGGAGATATTCAAAAAATGGGGTCGCCCTCAAATAGACCTGTTCGCTTCAGCCACTGCTCACGTGGTACCAACATACGTCTCCAGAGACTCAAGCGACTGCTTAGCCTGCTTTCCCAACGCGTTCAGTCAACCTTGGGACTACAATCTAGCTTGGGTATTCCCTCCGCCAAACCTTGTTCCGAGAGTGCTCACCCACCTAAATCAGGCAAAGGGCATGTTCCTTCTAGTCGTCCCAAAATGGGAGAAGACTTTCTGGAGAAGCGACCTAAAACAGCGAACAGACGAACCTCCCATACGCCTGCGCAACCTAGAGGGAGTCCTCATAGACACATCGACAGGACTACCCCCTCCCAGGATTCAGGATCTGGAACTAGAGGTCTGGAGAATTGCGGGTGGGAACAAGCCCTGACAACATGGAGTCAAGAAGAACGCCAACTCCTCAAGTCATCCTGGAGAGAGTCTACACTGAAGACCTACAAACCTGCGTGGGATAAGTGGCGTAAATGGGGCACTCAAAACGGTGTGGACGTCAACAATCCCCCACCAACTACGGTTGCCAGGTATCTAGCCCACCTATTTGTTCAAGGAGGCCTAGCCCCAGGGACCATTCAGGTCCACAAGTCAGCCATTGTTACCTTCTGCGGTCCAGCTCAGAATGCGAGAAAAATCAGCTCTGATTTCTTGGTAAGACACGTTCTCAAGGCAATCTCAATGGCAAGGAGGACCAAGGAGAAAGCCCCTATCTGGGATCCCAGACAAGTAATAGACTGGCTGGTCAAGAATTCCCCCACAGAAGACTCGCTGTTTGAAGCGTCACGGAGGGCAGCAATACTCCTCGTCCTGGCGTCAGGCAGGAGAGTTCATGATTTGACACTGCTCAGAATCACCCCAGAACATTTCATCGACAAGAGGAACTCTATTACCCTGTGGCCAATTTTTGGGGCAAAAACCGACACAGCCAACCATAAACAATCAGGTTGGAAACTGACGGGCTCACAAAAAGATAACATCAACCTCCTTAAATGGTTGAGAAAAGTCGTTGCCCTCTCTACAGCCAGAAGAGGTCCACTACTAAAGAACCTATTTGTGACCACATCAGGAGAAACAAAACCGGAAACGCAAACAATAATAGGGGGATGGATCAAATCAGTCCTCAGAGAAGCTGGAGTCCATGCAACCCCGGGAAGTGTACGCTCGGCTGTAGCCTCCTTAAACTGGTTGGAAGACTACCCCATAGAGGAGATTCTTGCTAGAGGGAATTGGAAGTCCGAGCACACCTTCCGGAAGTTCTACCAGAAGGAGATAGCGCACTCCAGAAGCGAGCACCTTCAGCACTCAATGGCTCCATTCTTTACTCCAGTGTAAATAGCATCACATATAACGCTAAGTTTTCAGATCACCAGGTGAGAGCAAACACATCTCATAATGGATTCCAGGCATCGATACGGAACACAAAATAGAATAATTTTACCTACCAATAAAATTTATATTTTGTTTCCATCGATGCCTGGAATCCAGGTAATCCCTACCTGGTGCATTACGAGTCATATGACAAACAATAACATCACGTGATCTGAGATGCGCGTCACTAGTGTTGCCAGCAGAGAGAAAATGTGGCAAGTCGAATAAAAAAAGGGCAAATATAGGGAATAAACACGCGCGAAACTGAAACTATAAGGGCGAAAGAGCTAGCTCTCTCTCATAATGGATTCCAGGCATCGATGGAAACAAAATATAAATTTTATTGGTAGGTAAAATTATTCTATTTTCTCAATGCATAAATGTTTTTTGTTGGTATTTTAAAAATATATATTTATATTTGTTTAGAATTCTTCTTTAAGAGACTTCTTGTATTCCAACTTTAGACATAGGCTCCTTCAAAATTTCTCTAGTTTTGCCAATTCACAATTGCCTTTGCCCTCTTAAATATAGTGAAATTCTCTTACAAGGTTTTCCAAGGGACCAGAAAAAACTTGTTATGTTGAACCTTATAATGTGTGTAGATATTATGTTGGTTACACTGTATTAGCTACATATTCATGTAAATATTTTGTTCTTTCAGGTTTTGTTGCTTCCTACAATGCCTCTCTGACCAAGTGGCACAGCAGCGCCATCATAGTGGACAAGGGCCAGGAGGTCCTCGATGGACTGAAGTCAAGCTTCATACAGTCCTTAAACTTCTATTACAATGCCAATGGGCAGTACCCATCCAGAATCTTCATTTACAGGTAATTAATCAAAATATTGAAGCTATGAGAAAATTTGCCGGATTTTGTTACAATGTTTTCCTTGGTATTTGAGAACCAAAGTTCTTACTAGCCGACTTCTGCTGGCCCTTCAGTCATTAATAAACCCTCATTTGTATCATCCTGCAAAACTCTCAGTTTGCAAGCGATGAAAGCAGAAACTACATTTTTTAAACCAATTAAATTGTAGTTCCTTATTTCATTGACTGCAAACTCTTAAACCCTATTTACAAGTTATTTGTGTGTGTACGTTTTTCATTAAATAATTAAAAGTGTGTACCTAAATACATATACACAGGAAAAAGCCCTGTATAGCATTTTTAATCCTAAGATTAAAGGGCTGCATTTCGTCTACAATTTTTTTCCTTTAACCTTTGACATGCCAAGATGCAAAACAAAACTTGTGTTACCATGAGGGGTCACTGAGGTATCCCACGCATCTTAGGGAACGTACCCATACTACGTGACCCGTTTAGGGGCGGGGGGGGGGGATTTTCAAAATACCACACTTGGTTACAATGGGGGGCAGGGAGCTTAGGTTTTTATCACATAGTCAATCTAGAAATCTTTTTATATTTTTTCCACTTGTAATTACAGGTATGCATGCACTCTTGCCATCTTGCAGCAAGCGCCGTATTAATAAAAATAAATATAAGCCAAATAATTTTTTTTTAACTTTTTCTTAGCAAGAAATGATCCAAAACCATATTTATGATTTACTACGTGAAAACTGTAGAGGGGGTCTTGAAATATACTACTTGTGATCACCGAGGGGGGAGGGGGGGGGTTAAAAATTGCAAATAGTAGGTCACGTATTATGGGTACATTTTCTTATCATTAAAATACAATTTTTATATGTTGATTATATAGGAATAAAAATACAGTAAATTCAAAATAATAGCTGATACACGAAGGACAGTATTTTCAGTAATTTTGCTTACCTCCGTTGGAATCGGAAAGTTGGTTGTTAAAAACTTCCACGAAGTTCTGTCTTCAGGTGAATATTTTTCCTGAATTGTCATTAACCGGTCAAAGGCCAGGCCATTTCACGAAAAAACACTAAAAAAGCACCATTTTGAATTTTGAATTGAATGTTTTGTTGATTAATTTTGAGCTATTGTATATTTTATTGACTGATACACGTTCACAACACAATAAACTATCTACCAAAACAACATTACTTGCATTTATTACGTAAATTAATAGGTTTTACGATGTTTTAGTCGCGGAAATTCTGAAAGGTCAATGTCATAGAAGAAATCGTTTTAAAAATATTCTGGAGTTGCAAGGTGAATGAAGATTCTAATTTTGAACATCTGGCTGTCACAGTTATTTTGTTTTCGCCTAGGAAAAAATAATCTTTTTTTATTATTTTAACTAATATTTTTATGTTTTCTGGTCAATAAAAGTGTAGTGTGTTGTTCCTTGAGGATTCTTCTCCCCTCTGATCTTCCAGGAGTCACTTTTCGTCGCTGATTTCCAGATATTTATAACCTTTTTTATTTCTGTCACTTTCCATACATTTTTTCTTTTGTAATTTTGTGAACAATGGAGGAGGACCCCCCTGGACACCCTAAAAAGCCCCCAGATCCTCCCCCTGACCTCCCAGATGGTGAAAATGTAGTAATTTCAGACAGTGAATCTGTCATTCTGACTACCACAAAAAAAAGGAAGTTTAGTCCCTCTTCCTCAATAAAACATGACTCTCCTTCTTCTTCTCAGTCTTCACCTGCTCTTCCTCAACCTCCTCCTACAAACTTTTATTCTCCTCATTCCTGTGGCCCGTTCATTGTGTACGCTCAAAAAACTGAGCAAGGTAAAACTATCCACCCTCTTGAATTTGGTAAATTTCTATCAAATAGCAAGAACCTTTCGATTAAGCCTGGAGGTGTAAAAGCTGAGGGTCGCTTCCGAATCTCTGTTGAATTCCTCTCAGGTTCAGCCGCCAACAACTTTATCAAAAACATATTTATTTCATCAAATTCTAAATTCAAGGCGTACATCCCAACTTTCAATGTCACTCGTATGGGCCTCGTCAGAGGTATCTCGACAGATCTGTCCATTCCAGAAATCCTGTCTTCACTTTCAACCCCCCAACATATCGGCAATCCCATAAAAGCCAGGAGGCTAAATTATAAGGACTCTTCTGAGGGCATCGTTTCCTGGAAGCCCTCCCAATCTGTCGTCATCACATTTGAAGGACAATCTCTTCCTTCCCATATTTATTTATTTTTCAACTCCTTACCAGTTGAAATGTATACTTATCCCACCACTCAATGTTACAATTGCTGTCGTTTTGGTCATACCAAAGCTGCATGCAGATCCCCTCCCAGATGTTTCAAATGTGGAGAAAACCACACGGCTGACAAATGTTCTTCTCTCTCTTCACCTAAATGTTTTAACTGCTCAGGTGCTCATTCCGCCATTAACTCTTCTTGTCCGGAACAATCTCGCCAAAAAAATATAAAAATTTCTATGGCCTCTGAGAACTTGTCTTTTCTGCAGGCTTCTAAACTATTCCCGCCTGTCAAAAAATCATTTGCTGAGGTTTTATCCAGTAACTCTTCATCCAACCCACTCGCCTCCTCCTCAACATCTTCTCGTTCAACTAAATTCTCATACAAAAACCCTATTTCTAAACCGGCTCCTGGATACGATCAGCAACAACACAACTCACTTCTCTTAAATCCCAATGGTTCACCTCTTTCAAATGCCACAAATGGGTGCGCAAACAATTATAATTCATCCTCAACAAACCATCAAAAGCTTTCTGAACAATTCTCCCAAGATAATTCTTCATTTATTCAAACTCTTATTATGCTTCTAATTGACCTAATTTCTTCTCAAACTAATCTACCGTCCAACGCTGCTTCTATTATTTCCACATTAAAATCATTTATTCAAAATGGCTCTTCAAGATGTCAGAATTCTTCAGTGGAATAGCCGCAGTGCTATTTCTAACAAATCGAACCTTCTTAACCTATTAAATTCAAACCTTGTTTCTCTGGCTGCTATCTCGGAGACATGGTTTACTCCATCCACCCATTTTAATGTGGGAGGGTACTCCTGTCTCCGCGATGATCGCCCGGAAGGTACGGGCGGTGGTGCTGCCCTTTTTATTAAAAAATCCCTTCCGTTTTTCCCAATAAATAATATCAAACCCCCCAATGCTGACTTTCAAATGGTTGCAGCTAAAATAAAGGACACTTCCTTTGTTTCTATCTATCTTCCCCCAACATCGCACTTCAATAAACAAGCGTGGTTGCAAATTGTCCGTCAACTAAGCCCTCCTTTCTTTTTATTGGGTGATTTTAATGCCCATTCCCCCGTCTGGGGTTCTGCTTTCTGTGATCGAGACGGTCGAAGTGTGATGGATTTCCTAGATGAATCCAACCTTTTTCTTTTGAATGACGGATCTCCTACTAGAATCTCTCGCCCCAACACAAACCCCAGTGCAGTGGATCTCTCCATATGCTCTACTAATCTGGCACCTCTCTCCTCGTGGGTGGTGTCCCCCGACCCTTGCTCCAGTGATCATTTCCCGATCACCATCACTTATCAAACTTCTTTCCATTCAGACAAGTCCCATATTTCGACAAAGATTAAAACAAAACTCACCAAATGGGACGAATTTAACTCACATATGGATAAGTTTATACAAAATTTATCCTATACCGATACATTATCTGTCAAAGATGACTACGATAACTTCAAATCAATGCTCGTAACTGCAATCAATAAATCAACTCCTCCCCCTAAAACCAAATCTCTCAAAAAACTCCCTCCGACTCCCTGGTGGGATGAGGAATGTTCCAAAGTAGTGAGAATTCGGAAAGCTAAATCTCTTTCCTATCGTCACAATATGACTATGGAGAACTATCTCATATACAAAAATGCCGAAGCCAATGCCAAAAGGGTATTGAGGTCAAAAAAAAGATCCGGGTGGTACAACTTCTGCAGTTCAGTATCTCCGAACACTCCAATTTCGGAAGTTTGGTCTATGATTCGAAGATTTCGATCCTCCTTCAGTCCAACATCTCCTCGAGCTTCTCATTCTAAATGGATAGACGAGTTCTTGGACAAAATTGCCCCCCCTTCTGTACCTAACTTAGATGAAATAACTCCAATCCACAACACTCCTATGTCTGATCATTGGCTAGACTCTCCATTCACTTTAATTGAATTAAAAAATTGTTTATCAACAGTCAAGGACTCATCTCCAGGCAGAGATGGTATACCTTATAGCATTATCAAAAATAGTAATGATAATGTTCTAAATCACTTTTTGAGCATCTTAAATAAAATCTTCCAGACTGGCATAATACCTGATGACTGGAGTTCTCAAATAATCATCCCAATTCTAAAATTAAACAAATCACCCAATTCTGGATCCAACTATAGGCCAATTGCTCTTTCATCCACCCTTAGTAAAATTTATGAAAAATTAATTAAAAACCGGTTAGAATTTTTTGTCGAGAGTAATCATCTTCTCTCTCCATCCCAATTTGGATTTAGGAAAAAGAAATCTACACAAGATAACCTTGCCATCATCAGCACTGATATTAATTTATCCATTTCTAACAAAGAAGTATGTCTTGCAGTCTTTATAGACATAGAAGGCGCCTTTGACAATGTTTCCATCCCAATTCTTAAAAAAAAACTTTTAGGCCTTGGCTTACCCCTCATGTTTGTCCAATCTATTATTAATCTTTTTCTCGATAGGAAAATTTTCATTGAGCTACCAGATGTTACTCCTCAGAGTAGGTCAATTTGGAAGGGTTTACCCCAAGGCGATGTATTATCCCCCTTACTGTATAATATATACACACACGATATGCATGTCACCATTCCCCCTCAAGTAAAAGTTGTTGAGTTCGCAGATGACATAGCTTTCTTCTTATCATCCAAAATCATTCCATCCGCCGTCAAATATCTTAATGAAGCCATGGATGCCCTTTGCACATGGCTCACTTTAAATGGTCTTGAACTTTCAGTACAAAAGAGTCAGTGTGTCACCTTCTCAAATCGTCATAATAACCCCCCTGTTCAAATTTTATTTAAAAACTCTCCAATCCCCAATGCTTCCGAAGTTAAATTTTTGGGAGTAACATTTGATAGGAAACTTAAATGGTCTTCCCACATTAATAATATAGTTACTAAATGTGAAAAAAATTTAAATATTATCAGATCATTGACTGGCGTTTGGTGGGGTGCACATCCTATCTGCATTAAGTTGCTCTACAATGCTCTTATTCGAAGCCATCTCGACTATGCCTGCCCACTTTTTAGTACTGCATCCAAAAATGCACTCGGTAAATTAGACAAAATTCAATCTAAGTCATTGCGAATAATAACTGGCGCGATGCAATCGTCGCCCATCAATTCCCTTCAAGTAGAATGTTCTGATCCTCCTCTTTATTTAAGGCGTCAACTATTTGCTGACAAATTTGTTCTTAAATGTTTAAATTCTAAAAGTCATCAGGTTATTCCCAGAGTCTCGTTGTTCAACGACTCAACACATTCACATTCATCTACAATCAGAGCTCGAACTAAACCTCTCCCTTCCATCTGTAAAAATTTTCGCTCTCTCTCAGAGCTTCAAATTATCAAAAATGATCTTCTTCCTTTGTACAAATTAAAATATAGTCACGTCACCCTATCCCCAACGATTTTAGAGGGGATCGGCATCCTTAAAAGTCATTCCAATCTCCCAGCCCGTACTGTCAATAATATGTTCAATGACATTATTTCTTCTAAATGGCCCAACTCTTCTCTTTTATTTACTGATGGCTCCAAATCTCCGGACTCTCCTAACTGTGGTATTGGTATTAACGTTTACCACAATAATTCTAATGAAAGAATATTTTATTCAATTTCAAACCAATTTTCAATATTTTCTGCAGAGTGCATTGCGATTATTGAATCTCTCAAATATGTAATAAAAAATAATTTTGAACATTCTCTTGTTCTCTCTGACTCTCTCAGTTCCCTCCAAAAAATTAAAACCAGTCCTCTTCTTCATCCTGATGATCACTTTGTATGTCTTATTCAAGTATTGATAACCTCCATTCAAAGCTCTGGAAAAACTGTCACTCTGATTTGGATTCCTGGACATGTTGGCATAGTGGGTAACGATATTACTGATTCCTTGGCAAAACAAGGAGCGTCTAACCCTTCCGTTACCCTCGTAAACCATATTCCCCTGTCTGATATTTTTTCCATCATCAAAGATAGATCCCGCAATGTTTGGACAGAGTATTGGAACATTGCTAGTCAATCCAAGGGTGCCCGCTACGCCTCAATACAAAGGACTATCCCATCAAAACTGTGGTTTCAAAAATTCCCCCATTTTTCCAAAAAAGAAATTTCCTTACTTATTCGTATGAGAATCGGACATTGTTCCGTTCCTTCTCACCTTTATAAAATTCATGTGCTTGACTCCCCAGATTGTACGTTCTGTGGTCTAGATGTGGGAACTTTAGATCACATATTTTTTGATTGTCCCTCTCTAAATAAATATCCTCTCTTCTATCAAGCGTTATCAAAAATTGCCTCTCCTCCATTCAACATCTCATCTCTTCTAAGTCTGAACTCTACTCCAATCTTCCATAAAATTCTGAAATTTGCACATTTAAATAAAATTAATATATAAATTCACCTTTCCTTTCTCTGTAATTATAAATGATGGCCTAGAACACCCTTGAAGGGTGAAAGCCAGAAATAATTGAAAAGGTGAATGAAACTTTTAGGCGTCTCATGGAGTAATGTTGGCGCAAGCGATTCTGACACTGTTCTTCATACAAATTCTGTACATAGAAGGGCCAAAATCGCAGACCGAAAGTTTTTTGTCAAAAATATTATTCAAATATTTGAATTGTTTTCTCACGCATGCGCATACGACGCGCGCGCCGGCGCGTCTCCGGCAAATAAGAGGTTAATCAATTATTTTTTATTTATTCTAGGGATGGGGTGGGAGACGGCCAACTGCCTGTCTGCATGAACTTCGAGGTACCCCAACTGGAAACCTGCTTCAGCCTGATAGACCCCAACTACAACCCGCCGCTCACCTTTGTGGTGGTGCAGAAGAGGATCAACACCAGGATCTTTGCGGACCTCAAGAACCAGCAACTGGAGAACCCCAATCCCGGAACTGTGGTGGACAACACCGTCACCAGGAAGGGAATGTTAGTATTACTAAGTATATACATACATATGTAGGTATAAATTCATTTGTAATACTGAGTGTAAGATGAACGTGATTTTAACGCCACCTTACATGGGTTAGGGTATAGCAAAATGTCCACTCTATGCGAGCTATGCCTGTGGAATCTCGATTTAGTATGTTTTCTGGAATCAAAATAGCTAAGGTATTCCCATATGGGGTACTTATGGCAAATTGACGGTCTTGGCTGGATTATGATCCCTCGTGGTTGGTTTTTAACCACAGGCAGTTACAAAATTAACTTATCACGATTTAGACTTGATAACGGTGGTATTTTCAGGTTTTGAGTCGATTTTATTGCTATGTTAGAATACGATACGAAGACAAAATCGTTAGGATGTGTACTGTCAAAACACTTTTCAGCTCCTTGGTAACGGCTGTCAGCGAGTAATTACCGAACAGTGTCGGTACCTATGACGTTATATAAATAGACTTGCCATAGTCTCACAAACTCAAGATATAATGTAGCAATTAATCAAAACTCTTTTGTTTTCAGCGATTTTCAATAATTTCTTAATTCAAAAGTTATTCGTGTATGATAAAGATAGACGCTTAACCCCTCAGAAAATCGCCAATATGCACTTTTAATGTCTTTAACGAAATGTCATTTTATGAAAACTTTGTATTATTACCGATTCACAATTAAAGCTCTATAAATGAAACATTTCTGAATGTAGCCGAATAGTAAAAACTGTTTTAGACAGGTTATAAAATAAGCTTTCGAATTATTATATTACAAATAAATATTAACATTTGTAAATATTAAAATTTAGAATGCAAACATTAAAAAAATGTGAAAATGACTCACGTTATGTTTTTATGTGAAAACGGTACTAAAATCACAGATTATGTAAACAACAATACTTATTCTATTGTATAAATAAATAATAAACACTTTTGTCACCTCACTTTTTTATCATTTCATATAAAAATATTTAATAGAAATTAACAATGTCGGGCGCCCGTAGGAAATTTGGCGGGATAAATTATGTGTCAGACTGCGCGTCTGACAGAATGTTCTTTTTATGTATTTCTATGGACAACTTGAATAGAGATGTGCAGCATGATTTACTATCGACCTTTCACTTTTTATTTTACGGATGTAACTAAAACAATAACGGAGTTATAACGGTTTCTATGGAGACACACGCGCTGACGTGTAAACACGCTTATTGTACTTGACTGCTGTCGTATTTTTAACGCATATATCTGCTTACGTTCCGTCAAATACTGTCTCAAGGCCGACTAAAGTAGTAGGCCTGGGCACCAGTCGAATTTTGAGGTGTCAAATAGCTATAATGAACAACGATAGTTTGCAAATGGCGTTGATTGTTATTGTATTTGTTATTTCTGCTGATTTGTATGTTGTTTTACCGCAGGCAAGTAAATAAAGAATCATTAGATTATTATTATAAAAAGTAAATTTTACTTAGCGACGGCATGGCATCGACTTAGTAATTTGGCTGTTGCGCATCCAGTCCTTTACTTCAGTAGGCCTTAAGTTCTCTAATGACGCATAAAATCTTTGGGCGGAAAGCAATTGTATTATTTTTATAATCGATAATAATAAGTAATTTGCATGTATTTACAAATGAAATGTTATTCCTTCGCTTTTACGGCTGTTTACCGTGTAGTAGAAACACTTTCTCATCACACAGGAGGGAATTTTGGCGCTTTTTAATGCAATTTACTTACTAGTAGGACACGACCTTACTCGACGCGTGGCAGTTTAGTACTAAAGTACTGGAAATCGAGTACTCTACAATTGTCTTGTTGTTGGCTTCCCATTTTTGAGATTTCTACCCCGCGTCTAAAGTATGTAACGTCTTTGGTCGGTACCCAATATGCGAATTCTAATAATTTGAATTCTGGCCTTGCCATATGAAACGGAACAAACTTATCGAGCCAATACAGCATTACAAAACACTGAGACTTATGACCACCGCTTTGGAGTCTTTGTATTTGACTCTTAGCTTTATCTTTTAATGCTTTGAGAGGCGTGTGACGCATCATCATTGGCACTTGTCTAGCCCCAAAAATCAAGTACAGTTAAACATTAACCCGTCAAAGGCCATAAAACACACGGAAATTTCCTAACAACGCACCACTTTGAATTTTGAATTGAATGTTTTGTGAATTAATTTTGAGCTATCGTATATTTTATTGACCGAAACACATTCCTAGAACAATAAACTATGTACCAAAACAAAATTACTTGCATTAATTACGTAAATTGATAGGTTTTACGATGTTTTCGTCAAGTAACACGCATCGACTTAGACAGAAAGAATCGCGGCAAATTTGACATTTTGATGCCACAAATAAAATCATTTAAAAATGTTCTGGGGTTGCCAGATGAATTAAATTTTTGCCTATAACATAGGTAAATGTTGGCGCAAGCGATTCTGACCTTGTCTTTCATACAAATTCTGTACATAGAAGGGTCAAAATCGCAGACAGACATATTTTTTTCGAAATATTTTTTGCGCGCATGCGCACAAACCGCGCGCATCCGCGCGTCTCAGGCAAATAAGAGGTTAACCGGTCAAAGGCCAGGCCATTTCGCGAAAATTCACAAAAAAACACTAAAAAAGCACCATTTTGAACTTATTGAATGTTTTGTTGATTAATTTTGAGCTATTGTATATTTTATTGACTGAAACACGCTCACAACACAATAAACTATCTACCAAAACAACATTACTTGCATTTATTACGTAAATTAATAGGTTTTACGATGTTTTATTCGCGGAACGCGTATTTATTGCGACAGTTGAAATCGCGGCAAATTCTGACGGCCGATTGTCATAGACGAAATCGTTTAAAAAATATTCCAGGGTTGCAAGGTGAATGAAACTTGTAGCGTCTCCGAGAGTAATGATGGCGCAAGTGATTCTGACACTGTTCTTCATACAAATTGTGTGCATAGAAGGGCCAAAATCGCAGACCAAAAGTTTTTTGTCGGAAGTATTATTCTAATATTTGAATTATTTTCTCGCGCGTATGACGCGCGCGCTGGCGCGTCTCCGGCCTGTCACCGGTTAACAGACATCGCAATCTTTAGAGCACAGGCGTCGGGTGGGAATGCTATCCTTGTTCTACCGGTATTACAGTGGAAGATGCTCCGAGGAACTAGCGTCATTGATCCCTTCGGCACCGGTGCATAGTCAGGAAACGCGCCGAACCCGTGCCCAACATTTGTACATGGTTGACATTTGTCACATGAGAATGGGTCGTTTCTTCGACTCATTCTTGTGTTCAACAGCTCGGCTGTGGAATGATTTGCCAGCCTCTGTGTTTCCTCTTTCCTACAACATGGGTCTCTTCAAGACCACTGTTCATTCCTTCCTCTCATCAAAAAGACCCTCCACACAGCATCCCAGATGACATAGGCTCTGAGGGAAATTATTTTCCTCAGGGCCTCCTGTGTGGAGTTAATGTAAAAAAAATCACTTCAATTTGCCTTTTTGACTTAATTAATAATTTGCTAGTTGGGAATGTTTGTCATTTATTGTGGGGACTATTTGGACGAAGCTATTCACTATTCATTTTGGTTTCAGAACATTCTGAGGTTTTACGATTTTAATTTTAACATTGTTAATTTGATTAAAACAATTATTTATACAGAGCGGAGCATTGCTCCAAACTAGACCAATGATAAAAGCCTTGTTCAGATGGGAAGTAAAGCGTTAAACACTGATAGTTTTTGTTGGTGGACTTTACAATTTTTTAATCAATGGTCGTTACATTAAAGAAAACTTTGAAATTTTTAATTATTTTTTTATTGTATGCACGAGGAAAAAGTGAGGGAGAGTTTCCTTCCAAATTCATTATATAAACGGACTGTGTTTTTTAAATTTTGATTTTTTTTTAAATTTCTCTACATTTTGATCAAAAATGTTTGGTAAAACATTTTTTTCCTTGTTTGAATCTTAAAATATGCCAATGTTTTAATATGTGTATTTCAAATACACAAATCTAAAAGGTAATTTTATCTCGTTTTTATAAATGGTATTTGTTTTTACGACACCTTCAAAAATAAGAAATATGTAGAACATTCAAAATACTTTGGAAAAATTCCAAATTTCGTTCAGATATCATTAACAAAGCAGTCGTACACATGAGATAAATTACCCTCTCAGGCTGTGTAAACAATGTATATTTCTTTCCATGAACAATTTTTTAATTAGTAATGTTTTCATATCCGCGGCCGTTTATCAATTGAATAAAATTTTCACAGGGTTTTTTAGTAAGGCTATAGACTTTATTCAAATTTAACCATCCAATTGCAGGTACGACTTCTTCCTGGTGTCGCAGAAGGTGCGCCAGGGCACGGTGACGCCCACGCACTACATTGTGGTGCACGACAGTTCGGGCATCAGCCCTGACCACGTGCAACGCTTCACGTACAAGATGTGCCACCTCTACTACAACTGGCCGGGCACGGTACGCGTGCCGGCACCCTGCCAGTACGCACACAAGCTCGCCTTCCTCATGGGGCAGGTGGTACGGCGGCCCCACCACAACAGTCTCAGCGACAAGTTGTTCTTCCTTTAATCGCTACAGCACTACTGGAAGGCTTTTCAAGGGACCAGAAAAAAGTCAGTGTACAAGGGACAATACAATCGCATATTGATTGTCTGAAATCCTCAGCTAAATTTATAAGTGATCTTTGAAATTAGTGCTCGCTAATGTTTACAGTCGTGAACCACTCAGGAGAAAACCTTTTATACACATCATTCTGTTCTTACACAGGGAATACAATCCACAGAATATCATAAAATAATGTTTAGAAAATTGGGTTTTATTGTATGAAAAACAATCAATTTCAAAAAATAAAACACATTTATTGTTAGGTAGCGTAGTGTATAATGTATGGGGTGGAAAAAATATACGATTCTAATTATAACCGATATTATCATTATGCTTTGTTGAAAAAACAAAATGGATTGTATGTTTATGGGTTAAATTAGACCTTTTTTTTTTCAAAGGATTGTAAACTGCGTATTATTGTGTGGAAATCTTATACGTCTGTTCCACTGAAATGACTGTTTGAATCTTGACAAGCATTACCGTGTAACGAGTATGGCATTGATCCCTACAGCGTCGGAGCACAGCCCAGAGATACTGATCCCATGCGCAATATTTGTATTGTGCATAATTTTTATGACTCATTTTTATATTCAATGTCTCAGCTTTTGAATGCCCTGAAATCTGCCGCCCCTAGGCCTTGGCCTATAAAACCTATTGACAAATCTAGGACTGCTCCTGGGTGAAGTTAATATGTGTAAAAAATAAATCAATAAAAATTTTCCATAGTGTTCTTACATTTTCTTTAGCATTCGTAACTCATAATTTGGGTTCTCTCTTCCACTCCTTGATATTCATATTAACAGGGTGGCCACAGACCTGGAAAACCTGGAATTATCAGGGAAATGTCAGGGAATTTCAAATTTTTTTTAGAGTATCAGGGAATTCCAAAAATAAAACTAAATTCGTTATTTTGCATTTATCCCACGTTTTTCATGTATCCCACGAAGTCAGCTACAGTCGTATCTAGCTCTTGTTTGTATCAGGGATACCAACATAACAGTGACGCAATAGCCGCCGTGAAATTTTATTTTACGCAATTGAAAATTAAAATGCATTATTTTCCGCCGGCCGTGATGCAAAAATTTTCTTTTATAGTGATTAAGGCGAATCTAAAGTTTTTTTCTAAAAATTAATCGTAATAACCATGGACACTAATCCCGAAAATTTACCAATAATTTATGACAAGATATTTAACTTCTTCAACATTTTCTTGACTGAAGTGTACCTATTTTTCTTCAATATAGTTCTCATAGCTCTGTTTTGTAGAATTGTCATTTGTTTTATTAATCCGTCGTTGGCTAAGAATAGAATTCTGCTATAGTAATTTATGTGTTGTACAATGATTGCGTTGTACACATTTTTACTGGAGACTATGTCAAGGAATCTTCTTATTCTTCCCAACGGCGAAATTTTTTTGGCAATCTTTTTAATAATTGGTTTTGTATTTTGAGCGAAAGTCAATTTGGAGTCAATTATTACTCCCAAATATATAATTTCAAATACCTCTTTCAAAACTTCACCGTATATCAATATTTCTTTTTTTCTTTGCCTTATTCGTTTTCCAATGTTCATGGATTTAGTTTTGTTTACGTTCAATTTTAGTTTATTTTTCTTCAGCCGTATTGATATATTATGTAGGTCTTCATTTAAATTATTCATTATGTGTTCATAATATCCTCCTGCTATATATACCAATGCGTCGTCTGCCATACTTTTACAATATATACTTTTACCATATCATTAATGTACATTATAAAAAGAATAGGTCGGAGAACAGACCCTTGTGGTACTCCCGATGTAATCTTCATTGGATCGGAGATTGTCTCACCCACTTTTGTGGTTTGATATCTATTAGTTAAATAATCCTTGAACCGTTTCAATGCCTTTCCTTTTAATCCATTTTTAGATAGTTTTTTAATGATTTAATCTCTATCTATCGTTTCAAAAGCTTGAAAAAAGTCTTCAGGCGAAATATCAATTTGTAACAAGTGTAATTTGTTTTTAATAAATTATTGTGATGCAAAGAAATAATAAATGCTATAGATGACGGAATTCCCTTTATTATTTATCTAACGAACGATATCCCCTTATATAAAATTAAACATATCAGGGAAAAATGTAGAAACTGCCCTGGAAAACCTGGAATTATCAGGGAATTTTGAAATCCGTTTTTTGTGGCCACCCTGATAAATGAACCTCGTCTACTCTGACAATTTTAAGTTTCCTCACATGTATTTTATTAACATCACGTTTGTAAAAGACGTTGTTTGATTTATTGACTTTTTCGACGTGGCAGTTGTACCCTTTGTATAATGGGTAATTTTTGCTGCTAGGTCCCACATTACAAAAGACTGTCCCATTAGGATGGGAGAACCATCAAATTACATGCATTTTCTACCCCGATTTGAGACAATGTAAAATTTTTGTGTAATATCATAATAATGCTGTCCAGCTTGTTGTCGTGTTTTAATGTGCAATAATAAGGTTGTTCATTTATTGCCAAAAGATAAAGTTTCACAGTTCTTATGAGTTTCCACAGGACCGCCTTTTCGTGTGCGGCACCTAGCGACAAAAATCGTGCGGTAACAACCCATTCATTCAGTTAAATTTTTCCGTGTACAATCTGGGAATCCTATAAAAGTTTTTTTTTTTTTTATTTGTTAAAAAGGTCGCCCAAAAAGTTATTATTTAGTATTATGTTGACATATCTTAACAATGTATAATTTTCTTTTATGTTTATCTTCAATTATTTTTATTCTATTGCACGGATTGAAAGTAAAGTGTTCTATGTAAAATTTCTAATCACGCAGATTACAAATATTTTTATGTTTTCTTATTTCAATGATACACATCAAATTTATTTTAATCATTACGCCAATAATAATTGTTAAATGATTTCATTCACAAAATGTTGATTCTGGTTAAAAAATTGTTTTCAATCTTTCTATTGTATTTATTATTTGGTTAGTCTAAATAATGTGATTGTATTATTATGTGTAAGTTTAATTGAGCCCCTTCAGACATCCTTTGTGCACTGAAAATATGTGACTCTTGCAACCATTTTCTCTAAGCCAGCTCCCTCATGGGTCGGTAAGGAATCGAAGTAAATCTGGTGAGGTATTAATTAATTATATCACAAAAAGTCACTCAATGATACGCTAAATACAGAACGGTAAAACAGAAATCTACAGATAGCTACAAATGTACTGACATCTTCAGACCTGTCTGCGAGTCCATGCAGCGAGAGATGGCGCAACATTATCCGAATGCGGCCATTGTTGATTTCATACTGACCCATGAGGGAGCCATCCAAAAAATGTTTGTCATTAATGAAATCAGCTGTTTATCTCTTTGCAACCAGCAAAAATTTCCAAATTGTGGGGGGCCACAGAGGTAAAGTTCTTGGTTATGATCCCATAGGGCTGGGCAACGGCAAAGGGCAACAACTAATATTGGTTTGAAACACGTGTGCATGAAGGTACCATACATAAGCAGTTTCCACGTGTTCTTCAATCCACACCGGTTCCATTCCCAAGAACAGATTTGTTTCTGTCATGTTTTTCTTTTCAAAGACAAACGCACACTCGTGTAAAGCTGGTTTTTAAGAGGAATGGCTATGGAGACTTTTTCATAAACTCAAATTTAGATTTGAGGCCAAAATACCCAACCAAACTAAATAATTATTTTTTTATTAAAATTAAGAAAATACTTTGTTTTTACCACTTTTATTGTTTACAAAACCAACATGTTTCGTGAGCAACGCTCACTTCAGGGTTTTTTATTGATACATATAAAAAAAACCCTGAAGAAGTGAGCGTTGCTCACGAAACATGTTGGTTTTGTAAACAATAAAAGTCACTCTTCAAGACCCATGTTCACTCCTTCCTTTCCTCAAAACGACCCTCCACACAGCATCTTCAAAGATGACATAGGCCCTGAGGGAAGTTATTTTCCTCAGGAGGCCCTGAGGAGTTAATGTAAAAAACCTGTGTGGAGTTGTAAAAAAAAAAAAGTGGTAAAAACAAAGTATTTTCTTAATTTTAATCAAAATGGTGCCACAAAATAAGTTTGCTATGTTATAGCACATACAGTGAAACCCTCTTAAAAAGTTTTCCAAGGGACCGGAAAAAAGAAACTTCTTAAGCGGGAAAACCTTATATGTGGGAAAAATTGGGTCAATTTTGGGTCAAGGGACAAAAAAAACCAAACTTCTTAAGCCACGAAACTTCTTAAGCGGGAACTTCTTAAGAGGGTTTCACTGTATCTATGTAGTAAGGGGTGACAAGACAACTCAGAATAAAACCAACTTAGAACCTCTTCAGACTGACTTTAAAAATGATGATAAAAAAATAGTTAAATAGGTTAGGTTAGGTTAGGGTTAGGGCTATTATAAAATTATTTTTTCAGAGCTTTTAATGAGATTTTAAAGAGGTGTTGAGTTCACGTGAATCTGAGTTGGCATGGAACCATAGTAAGATGTGTTTTAAATTATGATATACCTATAGGCCATTAAAGAATTCAATTTGCTTGATTTTAGAGGCAACTTGGCATCGATCATTTGTAATTTAAATTTACACCTATCAAAATGCTTTTTTTAATCATTTTTATTTTGTTCTTAACCCGGCGAGCGTAAGGTGGGTAATTTGCCCCCGAAATTCTTACTAAGATATTTTTTTTATTCTCGGCTTATTGCTATTTTTAATTCGATAGTATAGGTACTTATTTGACCTGTTTTCTAAGTATGTACTTGTTATTAGAAACTAGGTATGAAAGTGTTATAATTAGTAGTTTAATCATTTTTATTAGAATCAACATTTTTCTTAGAGAATTCAACTTATGACACTTAATTGTCTATTTTTGTATAAAACTAAATATAATTTTTAAAAAAAATTATAATTTCTAAGGTTTTAATCATAATAAACAAATTATGATTTTTTTTTTTTTCTACAACTAATCTTTAGTACTTGTGAAAAATAGTAACACCGAGCGCCAGGTGGATAAAACTCATCCGCCGATGACTTTGATGTCATCTAACACCTCAGAACGGTGGATGACTAAATCCTCGTTTCTTGTCGCTTCCTTACTTCCCCCCGCGCATCTACTCTGGCACGCAGAGCATAATAATAATTCGTTATTAAAATATTGATTGATTTATCTTGGTGTACCACACCCAACCTTACGCTCGCCAGGTTAATAATTTTTCAGTTTGGTGGGTATTTTGGCCTTAAACCCATATTTAAGTTTTGTGTGAAACTTTTTTGTGCCACTCGGCCTTTCCTTGGGTTATGGCATCATCAACCGGTCAGTGGCTGAGTTTGCATCGCGTTTGGGTCCCACCCAGACGTCGCGTGTTCGATTCCACGGTTGGCTAAGTCCTCCATCTCGACATAAGCAACATTTTCTGCTTACTGTGGTGGTAGTAGGAGATTTTCAAAATGGTAATTTTCAAAATTAAGTGCCTGCATCGGTGTTTCTAATCAAATTCTTAGAGGTGTGAAAATCACAATAGTTTCTGAGGACATTTATTTTTTGATGACAGCATCATAAATTGTACAAATGAGTCAAATATCTGTATGATGTTATTTCGGAATAAACGGGTATCAATTTAGATCATTTTTCATGTATTTGTAAGTCATTTGTGCAAAGATATCTTAAGCACTGCATTGAGAAGCGTTGCTTCCGAATAAAATATGCGTCAATTTGCATTTTAAATAACATTTTCTGACCCACTTTCGGAAAGCAAGCACAAGTGACATCTAATTGACGGCAAAAGATTGTCTTGAGTATTAGTTAAGTTACCACATAGTTATGCTCTACTCCCAGCGTGTCGGAGAGAAAACAGCAACTATGACTTAACTGTTTTTTTTTTTTTTCCAATATATATTTAACATATTATTATGTTGAAGTTCTTGTTTGTTTTGGCGATACAAAAATTTGGTTCATGACCAGATTATTTTCCTTTAAAATAGATTAGGTTTAATTTTAATCACGAGACATTAAAAAATATGTTGTCATCAGCTACAACAAGCATTTCTTTATTTTTGTGTATTTTTACTATGTGCATAAATTTAAGGCTTAACCACTCGAGCGATGGAGATTTCATGATGTTGCGTTTTCGATTAAGCCGTTAGATTTATTTAATATTGTACCTCCAAATATTAATACGAAAACATATGAACTGCTACTGCAGTTTAAAGCCAATAAATCCACCCAGGTTTTATAGTTTATCTCATATTTTAAAGTTTAATTAAAAAATTGTTAAATTTACAATTCATTTTAATTTATAAAAATCATCTACCTAACTTTGTTTAGCTATCGCTCGAGTGGTTAATGTCAAACATCATTATCTACAACAACAAAAAAACATGCCAATACTAATAATGATTGGTTTGCCTTTTTGTAGATAAAGTTATTTGACACTAAGCCCTCAAATTATTGGTATGTTTTTTAGTAGATAATGTTATTTTACTAGGCCTAGAATTATTTATATGTTTTCTTGATTGGCATACATAATATTACCTTCTAATATTGCCGCGGGCAGAATCTTATAATCTTAAAATTTTACATTTCGTCGGTCATATTATAACACCGCATATTTCATTTTACAGGAGGTTTTCAAGAAACCGTTTTCCTTGTTAAATAAAAATAACACAACTTTGAAAAAAAAAGAGTCAATTAATATTTCAGCTCCCTTGGGGTGATTTTTCACAAAAAAGGCATTCTACAAATTATCCAATTATTATTATTATTAGGGATCAGTTATTTGGAGCAATTTTTTTTTTCATTAAAAACATATTTGAAGTGACATTTGCTGTGTAATACACAGAAAAGGCTGAAAAATAATTGAGATTTGCGTTGTTCTTACGCGAGAAAAATATTCTATTCAACTTTCTTCAAATAATAAAACTCTTATATGAATATTTACCGCTAATCGTAGATAAATACCAATTATTTTGTTACCAAACTTTGTATAAAAGGAGCGGTGATTAGTCAAAACATTTGTTTGTCGATTCAAATCATGACGAGTGCTTGGAAATTTGAATATTGAACGAAAATAAACTTATTAGTTTTTGAGATATGCAGTGTACACACACTGCTATAATATACATGGCTTGGCGTATTTCGGCATATCGCTCGCCGTACATTCCTAATTGGAATATATGGTGAGGGATATGCTGAAATACCTCAAGTCAACATACATTATAGCTGTGTGTGTACACAGCATTATTGTTTTGTGAGAAGTGCATTTAATTTTTGCAAGATAAATTTTAAAAAGAACCCAACATTATTATAATATTACGATTGTAAGGGGGTTTACATTAATTACGTGAGCTCAAAAGGGGGGGAGGGGGGGGGGGGGTCCAGCCAAATCTCACATCTACTTGAAAAGAATATACGAAGTGGCCCAAATTTATCTCACCAAGGGGGGGGAGGGGTCTAGATTGAAAGAAAACTGCTCACGTAATTAATGTATTCCCCCTAACAGTGCTTTCAATTATTAGTCCCACTTTTTTTTATTTACTTTCAATTATTTGCCCCAAAAAAAGTTCCAACGACAGTCAGCACCTAAACACACACACTTTTGTAGTCTGCCAACGCAACAAATACTTTGAATTATTTACAAATATGTAAATTCTATGAAGGAAAGTTAGGAAAATGTTCAAGGTTTCCAGTGAAAAAAGTTTTTTTTTTATAATAACTCCACCCTTTTACAGAAAAATAATTTCCCTCTGGGCCCATGGTCAGGTCTTGAAGAGTCCCATGTTGTAGGAAGGAGGAAACACAGATGCCCGCAAATCTTTCCACAGCCGAACTGTTGAACTCAAGAACGAGTCATAGAGATATCCCGTTCTAATGTGACATGTCAACCGTATACATAGTTGGGCGCACTTTTGGCAACTATGTACCGGTGCCACGGGGTTCGATGACCCTAGTTCCTTGGAGCATTTTTTATTGAAATACCGGTAAAAACAAGGACAGCATTCCCACCCTGTGCTCTAAAGATTGCAATCAACTTTAGAGCCTATGCGTCGGTGGAAACAACTTAGTTCTTTATAAAATATTAACTGGAATTTTAGGTAAAACTTTAAAAAGGTCTTTATCGGTTTTCAAACTGCACCTTTTGTGTATGTTCATTTAAGTACGTATTTTATAGAATTTAAAAGATTACAGTTGGAGGAATTTTGTCACTGAAATCCTTCTAAATTTTCCTAATTACTCATCTAGAATTTACAAAAAATCACTTTTTTATTTATATTTATTATTATTATTATACAACAGAATTATTCCAATTACAGTACGATTTAGTTACCGTATCAGCATTTCGGCAGGTGACTCTTCAATAATAGTTTTAAGGGATATGGAGAATAGTCACTTACATCCAAATGCTATGCTTTGCCAAGACGCCTGTTCTGCCGTTCGGTACTTCAAATAAATCATGATTCGACTTCGGCTGTAGTGGTCTGGTACATATAAATCATAGCATTCCAAGAGAAATGGGCTATCGATGAAATTGTTCCCAATTTTAAAAGCATGAATTGATTTCTGCCTAATTTCTAGACTCACAGATCAGTTTCCTCAAGTAAGTCAATATGGTGCATGAACCTTGGATAGGTTCCTCACTTCCGCATATAAACATACCTGAGGAATTTTTTCTGGATTTGCTCCAACATGTCAATGTATTTCTGGTGGTACGGTGCCCAAACATCGCTCGCGTACTCCTGTAGTATTGCTTGAGTTAGCAGACTATAGAGCAGTGGTTCTTAACCTTGTTGGAGGTACTGACCCCCACCAGTTTCATATTCACTGCATTCACTGAACCCTTCTTAATTGAAAAAATAAAATATGAATTTTTCTAATTCAAAACGTAGGTAAATATTTATACATGAACTAAACCATTAAAACACGATTTTCACACAAGAACATAATAATGAATATTTACTGCAAATCAGTGTGACTTCTCCTGTTGCTCTTGACCTCCGCCGAACCCGCGAGACTTACTCACTGAACCCCTGGGGTTCAATCGAACCCAGGTTTAGAACCACTGCTATAGACTATAGAGTGATGCTCAGGGGCACAAAGTTTGAGTGCGAAATCTACCTAAATACTAGCTTTTCCATGTTTGGAGAAAATTAAATCATTTATTAAATTGTTTTTCTTTTTTAAAGATATATGTATTGGCGTGTATTCTGAAATGCCGAATTAGCCATTGGCGCTGGTGTAGTCAGATATCACACCAGTCATTATTCCTACGCAACGCTCAAAAGTTTTTTTTACAAAATTTTAGTAGTAATAGTAATTAAAATCTCCCTAGTTTTGTATTGTGCCTTAATGCTTCCCGAGAACATCTGGACATAGCTTTCCATGAACAGTTAAGAAAAAAGTGGATTTTGCCAAAAATACATGTATAAACTGATAAAAAATTCTTGTATTTGCAATAAATGTTAACAGACCATGTAATGCCTCTGGAATCTATTAAATCTAATTTTAATAGCAATATAAATATTTACAAATAAGCACTATTTCAAAACATGAATTCATGTCATCTTTCAATATTGTGTCATTTTGAAAATTGTAAATTCGTTATTTCTATCATAAGCTGCCAATCAAGTTGTAGATACGTAACACAGTACATAGGAACACAGTTTGAAATATATTGCGGTTATAGACAAACCAAGCCTTTCTTTTTCTCAATTACATACTTTTACAATTAATTTTATATCTCCTAGGCCACACCAAAAAATGTTGTCGATTTTTATCTCTCAGAAATATTAAAGAACATATAAAAAAATATCTACTTGCAATTTTGGACAACTGTTGGTTTTTATCGTTTGGAAAGTCAAACAAAATTTTGTCACGAAAACTTGGTTTGTATTTTATAAAACGAAAACCTCGTAAATATCAACGACAAAAAGCATTGCGCTGCGAAGGTGAATTTTTTTCTACACTTTTGGGTCAAACAATGAAATTTTGTCTTTATATAAGAAAATGTATGAGAGTATGTAAGAAAAAGACTGAAGTTTTCCGCTAAACCCTTTTGCCAAACAGAACAGATACCGTTGAATATTTTTTACTGCAGTTTTTTTTATATTTTATTTAGTCAAGTTGGTATGAAAAGGCTCAGTGGTCCACATGATGCGGACTCGCGGGCCGCGGGTTGCTCATCATAGTTAGATAAATAGATTATATTTTATTAGGTCGATCATATTTCTCACCATGACAGTGTAAAGGGAGAAACATACTGAGCCCACGCGACGCGACGCGATGTAGGTAGACGTCACCATTTCCGTATCTGGACTACTTACCATCTATACATTTTCTATGGAAACGGGTGCTTTAGAATCACACTAGCCCCACGCAATGCAAACCGACGCCCCCTACGCGACGCGGATCTGCCGCAGCCAGCATGGGCCATGTGGAAGGTGGAGGGGTATGGTCACGCCTACTATGAAATGATTTTACATCTTTGTGGTGTTATCTAAGCATCTAATGTTACGTTTCGCTATATCTGTGGTTGCTTTTTAGACAGATATTATTCAAAAATGGATGACGAACAGTTCATTGAAACTGTTAGACGGCACGAAGTTATTTATAAAATCAAATCACAGGATTTTAGAGATTCTGCATACGCAGTGCAGCTTGGGAAGAAATTTCAGCCATTCATGGCATGACTTTCAATATTATACCCCTATAATGAATGACAATCAAACCTTAGACACACTGCTAGTCTTTCTCTGGTCCCAATTGACTTTCGAAGATGTGTGTTTTCTTTTTTTTATGTCATATTCAATTATGCTGTGAAGCTCTTCAAATACCACTTTACTCATACGGAAGTATATGAAGAATCGTCCGTCATCAGATTCTAGTTCCTTTACTAAAGTATGGAACTCTCCAAACATTTGTCTTTGTTTGTTAATGTTGTGGACCCAAATACTTTTCACTTTTTTATTTTTCTTTTTGCGAGAATATTGATTTAATAATAATAATCGTAGCAAATCATCTTCAAATTCGTTTTCAGAAGACATGGCAAAGCTATTGTCTGCTGAGAAGAGAATCACATAAACATAACCTAGAAAATAAATGTCAAATGTGTCGAATGAAATGCGCCTGCGCACAACTAGAGACCCCTTGTCACGTGGTCACAGCGACGCTTGCCTACATCGGCCAGTGTGAACATGGACAGGAACGTTACGTCGCGTCGCGTAGGCTTAGTATGTTTCTCCCTTAAAGGAGACAACAATTTCTATAAAACAGTATAAGCTGCCAAAAGTGAACAAATTTACTCTAGGTTTTATAGCTGATTGTTTGCAAAACCAACAAATTAGCCTGAGAGGTTCATAACTCCCTTACATAGCAACCACCATATTTATTAATCGGTTTTTTTAATACCATTTTAAAACATTGTCTTTTTAATTGTACCACACAGCAAACAAATGGTATCCAACTACACCAGCTCCATCTGCTTCCAACTTTTTAGAATACCTGCCAAAAAAATACCTGCTTAAAACAGCAATAAATCAATGTCTCAGTGCAAGCAAACTGATGTACAACTTCTAAGTGCACTTAATTCTGTTTTTACATGGGGAATAACTTATCACAGAAAACCGAATAGAAAATACTGTTCAGGCAAATGTGCAAAGTGCACACAGATAGGATCGTGAGAAAAATCGCGCATCAAACTGATTTTAACTTGTTCGAAATTATAATATTTGGATACTGGTATGTAACGATGTTTGTCGAGGTATTTAAGTTTCTCTTGGTAAAAATTAGGTTGTGATTTTTAAAATTGAGTACAAAATATTGTAAAAAGGATATTTTATCATATAACATTTGTAGATATTTTCAATAGGAAAAATATATACGAGTACAGTTTCTACACCAGCACAGCTTATGATGTCAAATCAACTGGTAATTCTGCAGGCTCTGTTCAAATAAAAACAAAATTAATAAAAATTCTGTAGTTGTAGTTAGTTAACCATTCGACCCATAAGCTTGTTTTCTGGATAATTTATTGTTACCAGACATATATATGACTTAGGAGGCGTACCTGAATTATTAAAATAAAATTAATAGTTATTGAAATGTCAAGTGTTACAAAGGTTTTTTTTTCTTGCGGAGACTGTTTACGATTAGTTCCTGTGAGCACAATCTCCCATTTTACCTCAATCCTTTAACAATAACCCAGTCCCTTTAATAAAGTTCACCAGAGTTGTCATTGGATATGTGGCTAAGTCTTCTGGTTCTACAGTGTGTCTCCCCAGGTATCTGAGCCCAGTTCCCACCAGGGCAGGACATTGGCACCATAAGTGAATTGGAGTCTCTTCATTCTCTTCATATTTTCTACATCTATTGGTGCTTTCCACTCCCAATAGCTGCATGTGTCTCCTGAGATGGCAGTGTCCCGTTAGTAGTCCTACCAGTTCCCTCAGCGAGTTTCTGTCCATACCGAGTAGTTTCTTGGTCCGTCTGGGGTTCGGTCCGTTTATGAGTACTTTGGATTGCCTCATTCCGGGTGCCCTCTCCCTTTCCTTCAGTGCTGGGATTTGACCCATCTCTCGATATGTAATTTGGTGTGGCAAGCTGCTGCTCCTAAGACCGGCTCAGATCCCACAAGTGGTGCTTTCGCCCCTTTTCTTGCTAGTTCTTCAAAATAATTATTTACAAAGGTAAATAATAATTATTTTTTCATCCATCCTCTTTTATCTGTATATATTTTTCTCTATAGATTTCAGAAGAATTATTCTATGGGCTGCCAGATTCATTATTCTTTTGTATTATGTTAATGTAAGTACATACTACTGCTTTCTAACCCCATATGCATGGACATTGGAGGCTCTAGAGTCGTTCAAATAAATGTAGCTTTGTTCAATAAAATAGATTCTTGACGTGTGCGGTGAAGGAGGAAACCATATGTTTCCTTATAACGCCATTGGGAAAGTGGTGGGGTCCCCTCCAATGATCCATCCAGAACACTTTACTAGCGAATACCCGGCATGCGTTGCAATGCCATTCAAAGAAAGAAAGTGTTTTGTGATTTAATTCAGTTTATTGAAGTGCTTTTGGATACACAATATTTTTTGTTTTTCTGTCTGGTATGTACACAAATAAATCAGAAGTTTTTCCTACACGTGAGCAGGCCACATACAGCTGTCTGTGTGAGAAGCATGGATTTTCCAAATTATGCTGCTATCCCCTATCTCTACTGTGTCTCATTTCCAATCCCTTCCTCAACCCCACTCCTCCTTTCCCATGCAACCTCGTTCCCCCCTCCCGTGTAACCCTTCATCCATCCCTTTTCCCCCTCCCACCTTCTCCGCCTTCCCCCCTCCCGTGAACCCCCCACATCATTTTAATTAAATGAAAATAAACTTTTCCTATCAAAATATTCTATGACTTGCCACCATTATAATAACTTCTCTTTCTAACATCCCTTGTTTGTGAGAAAGTGGTAAATCTATCAGCGGTATGTCTTTATCGAGTTATGCTGCTTAGCGGGTTCACTACCACAGGTACCAGTCGTGACCGTTTCGGTTTAGTTTGTTTAGGTCAGCAAAATTTCTGGCAGCGAACCAGTAAAGTGCGATTCTCATTACAAATAATAATTTTAACCTTAATCATTGGAGTGTTAGTTACATTAAGTATTATTCTAGCCATAAAAGTAACGAGCTTTTATTTAATGATTTACCTGCCGATAAAAAGCATTTATTAAATTTATTATTTTGAGATAGTTTCGAGTAAAGCGGCGTTACAAACAGTTTCTTTATCAATAAGATTGTTTACTTATATTTTCCATTTGCCAAACATGATAATTTTAAGTTTCTTATCGAAATAAATATATTTGTTAATAATTTCTGTGTTTTATTGATACTACATTCCAGGGTGAGATTTGACATATTTCACAAATGATCTCCACTGGCTCCTGTCGTGCTTACGCATGCAAGGTTTTTAAAAATATCGATATATATCAAATTGAGTCGATATTGATATATCGGTCTAGTAGGCCGATATATCGATATTTCTTCTTTTTTATAGAAAGCTTATAGAAATCCAATGTAGTTTTAGTTATATAAAACGTTTATCGATAATGTAAGCATATAATGTTTTACACTTACCTGTGTGAATAATCACAATATTTGGATAGGTATATAAAATGTGTATTTTTTTCATGAATTTATTTTTTTTAAATTAATTCGAGTTTTTTGTACCAGCTATCGAACTAAAAATAGTAACTTTGACAGTCTGCTTCCTTGTAACCAGTCTGCTTTGAGTTATAGTGGCTCCTGCCTTTGAAAAAAGACATTCAGCAGGAACCCTTATTACCACAACTGGTAGATGACTCATTGACACTTTAAAAAGATTGGGATATACACCTTGCATCTCTTGCCATGTTTCAAGAATGTTTACTTTTAGTGTATTTACAGAAATTAACTAACTAACTATCACGCCGTTTCCCGCAGGGGTAGGCAGAGAGGACGGACCGCCAAACAATTCGGTCTTGGTACACACTCTTTGCCTCACTCACATTCATACATCGTCTCATACATACTCTTCTATTATTCTGACTTTTAACATGGCCCGACTCAAGTATCTGATTCACTTGATCGTGCCATGTCTTCCTCGGGCGTCCCCGACTTCTTTTACCATTCACATTCGCGTTGTATATGTAAGTTCGCGACACCGTCAACTTTTTTTTCTTTTTATTTGCGTGTGAGCCAAAGATTTATTTTTGTTTTGTTTTTGAAATTTTTATTTAGATGTATGTAAATATTTTCATACATCTAGTAGGAAAATATAAAAAATAAAATTTACGAAGTAGGTACAGTAACATTCACAAATACATTTTAAAAAAGAATACTAAATAAAAAAGATAACTATACAAAAATACATTATAAAAGAATAAGATATGAGAATAACATTGGTAAGTAATCAAAAAAATTTTTTTACATAAAATGCACATATCCTACGAAAAGTGCTGAGACTTGAGGCTTCCTTTACGGCATTTGGCAGACTGTTATAGAGTTTTTGCCCTTTATAAAATGCGCTATTTTGTGTGCACGAAAGTTTAGTTTTGGGAAGCCTAAAGTCTTCTCGTAGGATAATTGTGAACATTTTCTTGAAACATAATAGTACTCTTCAGATAATTTGGGAGCATATTATTTTTAAGTTTGTAAATCATTGTTAACGTATTATATAATATATGTTGTTTTGTTGTCACCATATTTAAATTTTGTAACATAATTTTAACTTATGTAAAAATGTTGCATTTTAAAATCATTCTCATCGCCCTATTTTGTATAACCTGTAATTTATTATTATGGGCTTCGTTACATAGGAGTAAAACACTAGCAGCCTTACTAAAAAACCCAGTGAAAATTTTATTCAATTGACAAACGGCCGCGGATGTGAAAACATTACTAATTAAAAATTTGTTCTTTGAAAGAAATACACATGGTTTACACGGCCTGAGAGGGTAGTTTATCTCTGTTTTAACCATTGATGTCCGAACGATATTTGTAATTTTTCCATAGTATTTTGAATGTTCTATATATTTCTTATTTTTGAAGGTGTCGTAAAAACAAATACCATTTATGAAAACTAGATAAAATTACCTTTTAGATTTGAGTATTTGAAATACACTTTAGCTTTCAAAAACTGCCATATTTTATGATTCAAACTCGGAAAAACATGGAAAAAAATTTCCTCCCACAACATTTTTGACCAAAATGTAGAGAAATTTAAATAAAATCAAAATTTAAAAAACACAGTCCTTTTATGTAATAAATTTGGAAGGAAACTATCACCTCACTTTTTTATCGTGTATACAATAAAAAAATAATAAAAAATTTCAAAGTTTTTTTTATTGCCAAAAAAATAACTTAGAAATAATACCGAAATTTAAAACAGATTTCTTGCATCTCTAAAGATATTAATTTTTTTGATACGTTTACGAACACATGTATTAGATTTTAATATTATAAAAAATTATCACTTTTAACTAATTCTCTTAAAATAAAGATCTAAAATGAAAATTTTATCTTAAGTAACCTATAAAAAAACAATATTCTGACAGTTCAACTTTGAAAGTACGGCGTTTGTACATTTGTTGATTAAAACTGATGTAAACCACACAAATAATATGGTAAATATATCAATTATGTGAACAGAAGAGTAAATTCGTCACTACAATAGAAATTATTTAGTAAAATCACAACATTTAGGCACTAACAAAATTTTCCATATCCCGCCATAAACACACCAAACTGTTTTGTCATCGCGGGCCGATATGCACAGGTGCACCAATAATGCCCCTAGCGGAGAAGAATTAAAACAACATTGTTTCCTTGTAAATTAAAACCATATACAACGTTGTCACATCTTCAATGCGTTTTAACAGCGTGACCACGAAAGAAACGTTATTGGTAATAAAACATCTTTTAGTGTATACAAGCTCTATTTATGTTATTGCAATAACACAGTTAATCGGTGGCGCTGTGGTTTTTTTTTAGTAAGGCTGTATAACAATAATTTAAATGCAGAGTTACAATAGAATTGTGGACAAGGCGCGTTGTCTTGAGATCCAAGTTATTTCTGATCGTTTTTAGGAATCCAACTTTTTTAGCAATTTTCTTTGTTATGTATTCTAAGTGTTCGTCGAATTTCAATTTATCATCCAATATTACACCCAGATATTTAATACTGCTAACCCTTTCTATGCTTTCGTTATCAATTTTTAGTATTGCCTGCTCGTTTCCACCTAGGCTATCCACAATTAGAAACTTTGTGTTCGTTACATTCAATTTTAGTTTGTTTTTGTGAAGCCAAAGCGCTACATAATTTAAATAAATTTGTATTTTTTCAATGGCATCTTGTAAATTTTTACTGGCTATGTATAACAACATATCATCAGCAAATAGTTTAATTTAACAGTGCTTTAACACTTTGATAATATCATTCATATATATAATGAACAACAATGGACCTAAGACAGAACCCTGCGGAACGCCTTTATTAGTACTATGTGGTTCAGATGTTATACCCCCATATTTTGTTATTTGTGTTCTTTCTGATAGGTAATCTACCATCCACTTATTTTCTTTACCATTAATTCCAATGTTACTTAATTTTTTGATTAATCTATCTCTGTCGATTGTTTCAAATGCCCGCTTTAAGTCTAGAAATACTTCAATAATTTTACTTTTTTTATTTCTAAAATTTTTCCACTCATCTATTACATAGTTGATAGCGGTTTCACACGAACATTTATTTCTAAAACCAGATTGTTGTGGAACTAATATCTGCTTGGCCTCAATATATCCGTTAATTGCTCCTTTACAATGTGTTCCAGTATTTGTTCATATTTGGGTAAACAATTGATCGGCCTATAGTAGTCAAATTTTTTTGGGTTATCAATTTTCTGGATAGGAGTTATTACAGATGTCTTCCAAGTTTTGGGGAATACTCCACTATTCAAAGATTCATTGATAATTTGGACCATCGATTCGCCAATAATATTTATACAGTCTTTGATTATATTTATTGTGATACCATCTGGGGATTCCTTCGACTTCATATTCCTCAACACCCTCTTCAAGTACGGTAAATCTACATTTTTAAATTTAAATTCTTCATGGGTACGTATAGGCTCCTCTAGCTGGTTCTCAGGATGTTGTGGAATACTTTTGATTATAAGATCTATGCTCGAAATAAAATGCTTGTTAAATTTAGTCGCTATCTTTTCTACATCTTCTTCAGTTCCATCTGGGAAATCAATTGACCTTACAATTTCTTTTTCTTTGCCCTTTATGATTTCTTTAAGTGTTTTCCAATGTTTTCTTGGTTCATTCTGTTGTGTTTCTAATTTTTGCTTATAATAATCGCATTTATGTTGTTTAATCTGTTTGGAGTAAATATTACGAACTTTTTTATATGCATTCCATTTTTCGTATGATGGTTCCAATTTTACCGCTTTATATGCATTATCTCTTTGTTGCTGAAGGTTATGTAATGGTTTTGAATACCATTTATTCGTATTTTTAAACTTAACCATTTTCATCCGCATAATTTTATTGACTGCTGTAGTCAAAATATTGACAAAGTTCTCTACTTTGTCGTTTAGGTCATTTGATTCGGTAACTTGAGAAATACTATTTTGTAAAGTTTCACAAAAGTTTGTTTGATCATATTTCCTTTTATCTCTATGTGTAATTTCCCTTGATTAATTTTTAATTATACTCGTTTCAAATATTCTTAATATATTTTCGTGGTCTGATATTTTTGGAGTATCCACAACATTAACATTCAAGTAAAAATTATTTGTTATAACCAAATCAATAATGGTTGCCGATGTATTTGATATTCTAGTTGGTTTGGTCACGAGTTGTTTCAGTCCGAGATTATTTACTAAATTTTGAAGTCTATTACTGCAGGTATTTTTGGCTTTCATGTCAATGTTAAAGTCACCGGTTACATAGAACATATCTTGATTTTTCATGTTTTTAGTACACCAACTTTCGAAGAAATCCAAAAATTTTGAATGGCTTTGGTTTGGTGAGTGATATAATACAGCGTATGTTCCTTTCATCAAGTTTTTTCTTATTTGTACTGCCAGTATCCATGTATTTTTTTTCATCAAACACTTCATTTGATATTATTTTAAAGGATATACTATTTTTTATATTCATAACAACTCCTCCCGCATGCCGACTAAATGAATCGCATCTTACAGTTGAATATCCTATAAATGATACTTCAGAATCGTAAATATCACTAGTTATACACGTTTCACTTAACATTAAAATTTCTGGTTTGAGTTCTTGTAATAATACTTCAATTTCATTTACATGAGCCAAAAGACTTGAAATGTTTAAGTAGTATATGGTTGCTTTTCTTTTTATCCTAAAAAATCATTTTTTCTCTTCTCCGTTTCTATATTTCTTTTGTAAATAGGACACTCCTTGCTCCATGCATGGTGGTTATCATTTAAGTGTAATGAAAGTTTATCATTTGCGAGTTTGCAATTCAGTCAATATCTTCCTTACAATCTGACGTCACGTGTGCATTAGAACATCTTCCGCATGCTTTTTTATTTTTACAATCACCTGCTTTATGTCTATATCCGTTGCAATTGAAACATCTCAAAACTGAGGGATGTTCGTAGACAGCACATCTATTCCATCCAATATTTATTTTCGTTTCCTCTAACATTTTAGAGTGTGCTTTTCCATCTACTTCTATGAATACAGTAAAGTTATTATATCCACTACTTTTTTTTATTTTCTTTTATAAATTTTACTGATATTTTTGAATTTTCCTTATCTATATATTCATTTTGCATCCTTATTTTATTTTCAATTTCTTTGGCGGTATATTTATCCGTAATTCCTATCACTTTTACTGTTGGATTCTTGGGTTTAGGAATATCAACATCATACCTATCCCCAAGCTTAGTGATAACTTCTTTTTGGATCTTTTTTGTTGCCTCTGTGTTCTTTAATTCTACTATAACTGATCCTTTTTTGAAATTTGGATTCCGGCCACGCCCACATCAACTGGATCTATATTGTTATTTAAGTCTTCTTGTGTCTTTGTGTTTTTTTGTTCATGATTTTTAGGTTTAATTATAACAATCGGTTCATGTTTCTTTATTTTTTCTTTCAAATGTTGTCTATCTTCGAATTCCATAGATTTGCTTGCTTCATCAATTTTTTTCTGTCATGTTTATGAGATATTGACGGCTAAGGTCAACACTTTTTTTCATATCTGATAGATCAAATTCTAAATTTTTTCTTACGTTTAGCGTCTCTTTATCAATTTTTTTGAACAGTTGCTTTAAATCCTCCATCTTTTTTTTATAAATTTGTCATAGAGCTCTGCACCGGCATCAGTTTCGGTTTGTTTTGACCGTGTTTGGACTTTATTGTTATGGTGCTCTCACCTACCACAGATTAGAGTATGGAACAGAATCAATTTTTTGAGACAGTCAGTGTTGCCAGTAATAACATTTTACCTGATTTTGTGGGTATTTTATTTGGGTGGGTTTTTCGTTATTTCGATATGATAAATTGAGTTTTTCGATATTTTTAGGGGTCGATATATCATTGCATCCCTAGTCGTGCTCCTATCCTCTTCCACGCAGTCAGTCCACCTAGTCCTCAGCCTGCCTCCGGGTAGCATCCACTGGGGCATCCACTAAATCATTTCTACGTGTGAAAACCATCACAGTCTTTTTTTTTTTTTTTTTTACAGTGAATACCGCACAAGAATCTCAACTGCTCTCGTCTGGAGCCAGTGAGACTATGGCATCCCCAATTGGGGTATGTTGTGAGGCTTAAGGTAGTGGGGAGGGGAAGGAGGTGGGGAAGAGGAAGGTTGGGAAGTACCTGGCTATTCAGATCTGGTCACTAAACACGGCTAAAGCCATTTTCAAGCAACGTTTCAATTCTGAATGGTGGTCTTACACCAGGACAATACTGATAGTATCTTCCACTCTGGAACATGCCGCAAATATATTATTTTAAATGAATTAATTGTGAAATAACACAAATTAATCAAATAAAATTTATTTGCGCATGCCGGGTTGTATCTTCCACTCTGGAACATGCCGCAAATATACTATATATTTTAAATGAATTAATTGTGAAATAACACAAATTAATCAAATAAAATTTATTTGCGCATGCCGGGTTCGAACCCGCGACCTCCGGATTCTGAGTCAAGAGTCTTACCCACTGGACTACGGAGGTCGTCAGTCTTTGTGACATACAAAATATCATATAATGGTCTCATGCTCAATTAAATTTTCGGGTTCATGTATTATTTTAATTATGTATGCAAGGCCAATTGAAGCAGCCTGCTCCGGGTACCGACTTGATAAGGAACCAAGGCGCTGATGATAACATAACTCCTTACACTTACCCTTGAGGTTTTTACTATCGCCAGGTGCTGTTTGGCCCAGGGCCCGGCCCTGTACGTATGAACCATGTTCTAGCGTAGGTTTGCATTGCCAACAATCTTAAATTACCGCAGAGATGGTAGAAATACTAATCAGTTGTTGAATGAGTGACGATAATTATCAATGAGTGTGAATAGGCGCCAACATGTCAAAATATTTTTAGTTTTCCTTATCAACAAAAAGATTTTAAGATCACATTAACCTTCGAGAACTCACACGAGCACTCGCGTATATAGCATTTTACTATTTATAACATTTTATAAATAGCCAAAAAGTACATAAATTATAGCATACCTATTTATTTATATTATAATGAAACATTCATGTAAAACAAATCAAATTATTTTTAATAAAGGGTGTATTTTTAGAGGTTTGGATTTTAAACTGGCAACATTGTTTCTAAGACTGCCAGTTTGACAGTTGCAGACAGTTGATTTGTAGCCAGTACCATTAATGATGGTCAGTACGTTTTACTATGGTTTTACCATTTCACCATGAATAGATGATGAATAGACTGAATCAGAACAGCGCTTGCAAATTTATTTAAAAAATGATGGATCGGTTCGCCAAACTTATCGTGCACTACTGGCACCATAAATAAACCAATCATTAGATTGATAACTTGATGCTTTTTGTACTGACGAAGTGTCAACGCTTTTTACTATATTTACATGCTATTTATATATATATATATATATTTGGTCACCGATGTGATATGACGTCACACATACCATCCACAAGAATTTTAAAAAAAGGCTCAACCATAGACAATATAATTCTTCTCTTTATTATTCTCTCGGTACCTACCTAATTCATTAGCCTAAAATATTATTTTAAAAAATAAAATGAAATGTCAAAAACTTTCCCAGAGCAACAAGAGCTGCATCTGACGGATTCCTGCTTGAGAAAATGAATTTACTTTTCTTTACAGCTCATTTTCTCTAGACAGAGCTTTTGTCAGATGGAAACCCATTGCTTTAAGAAACCAACTGTCGTAAAATAACCTAAAATTACTTGAAATTTCAATCCCTTCAAAACGGGAAGCACAATTTCAAATAAGATTAGCGTTCCTACGACAATATCGAATTTGGCACTTCTCTGGTATAGAGAAATGAAAACTCAATTACATGTTTTAGTATTTTATTATAAACAGGAAATACAAGAATAACCAAATAACCATCACGCCGTTTCCCCGCAGGGGTAGGCAGATAGGACGGACGGCCAAACAACTCGGTCTTGGCACACACTCTTTGCCACATTCACACATCGACTCATACATCTTATTGTACTATTCTAACATTTGCCGTGGCCCGGCGTAAGTATCTGATTCGCTTGATCGTGTCAGGCCTTCCTCCGGCGTCCCCGACTTCATATATTCTACTTACATTCAAAGCTTTGTTCATTCGCTTTACATACCCAAACCATCTGAGGGTCTCTTTCTTAATCTTACTCATTACGCTTACATCAGCCTTGCATTCTTTGCGGATCTCCACATTTCTCACACAATCATAACAGTAATTGTAACAGACGTATCAGCGTCTTCACAAGACTGTAAAAAAGTACCGGGTTTTTAGTGCACGTTCAGGATGATGGAATGATGAAAAATAATAAAAGGCTGACCTCCCTAGCACCCAGTGCCTGATGCGTAAAGGACACTGGATGTGCCGATGCTTCTGCCTGAGCCTGGCGCCTGGCGGTTGCCAAAGTAGGGCCGGCTGGTCTGGAGGAGGTAGGCACCAGGACTGAAGACAGGCAGAAGTCGGCGGGAGGCAGCTGGTTGATAAAAACTTCCGAAGAATAAAACACGAGTTTATCAAGTAGAGATGTGAACTGATTTATTATGAAAAGGGTGGGTCCTTTTATACCCAATTTGGGGTAAAAAGTGCCTACGTGGTACATTTTTGTGGTGGGAGGTTTGACCTTGCCCGTATGTATAAATAGGGCGGCGTTTCCGTCACACCTTATTTTGCCGGTGCCGCCCGTGAAAGTGGTCGCTTAAAATTGCGATTTATAAATAATTATACAGGTTACATTTGGAATATATATGTACATGTCTTAATGCTAACATATTTGGGGGGGTAATATTTATCCGTAGATTTTTAGTTTGGTGAGTTTCTGGTAATTTTACAGTTTATTCTAGGTTTTTTTTGTTTTGGCTAATTGTGAGAAGTTGTATAAGGAATCTACTATTTTTCCCAGGTCCCTCGCAAGACTAGCTACTGAAACCTGTTTGTTTCATTGTCTTGTGAGGTCCCTGGATTTTTGAAATGGGAAAAAACGGATTTTTGTAAGGAATTTTTCTAAGTCTTTTTTCTGAGCTAAAAATGCCCTAGCATTGTGAGTTTAAGGGTTAGAGGTTTAAATTCTCTTTCCCTGAATGCCCGGCAGGACTCTGGAATGAAATGTGTTGATTTCATCGTCCTGCGGGTTGTGAGAGTTTGATTAAGTGAAAAAACATATTTTGCTGGTTGGCCTCCTGCAGGGCCCTCACCACTGAACAAAGGAAAATGATTAAGTGAAGAAGCATATTTTGCTGGTTGGCCTCTTTGGCAGGTCTGGCTCGCAGGCGAAACGTGTGAAAGTTTGGCCCCTTTGGCAGGTCTGGCTCGCAGGCGAAACGTGCGAAAGTTTTGCCCCTTTGGCAGGTCTGGCTCGCAGGCGAAACAGGCGAAGCAGGCAAAGGGAGTGACTGGAGGTCTGGCTCGCAGGGTTTTAACATAATAACATAACAATGAAGTTAAAATGTCTCCCGGTGGCAACCTTAGCACGCAAGTATTTATTTGTTGCACCGGGGCATTGTACATAATAAAAAAGGGGTAAAAAATGATAACATTTTTACATAAATATTTCGGCGAAAAGATCGTCGCTGGCGGCACGGTACTAACGAGCTTAGTGGCCAGAAATTTCAAGGGAAATTTCAAAGAAATGACCACTAAATGTAGAGGATGCCGCCAGCGATGACTTTTGCCGAAAAAACAAACGAGGGTACGTAACACGTCCGTTACAGTAATAATATATGGATGATTTGTTTAATGCCATTTTGTAAAAAAATCACCTCAAAGGCGCTCTGCACAAGCTCATAATATATTTCTACAATCTTACTTCCAGCTACAAAGTAGACAAACCATTTCCATCATCCACCAGTTCATCGATCACTAATATAGAGCAGAAAATATACAGGACGATGCATGGTTTTACAACACATACGCCTCATTGTTATAGCATTCAGTCTACTTTCCTCTACCAGTTCCATGCCTCACTGCCATACATCAAAGTGGGTACCAGCACCATTTCCATCATCCACCGGTTCATTGATCACTAATATAGAGCAGAAAATACACAGGACGATGCATGGTTTTACAACACATACGCCTCATTGCTATAGCATTCAGTCTACTTTCCTCTATCAGTTCCATGCCTCACTGCCATACATCAAAGTGGGTACCAGCACTCCGTTGTGGACTGCTAGATTCACTTCTTTAGACTGTTTTTTGTTAGCGCCAATGGCATTCAGTACATTTATTCAATATCTCTATCAGCCTTCCCGTCTCTCGTAAACATACTTCTCACGAACTCATACTACAAACTCATCCACCCGCTCTAAGGATTCATCATTCACAACTATATTGCATACTGTTTTCGTACTCTCTTTACCATTGATATATATATAATATATACTAGATGACTAATGACCGCGCCAAAGCATTGCCACTGTACATATGTCCAAAAGCATATGCCCCGCTAACGTCAGTCCAGTGCTCATTGTGACGCCGGCCGACTTGTGTCGGACGATACGTGATTAAAACTATCACCAAAATGGTTAAATGCGTCGCGAAAAAATGCGATTCAACATAATAAAGCAAGTCGAATTACTTTCCACACCTAAGTTTATTGTTTACATATTCACATTTAATTAAAAAAAGCAGAAAATGAAATAAAATGTCAAATACTCTAATATAGGTTTAGTGTTACCACTAAAAAGTCGTTTTGGTTTTCCCACATTAATGGGAGAATACATAATTTATGGAATAAGTTTCTATGGAGGTAACCATATTAAAATACTTAATAAAAATTATGTTTTAATCTTCATACAACATACTTCTTTAAAACTTATTTTAGTTTATTAATGAATAATCTAGTAAGTGATTATATTTTTTTACGTATTTTATATTAATAATTTTGCAGGGCACCATAAGATGCAGCACGCCGTGAGAAGTGGGTGGAAATAATTCGATTGCCGAGAAAAGAACTTTGAAAACACTTGTGAAACAATTTCTGTTTGAGTATTATATACTATTGGTTCAATAAAAAATATTGGAACAAATAATGACTTCATTATTTCATTAGTTGAGCATTCTTTTAGTCATATAATGAAAAATACAAATTTAAAATAATTTAAATAAGTTTATTTTATTACAAACTAACGTAAAAAAAACTATTTCATTGTTTATTTTGGGTAAAATTTCAAATAGTAGGCAACACCAAGCCGCTATTGCAGGTTTGCGTTTCTGGCTTTGTCTAATCCTAGCGGTGGTAATGTTCTCGTGACTTGTGCAAGTGAGACAAATATATGTTTACTTTCAAATGTTTAGTGATTCCAAAGCTACGTCGTTGCAGTTGTAGAGTGGTTACGCTTTTTTCGATGAGCGGTAATGAAGTTTGCTTCTCTATTTATATACCTCAATGCTCTTTACTGATAAAAATAGAAAATACAGAATAAGAGTAGTGTGGAGCTAGAGGCAACACTATTCGCGAAGTTGAACGAGGTTAGCCGAATATGATAGTACGTAGAGGCACTTCGTATTACTTCGTCCAACCTTGGCTCGCCTCGGGCGACCTCCATTTTTTGTCGGTTTTTGCGGCCGAGTCAAAGGACTCGAAGTTGCACGAAGTGCCTACATGAAGTGCCAAGTGCCTCTCTGTCTACACTACTCGGTTAATTTCAGTTCGCTTCAATACGTCCTAGTGAGTACACGTGCGTGCTAGTAATTATTTTTTTATTATTATTGTCACACGGCACGATTATGAGTGGAATACAGTGGTCGCAGGAGCAAATTCTGTTGCTCCTGCGACCGGGGCATGTTAGAAATACCCGTAGAAAAATTTAAAAAAAGAAGGATTCGCTTTTTGCTACGTACAGGAGCTATTATAGAAAAAAAGATGCGTCAATAAATTATAATAATAATGGTTTATTGTCTTCATTTCTTAGTAACAAGTAGAGATAATGATAATATCCTCACTCGGATCTCCCGTGCTGAGGATTTCACTTACATACAAGGGCGGATCCAGGGGGGGGGGGGGGTCATGTGGGTCATGACCCCCCCTGGGCTGGGTCCAGGACCTAGGTGGACCTACTTTTTACTTGTATCTATTATTATCAAAATTAAATTATAACTTCTAGTGACTTGACCACGACTCTGTGACCCCCCCCCCCCCCTGGAGCTATGTGACCCCCCCCCCCCCCTCGGCGCCAAAGCTGGATCCGCCCTTGCTTACATATTATAATTTAATTATAAGAAATTAATATGAATTAGACATAACATATATCATGTAAGTAGTATTTTTTTTTAAGTAATTATAAAGTAAATAAGATAGTGTTTTATTTATAATTCAGTTCACTAGATTTGGTTTTAGTCTGTATTTAATATCAGTATATTTTCTATTTCTGATCTCCCTATATTTAGTATCCAGCTTTTTATTTGAAATTTAAATGTTATAATGTTGAGGTTTTTGAGTGAGAGTGGTATTTTATTGTAGAGTTTAATGCCATAATATAAGAAGCTTTTTTGCCCAAATGTTGTGTTTGTAGTTACTTGCTGGATATGTTTTTGACCATGAGATCTAGTGTTTCTAATGTACGTGTTAGTTGTTATTTCTTGGGTTTTGTACTTATGAATGTAAAAATACGTACATAGTTATAATACGCGAGCGTGCACATTGCAACGGCAGCTGCTACTTGAGCGTCCATGACGTGCGAGTCGTGACGGCACCACCGCGCCAGTGTTGCCAACAGTTAGCTATGCCAAATTGCTAGACATCTTACAAATGTTGCTAGATTGCCAGTTTTTTTTACCCCAAAAAGTTGCTAGAAGTAGCTAAACGTTAAAGTAGGTAGATAAGGGAACGTACCCATACTACGTGACCAACTTTGTGCAATTTTTAACCCCCCCCCCCCCCGGTGACCAAAAACCTAAGCACTCCGCCGCTTATTTGTACCAAGCGTGGTATTTTGAAGACCCCCCCCCCTAAACGTGTCACGTAGTAAGGGGGCGTTCAAGTATTACGTAACGCAATTTCGGAAGATTTGTATCCCCCCCATGTAACGCACCGTAACGTTTTTCCGTTTCACCCCCCCCCCCCCCCCCCGCCTAAACGTTACACGTACCGCCCAAGTCACAATTTTTACCTGAAAATCATAATTAAGTTGCGCAAAGTACTGGAAAGTCGCTTAAATACCGTTTTTCTTGTTTTAATCACGTTTGGGTTACTAAATAAAACAAGAGATTTCGAGAACGAAAAGGAATAAATAAATACAAATAAATAAATTTGGACAACTTATATAGCGCTGTTTTTGCGAAAAATCGCCTCAAGAGCGCTGTCAATGCCAACTTCGAAGATTTTAATTCTCTCGTTTTTTTTATATAAATAAAGAAAAATATGTTACGTAACGCGTTGTTCGAACCCCCCCTCCCCTCCTCCCCCCCTCCGTAACGCACAGTAACGTTTCACAAGACCCCCCCTCCCCCTTCAAGTGCGTTAAGTAATACTTGAACGGCCCCCAAGGGTACGTTCCCTAAGTTACAATAAAATGACAAATTCTGACAATCGTTTTTATTTCCAGGTTTTATATGGATAAAACAAAACAACACAAGGTAGAATAAGAGTAGTGCGTACTATTTTGGTTTTATTCTGTCTGTCGTAGCTAGCTAGCGCACAGAACAATATTACAGTGCCACAAAGTTATCTGTTCCGGTGGTGGTGTCGCTAGTTGTGAACAAATATTTCATAGAAATATCAAAGTTTGTGGCACTGTACTCCAAAAAGGGAGAGCTAGTGGAGCAGGAAACGGGGATTTTCCGGCCAACGCCACTTATACCATAGCGTCTATGACCATAGAGTCGCGTTTGGTTTTTACTTTTTACTATACGACGTAGCGTTTTATATTCTCTCATGACGAAATCGAAATGTCAAACAATGACGAAAAGTTGCTATAAAAAGTAGCTAAAAAGTTTAGCTACAAGTTTCATTAAAATGTAGCTGTCTGACATCAAATAATAGCTAGATCTAGCTATAAAGTTGCTAAGTTGGCAACACTGCACCGCGCGAATGAGTTTCTCGCTAAGCTGAACGAGTGTGTAGCGACGTACTTCGAACGTCGGTCAACTTTCCCGAATATTTCGTCGAGGAACTTCGCGAGTAGTGTAGAGCTAGGGTAACCCTAATTTGAGTTAAAAAGTCGCCACACTTTCGCCGGCGCGGCGGGCCGAATTATTGATCAACTGACCCCCGCGCGGAAGTGTACGTGTATTTATTTTTTTACATTAGCTCCTCACAGGCAGTACCGGATTATCCCTAAGGCAGAGTAGGCAACTGCCTAGGGGCCCCGCATCGGCTGGGGGCCCCGCGCCCCGAGAAAAAATGACTTGCTTCAATGGTTTGACTCTCTATCAGTAAGCAATGGGATGCCGCGCCGGAGTTTTGGTCGGCTTAGAAAAGATCTAGCGAGGTACGAAAACACTGGTTAAAATATTATAGAGTAATTAATTCTTCAGACACCGGGCAATAGTTCAGAGATCTCAGGGAATATCTAGATATCGTCAATTTTAATCCAAATCTGAATGCATTGTAAATGCACACCTACTGCTACATGTATTTATTTATTCTATGCCCACTTTTATAAGGTTGGCACTGTTGGCAGTACTGTTTGGAAAGACAAAGAGCATTGGGGACCCCGGATTTGGGGGAGTCCCCGATTGACTCCGATTCGTTCGATACGTATGTTGTGTCATGTGTCATAAACAAACTTCATTTCATTTTCTAAAAATCGGCGACCCGACGAGTATAATTAACTGAAGTTACATTACGAAACCACGTATGTTTAATTACCAGATTTTATTTAACATACTTATTTCATTTAATATTATAGAATTTGAATTGTGTCGTAAACACATTTCATATCGTTTTGTCTTAAATTACGATTTGGGAGTTTTGCGACAATGATTTAATTTAAGCAGTTTTTCTCTGTTCCATGTTTCAAAACTTTCGAATTTTGTTAAGAAGTGTTATATTTTTATAGTTTGCAAGTGCTTCGAGAAAATCGGCGAGACGACGAGTGTAATAAACTGAAGTTACATTACGTTACCACGTAAGTTTGATTACCAGATTTTATTTAACATAAGTATTTATTTCATTTAATATTATAGAATTTGACGAGTGTGAAGTTTTTTTTGTGAAGTTTTTCTTGTGAAGATATTATGAAAATTGTTACTAATTTATCTCGTGCCGTTTTCATTTTCTCTCCGTCCGCCTAATAGTACCTACCTAAGTAGTAAGTTAGAAAAATAATAATTGATGTAATGATAAAAATATCTAGATAGGTAAGTATTTGGGTTCAGTTAATTTTATTTAAATAAATAAATGCTTTCCTGTCAAATGTTATTTGTAAATTTTTTTTTCAGGGACAAAATGTCGGAGGTACCCTTAAAGAAAAATCACCAAAGTGGTTCGGAAAAACGTAAAAAGCGGCAAGGGCAACAAAAAAAGCGTGATGAACAATTGAAGAAAACACAAAACCTTTTTCAAGTAGGATTTAGTCATCAAACAATGGAAAATCAACCTTATAAGTGTCCGCCGCGTACTGCCAGCCTCACGATGGGCGATGGTGGTGAACGCACTTACCCGGTAGAGATTCCTTGCGAGCGTTCTGAACAAACTGGACAGGATCAAGAAACAGCTACTTTAGTGGGTGCAGAGGAAAGTAAGGCCGAGTCCGAGGTCCAATTGCTACATCAAAACGTACTCCATCTAGGAGTAGAATACCAGAATGACATTGGATTATGGCTTAACATTACAGACGAAATACAACATTTTTGGTGTACTAGAGACCCTAACGAATGTCAACATTTTGACTGTGATTTTTCTGTTTCAAGCCGACAATACGACGATAGCAAAAGATTTTTTTCTCAATCTATGTTTTTTCGGAAACATATAAGTGGTGGTAAAATTAAACGAGAGTGGCTCATGTATTCTCCGTCTACTGGAAAAGTATACTGTTTTCCATGTGTTCTTTTTGGTGAAGCTCAAAGCAAATCACAATTTAAAAATGGATTTTCTGATTGGAAAAATGCTTCGCACCGAATTCAATCGCATTAGAATAATACAACGCACCAAGTATGTGTCCAGACACTGATTAGTAGACGACGTATTCACGGACGAATCGACACCTCTTTGGAAATTACATTCAACAAAGAAAGAGAATATTGGTTGAAAGTTTTACAAATAATGGTTTCTGTGATTAAATTTTTATCATGCCGTGGATTAGCATTTCGTGGTGATAATGAAATTCTTGCTTCTCAATATAATGGCAACAATTTGGGAATTTTAGAGTTAATTGCAGAGTACGACCCGTTCCTTAGTTCGCATTTAGCAAATACGGTAATGAAGGCAGGGGAAAACAATCATATTTATCTTCAACAATTTGCGAGGAACTTATTAAAATATTGGGAAATAAGGTTTTAAAATGCATTGTTGATGAAATTATTGAAGCTAAATATTTCTCAATAAGTGTCGATTCAACACCAGATATATCTCATACTGATCAGTTGACTGTAGTGCTGAGATATGTTACGTCAAATGGAGAAGTAGCAGAACGTTTTCTTGCGTTTATTCCCATAGAAAGTCACAAAGGGGAAGAACTAGCCACCACAATTTTAAATTTTTTAAACCAATGTAACATTGATATAAAAAATTTGAGAGGCCAGTCTTACGATAATGCGTCAAATATGTCTGGTTGTTATAATGGTCTACAGGCGCATATTAAGAAAATAAATCACCTCGCAAGCTACGTTCCATGTGCAGCGCACTCACTGATTTGGTTGGAGTACGTGCTGCGGAGAGCTGCGTTGGAGCAATCTCATTCTTCGGATTTGTACAGGTATACAACTTTTTTTCGGCGTCAACTCATCGCTGGCCAATTATGCTCAAACACATGAAACAATACTCGTCATTAGTTCCGAAAAGATTATCCGACACAAGGTGGTGTGCAAGGGCCGATGCGGTTAAGGCTTTTTCAAGAGGTTACAACGGTTTACAGAAAGCTTCGCAATCTATTGCTGAAGATGAGACTCAGATATCACAAGCGATTCACGAGGCCAGATGTCTATTAAAGGACTTGGAAAAAAAAGAAAATGCCGTAATGGCAGTATTCTGGGCTGCCATACTAGATCGAATCAATGGTGTCAGTATATCACTACAAAAACCAACTATTGAACTTCGAACGGCAGTCGATCTTTTAAAGTCGCTTTTAGATTTTTTGCTTTCACAGCGAGAATTATTTGACGATTACGAGATGAAGGCAAATGAGGTAACTGATACCCAATACAGTGATGAAAATCAGCGTGTGCGAAAAAGGAAAAGACATCACGATGACGGATCTGCAGAAGACGTTGTCCACAGAGGAAAAGAGAAGTTAAAAGTTGAAACTTATTTGCCTGTACTAGACACGCTGTGTACAGAATTGTTGCGGCGACTAGACGCTTACCGGGAAATTAATTGTCTGTTTGGATTTCTTACAGATTTCTCGACAAAGTCCAACGATGAAATTAGAGAGGCTTGTACAAAGTTTAGGGAACATTATTCCGAGGACATTGAGCCTGAGTTTTCAGACGAGATGATACAGTTCAAGGACTTCATCTTACAATTAGAGGATTCATTAAAAGATAAAATTGTACTTGCCGAGGATTCATATAAACTCATTTTTGGTAATATGGCACAATCGACTTTTCCGAATGTAATGACAGCATTGCAAATATATAGAAGTCTGATGATTACAAACGCCACGGGTGAACGCAACTTTTCCAAACTAAAACTAATCAAAAATTGTCTTCGTTCATCAATGTCTCAGAAGCGTTTAAATTCATTGGCGAGAATGTCGATTGAAAATGATATTTTGGAAAAGGTCAACTTTCAAGATGTTTTAAAAGATTTTGTATCTAAAAGAGTTAGAAGAGTTAATTAAACATCATTGTATTTTTGTTATTAGTTTTTTGGGTGTTATGCCGTGTAACCAAAGAAGGAGGTAGCGCAACACGGCATAACATCCCAAAAACTAAGAACAAAAAACTTTTGTCCGTGAAAATCTAAAAACGTATCATTGTTGTATTTTACTTTACTTTACTTTACTTTTATTCGTTAAGCAGCATTACTTAGTATCAGGTAGGTGCCGAGTGTGGCTTTTATTGGTATTTATTTTTTTTCAGTTTTTTTTTTTACTTTTTATTTCTAATTATGTGTTTAAAATATAAATGTTATACAAGCTTATCTCCATACCAAGGTGGTGTGGAAGAGATCACAAGAGTGATAAGACCGCTCATAGTACTGTTTTAAAAAAAAAAAAACTTTTTTTTATATATCTGTGTCTTTTTATGTATAATAAAGAATTATTGTATAGTATTGTATTCGTTTCAATTTTTTTTATTGGAGGGGATGATGGCATTACTTCGTAGCCGGCCGGCTTAGTCCATTTCGAAGGTCGCGGGATCGAATCCCGGCGTGGCAAATAAATTTTATTTGATTAAATTGTGTTATTCACAATTTACTCATTTAAATTAATATACATATAGTATATTTGCGGCACGTTCCAGAGTGGAAGAAACTCTCAGTATCGCCCTGGTTTAAGACCACCATTCAAAATTGAAACGTTGCTTGAAATGGCTTTAGCCGTGTTTGGTGATCAGATTTGAATAGCCAGGTACTTCCTCACCTTCCTCCTCCCTGTCTCCTTCCCGTCCCCACTACCTTCAGCCAAAACATACCCCAATTGGGGATGACATTGTCTCACTGGCTCCAGATGGGAGCAGTTGAGACTCTTGTGCGGTAATCATATAAAAAAAATTAATAATAATAATAAAAAAAAATAATAAAAAAAAAATATTAATAAAAATACGTTGTGGTAGAAAAATATTTTTCATAGTTTGAAAAGGGTGTAGGTAGGGGCCCCGAGATGTGCACTGCCTACGGGCCCCGACATGCTTAATCCGGCCCTGCTCACAGGAGGCCCTGAGAAAAATAATTTGCCTCAGAGGCTATGTCATCTTAGAGGATGCTATGCGGAGGGTTTTTTTATGGAAAGAAAGGAGAGGAAGTTTTGGGAAGGAAACAGGTATGAGGGGTGGGTAGCAGGGTTGGAATCTCTAGGGAAATTTCCCTAGTGTGGGGGAAAAAATATTTTTTAGGGGAAAGTGAAATCAGCACAAATCTAGGGATATTTCGAACTTTGGCAAAACTTTTAAATTTTTTTGGACTTCTGATCTTCTACTCCCGCAAAATACATAATTTCGGATGAAGGCATCGCTATGTTATGTATTGCTAGTATTTGACCTTAAGTGTTCACTCCATACACATGTTTTTTCCTAAATATTCCCTATTCCAACAGTGATGATATGTCTAGGGAAATTTCCCTAGATCTAGGGGAGAAAAATATTTTTTTGGGAAAAGGGAATCAGCACACAATCTAGGGAAATTTCGAACTCTGGCAACATTTTTATTACATATGACAATATTACTGGAATTTTTTTTTGGGATTCCCATGAATCTTAAATATTGTTGATGTACTTACATGCAATGTTATTTTTGGTTCCATGCCAACTCAGAATGAAACCAACTCAGAAACAGCTTAGAAAGGTCATTAAAAGCTACGAAAAAATAATTTTAAAATAGCCGATAACCCTAATCTAACTTAAAAACCTATTTAACCATTTTTTTAATATATTTTTTATCTTAATTCTTAATGTCCTTTCTGAGGTGCTTCTGAGTTGGTTTCATTCTGAGTTGACCGGTCACCGTTATTTTTAATACTGACAACACAAAATTATATTATGTATCTAAAAAGATAAATGGGGACCTCTGAAAAAAATTTTTATTTAAGTTGTTCCGTTTTTTCGGTGATTGCGGTAGATTTTTATTTTGCTAAGTGTTTTTTATTTGGAATTTCATTTCTAATTCAGTGGTGAGTATATACATACTTTAAAATTATTATTTCACTTTTGTGTTTCATTTGGAAAAGCACAGTATTATAAGAACATCGACCAAGTTCCGAAATCTTTCCAATTAATTAATCATATTACGTAACATATAACATGATTAGTCTTACACAATCAGGTAGCTACGTGGGTAATTGCGTAAATGTGATTATTACGTATTTTGTTTTGAAAAGTTTTATTTTCTATGTAGGTACATTTGTTACTTAAATAAATAAAAAAATTAATAAAAAAAAATTTAAGCAAGCAATGTGCAGTGCACAGAAAATAAAACTTTTTAAAACAAAATGTCCAGAAATTTTTACTGTTAATGCCTAAGAAATATAAAAAAAGTTTTTATATGTGAAAGGAATACATCTTTCCAAGTCCTTTATTTCAAAGACGGACAACAAAAACCCTACAATTACACTACAATTATATTACAATTAAATTACATTTACCCTACAATAAAAGTACAATTACACTAAAATTTCATAACAATTACATTACAATTGCATTACAATAATACATATTACAATTACATTACAATGTCATTACAATTACACTGCAATTACACTACAATTACATTACAATTGAATTACAATTGCATTACAATGATATAACAATTACATTAAAAATTGATTACAATTGCTTTACAATTACATTATAATTTCATTATAAATTCAGTACAATTACATTTTTTTTTTTTTAAAGTTTCTTTATTCTTTGAATTGTTCATTACATGAATTGGGGATTTTTCGACCACCAAACTAGGCATTACAATTACCTTACAATAAAAAAACCCAATTACATTACAATCATATTACATTTACCTACAATTACCCTACAATTACCCTACAATAACAATACAATTACTCTAAAATGCACTATAATTATACTACAATTTCCCCACAATTAAACTACCATAACACTACAATTACACTACAATTACACTACAATAACACTACAATTACGCAATTACATTACAAATTCATTACTATTACATTACAATTAAATTGCAATTACATTTAAAATTTCATTACAATGACAATCAATTACATTACAATTACGTTACAATAAAAACACAATTACATTACAATTATATTATATTTACCAACAATTACCTTACAATTACCCTACAATAACATTACAATTACTCTCAGTGGCGTAGCTAGCATGGGTGGCACCCGGGGCGGGAAGCATGGTGTCACCCCTCCCCCCCCCCCCCTCCACCATTAATGTTTACTTTGGGAAATTCAAAACACAAATTTCGACCTCCTTAAATATAAAAACATTACTAGCCGGTCAAATGTAACAAAAATTTCGCAATCCTCAAAATTAAAACACTTTTAAAAACACCAAACGAATAACAACTTTTTCAACAATCAATAGGTAATAATTCCCTTCGCGAGTTCCCGTCGATCACAATGTACGAAAGAAGTGAGAATGACACAGGTGATTAACGAGGAATATTTCAGGGGGATCCCCCACAAAGCAATAGTTAGAGCTGGGAACGAAAATAAAACAACAACATTTTTAGGGAGTCCCGACCGACCGAGATATAGAGCTACAAATAACAGAGTTCCGAGTGCAGTCTTCAATTCTAACTAGTCCTGGGTCGATCGTGAAAGACCTGATAGTCGAAACCCGCTCACGAGCCACCAAAGAGCGAGCGGGTTATTTATTCGTCAGCACCCGGGTCTTGTGGGCCCCGTGAACCGTGACACACTCCCGCAACCTACCAACTACGACACATTCCTGCACCCCGTGACTCACGGACCGTTCGCCGGGTGCCCATGTGGCGAGTGGCGAGACGTGTCAGCTTCCGGAACTCTCGAACTGCAACTGCGACACACTCGGTCGCCGATTTCCGATCAACGCACATACGTGCGTGACGTAACAGTATCCTGCTTCCTGCCCGTGTGTCACGTCATAGCGGAATTGTTTAGTAGATTCGATTTTTGAATATTCGACTAGACACGGAGACGTTTTTAATAAGAGCGTATCTTGGTATTGTTAATCAAAATGCTAAGTGCTGTTTTCATAAAAACTTTAATTTTTCGTGTGGGTGTGAATGTAATTGTGCATTGTAATAGAAACTATAAACTGGTAAAAGTGTAAAATGTCTGACCTTAATAAAAAGAAATTATAATAAAGCATTACAGCTTACAGCTAATTTACTTATAATAAACTTCAGAACAACACGTTTTTTACAAGGTTTTTATATCCTTCAAAACATGATAAAACATTGTTTTTTTAACCCCTGAAGCATGTCTTTTTAAAAATTTATTTCTGGGACATGACATTACTAGTTACAGGTGTGAGTTGTGAGAGAACGTTCACACAATTATAACCTGGGTTTCGTGTCGCGTATGACTTGACTGGTCTGGGCGGCGAGCGTCTACCGCGCGGCGCGCCCGTAGAAAGTAACTGGGTGATGAGTAACCGAGTTTCGTGTTTTGTGTCGCGAAAAGAGCGGGTCTTCGCGACCCGCTTGTGACGCCAGTGGGTCGTGAGCGACCCGGGTCGTGTAAAACGATCGATCGACCCAGAACTAATTCTAACATGCAAAATTCTGAAGAAAATCATTTGCTGGTATGAAAACATCATTTAAACAATCCATATTTAAGTTAAAACCAGTTTTGTGTTCTGAGTGTAACGATAAAATTTCAATTGTGAGATAGTAAATGTACGAGTCCCCAGCTCTAATTATTAATGCACGCAGTACATGAAAATGGTTTTCCTGCGATCTTATATATAGTCTGCAACTTTTAAATCTTGCACGTGGAACTCGAAAATGGTTTCCTTTGAAACTCTGATCATCTGCGAACCCATTTCGAAGGAAAGAATTCCCGAGTTCCACTATTTCAAGATATTCTCCGAGTTGCAAGATATAAACTTTCAGACTACGTGCTGCAAATACCGGAGGAAAACCATTTTCATGTTATGGGTGTAGTTTTAACTAAAACGAGTTACCGAATACAGATTCACTCTTAAATTTGAACCAGTTTTGAAAATTATTAATAAGGTTCGATTTTAATTTAAGCCGGTGGACTCTTACCATATTAATTATTAAGTTAAAACAAGTCTTGTATTCAGAATCTCAAAAATTATCCCGATGCGGATGCATGTACTGACGCATTTCGAAGGAAACCATTCTCATTTTCCAAGTGCAGTTAAAAAAATCAAGTTGCATACTATGTGGTGCAAAAATCTGAGGAATTGAGTTCTGGATGGAGTTTTGAACCTGGGGAAACGCACACAGAAACTTAAAACCAGTTTTGTTCTCCAAATGCAGGATAAATTTCGAAACCGTTCTAAAGCTCCGAGTGGAGTCTTCAATAATTTTAATATGCTGCAAAATTCGAAGGAAAATCATTTACTGGCGTGAAAATATAATTTTAACAACCCATTCTTAAGATAAAACCAGTTTTGTGTTCAGAGTGTAACGAAAAAATTTCAATTGTAAGATAGTAAAGGTGTGAGTCCCCGGCTTTAATTATTAATGCACGCAGTTCACGAAAATGGTTTTACTCCGATATTTGTAGCACATATTCGTCAACTTTCAAATCTTGCACGTGGAACTCAAAAATGGTTTTCTTTGAAATTTCATTTGTAACTCTGTTCATTTGCGGACCCATTTACGAAGGAAACCATTCCAGAGTTCTACTGTTGCAAGATATTCCCTGAGTTGCAAGATACGAAAGTTTCAGACTATGTGCTGCAAGTATCGGAGGAAAACCATTTTCATGTTATGGGTGTAGTTTTAATTAAACCGAATTACCGAATACAGATTCAATCTTAAATTGAAACCAGTTTTGAGATGTGCTTAAAATTTGTTTTGCACACCGTACAAAAATTTGAAAGAAAACTATTTGCTTTTTCCGTGTGTAACTTTAATTAAAGCCTTTGGATTCTCACACAGACTCACTCTGAACTTAAATCTGGAAAAATGTGAGATTAGTATAGGCCTGGTCAACGAATAAATACACCGTCAAGACGCCATACTCACGTAACGTTGCCAATCAAAAAACTTTTTATTTTTCAAAATTAGGACTATGGCAAAAATCTGATTTAATGATAACTTGTATATCGAATATACTTGTACATTTAATAAAATTCTTAAAAATGTACAGTATCTTTATTTTTACTAACTCAAACTAGATTTTGCATAATACCCAACCTAATATATTTAGACCGGTCAGTGGTTGAGTGCGCATAGCGCTTGGGTCCCACCTGAGCGTCGCGTGTTCGATTCCTTGGCTGGCTAAGTCCTCCATCACAACACAAGCAACATTTTCGGCTTTCTTTGGTGGTAGTAGGAGATTTTCAAACATTGTTGGGTTATTCGTAACCCGGGAATGTTTGTCTTTTATTAAAAATATATATATATATATATATATATATATATATATATATATATATATATATATATATATATATATATATATATATGTACAAACATAAACCTATATATATATTATTTTTTCCAACATATATATGTTGGATAAAATAATTTACGGCGCTAGTAATGCGAAGGTGACCTCTTATCCGAAGAATCGACAACCGATCGAAATCTGAGGGTGCTCTTACATTTGGTAGACGAATTACCTTAGCTTGCGAAACTACCCCAGTGTAAGCAGCTAATTTGGTGTAAATACTGTCGGCAGTTGACTTGGTAATCGGTGTAAATAGCGCTTCGTCAACAAATTCAAAAACGCATATTATTCTGAAAACTTCCAAATTACTTATTATTCCTTCAGTATTTATTAATAATTATTCCGTATTTATTCGTAAAACAATATAATACAGAAAAAAAACATACAGATTTGATTGATCATTTTTCATCAATCAGTTATCGATCGATTCTGGTATATATTTGTATTCAAGTTGTGCGTCTATTAGAAAAGTGAACTATCAAATCCACTTACCTTGTTTTTTTAAAACGATCTTTCAGCACTTATAAAAACACTAATTCACGTCATTCAATAGATAACAATTCACTTCACGAGTTTACGTTTACGATTACATTAGCATTATGAAATAAGAATGACATAAGGAAATTTCAGGGAAATCCCTGACCGAGCAATACTACGAGCTAGCAAGGGCGGATCCAGCTTTGGCGCCAGGGGGTGGGGGGGGGGGGGTTAAATAGCGACAGGGGGGGGGGTCACATAGTCGTTGTCAAGTAAGAAGAAGTGATAATTTAATTTTGATACACAATTACACTACCATAACACTACAATTACACTACAATAACATTGCAATTACATCACATTAACACTACATTTACCCTACAATAACATTACAATTAAATTACATTTACAATGCAATTACCCTACAATAAACGTACAATTACACTACAATTCCAAAACAATATATTACAATTACACTACAATTACATTACAATTACATTACAATTACATTACAATTACATTACAATTACATTACAATTACATTACATTAACATTACAATTACATTACAATTACATTACAAATAAATTAAAATTACATACAATTATAATACAATTACATCACAATTATGAATCAATTACATTGTAATTGTAGTGTAATTGTAGTAAAATTGTAAGCAATTTGTAGTGTAATTGTAAGGTAATTGTAGAGTAATTGTGGTGTTATTGAAATGTAATTGTAGTGCTACAAGTACACAACAATTACATCACAAATACATTACCATACAATTACATTACAATTACACTACAATAACACTACAATTACATTGCAATTACATCACATTAACACTACATTTACCCTACAATAACATTACAATTAAATTATATTTACAATGCAATTATTACCCTACAATAAACGTAAATTACATTACAATACATTACAATTACAATTACATTACAATTACATAACAATTACATAACAATTACATTACAATTACATTACAATTACATTACAATTACATTACAATTACATTACAATTACATTAAAAGTACATTACAATTACATTACAAATATATTAAAATTACATTACAATTATAATAAAATTACATTACTATTACGATACAATTACATTGTAATTGTAGTGTAATTGTGAGGTAATTGTAGGGTAATAGTGGTGTTAATGAAATGTAATTGTAGTACTACATGTACACAACAATTACATTACAAATAAATTACAATTACATTACAATTACACTACAAAAACCCTATAATTACACTACAATTACACTACAATAATACTACAATTACATTGCAATTACATTACAAATTCACTACTATTACATTACAATTATATTGCAATTAGATTTAAAATTTCATTACAATGACAATCAATTACATTACAATTACCTTACAATAAACACACAATTACATAACAATTATATTACATTTACCTACAATTACCCTACAATAACACTACAATTACTCTACAATTATACTATAATTTCCCCACAATTACACTACCATAACATTACAATTACACTACAATAACACTACAATTACATTGCAATTACATCACATTAACGCTACATTTACCATACAATAACATTAAATTAAATTACATTTACAATGCAATTACCCTACAATAAACGTACAATTACACTACAATTAATTTTCAATACATTACAATTAAATTACAATTACATAACAATTGCTGTTTAAAAAGCGAAGATTACTGATCTCTAGCGTAACGTTTCGAAGCTAGTTTATTATTGCAGATTTCTTACTTGCAACGGATGGTTGCACTGATTGAAGTGATAGTTGATAAAGCAGATTTCTGTATATCACAGTATTTACATTGATATGTCAGCCATTGTTTATTTTATTTGTGTGAGTTTCTTTGGTTATAAATAATGTGTTCTTTAGAGAAAACAGCTAGAATCAACTAGTTAATGGTCCTCAGACCAGTTTAGTGTTTTGTCGGGTCGGTAAAAATAATATTATTGTAACATGTCATTCTAAGTGAATAAATAAGTTGGAATTCGCCAGTGAAGAAATGTTGTCTTTATTGAAGATCTTCCGCCACAAAAAACCAAACTTAACATGGTCCTTACGGGCGGATAAAGGCAATCGAAAGATTGACCAAAATACTAAAGATGAACCAGCGACCTATCTAAAAAACAGAAGAAGGATGAAGGCATAATCCAACCTCAAAAGATGAAGACATGATCCAGCCGCCAAAGATACTCCCAATCCATTTATTCCGTTCACTATTAAACAAGCTATTTTTTAATTGTCGATGTTATAATTTAAAACAGAAAATTAACTACCCGCAGCGTGAAATGCAAGTCATGCACATGTTATTTTATGTTATTATTTAGAGGTTATTGTTATTATTGTAAGGATTCTGTCATTGTTATAGCTTGAATTGGTTTATTGCTATTTTAAACGATTGCACAGAAATTATTTTTGAAGGAAAATTTTTAACATTTTTAGAGTTGAATTATTGTCAAATACGTAATAAAAATGGATAATTTAAAGTCGTTGATTAACAAACGAGGAGTGTTGAAAGGAAAGCTTACTAGGTTAGGAGATTCATTAAATTCATTATCAGCAAATGAAATAAAAATACGCTTTGCTAGGATTCAAAAAATAATTGACAATTTCGAGACAGTCCAGGAGCAAGTAGAAAGCCTTCCGGATTCCAACGAAATCGATAATAATTTGCAAAGGGAAAATTTTGAAAATCAATATTATTCAATTTTAGAGATGGCAAAGGGAGCTATCCAAACCGTGGAAAGTCACAAATTGGAAATAAAGTTACCCAGCCTTCAATTACGGGAATTTAACGGGATCAAAAAAATTGGGTGAACTTTCTAGAAACGTTTAGGGCGTTAGTTCACAACAATGCAGCATTAAGCAATGTACAGAAGTGTTATTATCTGCAATCTTGTTTAAAAGGGAATGCAGCAAAGATCATCGCCAATTTTGAGGTATCATACCTGAATTATATATCGGCTTTCGAATTATTGCATCAGAAATTTGCAAATTTACTAACTACCGTCCAAAAGCACATCCAAGCTCTGTTTCAACTTAAAGAGACGAAACATGAGGATCCAGTAGCCATGCGTTACCTGATTGATGAAACTAATGTAAATCTAAAAGCTTTGCAAAATTTAGGCGTGAAAATCGACTAGTGGGATACCTTAATTATATACGTAGTTTCTAATAAATTAGATACAAGTTCAAGAAAGCATTGGGAACAAACCCCATTGCAGGATGAGCTACCTACATTACAGGAATTTCTTAAATGTCTAACCCCGCGTGCGCAAGTTTTGGAATTAATGTTAAATACGGGATCGAAAAAATTTCCCACCCTCCCGAAAGCAAATGGTAGCAACAATAATCCTAAAAAGGAATCGGTATTTTTAGCTGCTACCCACAATAATTGTATTTGCTGTAACGACAAAGGACATTAAATTTATTATTGATTAAAATTGAATTCAGGAGATAGAGCCGACGCAATAAGAAGTTACCTTGCCAGCTTCAAGTGTTTGAGGTTAGGACATACGGCCCAATATTGCAAAATTAATTTGAAATGCGAGCATTGTGATAGCGATAGCCACAATACATTATTGCACAAGGAGATGCATGAATGTTGAACGAGTGTCAAACCATTCCGCCTTATCAAAGGCAGAAAAAACAATATTATTGTCGACTACTGTCATTGGGGTGGTAAATCACAATAGTAAAATGCATGAGGCCCGGGTGTTAATCGACTCTGGGGTGCAATCAAATTTCGTGTGCGAAAAATTCGCAATGAAATTAAATTTAAGATGTTAAAGTATAAACAAACCTGTGTCAGGTATACACAATAACGTTACCCATATAAAGAAACGTGTTGCGATTAAAATGAAATCTCTGAAGACAAATTATAACTAAAATATCACTTGTCTAATATTGCAGGAAATAACCACAAACCTACCCCAAACAACAGTGGCCAGAAAAGACTTCAAGCTGCCGCCAGGATTATAAATGGCGGACCCAAATTTCAACATCACGGCGCCTATTGATATTCTGTTAGGCGCTGAGAGCTTTTGGAAAATATTAAAGAATGATCGGCTGAGATTGAATACCGGACCTACTCTTCAGAGGACAGAATTAGGATGGATCATCTCCGGCCCGATCAACTTTCATCATAAAAAAAGGCCGGTACCAGAAAGTTGTAGTTTATCAATAAACACATTATCTAGTCAAATTGAAAAATTTTGGAAAATGGAGGAGGTGAATCCTGCGAGATTTCAAAATCATGAGGAGAAGGCGTGTGAATCGGATTTCGTCGCCACGCACTCTAGAGAGAGCGATGGTAGATACGTTGTGAGTTTGCCACGTCGCCCGTTTGTGGGTCAACTTGGTTACTCATTAAACACAGCGGAAAAAAGATTTAAAAGTTTAGAGAAGAAATTTGTGATAAACCCTGAATTAAAATCGCAATGTGTACAATTTATGCGGGAATATGAGCAACTAGGTCATATGGAGGTATGTGATAAATGGAAAGGGGATGAGCAATCCTATTTTTTACCGCATCACGCGGTCATTAAAGAAGCTAGCACCACGACGAAGGTGCGAGTAGTTTTTGACGGTTCGGCAAAGACGTCGACCGGAATATCTCTGAACGATGCTCTAATGGTGGGAGTTGTTATTCAAAAGGATTTTTCAGCCATTTATTACATTTCAGAAAACATCGATACGTCATGAGTGCGGACATCGAGAAAATGTACCGTCAAATCAACGTATGCGCAGCAGATCGCAGCCTACAGAAGATAGAATGGCGCGAATCACAAGAAGAGGAACTCCGGCATTACAAATTGAAGACCGTTACCTACGGTCTGGGACCTTCCTCTTTCCTAGCAACGAGATGTCTACGACACATTGGTATGGATAATCAAGTTAATTTCCCAGTAGCTAGTCAAGTCATAGAAAATGATTTTTATAAGGGACGATCTATTGACTGGAGGGTATGACTTGGACGTTTGTTTCAAGTTGAAGAAACAAATATGTCATATCTTGCTGTCCGCAGGGATGACCATGAGGAAGTGGAGATCTAATATTTCAGAATTGTCATCTGGGCGTGGCCAAGGTGAAATTGCCAAACAGGGCAATAGTGAAAAAATGATCACTAACAATTCCAAGAATGAAAAAATACTAGGATGAATTTGGAATAATGAATTAGATTACCTGTCATATGAAATTACAAAGCCATCAGTTAAAACAGAGAGCAAGCGTCAAATATTATCGTGCATAGCTTCCACCTTTGATCCATTTGGACTTTTAGGGCCCATCGTAGTGGTAGCCAAATTGATTATGCAAAAATTATGGCAGTCCAAGGCATCATGGGATGACATCCTACCTGATGAAATTTTGTTACCTTGGAGGGCCTATCTAGACCAACTATCGCAACTAAATGTGTTGAAAATTCTGAGAGGAATTATTAGCGGAACACCAAGGAATATACAATTACACGGGTTCTGTGACACCTTGCAGAAAGCTTACGAAGCATGCGCCTACGTCGTCTCAACAGATTCAGAAGGTAAGCGGCATGCACAGCTATTTACTTCCAAGTCTAGAGTGGCACCATTAAAATGTTTATCACTACCCAAGTTAGAGTTGTGTAGCGCAGTACTATTGGCCAAACTAATAAAAAATATTAAGTTGGCGCTAAGTATAGAGGAATCGGTCACCTATTACTGGTGCAATTCCTCAATAGCGTTGTGCTGGTTGAAAGGTCAACCAGCTCGTTTGAACATCTTCGTGGAAAACCGAGTCGCTGAGATACAGGAAACCAGCGATCCAAGCCAGTGGATCGTCAGAAAATGCAGCGGACATACTGTCCCGAGGTACCACGGCTGAAAGGTTAGACAACGCTTCAATATGGTGGAAGGAGCTAAGCTGGTTAACGAAAGAAATCAGCACTTCGCCCCTATCTAAGATGCCATGTTTGGATCCCCCGGAAATCAAGAGCAAAAATGTACTACTGGTAACTGATGCTCAAGAATGGGATATTTTCGAAAAATTCTCATCGCTAACCAAATTAAAAAGGGTTATCGCTCAGGCGTTGAGATTTATAAATAACTGCCGAAACCCTAAGGATAAAACTTGTGGCAATTTAACTGTCTCCAAACTGGAAACAGCCTTAAAATGTCTACTGATATCATCGCAAGCGCATTCCTTTAAAAGAGAATTGAAGGACTTAAAAAAGCACGGTTTGGTAAACAAAAACAGTAGATTGAAAGCTCTCAATCCCTGTTTAATGGAAGGTCTAATTTGTGCAAGTGGAAGATTAAAATTAGCTACGTATTTATCGCATCATCAAAGATACCCTATAATATTTTCGCCGGCACATAAACTAACTGAATTAATCATACGTTATTATCATTATGAACATTTACATCCAGGTCCCCAAGCGCTGTTAGGGGTCGTCCATTAATCACGTGAGGCGGCTCGAAAGGGGGGGAGGGTTCAGAAAAAATCACGAAATATCACCGTGGGGGGGAGGGGGGGGGGGGGGGGGGCGGTGAAATGAGATATCACGTGTATTTATTTTTCGTGATAATATTCTGAAAATTACAAAATACTTTGTACTAAAAAAATTACACGTGATTTGGGGAGGGGGGTAGTCTAAAACCTCATCACATATCACCACGGGGGGGGGGGGGGGGTTAAAAGTTGCTAAAAAACATCACGTGATTAATGGACGACCCCTTATCAGAAATACGCTTGAAATATTGGCCGATATTTGGGAGAAATACTGTTAAGCGTATCCTACATAAGTGTGTTGTATGTTTTAGATACCAACCTCAGGTTTGCCGGCAGATCATGGGAAACCTTCCAGTTGAGAGAATAACTCAATAATCGACCGTTCTCGGTGACAGGAGTCGACTATGCAGGACCTATCGACACGAAGGGTGGAGCGCTGAGAAAATCTCCGCTTTAAAATCATATCTTTGCATATTTTTTTTTTCTACCAAAGCGGTTCATTTGGAACTCGTAACAGATTTTTTTAAATTGTTAAAAGAGGTTCATTGCCCGTAGGGGTCAACTGGAAAAAATATTTTCTGACAATGCAACCACCTTCAGAGGAGCTTCGAATAGGCTCAAAGAACTGTATGCCTGCATAAGGCTGACTAATGACAGAATTCATAGGTTTTTAGCTGATAAGGGAGTATCTTGGAATTTCATAGCGCCTAGAGCGCCAAATCACGGAGGGCTGTGGGAAGCAGCTGTCAAGTCCACCAAGTTTCATTTATATAGAATTACTAAAAATAATCCATTGCAGTTTGAATTATTATATACTTTGCTTTGTCAGATAGAGGCTTATTTGAACTCCCGTCCCTTAACCTCCCTGTCTGATGACGTCGACGACCTGCTCCCTCTCACCCCCAACCATTTCCTCATGGGCACGGATGCTTCTGTCATCCACGAGGTGGATGTCCGCGAGCTCCCGGAGAACAGACTAAACCAATATCAAAAATTAAACGCTCTAATTCAATCTTTCTGAGCTGCAAAAACCGACCAAATGGCAGGCCAGCAACCAAAAGGCCATAAAAAAGACGATCTGTAATCTTGATGGAAGACAATTTGCCTCCTGCATTATGGAAGATGGCGCACATATTAACTACTCATCCAGGCCCGGGTGGAGTAGTGAGGGTAGTTACCCTCAAGACGTCACAAGGCACTTTTATGAGACCCATCACAAAAATATGTTTGATGCCAATAGAATCAAACTTGGATCCAAATTTCCCGACCCGGCAAACCACGGACCTTCCCAAGGTCACAGACTAGCTACAATTAGGGCTAAACCGATGCAACCAAACCACATCAATAACTATGGAGCATCGGTATCGGTGTTGTTGACACTTCAATATTCAGCCTGAAGCCACTGGGGCTTCAAGTCAACAAACACAAGTTGATCATCCTCGCTGCAGAATTAATGGTACTATCTGCCTACCAGGGCACGGCCGCCCCTTAATATATGATGATCTACCTCAAATGACGATCTACCCCTAATGATGATGTATAAACTTAAATTATGATGAACACCGCTGGACAAGATAGCAGAGTGGACAGTCTACCCAATGAAGTGTTTATACTGTTCTTGGCAGTGCAATGCCAGTTGAACTAGTCGATGATGAGCTTATAATCAGTCAACAGCGAACTAATGATTTGTGAATGGTGTTGGTTAAAATATTATTGATTATTAATTAAGTTAAAACTCTCCAAAGAGACGATGAGACATTATTAATTTGTTAATTTTACATTTTATTAGTAATGTTATGAGTGTTATTATTTGTTATGGATTTTATTATTTATTTTTTTTATGAATTTTTTGCATGATTTTTAGAAATTGATAAATTTTAGGTTTATTTAAATTATTTGTTAGATTCCCAGACCCGTCAAATTTAGATATTTGAGACATTTTGTAAATTTTTAGTCTATCATTTGTAAAAAATGATATATTGTAGTTTGTTTTAATTTCGAAAAACTTATTGTTTGTTCTCATCCCGCCCAGGGCAGTATGTTTAAAAAGCAAAGGTTACTGACCTCTAGCGTAACGTTTCGAAGCTAGTTTATTATTGTAGATTTCCTACTTGCAACGGATAGTTGCACTGATTGAAGTGATAGTTGATAAAGCAGATTTCTGTATATCACAGTATTACATTCAGGGCTGGGCAAAATACATGCTTTGCTGTATTTAAAATACAAATTACAAAATACTTTTTCACATGTATTTAAAATACGAAATACTTTCAAGTTGTGTATTTGAAATACAAAATACAAAATACAGTATTTTAACCATTTTTTAAATTCAAATACAAAATACAAATTACAAAATACATTTGGTTTTGGTAGAACCTTTGGTTGCAATAAGTTGTCGTAAGTGCCCTTATTTAAGGGTTGCGTTTCCGTAGACGCCAAGCTGAGCAGAGTGAAACAGAGACGTGCAAAAATTGACCAATCATATTGCTCAGAAGACACATCTCACATCTCATCTCCGCTCCACTTGTAAAGTTTTGTGGTATAGGACCCAGGTGTTAGATAATAACAATTATTATTACTAGCAGTTAAAATCCCGCTCCGCAGGTTTTTACTGCTAGGCCCTGCGGGCGTTTTTAATTCGGCTTCGCCTAGTTAGTGTTGGTGATCATTTTATAAAACCAATAGGAACTGGTTTCAAAATTAGCCCGTTCCTCGTATCCACTGTCAACGTGTCAACCAGTGATGGCTAGTCACCGCGACAAAGTAGCTGGGTCGGGCGACCTCTTGTCAAGGGCACCGATTCATTGTTACGCGGATGATAGTACAGTCCATGACGGATTTTTGTTTGACAAGCCCCCAAAGAGCACACAAACTCCAATAGCTCGGACGGCTTTGAAGCAAAGAATGGATGGTTACCTCGAGAGTGTTTTCTCTTGGGGTAAGAATAACCTCGTCGAATTTAACGTTTCAAAGACCCAATAAAGTTTCATAACGTCTAAAAGGGATCGAAACGAAAATCTAGTCTCCTTCAACGGAAGCAATCTTCCGAACAGGACCTCCATCGATATGCTTGGTGTAACCCTAAGTGACCAGCTCAGGTTTGGGGGCTCCATCGAGCCAGAGTAAAGTTAGCCTCCCAAAAACTGGGCGTACTGTACAGGGCCCGCAGATACTTTAATAGTGCACAACTGCTAACCCTGTACAAATCACAAGTGCGGCCCACGGTTGAATTTGGCAGCCACTTCTGGTCTGGAGCTCCAAAATACCTAAAAAAAAACCCTTGACTCTGTGCAGAAACTTTGACGACCTCCGTAGTCCAGTGGATAAGACTCTTGACTCACAATCCGGAGGTCGCGGGTTCGAACCCGGCATGCGCAAATAAATTTTATTTGATTAATTTGTGTTATTTCACAATTAATTAATTAAAAATAATATATAAGTATATTTGCGGCACGTTCCAGAGTGGAAGATACTATCAGTATCGCCCTGGTGTAAGACCACCATTCAGAGTTGAAACGTTGCTTGAAAATGGCTTTAGCCGTGTTTAGTGACCAGATCTGAATAGCCAGGTACTTCCCTACCTTCCTCTTTCCCACCTCCTTCCCCTCCCCACTACCTTCAGCCTCACAACATACCCCAATTGGGGATGCTATAGTCTCACTAGCTCCAGACGGGAGCAGTTGAGATTCTTGTGCGGTATTCATTGTAAAAAAAAAAAAAGAAACGGGCCGTCCGTTTGATAGATTCTCCCATCTTAACAGACGGACTGCAATCTTTAGAGCATAGGTGTCAGGTGGGAATGCTGTCCTTGTTCTACCGGTATTACAATGGAAGATGTTCCGAGGAACTAGTGTCATTGATCCCCTCGGCACCGGTGCATAGTCGGGAAACACGCCAAAAACGCGCAACATTTGTACACGGTTGATATTAGTCACTAGAACGGGTCGTTTCTATGACTCGTTCTTGAGTTCAACGGCTCGGCTGTGGAACGATTTGCCAGCCTCTGTGTTTCCTCCCTCCTACAACATGGGTCTCTTTAAGACCCATGTATACTCCTTCCTTTCCTCAAAAAGACACTCCACACAGCATCTTCAAAGATGACATAACTCCTGTAAAAATGTAAAAAATAAATAAAAATAACGTTTGTATAGCGCAGTTTTGTGTTATTTCACTTCAAGTCCGCTCTACTGTAATTAACTTAAAAATAATCTAGTTTCAGTCAAATTATTCCTATAGTGCTTGATCAAATTCTATTACACAAAAATGTACAATACAAAGCAATGACGGAATTTGATCATCCATTATAAATTATCAATTAACTCACGTCTTCATGAATAAATACCGCGAAACGATGAAAACAATAAAACAACAATTGACAAGATACTACTTGCTTTAACGTACCTACAATTTTACCAACTCTAAATATTAACATAATATATTGCTCTGGATTCTAGCGTTTTTATTATATGTATTATCCATGTCAGCTTATTTTTCATTATCATTATTAAGATCGCTAAATGTATTTGAAAATGTATTTTGAAGCCATGAGTATTTGAAATACAAATTACAAAATACCTCAGCATGAGGTAATTGAAATACCAATTACAAAATACATTCTTAGGACGTAATTGAAATACAAATACAAAATACGTATTTGTATTTCAAATACGTATTTCAAATACAAGTAATTCAAATACTGCCCAGCCCTGATTACATTGATATGTCAGCCATTGTTTATTTTGTTTGTGTGAGTTTCTTTTGGTTATAAATAATGTGTTATTTAGAGAAAAACGCTTCTTATCTCTTGAAAACAGCTAGAATCAACTAGTTAATGGTCTGAAAACCAGTTTAGTGTTTTGTCGGATCGGGAAAAATAATATTATTGTAACATGTCATTATCTTAATATATAAAACAAAGTCGGGTTAGTTACACTATTTATAACTCGAGATCAGCTCTACCGATTTTGATGATCTTTGATTTGTTGGATTTGCCTCCGCCCCGGATAACAGAATAACTATTAAAACATCCCAAAAATTCACGAAAAAGAAAGTTTTTTTTTTGTATGGAACGAATTCTCATATTTTGAAAGAACTGCAGCTATTGTAATTGGTATAATATTTAACTGTGCGTGAATTCCAAAGATTCAAAAACGTCAAATGTCAATGCGCTACTTGTTTTGCTTTTGTTCTTAATCGTATAATGCTGCCCCTCTTTCTTACACACTAAATGTCAATAGTCGAAAATGAGACAAACGGTGAATGTATGTCTCTGCACCCCTTCAAAGGAAAAATACAATGATAATAAATCTGAAATGAAACGCACTTTTTTTAACTAAGCTCCACTCAGGACCTATGTCATCTTAGGGGATGCTGTGTGGAGGATCTTTTTAAGAAAGGGTAGGATAGGAAGTTCTGGGAAGGAAAAAGGCATGACGGGTGGGTAGGAATCTGGAGGTCAATGTTTCCGGGAGTGAATCCATCCCTCTAACTGCGGTGCAAGGCCATTGATTTGACCTTTCCAGCCGGACTCTTTCGACCCATTGGTCGAGAGAATCCGGCTGGAAAGGTCAAAGGAGTCGGACACAGCAAGCGCCAGCACTTCTACTGCCGATCAACAAACCCCACACACCGCCACCGACCCGCCTGCCCACCCGCCACTGACCTATAGCTCAGTTTTACGTAAAAACAAAACACTTCTCACAGGAACTAACGATACGAGTGGAATTAAAGCGATTTTGAAACAAAAATTTATTATTGTGTCCCGTCTACATCCCGACACAACAACGGAGAAAGTTATTGCCCATGTGAAAACGAGTGCAGATATTAACTGCAATGCTGTGAAATTCATGGCGTTTTCGAAGGAATACTCCACGTTTAAAGTGGGAGTTAATGAACATACTATCGATCTGTTACTGGAAGAAGAACTTTGGCCCCGAGGAATGGTTGTTCGTCAATTTCGTTTCTACAAAAAACACATTTCGGACCAAGAAACCACGAAAAAACCACCACATTCAAAATGACTATTACTATACCAAAACGTGCGAGGACTCAGATCAAAGATGAACAAATTTTATGAAAATGTTCTTAACCAAGAACACAAAGCTCATCGTAATCACTGAGACTTGGCTTAATAATTCAATTTTTAATGCACAAATATTCGATAGCAGATACATTGTATTCCGAAAAGACAGAAGCACCGGACAAGCCCGAGGTGGTGGACTACTGATGGCACTGCTAAATGATGAACACACGCGAGCTGAACGACTTTCCCACCTGGAAACGGGAGATGAAAATTTATGGGTCTAAGTAATTATTCACGACGTATGTTTATTTATTTGTACTGTCTACATCCCACAGAATTCGAAAGCAAATGTTTACACGTTTTTTTTTAAATGTTAATTAGTAACTTAAACTACCTTGTTGATAAAATTTTTTTAGTGATTGGTGATTTTAATATCAATTCTTCACAAAATCCACGCGCAGTGAATACCGAACTTTCGTATGTTATGGAACTTTTTCAACTGAAGCAGTTTAATACAGTGGTGAACTCATGTAATCGTACTTTGGATCTTGTATTAAGTAACTTAAGTATGTCTACGAAAAAATCCGGATTCTCTCTCGTACAAGAAGATAATTACCATCCGACACTTTTGTCGAAATTTAGTGTTAAACTTGACAGACCGTTGAAGAATCGCTTTGTACATTTAGAAAATAACTTCCGCGGTTGTAATTTCTCCAAGGGCGACTTTGAGAAGCTATACAACCAATTGCGTGATCACAATTGGCAGGCTATCTTAGAGATTTCCGATGTAGACTAGGCAGTTAAATACTTCTACGATACCCTGTATGCGTATTTTGACAAATGTTTTCTAAGAAAAAAAGCGCCGCAAAATGAAAGCTATCCTAGATGGTTTTCACGCGAGATTATTGGGGACATAAAGATGAAGCTTATACACCATCGGCGGTGGAAACGATCAGGTTTGGAAAGTGAATATGAGTTATTCAAATCTTATCGTACTAGAATTAAACGTAATATTTCATCTGCAGACAAAACCTATATTTTAAAGGTAGAAAATAATGTGAAACATGATCCGAAGTCATTCTGGAAATATGTTTCTGATAAGAAACACGATAGAGGTCTGTTAAGTCATATCATCCTGAATGATTGCACTCACAAAGGAACCGACGTACCGGAAGCTTTCGCAAAGTATTTTCAATCTGTCTATAATCAGGAAAAAGTTGATTTTAAATCATATGTGCCAGGACAGATTGGATCAACAAATGCTCAAAATATCTCCATTGAAAACGTTAATATCGTGGATTTCAGTTTAGCAGTAAAAAAATTGAAACCAAAAACATCGTTTGGTACTGATTTGATTCCACCCTTTGTCATTAAGGGATGTTCTGAACCACTATCTAAGCCACTTCTACATTTATTTAATCTAACTATTAAAAACGGAGTTTTTCCTAAATTATGAAAGCTGTCGAAAGTCACCCCCTTACACAAAGATGGTGATAAGTGTCAAGCTACCAACTACCGTCCTATAGCCATTCTTTCCGCACCTGCCAAGTTATTAGAAATAATTATCCATAAATATGTATATGCTAAAGTTGAACCATTCTTGATCGAACAACAACATAGATTTAGACATGGCCGATCAACCACTACAAATTTAATGGTATTTACAGATTACGTGGCGAGAGCAATCGATAACAATGAGCAGGTCGACACATCATACCATGACTTTGCAAAGGCTTTCGATAAGGTGGATCACTTAGTGCTCCTAAGTAGGCTTGAAGAAATTGGTTTTTCCGAAAACTTACTGAAACTCTTTGATGTATGTGTATGAGTGTGACGGCGTGAGAGCGAGACAGCGAGTATGGAGATGTATAAAAGGGATGTACTGGCTGTTGTGCGCTCTCTGCTTAAGAATCTCTTCAATAATAAACATTGTAATATTAACGGATGTTATTACTACCCGCACTACAAGACACCACAGTTGGCGCAGCCGTAGTTCGAACTTTACGTCGGTAGTTCGTAATTTCGTAAATCGGAAGATTTTATTCGGGAATATTGCTGATCGCAGAGAGTCTGGCGCTATTAAGCGTAAGGATCGCAAGAATAAGGAAGAAAGAAACTGGAGCAGCCACACGCAGTTATTCGCGTGTGTGGGATCGACAAGTTTGCAGAATTATTGTCGGTAGGTACACCGTGTATACGGGGTACACAGGATCGTATCAAGGATCAAAGATCGGGTCAAGGATCGGATCATCATCGTGTGGATTAGCCGGAAACCGGGACTTGGTTTCTGTCGCTGCAGTCTGGGAAGGAAGACCTCGGAGGAGAGGGATTGGATCCGCAGCTGTTGGGAGACGGAGCCAGACGGGGACGCTGATTTACGGCTCTGAGTGGCGTGAACGTGGAACGTGGACCTCGGAGTGTAGCCTTCGAGAAGTGCTGAGATAAGTAGTCTTGATTATTTTGTTTCAGCTCTTCTCCCAATGGAGGGTGTCTGTAACAATTTGGGGACGTTCTGTTACAGAACGGGAGACTGGTCATTGTTCAAGGAACGACTGGATCAGGCCCTCATTTTATATGATGACAAACTTGTGTCACAAGAGCGCAAAAGAGCATTTTTGCTGAGTTGCCTCACCGAAGAAACTTTCTCTTTATTATGTGATTTATGTTTCCCTAAAAAGGTTTCTGTTTGTTCTTTTGATGATTTATGTAAATTATTTGATTCACATTGCAAACCAATTCAAAATATTTTCGAGTCGCATGAGTTTTTTTATAAGTGTAAACAGCTAGCTAACGAATCTACTAAAGATTACGCTGCTAGGTTTAGAGGACTTAGTTTATCGTGCAATTTTGAACTGAGATTGGAACCTTGTTTAAAGGACATATTCATTATTGGAATTTTCAATGAAAAATTGAAACATAAGTTGTTCGTTGAGGGAATCAATACTTCTTTTTCGGAATCCATAAAGTTAGCAGCTTCATGGGAACATGTTGTTAGTTTTAAGAAAGTCGATACGAATTTAAATTTTGTGCCTAAGGATAGTAATTATGTCCGTAAATCCAGGTCGGATAGTCCGATCAGATTTAAAAGTGCAGTGCGTAGTAAGACGCCAGTAAATGTTGCATTAAAAAAATGTTTTTTGTGCGGAAAAACGAGTCATTTGCAAAAGTATTGCTGGAAGAATATTGTTTGTAATCGATGCAATAAATCGGGTCATCCTAGTAATTTATGTAAAAGCAGTAAAATTAATGTAGGTAATAAAAATAAACGATTGAATTCGGTTTTTATGTTACATGACGGCGCGGGGCCGGAACCTATATTCGTAGATCTGATGATTGGTAACACTGTTTTGCGAGCGATTGTTGACACCGGTGCAGAAATTAATGCAATTCCCTACGAAGTGTATTTAAAAGATTTTGTTTCCTATGAATTGGAAAGATGCAATATTCAATTGTCAGGATATGACGGGAAACGGTTAAACATTATAGGTAAAGTTAATTTAAGTGTGTTATTTTTAAATAAAAGTGTGGTTACGCAGTTCGTAATAATTAAAAACGGTAATTCTACGATTGTTGGTAGAAATTTTTTACAAGTTTTCGGTATCGGATTGAGTGGAATAAATTCGGTAAATACCAGTGAGATTAGTTGTGATAATCACTTAAATTTTAGTGATATATAAAAATATGCTCATGTGTTTTCAGAAAAATTGGGTAGGCTTATAGGTTATGAAGCTAACATCGAAGTTATTTCGGAGTTTTTAAATCCAAGACCGTTACCTTTTAGTTTGCGTGGGAAGGTAAAGGAGGAATTAAATAAAATGTTACGTGAAGAGATAATTGAAAAGGTAGAGATAAGTGATATGGCTAGTCCGATTGTTGTTGTAAAAAAGAAAGACGGTTCAATTAGAATTTGTACCGATTTTAAAACCACATTATTCCCTATGTTAGCGAAGTTGAAATACCCATTGCCTCGTATAGAAGATTTAATTTCATCTTTAAATGGTGCAAAATTTTTTGCTAAAATAGATTTGCGTAATGCCTTTGGTCAGATTTCGTTGAACGAGAAGTCGAGGAAATTATGTGTGATAAGTACGCATAAAGGATTATTCGCGTATAAAGTCTTGCCTTTCGGTTTGACCACAAGCCCAGCAATATTTATGCAAGTCATTTCGGCGGTAGTCGGCAGACTTCCTAACGTTCGTGTATTTCTAGATGATATTTTGTTGTTTGGAAATTCTAAAGAGGAATTATTTTCTATTTGTGAATCAGTACTTAGCGATTGTGGTTTAACTATTAATGAAAATAAGTGTTCTTTTCTAGAAACAGATAGAATATTTAGGTTTTAGAATTTCGCAAAAAGGAGTTATGCCCTTAGAAAATAAAATTTGTGCGATTACTCAAATGGCAGTACCGAAAAATGTTTTGGAACTTAGGAATTTACTCGGGGTTATTTCTTACTATAAATATTTTATACATAATATATCAGATATTTTGTCTCCATTGTACAACTTGTTAAAAAAGGGAATAAAATATGTATGGTCTGAGGAATGTGATATTGCGTTCGAGCGAGTTAAGAAACTGCTGACGTCAGACAATATTTTAGTGCATTTTGATCCAAATTTACCGATTAAACTTATTTCAGACGCCAGTGACAGAGCTGTAGCAGCGGTAATTTGTCACGTATATGATAATGGTTTAGAAAGACCTATCGCATTTGCTAGCCATTTATTGCCAGAAACAGAATTAAAGTACTCTATTTTAGATAAGGAAGCGTGTGCTATAATCTTTGGGTTGAAGAAATTCTTTCAGTACTTATACGGGAATAAATTTGTTTTGGCTTGCGACAATAAATCATTAGTACACATTTTGAACACGGATAAGCAAATCCCCGTGTTGGCCGCTAATCGTTTGCAGCGTTATGCCTTAACATTACAAACTTTTGAGTATAGTATAGAGCATATTAAATCAGGTGATAACAAAGCGGATTTCTTATCACGGATGCCGATTAATAATAATAATAATTTAGATGTTTGTAGCGACGATATTGATGGTAGCGATTATTTTTTAAATTATATTAATAGTTTAAACGTGAATAGGATTGAATCGGAGTTTTTAAATATAATCGAGTCGGAAACAACATTAAATGCGGAAACAATGAAGCAGTTTTCGATTAATGATGTAAATATAGCGAGCATTATCGAGTTCGTAGCTAATGGTTGGCCGGATAAAAAGTTTTGAAAGGATGATTTATTGAAATTCTGGTATTTTAGAAATAAATTATCGACTTATAATTCATGTTTATTTTATAATAATAAATTTGTAGTTCCAAGGGAATTAAGGGAAATTGTATTGAATTTTTTACATCAATCGCATTTAGGGATTGAAAAAACGAAAAGTCTTGCTCGAAATTATTTTTTTTGGCTCGGAATGAACAATGATATAGAAGCAACTGTGAAAGAGTGTGTTCGATGCATGGCATGTTTACCTACTCAGTGTAAAGTTGAGTTGGCACCTTGGCCAATCAATGGTTTAATCTGGAGTAGATTGCATATTGACTTCATGGGGCCTTTGGGAGGTCATAATTTGTTGATAATTGTTGATGCAACTACAAAATGGATAGACTGTCATATTGTAAATAAAGTAGATTCGTTTTGTACAATAAAAGTTTTGAAAAGATTATTTTCTATTTTCGGAATCCCGGAACAAATTGTAAGTGACAATGGTACAGCTTTCACATCAACAATTTTTAAGGAATTTTGTCATAATTACAATATAGAATCATTGACTTCAGCTGTACAGCCTCCTGCTTCTAACGGTTTAGCTAAAAATGGGGTTAAATCAGTGAAGAATTAAAAAAAAAAATATGGTAAATAATAAATTTCCTACTGATTTTGAAGATAAACTTTTAACGTTTTTAGTTGATATTAGAAATACGCCTTCAATGTCTACGGGCATTGAGCCTAATAAATTAATGTTGGGTAGGAAGATTAGATCAATTTTTAATACGATTATTCCAATAATGGATAATGTTGAGAGTCAAGGTTTTAAAGGGATTGACAAAACAAGATGTTATTGAGCCAGCATAAACAGAAAAAGTATTATAGAGGAAGAAAATTTAAAAAGTACTTAATTTGATGTTGGATCTAAAGTTTTAACCAGGGATTTAAGAAGTAATAATAACAAATGGATTTTAGGGAAAATTTTTAAAAGATTGGGGAATAGGATTTATTTAGTTAAAATTATGTCAACGGGACAAATTCGGAAACGCCACCATGATCAGATTTCAGAGAGGAAGGTTTGGTGGGGGGAGTGTGACAGGTCTGATGATTTGCTGGACCTGGGTCCACTCTCGGATGTGGACATAACCAAGTTTCCTAATTCCTCTGATTTTTGCAGGTCACCTACACCATAGGAGGGGAGGTTACGCCCTCGAGGTCAACGCCCATGCTACACGGATTGAAGATCAAGAAAATAATTACATATGCTGGGTTGAAATATTTAAATACTTGCATTGTATAAATTTGAGAGTAAAAAAATATATGTAATTAGGTTTTAAGTGTGGGGGTGTGATGTATGTGTGTGAGTGTGACGGCATGAGAGCGAGACAGCGAGTATGGAGATGTATAAAAGGGATGTACTGGCTGTTGTGCGCTCTCTCTATAAGAATCTCTTCAATAATAAACATTGTAACATTAACGGATGTTATTACTACCCGCACTACAAGACACCACAGTAATTATTTGAGCGAAAGGGAACAATTTGTATCCTATGGTGAGTTTAACTCTAACACGTATCCTACAAACTCTGGTGTGCCGCAGGGATCAAATTTAGGACCCTTATTGTTCTTAATTTATTTGCAGATGACATTAAACTCTTCTTGAGAATTCGGTCATTAGAAGACTGTAGAAAACTCCAGGAAGATATAAATTCAATTATTGACTGGAGTATCGATAATAAACTATGTTTCAACTTCCAAAAATGCTCGATTATGTACTTTACGAGGTCACAAAAGACCATATATTTTAATTTAAAAATGAAAGACACATCATTGAAGCACATGGCGACATGTAAGGACCTAGGAATTGTGTATGACGCTCGGTTAACATTTCATGCTCATATTGAAAAGATATGCAAATCAGCCACAAAGATGTTGGGTTTTGTCATACATAATTTGAAGGAACTAACCAATCTTACAGTTATAAGACTGCTTTACTCTAGCTTGGTGCGTAGCATTCTCGAGAGTGGATCTCAGATATGGGGGCCAGCGGACATCGTCTATGTACAAATGGTCGAGAAAATACAAAATAAATTTTTACGATTCCTCTATATGAGAGAGTTTGGTTTTTACCCATGGCTGTTTCCAACAGCATTTATCTCGGGAATGTTGGGTATCTGCAGCCTTGGTTCCAGAAGAGATGTCGCATTACTACTGATGGCTTATAAGCTTCTAAATGGTTTTATATCGGTACCAGATATACTGGCAAAAATAGGATTCTATGTCCCGGATAATTTCACGCGAGGCCGCCAACACAGGCTTTTGATTCTTCCCAGGTGCAGAACTAACTTGCCAATGGTGATGCCCCTGGGAAGAATTACTAGGTTAATTAATTGCCTCGCAGGAAATGTGGATATTTTCCATATGTCGTACAACGAGTTTAAACGCGAAATATCACTCATGTTTTAATTTGTATCTTAAATGTAAATTTATGTATTATATATATGTACCGCTTTTGCAATGTATTGATTTTTACACTGTTTTTGCAAATAAATAAATAAATAAAATAAAATAAAAAGGTCTCCCTCAACCAGTCTATCTCGATCCGGCCCGCCACGCAGCATGCGGGCAGACGCATCCTCCGCCAAGACCCACACAAAAGTCACCTACCGGCCATTTTAGGGAGCCAATAGTGAACACCAAATTATTTATTTTTACGTTTTCGAATAGCTACAGATCATACGCAACTTTTGAGACCCCAGGCGCTTAAAAAGAAGGCAATTTTTTTCTCTCTACGAAGAGCTACACAAGCTAGTGTTTATCGCCAGTGGAAGCGTATACGATGCACAAATATATTCAATGCTGAGCTTTTTCTATTGCAGCCAACATTTCGGTTTAGGTATCAAACTTTAAGAAGATTTCACTGTGGCATGAAATCGCACGTCAGTATCACGTTATAGGGTTATAAATAGGAGTTTATTTTCAGAAAAAATATTTAGTGCCCCAGAAAAATCGACCACCTGTAAAGCAATTAAAATGAACATCAATTATTTAAAAATATACTCAATACCCGAGAAATTCTTCATGAACCGAAAATTATTTAAAAACATCTTGCAAGTGGCTCATTGCTAAAAGCAGCAAATTTGCTGAGCAAGACCAAACTTTTTGACTACAATTAAATACTGAAGCTTGCAATGTAATGAATGATGAATGATAAACCACGTCGATCCGTAGGAACTGCCACGCAATAAATAATGGGAAGTGGTGCTAAACATTTATTGACTGGTACGATTTTAGATTTTAACGGCCAAAAATTATTTTGTTATTAGTTTATGGGGTATTATGCCGTGTTGCGCTACCTCCTTCTTTAGCCAACGTTTCGGACAGCGTTGCAGTGTCCATCATCAGGGCAGAGGGCAGGGCAGATCACATCTGCCCTGATGATGGATACTGCAACGCTGTCCGAAACGTTGGCTAAAGAAGGAGGTAGCGCAACACGGCATAATACCCCAAAAACTAATAACAAAAAAAATTTATAGACTGCATCAAAAATGTTAAAAAATGGTAACGCAAATAAGGCAATTAATTAAGGACTAATTTCAATAATCAAATTAAATAAAAGGAAATAATTGATGTTCATTTTAATTGCTTTACAGGTGTTCGATTTTTCTGGGGCACTAAAATATTTTTTCTGAAAATAAACTCCAATTTATAACCCTATAACGTGATACTGACGTGCGATTTCATGCCACAGTGAAATCTTCTCAAAGTTTGATACCTAAACCGAAATGTTGGCTGCAGTAGAAAAAGCTCAGCATTGAATATATTTGTGCATCGTATACGCTTCCACTGGCGATAAACAGTAGCTTGTGTAGCTCTCCGTAGAAAGAAAAAAATCGCCTTCTTTTTAAGCGCCTGGGGTCTCAAAAGTTGCGTTTGATCTGTAGCTATTCGAAAAATTAAAATAAATAATTTGGTGTTCACTATTGGCTCCCTAAAATGGCCGGTAGTTTTGAAAAAAAAAAAAAATATTTCGTGATTTGGGAAAAAACAAAAGAAAGGGTGCATATTTTATGATTTGTAGCTATATTTTATTTTTTATTCCATAACTGCAGTACAATGAAGCCAAAAAATTCTTTTTTAAACACATGTGATATACGTTTTAAGATTTTCACGGCCAAAAGTATTTTCGTTATTTGTTTTTTTCACATCTACCGGATCTGCCGGATCTGCCCTGATAATGGACACTGCAACGCTGTCCGAAACGTTTGCTAAAGAAGGAGGTAGCGAAACACGGCATAACACCCCAAAAACAAATAACGAAAATATGTGATGTGTTTGTTAAAAATATGAAAGGGGAAAATAACACTTTTTCTGGATAAAATCAGTATTCTTACTTGTATTCATAAACTTGATTTTCGTTTCATTTTTGTCAGCTATACGCAGTTTTTAATAACAAAGAAACGTTAAAAGGTTAAATTATCGAAAAAAAAATAATTACCATAAATTAAAAATACATATTTATGTTTAATCATTTAAAAAAAAAAAAATTAGATTTTCTTTTTAAGCCTATTTTTTATGAAGTCGAAATTTGCGTTGGTCAACTATAATAGAGGAGGGGGGTGACAAGACGTTATCTGCCCGGGTGCCAACCATGCTAGCTACGTCACTGCTTATTTTTTTACACACTTTGGCTTGGAACTCTGCAATTATGTTTTCATTTTTATTAAAGTCCGAACGAAACACGCTGTACGTAAGTGACACATCTATGCGAGTACTGCGATGAAGTCAACTAAGATTGATAGGCCTACCTACTACCTATAGCTAAATAAATTTTAGATAATGGTACCAACCATGGGCGTAGCCAGGTTTTGATTTAGGGTGGGGCAAAAAATAAAAATTTAGAGTAGGTACCGAAAAAAGTACCAAGGCTTCTACAACCTACTCATGCTTTAAGGTCTGTGAATACAAAGAATATGAACGGAAGAAAGAAAAACCATTGTATGAAGTGCTGTAAAAAACGCATCATGCATCGGCCAGCCAGGGTGGGGCAAGCGCCCCACCGCCACGGTGGCTATGCCCACGGTGCGAACTAATCTTCTTTGGCCAGAGCTACATATATCACTCCCTTGGTTAGAAAAACTTCATAAAAAGGAAGAAGTAAATAATTTTATTCTATTTTTTTTAAATTAGCTCCACACAGGAGGCTCTGAGGAAAATAATTCCCTCAGGGCCTATGCCATCTTTGCGGATGCTGTGTGGTGGGTCTTTTGGGAAAGGAAGGGGAGTATTAAGGGTGGGTAGGAATGTGAGGGTCAGTGTGTCCAGGAGTGACGGACGTATGAATCCATCCCTCCCATTGCGGTGCAAGGTGAGGATCCGAGAGAGTATAATAATAATTTTTATTTCAGTAATTTGTACATTTAAGTTTACAAATTTCTAATTGATTATAATATTTCATATTCACTATATTTTTTCAAGTTTTATGTAGCTCCTACAATACATCTTGAACTTTCCAATTGGTGTGGACTTTAAAGTTTCTGGTAGTGTGTTATACAACTTCATTCCCTTGTACAGTAGACTGTTCTGCGTATTCGCTTTGTCCTTTTTTTTGTAGCCTAATTTCCTTGCACGTCCTTGTGTTATATCTGTGAATGTCTTTATTGTATACAATTTTATTTGAGAAGTATTTTGGTAACGTGTTGTTCAATATTGTGTGGATAAATACCATCGTGTTCAAGGTCAGCATCTGTTTCACGGTCAACCAATTTAGTTCCTTTAACATTTTATTATTTTTGAAAATCTGTTTCGTCGAAGAATTATTCTCATTGCCCTGTTTTGGAGAATTTGTAACTTATTTTGTTCTCTTTCGTTACATAGGAAAAGTATACTTGAGCAGTAGTTGAAGTGTGGAGCAATAATTGAATTGTATATGGTGATTGCAGTTTTTCTAGAAATTTTTGGCCGAATTCTTCCAAAAAAAGATATCTTTTTGCCAATTTTCTTTTGGGTGTATTGAGCATGTCTATTGAAGTTTAGTTTGGAATCTAATATAACTCCGAAGTATTTCATTTTAGTAACCTTTTCAATAATTTTAAGTCCGTTGACCTCCTGGGCCTTCTCTTGCCACACTCCCACTTTTCCTGAATGTGTCCACCTACGAAAAAATTGATTGCCGCCTAGGAACGGGACCTGCGGGATGAATATTGAACCGAGTACGGAAGGCACGTTGGGTGGCGACAACCGAATGACCGTTAGAAAAGTAGGCCTCGACGGCAAACGCACGCTGTTCCTTCGTCCAACCCATGATGACAACTGGCTTGTAGTGTAACAAAACTTCAGGACCCCTTTTTTCCAATGAGACCCTCTCCACCCCTTTCTGACCACGCCTCGCTCGTCGGCGTCCAATTCAAATCAGCAAGTTTCCCTGCCGCACCCTGTATGAACAATAGAGGTCCAAGGACTGATCCCTGTGGTACTCCTAACTTATTTTCCATTGGTTTTGAAAATTGATTATTTATATTTGTTACCTGCTTTCTGTCTCTCAAATACTCTTGTATTAATTTAATGGCTACAGATGAGAAACCAATTTCTTTAAGCTTTCTTATTAGTATGTCTCGATCTATAGTTTCGAATGCCCTTTGAAAATCCAAAAATATTGCTGAGATAAATTTATTATTATTCATTCCTTCCTTCCATTCTTCGACAATTACGTTTAATGCTGTTTCACTGGAGAAGTCAAAGGGACTCCCTCAACTGTTCTCTCCCGCTCCGGCCTGCCATGCAGCTGATGGACAGACGCATCCGCCGCCAAGACCCGGACAAACCTCAGCCCATGAACCCGGGAACCCCTCTTAAGTCACCAAACGTAGCGAACCACTTGGGGTGACCTATGGCAGAGGTGTGAACTCATGAGTTGAGTCATGACTCATGAGTCACATGAGTCATGGTCATGACTCACAGAAACATCCGATTCCGAAACACTGAAATAATAGTAAATTAGTGAAGTTTCGAATTAATCGCTGGACTAAAACACACCGATTTTAAATTCCTAAAATAATCAGTAGGTATGCCGAAATTTTCAATCTGCAATATGTAACCGATTCTTTTTCCAAAAGGATAAGTAACATCTATTCATAGTTTATTTAATCCACTTGATAAGAACTCTCGGGGTAACAAGTAAATAAACATGTTTAATTTTATTTTCAATATTTGTATGGTTGGTTACATCTGACCCACACGCTTGCAGCGCACCATATTGATTCGATGAATGGACAAGGATCCGCCGTCCAAACTACAGTAGGTACTAGACGGTCAATTATTATCGTTTACTGCTACTCCTTTGCACTCACACTCTGGTAGTCCCAGACCCTCTATACTCTATATACCTACATCTACATACCACATCATCGACACTCAACCTCCATTTGGGACCCGGACGGCCCATAGTCAATACTCAACCTCAACAGTTAACTTCCCCCCAACCGACAGAACGATATCTCCGCCAGTTTGCATGCGGGCATTTACATTCAAAGCCGCTGTGCACTGTGTGCGGTGGAATGCGTAGATTTGTAGTTTCGTGTGACAATTCCGAAATTCAAACCTAGGAAACGCACAACTTCTTTTTTAAATGGCGGGATTTACGAATTTCGACGTGGTGATCGTGTGCCTGGCGTGTTTCTTTGGTAAGTTATTCAATTTTTAATTTTACTTTCGTTTTTATTCACGTGCTATGCTTTTGTTTACCCGGCATTAATTTTACTTTTCACCGTAAGAAAAAGAGTAAACATTATTCTGATCAAGAAGTGTTTCTGTTTGTTTTATAATAATATTGGTATTTGATCCCTTCCTAATCAACTTTTTGAGAGGCCCTGTGGAATGCACGAGTGATAATGTTAAAACGCCGGTTCCAAGTATTGTTCATCAGCAATCGACCGACCTTCACATTATCATTACGTTTACATACTTACCGTTAAACACTATAAATATGTGAAAAATTGCGAATTTTTCCTTATATCAATACCTACGACAATCTTCTGAGATCTGCTAATTTTATTAAGTGTAGGTAATGTGTTAGTCTCCAAATCAAATATGGGTATACTAATATTATTATAATGATATGAAGATAACCACGTCATTTTAAATGCTCGTTAAAAGTTGTACACGTCACAGCAGCTTTTAACATGAAATAAAATTTATTAGTGTATTCCGATCATAATAATAACAGATGATTGTAGTAGAGGGAATTCAAATATTGTTACGTTATTCGCTTTCGTTACCCATGAATATCTATTTATTTATCCTTCATTATTCAATTAAAAATAAACCAACATCTAAAATAAAAATATCATGATTAGCTTGTAAGTTGTGGGTATTACTTGCACGCTTATAGGTAGGTATAAATATGTATTATAAAATCAATAATACACAAATTGTAGACACAAGTAGATATTATTATTTATTTAACATTGTGGTTTGTCTGTTGTGCAGTGTTTGTGTAAAGCTTTGTATAATCTGAGATAACCCCTAACCCCGCCACGGTGATAACTTGGCCATTGCAGCTAGGAATCTGTAGGTACCTACTTTGTAGGTAATTCGTTCTATTGGTCCACGTAACCACATTTATTGTTTACGTTTACTGGGTACTTTTGCCTCTCTAATCATTTGTACTAAATACATACTTTATATTTTATGAAAATATTAATATAATCTATATTTTTTCCAAAATCTAACATCAGACAGAATGCTTGAATGGAAAAGTAAATAAATCAAAATAGATAGGTAGCTACCTATCTACCTACCTAAAATTGACATAAAAAAATCGATCATCGTTTTCAGTATTGACAATTTATGAAAAAGGAAAATATTTAGGTAGGTACCAACTTACTTACTACCAAACTCATTGAATATTTACAACAAATATTTCAAATTTTTAAAACTAGGTAGACCTACATGCATAAAGGTAGATAATAAAAAATCAATTTTGCTTAAAAAAAATTCAGGAGTAAAGGGGCAAAGTTAATTACAATAACATTTTTTTATATATCACCCATATCACCGTTATCTACGATTATAATATTCAAGTTGTGACAGCAGGTACCCGAATGATTTAAATTTGCGATTCGATTCCTGAGCATTTGAAGTAAAAAGTAGATGTCATTTTGCAGTCCGATGATATTTTTTCCATTAAAAACAAAAAAATATTTTGCCATCACACGTTGCCACTGATCCCACTCCTACACGTCGCGACGGGTTCAAGTGATACGCTATAAGTTTCGTGTGTTACCGTTCTGCTGGAAAGAGACACAATGCTTATATTTCATGTACTATAATAAACTGTGACACTTCAATATCTGATCACAACTCACAACCTACTGATTCTCGACATACTTCACACCTACACTAAAAAAAACTGGCAAACATCCTCCTACAAACATACAAAAATTGATTATGATAAACTAGAGGAGGATATCCGACAAAACCCCTTTTCTATAAACAATAATGAGAACTCGGAACTAAACTACACTCACTTTGTAAACTATTTAATAAATAAAATTAATTTCTGCAGTTCAACAACAATAAAAACAAATAAAACTTGTCTTCCTGGTTGGATAACAAAAGACTTATTAAAAATGATTAAAAAAGAAATAAACTGCACCTAAAAATAAAAAAAACAACCCTATACCTAACCTATTATTGAAAACAGACTTTACTAAAATACGTAACGACATAACTGTAAAAAAACGAAACTTAAAAAAACAATACTATAACAGCCTATTTGAAAAACGTGAAAATAATACCAAAAAAAACTTGGAACGTAATAAACTGCATCATCAAGAACCAACAAACACGCAAAGTAAACGGAGAATGACAACTCCAGTCAAGATGTATATCCGCGCTTGCAAAAGATCCAGTCATTTTGAATTTTTTATATGTTGTTAGGACCTAAACCAGTAAAAAAAAAAAAATTTCGCAACTTCGAAAGTGCTGTGCGAGCGGCGGTGGACCCAAAAAACCAGGAAATTTTCGGATTTTTTTCAGTTTTTTCTCAATATCTCAGTGAAGGAAGCGTCTCACCGGTGTAGTCAGTATACGTACTTTTAAAGTAAACTAAATTTTCTATAATTTGAAATCAAAGCGAGCTATATACAGTAATTGGTTTCTAAGATACAGTTCTTCGAAAATAGACCATTTTTTCCAAAAAGTGAAATTTTTTCGAAAAGGTCACTTATTTTGTAAAATATTTTCTAAAACACGCATCCCACGTCAAATATTATATGAAATAAAGTTGTAGCAAATTTAATTAGCTTTCACTTAAGACTAGATTGATATCTGTATACTTAACGGTTCAGTCAAGAACGCCAGATAACCAAAAACAGTCATAAGTGGGTTTTGGGGGGAAATGCAAATAAACTGTTCTCACGTCATTTTATGGTTTTATTTATCAAACAGTTACAATTTTTTGTTTTTGTTTTTGTTAACACATTTTTGATGAAAAAAAGAAAAGATAATACATCTATCGGGAATTACGTCACCTACTATAAGGACAAATTACATGTAGGTACACAAAAAATAAAACTAATATAAATCATGTAGGTATTGTGTCTTGGTTGCCAAATCCTGTCTTTCTTTTTATCTTAGATGGCCCGGGCTTGGGCTCGCACGAAGAAGGTGTCTCGATATCTGTGATGGACGCTGGGAGAGGCGCCCAGTCTGTAGTCGGGTCATCTTCATCGTCCAAGCATTTCAGCTCCGGGACGTTAATGCACAATTTGCCACCGCATGACTGAAAGAGGACCGAGCAGTGGAGCCCAGCCTTTCTGCACGAGCAGCTCCCAGAGCATCCTTTCTTGCATTTACATGAAATTTTTCGCAGAATGGCAGGAGGTGCGGGATCCATCGTGGTGGGGATGGGGGTGAGTCCTTGAGAAGACAGCTTCCACTCCTATTCAGTGGGATTCAAGTTGACTCCCCGCCACTTCTGCACTTGGAGGTACCACCTTGCTGTATGGTGGCCTGCGGCATCTTCCGTCGGTGGCAAACGGGCCAGGTTTATGCTTGTTGAAGTGACAAATGCCTTATACCTCAGGAAATCCAAAGTATCCCCCGCCATGTCACCACCATATAGAGCCACAAAGCACTTGATGCCTGCTTCACTCACGGCTTGTGGGGTGGAGTCTGGCCGAAGGAAGACCTCCACTTGCTCAGCAAGTGGTTCTCTCTTGCTCAGAAGTGTGGTGATTTTGGTCTTTCCTTGGCCAAACGGTGCTGAGGTGGTAACGCGTGGGTGAATAGTACCGTTCCTGGTAATCGCCGGGAGCCCTGGTGGTTGTATGAGGTCGTAGAGTAGTGACAGCAACCAGCTTCACCCTTCGTGCTCTTCTGAAGATAGACGTTTGTCTCTTCAGCGCCTAAAGCATTAAAAAGAACGAGCAGGTCGACGTCTTCTCCCAATATGACGATCCAATCGGCTACTGCTCTTTTGAAAGCGCCATCATGACGACCTCTCGATCCGCATCTTCTTCGGAAACAGCCACTTCTACTCCCTCCTTTTGAAAGGCGTCACAGAGAAGAGTTATAAGGCGTCTCTTATTGTTCTCATTGCCCAATACATGCTCTTGAGCAATTTGAATTACTGTGGATTCATCGAACGTCAATTCGTAGCTGGAATGAGATGCGTAGTGCAGAAGTCGTTCCGCTGTTTTTTTGGCAACATCTTCGGGGTAGCCGTCAAAAACAATGGAGACGTTCTTCCCAAAGTGGTTTCGGACATAGGTGGTATAACGCGCCAAAAGTGCTCGAACCGTGCTCTTCCGCTGCCACACGACCTTGTGCAAGAGGTAGCCACCATCCAAAATGACGTGAGGATCATCCAAACAAGAGGAGTGAAGGCAGAGTACAGAGTATATTTTGTGCCCTTGCGCATCCCTTGTTCATTGAACAGAGACATCGGGAACAGGGCCAACTCATACTTGAAGTCATCCTGTAAATCCTGTTCAGATTGCTTTGCAATACACACTCACTGGAAAATTGTGAGCCGATCCACAGCCACTCTTCTGTTTTTGTCCGGCAGTTTAACGGTTGAGGTGATCGATGCCAGCGTGGTAACTTTATTTTTCCGTTTTATTACTATCTTGTCGTACATTTGCCCTACAATTTTCATCACTCCCTCCGTTCCAACTATCTGGGCTGTGTGGCAATTAATTTCAGGACCTGCCAGTAAACCACTACTGATAGAAATCAAACCGTTAGTTTTGGGAAATGGAGGGTGGAGAGAAAATCAGTTTTTTTAGTTTTTCCACATCACTATTATCTCGGATGATTCGAGAAGGTCTCATGTCTACATGCTGCTCTCCAGTAGGACATGAGATGCTGCAAAAAAAATCCAGTTCTTTAAAAATGTTCAACATAAACACCATTCCTGTTGTCCACCTTGCCAGAACACTATCGGAGATTCCCCTTCCTTGGGTCCAACCCACCGTAGGTTTTCATGGATCGCATCAGCTTCTGCTCAATTGTTAGGTCTGACCACAACCCAGACCAAAACTTGTCAGACCGGCGAATGATGAAGGATCCTTTTGTGAACATGTCGTATTCACTTTTATCCACCCGATCTTGTAGAGCCATCATATCCTGAAGGTAGAGGTGCGTGCTCTTAGCATACAAAATTTTTTCCAGCTGCGTGGAAAAAAGGGAGCATATTGTGGACAGTGTACAAATGAAGGTTCCAATCACCAGGATGCTCTGCCTGGGTAAATAGTTTTATCAAAGTGGTCATACGAAAGTATTGGACCCACAACTGTGATGTTGGACCATTTGCTTCAATTTTCTCCAAGTCACTTTTAAATTTTGCCTTTAGTATTTGATAGGTGTCAATTTCTTCTGCTGATATAGTGAGAGACCTTTCAGTGTCTCAGCAATTTTTCAGTCTCGTCTCGCTCCTCAGGAGTTATGTCAACCTCATAAAAAACAATGCTGGCCAGTGTGAGGTTTGCCAAAATGTGGGCTCGAACAGCTCGTGAATATGCGTGCCCATTCAAAATTTTGTCAACACTGTGGCCTGCGTAGATGGTGGTTAATGCATCCCATAAAGGACAGTAAGAGGTGAAATCCACCAAACCGTACAACTACACTGCGTTTCCCCCAAAACCCACTTATGACGGTGTATGGTTATCTGCCATTTTTGAGAGAACCGCTAAGTCTACAGATATCAATCTAGTCTCAAATGAAAGCTAATTAAGTTTACAACAACTTTAAAATAATATTTGACGTGGGATGTGTATTTTAGAAATTATTTTACAAAATATGTGACCATTTCGAAAAAAATTCACTTTTTGGAAAAAATGGCCTATTTTCGAAGAACTGTATCTTGGAAACCAATCGCTGTATATAGCTCCCTTTAATCTCAAATTATAGAAAATTTAGTCTACTTTAAAAGTATGTATACTGACTACACCGGTCAGACCCTTCCTTCACTGAGATATTGAGCAAAAACTGAAAAAAAATTGAAAATTTCCTGGTTTTTTGGGTCCACCGCCGCTCGCACAGAACTTTCGAAGTTGCAAATTTTTTTTTATTTTTGCAACTTCTTTTTAAAAAAAAAGAAGTTGCAAAAATACTGGTTTAGGTCCTAACAACATATAAAAAATTCAGAATGACTGGACCTTTTGCAAGCACAACCCCCTTTTCATGTTTAACTTGACTGGACTAATGGTGAAATCTTCTTATACGCAGATGACACGGCAATATTTTACTTCGGCAAAAACTTAGAAATTTTAGAACAATTTCAAACGGATCTTAATATACTAAACGGTTGGCTAATAAATAATATAATAACAATAAATGTTAATAAAACCGGTTACACGGTACTACGCTCACCTAAAAGAATAATACCGTCGCATAAACCATTACAAATAGAAGAAAGAGACCTACATATTCTAGATAGTGAAAAATACCTGGGCTTTTATATTGATAAACATTTGAAATTTAAACAACACGTAGAAAAACTAAAAGCAAAAATCATCCCATTAATTGGTGTATTCGGCAGAATTTTTTTTTTTTTTTTACAGTGAATACCGCACAAGAATCTCAACTGCTCCCGTCTGGATCCAGTGAGACTATGGCATCCCCAATTGGGGTATGTTGTGAGGCTGAAGGTAGTGAGGAGGGGAAGGAGGTGGGGAAGAGGAAGGTTGGGAAGTACCTGGCTATTCAGATCTGGTCACCAAACACGGCTAAAACCATTTTCAAGCAACGTTTCAATTCTGAATGGTGGTCTTACACCAGGGCGATACTGAGAGTATCTTCCACTCTGGAACATGCCGCAAATATACTATATATTATTTTAAATGAATTAATTGTGAAATAACACAAATTAATCAAATAAAATTTATTTACGCATGCCGGGTTCGAACCCGCGACCTCCGGATTGCTCATCTTCTACCAACCAGGGCTTATACTTTAGCTTAATCCAGTCCCACCTAAATTATTTAATATAAATATGGGGTAACACAGTACAAAGTTATTAAAAAAACTCTTCAATTATAACCCATACACTCCCACAAAAAAAACTATACCAGGAAATGAAACATCTAAAAATAAGAACATTGTACGAATATAACATATATGCCTTTTTAATCTAGAAAATACAAAATGGACTTATACACACAAACACAACATTTATAAAAACGTCACAAGTTCACGAACATTATACTAGACAACATGATAATAAGTAACATAATAATAAATACTGTCAAGACTGAAAGTGGCAAGAGAAGCATTGGCCACGAGGGTATACACATATATAATCTCCTCCTAGATAACCTAAAAATGGAGAAGAATATAATACCTTTAAAAAAACAATTAAACTTATATTGTTAGAACAAAATTTAAAAAAATACTATATTATACACTGCATTACATAAATACTACTATACTCTGTACTTAAGTTAAGAAAGCGAAATATTATATTTCTTTTAACTCAATAAAAAAATAAAATAAAATAAAAAAGTGATAGGTTAAGCTATGATCGCTAGGCTATAAACGCGCTACTCTTGACTACCCAGTTGCAACTGCGCATAAATATACCAAACCACCCACCAACTGCGTTTTTAATTGAAAAAAATATTACAGGATAGCAAAATGGCGGAATCGTTGGTTAAAATTCTTCTGGTACTGCTAGATTCTTGAAGTTGTAGTTGTATTTATTTTTATTTTTTATTAATTTGACCGTTTTTTCTTTTTTTACTGTTTATAAAAAAAACTTATTTTGTAAGTAATATATATATCTATATATGTAACAAAAAAATACTATTATAAAATAAAAACGCAGAATAATAATTATAAACAATGTCAGTGATTTGATGTTTTGGAAACTATGGCGGTCAGATTTTAAACCTTTGAACCGGTTAAATTCAATGACAACGCTACACATACCTGAAACCTGTCTCACAAAAGATATAAAACAACAATACTTACCTGTATTTTTTTGGCTACAACAAAAAATCTCGTTTTTTCCCTCTAGGACGAAAAACCACACTCACTGATTAGGTACATCCAAAAGAGGATTATTATTTCACAATTAAATTATCCCTTTCTTACGTGGAGAATTCTTCGGCACTGCATGCAACGGCAATAATACTTTTATTACTTTATCTTGGTTGGGGTCAACACTTTCATGCACTTTTGTTTTCTTGTAGGTCAAATTTGTGTAATGGCACCCGGTAAGGAGATTGCAACTCGGTCAACAACTCATGAACACCTAACACATCCATATTTTGTACTAACTTATTGAATTGTATTCAAGCTGCTGAATTAAAATAATAATAGATTCTTATGAAAAATACACCGCCGCCAAATTGCCAAAATGCGAAAAACAGCAAATAATAGAAATTAAAAAAATCATTGCAATTATTCTCATATTGAGACCATTCTCGGATGTCTCGGGTATGGACGAGATCTTCCCCTGTATGCGTGTTTTTAATGTTTTGAAATATGGCGACAAATTCGACATTATAGACCTAAGATAATAAAATCATTACTTACTATGCTTTTTTTAATATACTGATTTTTGTCCCTAGGGGCCATTCATTTATTACGTAAGACGATTTAGGGGGGGAGGGGGTCTCTTATTTTTTCTTTCAAAGGGGTGGGAGGGAGTCTCGATAGTTCTTACCTAAGATTACAAAAATGCGCAAAGTTAAAATTTTACTTTCCTTTGTAAATAAATACAAATAAACATTTTTAAAAATTGTTACTTTGAAAAATAAACATTAAAACAAACCAAGCGTGTATTCATTGTTTCCTTAGATTCTTACGTAATAAATATTAAACAGGGGGGAGGGGGTCGGCCTATTCTTATTTTTTCTTATAATAGGGGGGAGGGGGTCTAAAACTAACAAAATTCATCTAACGTAATAAATGAATGGCCCCCTACGTGTTTGCATGGGGTGAGGGTCGTTGGCGTATATGAATTAATAATTATTATGGAATAGTATAAATATTAATTGACATGCTTCATGATATAATTCTTTATCAGCATCCTTTTATTATTATACAAGTTCACAATGGACATATAATAATTACATACATAATACTAAGGACGGGTTGTTTCACACTGGGTCGGCCCTGTGCAGGCGCAATTGGAGCCGTCTGCTCCAGGCGCCAAGGTGCCAAGGAGCCAAGGAGCCAAGTAGATAAGACAATACCTGAAACCTAACACAGCGCCCTTGAGGTTTTTATTAGCGCGCCCGTTAGGTTAGGGCCGGACCTGGTTTCACATAATGTAATCAATTTATCAAATTTTAAAGTCAAAATTCAAGTTCTGTTATTTCATTTTGTCCCAATTACAATTTGGAAGGCGGGAATGGGTACAGCCGCCCCGGCTACGTTTGGTGGCTTAGCAGGGGTGCCCGGGTTCATGGGGTGAGGAGTGAGGTTTGTCTAGGTCTTGCCCTTGCCCACCCACCGCGTGGCGGGCCGGATCGAGAGAGACTGGTTGATGGAGACATTTTACCTCTCCAACCAGACTCTCTCGACCCATTGCACTGAACCGTTGTATGGGGTCGGCGGAGGATGGATTCATACGTCCGTTACTCCTGGACGCCTTGACCCTCAAATTCCTAACCACCCCTCACAACTTTTCCATCCCGGAACTTTTTCTCCTCCCTTTCCCTAAAAAGATCTTCCACACAGCATCCTCAAAGATGACATAGGCCTCGAGGGAAATTGTTTTCCTCAGAGCCTCCTTCTGTGAAGCTAATGTAAAAATGGGTCTTTTGCTTCACAGTATTTACTTGGATAATAAAATAACAAACAAAGAACTTTCACAGAACTTGAATTTTTACAATTTTTATTGTTCAATTTCTATGAAACAACCCGTCCTAAATATTACTAATACCGTAACAACAAAATCGGGGTAAGTAGTTTCTTTATAAATTTACGTAGGAACTTACTAAACTACGTCAATATTTATTTTGAATTTGTTCCGCAAGGTTTGTAGAAAATGCGTTCGAATTTTTATGTTCCGCATGTATGAAATTTAAAAACACAAAATAAAACTGCAGGGGAAAACGAGTTTAGCGGGGAAAAGTAGGTGTTGGAAGTGATTGAAACTTAATATTTTTTATAATATACTAGCTGGTTCCCGGCATGCGTTGCCATGCCATTTAATAAAGAAATTTTTTCTCCCTGCGTGTCCTTTCCCATTCTTTCCGTTCCCCTTCCGCCTTCCCTTCGACTCCCGAGTCCCCTTCCCCTCTCGCGTTCCATCCCTCCTCCTCTCCCCACTCCACTCCCCCCTTCCCCCTACCACGAACCCCCTCCCGATTTCCCCTCCCCCTCCCAGGTTCCCCTCCCCCCCTCCCGTATTCCATATATTCAGTCCCGGTACATTCAGTTTTCAAACAGCTCGCGTGTCCCTTATGCAATTTTTATACAAATTTCATAATGCCAGAGCTCACTAATAGTTTTATACAAACCTTGTCCTGACAATAACGAACACAAAAAAAAAATATCCAATTTGGTGCAGTCGTTCGGAAATTATGCGCGTACATACATTTCGGCGATTAATTTTTATTTATACCTATGGGTATATAGATAGATGATATAGAAGGATCCTGTACTTTATGCTGTAAACACAGCAAAATATAATATCATGATAACGTTGTTTAAAAAAAAAATAGCATTATTTTTTCTGATGTTATCTCAATATTTTTTCATGCAATATGGACTTCCTAAACAAATTAGAATACATATTGTGATCGTTGACGTTGATTGTAATTATGTACGAATGATTATTATTTTTTGTATCATAATGCCCTATTTACTCATTCATGGAGATCGACTCAAATAAGAGCGACTCAAATAAAAGCGATTGACTACTCCCTACAGCCTGACAGACTTAACTTTGCAGGTGGCAAAGACGGAACTAACGAACGAATGACCTTTATTTTCCGTCAAACAGATTTTATCAAAACGGTGATCCGACGATTTATCCGCTGAGAGTTGGCCCTCGAAATGATATTTACTAAAAAAATTAAAAAATTTGTTCATTATTTATCAATTTCATATGTAAAATCGATTTCTAAAAACCCTTAATAAAAAGTTGGTATACATATCAAACGAATTTATACACCGTGTTGATTTTTTTGTACTTTTGTACTGCGCTGGTATACGCAGCATAGAAAGCAGATTTTTTCTTGATGTATTTATTTATTTATTTATTGTTGTTATATGCCCGTAGGGGCTTTTACATAGATTATAAAATAATATTTTTTAAGCTATCGAGGATTACACATACATAGAATTTATACCAAAAGTTATAAAAGTGAAAAATTTTATAAAAGTGAAATTTTTTTAAGAATATACAAGTAGTTTTTGAAGAAAAAACCACCTGTATATTCTTGCGTAAAACCGTGAAATATTTTAAACAATGTAATATTTGACAATAACATAGAACAAAATATAATATTAAACATTACAATAACACATCAAATCGTAAAATATATTATACCCACGTTACAATAATTTTTAGGATTCCACAAAGTGTTGGTTTAAATTGGATTTTAGAATATAAAGGGAATCAGCGAATATATCTACAATACCACCAAATTTGTTGCCTAAGTCATGCATCCTATTGGTAAGTGAGTGTGATTGATAGTTTGTTGTGTATGTGTTATTGAATGAAAATATTATGTATGTATGTGTTATTTGAATGAAAATATTATGTATGTACGTGTTATTTGAATGAAAATATTATGTATGTATGTGTTATTTGAATGAAAATACGTTTTATACTTTTGTTATTCGGCGGTACATCGTCTCTGCATATCCCTTCGGGGTCACTTAGCTATTTTGTTGTAATTAGGTATTTATTTTTATTTTTATTTATTTTTATTGAGGAAACAAACAGTCATACAGAAAAATGATTATAACAATAAAATTCATATATCGGAGACCAATTAAGTTCCATTATGTTAAAAAATATTGGTATACCGTACTTTCCCTAAACCGGCTGCACATTGTATATAAGTCCCTACGCATGGAGGCCAATTGTCGGCGGATCAACTGTCATGGAACCTTTCAATACTAAATACTAACTAACCTCAGGTCATTTCACCGTAGAAGTGGGCGGCGAGAGGCTGGACCGCCACACAACACTCCTTGTTTCTTTAACTTTATTATACATACTATTCTCGATACAATATTTCATTCATATGCACTTTTCCAAAGTCAATCAGTGTTTTCCTTCGATCAAGGATTGTTTTCAAATAAAATTTTATCCGGTATCTTTTTTGAAGTCTGTAAAATGTAATACGGTTACCATTTCTTCACACTAAAGTGCCGTAGGCGAAAATTTTTCTGGGTCCAAAGTCAAAATAATTAATGTGTTAATTTTTATCATTTTTTCCAATTTGGGAGAGGGGTACGGGTACCGCCGCCACGGGAACCATTTATTGGATGACCAACACCCCTGCCACAGATCACCCCAAGCGGTTCGCTACGTTTGGTGACTTAGAAGGGGTGCCTGGGTTCGTACGGTGAGGTTTGTCTAGTTCTTGGCGTCCAATGCGTTTACCAACCTACTGCGTGGCGTGCCGGATGAGTGGAGATTGATTGAGGTAGAAATAACACAGACTCTCCAGCCGGACTCTCTCGACCCATCGCCTTGCACCGCCAGCGGGAAGGATGGATTCATACGTCCGTCACTCCTGGACACATTGATCCCCAGATTCCTACGCACCTTCCTATCTTTTCCTTCCCAGAACTTCCATTCCTTCCTCTCCCTAAAATGACCCTCCACACAGCATCCTCTTTGTATTTTGTGAAACAGCAGAATACATTAATTATTTTGATCATAGTAGGTATTCACTTTTACACTAGTGTTGATATTATCGTAGGACTCACTAAAATATTTTGTTGAACCGAGAAGAATCTGTTATTGCATAAATTATAAACAAATCAAATTATTCTCCCATGCCTAAAACGTTAAAGCGTAGAATTATTATTGTAATGTCAGATATAATTCTGTATTAGGTATTATTATAAAACAACTTGAGTTTGATTAGGTAGGTACCCAACATTACTCACATGTGGGTAGTGGGATAGTACATAAGTGGAGGTAGGTACCTACTTACCGAATAACGGGATACACCGGCCGGTATAAAGAATTCCAATTAGGAGTCGGTGGGAATATATTATTTTATTATTTGAACAGTTTATTGAACGGTTCAAGCCTTTGTATGGACTATGGACGACGAGGATTTTTACAGTCCAATCCAAAGGGCGTATTAAAATCAAACATAAGAAGTTTAGTGGGTAGGTAATATTTTTGTTGTATTTTACTTAGGTACCTACGTAAGTGAAAAACTTTTACTTTTCAATCAGTGAAATTTCGCCAAGACGCTTGGGACCAAAGACGGATTTAGGGCCAGTTTTTGTATCACAGGTCTTGAAAAATTCATCAAAATTCAAAGTTTGTTTTTTCTTAAATAGGCAATTCCCCCTAAAAATAGTGATTTCTATTTAATATTCGAATTCTGTGAAAATTCAGGACTAGAATTTAGTGAATAGTAAATGAGTATAATATTGTACGAACCATACGAAAATATAGATCCCTAATATTTATTCGGTCGAGTCGTCAGCCAACTAAGAGAATCGTAATGGCAATAGCATTTTATTAAAAAAGTATAATGACAACGTAAAATTTTTTGTTGTACAGATAGGAAAGTAGGTACCTAGGTACTCTCGCTTTAATTATTTTTAATAATTGATTTTAAAAAGATACATTCATTGTGATTAAAGAAGAGTTCAACGGGTTCAAGGCTATTTAAAGCTATCATTTGTCGGTAGAGAGATCAAGTCTCGTGTTTGAGCCGGGGAATAGCGCCATAATTAAATGTATAATATAATTAATTATATTATAACAAAAATGATATGATATGTTAAAGAATAAACACACAGATAACAATAAATTATATTCTAAACGTGGATTTATTAATAAATTACATTGATACTATAATTATAATATGGAGACTGATGGAGACCTGCCAAATTTGGCACGAGTTTTTAAAACACGCAATAACTATTACCTACTCTGGCAGACAATAGTGTCATTATTTTTATGTAGCTATTAAATAATAATAATTAGTAGGTACCTACCTAGGGGCCTAATAATAATAACATGACACTATAAATACTAGAATAGAACATTAGTAGACAATATTAGACCAAACTAATATTTTTAGTGGGTAGGTACTTTTTGTTGTTTGGTTGTGTTTTTTGTTCCATACTCATCGGATTTTAACCCATTACCATTACTTTTAGTAGTTGTGGATGGTTTGGTATGTTATATTTTGGTGTATTTATGGTATATAGGTATATACCTACCTAGTAATTGCTTTTACCAACAAAAGTGAAAGAAATCGAATAAATGTTGCAGTTAAACGTGTGCTCGGGATTGGTTTATTTATGGTGTGCTCAATACTCAATGATGCTTCTATGAATTATGTATAATGACGTTATCATTACCTGTATCAACTGAGATTGAGTTTTCTCGTAATTTAAACAAAACGAGAAAGAAACAGTTATTTAAACTTTGGAACGCCGCCGCCCGCGCCTCTCCGTCATTCTTGGACTACTCCAAACTAATCGTTGAATCATACGGCAGTCAAATAAGAGCGCACGCTACAAAAAATAATTAATTCTGTGGCCATTTACATGCCCTTGTTTGAGTTTTTTGACACGGTGTCACAACAACTATTGTTCTTGCAGAATGTAAACTTCTCTCACACGCGGGAAACCTGTCATTCAATATGCGGCAACCAATGAGGGACTGTAATTCGATCGCGAAATCATTGCCCGCTGATTTGTTCCTGTGTTGTTTTGACGTTTGTGCTGTCTTTGTGCTGTTCGCTCTTTCGTTGTTGCGCGTTTGACCCAAGAACCGAGAACGACAGGGCGATGAGAATCCAGATTCGAACGTTTTGATTAGTCTGCGGCTGTCAGTTGGAGAGGATTGCCTCTTATTTGCGATGTGATGCTCGCGATGGCCACTTCGTCGGTTGTTCTCTGTGTGTTCTTGAATTATTACCTTTTGACGGCGTGTTGCAGTCATGGATTCGTTCTTCTTTACTCCGCAGCTTCCGGAGGTCAAGGTCAGGGCCATACAGGATTCAAGTTAGGGGAGGCTGCTAAGGTGTACTCCCTCGAGAGTAAAGTTTTGCTGAATGATGTGAGTTCGTCAGATAAGAGTGTGGGATACCTTGTGAGTGGAGATGTTCAAGTCGGCGCCGTTTGGGAGGACCAGCAGGGGGAAAAGCTCCTCAAGTTCACGGTTAGTAGTTTGTTTATTTATCTCTTTATTTCATTTTGTTCCTATTAGATTCTACTTGGAAACTATCTAGATCTTATAATATTTTGTGTTTAGAGTATATATTTATTCTTTTATTGTTATAAATTCTTATATCATAATGACCTAATTTTTCTTTCTAATAAAATAGTAAGTACTTAAATGCTATTTTCCCACAGTAAATATAACATATTATTTTTCTAAAGTTTGTGAAATAAATAGGATTGTATGTTTTTCTAGCTTGAATCTCCAAAATTATTTATCATGTCCCGGAAAGCTCCTTATCCCGAGGGATTTGTGGAGCATGTCTCTAACCTGAACACTATTGACAATAAACCCTTCTATGCCCTGTGGAAAAGAGGAGAGATTGAGAAGGCATACTTTAGTCAAAAAGAATCTCAAAGTTTGGTCAACTTCAAGAAAGGAATCGTCAGCCTATTCCAAGTAATTATTTTTCATAAACTTAATAATTTTTTAGACCACAAAGAAATCAGTTTCTTTGTCTTTCAACCTTTTTGAAACTGACGAATTTAATAAAATAAATGTGTGAAAGTGCTTCCTTATTGAAAGTTGTACCTATATCGAATTTTTCATTTAATCAAATCTTCATCAAATTTATGTTTTATGGCAACAACAATCCTCAAAATTTTTTAAAACGAGTTTACAAAAATCTATTTAGGAATATTGTTTTGTGGAGTTTCGAGCCATAATATACATTTGTGTCGATTTTTATAACTTATAACTCTGACTTTTATAACTCCAAAAATTACTAATATTCTCTACAGTTCCAGGTTCTGGATATAGAAAAAAATGAAACTGACGTCACAGGATATTGCAATATTATGTACAGTTCTACGTCACCCACCACAATCACTAAAACAAAGGTAAGAATAAATATTTAAAATTGTAAAACAATTTATTTAAAATTAACTTTTTTCTAAATACCTGCACCAACTGCCTACATAAACTAAATACATTATTATTTCCATGAAAATCATAGAAGGTTTGATTCAGAAGAAATCAAAGTCAGCGTAAATTTATTCAAGATTTGCCAATATTTGTATAATGTTGTTGCTGGCCTAGATAGTGACCGCTTATCATTATTTCAGTTTCAAGCAGAATCCTTTGGAATTGCCTTACCTTAGTGATCTATTCTATATCCCATGATATTGAATAGTTTTATTCTACTTAAGCAGATACCTAGAATAGAGACATATCGCCAACTTCTGACATTTCCCATACATTCTATTGGCAGTAAGGGAACGTACCCATACTACGTGACCAACTTTTTGCAATTTTTAACCCCCCCCCCCCCCCCCCCCCCGGTGACCAAAAACCTAAGCAACCCCCCCCCCCCCCTAAACGTGTCACGTGGTTTGGGTACGTTCCCTAACCTACACTAGCACCCCCTAGCGGTGCGAGTTCTGCTAGTTAGTTTTCTTTGGATTTAATTTTTTTTATCAATATTGATCAAAATACAAATTAGAAAACGCAATACACCTCTCCTAAATACATTATTTGCCGCCAATGAAAGGAATCTCAATATGCTACACCAGCGCCTCTCGCAGTCAGGATTGGGAAAATACTGCCAAAATTTTACTGGAGTTGGGGTTGTTCCAGGGCAGTGGTTCCCAATTAGCCCCCTTCAAGCAACCTCACATACCCCCAGGGGTAGGTGAGGTTTATAATAACTAGATTCAGCACAGCAACAAATCAGTTAAGTACAATACTCCAGAAGAACTGTTTGTAAAAATGTCCAGGAGAGACAAAAACTCTCTAGGGTTATATGCGCTCTTGCTTGCTTATGTACTGGGGATGGTTCATTCGCGGTATTGACTGTAACCCAGTAGAAGAAGCCGAGTCAATTTGAAAACACAATCGATGGGGCTTGTGCTTCAAAAAATTGTATTTTTAAATTATTGAACATACTTTTTTATTTGTTTCTTTTTTTAGAAAAATTGTGCTATACCTTCCAGTCCTCAAAATAACCACCCGGAGAGAATATTGTCTGTGGCAGCTAAAAGTTCCCGCGTTACAAAATATGCTATGAGTGAGGACAATTCAGTTTTGGAAACAATTTTATCCACAGAAAGTCATGACATGAAGTTAGTCATAAAACAAGAAGCGGGAAACACTGCCAATGTGGTTCAGCGCCTAGTTTTGTACCAAGATAAGAAGGGAGAGGCTAAGACTATCAAAGGGGAAACAGTGAAAGCGGTGATTGCTGAACTTATTGAAAAGGGAGAGAATTTAAAAGAACAAGGTTTACAGGCTGTCAAAGAGGCACCGCAGTGTCAAGATGATTGTCCCACGGTAATTAATTAATTTTAATATAATTTTTTTCATTTTAGTACTGCATCACCAAGGAAAGACTCCAAAGAATCCATTCCAACCTAATTTTTAACCCCCAACGCAATGAGCTGACACTGTCTGTCTGTCTGTGTGTCTGTTTGTGGCATCCTAAACGAATGGACCAATTATGATGCGGTTTTTTTTTGTTTGAAAACTGACGTGATCGAGATGGTTCTTAGCTATAATTCATGAAAATCTGTTCAGGCATTTCAAGGTTATCAGCTCTTTCTTGTGTCGGGGGTTGCTTAAAATTTTGAAAATTTTACTTATTGAACCATGAGATTCAATATCAAAAACTGTCATTCTATTGCTAGGTCAATCATCTCTGCTTGCTAACCGATTACATTAATGAGTATTAATTTTATTTTCTTAATGAAAAAAATTTATAATTCTAAAAAGAATGTTGCTTGCTAGAAAAATGTATTTATTGCTTTGTCTCCATTCAAAGAAATATGATAAATATTCATTTCTGAACTCCATGACTCGCTGTGTAAACAAATCAGCATTATTATTTGTAAGCAGATAACACCAAATCATTGAGGGGCAATATTTGACATGTAGATTGTAATTTCATAATTTAATTTGTATGCTTTGTGTATCTTGTAGTTGGACAAATTGATCAAAGATAACAATGAACTATTGAAGTCATCTACACTGGGTACCATCAAATCAGCCACTATCTTCATTAAAATGCTAAACGTAGCGCGGCAAGCCAAAGCAGATGAGATCTATAATGCTTTGAAGGGAATCAAGAATAAAGAAATATTGTAAGTAGAGATTAGATTACTTTTCCATTGTATACAAGTTGTCATATTGATGGCACGTACGAGATTATCAATTGGAACATTTGGAATTCCAGGCAACCCTTGACAACAAACTTGCACAATATAAAAAAAATAATGACAAATAATAAAATTGTACCTTATCATCGATGGCAGCTTGAGATTTTTTCAACTTGGTCTCTACTGTAGCCAAATTAATGAATGTAATTAAAAATAATTATGTGGGTGACAAGATGAAATTACACCACAAGAGTGATTCTGTATCTTTTGTGAATACTGAATCGAATCCATACGTAATCGCCTGTTAGATTTGTGCGATTTTCTAGGGCTGATGTGTAAGCTGCATAAATGTTCAAATTCCCCAAATTGGGGAGAACAAAATAACAAATTCACCTCAATTCCCCACAATTTGGGAAATTCCCCGCAAATTGTCAACCCTGGTAAGCTGTCAGCGCTGTTGCCGACTTCGCAATGTCAAATCCATAGTATACAACTTTAGACGTATATTAAATGAATAAATAATCATGCACACTTACGCATTTCGTGTTTTAAACTAGTCGAAGTCGGCGACAGCTCTGATAGCTAACTGTAGAAAAAGCAATTGCATGCCATAGACAATCACACATATGTGACAGGCGATTACGTATGGAACCGATTACGTATCTACAAAAGGTTCAGAATCGCATATCAGCCTGTAGAAAAAGCATTTGCATGCCATAGACAGTCACACATATGTGACAGGCGATTACGTACGGAATCGATTACGTATCTACAAAAGGTTCAGAATCGCATGGCAGCATAACTTTCCAAACATTAGAAATTTGACATACATTTTTCGAGTTTTTATTTTTTATTGTACCGATTTCCATTAATCCTTTTTTATATTAATTTTCCAGGCAACCTATATGTGACTTGGTTGGGTTTACGCAGACAGTTGCGGCACATCAGGCTGCCAAAAAATTCTTCCACTTTGACAGCGAGTATGATGTGGAAAACACCGAACGATACCTATGGGCCCTTTCTATTGGGACCAATCCACAGGTACATAATTCAGTCTTTCTTCTTTGTTCAATACACATTTAATTTTTTGAAACTGGTAAATTACCCCTTTGGGCATGTTGTTATCAAACAAAAATGTTTTATTTCTGTTTATTTTAAAATAAATTTTGGTTTCAGGAAGAAGTAATTTACGACATCTTAAAGCTGTCGGAGAATACAAACCTCCCCCCGAAGTTGACTGAGACAATGGTGCTAACAGTCAGCGCTATGGCCAACAAATACTCTCAGCGGTCCCAATATGGCTTTAGGAACAAAGTACGTTTCTCTTATCTCTACATATTATAAATTAAAGTCCTCCGACGCGTCTGTTTGCGATAAACTCATAAAAGAACTAAAGGATTTTCATGCGATTTTCACCAATAGATAGAGCGATTCATGAGGAAGGTTTTTAGGCATATAATTTGTCAAGGTTTTGTGTAAATTGATTGAAATATATAATATATGCGGGCAGTGGGCTGGCAAGTGAGCGGTGTGGATTTGATATGTATTTTTTTTTTTTTTTAAAAGAAAGACAAACTTTCCCGGGTTACGAATAACCCAACAATGTTCGAAAATCTCCTACTACCACCACAGAAAGCCGAAAATGTTGCTTGTGTTGTGATGGAGGACTTAGCCAGCCGAGGAATTGAACACGTGACGCCCGGATGGGATCCAAGCGCTATGCCCACTCAACCACTGACCAGACCAGGTATACAAATTAACGAATGGCGTTGGTTACAAAGTTTGGGTAATGGCGTTGTCAGTAGATGGCATTGTGTTTCATTAGCCACAGCAACATGTGGCCGGGTCTGCTAGTATAATATATAAAGAAGAAAATCTGTATGTGGTGAACAACGGGCTGGCAAGCGGGCGGTGTGGATTTGATTTGTATGCAAATTAACAGATGGCGGTGGTTATAAAGGTTGGATAACCATCCAGTAGATGACATTGTGTTTTGTTAGCCACAGCAACGCGTTTTCGGGTCAGCTAGTACAAATTAAATGCTTCAAAACATTCTTTAAATTTTATGTATTTATTTTCTCAATTTTTTTTCTAGGTGGTTGAGAAAGTGAAGAATTCAATTACATACTATTTAAAATCGTGTAAGGATAATGAATGTCATGTGAAATACATCCGCGCACTTAAAAATCTTCAACATCCAGAAACAGTGAAGGTATTACTAAAGGCGGCCCAGAAAAATCAGAGAATTATTTCGGTCACTGCGATGAAAGCATTGAGAGCCATGCCCAAATCTTACTGGAATAGTGACGTCCTCAGAGTATGCAAGCAGATTTTCTACCAGTTGAAAAGACGATATGATTCCAGCTCAAGAGCGCTAGCGGTTGATATTATTCTAGAATCCCAGCCAACGGAAGACATTGTGAAGGAGCTGTTCATGTTCTTGACCAAGTTCGAAAAGGAGTATGAAGTTAAACAGTTCTTGTACCAAAGGATGTTGATGATCGCTGAGAAATGTCCCACTTTTAATAACATGCTGACCAAAATTATTAAAGGAGACAAGCAGCTGAATAATTGGCACGTTTTGGGGCAAAGAGGTGAGATTAAATGCAAATTGTTAATAATTTAATAATTTTTAAAGCGAAAAAAAAACTTATGCTTTTCACGAAATTGTATTTCAACTTAACTATGCAAGGTCATTGCAACATGTACTTCGTACTCTACCTAAACTATCGTAAGTCCCAATATGAACAGATTTTTGTAAATTGTGCATCTACGCTATGTGCATGTATGCATATTACACATATATTATGTACCTGTGTCAGGGCTTTTGTGTGTATTATATTATTTGAAAGTATGAATTATAGTGCTATCTATAAATAGGCAACTCTTAACTGTGGACAGTTTAGCAGTATTCAAACAAAACAAAAAAATTGTAAAGTTTATTGTCGTATCCGGGCTAGTTAAGATGTGGCATTTGTTGGGTATTCTTTCAAAGGTACTAACTAATGAAGTACCTACTTAACCACTCCGACCCGTAAGCGTGTTTACATGAAAATATAACAATAGCAGTCTAGTACAATAAGCGTGTATTCACGCTAACGCGTTTGTTCCCACAGATGTCGTTATAACTCTGTTATTATTCTAGCGACAACCCTAAAACAAAAATTAGAAGGTCCATATTGAATCATTTTTACAATTTTTTTTTATGTTTGCATTCTAAATTTTAATATATTTGTTTGTAATATAACAATTTGAAAGCTTATTTCATAACCTTTCAAAAACAGTTTTTAGTATTCGGCTACTTTGCGAAGGGGAAATAACACAAGGTTTTTATAAATCTGACAGTTCGTTTAAGACAAAAAACTTGCACAATCGCAAAATACCTGAGTTGTTAATTCAAAACACCTAATTTTCGACTTTTGGCAGTCTAGCTGCAGAAGTGCGAATTAAACTGCATACTTAATAATATGTATCTTGTAATGCCCATAAAATTTATTTTCTTATTCCAGGACTAACGACGGCCTTCTCTCGATCCTTCATGCAGAACCAGTGGGCCAATGGTTCCCTTGTGACTATTCAGGAGATATCCGGAGGCATGCTGAAGAGAGGACACGTGGATGTGGTCATCGAGTCTGAAGGAGAACGCAAGGAGCTGTTCAGCGTAAGTGCTGTCGTGATGCTTAATGAGGTTGACGCAGGCACTTATTGACGACCCAAGATCAAAACAAGATATTTACTGTCAATCATTTTTGTTAATTTTTAATAGTAGTCAACATAAATGGTCATATTTATACCCTGCCCCAGTAGTAGACAACAGCTGATTATATTCTTTTATTTATTTGTGGGAGTCACTGTCTCTCGGCATGCCAAGATTTTAAAACTTTGGGTGCCATGAGGGGTGACTTTGTGACCCCGCGCATTATTTTGTCATTTTAATGCCAGGTTGCGGAGTATTTTTATGGCTTACTAATTTACAGCCTTACTAATAAACGTGGTGAAAATTTTATACAATTGATAAACAACCGTGTACGTGAAAACCTTACTGATAAACTAAAATAGTGGGGGATATACTGTTCATCCAGTCTAATCTAGTATTTAACAGCCATAAAAACTTATACACAATGTTTATACAGGGGAGAGGGTAGTTTATTTGCTGTATAAACTTGAAATTTCTCATTGAATTTCGGAATTTTTCCAAAATATTTTAAGTGTACTGTATCGTTGGTTTAAATGTAAAACTCACTAAGTAACGTTTTGTCGAAAATTGACTTTTTTACATTTTATTCATCAGTTTTGAGAGCTCTATATCTGTAACTAATCACCATGATTCGATAACTAATAATGAAGATAGCTGGTGGACTCTCCGCTAATCTACATTTGTTGGACCGGTCAGTGGCTGATTGGCAACGCGTTTGGGTCCCACCCAGGCGTCGCGTCACATTTTCCGCTTACTGCAGTGGTAGTAGGAGATTTTCAAATATGTAGATTATTCGCTACCAGGGAATTGGTCTTTAAAAAATTCAAAATTCTCTACAGGCAAAACACGAAACAGTTTTTGTTAGTAAGATTTTGAAACAGAAATTGTACTGTTTTTATTCAATGTGCAACTAAAATACTGTTTAACGTTTTGGAAGTGTTTTTTTTTTATTTTTAATAAGGCTGTTAAATATTTTTTCTGTTTTAATCTAGAACTTTAGTAAGGTCAACTGGGGTAAATGCGTCTACGGGGCTATTGCGTCTATCCATCCTGCTTCGTTTAATGTTTAAAATAGATGTAATTAATGCCATCTAGTGGTTTTCTTGTATATTATGTCATAACTTAGAAGTCTACAGGCAACGGTGTCGGCGACAGGTTGGAAGTAATTCGCCATTTAAAAAAAGTGACTGAAAAACGAGTGACGTGTCGCATTCTGTGGTCTTCTATATTCTTGAATATCTCTGTGATCAGTAGAGTGTGGAGTTTGAATTTACGGTGAGTTAAGAAAAAGTAATACTGTTTTCAATTAAAATAATTGTTTTAAAGAAACCATTGCGTATTTTGGAGAAATGACAACTGAAAAAATACGATTGTTTGTTAGTGACCCGGGGTAAATGCGCCTATTTTTTTGGGGTAAATGCGTCTAGTAGACGCAATTACCCCGTTTCCAGATATCGACAACCATAAATAGTATATTTTTTCAATTGTGCATATTATTTCATTATTTATTTACTTACATATGTAGGTAAAGCATAATACATAGTTCTATAAATTATAATACACTTTTTGTAATTAAAAGTGGTTAACTAACTAACTAACCATCACGCCGTTTCCCCGCAGGGGTAGGCAGAGGACGGACCGCCAAACAACTCAGTCTTGGCACACACTCTTTGCCTCACTCACATTCATACATCGTCTCATACATTCTCTTCTAATAAAGAAATATACCTCTTTAAGCAAACAAACATTAGGTTGCCTGTCATTTGTTGACACAAAAAAAAACTATTAATTTGTTATTGTTTACAGATTCGACTATCTTCTACGTATAACTTACACAAAATGGTGCATAATTACAAGAGAAAAACAAATGATCCTCTTTATACAGAAGAGGCATTGCAGAAAGCGATAGAAGATGTCCGTAATGGTACATTAAGTGGCTATCAAGTCTCCAAAAAGTACATAGTACATACACAATAATATATTTTTTTAAATTATTATAACAATAATTAAAAATTATTCTCGCAAAACACTTCAATTATCTCAACCAAACGTATGTTGACAAACTTTCTTCAAAGAAATGGTTGAGTATTGGAGAGTTGAGCGCAGAAATAGAAGGATTTATGCTTGCCATTCAAGATAGAGTCATTAATACTAAAAATTGTAGGAAGCAAATAATCAAAGATATAAATCAAATTGATGATTTGTGTAGAAAATATTTGGCTTTTCCGGAAACTATAGAACATATTATATCGGGATGTTCTGTATTAGCGCCGTCCGAGTATACATTTAGGCACTCAGATTTTAAAAATAATCCACCAAAGTTTGGTAATTAAACATAACTTGATTGACTGCCGTAATATAGTACCATATTATGAATACGAACCAAATTCATTTTTAGAAAATGAATTTTATAAAATATATTATCATAAAACTATACTAACAGGCAGAACAATTAGTCATAATAGACCTGATATAGTTTTACATCACAAAATTAAAAAAATAACTTATATCATTGATGTAGCTACCTATTCCAAATTCCTGTAATATTCAAAAATCTGTTTCTGAAAAAAATTGAAAATATACAGATTTAGGAAATGAGATTAAAAGAATTTGGCACTCTCAGACTATAAAAATATTACCATTTGTTATTTCGGCTACCGGCATTATAGCTAGGTCACTCATTAAAAATTTAGGCATATTAGATTTGTCAAAGAATTTATCAATTTATATATAAAAATGCAAGAATCAGTCATTTTAAATACATGCAGGATTACAAAAGATTTTTTAAATATTTATATTGAGGGATCAGTAGGATTTATAGGTCAAATTAGGAGTTCCACACAGCCGAACCCTCTGATATGAAAATATCTAGAGTCGGAGAATTATTTTCCCATTTGGTCTCTGGTAGGTTGACATGTTGTTCTTGTATTGTTTTGTATTTATAATACTTATATAGTGCAATTGCATAGCGTGGATTGACTAGATGATCATTTGGGGAAGTGTGCGAAAGGGTTTAGTTTTTCCTGTGGGGAAAATTTAACCTGGACATTTAAATCGGGTGCGTATAAATTGTAAGAGAAGAATAATGCAAATTGAAAAAATCTCCCGAGAAAAGATACATGCCGCCAATGGGACTCGAACCCACGGCCTTCTGCTTACCTTATCTACTTATTTTTTTAAATACCAAAGGTTTTAACCGCCGTTTTTAATATACCGCTAGTGTTTGAAACAATTCAAATTAGAACACAGACATATTTAAAGAAGATAAGTTCCCTCGACATATTATATTCCATCTATCTTATAACTAAATGGTTGGCAATGCATGTTTAGTAGAAGGGGTAAATGCGGCATTCACTAAATTGACGCATTTGCCCCGTAATTTCTAAAAAAAATATATTTCGGCTGTCTTTATCTGGAAATATATTGTTGTATTTTGATCAGAAGTAAAAATGTATGAATAATTAAGATAATAATCTTTGTTATTGGAATTTGAAATTTAGGTAAAAAAATATGTCTTGGACGCATTTACCTCATAGAGGGGCCAAGAGAGGGGCAAATGCGTCTAATTTCCATTTTTTACTTTCACTTCATTTTAACGAAATCAAGAGGCTTTTGTCAATTAAAGCAAACATTTTCTGAAAAACAAATTATTGTTGATGAGTTATTCACAAAAAAAACAACTTAAAATCCAATGAGTTGCAGTCAAGTGATCTGTAAAGATGACTGTTCAAAAAAAATCAAAAAATATGCCGCAATTGCCCCAACTGACCTTATATTTTTTTCAATGGTAGATTATGTGTTTATAGGTTTTGCAAGAATACAAAAAAACCACAATTATAACGCCTTTATTTCAATTTATAAGTGGAGAATACTAATATTAACGATTTTTGGTAGCCCTTTTGGCAATGGAAGGGTTAACATCTCGATCGCCGAAACTTAATTTTTGCCATACTTCAGCTGATCTGTTTTCGTAATAACTTACTTGTTTTTTTGCAAAATGATATTTTCGTAAATTGTAGATAATGTGTTTTTATATTTATAAAAATATATAATCTACCACTAGTAGTTTCCTCGGAATAGCTAGATATATTCAGAGGAATGATTTTTTTTTCAAATATCCTTAAGGATATGTCGGCAATGGTGAATGGTAATGTAAAGTCCTAGCGAGAACTCACATATACTCACATTCGTCCTCTTCCTTCTCACAAGTCTTGAATAAGAACGAAAAGATGAAGAAGACTAGAACGATGATCTCTCGCTGGGACATGCCATGCCTATTTTGATTCTCTTGATAACCCACATAGGATTATCCCCTAATAAATTATCAGCTTGCTGCATTATCATTGAAAATTAAGAGATAGTAGAGAGTTCTTCCGAGTACTGTGTAAAGGATCCAATGTTTTTGGTTTCCACTTGAATGTTTTTTCTTCTTTCAGTTGGGCCTTTTCGCTGGCGGTCTCTCCAGCTTCATGAGCAGCGGCTCGACGGAAGACGGAGAGGAAGCAGTAGAGGAAGAGTCGGCCACGGCCGGCATGGAGCTCACGGTGCAAGGGGTGCAAGTGCGCCCCTTCACCTTCTTCTCTGGGCAGGGGGAGCTCATGGGGCACCTGTGGGCGGGCACGGCTAGCGACAGGACCACGGCATTCCAGGTTAGGAACATCACAAAAATCACATCTATTTTGTAACCATACCATCATGCTGTTGCATGTCACCGAACAACTCGGTCTTGGCACATACTCCTTAAAATTGCGGGGGCGATGTTAATATGTTTTGGGGCGACAGTTATACTTTGTGCATTTACTTTTTGTAAACGCTAGATAATTCTGTGCATTTTGTACATGTTTACACAATTGACACATTTATTGTTTTTATGATAAAGTTGAATTGCTTTCCTGAAAGAAAAGTATTAACCCCTCCACAACGTAAGCAGATATATGCGTTAAAAATACGACAGCAGTCAAGTACAATAAGCTTGTTTACACGTCAGCGCGTGTGTCTCCATAGAAACCGTTATAACTCCGTTATTGTTTTAGTTACATCCGTAAAATAAAAAGTGAAAGGTCGATAGTGAATCATGCTGCACATCTCTATTCAAGTTGTCCATAGAAATATAACATCCACATAAAAAGAACATTCTGTCAGACGCGCAGTCTGACACATAATTTATCCCGCCAAATTTCCGACGGGCGCCCGACATCGTTAATTTCTATTAAATATTTTTATATGAAATGATAAAAAAGTGAGGTGACAAAAGTGTTTATTACACATTTATACAATAGAATAAGTATTGTTGTTTACATAATCTGTGATTTTAGTACCGTTTTCACATAAAAACATCACGTGAGTCATTTTCACATTTTTTTTATGTTTGCATTCTAAATTTTAATATTTACAAATATTAATATTTATTTGTAATATAATAATTCGAAAGCTTATTTTGTAACCTGTCTAAAACAGTTTTTACTATTCGGCTACGTTCAGAAATGTTTCATTTATAGAGCTTTAATTGTGAAGCGGTTATAACTAAAAGTTTTCGTAAAATGTCATTTCGTTTAAGACACCAAAAGCTAATATTCTCGAAAATTCGGAGGGGTTAAATTCTCTTAAATATTTGTTTGTTTGGATAGCTTTCTCACAAAGTTCATTCACCTCTTTCTGTCTTTCTGAAGCATGCACATTCTATGTTATAGAAGGTATTTATTTGTGGTTTGTTGGTTTGTCTATTATTATAAATTAGATAACATTTATGTGTCGGTCGGTGGTTGAGTGGGCATAGCGCTTGGGTCCCACCCGGGCGTCGCGTGTTCGATTCCTCGGCTGGCTAAGTCCTCCATCTCAACACAAGCAACATTTTCGGCTTTCTGTGGTGGTAGTAGGAGATTTTCAAACATTGTTGGGTTATTCGTAACCCGGGAATGTTTGTCTTTCTTTTTAAGATAAAATAAAAAAAAATGTATATTATTTGCTGTCAAAAGTTTTTCTTGAAGTAAATGTCTACGTCAATATGTTATTTCTCATATCAGTATTTTTTAGCAAGCAACATGCTAATTTTCATTATTTGATGATAGATTTGTAAAAAATTCCAAGATAATTTGCTTTGTTGAATCCTCAGGTTTTCCTTATTGATACATTATCCTTCAAAGAAATGAAATTGATGATCTGGGCCTGTCCTGAGCCAATGGCACCTAGCGCCATTAAGACCTGTATACTAACTAATTTATGAATAGATATGCTTGATGTCGACAATTTTGCACGATTCTACTTACCTTTTTTAAATATTTTTATTCTGTTTAAATAAGATGTTCTCTGTTATTATCACATTTTCTAACTTTCTATACCAAGAGCACTTCATATTTTTTTGTTGTTCTAACACACATTAAATAATTGTATCCTATACCTAAATACTAGCTTTTATCACACACAGCATACTTAGTTTTATGTCAGGTCTTGTATAAACCTAGTATATTTTTTTAACCCAGCCAGCCCGGACCGGGGACTACAAGATCCCCAAGATCCACCTTTTTGCGATATCTCGTTAATTAATTATACAATTTCATTCATATTTTTTGTAATCCTTGAGAAAATATCAAAAAATTTTTTGCCATTTTTTGTTTTTCAATATTCAAAGCACATAATATTGAAAAAAAAAATGTTTTTGATAAATATTAGTGCAAATCGCGGTGCCCGCTAGCATTTTGATACCATTATTTTTGTCCTTACTTTACGTTCTCGAGTCATGTTTTTTTTTTCAGTCTAACTTACCCGGATGGCCACCCGGGACAGCCCGTAATACATATGTGAAGGAGCGAGACAGTTATACTGTTTGAACATTCTGCCAGTTATACCTACGCCGCAATTATCTTTCAACAGTCTCGGTCAGTTTCGACCTTTTTCAGAAAACACGTGTTTAGTTTCTGAGGATGTGGGTGGTTTGGTATATTTATGCTGAGGATGTTAAACGTTTGTTAGGTTTCCGATATTATTATTTATGATAACGTTTTTTTGTACATAAAAATATTATCTGTAGGTACGCTCCTTTTAAGCTTTCTTAGTCGTATTACTTAAAATTTGGGATGGGTAAAAAATTTGGCAGGCAGGTATGGGTACCGCAGCCCGGGAACCATTTATTGGATAACCAACACCCCTGCCGTAGGTCACCCCAAGTAGTAAGATTCTCTACGTTTGGTGGCTTAGGAGGGGTGCCGGGTTCATGGGGTGAGGTTTGTCTAGGTCTTATGTACCTTTTATAGTTTGAATAATAAAATATTTTAACAAAAAAACAATGTTAGTGCACTGTAAAAGACAAAACACCTATAAAATACACTTTGAAAATAATCCGGAGGGTATTAGGAAAAACCATATGTGATATCTTGTAGTGCGGGTAGTAAATAACATACGATAATGTTATAATGTTTATTGTTGAAGAGATTAAACTGGAGAGAGCACACAACAGCCCGTACATCCCTTTTATACAACTCCATACTCGCTGTCTCGCTCTCATGCCGTCACACTCACACACATACATCACACCCCCACACTTAAATCCTAATTACATATATATTTTACTCTCAAAATTATACAAGGCAAATATTTCAACTCCAGTATATGTAATTATATTCTTGATCTTCAATCCGTGTAGCATGGGCGTTGACCTCGAGGGCGTAACCTCCCCTCCCATGGTGTAGGTGACCTGCAAAAATCAGAGGAATTAGGAAACTTGGTCATGTCCACATCCGAGAGTGGACCCAGGTCCAGCAAATCATCAGACCTGTCACTCTCCCCCCACCTAACCTTCCTCTCTGAAATCTGATCATGGTGGCGTTTCCAAATTTGTCCCGTAGACGTAATTTTAACTAAATAAATCCTATTCCCCAATCTTTTAAAAATTTTCCCTAAAATCCATTTCTTATTATTACTTCTTAAATCCCTAGTTAAAACTTTAGATCCAACATCAAAGTACTTTTTAAATTTTCTTCCTCTATAATACTTTTTCTGTTTATGCTGGCTCAATAACATCTTGTTTTTAACCATGTTGGCAATCCCTTTAAAACCTTGACTCTCAACATTATCCATTATTGGAATAATCGTATTAAAAATTGATCTAATCTTCCTACCCAACATTAATTTACTAGACTCAATGCCCGTAGACATCGAAGGCGTATTTCTAATATCAACTAAAAACGTTAAAAGTTTATCTTCAAAATCAGTAGGAAATTTATTATTTACCATAATTTTTTTTTTAAATTCTTCACTGTTTTAACCCCATTTTCAGCTAAACCGTTAGAAGCAGGATGCTGTACAGCTGAAGTCAATGATTCTATATTGTAATTATGACAAAATTCCTTAAAAACTGTTGATATGAAAGCTGTACCATTGTCACTTACAATTTGTTCCGGGATTCCGAAAATAGAAAATAATCTTTTCAAAACTTTTATTGTACAAAACGAATCTACTTTATTTACAATATGACAGTCTATCCATTTTGTAGTTGCATCAACAATTATCAAAAAATTATGACCTCCCAAAGGCCCCATGAAGTCAATATGCAATCTACTCCAGATTAAACCATTGATTGGCCAAGGTGCCAACTCAACTTTACACGGAGTAGGTAAACATTCCATGCATCGAACACACTGTTTCACAGTTGCTTCTATATCATTGTTCATTCCGAGCCAAAAAAAATATTACGAAAAAAATGTAACAAAACCCATAGGATTCAGTAAACCAAATGCAATGCTTACCATCCCCCAGAAGGAAATAATCGAAGGAATGATGAAAAAATGTAACAAAGGTGTAAAATGTAACGGTGCCGCAACACCGTCAATAAAACTAAATAAATCATAAATGTTCAATATTGCAGAGAACCAATGACGCTCTGACATAATTTAGTTCAAATTTTATTAATTATCTTAACAATCCTTTAAAAGTCTATTCCTTTTTACTACCCGAGTACAACATTGCATATTAAAAGGGGACAAGCTTTCTAAAGATTACATGAATTGAAAATTAAGCTTCACATATTTATATCATTATTATTTTGTTTTAATTTTAATACATTTTAATCTACTTTTTTATTGGTCGTTTTTTCATGGGAGCCCTTTACCGCTCCAAATAGTTGTGTGTCGATTTCGGCTTCCTTCAGAATGGAGATAGTATAATAGACTTTTGCGTGTTTTTTTTTATTGAACATAACAATGTGTATCAGCCTGAAACACTCATCAACATTGAAAAATCTTCCGAGAAAAGATACTTGCCGCCAACGGGACTTGAACCCGTGTCCTTCTGATTGCCGGTCAGCTGCTCTTGACCACTGAGCTATGGGGGCTTATCAAATACCCGCCAAATAATTCAATATATACTAGTGTTTCATTCAACAATTACTGCTTATTATATTTTTTCCACCTGAAAACAACCAACTTTATTTTTGCGAGAGAGACATTGTAAGTGTTAAATCCCTCGGTAGGTGGCGTCGAGACAAATTATGACTACATTTATTGGGGAAATACTTAAACTTGTCAAATATTAACGGGACTTGAACCCGTGTCCTTCTGATTGCCGGTCAGCTGCTCTTGACCACTGAGCTATGGGGGCTTATCAAATACCCGCCAAATGCGGCAAGTATCTTAGCAAGCATTGGCGGCAAGTATCTTTTCTCGGAAGATTTTTCAATGTTGATGAGTGTTTCAGGCTGATAATTGCTTATAATAATTGTTACCCTTTGTGCTATGCATAAAAATCTTGTCTAAACGTTAGTTTATAAATTAAAAATAATAATAACAATGTGCATATTATTATTCAATGTTTACAATTATATTTACAATTATATTACAATGTTTCTGGTCTAGGAATTTAATTTCTAAATAAATATATTTATACATTTTCATTTGACAAGTTCACAAGTATACAGGCAAGCTGAAATCTCTGAATTTGAAATAATTTTTTTAAAGAATATTTGCAAAAGTTATTTATTTATACATTATTAAGTTAACCTATGTAAAGAAATTGTCGTTGTTATGTTAACAATACTTTTTTTTTAAATTTATCGAAATACTTGTAAGTTTAAATAAAATATAAAGAACAGTCAAAACTGCAACTGTTTACAAATTATTTTTATTTAAAAATATATCCCACTGGTTTAGAAAGCGCTGGCTAGCTATGGCTTCAGTGGCTATTACAGCTCCGGTCACATTCCGCATCAAGCCAGATGGTTGACATGACGTCACTTAGAACACATAATATTTTGTGATTTGTACAAATACGAGCGGGGGCTTGCGATTCCCCGGTTCGGTGCACGCGGAATTTTTGGATGCTTAGTATGGGGAAGGTTAACTACAATAGAATCCGGATATAACGAACCTCAAGGGACCGGCGATACTTAATCGTACTAACTGGATGACGCATAAAATGGCCTGATAATTTAAGCTTGTTTTTATTATGATACATATTAATGTTTTTGCAATTATTGTTATGAAATATGTAATAGTACAAAAAGATAAATTTCTTTTTAGGTAAATAAAACATTTAATACAAATTATAACTTTAGATTGATAAAATCGTGCGGTTTGAATCGCAAAAATGCGAACTGTTCAAACATCGGCGGTTAGTTAGCGATTAGCGATCAGTTTCGATAAGTTAAGTTAGATTATTGTCTTCGCCTTGCTTTTGCTGACTTACATTTGACTATTCATTTATACTATTAGTAGTTTCATCGTTTTTCACTCTTCTGCAGGAAAGAAAGCTTTGAAAAATAAATATATTGGGCTCCTTTACGAGCACCTGAACCGGAAGGAGTTGTTTTCCCTTTTTTGTAACAATCCTGTATGTTTTTCCATTTTTTTTGGAGTGTTGTACCTGAAAATAATGTCATTATTAATTTTCTTGTTATAGATATCTTGGTACGGGTTGTTCATTAGGAGAATTAAGCTACAACTATCGCCTTGGAAAATCTAGGATTACAGGAATTGTCCGTGAAGTGTGTAAATCGTTGTGGAAAAAGTTGGTTAGTAAAGTTATGGCCGAACCAACTAAAGATTTCTCGAAGAGAATAGCTCAAGAGTTTCAGAGATATGCGGATTTTCCAAATTGCATTGGTGCTATAGACGGCAAGCATACCCGAGTTATAAAGCCTGTCGATTTGGGATCATTGTATCATAACTACAAACATTTCTTTTCTAGAGTGCTCTTAGCAGTTTGCGATGCCAATTATTGCTTTACTTATGTTGACATTGGGGCTTATGGCAAAAGCAGTGATTCCGCAATATTCAAAAATTCTTTATTTTATAAACGACTGATAGAAAAATCATTAAATATACCACAACCTGAAGATTCCATATTACAGGTCTTTTTTCCACTTCATCAATAAATAACTCTGTGTCGAAGTGATCCATAGCTAGCTCAGGCGTACTCTCGTTGTGACATGTTGATCGCGCGGTGCCCGCAACGCTACTGAACGCTAAGGAAGATCTCCATAGTAATAAAACCGCGCGGGCGCCACACGATTCTATTTTCTAGCGGTTGAGTGGCGGTAACCGCGCGGTTAGAGTAACCGTGCGATTATGTCTGAATGATTATATAAATACCTGCGTAAATAAGACCCACGAGGTTCCCGCGCGATTCTCAAACCGCGTGGATCCCACCTTGTCTGAACTAGCACTTAATGGTACTACTCCACATAACAAACATACACAATTGTACGTTTATACAAAAAAATACAATGTACCATTGGAGGTCCGTGAGTTTTCAGTGGCACTAAGGTTGACAAAAAATACGATGTTATTGACGTTTTTGTAGCTGAAAATGATTTTTTTTTTCAAAATTTCAAATTTTTGTATGAAGATCTTCAGGATTCTTTCAGTCAAGGGATGTGCCGCATCCAGATACTAAAAGATCTTCATACAAAAAGTTGATATTTTGAAAAAAAAAAATTTTTTATTTCAGCTACAACAACATCAGTAATGTCGATTTTTCAATGTTAGCACTCTAACTCACTGAAAACTCAGACTGCCACTCCAATGTATGCAAGTAAATATGTGGTTACTAATGTAGAAAATTATGGTAATGTGCGCGGGGAGTAGCCGGGCGCAGGGAGTCGGCGATGCGCCGGGCGGTGGGGTATTGGTGTGTAAAACAAAACACTGCACATCATTTTAACCGGATGAATTATCATTAAAATAGGTCGCTTTAAGCAATTGGTCACTTTAAGCAATTGGTTGCTTTAAGACCAATCTCTAAGTTGAATGTAATGGGTAAACTTTTTGAAAAAATAGTTTTTGATATCATTTTTCCTTACGACCACACATAATTTCGAATCAACACGGTTTTGTCACCAAAAAATCAACAGAAACTAATCTATGTGAGTTTGTTCACACAGTCCTTGTTGCTATGGATAACGGATATCAAGTCGATGTAGTCTACACAGACTACTCCAAAGCCTTTGATAAAATCCCACACAGCATCTTAATTGAGAAAGTCGAAGCAATGGGTATACATGGTGACCTCCTTCGTTGGTTAGCCTCTTATCTCGACAATCGTACGCAAGCTGTAACTGTACAAGGATTCTGCTCTAGTTTCGTCCCCGTAACCTCAGGAGTTCCCCAAGGATCTCACCTTGGCCCCCTCTTATTCAACATTTTTTTGAATGACGTTAACAAAACTATTCGTAACTCTCAACTGTACCTATATGCGGATGACAAAAAGATTGTCAAAATCATTAAGTCTAAGATGGATTGTCTAGAGCTCCAGAATGACCTTGACTCTCGGGTTAATGTATATTGTCTAGAAAATCGCCTTCTTTTGAATGCAGATAAATGTAGTGTTATATCTTATTCTCGAAAGAAACACACAATATTATATCCCTACATTATTAAGAACAATATTTTAAACAGAGTAAATGTAATAAGAGATCTTGGAGTTCTATTAGATAGTAAGCTTCTTTTTCAATCTCACATAAAGCATATCACGTCGAAGGCTTTGAAAATGTTGGGATTTATTCTTAGAGTAAGTTCAGCTTTCAAAAATCCACAAACATTTAAGACTCTCTACATATCCTATGTTAGAAGCCATCTGGAGTATGCTTCTACAGTGTGGAACCCTCATTGTTCTACATATACAGCAAATATAGAAAGAGTTCAGAAAAAGTTTATGAAATATGTCTCTTATCGCGTGCGAAATGATGAAAACTTTGTCCCCGTAAACCTTAAATCTCTTGATCAACGCCGAGATATCAGAGACCTATTAATGCTCTATAAGATTATTCATAACTTCATTGATAGCCCGTACTTACTACAAAATATTCATTTCAGATGTCCATTAAGAGTTACTCGATCTCCAGACACCTTTTATATCCCTAAGAGCAAGACAAATTATCTTGAAAATGTATTTGTAAGAAGAAGCTGTAGCACTTTTAACAGATTATGCCCAAATATCGATGTGTTTAATACAAACCTTGATAAATTCACAGCATGCATAAAAAATAACACTATTGAATGCCACATGTTTAACTAAAAACTTAATATTTCATTGATTTCTGTATTTCTCTTTTTTATTTTTAGTATCACCATATTTTCTCCTACTTTTAGCAGTTCGAATTCAAATAAAATCACTTCCTGAAATATATTATTGATATTCATCAAAATTTAACTGTAATCCCTTGAAAATTTTCAGTTAATTACTTTTTGTAGATTTAAGTAAGAAGATATTATCATAATTGTTTATTTCAGGTGTAGGTATTGTATATTTTTGAATTATGGTTCTAAATTGAAATTTGTCGTTATTTTATTGGTCTATGACATACTTATTTTTATCACTGTCATTTATGAATTTTGTACAGTCTGTTTATAACGCTAATAAAAATAAAATAAAAAATAAAATAAAATAAAAATAAAATAAGCAATTGGTTGCTTTAAGCAATTGGTCGCTTAAAACGAAGTCATACTAAACGAACACGTTTTCCTATTAAAAGTCGTGACAACCGAATTCTACTGTATTACATAAGTACATATTTCTTTTGTATTTATTTTCAATATTATCGCATTGTACTTCTTATAACAACTGTATCACTTCGGCAATATTATTTTTCTGTACTCATTCATTCTTATTTTGTTCTTAATACTACTGATACCCTGTGTACCACGGTATACTTATAATCTCACGTATCATTTTAATATGTAAGCCATTTTATGGCGATTAAATAAATAATTACGCTATATTAGGTGTTAGGTATTATCGTGCTTAGACTCCTTAGCTCCTTGGTGTATTGGCAAGTTGGCACTTGAAGCCGATTATAAACTGTTCCACACTAGACGCCAGTAAAAATACCAATTACGATGTAGTTTATGGGAGAAATGCGTGAACCCAGATCCCAGATCCCAGATACCAAATAGTTTTTTTTTTTTTTGGGCAGACGAATATTTCCGGGTTACGAATATCCTGACAATATTTGAAAATCTTCTACCACCACCGCAGTAAGCGGAAAATGTTGCATGATGGAGGACTTAGCCGGGTGGGACCCAAATGCGAGGCTAACTCGACCACTGACTGGTCGAGTTTGTTATGTAGTTTGCCTCCAGCCTGTCGAAATGGCATGCATATTTGGCTTTACGGCTGGTCTATTTATTCTGATGTCAGTGACCATGATCAATTATTTTAATAGATTTTTTGGTTTCTTCCAGGCAATATCTCTACTCAACGACTACTCAGAGTGGATCACCTTTGGTAATGGAGTGACGGCAGAGCTGAGTCTTATTGGAGCTGTTTCTTTTGACCTGGCTGCACAAATCCAGCTCTCCATGTGGAGTCGGGTGGCACACTCACTTGTTGAGAAACAGTAAGAATCTTAATTCACGTATAAAAAAATTATCTTTGTTTGATTTTGATGCTGATGCTGGTATAATTTTTTATTCACAAAAGTTTTATAAGAATTAGTTATTTCCAGTATCCTTACATCCTATCAAAATTGAGTAAGTGAAGGATTACTCAATACCATTTCTTAACTTCGAATGACATTTTTCAATGCCAATAAATATCAACAATGTTGTGAAAGCTAAACATGATAAATCAATTCAATATTTTCCCTTTTTTGTACAAAACCACACAGTATTTGTAAGTGAAGGCAATAGAATGTGCTATCACTAAATAAAGTTTGTTCATATGAAGCAGATTCTTTGTGATGTGAATTTATAATTTAAAATAAAACAATACCTTTTTAAACATCACTTTTATACTTTATGCCGACCGGGTTTCGCTATAACCATAGACATCCAAATGGATAGACGAGAAGATACAGGTGAGGGGTAAAACCAAACAATGGGGGGGGCGAAGAGGGAAAGATGACTGTAATTCGTCAAAAAATCAATCTGACAGTATACAAGGTGTCCGAAAACTCGTAGTACAAGCGGAAAACTGGTGAATCCTCATCACATTTGGAGTCGATTTTGTAGTATAATTTTTTTTGATTTGAGCTTTCGTTTTCGAGTAAATCGAGTCAGAAGTTGATTTTTTTTTTGGTCAAATTCTTATAAATTATTACTGATGATCATAGTACCTAACTAAAAAAAACTATTTAAAAGAAAACAAACAAAGAAATCCGGATTTAAAGCATTATTTTGAAATTATCCATAATTTTATTCTGTGTTTTTCGGTCATTTCACGGTTAAAAACAGCTGGCCTAATATTATTTTCGCGCTCGTCAGAGTGCAATGCGAAATTTGCTGTCCCTTTCTGCGCTCGGTTCGATGAACACAATTAGAAGAGGTAAGCTACATTTTTCAAAAAATGACTTGACCTTGAACTGTGAGCTCACGAACCAAATTCTTTACCCGAGAAGCATACGGATGCAAGTCCAAAAAGGTAAATGTTCAGGAGAGCCAAAAAAGTATTTTTTCTGTAAGTATGGTCTCATAACTGCTAACCCTGTACAAATCGCAAGTGCGCCCCACGGTTGAATTTGGCAGCCACCTCTGGTCTGGAGCTCCAAAATACCTGAAAAATACCCTCGACTCTGTGCAGAAACGGGCGGTCCGTTTGATAGATTCTCCCATCTTAACAGACGGATTGCAATCTTTAGAGCACAGGCGTCGGGTGGGAATGCTATCCTTGTTCTACCGGTATTACAATGGAGAATGCTCCGAGGAACTAGCATCATTGATCCCTTCGGCCCCGGTGCATAGTCGGGAAACACGCCAAACGCGTGCCCAACATTTGTACACAGTTGACATTTGGCCCTGAGGGAAATTATTTTCCTCAGGGCCTCCTTTGTGGAGTTAATGTAAAAAAAAAAAAACTTCTTCGGATATCCGTGCTGATAGATAACAAAAAAAGTTATTATTAAATCAATTAGTTTTGTTTTAAAAACGAGCAAATAAATCGAAATATTTTATAGTAAAGCCTTTAAAAATAGTTGTTTAAAAAAAAAACGCTGACTTGAGTCAAACAAAAACATGGACTTGAGTCCTACTGCCTCTAATTGAAGTGGACTATTTTGTTATGACATGTGGTGTATTATAAAAGGAATAAAGTCCATGGTACATCCTTCTGCTTCTAAGATAGTTGTTGCATCATGGTAATTGCATCCATATGCAATTTTGAAAATCCTATTTTTCTTCATGATAGGACTCTTTCTGCCACTGATAAACATGATAATTTACTTCAAGTCTGCATCAAAAACTCATTTCTTCAAATTTTAGACTTGCATTCGTATCATCCTCGGGTACACAAACAAACATGGCCGCCAACAAAAATGGTCGCATGGTACAGTAGTGTTCGAAACGAATGTGAACAAGGTTATTATCATTTTTTTTAATAATGTAATAATTAGATTGAAAAAATAGTATAAAGCTAATTTTTTCTCCATCGACTACTATCATTTAGACAAGTGCTTAGCCAAAAATCCCCGCCCCTACCCCTCCTTGCTTCCCCGCCTGTGCCCCCATAAACATGAAGAGTGTAAGGGTTTCGTAAATCACGTCCATCTCGATTACTAAACAACATATTGGATTGCAATTTTTTATATTCTCTTTGCTGTAACATTGTCTACTATTAATGTCCAGTTAACTTCCGTCGTAACTTTTACCGTTTGTTTGTAATTCGTATGAAAAGATAAATTTTTTTGGCACGTAATTTTACTTTTTGTCGCAGAACTTTTTACGCCGACATTTTATGAAAAAATATTTCCTACAAAAGTTTTAGCTCCTACAATAGTTGATAAAAGGCAGATCGGTCTGTAATTGCTCACCTCATTTTTGTCTCCTTTTTTAAATATCGGAAATTATTGACGAACCTTTCGAAGTCTACATTTGACATCTTTGTTTGTACGCTCAACATTTGTTTTAAGTGTATTTGTGCGGATTTGGCGTAGAGCAAATGACCAGCAGCATGCAAAAAAGGTATCATTTGCTTGACTGTATTAATGTGCAAATTCCAATCGCCGATTCTCTCCGCCAGAATAAAGTCTAGAACCAAATTCACCAATTTAAACTCTTGTAGCCACAGTTTTGAATTTCTACTAGTTTTAACCAAATCTTCACACACTTCTTCTAGTCTTGTCATTATTTCGTTGGTTTTAGTGCACTAAAGCTATGTGGAAATCGTGAACGTGAAATACTCGTGTTAGTGGGGGTTATTCATAATGGAGCTAGTTTATACTTCCATTCAATAAATAAAGTTATAGATTTTAAACTGAAATACTATGGGAACTTGAACTGATACCAGTAAGCATAATCTCACTTCTTCAGTAAAACCAAAATTTAAAACAATTGACAAAAAATACAATTAATGAGTTAAACATCATACATGAGTAGTTCGTTAATGAATCGGCTGCCGCAGAGCGATGCAGAGATGGTGAACCAAGCATTCACGGTTGATATCTGGCGTTTTCTAGCCATAAAGTACACATTAAAATATATAATTTTACAGCTCATAGAAAGGGCTACAATCTTTGTACGAAACATTTTTTCATAAAATGTCGGCCTAAAAAGTTCTGTGACAAAATGTAAAATTACATACCAAAAAATATACAAATTTTTACCTTTTAATACGAATTACAAACAAACGGTAAAAGTTACGACGAAAGTTAACTGGACATTAATTGTAAACAATGTTACAATAAAGAAAATAAAAAATTGCAACCCGATATGTTGTTTAGTAATCGAAATAGACGCGATTTACAAAACCCTTACACTTTTCATGTTTTGGGGAGGGGGGCGTAGGCGGGGAAGTAAGGGGGGTAGAGGCGGGGACTTCTGGCTAAACACTTGTCTAAATAATAGTAGTCGATGGTGATTCAACTGGTGTTCTACGACATAGGCTGACTGGACTATTAATTATATTCCACCTCCATGGGAGGAATGAATTCATGCGTCCGTCACTCCTGGATACACGGACTCTCAGATTCCTCCCAACCCCTCATACCCTTGGTAGGTATACCTCTTTTTGTTTGATGTCCGCAATAATTAACTAATTAACTCTGCAACAATCATGTGAGATCAGTGGTGTATCTGGGATTCCAGACTATCCCATCCCGCCCCATGCTATCCCATTACGGCCCCCCCCCCCCGTTGAGGTAAATATGATCGCGACAATACGCTTAAAAACTGTTCAAGATGTGGTGAGATTTTGCTGGACTCCCCCCCCCCATTTTGAGGTCACGTAATTAATGCCCCCTAAGTTAAACTCCCGAACAACATGAGCAATATTTTTGTATGTAAATGCACTCGTGAGTAACTTAACAAAAATGCAAATAAGCCGTAAATTTTACCTAGGAATACAAAGGCCGATTAATTCCTTGAGTGATAAGTTATAGGACAAAATTAAGTCGTACCGTATTTAAACTAGAAAGTTGGTTTCTAATTTCATATTATTGTTGAAAGTTATTGTTTTGATTAAAAGTGAAAAAATAAGTAAATAAACTAATAAAAAAATAAGTGAATTAAGAAAATAAAACAATACTCAATCATAAATGTCGTAAGTGAGTTCAAAACTGCAAATTTGGAATGTTAAATAAATTAAAAATAATATTCCCAGTGTTCAGCGCAAATTAAACACTACTGCACGGGGAACACGATTCGACTGACCATAGCAAGACAATGGGACACGGGAACTCCCTTATCTGGGTAAATATTTTTACGCAGTTTAGTATGGGTCTTGATTTCGTTAACACCCCTTTGTGTTTTCAAACTTGAAAAGTGAATATTTGCGAATAACAGTAATTAATTTCGCTGGTTTTTAACAAACTTTTGGGGTATTTTCATATTGAGAATATTGTGGATTATAATGGAATATACCAACGCATGTTAATGCGTTTTTTGTGATGTACCAATGACATGTTGTGTTTTTTGTGATGTACTACCTACTTAGTGTTTTTGGATTAAGGAACGTTACAACATAATGTAAGTTTAGAACACACCTATGCTAGTAATTTTTCTCACAAGGCTTGTTCGTTGTTCGAATTGATCCAGTACTAAGTAAAGTACCTAGCGAGAGAGTTTTAGAGAGCATCTTCGCTCTAAAATCATGAGATTTCCGTGTATCGGAAAAAACTTTAACCCTCATATAGCCGAAAATTTTTTTTTTTTTTTTTTTTTTTTTTAATTTTAAATGTAAAAATGCTTAAATTGAATATCTTTATGTTTATTTGGGTTCTCTTTGTGATGCAGGTTCACCAGTTTTCCGCTTGTACTACGAGTTTTCGGACACCGTGTATAGGCATCTCGCATTATAATATGACCATTTAGTTCTTAAAAGCAAAATCTGCTTTTTTCCAAAACCTATTTACTCCAAACCAAACATAAAAATTAACTTATTAATAACCAATGTACAATAACCATTAAATAAAATAAATATAAAACTTTCTACTACAACACATTAATACTTGTCACACATAATCATAAATAAACACGTAAACACCTCAGCACAGGTTCTACTAGTGAGGTGTTCACGAAACATACAATACCTATCCACAGTTTCACCTTCGCAAACCTACCATACACCCTACATAATAAAATTGTAAAATATATTATGTAAAAATGTTTTCAAAATTTATCTATTATGTAAAAATGTTAATTAATAGGTAAATACTGTAATACATAGAAATAAATAAATGAATAGACCTTTTTACACGGGAGCGCGAATTGCTTGCCACGTTAATAACATATTTGCGTAGGCCAAATGTACACCCCGAAAAGATTCGCCCGTTTTCACATAGCAATATTTTGTTGCCGTGTTTAGTTAAGACACTTTTACAAATGTTTCATAATTTACTTACCCCTGTAACCAGCGACGAGCACACTGGAGAACCGCCCACATTCGCTATGTTCGCATAATATGTAGGTATAATGTATAAGCACAAGCTGCCATTTTTGGCGTGTTATTTCGTTAAATGTATGGATGTTACTTCCACGCTGTACATGAAAGAATGATGACGTCACATATTTTAGATTCAAGAGGGGGAAATAATACGTTTTCATCACTTAGGGCAGGTCAAGATATATTCATATGTCCGTGTCTATAACCGTAGCTTTGTAGCGAAACCCGGTCAGCATAAAGTATAACAATAAAAAGTGGTGTTTACAAAGTTATTGTTTTATTTTAAACTAGCAGACCCGGCCACACATTGCTGTGGCTAATGAAACACAACGCCATTACCCAACCTTTATAACCAACGCCATCTGTTAATTTGCATACATATCAAATCCACACAGCCCGCTGCCTGCTTGCCAGCCTGCTTCCTTTATATATTATATATTTCAACCAATTTACACAAAACCTTGACATATATACCTAAACCTACCTCATGAATCACTCTATCTATTGGTGAAAACCGCATGAAAATCTGTTGCATAGTTTAAAAGATCGAAGCCTACAGACTGCGGGAGCGACTTTGCTTTATACTATGTAAAGCTTACCATAAATAAAGATTTTGAACTTATGTATAATTAAAAAAAACTTTTTTTAGTGCTGGAATCGTGGTGCAAGGTCTACTCCGGGCAGACACTTCCTTTGTCAGGTCTCAAGTAGAGTTTGTACTGACCACTGAACCCAAACTAGATCTGGTGTCCGATCTAGACTTCTACAACACCAATTCTCTCTGCATGCAACTGAAACAACCCGATACAACACTCAAGTAAGAAAAATCACTTATTTAGTTAACATTAGTCAATCCGTGTACCAATTTAAAGAACATAACAATATGTAACCCTTTGCAAATAATATAAGTCTGGATCCGCAAGGAACTCGTTACACTTGCCTCGATTCCAAGGTAACCCTCCACCCACCCCTCCCCTCACCCCCTACCCCTCCACATTCCCTCTCCCCACACCACTCCCCCCATCAACCCCCTCCCCCCCACCCCCTACCCCACCCCACACCCTCCTCCATCCTTCCCCTTTCCCCTTACTTCCCTCCCCCCTCTCCCACCCTCCTTCCCCTCCCCTTTCCCCCTCCACCAACACCCTCCCAACACCCCCTCCCCACTCCACCCCTTTCACCTTTCCCCCTCCCCTTTCTCCCACCCCTCCCCTCCACCCTCCTACCCCTCCCCTTTCCCCCTCCACCAACACCCTCCCAACACCCCCTCCCCCCTCCCCACTCCACCCCTTTCACCTTTCCCCCTCCCCTTTCCCTCCCCTTTCTCCCACCCCTCCACTCCACCCTCCTTCCCCTCCCCTTTCCCCCTCCACCAACACCCTCCCAACACCCCCCCCCCCCCTCCCAACTCCACCCCTTTCACCTCTCGCATTCCACACATTCATTCCCGACACATTCAGTTTTCAAACTGGTCGTGTGCCACCTATTATAATTTTTATACAAATTTCATAATGCCAGAACTCAACGGTAGTTTTATACAAAATAACGAATAAAAAAAGAGAATTATCCAATATGGTGCAGTCGTTCGGGTTTATGCGCAAACATACATTTCGGTGATTCATTTTTAGAGATAGTTATTAAGTACGACGCCCACAAAGCACTCTCTTTAGGATGAATTGCCTGATTAAAAAAAAAACATCGTTTCCTAGGTGACAATTGGTTTGCTTCTTTTCTGACGTTTGCAATAAATCGATTTTGTTAGGGACAGAAAACGTATGATAAATAATTTCATAACGCCAGAGATTATTCATAACGCCAGAGCCTACCAATATATATAGCCTATAGATCTCGCAAATAATATAGCTTTCTGTTAGTGAAAGAATTTTTAACACTCCCGCTCCGGACCGGGGGAGCACAATTACACTAACGACAGGTTTACTCTGTATCTCAGTTGTCTTTTGCACCATATACTCAATAGTTTTAGTAATCCTAGAAAAACTATTTGGTTATCGATCTGTTTTTAAAAATGTATATCGCATTGCTAGTTTTTTTAATATTAAATAATTTTTATCAAATTCCGGCAAAGTATCTGTAGTCCCCCCCCCCCCCGCCTCGCCTCTGTTACATCGCCTAGCGTTTCCCCGTTCCTATCAACTGAAGATTCCACGGACTGGTAGCGGATTGGTAAAAGTTGCCTTTTAATGTAAATGGCTGTGTCATAATAATTGAGTCACGCTAGCTTTCTTACTATCGCCTTTACCCTTTTGCTTTACATAATGATTGACAAAGATGAAAATGGGCGTTGGTGTAACTGGACAATTCTAAGCGATAGCAAGCAATTTCTAAGTTATTAATTGGAAAGGACCAAATCCCGTTCGCTTACACTGCGCACCTCATATGTTCTTTTTACAATGCGTGCCGGTTCCAGAGCATTCCGTCTTGATCATTTCCGGTAAAAAACAGAATTCACAATTTTTAGAAACATTATTAAAATTACAACCGTCTTTGTTTGTCGTGCGAAATACAAACAGATTCGAAAGAGACAATTATTTTATTCAATTGGTTGAAGGAATTTGTAAAAATGAACTTGAAGACAGTACAGGATGGTTAAAGTCTACAGTAAATAAATAGTGTTAAATTGTGTTCGGTTTTAACTGCTAACTTGTTTTGTTTTGTAAAATTTAATTTGGGAGGCGGATATGGGTACCGCCACCCCGAGAACCATTTATTGGATAACCAACATCTCTGCAATAGGTCACCCCAAGTGGTTAGATATGTTTGATGACTTAGCAGGGGTGCCCGGGTTCATGGGGTGAGATTTGTCTGGGTCTTGTTGGCGGATGGGTCTGCCCACCAGCTGCATGGCAGGACGGATCGAGAGAGACTGTTTTTTTTTTTACATTAGCTCCTCACAGGAGGCCCTGAGGAAAATAATTCCCTTCAGAGCCTATGTCATCTTTGGGGATGCTGTGTGGAGGGTCTTTTTAGGAAAGGAAGGAGAGGAAGTTCTGAAAGGGAAAAGGGATGAAGGTTAGGTAGGAATCTGGGGGTCGGGGTATCCAGGAATACATCACTTCTACTGCGGTACAAGGCTATGTTCCGAGAGAGTACGGCTGGAAAAAGTCAAAGGGACTCCCTCAAAAATCTCTCCCAATGCGGCCTGCCATGCAGCTGGTGGGCAGATCGTTCCGCCGTCAAGACCCGGACAATCCTCACCCCATTAACCCGGGCACCCCTGCTAAGTCACCAAACGCAGCGAACCACTTGGGGTGACCTATGGCAGAGGTGTTGGTTAACCAATAAACGGTTCCCGGGGCGGCGGTACCCTTACCCACCTCCCAAATCTTAATCTTGAAGGCGACCTTTTGATATCTCCAGCAGGATTCTCTCGGAATAAAGCCGTGCATCGCAGTGGGAGGGATGAATTCATCCGTCCATCACTTCTGGACACACTGACCCTCAAATTCCTACCCACCCCTCATACCCCTTTCCTTCCCCGGACTTCCTCTTCTTCTTTTCATAAAAATATGCTCCGCACAGGATCCCCAAAGATGACATAGGACCTGAGGGGAATTATTTCCCTTTTAAGGAAGCAACCCTAGGGGAATTTTTTCAAGGGGTTGCTGCATTTTTTTATAGTAAAAACCACTTGTCAAATGAAATGAAATGATGTATCTTAATATTATTCTAGCTTGTTATTTCGTCACTTGGAAACATTGATTTTTTTATCTGCGAAAAAGTGCATCTCACATTTTGTGTGAAATGTCATAATTTTTCATTAAAAAAAGTTATTGTACTGCAATTATCACAGGAAAGTCTCATATCCTAGGCACACTTTTTAGGGTAAATTGCCTATTTCAAAAAAAAAAAGTCTCGAGACTTATTTTTATTATGTATGAAGAACCATGTTTTGGCCTTTTCCTTTTTTTTTATCTGTGGCCTCTGTTTTTATCTTACTCCTGCAACCATTGTGCATTATTAATTCATGTCACTCTTTTCCTTGTGTATTTTTTCCTGTTAATTTAAAAAAAAATTAATTCAGTAAAATTTTGTTAACAAAATTTGTCGTACATTTTCCCCAAAAAATGTTAAAAAGTCTTCAAAAAGAATGCAGAAAAAATTAGGTTTTATAAAAAAATATTCTGTCTTTTTTATGCTTTTATTATGCAAATTTTGTATATTTACTATGAATGTCAATCTTTACTTTATAATCACTAAATTTTTATTGAAAAAATCTACTTATCGTAATGCAGAACTCAACTCCCAATAATAGATACTAGAATTTTTAAATGTTTTAGTTTTCTGTTGTCTCAGTTCGTTTTTGTGAAAGTAAAGATTACATACAGTTGGTATTATATTATTACTAGCTGGTACCCGGCAATGCCATTTAAAGAAATAAATTGTTTCACCCTGCACGTTCTTTCCCGTGCATCCCCGTTCCCTTCCACCTTTCCCGCCTTCCCCCTCCCTCTCCGCGAACCCTACCTTCCTCCCGCCTTTCCTCCCTGCCGCTAAAATATATGAAATACACACATTTTCATTTGTACAAATTTTATAACGCCAGAGCTTACCATTATATACAGCTAATGTTACTCGCTGATAATGTAGCTTTCTATTGGTGAAGGAATTTTAAAAATTAGTTTGGTGGTTTAGGCGTGAAAACGTATCAAAAAAATGCACGCATTTTCGCATTTATAATATTAGTTTAGATAGTATGGATTGCGGCTCCAACGCACTTATTCTGTAATAAATGAATTATAATTATTACATATGATAACATTGTTCCAGGCACAATATCTACAAAATCGAGAGGATTCCCGGCAGCAAACACAAGCTGAGGAAATCTCAATATAAGACTGTCCACTTGCCCGGCAAAACCTACGCCCTCAACAGGAAGAACAATGAAATGTGCAATCTCATACACAATAAATAAACAGGAAACAGTCATCAACCTCCAAATTGTTTACCACGTCAAATTAGATTGTTACAACTTCACTAGTCTGAAAACTTAGTTGGTAAAAGTGTGTGAGGAAAGCATTATGACATTCTTCTGTAAAATATATTGTCAATGTGAATCCAGTTCCCTGTAAGCAAAGTTTGACCTCGACCCCTCAGAACAGTAACCACTTTTAAATTATGTTTTTCTTCAATGATACCCATCTAATAGCAACGTTGAACAATAATCAACTCTAAAGTTACTTTTTTTTTAGCCCATTTTCACATGATGTTATTATGTCAGATGGAACATTGTTATTCTAAGAGGGTCGATTTTCCTATTGTTGTGTTAGGACACTTACCCGACTCACTTTAACCGGTTGTTACTCCTGAGCTAATTTGAAGTTAAAAATATAGATGGTATTTTGGTCTCCGGTGACTTGTTTTTTTTTTTTTTTAATTCTCCTAAAAACAAAAAATATCAGTAAGTATTGGACATTAAGGGTCGTGGTGGGGAGTTACTTGGCTGAGTGACCAATGATGACATGTTTTTTTTTTGGTTACGTATGAAAAAAAAATTTCCAAAAAAACACCAGAGGCCAAATTTCATTTTATGTACTTATAAATGTATATATTTTACTCCAAATGAGGTCAGGAATCATTAGTTAAATCTTGTCTGGTACGTCTCTAATTAACCCCAAGATAGCTGCCGATCTTTTTCAAACATTATTAATTATGTAATTTTATTATACATACATATTATGTTTATTTATTTAAATAAAATGAAACAATGCAACTTTGTATAAACCACTTATAAAATGTGCAAATCCGACCGGTTTCGGAACAAACGTTCCTTCGTCAGGGAACACTTATACTAATTTGACAGTTTAGAACAATGTTTTATTAGGGTAGGGGTGGAGCCGTTGTTAGTTAATAATGTAGATTGGGTGGGTAGGTATTAGTGTAGAGTGGGTGGGTAGGGGAACAAATCCATGATTGGGCTATATGACAATATTTTTTGTTTGTTGATAATAGATTCATTATTTTTAAGGGATTTTTTTTATTTGTTCCCCTACCCACCCACTCTACACTAATACCTACCCACCCAATCTACATTATTAACTAACAACGGCTCCACCCCTACCCTAATAAAACATTGTTCTAAACTGTCAAATTAGTATAAGCGTTCCCTGACGAAGGAACGTTTGTTCCGAAACCGGTCGGATTTGCACATTTTATAAGTGGTTTATACAAAGTTGCATTGTTTCATTTTATTATAATGGATAACCACAAAGTAATAGCTACATTCAAAAATATATTTATTTATTTACTCCATTCCTGATTTGAAACATGTAGTTAAATATGAACCTTTTTTTAAATGGAGTTACACATAAAAAATAGATAAACCGATTGTTTAAATTAAAACCAGTGTCTAGACATTTATGTAGGAAGGTGTTGGCACAAGTAATGTTTGACCACTTTCCAGGCGAGACATATAACCGGTTAAAAAAAACAGATCTTAATTAATTAAATACTTGCGCATTAGTCATTAATTTATAAGTGGCGATTGGTTGATATGCGGTAAATACAGTTACAGTAACTGACAATACCACGGTGGGCATTGTCAGTTACTAACTAATTTGGGGGTCATTAGAGATTTGCAATCATACTGTTAATTTATGAAACTTTCCAAACACGTGATACATAATTCAATTTTTAATTAAATTTTTTGCAGATAGATGTAATATTATGGTCCTAACCCCTCAGGTAAATTTTTCAGAATAACTCGTATAGGTTTCATAAAAATTGTTGTCTTCCTTACTATAATGGTTAGAAATATGATCTAAACAGTGTTAGAAAGAGAAAATATCACGCTTTATATTTATGTCTAAAAGTTAACCACATGTGCACCAGTATGAATCCAATTTTTCCCCTCCGAAATTTGAACAAAAAAAATGATGAAACTTTGGGAATTTTTTATTAATTATTTTTACATGAAATGACAAAAAAGTGAGTTGATGATAATGTTTATAATACTAATAAAATATTTGTGTGTGTGTTTATTTTTTACTTATCAGTAATTTTAGTTAGAAAAAAATGCAAGGTGAACCATAAGTTTTAAGATTTTCACGGCCAAAAGCATTTTCGTTATTTGTTTTTAGGCGTTATGCCTGTTGCGCTACCTCCTTCTTTACCGGATCACCGGATCTGCCGGATCTGCTCTGATGATGGACACTGCAACGATGTCCGAAACGTTGGCTAAAGAAGGAGGTAGCGCAACACGGCATAACACCCCAAAAACAAATAATGAAAAAGGTGAACCATTTTTAAAACTTTCTAAAGTTTGCATGAAAAAAAATTGTTTTTAAAAATTGTATGTTTATTTTGAATTATATAATTTGAAAGCGAATTTCATCACCTTTCAGAAACTGTTTTTAGTTTTGAATGCGTTCAGAAATATTAAATTTATTTGGATTTTATTGCAAAACCAAAATATTTTGACCTTCCGAAAAAATAGGCTCGAGTTCTGACTGGTCTTTCCTTCTAATGGCATTTCACGATGACTGGTGATTGATTCACAGAGACTATATTTTAAAAAATTGATAAAAGTATCCAAAACTTTCTATTTTTTCTGTTAGGTGCGACACGAGCGGTTCTCCCGCCGTGGGAAACCGTAGCAGACACAATTTACTATGAGCGTTGTATGGCGCAAACTACTCCCGCCGCGGGTGCTCGCGGTTCACAGGCGGGAGAAATTCGACCGCCACATGCAGCGGTTCTCCCACCGTGGATAACCGCCACGTTCATGCTATACGGGCGGTTTCCCGCGATTGCATTATTTTGTGCGAGAGAGAGTTGTTGATCGGTCGTGCGCGTAGAACCGCTCGTGTAGCTTGGCGGGAAACCGCCACCCATGTAGTTTGATATGAGCCGGCAGCTTTCTCGAGCGGTTTCCCGCGGCGGGAGAACCGCTCGTGTAGCTTAGGCCTTAATGCTCATACTCTTGCAGCTGATTGATTGTACATAGTGCATAAGTTCATACATAATTTTTTTCTTCTTCTGTCAGTGAATGAGTATTGTCTTTAATATTATTATGTAAATATTTTTAAATTCAAGATTTCACGACTTGACATATTTAAATGCTGTGCTTTTTATATAATTTTTTTAATCTACAAACAACTTACAAATTAACCAAATGTAAAGTTATTTTTTTGCAAAAGGATATTATAGTTCTTATTAACTTCAGATTTGGTTAATTAATTTGTAATAGCTTAAAAAGTTATCCTATCTGCCAGTTTATTGCCATCGAAACTGATCAGCTGTCGTACAACTTTATACATTCGGTCTGGGCATGGTAGATATGAAATTAATAAGTACCAATTATTTTAATTCCAATACGACCATTTTTTTTAACATCCATTAATTAACAATTACTCATTCAGAAACTGTTCTGTAAGGTAGAAAATCAAAATGATTTATGTTTCGCTGATCAAGACAAGTTCAGAAATGTAGCAGATCGTTTTTTGTAAATAAAGATTGTTTTATTCCTTCATTTGAATAATTATTTTAAGTAGCAAAATCAATGTGTATTGTGATATAAACATTCCCAATAGATGGTCTTTTTTATGGAACTGACACTATGTCTATGTAATTGTTCACTTTATTATTATTTTTATTAATTTATTCACTTTAATTGAAATAATCTATTATTTTGTTTTCGATTTAATTTGTTAGCATGTGTGCCTCCTTTTTTTTTACATAATTTTACAGTAATAATCTCTCTAATATTTATTATTTAAATGTAATTATATATTTTTTTACTACTATTACCGAAGAGATCTTATGTGCCTTTTGTTATGCAGTGTGATTGTTAAGAGATTTGTTGAATAAAACTTTGATAAACTACTTTATTAATTATTTATGTTTGTTTTTTCCAGTTCCAATTTCCTACCACCTGACTCAAGGCCGCCACATTTTTTTGGTGTGGGTGTAAAAGTAAAATCGCCACTGTCCTCCAGTAACCATCCTTCACCGCCATCGAAACACTTGGTCGATGTTCACCTCCCGAGGATGCTTGGGCTATAATAAAAAATATTCTAAACATTCTCACTTGAATTGTAGGGCTTTGGAAGTGAAAACTTCTTTAGCACCGTTGTGATTTGAAACTCGGTAAAAAAAAAATAGCGACACCAAAAAAAGGCAAATTCAAACATCTATAGGATTTAACCTGCGAGAGAATGAGATACATCCTCTTTGTGCGGTGCTTCGTAGCCTCCCCACTCTTGTCTATTTTAGTTTTCTGAAGGTTTCACTTCTGCTGCGTGTGAATTGCCACTCTGTTAAAGATTTTTTCTTTTTGATAGCTTACTGCATAAAAAAAAATCATATAAAAGTAGCAATGGCGAACTTTTAGTTTTTTGAATTTTTAATTCAGAGGTAATCGATTTTCTCAGTATTACTGTGATTTGTTTTTGAGGTATTATGCCATGTTGCGCTTCCTCCTTTAGCCAATGTTTCGGGCATTACTGGCTAAAGAAGGCACAACGTTGGCTAAAAAAAGAGGAACCCCAAAAATAAATCACGATAATACTTTTGTGAAAATCTCAAATCATATCTATTTTCTCGGTGTTGTCGATCTATGGTAAAGTGTGATGTATAGGTACATTTAAATGTCTGGTTTTTTTCACTGACTATTTTAGAAAGGTTTTTAGAAGATGTTATGGTAATCCACTACGCTACTTTCATCGGGAATTGTTCCACACTGCTTACTATGGTGTTCATTTATTTTTGGTAAGTAAAAAAAATGGGGGCGCTAGACACAAAAATATTCTCAAAGTGGGCGATGGGCAAAAAAAGGTTGTGAACCTATGGGCTAAACTGTCTGAATGAATCAAATGCTTAATTCCTCTGTTGAATCTGATTCAATTTTACACGAAATACATTCCTCAAAGAGACCTTTTGCACTAGTGTCTAAATTCACGTAAAATGTCGCTGAGATGGAGCCCCCTGATGATTCTCTGGACACCGTCAAATATCTTCCATCAACGATTATTTATACATATACATTTTCATATTTATTTTTGTACGTACGTGTTGTTATTTTGTGTAATTTTTAAACTGCATTCATTTAAATTTCGATTGTGTTTTATTTAAGTACATACAAAATAATTGTCGGCACTATCCAATTAGGATTTGGCTTAGATTTTAGCGGTGTTAACTCCGGTCCCTGGGAAGGAAGGTTCAATCCTCAGTCAAACCAAAAAAAAAAAATTACATCGGCTACTGGCCGGCCCAAGATACGGCACAACTAGGTCTGAAAATTGTTTTTACGTGTTGGTTTTTTAATACTTCGAATTATAAAATGTGAGAATTTTAGTGTAACTACATACATGTATACCTGTAAACCAAAGATATTGAAATATAAGAGACCATCGGCGGACTACTGTCTAATGGGAATTAGACGTGGGCAAAATTGAATGACTGAATTGAATGAATAAATTCAATCTTGTGACACACTCGATCTGATTCTCAATTTCAAAAGGAATTGAGTCTTCATTCCTCATCTTTGGCCTTGCGTCCTACGATTTTTAACGGCACCATTAATTTTTTTCCATTTATTTTAATGTTAAATTATTTCAATGAATGATGTGTACCTACCGTAAACGATTTAAATATTATAATGATTCGTAAATATTTAAATATTAATCTATGGGCGGCGCGCCCATAGAATAATATTTAAATAATAGTGCAAAACACGTAAAGTATCCCTTTCCCGCGCGCCATTCGTAAAATACCCGTAGGTATCAACTTCATCGTGGTCAGCCCAAGCGAAATACGAAAGCGAATCGGTCGAGTCACTAGTTTCGAATCAGTCTCTTTCACTACGCAGGAATTAATAGGTACATTGCTTCTATTCAGTATATGATCCAGTCATAGTCCCGCCGCGCCGATCGAACCCGTCCCGCGTAAATAGTCTCTGGTTTATAGTCTGTCGCTAACAAGTTTGTCCGGGGCGCGAAGTCTTTTTCACTAGTTCAGGAATTAAATCTCAATTCAGTTGTGACGTCATCGTCTCTGTGATCGCGTCAATCTCAGATCCCAACACCCAACAGGACCAAACCCAGGTCCTGCTAGGTCCGCAGCTCGCGAGTAATCAACTCACTGCCAGGCAAGAGGCAAGACACTAGTCAAAAGTAACTAATTCATTCCTCAATGCTCGCCGCGAAACCGACCGTGCGGGTTCACTCATTCCTCTCCGTTGGCCAAGCCGTCAATTTCATTACATAGTTGATTGAAAACTTCCGACAAAGCTATTGGAATACAAATACCTACCTACTTTGAGACGCCGAACTTCGGCAATCGGCTGTGGTCAGCTGTCATAAAATAATGCTTAATAATAATGATAAAATGTTTGTTTATATTAGATCACGTGAAATGGAATAATTTTAATTTAATAAATAAAATAAAATTGGTAAAACTTTAGGGGTGAAACAAAACACTGTTTAATTAAAGATTTTATTGATATTCTAATGTAAATACATTTTTCTTGTCAATTTTTTTTTGTTTTAACAAATGTAGTATTTTAATATTGCATTAACCCCGTAGCACAATTTTTCAGAACGACATAATTCGTAATATTAATTTTAAGTGAAATAGGCAATTTTCGTTATTTGTTTTTAGGGTGTCATGCCGTGTTGCGCTACCTCCTTATTTAGCCAACGTATCTGAAATAGGCATATTCACCCTAGGAACAGTGCTTTGCGTAGTGAAAACTTCTTTAGCACCGTTGTGTTTTGAAACTCGATGAAACAAAAAATAACGACATTAAAAAGAGGCAATTTGGGAGGCGGGAATGGGTACCGCCGCCCCGGGAACCTTTCTTGGATAACCAACACCTCTGCCATAGGTCACTCCAAGTTGTTCGCCACGTTTGGTGATTTAGCAGGGGTGCCCGGGTTCATGGGGTGTGGTTTGTCTAGGTCTTGGAGGTGGATAACCAGGACCCACTAAACCCCAGATACCTACCCACCCCTTAAACCCTTTTCCTTCCCATAACTCTCCTCTCCTTCCTTTCCTTAAAAAAAACCCTCCACACAGCACCCCCAAAGATGACATAGGTCCTGAGGGAATTTATTTTCCGTAGGGCCTCCTGTGTGGAGCTCATGTAAAAAAAAGGCAAACACCTACATTTATAAGATTTAGTCAAATCGGTCTCCTCTTTGTGCGGTGCTTCGTAGCCTATCGGTCTCCTCTTAGTGCGGTGCTTCGTAACCTCTCCATGTCTTCTTTGTTTTCTGAATTGGAGAGTACATAATTTTTATTTTTTTTATTTTTTTATTTTATTTTTTATTTTTTTTTTTTATTTTTTTTTTATTTTTTTTTTTGGAATTAATTGAATAAGGAATGAATACAAGGAATCAATTCAAAAGGCCAGGAGAATCAGACTGAATCGATTCACTTCTGGGAATAAATCTGCCCATGTCTAATGGGAATAGTTTGAATACGGAAAGAATTCGTTCAGTTAGTAGATTTTTTTAACCACTCCAACCCATAAGCTTGTTTTCAAGCTATTTACAACACGGCCAGACATATGTTATGAGTCATAATATAACTTATGACGTATGAGACACACCGGAGTTATGGTGTGCAATAGTATTGGTTAACAATATAGTTTGAATACGGAAAGAATTTTTTTCAATGTACAAAATTTCAACAATTTTTGTTCAATCAATTTTTTTCATTGATTTTTTAAGGTGTGCGGTAGAATTGGTTAACAATATTGGCGACGCCTGGAAACACAATCCCACCTAGTAAAACTGCTGAAAGCACATCTCTTGTATTTCAATTGCCTTCGTTGTAAACATTCAAAATCTAAGCAATTAAGAGACCCACAAAGAAACGCACAAGAGTGGAAGTTTGTCAACAGGGAAAAATTAATAATCCCATGCCTGAAAATGCAAATGCTGATGTACTGTGAGAGAATATTAAAAATAATACTTTGAAATCAGCAGAAGAAATCCAATCTCAACATAATATGCGTACAGTTTTCCTACGAATTGCGAAATTTGCAGCTTAAAAAAATAAAATTATTGATATTTTTAATTTAAAAAAAAAAAAGAGTTGGATTCGTAAACGAAAGTATCGTAGAACATTTTCAAATAATGATTTGAAATGGTTTAAATTTTTCCTAGATAATAGTATTATTTATTGTGAAAATTTGCCGCCCCCCTTAAAAGTGCCGCCCGGGGCGGGCCGCCCCCCCACGCTACGCCACTGCGAGAATGGTATTCTTGCAATAGAATTTCGCATCTTCTTCACGCGTACGTATGGAATGCAACTCAAATGAATCGGCAACTTATTGTTATATCGATAACACAAAACTGGTTAAAATTCAACTAAATATGCGGTGTATCAAAACTACACTCAGAACATAAAAATGGCTTTTCTTTGATTCTAGGGGCACTTAGATTCTGAACACAAAACTGGTTTTAATTAAATCTGTATGCTGTGAATTAAAACTACACTCAGAACATGAAAAGAGTTTTTCTTTGATTCTGCCGTCACTTACATTCTAAACACAAAACTGGTTTTAATTATTTTATATACGAGCCGGATTTTTTTAATAATCACATTTGACGAGTATTCTTTCAAAGAAAATCATGTTTATAAATTCTACTCCAAAGTTGATTGATTGATACTGCGTTAGAGTCCCCAAATAATAGTTACACACGCAACAATCAATTTCTCAGAATTTTACAGCATTATGTAATTCGAATGTAACGCTACACTCGATGCACGATGAATCTGCAACTCGTTATTTAATTTATTGTTGTATTCTGAACACAAAACCAGTTTGTGTGCGGTGAATAAAAACTACAACATGAAAATGGTTTTTCTTTGATTCTGGCATTAAATAAATATGTTTTCCTTCGAAATGAGTCAGCAGATGAATCCAACTGGAATTTTACATTCTGTACTGGTTTAAATTAAATCTGTACCTAGCGAATTAAAACTACATTCAGAACATGAAAATGGTTTTTCTTTGATTCTGGCAGCACATACATAGTCTGCAACTAGAATGTTATACCTGCACTTCGAATAAAATAATGGTCTCTTTCGAAATGTATCGGCAGAGGAATACACAATTGAAATTCATTCATTAACACATTCTGAACACATAAGGAACTCCAGTGAAAAATATTATGGCTTTAAAAAAATATGTTCATATAGACCAAGAAACGCTGATTCTGAATATATAAGTTTTATTTCATAATATTAAACGCAGAGTTTTTAAAAAATTATTAAAAAGTGCATTTTTAAACCTCCTCCACCTGGTAATAGCGTCCGTGTTGAATGTTGTATTGACATTTGAAAATTGACACGTATGCAATTCAACATTTCGTGTTTTTGGTTTATTATCATACTGTTTATAGAGATTTAGATAAATAATATTTATTTTATTTTATTTATTATTTATTTATTTATTTAAACGCCCATAGGGCTTTTACATAGAATGCAGTACATTTTTTTAATTACAGTGAAAAGAATGGGTTTACAAAATACAATACACAATACAAGTAACATAATATTTGAAACAAAATATAGGTTACATAAAATATAAGGGTTAAAAAAAAAAAAAAAAATTTAGGTTACATAAAATATAAGCGTTAACAAAATACAGGTAACATAAAATATAAGAAACAAAATATAACCCATAAAATATAGTAGTTGACATAAAGTAGGTAATTTTTAAAATTGTTGTTCTCATTAGTTTACAGGATAGGTAGAAATAAATAGTTGGCACATATGGCGTTTGAAGTTTGCTAAGTTCAAATTATTGTGAAATACATCCAGATTGTTTAAGTATTTGTTACCAAGACTATGCAAACGTTGTATTGGAGAATGTAAATCATAGTTCGAATGAGATGTACGTATATAAAATGTCAATGTTTGTCTAGTTGTTCGTGTAGGTACATGTAGATTTATTAATTGCAGGAGTTCACAACTGTCGAATTTAGAGTTTAATAATTTTAATAAAAAAGTTAGGTCGTTTATTTTTCGTCGGTTTTCTAATGTTGGAATATTTAAAGTATTCATTAACGACGGATAATGTATGTGCTCTAAAGGGATGTTAAGTTTAAAATTTACAAAACGTAGAAATTTTCTTTGAATTCTTTCAATAGTATGAATATGAATTTTATAGAAGGGCGACCAGACTATGGAGTTATATTCTATTAGGCTTCTAACAAGGGATGTATACAGTAGTTTAATGATTTGTAACGATTCAAAGTTTTTAATTGTTCTTAACACAAATCCTAAAGTTTTCATGCCCTTATTTGCAGTTTGTTGAATGTGAACCGTGAAGTCTAGTTTCTCATCCATTATTATGCCAAGATCCCGCATTTCCGATACTCTTTCTAAATTTATTTTATTTATTGAATAGTCGAATAACAGTGATGTTTTTTTTCTGGAAAAGGTCAAAGTTTTGCATTTTTCTACATTTAAATATAGATTGTTTTGTGAGCACCAAATTTTTAGCATGTCTATATTTGATTGAAGAATTTCACAGTGATTAAGGATAGTTATCTCTTTATATAATTTAATGTCATGAGCGAAAAGCAACACTTTGACGTCTTTAAAGCAGTTGACTATGTCGTTTATAAAAATAAGAAATAAAATTGGGCCAAGATGACTACCTTGCGGTACTCCACTAGTGGCAGAAAATGGTTTGGATATAAAAGATTTTATTTTTACAAATAAAGTTCTACCTGATACGTAACTACTTAGCCAGTTCAACATATTTGCTCTGATTCCCAGAGCATGAAGTTTTCGGATCAGTATTTTGTGGGACACTTTATCAAAAGCCTTCGAGAAATCAGTATATATACAGTCAACTTGTTTGTTTTTAGAAAATGACTCCAATATATAGTTTTGAAAGAGTAATAAGTTTGTTGAAGTTGATCTTCCTCTAATGAAGCCATGTTGTTTGTCATTTATTATCTCTGTTAACGTGGGATATATTTCATCAAGAACTAGAGATTCAAAGATTTTGGGTAATACAGATTGTATGCATATAGGTCGATAGTTTTAAATGTCAGTCTCATCGCCTTTTTTAAGTATTGGGATAATATAGCTGGATTTCCAGTAGACAGGAAAATGTCCAGAAGATAGTAGCTGGTTGAAGAGAAAGGTTAGTGGTTTAGACAATACAGAGGAGCAATGTTTTAGGAAAATTGGCGGGATGGAGTCTGGGCCTGCAGATTTGTTAATGTCTAAGGAACATAGTTTCTTTTTGCAAGATTCTTCTGTTATGTAGCAGTCTGTTAAATGTATGGTTTTTTTAAATGAGTATGAAGGAATTTTTTCTTCTGGTGTTTCCTCATCGTAAACATTTTTAAAGAAATCTGAGAAAAGATTTACGATATCTTGTGTGCTGTTAGCACATTTGTCATCCATATGCATTTGTGGTGGATAGTCTGTGCTGTCATTGTTTAGTGTTTTAATAAATTTCCAGAGATTATTTGAGTGCAAAGCTGTGTTTTCGATAGAGTTTATATATGCTTTATAACAGATTTTAGAAAGATCTTTGCATTGTTTTCTAGTTTCACTGAAAATTGCATAATCGATCATCGATCGAGTTTCTTTGAATTTTTTATGAAGTTTCTTTTTTATGTGTTTATTGAAACATAATTTAGGCCCTCAACAATTAACGAAAAGGGCTATATTTGCGGACAATCTGCAATAAATTTTGCCTATTTGAGGTTAAAGTCGTGTCATATTTGACATTGTATTTTCAAATTGTTTTTAGTATAGGGCTTTTTATACAAGTTACTACACAATCGTCATGATCAGTGTATTATAAATACCAGTGTTTCTGTATGTGTTATACTTAAAACAATGTACAAAATCACGCCTGAACACAAAATTGAAGAATGATGTCACTTGTATTTGCAATGAAAAAGATGATTTATTATTTTTATATTGCACTTTGTTAAAATACAATAACAGTAGCGGTGAAATGTGGAAATTTTACCAATGTTTTTCTATATTAAAAGCAGTTAATCTTAAATAAAAACGCCTCAATTTCTCACACAAAAGTCATTGAGTCATCCTATATTAATTTTATTCTGCCATTTTCTTAAATTCAAAATCAGGGATGCTCTGCCCAAGAAAATTATTTCCCTAGATTTCGAGGTGAAATTTCCCTAGAATTTCACATTTACGCAATTACCTAAGTAGCCACCTGATTGTGTAACACTAATCCTGTTTTATGTTAAATATGATTAATTAATTGGAAAGATATCGGAACTTGGTAAATATACTTATAATACTGTGCTTTTCCAAATAAAACACTTTTTGCTACGTGAAGTAATAATTTAAAAGTACGAATACACGCACCACTGAATTTGAAACTGAATTCCAAATAAAAAAAACACTTTGCAAAATAAAAATCAACCGCAATCACCGAAAAAAAAGAACTTAAAACATAAATTAATTTTTTTTTCAGAGGTCCCATTTATCTTTTTAGATACATGTAATATCATTTTGAGTTGTCAGTGTTAAAAATAACATTGCATGGTAAGTACAACAATAATTAAGATTCATGGGAATTCCAAAAAATATATATTTATATATAAATAATACCAGTAATATTGTCATATATAATAAATAATTTGCCAGAGTTCGAAATTTCCCTAGATTTTGTCCTGATTTCCCTTATCCCTAAAAAATATTTTTCTCCCCTAGATCTAGGGAAATTTCCCTCGACATAACATCACTGATTCAAAATGACAACTTAAAAAGTAAAAAAACTATCGGTGGGTGAAGACCACCATAGATACGGTGCGTTTCTGGGAGTCTTTAAAAATTAAAACTTTGACAATTATTTTAACTATTAAAACTAACTATAAAAATAAAAATAAAAATGCAGTTATTTAAGTTTGAAGGTCTTTATTCATTAAAAAAAAAAAAAAAATTGAACTGGAGTTCTCTATTCTGGTTTTAATTAAGAGTGAATCTGTTTGCGAGTTATCAGTTTGATTAGTATTATTCTCGTAATATACGTACGGTTTTCCTACGAATTGCGAAATTTGCTGCTTAAAAACATATAATTATCGATATTTTTAATAAATAGTAAAAAATAGAGTTGGATTCTTAAACGAAAGTATCGTAGAACATTTTCAAATAATGATTTGAAATGGTTTAAATTTTTCCTAGATAACATTATTATTTATTGTGAAAATTTGCCGCCCCCCTTAAAAGTGCCGCCCGGGGCGGCCCGCCGTTTTCGAGGGGCACAACTTCAAAAAAATCCATATTCTAAGATTCCATTTTTATTACGCAATCCTGAAGATCCCTACTATTGACCAAGGCTGGCCTATCAGCCCTCCAAAGGATAACGTCGACTTTAGGGACCAATATACGAAATAGTATAATTTAAAAAAAAATTAGAAGGATTTATTTATTTATACATAATGGGTTTTTACAGATTTTCTCACTCACGTGACAACAATCCATTTATAAAAACTCAGTTAATTATATTAGGTCCTTACGTATGAAATTGGCGTTTTGTATGGGAGGAACATAAAGTCGATTTTTAAAGTGGATTAAAACAGTTTTATCACTAACACCGCAGCCTGCAGCTAACTCGGACGTGGTTTGCGATGGATCCGCTTCCACAATAGCCTTCAATTCTTCATTATCAACTTTGGTCTCCGGCCGTCTACGGGGCTTGTTCTGCAGGTCGAAATTTCCAGAACGAAAACGTTGGAACCAAAAACGCCCGTTGGACCGTCGCCATACAGATCATTAATCCTTCGAGCCGTTTCTGCAGCACTGGTACCACGGTGGAACTCGTACTCGTAAATAACGCGATATTTCAAGATTTCCATTTTGTAAACTAAGTGACGTAAAGAAAAAAAAATTAACGAAAAAACAAATGAATTATAATTTTCGAAACACAAATACATGAGTAAATAGCTGTATAAATTTGAATTTGGAATTCCTAACCAAAGAGAAGATATTTGAGGTCAAAGTTGCCAGTACGGCAAAACGCCAATTTCATATGTAAGGACCTAATACAAATAAGACAAATAGGTTAAATATTATATCAATCAGACAGTTTCTTCTATGTGAATAAAATTCTATACCTATCTACTACATAGGAAGCAATTGGACCCATAAAATCACTGAAATTTTGATAATTTATTAAAAGATTATGGCTTTCCCTTCCGTAACTTAATAATAATATCTTTTTCCGGGATGTGGGAAGGTTAATACAATCCCACACATCATTTAAAATAGTCCGTACTTACCTGTTTTCCTATTTACACAAAAAGAAATAAGATTAAAAATACGCATAATCAAGGAAACCACTTTGTATCTGAGTAAATAAATCTAACAAAAATAATTTAGCAAAATTCAGTTTTTCGGTCAATGCGCTGCTACGTTTTAGTATTTTCGGAATATTTAATACGATATGAGTAGATAGGTAGTGATCGTATTACGATAAACTGGATGGTGTTAAAGCATAATAAATTAACTGGAATTGGATACTTTGTTTCGCTGTTATCAGGTTATGTCTAAGAACCACCGATATAATATTAATAAATATTATCAACGAGAATGCATAATTCAACAGTAAACAATGTGCATCCTGTAAACATAATGGAAACAACTAGACAATAGTCGTGTTTTTACCACTATTTGTGATTTAAATGTGTTTGAAAGATAATGGTAACTGTTATGCTCTATTTTGCTTATCAGGTTTTATGTTTTTGTTTATCGTAAGTACAGTGGTTCGCGGTTGTTTATTTTCAGTTTGTGAATCAGAGATTCGGTTAAAAATTCCTGACAATACGTGGCGCGAAGAAAAGTTAATTATTATTTCAACTTTATCAGCAAGATTTCACGAGATACTGGAAAATTAATTACCTTGACGACCATGTACATAAAAGACTTTTCTTAAATCGAATTAAAATCTTTTTTAATTAAGTTAACGCGAATTTATTTATTTTGTTTTACTGCGGTTGAGCAACGCAGCATACACTTTGCTCTCTTGACAATTAGCTATCGGAAAACTGCCTCCGGAAAACTCCCACTCGATTAATTTCCCTCTACCGATTGCCTCTGTAGGGCGTAGGACAACCTACGCAAAATTTGTGGAAAACCACATATTATATAAATTATCATCCTCGGTGATAATATTATAATCCAAAGAAAATTAATAAGTTATCTTATATATTACTAGCAGACCCGGCCACACATTGCTGTGGCTAACAAAACACAACGCCATTACCCGACCTTTATAAAATCCGCACTACCCCCTTGCCAGCTGCCCACTGCCCGCTGCCTGAATTGAATATTTGAATTTATTGGCTTTTCTCCAATATAATAAGCATGTATTATACATATAAACCTTCCCCTTGAATCACTCTATCTATTGGCGAAAAACGCATGAAAATCCGTTGCGTAGTTTAAAAGATCTATGCGCACATACATTTTGAGCGACTTCATTTTATACTAGGTAATGATTGCATATATAAATGAGTCCCTGTTTCCCTTGGTCACGCCATAACTTCAGAACGGCCTTACCTATTTCATCCCTCTTTTTTTCTAATACTTTGTAGAAGGTTCTTACGGAAAGAATAATTTCAGAAAACTTTATGACTATTTTGTAAAATTAATTAATTACTATTTTTTAAAACTTAGCGATTTGAATTGGATTTGAATGCAAAATTAACAGGATGTTGATGGTTATAAAGGTTCGGTAACCATCCAGTAGATGGCGTTGTGTTTCGTTAGCCACAGCAACGCGTTGCCGAGTCAGCTAGTTAATAATAACGATTAAAATGGATATAACGATCGCAATATATATTCTTTTTATTCCTAGCGGTCTTTCCTAGTGGTCTAGTATAACAATACACAATCGAAACGTTTCTTGAAATGGTTTTAGTCTCACTTGGTGAACAGCTCTGAAAAGCCAGGTAGTTTTCAAACTTCCTATTCCCCGACTCCTTCCATCAGACACATAACACAACTATCTCGATGAGGGTACACTGCGAGGCTACCATAGTCCCACTGGCTTCAGACGATTGGGAGCAGTTGGTACTCTTCTACGGTATTCGTATAATTATGAAAAACCTATTTAAGTAAACATTCTTTATTTAAAACCAAGTACCTAGATACTTCGTTTTTCACAGTTTGCAGTTACCTATATCTTCCGAGGGATTTTCTGTGACTAAATCGAAAGAAAAATTATTTAAAAATACCTTCCTACCCATCAAGAATATTTACCTTTTTATATAAAATGCGGTTGTGTAACAAATATAGTTATTTTGAGCGCATTTTGAGAAGTGTTCACGCTCGAATACTTTCGCTGTCTTGCATTGGTTGTCTCTTACTACCGCTGCCGCTAGGGCAGCGGGACCATAGGTATATAAAGACAAGCGAAACCTTAGAGTTTTGAGTAAATCCGCCTATGAAATGAACCCCATATTTTATGTTTTTCATGCCCGCAGGTAGAAGACGCAACAACACCAGACCGCAGCAGAGGACACGGACAAGCAATGAAATATTTACATTCAGTAAATTAAAAAGTAAAATTGAGTAAAAAGTTCAGAACTAAATGTTTTTCCTTTTCTTTGAATATTTGAGGATTTTTATCCAGTTAAGAATTTTTCCTCATAAAGAACAATAATGTAACGTAAACTCAGTCAATTAAATACAACCATCAGATGGTAATAGTAATAAGGCCAAATGAGCCGCAGTACTAGCCAGCTAGAAACATAAAGGGTATTGCAAAGCCCTAGCTAGTTAGAGGATTACGAAAGAATCCATAAAATCAAAAAAAAAAAATTGATTTTTGAGTTTTGGCCTGCCGGGGAGTCCCGCGTTAAGCTCCAGGAAAATAGTAAAAGTCCAAGTCTGCCTTCCGAGATCAGCTCGCGCGGCTTCAAGGCACTCGTGAACCTTTTGTATAAAGTGACGAGTAGATAATTAGGGTCCTTTGGAGTTATTATAATAATAATAACCATAAAGCTACTGTCGTAGTTGGTACGTTTACTATTTTTACGTTTATTGTACTGGCTACTTGTGTAATTGATTGTACCCACCCAATAAAAAAACTAATTGTGTTCATAGAAGAAAAGTGTGGATTTTATTTAATTACCCCGCTATAGTTGTTTATTTTAGTAATTAAGATAATATGGAAAGAAATCAAATATTTTTCCACAATTTTAAATTACATTTGTTCATAATTTGTTCAATTTACTGATATTATTAGAATCAGGCCTTTTTCCTATAAAAATGGAAGGTCATTTTCCTTAGTCAAATTTTTTTTAAAAGGCGAAACAACGGATGCTTCGAAATACAGACCTATTTGCACAAAAACATCAATACTACCTAAATTGTTTGAATCCGTGTTTCCATCAAAATGTATGTTAAAAAATCAAGTCTTAAAAAATCATTACCCCTTACTACCTTTCTATCCGGTAGATCTACACTAACAAATTTAATTAATAAGAATCCGAATTCGTGATTGCAAATTCAAATTGCAAATTCAAAAAAAAAAAATTGAAATTCAGATCATCAAAATAGATATTACCTTCCGAAGATGAAATAGCTGTTACGCGCTATTTATAATTACTCAGAACTTGTTTATTATTAAAAAAAAACTTTTTTATAAATTGAATAATTTAATTTATCTTAAAAATAAAACAGAGTTCAACAAATTAAACTTGATTACTATAATAAACTAGAAGTGTATATGGAATCAAAGGAAATCTATTTAATATCTATAAAACTATACCCAAAAATATCTAACCATCATAATTTGAAGCTTCAAGTGGGGTGACTTAAGGTTCTCACTTAGGTCCGAATCTTTATTGCGATTTATCAATGACATAGTTTCTATATTTTGAAGGGGTCAATTTCCCATTGTTCGCTGACGACGCTTTAAAACTAATCGTCTGTAAATTTAATCATCAGGGTTTACTTAATTTTTTTAAAGAGTTTTAAGTTAACCCTGATGGAGTACCTAAGCATTAGGCACTTAAGGAACATGGTGTTTTGAACAATAAACATGGTAAAAATACGTATTCTATTAATTTTTAATTAAAATGGTGCCACAACATAAGTTTGATCTGTGTTTGAAGAAATAAATCTTATGTGCATATAACAAAATACCCTATCTATACCCTAATATTGAACAACATGTTACCAAAATACTTCTCAAATAAAATTGTATACAACAAGGACATTCACAGATATAACACAAGGACGTGCAAGGAAATTAGGCTTCAAAAAAAGGACAAGCGAATACGCAGAACAGTCTACTGTACAAGGGAATGAAGTTATATAACACACTACCAGAAACTTTAAAGTCCACACCAATTGGAAAGTTCAAGATGTATTGTAGGAGCTACATAAGACTAGAAAAAATATAGTGAATATGAAATATTATAATTAATTGGAAATTTGTAAACTTAAATGTACAAATTACTAAAATAAAAATTATTATCACTATCTATAACTTAAAATATATGGTATATGGCTTGTAACCCGCCCTCAACCTCTTAACGGAAATTTATTTATTGAGAATTGTTCGTAGAGCATCATACAGGAAGATGATAACTTTTTTATTTGTTTTCTTTGCCAAAACTTAGGAAACCGAAAGAATGGATTCTACCAATTGAAAACTGTTTGCTTACCAATTAAAAACTCGGAAGGAAAGTCACTACACACCGCGGGTAATAGGAACTTAGGCATAAAAAAGGTAAAAGACAAACATTCCCGGTTACGAATAATCTGACAATAATTTGATAATCTTCCACAACCTCCACGCTAAGCGGAAAATATTGCTCGTGTCGTGGAGGAGATCTTAGCCAGCCAACTCCGACACCTACGTGGGATCCATACGCGATACCAGCTTAGCCACTGACCGGTCAAAAATCATTGTTCTTCATAACTCGTAGGTACGTAGAAAGTTTATCTTTATTTTGGTCTAGTTCTTCTTCTCCTGTTGCCCACTCGTATAAGAAAGTTGGCTAACATCAAGGCGACCTTCACCCTATAAACTGAGTCCCGTAACAACTCAGCAATCAAGTACTGAACTACCCCACACAAGTCACGTAAGCCGGATGATGCGGAGTCCTCCTTTACTGAGTAGGTACTTACTACGTCTTCTATATAAATATACCTTTTCAGTTTTGTGGAAATTACTCACAAAGCTATCGTAAATTCAAACAGCATCGTGGATTATAACTTATTTAATTAAGTAATGGATCTGCCCGACACGTGTCACGCGACGGAAGGCACGCTTTTTATTTATTATTCTAACTTATTAAAACTAGCTTCTATACAGCAAACATTAAAACTAATTGATAATTTCAAGTAGACAGCTGTGCGACTATGTGACTTTCGTACTAATGGCCGCCACGTTGTGACTTTAGTATTAATGCTTCAATGGCTGCTAGAGTAGTAAATAGTTGTTAGTAACACTTATTGCTACTACAGTATCCTTCTCGAGTAATGGCCTCTGAACTTATTCATAAGTGGCTTCTGTTCTATTTATTAGCACCAAACGGAACACAAATCGGTAATGATAAGTTAATGTCACATCTATTGATACTTAAAGCATCCGTCATCCGATTACCCGATTATATTATATTACGTTTGTAGGTACTTAATATAATTACTCAATAAATTGTTGTTTATTTTCTTTAAAAGGTTGAAGTGGGGTGGAGTTGAAGTGGAGTTAAGTTGAGTTGGATTGCTAGGTACAACCTTTCAGCGCTGCAAGGTTCATCCCTACAAACAACTCTAGGAAAGGGAGAATGAACCATAATAAATAAGTATTTTTAGCACAAGAAAAGAACAACCGGGGGCGAGGACGTCGGACGTGTGTCATTTCAAACAAGTTAAGAATATTTATAGAACTCATAGAATCAGGGAATTTAGATTTTTAGGAATTTGGATGAATAAATTTCACACCCCCATACTCATGATGCGTTAAATCTGCTTTATTACGAAGTGAAAACTTCTTTAGCACCGTTGTGATTTGAAACTCGATGAAATGAAAAATAGCGACACTAAAAAGAGTCAAACACATACATGTAAAGGATTTAGCCTACGAGATAATGATATAATATAATCGGTCTCCTTTTTGTGTGATGCATCGTAGCCTCACTTAATATTTTCTACTTTAGTTTTCTGAGGGTTTTTCACTTCAATCGCGTGTGAACCCTCTGTTTTTTTTCTGTAGGTACCGACAGGAGGGGAAAGCGGGCAATTCTCACGTGTTCAAAGCTTTCAAAGATTCCCAAATTGATTATAGATGAATATACGATATACCATTCCGTGGAAATTACTACGACGATGGAGTTGATCTTGAAATTTCAGATAAAAATGCTGTGCATTTTTCACGACGCTAAAAATCACCGTTGGAAAAAATAGTGCTTTAAAAATTTGCTGAATAGTTAAGACCACATTAAATAAATGAATGAACCGTCTTGTCTGAGATAAGGGCAATCAGGCGGAAAAAATATCACAATTTCCCGGGTTATAAATCAAACGGCATTATCAAACTCCGTGATAAATGATAATATCGAATGTGCATTCTGCTCTGCATGTTTGAATCATAGACACAATCTCCGTAGAGAGTAAATCAGAAAGAGAGTGCTGGCTGCAGACTTATTTGAGCGTGGAGAGCCTGGGTCTCGTGCTCGTGTCTCGCGGCCCGTCTCAAATCAGCTGACAGAAGACAGAGAACGAGGACGGGAGGAGAAGCGAGGTACCGGGCCTGTGCTGTGCTGTGACAGCACCGAGCGGGGAGCGCGAGCGGCCGGCGCCGAATCTGAATCAGTCGCAGAAAAACCTCTTTGGTAGCGACACGCGCCGGACGCCATTCGCCGCGTATCCGCGCTCCATCACGAATCTTTCAAAATCTGCTTTGTTTTGAAAACACGCCGGACTCCGCGTCCAACCCATAACAACCGCGTCGAGTGTTAACATAAGTCTAGTCATAAGTCAACCTTTTATTATAAACATAGATTGATTCATAATAATAATAACAAAAAATCACTTATAGATTCAATTAAAAAATAATATTTAAACTTTAGTGTTGCAAAATTAATGAATGTTATGTGTTTATCTTCAAGTATTGTAGTTAGTGCTAGTGTAAAAATAAAAATTCTTTGCGCTTTTGTGTAGTCTGTTCTCGAATGTATTGAAAAAGGCCGCGGCCACCTGTTTGAGGTATTGGGAGACTTAAGAAGGAATTCTTGGCTAACTTTTGCGAGTTTTTTCCCCTACAGTGGTCAAAGTACGCGGCTATGTTTACATCTCGTAAGTAGCTACTCCATTTTTATGTCTTTTAATGTGATTGTATTGAATTACATCATAATGTGTTAAACAGCTAAATCATCATTTTCAATATTGATACTATGATTTGTAGGATTGTTTGTTTATTTTAACTTTGTGTTTGTTTAAGTCTCGTTATGTTTCCGAGCAAATTATCTTGGTAAACACGTGCGATGACAGTTTAATAGGTTGCTTTTTTTGGTAAATAAAAATGTTCTAATAAATAGTTTTTCTTTTGTGAATATTGGGCAACGGCTCCTCTATAAACATTTATAGTACAGTACAACCACAAAAGAAAATAACTTTACGTCATATATTATATTTTCCTCTTCGATTAATGTATTTTATCGGCTTTAAATCAATTAATAGTAAGTATATTTTTAGACGCATCTTGTTTCACCAGAACTAGATTGAATTGATAGGAAGTTATGAGGTCAACACTCGATTTGTATTGAAAGGTAACTGTATTTTGTGTAAAATTAAAAAGCTCTTTCACGCCTGTTTTTTTTTACTGTGAATACCGCACAAGAGTCCTAACTGCTCCCAACCGCCTGGAGCCAGTGAGATTATGGCATCCCCAATTGGGACATGTTGGGACATGTTGTGAGTTGTGAGGCTGAAGGAGGGGAGAGGGGAAGAGATGGGAAAGAAGGTGGGAAAGTATCTGGCTATTCAGATCTAGTCACCAAATACGGTTTCAAGCAACGTTTTAATTCAGAATGGCGGTCTTACACCAGAGCGATACTGACCTATCTTCCACTCTGCAATGTGCCGCAAATATAACTTACATTATTTTTAAATTATTAAATTGCGAAATATAATCTTATAATAAATCTCGTGTCACGGTGTTTGGGTTGCACTCCTCCGAAACGGCTTGACCGATTTTTATGGAATTTTTTAGGTGTATTTGGTAGGTATGAGAATAGGTTTTAAAGTATATTTCACACCGGTAGGTGATTAGGTGGCCCTATCCAGAAAAATAATTACATTTTTTATTATTTTTTTTTTTATTTGGCATCGAAAAACACCTAAAACTCCATATTTTAACCCGCCTACCCCCACCTTCCCATTTTTTAATCGCGATTTTAGTATTTTTGTATGAAAAAATTTAACCGTCTTTCGTATATTTCAAACAGAACAAAATTATTTAAGTTGTTGAATGACAGATGGCGCTACGTCCGCCTTATCGAACTTTCATCCATACATGCGCAAGACATTCACGAGAAGCGTTGCGTCATTTTGATATTTCATTCGGCATCATGTTCTCGCGTGGGCAAACCATCGTGCTTATTTGTGTTGGCTAAAGACGGACTGACAAAAAATATCATACACTCAATTTCTCTTCGAAATTCATATTAATTTTCTTTATTTCATTTTCCTGCTTTAGTTGGTGTTTTTTGTTTTTGTTTTTTATCGTCGGTCATCTTCTACAGCGCTCAATTCCTCTTTCTGTCATAGATCCCATCCCCACACACTTACAATACATTCGTTATTTTTTATTTAACAACCAAAATATTCACTAGAAATATCTAATTTATATGGCAGAACAACATTTTTCGGTTCAGCTAGTAATCAAATAAAATTTACTTGTATATGCCGGGATTTGAAACCGCCATCTCCTGATCGCTAGTCGAGTGCCTTACCCCACGACCACGAAGGCCGAGGTACCCGATTACGCGTCTTTTCACGATGGTAGGTACAATTAACAACTAATCTGCGGGTTGCTTGCGTATATGTATGTAATTGCATGAAGTAACAATTCGCCTAAGATAATTATAGTGCACGCTGATAGTAATAATAATGAAAACTGATTTGAAATGATTTAATTACTAATTCCGAATAAGTTGTATCTAGTATCTAGTACTGGACCCAAGGCCGCCAACGGAGTGCTGTAATGGCATTTCAATGAACGAAGAAAATCACTTAAAGTTGAAATTAAAGCGGTTTATGAACTCGTATGAACTCAGTACCTACAAAAGATTGCATATTTTATCATAACTTAGTAAGATCTATTGAAATAACATATGGGAAAAACAGATTTTGTAAATCTCTACTAGTTCCTATCTAAAGTATTCGTTGATTCCATCTTGAAATAAATTTAATGTTAGATCGCATTTGCTTAGATTCGGTTATAATTTAGGTCAGGTTATGTTAAATTTTTAACCAATTTTGAATTAGACTACAGTATGTATTTTAGATGATAGTGAAACTGGGCCCAGAGATTGCTGGTTCAAAGCCCAGCAAAGGGAGGCGTCTACTAATATCTACAGGAATTCAAAAAACTGAAAAAATCGGACTTATATCTATGAGAACCAAAGTGCGTACATATATCTACAGCTCAAACTGCTGTCTAATATCTATGAGAACCAAAGTGCGTACGAATATCTACAGCTCAAACTGCTGACTAATATCTATGAGAACCAAAGTGTTGACGAATATCTACAGCACTGGCAGAGGTTGGATTTGCAATTATGTACAGCATATTGGAATAACGTAATGTTGCGTATGCAGTTTAAAAAACTTAATTTATGTAAGTATGTATGTAAAAATCCCTAATATCGGACTATTGGACACATTTAGCTGATTAGTCCAACCTACGCTCTGTAGATATTAGTCAACACTAGGACCGTCATAGATATTCGTCCGACCTTAGCTCTGTAGATATTAGTCAACACTCTGAAGTTCGTAGATATTAGTCCAACGTATGAGCTGTAGATATTCGTCCGACATACAGGCTGTAGATATTAGTATCTGGAGTCCAGTAAAGAGCCAATATTTTTTTATAGATTATAAAAGAGCCGATCCTCATCTTCGCCCTCCCCCCACTCCTCCTTGGCCCATTTACTTCCCATCATAAAATAGGCGTCCCCTGCGAAGCGTTTCCACAAACTAACATTAACACAATCATTGAACGAAATGTTTTTTTTTACATTAGCTTCACACCGGAGGCCCTGGGGAAATTCCCCTCATAGCCTATGTCATCTTTGGGGATGCTGTGTCGAGGGTCCTTTTAGGAAAGGAAGGAGAGGAAGTTCAGGGAAGGAAAGGGGTATTAGGGGTGGGTAGGAATCTGGGGTCAGTATGTCCAGGAGTGCAGGAAGCATTATTAGTGATGTTCCGAGAGGGTACAGTTGGAGAAGTCAAAGGGACTCCCTCAACCATTCTCCCCCGATCCGGCCTGCCGCTGATGGGCAGACGCATCCGCCGCCAAGACCCGGACACACCTCACCCCATGAACCCGGGCACCCCTGCTAAGTCACCAAACGTAGCGAACCGCTTGGGGTGACCTATGGCAGAGGTGTTGGTTATCCAATAAATGGTTCCCGGGGCGGCCATACCCGCCTCCCAAATTGAAAAATTGATGATGCTTACACAAACATTGCGTCTGCATACAAATGTGTGTACGCACAAAAAAGGTTCAATTTTTTGTGGAAATGCATCGCAAAAGACCCTCCTTTACATATGTCACAGTGACTTCGATAGGGAATCTTGTGTGACGTCACATAAAACATGTAGTAAGTAGTAAACCATATATAATATGATAATATCTAATAAAAAAATGTTAGCACGTATGCTACTAAGTCTAAGCCACATTTCCCGCCTTGCTGTGTTTATTTGCTTGTCAAATTATGACATTGACGTAGATTAATAACCAGCCCCGATCCCGATCCAGATGGCGCCTCGTGCAGGTTAAATTATGGCGCCTTTTTAAAATGTACAGAACAGTGGCATGTATTTACATCTACTATTATCGTGTGTGATTTGAATAACAAATTATTTTATTTATTTATATACCATCAATAACAATTTGATCAAAAAGTTTTAGGACTTGATTCACATAATCGAAAATACAAGTTTATTCATCAAAATGGATAGGGTTCCCTTCAAAGTACTCCCCGTCAACTACAACGCACTTACGCCAGCGCTTGATCTAATCCTCGAAACACCGCTGATACTCATTTTTCAGCATGTACATCAGAGCCGTTTTCAATTTTTTCATAACATTTGGGTGGTGTAACGTATTCCGCGAAGCGGTTTGTCGGTTGAACTCGAAAAAGTCGCAGGGAGGCAGATCAGGTAAATTCAAAGACTGCTGGATAGTATTCGTTTTTTTTGGTCAAAAACTCACTGATAAGGATCGCATCGTGCGACGGTGCGTTGTTGTGGTTAAAATTGGTGCCATTTTCAGTCTTGTAAAAAATCGAAAACACGCACAAAGGTAGAGTACTCGGTACAGCGTAACTTTTACAAACGTTAAGCTATGACGCTGATATTTGGAGGGAAGTGTCAATGACAGATAATAATAATAAATTAATAGATAACTTTGTATTAACCACTTAATTATTTACAAAAACCGACATGTTTCGTCAACAAAGCTGACTTCTTCAGGGTTTTGACAGAACTAATTTAAAAAATAGACATACATAGGTAATAGAGAAAAATAATAGACATAAACAAAATAATTTTGCACTATTAGAAGAAATAATAAATTACATTACACCTTTAAATTTGTATGACGAGAATGCCAACATTCTTATAAATGCTAACCAGGAATTATTAGATTCCTGGACAAATAAAATTATTCACGCAAAACACTTCAATTATCTCAACCAAACGTATGTTGACAAACTTTCGTCAAAATGGTTGAGTATTGGGGAGTTGAGCGCAGAAATAGAAGGATTTATGCTTGCCATTCAAGATAGAGTCATTAATACTAAAAATTAAAGATGATTTATATAGAAAATGTTTGGCTTTTCCGGAAACTATAGAACATATTATATCGGGATGTTCCGTATTAGCGCCGTCCGAGTATACATTTACGCACAATCAAGTTTTAAAAATAATTTACCAAAGTTTGGTAATTAAACATAACTTGATTGACTGCCGTAATGTAGCACCATATTATGAATTTGAACCAAATTCATTTTCAGAAAATGAATTTTATAAAACATATGATAAAACTATACTAACTGACAGAACAACAACTAACTACTACTAACATGACAAAATTGTGTCATGTTAGTTAGATGTCGCTATTCCAAATTCTTGTAATATTAAAAAATCTGTTTCTGAAAAAAATCAGAAAATATACAGATTTAGGAAATGAGATTAAAAGAATTTGGCATTCACAGACTATAAAAATATTACCATTTGTTATTTCGGCTATTGGCATTATACCTAGCTCTCTCATTCAAAATTTAGGCATATTAGATTTGTCAAAGAATTTATACATATATAAAAATTAAAAACCAGTCATTTTAAATACATGTAGGATTACAAAGGATTTTTTAAATATTTATATTGAGGGATCAGTAGGATTTATGGGTCCAATTAGGAGTTCTACTCAGCCGAACCCTCTGATATGAAAATATATGGAGTCGGTGAATTATTTTCCCATTTGGTCTCTGGTAGGTTGACATGTTATTCTTGTATTGTTTTATATTTATTATAATTACTTATATAGTGCAATTGCATAGCGTGAATTGACTAGATGATCATTTGTGGAAAAGTGTGTGAAAGTTTTTCCTGTGGGGAAGATTTAACCCGGACGTAAAGTCTGAAGACAAAAATATTTGGCTAATTTATACAGCGCCGTTTTTGTGAAAAGTGGTAACCTAACAAAAAAAGAATAATTCCAATCAGGTCCTAAAACTTTTTGATCAATCTGGTATGTCCTAACACAGGTGAACTCATAGCGTAGATGAGAATATAACTATAACATAAAAAAGACATGCTTAGTTGAAAAAAAATCGACAACAAAGAGAATGAAACAATCAAATTGTTAAAATCAAAATACAATGGATGATAACGGAATACGACCGGGACTCCTGCCAATAATATAATTTGGGTAAAACAAAAGTAATCATGGACTAGTGGAATATACTATGTACGTCAATACGTCATGCATATTTAAGCTCACTAAAGTCTGACAAAAAGTTCTGAAAAAATATTTCAAAGTATGAATATTTAAGATGGGGAAACATGCTATTGTCGAAAAATACGTATATTGAATCAAGTGGATAATAATTCAATTGAATAACCCAAATACTGCGACGCGACGTGACGTAAGACTTGTAATTATACGTATAAAAATTATAAGAAACTAGAGAGTACCCGGCATGCGTTGCAATACCACGCAAAGAAAGAAAGGGATTGTGTTTTATTTATTTTTATTGAAGTGCTTTTGATTGAGCGTAAGCAGGCCACACACAGCTGTCCCCGTGAGAAGCATGGACTATCCAAATTTAACTCCTGCCATCCCCTGTCGTTACTACGTCTCCTTTGCTATCCCTCGTTCCCTACCCCTCCGTCACCCCTCGCCTGCATGTCCTTTCTCATACGACCCCGTTCCCGCTCCCGTACCCCTCCCACACCCCCTTTCCACCTTCCCCGCCCTGAGAACAAAAATTCCTCAAGACCTATGCGTGTCATCTTTGGGGATGCTGTGTGGAGGGTCTATTTAGGGAAAGAAGGAGATGAAGTTCTGTGAAGTAAAAATGGAATTAGGGGTGAGTAGGAACCTGGAGGTCAATACGTCCAAGAGTGACGGACTTATGAATCCATCTCTCCCACTGCGAAGCAAGGCGAGAGAGTCTAGAGAATCCGGCAGGACGGGTCTAGGTAAGGGAACGTACCCATACTACGTGACACGTTTGGGGGGGGGGTCTTCAAAATGTCACGCTTGGTACAAATGAGCGGCGGCGGGCTTAGGTTTTTGGTCACCGGGGGGGGGGGGGGGGGGGGGGTTAAAAATTGCAAAAAGTTGGTCACGTAGGATGGGTACGTTCCCTAAGGTCTCCGGAGCCCAGTCGTCTCTCCCGACCATGCCCGTCATGTACTAAGTGGGCAAACGCATTCACCGCCAAGACGTAGACAAACCTTACCCCATGAACCCGGGCACCCCCGCTAAGTCACCAAACGTAGAGAACTACTTGGGGTGACCTATGGCAGGGGTGTTGGTTATCCAATAAATAATTCCCGGGGCAGCTGTACCCGAGCGAGATTGCGTAATCCATACTAAAGATATATTATAATGATTGTTTCCGGCATTTTAAATTCACCCTTTTGACATGTATCTGGACCTTTTTTAATACATTTAATGACCAGTTAAAACTACCAGATAAAAAATAAACAGGCTTAACGTTTTTGGTCCACGCTTAGGCACGCGTTTTCCGGACAATAGCGATTGATCCAACGGTACGGAAAACGTGCTAGTATTAGTAGTTATGCGTCCATCTTTGATAGTGTTTTGGAGTAGGTACTTAAAAGCTTTAATTAGGTGATTAAAATGTTCATAACGCGAGCTTTATTAAATAACATTTGGCTTCATTGCATAATTCCGAGTAACGCCCTGATTATTAGAGTCAATGATGAGAGGTTTCTACGTAAAATAATACGTGTGGAAGTAATAGCGGTTCGACGGTTTCTGACCACTCCGTGAATACGTATTGAATAAGTGTTTTTTGGAGTTAGATTGTTCATGGTGGGTTTCTTCATTTACCGAGAATGCTAAATGAAGAAACCCACCCCCAGTGTGAATAAAAAGACAGAAAAACCGTTAAATCTATGCTCAATTTTTTTATCAGCCCTTTCCCGTTTCGTATTTGAATTTTAGTTTTTACTCCTTGTAATCCGGGCCATTTCATAACTCTCTTCCTACAGCCCCTACCTTAATCCGCCTCTCAACGCTACCTAACCTGTGGCAATATAATTACTAGTGACCGACCGAAGGTTCGGGTTCGGTTTCGGCAAGTTTCGGCAAAAAAATCTAGTTTCGGCATCAGTTTCGGTTTCGGCAGAAAATCTGCCGAACCTTCGGCCGCACCCAAACTCTGCGTTAGTGAATTATCGCGCGTCGTTCGGTTGACTTCGTGTGTCACCCGCCATCATACTCAATTAATGAGGTTCTTCATTTTGATTGTAAGTGTTGATTATTGAAAAAATTTTGTTCCAAGAAGTAGTTAACATGTTTGTTTATTTTTATAATTTTTGTTTGTTTTATAGCAGCTATACAAAAAAAAAATTTTTTTCACATACTTCTATTATTGTTTTTTTTTTTAAATTTCATTTAACACGTGTAATAAGAATGTTGTGATTGTAAACGCAATTAAAAATAAAATATGCAATTAATATGGTAATTTCTTTATAATGTACCTAAGTGTTAATTATTGACCAATTTTTGTTCCAAGAAGTAGTTAAGACGTTTTGTTAATTTTCATAATTTTTTGATTGTTTTATAGCATAATATATAAAAATTGTGTTTTCACATACTTCAAATAGTTTTTTAAAATTTTATTTACCACAACACGTGTTAACTGTTTGTATAAGTGTAAAAAATAAGCCAAATTTCAGTAAACAATAGATTTTTAACATGTCTAAAAAAGTTTCAGTTTCGGCCGAAACTGAGACAGATACAGGATATTCGGTTTCGGTAGAAAGTCCTGTTTCGGTCGGACGCTAATAATTACCCCGTCTGCACACTGTACAGTCAGGCGTTCTTGTGAGGTGTCACGTAAAAAAGAACGGAAAAGAAAAATTACCGAAATTTTGTCAAATGTTTTATTATAGTTTTTAAAATTATTTATAAGGTAATAAATAACAACGATATTTTTTTCAAAGGTTTTAATATATTTGTACAGTGATCTTTTTGTCAGATATTTTATTATGTTTGTACAACGATATTTTGTCAAATGTTTTATTATATTTGTACCACGATATTTTTGTCAAATTTTATTATTTTTCTGTGTTTCAAATGTCTTTGATTTTTGTACACCGTTGAATAACAGAAGCTTGCTAGTCTTGCTACGCTAAAGATTTAATTAAAAAAAAAACGGCGTCTCCTTCCTTTTTTCTAGATTTTCATCTCTCTGCTTTCTTCTTTTCTCATTACATTTACGAGGGTGAGATAAGACTGATAAAAAATGCTGAGATTAAAATAAATAATTAATGAAGACAATATTAGTGACTCCCCATCGAAAATTTAAAAAAAAAATCAGAAAAATAAGTTACATCTAGGAATCGAAACCAGCCTTACTTAGCCTTAGCCTTGTCGGGGCGGTGCTTTGCCACTGAGCTAATGTGACCCTATCCCCTTCGCTCATATCCCCTGTTTCATACTTCGGTTAGAAACTACCAACAACGCTTATTTTTATTGGCTGCTATCTTTATGTATGATTGCAAGATTCATCTCGAACTAAATGCCACTTAGTTAGTCTTCAATAAATGTTTCCATTTTTATTTAATACTAGCTTTTTCCCGCGGCTTCGCTCGCATTGTATTAGGGGTTTCCCACTCCGCCTCCTCCACCTTCCCTCTCCCCACACCACTCCCCCCATCAACCCCCTCCCCCACCCTCTTCCCCCTCCCCCTCCCCCTCCCTTTTCCCCCTCCACCAACACCCTCCCAACACCCCCTCCCCCCCTCCCCACTCTCACCTCTCGCATTCCACACATTCATTCCCGATACATTCAGTTTTCAAACTGCTCGCGTGCCACCTATTATAATTTTTTATACAAATTTCGCAATGCCAGAACTCAGCGGTAGTTTTATACAAAATAACGAACAAAAAAAAGAATTATCCAATTTGGTGCAGTCGTTCGGGTTTATGCGCATTCATACAGTTCGGTGATGCGTTTTCGTTTTACACCAACAAAGCACTCTTTTTAGGGTGAATTGCCTAATTTAAAAAAAAGAACGTCGTTTCCAAGGCGACAATTGGTTTGTTTTTTTCTGACGTTTGTAATAAATCGATTTTGTTAGGGACAGAAATCGTATGATAAATAATTTCATAGCGCCAGAGATTATTCATAACGCCAGAGCTTACCAATATATATAGCCTATATAGATCTCGCAAATAATGTAGCTTTCTATTAGTGAAAGAATTTTTAAAATCCATTTTCTAGTTTTTGCGTGAAAGAGTAACAAACATACATCCATACAAACTTTCGCCTTTATAATATTAGTAGGATGCGACATCTATTGACTTTATAAATAATAAATAAAATGATACGGTCTCCTGTAGGAATCGAACCCAGCCTTGCCGGGGCGGTACTCTGCCACTGAGCTAATGGGTCCCTGTAACTGTATTATACTTGAATAAATATGTTTACTTTTAGTACAATAAGGTTTTACCGTAGGTCTTTGGCAGATTTGTTAAATTTTCAAACAAAATTTTGTATTGTACAACATACATTTCAAATCATATAATCATGCAGTAAAATAAATCAATAAATAAATAATTTGGGAAAGCTACTTTTCAGAATTTTAATTTTAGTTAAAATAAAATCATTAAAAAAATATCGGCGTTCTTGTTTTGTGACGAATTATTTTGTGTATTTATTTACGGTCTTACTAATAATATATTTAAAAAAAATTACGTCATTATTTTTCTTAGACATTATTGAAAAATTATAAATACATAATTTTTGTAGTTTTATCATCACGAGTTTGTGAATGAAGATATTTATCAAAGCAAATTTTGGATGAAATAAAATCGATATTGAATTATTTTATTAAAATGCTGATATGGAGAATAATTAATGTTTCTCATCGCAAACCCCCTACAGTTGCAAGGGTACGATAGCAAGATCGCAAGTTCGACGAAATTTAAATTCTCGGCTGCTGGTTAATGGCTCACGCATTGTATTTTCTGTGCATATTATTTTTTCATCATTTCTGATTTGAAATTTACTTAGACAAGACCACTGAATACTAGAAATCTAATCTGAACGGAATGATAGAGGTTTTAATGAGTTAGCACGGGTTTAATCTATTGAGGTAATGTTTGCGTTAAGTCATTTCAAGGTTTTCTTCATTCTAACAGCAGCAGCGGTAGTGGTCCACCCACGCATAAAATTCCATCTTTTCACAAGTTTGGACGCTTAATATATAATACTTAATATGGAATGCTTACACCTCAATCTAAATAAATTATAGTAGAGAAAACATAAATCTTTAAAACGATGCACGCACACATAATCAATAATCATCAAGAAATCTACTACTATCAGAAAGTGATAACAACTCGTGTTGTTTAAATAAGAATGTAAATATTATTGGTTAATTTTTTTTGTGTGTTGATTGTTGAGAATGTTAGGTCAAACTGCGTATTCTCCTGCGTCTTGAACTGCCTCACTGTGCCCATCATCAGGTCGTCAGATGGTGATGCGGAAGTGGGAGTGGGAAGAAGGGGTAGAAAGCGGAACGTATTGATCAGTGTTGCCATTAAAATGAAAATATTCTGATGGTACTTTAGTGAAAAATCACATCAAAAAAATGTATGCTCATAATAGTTTTAACTATAAATATTTATCACACCTGTAATAACAACTTCCAACCTATCCAATAAACAGAAGGAAATAATATATGCTACGTAGTTGATTAATGAGTGTGATACTGGTTGCAATAATGACACAATGTTATTCATGATAATATTCAAAAATAAACCTTTATAACTAAATAATATTTTGCTACAAAGTCAAATCAAAATCTACCTATTTATAAGCAGCATTATACAACTAAAGATGTACATATGTTAGACACTTTGTCTTTGAGTATATTTATTTTTTCAAAAGAAGCAAACACATTGTGACTTGACATTTTAAATAAATAAAAAGAAAATAGATATGATTTTAGATTTTTACGGCCAAAAGCATATATGTTATTTATTTTTGGGGTGTTTTTAGCCAACGTTTAGGACACTGTAACGCTGTCCGAAACGTTGGCTAAAGGAGGAGGTAGCGCAACACGGCATAACACCCCAAAAATAAATAACATAAAAGGAAAATACTTTGTTTTAAGTATGTTTCCCTTCCTCCCTCCCTTACTTCCCTCCCACAGCTGACGCACTGTCTACTACAATGCCTGAGAATTTTATTTCGATTTTGCTTTCCATCACTAAACACGAGTTATTGCGGTTATATTATTGTGTATTTGTTTCTTGAATGGAAGATAAAAATTTAATGTATTTAGATTTTCCTTGTTTTTTTTTTTAATGCAAAATGGTACATAATAATCTTTGGTTTGACTGAAAATGGGATCTCAGGCACCAATGATCAAATATATTCATTGCCGAGAAATAAAGGTGATAGGTCGTGCATTTCGCCCAAAAACGGAGCGTCAAATACAGGAATTTTCTTACGTTTTTTTTGTTACGATTGAGATGTATGTGTAACTGCTGACGCATGAAATAAGAAAAAGATTTGAATATTATTCGCGGAAATAAGTCGAGAAAGTGCGCCACAGTCCGGAAAGCTTGGTGAGTTATTGCCCAATAAATTAGCTTCCGCGAAAGCGTAGAGCACGTTTTGGTAAATCGTCTTTTTACAGCATCACGGCGGGGAGTAAACCAAACATAACTGAACGATGTTATTAACAAACGATCAACAGATTTCCACGGCTTCGCTTTGCAACCTTGATCGAAATCTGTAGGAAACATTTTTGCCAGTTGAAAAACTTCGCCTTTTTGTAATTTTTATTAAATTTGATCAATTGATAAATTGTGATAGGAAAACATATTATAATGATTTATTATTAAGGTGATTCTCAAAGAATTCATAATCTACTCTTTAATAGATGGTGTTAGTTTAAATACTTTAGGGAAAAACTCTTTTTAGAAGTTGTGCCTTAAAAAAATAATATTAATTAATGGTTTGCGCCCGTAAATACGCAATATGAATATGAGTAAATAGTTTTTGTCCACAAATAATCTTAAATCTTTCAAGAAAAACAACAAAATACAATATTGGATTGAATCACCGATACAATATCGTATTTGCTATTATTTCTTAAAAGATTTGAGTTTTTTTATGGACAAAATTTTCATATGCAAATTGCGTAAGTACGGGCGCAAATAATTAGTTCATCTGACATGATTTTAAATTGTAACAGCCAAAAGTATTATTTTTGGTGTGATATGCAGTGTTGCACTACCTTCTTCTTTAGACAACGTTTCGGACAGTGTTACAGACTCAGTACGCTGTCCGAAACGTTGGCCAAAGAAGGAGGTAGCGCAACACTGCATAACACCCCAAAAATAAATAATATCGAAATTCAAATAATTATACTCGCGCCATCTATGAAATAGTAGAATATGAATTCTTTGCATGACAGCTGTTTGACACTTTATCGTATATGTGAAACACCTTTGATGTAAAAAAAGTAAGATTGAGTTCTTCAAAATAAACACAGAAGCAATAAATGAACTTTTTTTTTTCTTTTCTTGTGAATCTTTTATTTGAAACACGTTTGAAGTATGTTTGTAAAGGTTGCGAAAAATCTGGATGGTTTCAAAGAATTTTATTTTCAATGTGTATTCTAAATCCTTGATAAAGATAAAAGAGCACGGATAAGAACAAACACATAAGAGCTTCGTAAATAAATGACGATTACTTTCGCAATTCCAGGCTGTTTTCCTCGAGAAGATAAGTTAGGAAGGGACGTGATGTCACTTTCATTATGTGTCTCCGCTACATCTATCCCTGAAACCTACACAACACTTATCACACACCACACACTACACACTACACACTACACACTACAGGCTCATTCCATACACCAGCCAACCACACTCTAATGAACACTTGACGATTCAACTACTCATACTCATGACCTAAATAATGTACATATTGTAAGTACTGACTGACTTTGTTTGTTGGGTCAAAGGCGTTAGGACGTTAATATTGAGAACGTCATTAAATGCGAAATAATAACGTTTTCCACCTTTAATTTTCGTTTATTCTTATTTTGTCCGTAGTTTTTGCATCCCGTAGAGAAACTATGCACCTGCCCTCAAGCCAATAGATATTGCTTAGTATTCATTTTTATTTATTTTGATTAATTTGGGAGACGGGTATATCAGATATCCAACACTTAGCGAGAGTGTCCGGGTTCGTGAGGTCCACAAGACGTGGTTTGTCCAGGTCTTGGCAGTGGATGCATCTAGCCACCAGCTGCGTGGCAGGCCGGATCGAGAGAGACTTTTGACCTCTTTGGAAGGACTCTCTCGCCTTGCACCGCAGTGGGAGGGATGGATTCATACGCCCTTCACCTTTGAACACACCGACCCCCAGATTCCTACCTACCCCTCATATATTTTTCTTCCCAGAACTCCCCGTCCTTCCTTTCCTAAAAAGACCCTCCACACAGCATCCTCAAAGGCGGTTTAGACCCCGAGCGGAATTATTTTCCTCGGGGCCTCCTGTGTGGGCTGTGGAGGTAATGTAAAAACATTAAAATCTCAGTTTTTATTGGGAACAGTAAAATTAATTATTTAAAATCTTCCGGTGTTCATTTATTACAGAAAACCCTTTTCGTATTATAAAATGAGCGTGCTCGTAAAAGCGTTTAAGATTTTCATTAAAAAGGATTTAATTTATGTTTACAGAGATTCGCAGGAAAGGTTTAATGGAAAACGTACGCTGAAAATAATCCCGAATAAAAATTCCTTAAACCTACTTTTAAATTACGCCCACGTTTATCAACGAGTGAATAAAGTGGAGAGATGATGTAAAAAAGATTTAATCAACAGAAAGCATACAATACAGATAACAATAAAGATAGCGTTCTCACACTAGAAATCAACAATATCGACGATCCTCCCGTCATTATTACCCGTTAAAATTTCTTTTTACTGAGTAATTCCTTCTGTCTCAAAACATTTCCCAAAGGAGATAACGTAGTCCCGCAAGCTACGGGCAATAGGCCACTTGCATGGATTTCATAACGACTTGAAAAAAATCGTGTGGATAGATTTTTTTACTAAGATTACGAAAATGTTAGTAAAAATTTTTAGAAATGTACAGTTTTTTTTTTTTTAAATAAATAAATCTATTATTTGGGCTCGTGACGTCACTACATGAAAATGTCCCGTCTCCGAAAATGTTCCAATTAATTTTATAAAATTTCACACTGATTTATTTTTTTTATTTGGCATCACTTTGATATCAGGCGAATTTTTGAATTTGACATTTAACGTTCTTTAGATTTATTGTTTGTTCTCTGCGAACTTATCATTTGGTTTGACTTTTTGACAGATGTTCTGAAGAGAACCCCATACATTTTACGCTGTCCGTTCGTGTTTTAGAAGTATAATGATAATGGTGCGGATTTTAATAAAATCAAATTTTATAAAATTCTTATTATTATTATAATTTACAAGTACGTGTATTACATTTGATTTAGTAATATAGATGTTGAACATTATAATGATTTTTGATCAATAAGATGGATCAAGGAAAAAAATATTTATGAGATTTAATATTTTTGATATCCCTCGTTATTCTCCTGTGCCATTCGTGTGGAAAACGTTTTTTTTTTAAATAATTTTCTGCTATGTAATTATCGATTTTTCGCACCTATAAAATTATGTCCCGTCTTTCCGGTTTATAAGAAATGATCTGATTTCTCGGATTGAAATTTTCAAAAAATCGCCAGGGTTTCAAAAATACGTTTAAAAAAAAAACAGAATGTCCTAGAATATTTGCCTAAACCCGTTTTTTTTAAAATGCAAGTGGCCTATTGGTAGACACTCTCTTGCAGATCGCATTTTTTTTTTATAAATAAAATCAATGGAATAATTATTATACATGAACTAGTGAAGGCGCCTTGCCAAAGGCGAAACTTGTGTACTGCACATAATAAGAAAATAGTTCTGGGTTGCGGATTAATAGACGGCCATAAAATACATTAAAATAAGTACTCAAGTAATGGGAAAAACAGAAAGATAATTATATTCCCAGATAACATCAACATTGCGCCTAAAGATCGAGTGACAAAAATAAATTAGTATCAGAAAAAAGACAAAGCAAATCAGTTTAGTCAATTTTTGGTAAACACCGTTACACAATAGTCCTATATGTAATACACTATCTTTTTCGGAATTTTAATTTCCCGTTCCCATTTAATTCATAACCCGTAACCATAAATAGTCTATTTTGCACTTTTGACATATCTACATTCAACGAGATAATATATTATATTTAATATATGCAGATGATACACGTAGATCTCCTTGACATGGTGGAATCATCGAGAAACCCCGTACGATCTTTATGAATTTTCTAGATGGTATTACTTGTGGCTTGTGGAGTATGGTAAACGAATGGTTTCCGCCCCAATAACAATTTTCAAGGCTCTTTTCCGAGAAAAGAATTTTGGAAATTGGGTATTTTGCATATCATTTGTATACCAATTTGTTTTGTAAAAATCGAATTTAGTGGGGTTTATTTTTATTATTTTCTGACGTAAAGAAAAGCAAGTGTGTTAACACAGAGACCGACGAAATGGTGGTAACATATATTTGGTAAAATAATTTTGACCTAAGTTTGAATTGCTTTGTCGGATATGGACAGAGAACTTCTAAAATGGAAAATTTTATTTAATTAAAAAAACCTCCCCCCCCCTCCCCCACCCTCCCCATCTCTCCCTCTCTCCCGCTTTCCATATATTCAATCCCAGTACATTCAGTTTTTAAACGGCTCTCGTGCCACCTTTTACAATTTTTATTCTTTTTTCCATTTTTCATGCATATTAAATTTGGTACCTAACATAGGTACCTATTTAAAATATCTAAAATTCTTGATTCGATTCAAACTATTAGGGGAGTACCTACTTTAAATAAGTTTATCAACTTAAAGATTTTCAAAAATAGAATCCTGATATAACAATCGAACTGTCAAACGTGCGATAATCGTTAGGTTTTCTGAAATTATCCAATTTTCTGCGCAATTTTCTTAATTTTTCTCTCCGTAAGAACCATCCTCGTACTTCAAGGAATATTCTAAAAAAAGAATTAGCGAAATCGGTTTAGCAACACAATCAGCGATCCATTTTTATATGTAAGATAGATTGTTTCGTACCCTATAACGTTATATAAATAGACTCGCCATAGTCTCACATACTCGCAAAATAATGTGGCAAGTAAGCAAGACTTTTGTTTTCAGCGGTTTTCAGTAATTTCTTAATTCAAAAGTTATTCATGTATTAAAAAGATATGCTACATCCACACCGAAGCCAAACTTCCAACGCAAGAACTACCCTTCTACACAATCGTCTGAAAGTTTGAAGTTGGAAGTTGGCCTTAGTGTGGCCGTACCATAAGCAGTGGCGGCCGCTGCCCTGAAAACGTGGTGGTTCACTGATAATCCGTAACTATGAGATAACGATTACTAAGCAACATTAGGTAAAAATGATCCCACTAACCTTATTTGGAGAGAAGATCTATTTTAAGCTGTTTTCGAAGTGCGAAAACTTCTACATATCGCTTTTTAATTAAAATATTTATTTTTCGGTACTAAGAAAATAAAAACCCAATACTATTTTTTCGTAAATAAATCTAAAATGTCAACCCAAAAAACGCTTTTTTTTACAATGTTTAATTTATTTTATTTTATATTTCATAAAATAAAATAAATTTGAAAGTAGTGTAAGAAGAATATACGACGCAAATGTGAATGGTAGAAGATGTCGGGGACGCCCGAGGAAGACATGGCACGAGCAAGTGAATCAGATACTTGAGTCGGGCCATGTCGAAAGTCGGAATAATAGAAGAGAATGTATGAGACGATGTTTGAATGTGAGTGAGGCAAAGAGTGTCTGCCAAGACCGAGTTATTTGGCGGTCCGTCCTCTCTGCCTACCCCTGTGGGGAAACGGCGTGATGGTTGGTTAGTTAGTTTTATATTTCATTTTAAACAGGATACAAACAGTATTTATAAACAATGTATAAACAGCACGAGGGCAAAATTGTCAAAGTTACCTACAAAAAAATTGTATTCCTTAATGATCAGCGTTTTATAATTTAAAACACCAATCAATAAAAAAGGAAATATATGTAAAATTTAGGTATTTGCTGTACCTTTTGATTAAAAAAAGAATTATTCAATTTGGTTAAGTATTTTTGCCTTAAATCCAAATTTAAGTTTGTATGATAAAGGCCGCTGGGTGGCACACCAATATAGCTTAATTTTTCATACATATGGCCGGCGTTGCGCGCTGGCGATGTTTGGGATATTCGATACAAAAACATAATTCGTTCCGCTTGCAATCGGCCTGCACACCGGACAGGGTAACTTCGCGCGGAACTTTGAGAATTTGCTCTCCCTGATTCATATTATATTATGCATTATATTGGTAGGTGATATTTTTAATGAAATTCATAGATTTTATATTTTTCGGTAAGATATTATAAAGTAATTTTAGACTATATAATTTACCAGTGCTGCACACAAACACACTGTTCGACCAACCGCCCTTGACCATAAAACAATGTGTGTTTTTTCTCTAATGACGCACAAAATGACGAACATGAAAATTAATTGTATTGCTTATAATAATAAGTAATTTGTGCGCAGGTACTTATAAATGAAGTGTTATTTCTTCACTTTTACTACACTGTTTGCCGTGTTTGGAAACATTTTCTCATCACACAAGAGGGCATTTTGGCGCTTTTTAAATGCAATTTTCCTACTGGCAAGGCACGACCTTACTCGACGAGTGACAGTTTAGTACTAAAGTACTAGAAATCGAGATCAGTGCAATTGTCTTGCTTTTGACTTCCCACTTTGAGATTTCTACCCGTCGTCTATTTATATAACGTCATTGTTCGTACCTGCTCCCTTATTAAAACTAAGACGTTTCAAATTTGATAAGGTCCAAAAAAGTTGCTTCAATAACGACATCATTATGTCAGTAATTTCCTGCGATGAGAGATAAAATTAAGAAAAAAAAAAACAATGTAATTTCTAGGAAGCATTTTCTAATACAACTAAGTAATTATTTTTTGGCTTATTTTAAACTAATTAATTTAAATGTTTAATTTTATGCCGCACTTTCAGGAGAAACGCAATGAAAATTATGTTGTGGGTGTGCTCTTAATAAATTTATAAACGATGCACAACATTTCGATGAAAATAATAGGTGTAATAAGTTGATTTCCATTTTCCATTAGTTTGTAGTATTCTTTGATATTTTTTCTTTACATATTTTTTACAAAGGAAGTTTGATTATGTCACCGACGTTTGGTACTATGCTTATTTATTATACTGAGTTATTGATTTATTATATTGAGTTATTGAGATTGTTCACAAGTCAGTGAGAACAATCTTATTATAAAACTCATGTTTGTTTTAATAAAAAAGATTTTTGCTTTATTCTTTTTCTTTTTATGCCTCTATGAATTTAAAAATAGTATATTCCATCAATACTATGCATTACTTGCTTTAATCAATAAGGATTTTTAATTTAATAGGACTCGTCGATGAAAATTTTTCTTTGACTGGCTTAAAGATAGCCTATTCATAGGAATTCAAAGTCGAAGCAGGATGTAAAACGGGATGAAACAGTGAAAAGGCTGACACATATTTAGCTCTTCAGGTTTAAAACACAGCACATCGATTCTAAACAAGATCTCAGATTCCCGAGCAAGATCATTATAGATTTGCTTCACCAATTACTTCGCTATGTATTAATACTTGAATAAATCTAACCGGAGTTAGTTGATATAAATTATTATTTTGCGGTTTTTTTGTGGTGGTGATTTTTGAAATGAAAACTTTTCAGCACCGTTGTGATTTGCAACTCGATGTAACGGAAACGAGCAACACTAAAAGAGACATATCTATAGGTTTTTAAAATATTTTTTAAACTTTATGGCAATATAATAATAAATAAACCCTACAATTATCCTAGTTTAGTTTTCTGAAGGTTTCACTTCTATCGCGTGTGAACTGCACACTCTGAATTTTTAAAAATTTTGTTCGAGATATCTACATTGCGGCGAAGTCACAGCTGATTTACGTTTAACCTTCAGAGATGACGATTTTCCTCGTAATAAGTGGGGAGGTATTGAAGAAAATCTTACAAATATAGTATCTTAACGTTTGCTTAACGATGACAAACGTATAAGACATTCTGCAACATTTTCTAACGGCATTATTCTTGATCGATGTGTCAGCAAAATGTTTTCTAGACGTAATATAATACGCTATTGGGGGAGACACAAAGGACCCGGAGGAAATACCGTCTTATAGGAAAGAAGACAATGACATAAAGTCTCAAAGACTGTTCCTTTTGTCACATTATATTCTTTGACGGAAACCTATCCGTAAGATATTCGAGCCACCACTCTAGTACGATTCGATCTTCTTTTTGTCTTCATTGACTTTGTTGCTCATGGCTTCGGAATATCAGAAAGAAATCTAAGGATTCTGATAAAATATTTCTACAAAATCAGATTCAAAAAAGTAAGATTTCTATGGATAATTTTGTAAAAAAATGGATTTCTGTCAAACAATTCCACCATGAAAAAATACATCTTTGCCACAAGGTGGCTGAAATGTTCATCAGTGTTTGTAATTTACTAGTTTTGTCAGTCTAAATCGCACTTGTAGCCGATCCTTCGACTTGTTATTTTGTAAAAACAGTTTGTATATTGGAACGAGCATCTGGTATTCATCATTTTGTAGGTAGATTTTATCTAATCCTTATTAATGACACTTAATAATGTAACCTCTCCTTCAACCCCTACCTCATAGTAGGGTGGCGACCTTGCGCCTCAGCTTATAGTTACTTACATATACACAGTACAAGTACAGACGATCACCCGACAATTGGTCCGGTGACAGTTGGTCCGGCGACAATTGGTCCGGCCGAAAGTTTAGAAGATTTTTTTTTTTTTTTTTACATTAACTCCACACAGGAGGCCCTGAGGAAAATAATTTCCCTCAGGGCCTATGTCATCTGGGATGCTGTGTGGAGGGTATTTTTGAGGAGAGGAAGGAATGAACATTGGTCTTGAAGAGACCCATGTTGTAGGAAGGAGGAAACACAGAGGCCGGCAAATCATTCCACAGCCGAGCTGTTGAACACAAGAACGAGTCGAAGAAAAGACCCGTTCTCATGTGACAAATGTCAACTGTGTACAAATGTTGGGCACGCGTTTGGCGTGTTTCCCGACTATGCACCGGTGCCGAAGGGATCAATGATGCTAGTTCCTCGGAGCATCTTCCATTGTAATACCGGGAGAACAAGGATAGCATTCCCACCCGACGCCTGTGCTCTAAAAATTGCAATCCGTCTGTTAAGATGGGAGAATCTATCAAACGGACCGCCCGTTTCTGCACAGAGTCGAGGGTATTTTTCAGGTATTTTGAAGCTCCAGACCAGAGGTGGCTGCCAAATTCAACCGTGGGGCGCACTTGCGATTTGTACAGGGTTAGCAGTTGTGTACTATTAAAGTATCTGCGGGCCCTGTACAGTACGCCCAGTTTTTGGGAGGCTAACTTTGCTCTGGGATATTTTCTTCAAGTAAGTATGCAAAGAGGATACAACCTAAGTCGATATACTTATATCTGAAGGCATCTTGAGTGAAAATGCTCTGTAAAAATATTTTTACTCTCCGAAGTAGCATGCGGCAATCACAAAATACGACATACTTATACGTGCAGTCGGCTTAGCAAAAAAACGCCAAAGAATCCTACATGCATATTATATAACTTTTATATCTGAATATAACACAAGATTCCCAACTGCTCCCAACCGTCTCGAGCCAGTGAGACTATGGCATCCCCAATTTTGGTATGGTGTAATGCTTAAGGTAGTGGGGAAGGGAAGGAGATATGGAAAATGTACCTGGCTATTCAGATATAATCATCAAACACGGCTAAAGCCATTTCAAGTAACGTTACAATTCTGAATGAATACTGACGAATAGCAAAATACGACATACTTATAAGTCTAAATTATTAGTAAAAATATTTTTACTGTGGATTTTCACTCAAGATGCCTTCAGATATACTCGTAAGTATATCGACTTTGGTTGTACGGCCGTATATCCTCTTTGCATACTTACTTTAAGAAAACATCTTCTAAACTTTCGGCCGGACCAATTGTCGCCGGACCAAATGTCGGCCGGACGAACTGTCGGCCGGACCAACTGTCGCCGGACCAACTGTCATGGAACCGTACAGACAGAGTTCTTGTGACTTGTGAGGGGACACACATGATCAAAATGCTTGAGTTAAAGGTTTGATCGAACTAACAAATTGAATGACCTCTAACAGCAGGTGCACCAATTAACAATGTCAGTAAATCATACAATAAACAAATGCCCCTTTAAACCTGTAAATACTTGTTCGCTATTTTAGTGGAACAAATGACTTGTTTAGACACAACTAACAACCGTGTGATTTATGTTTAAATGAGCGTTACTTGAATTTTATATTATTATTTTTGCTACTGGCGGATTAAATTAATATTTGACCTTGAAATTATCGGTCTAGAAATAATTCGACACTCGATTTTCCAAACGACATTTATCGCAAGAAAAATTAATAATTTTACCCGAAAAGAAAATATTGAATTTCCGTTTTAACAAATTGATCGTATCTAAAAATAGGAAAATTGGAAAAAAGTGATAAACAAATATTTTTAACAGGTTCAAAAAGGTGTGCTTTTGATCTTGTTTACACAAATAAGCCTGAATTAATTAATGACAATTTAAAAACATGTTTTTCAGTTCTTTTGATGTTGGATAAAGACAAAATAATGATTCACGATATAGCAGGTTCGTAGAAGTTTTGTTTTCAATTTGGACTTTTGAAGTAAGTTTCGCTACATGACGTAGGCACAGCTGCCTCGTGTACGTACTTTTTACCAGTATCCGTTACGTGAGCAACGTGGGCTGCAAAAAATGTTTTCAATGACCTTTCCTATTAAGTTTTATCTCTGTCAGGGACAAAACCACTCCACAATTGGGCATATATAATAGATATTATCATGAAATTATTTATTTATTTATTTACTTAGTTAGACCAAGTGGATTAATAATACTTAAAATAATTGGTTAACTTTATATTCCGCCGTTAGGGGAACGGCTGCGCGGCCTTTTAGGCGGTACTATAATAATAATTTTTTTATTTCCATGCCGCAGAAGTGAGTTATTTATATTTTAGACTAGCTGGTCCCGGCATGCATTGCTATGCCATTTAATAAAGAAATTGTTTCTCCCTGAGTGTCCTTTCCCATTCGTTCCGTTCCCCTTCTTCTCCTGCGTCCTCTTCCCCTCTCGCGTTCTCACTCCGTCACCTCCACCTTCCCTCTCCCCACTCCACTCCCCCCCCCCTTTCCCCGTCCCGCGAACCACCCTCCCGAGTTGCCCTCCCCCTCACACGTCCCCTTCCCCTCCCGCGTTCCCCTTCCACCTTCCCCGCCTTCCCTCTTCCCTTTCCCGCTCCCTCGTCCCGCCAACCCTCCTCCCGCGTTCCATGTATTCAATCAAAGTACATTCGGCACAAGAACCATGCACTGGGCAACACCTATTTCGTATCAGTCACGCCCCAACCGGCGCGGGAGACAGTCGTGTTACTCCGCGTAGCTTAGCTTCGTGAAATCAATTTTAAATTTCAGTTTTCTTACAATTAACAATGCGTAAAACAGGAATTTATATTTTTTACAGGCCTTTACGAAATCAAACTGTAAAAAAAACTTCTCAAATACCTTTTCCAACCTTTCCAAAAGCTTTTTCTCAAGTATTTTTAAACTCCTCCCATAAAATGGCGTGAATTCTGATTTCGATTTTTTCCTGGACTATTGGATCGCCTTAAGGGGAACGAATGCGCGGCCCATTTCTGCCCGTGTTAAACAAATCTTAGATTTGGATTTGAGATCAAAACTTGTACCTTAAGTACCCAACCAAACTGAAAAAATATTTTTGTAATCAAAAAGTATATCAGATATCTAGTTAGGATGTGAGCTATTTTATTTATTTTTGCTTTAAATTATAGTTTCATTATTTTGGACGCAACTTAGGCAATTATTTGTGAGTAAAAGAAAAACATAAAAAAAAAATAATTTACTATATTTATTTTAAAAATACAATGAAATATAAAACTAAAAATAAAAAATTCTTAAAAATGCATTTTTTGGGTAGTAATTTTTATATATAAACGACTATTTTTTATTCCGCCGTAAATAGGTAATTTGTATTTTTAATTTACACCCATCAAAATTATTTTTTTTATAAATTTTTATTTTTTTATTTTATGTTTCATTATGTTTATATGATAAATACAGTAAATTTATTTTTTTATTGTTTTTCATTTACTCACAAATAATTGCCCAAATCGCCTCCAAAATCCCGAAACATTCAAATCTGTAATGGCGTATATCTTTTAACTTAAAGCAAAAATAAATAAAGTACCTCACATCCTAACTAGATATTTAATTTTTTTTTTTTTTTTTTTAATTCGTTTATTCCAGATCTCGGGGAGGGTGGTGCAGTCCCACGAGTTCCATATTATACATATATAATACATTAAATTAAAATATTTCAAGATGAAAGATATTTTTTTTTACATAATGAAAGGAAATAAATAAAACAAAATAATAACAATACAAAAATTAAAATAAAATTTAAAAAAAAAAAAAAAAAAGTTAACTTTTTGTTATCTATTTCATCAGGAAGTGGCTCCATCGCTTATAAATGGGACCCTGCCAGAAGTGGAATGCTGCCATCACAAGAGTGTTTTCGCTCGAGGCCAATCGCGTTCTGTAGCTGGTGATCCGTTTTTTTATTAATGTTCGGAATCCGGGAACGCGCCCTTCTTCAAACATCTCGGTGGCACTGCAGTACCAGGACAACCCAAAAAGCGTTCGATATGAATTGTTGTACTGTATTTCCATTCTTTTTAGTGACGCTTTGTTGAAGTTGGTCCACAACTCCGAGGTATATAGGCTCGTGCAGTACGTGTTAAAAAGTTGCCTTTTTGCAGCTGGGCTGCACTTGTTAAATCTTCGAGAAATCATATTTGCCCTAATGCACAGTGATCTTCTCTGTCGCTCAATATCCGAGTCATCACTGAGGTCCGCTGCTACGATGTGTCCCAAGTATTTGACCTCGATTTTTTCTATTATTTTTGTGTCGTTTAGACTGACGGGTAATACTTTCATGGTGCCTGCACCTGACTTGAATACGAGCAACACAGACTTAGTGGGGTTATAGACCATATTATGTTCAGCAGCGTATTTTTCACAAATCTTTAACAGCTTTCTCAGTCCTTTTATACTTGGTGACAAAATGACCATATCATCTGCATACGCAATGTTATTTACACAGTTATTTCCCAGGTGACAGCCTACGTTTGCCGAGGTGAGTTTATCGCTTAAATCGTTCATGTAGACGTTAAATAAAATCGGTGATAAGCTTCCCCCTTGTCTGACGCCGCATTCCATATTCACAGGTGTTGACATTTTATTTTTCCAAATAACTTGTACCTAATTTAATGTACCTTTTGATTACTTTCTGTTTGGTTGGGTATTTTGAGATCAAATCCAAAGCTAAGATTTGTATGAAACGTGCAGAAATGGGCCGCGCATACGTTCCCCTTAACTTACGTCGTTAAAGCGTCGATGACACAGGGCGAGTTTACAAGCTACTGTCTACTAAGTTTAAAAGCGGGTAAATCGGCGAGTGAGATTGTCATGATGACACACAAAGCTGTCCACTCGCTCAGAAGCGTAGGAAACTGAGGCCGCTGCTAGCGCCAGTAACAAGAATAACGACGACTGCGTGAACTAATTCTTCAGATGTTTGACAGTCGAAATCAGCTGTTTAGCGGAAGCCACGTTGGAAACATAAATAAACCAATTACGAGCAAGTGGAGCAAGCGTGTAGGCGAGTAAAGTTGACAACCTTTCAACTTTTTTTCGTAGATTGTCAACAATCTGCTAGTTAGCAAGTGACACGATGACACTGGGCGAGTTTACTAACAGATAGTGAATTTCCCAGATAGTAGCTTGTAAACTAGCCCTGTGTCATCGACGCTTAAGATTCCCATATTATTTGTCTTCTTCTATTCTTTGATAGGGCAGATTCAACAGTAGGTTCGCCCAAAACACGGGTCGCGAGTCGCGAGTCGCAATTTGTATACACGGCTTCTTACGTCGTTAAGATTCTGAATATATTTTAGGGTATATTTTCGTCTTAACCAAATTGAATTATTTGTTTTTCTCAAAAGATATATCATAGTGCGGATAGGCGTTATTTTGTGTATTTATGTTTTAAAATTAAATAAAGGCTATTGAAATATTCAACTTTGCATGATTTTAGTGGCAACTTTGGCTTTTTTGTGAGTTATTTATTATCTTATTGTATTCAAAATCTGGCTTTATCTATAAATAATGAAAAAAAAAAAAAAAAATTGTTAAAAGAGTTTTTTCTCGGTAAGAAATTTTTATTTATTTTCCACAAATTTGTATTCCGACGTAAATCGGTCATTTGTAATTTAAATTCACGCCCACCAAATTGCTTTTTTAATAATATTTTTTTAAATTATATATTTCATCATATTTTTTAACAAATAGAGCTAAATTAGTTTTATAATGAGCACTATTAACTCTCAAATAACTGCCAACGTTGTTTTAATCATGATGAATTGATTTCTTCAATATTGCCTTTATTTTATAATTTAAAACACAAATATTTGACCCAACAATGTTTGAAAACCTTGAAATATTTGACCCAACAAAATCTTTTATACTATCAACATAGTAAGCGGAAAGTGTTGCTTGGAGGATGGAGGTGAGTGATGGAGAACTTACCCAGCCGAGGAACCGAACATGCGACGCCGGGGTTGGACCCAAATGCTATGTCCACTCAGCCACTGGCCGATCATTTATTTATAAAAAACTACCCTTTAAATTTTCAAATTAGGACCTACCTAAAGGATTTGTAACATTCATATTTTAAAAAGGCCAATTTTCGTTTTTCTTCCCTGCATCCCTCAAACGCCAAAAGAATGCAATGCTATAAACGTGATTTGAGTTTCAACTTCATAATATAATCATTTCGTTTGTAGTGATACTGGCATCACAGGTGAATGAACTGCCAACTCTAGACCAGTGCAATGCCAGCACTACCTAATATGGTATGAACTTGACCTTTCTATATCCGTATACATAATACATGCATTCAGATATTATATTATATGCAGATAAGTTCGCGTATTATGAATGCCAAGGCTAGAATTTGCCAACAATGTTGTTTGATTGCTCTGTTTATGTTCGATGGTAGACCACTAGCATTCAATTATCGATGCAGACAATGCGTTTTTTTATTAGTATATTACCTTTCGATGTCAAAAGAAAAAATATCGAGAAATTATTAAAAACAATTGTTGGATTAATGAATAGTCGATTTATACCTACCGGTTATTTTTATTGGTGAGAGATAATACGAAGATTAAAATGAGATAGATAGTTGAGGGGGTCTTATTGATTATGAATATTATTATGAAAGTATAAAAAAATATATGACGTTAAATAACACGAAACAAAAAAATATCGATGGGCTTTCATCACTACTTCGGTGCTACACGGCCCGAGTTTTTTTTATTTTTTTTTGTAATTATTTTTCTTAATCAACTGAAAATTATGCGCAAAACCTGGAGAGGTCCAAGTGTCTAACCTACTTTTCTCCTAGTTTATTAAATATTTTAAAACTTACGGTTGATGTTGTAAACTTTGCAAATATCCAGTTATATAGGTATTTCTATTTTTGTTAGAAATACCTACCTATGTAAAAATATTTCTATTTTTGTTAGAAATACCTATGTAAAAATATATTCTATTTTTGTTCTATTTTTATTAGAAATACCTATGTTTTTGTTGTCCGTGTTAGAATTCCATTTCAATGATAGGTTAAAATAGCTTTTAACATTTTTCCACTTATTTTATTTGACCGTTACCGCTTTCAGCCTATTAAGACCATCTTCAGACTGGTGCAATGATTCCTTAAACTATGGGTGCTGGGGGGGGGGGGGGGTAAACATGGATGGTTAACTATCTTAATTATCGTCCGTCATATTACATAAGACAACTGATAAAGAGTTCAAAACCCGTGTAAAAGAAAACTTTACAAATTGGGTGAATGATAAAGGTGAATTGTCGAATGTTGAGTCATATCTACTAGATAGTCGATAGTAATACACGACGGAGGGGTGGGAGACGAGGGAGAAGTAGGGGGAGGGATTGCAAAGGAGACTCAGTAGCGGTAGGGGTTAGTAGGGGGTAAATTTTGAAAATCCATGAGTCTCGCACGTACACGTACACGTCCGTGGCCTGCTCACGCGTCGAAAAACCTTCTAATTTATTCGTGTAGGCACCAGACGGATAAACAAAATATGTTGTTTATTAAAAAAAACTACAATAGGTATATACCCAACACTTTCTTACTTTGCGTTGTAGTGCAATGCATGCCGGGTACTCGCTAGTTGTAAAATAAAACCGCGATAATTATGACAACAAGTAATAGCAAGATAAAATAAATTCAGTCTTGAAATATGACGTAGCAACTGAGATGGAAAAACCATACAATTTTAATGAAATCATTGTATACCTACCACTCATGGTATACAATGATTTTATTCACTATACTCGCGATAAATTTAACTTACAAATTATTGGCAATTAAATTCGCAATATGATTTCCTCGTAATATTTTATGTCTCCAAGTAGTTTCGAATAAGATGCAACCGGTTGAAATAGTTGAAATGTTACTTGTGACGACAACTTGATTTCAAACCCTCAAGTTATTACTTCTCTTCTAATAATAATAAGTAATGCAGGGCGGCACATATAGGAATAATGTTTATTCAGAAACTGGCTTTCAGAAGTGCAGCGCCAAGAAGACGGTCTTCTCCACGGGTGATTTTAATCTTCGCTGTACTTTTTCTTTATGCCGACACTAAGCTACGATCTGACCTGGCCCCTGGCGCAGTATGTATAAAATACAAATTTATTGCACAATGGAAACGTCTAAAACTAGTTAAAAGTTAAGATTAACTGTGGTTTTCTCCTTTCTTTCTCGCCAAGTAAAGTTTAAACAATGCCCAAGCCACAGAATAAGTGAAGGATGACTTAATTCTAAGATTTAGCTCAATGCATAGAAATAGAAATATGATCATTACATTACACACAAACAAAATGCTATCAAAATACTTTTTCACGATGCACTAATTAGCAACTATGGAAGTTGGGGTAGAGAATTTTGGATTTTGGCGAAATTAATGAATCAAACTAAATGAATTTTAAAAATCAAAGTGTGTAGCAAGTAGGTTGGTAGCTTGTAATCCTCAAAAGTATTTTTTCCTATTATTTATTTTTATTTTAAATGATAAAATATAAATCATTATATAAATTTTTGGAAATTATTTGTGAGTTAATAGATTTTTTTTTAAATTACCCATCTACAATGTAAAAATTTTTAAACAAAAAACAAATAATAAAAAAAGTGTTAAAAAGCATTATAAAGGGCTTGTATTTAATTTTAAAACGACCATTTAACATTGAAACATAAATTTGTCATAATATACAACGTATTCGGAAACTCGTAGTACAAGCTGGAAACTGGTGAATCTACATCACGTGGACAGCCCAAAAAACTTATTTTTTTCGATTTGAACATTTCGATTTTAATTTTATTTTTTTTCTATTTTGTCCGTTTTTTTGGCAACTAAAGGGTTAAAATAACTTTTGAGCCCGGTTTACCCTTCGATGCATTTTATAAGACATTACACAGCTGAAATCAACCCCCTAATGAACAATTTTTCCAAATTTAACCAAAAAAAAAATCCAACTTCGGACCCGATTTACTCGAAAACGAAAGCTCAAATAAAAAAAGTTATATCACAAATCGACTCCGAATGTGATGTAGATTTACCAGTTTCCCGCTTGTACTACGAGTTTCCGGACACCGTGTATAATTAAATATCGAACCGAAAAATCATTCATTCATATCATCACGTTTATACAGAGTAGATTGAAAAAAAAAATTAAGACATAATTTTGAAAGTAATACCAATACTATCTTTGAACTACCTTTTGACTTAAACAAATATCATTCACTTATCTTTGAAATGAGGATACAAGAACAATGAAATCTTTAAACAATAACAATTTCTCGGAGTTTGCCAATCATTTGTTGGAGACTTGTCACGCTTTTGACTTCAATAGTGAATTATTACATTGAATGATGAATCGAATTATTACATTGTAATTTTATTGGCATTCAGTTGGATAAATTTTAAATATTAGAAATTAGAGAGAGCGTTAATTCAAATCTAAATATTATAAATAATCAAAAATATTTTTAAATGACCCGCTATTGAACATAATTCCCTTTGTAAATTGTGCCTTCAATTACCCACCTTCCCACTCCTACTTTCCATTGACTCCATTAAGTTTATTAAAGTAAAACTTCTTTACGCACGCTCGACTTGGGGGGTAAGCTGGTGAATGCGTTACGAAAAGTATGATGCGAACGGTAATCGATGCGAACGGTGATCGATGGCGAAGCGAACGGCCGGGCCTTTACGCACGCTTGACTTGGGGAGTGATAAGATTAAGGATAAGGATGGTCACCCCATGGTCGTAGGTCACCCCAAGGTCGTAGGTCACCCCAAGGTCGTAGGTTACCCCAAGGACGTAGGTCACCCCCAATGTCATGTCACCCCAATTTCAATGTTATATTATGTTCTCTTATAAGTTAGTGAAGTTTTACTTCAGTCGTGTGGTCTAAAGCACACTCGTTTTTTTATAATTAGTTTTTGGTAAACCCTGAGGAAGAGAGCATCGCTCTCGAAACATGTCGGTTTTATAGCATTAAAAGTGGTTAAAACAAATAAATCTTTTAATTTTGAAAGATTATTCAGTTTTCATTAGGTCGACAATATTGTTTACTCTTTTTAGTGTAGCTTTGTAAATATTGATGGATTTGATCTTTCATCCCCATGTAAAATTTACTTCGTGACCTTTTTCACTTAGCGTAAATTAATTCATACTAAGTGAAAACATATTCTAAATCCCATTGGTGACCTTGAGATAATGCGTTTTACCCTAAATCCAATTTAGCAGTCGTTCAAAGAGACTCATGAAAAGAGGTAAATGAATATTATTTCTTATAACGTATACCGTCGGTTTATGTACCGACATGTAATAACTTGTACGACCACTAGGTGAAGGTCGCACATCGATGTGTCGACTAATCAACGTTTACTTTGCAATGTGACTAAATATGAATATTACTTTATTTCGCATACTGCCACATTTATTCCATTTGCTGAATGCTTGCATATCGGTGTGTAGTGTGTAGTGTGTAGTGTACAGGTACCCGAAACCTGTTTAAATACCGAGCCACTTTAGATTCCAAACACTGTGGGATTACAAACTTACACATTATCTGCATCGGTCATACAACGATCTTGCTAAAACGCACACAACCATAGATATTTGTTCAAATAATATTCTTTGTTTCCACGATTTTTTACCTGAAAAACAGTATTGATTTTAATTTACGTTAATAACACTGTTCTTTTATCTTTTTTTTAAAAATATATTTTTTGTAAATTTGTTCTATTTTCTAATTTTTGTTTTCTTCAGTGATATTGTTTTCATTCTCATATATGTATATATCGTACATTTTTAGCTCCACACAGGATGCCCCGAGGAAAAAAAAATCCTCGGGACCTATGTCATCTTTGAGAATGTTGTGTGGAGGGTTTTTTTATGGAAAGGAAGGAGAGGAAATTCTGGGAAGGAAAATGGTATGAGGAAATGAGGGGTTAGGAATCCTGGGTTAAAATGAAATTTATCTAAATGTGGAGAATTTGACGAAAATAAAAATGGAATTTATTTTTGATTCCAATTTTTTAATGATAGGAAAATAATCATTGAACACTGATAATGTTAACTGCCTCCTGTTCTATATAATTTAGTTTAAATGATTCTTGTTGAATGGCACCGTGATGGTTTATCATTATATATTGTCCTGTGCCAAAACAGCACTCACTATTGTTGTTAATATTGTTCTTTAGGAATTGCTTTGTATATTTTTGTATATTCGTTATTTCACATTATTTAATTAATTTTTTAAGGACTCGTAAGGAACACTGTAGGTTAATTTTAAGTTTATTATAATTAAGCGCACTTGAAGTGAAACATCACAAAACTGCGCTATACATATAAATACTACTTTATTATTATTATTATTATTATTATCGGCCGGTCAGTGACCGTGTTGGCATCGCGTTTGGGTGCCACTCACGCGTCACATGTTCAATTCCTCGGCTGGCTAAGTCCGCCGTCACGACGCAGTCAATGTTTTCCACTTACTATATTGGTAGTAGGAGATTTTCAAAAATTTTCAGGGGTTATTAATAACCCGGGAATATTTATCTTTCATTTACAAAAAAAATAACCATTCTAATTTGGTATTATTTTCCATTAAAAAGGACTCTTCTGCAATTTGTCGTACATTTGGGTAAGCACATACCATATTAGTGGACATTATAAATATATATGTGCATGGAACAAAACCTTTCAGGTACTTATTTTAAAAATGTTAAGTAATTACAAATCAATCGTAACAAAAATAAATTAATTATTTAGGTGCTGAACCAATATGCATTTGTCAATGATTCTGGCCACTGAAACAAGTCGTTGAAAACAAATTAAATTTATAGACGTTTTCACTCAGAATTTTGTTGAGAGTCTGGTTGTGAAATAACTTCTACAACTTAGTGCAATAAAGTGTGCATTTGAAACGATGCAAATCATATGAAGGTCTTACTACGTTTAATGTTAATACAAAATGGATAAACATACTTACATCAAATGCCGTATTCCTATCACTTTAGTACGACTTGTAGCCATTAAATTATGAACGGTAATGTACGTAAAACTGATAGTAAAATATCCAATGATATTAATTTATTGATGTCTAATACACATCAATCGTTGAAATACTCTAATTCTAATATGTCAAATTCAAGTAAGTAATTAAATATTAATATTGTTTTCGTCAAAATATTGAGATGTTAATGATGATTAACACTAATGAAATTATTGTGTGAGCTAGCGCTATTTCAGGTGCTATTATTTTTAGTATTAATGAATTATAAAATTTGTTGATTTGGCTCTGCTTGGCAGAGTATGTAGCACAGGTGTAAGATAGCCGAACACCAACATGTATCATGAGGATGAACCTGTAAGTTAATTCCGAAAAAGTAATATTATTCATCCACTGCCTTATTCTGTTATACGAGGAATATACTTAGCTTGCAAACTATATAATACACTACCAGCTACGATAAGACAAACTGACTCCTTGACAAAATTCAAACAAGATATAAAAAAAAAATGGATTATAAGTACTGGACGCCACACTATTACAAACATCTGTAAAATAAATCGCACATGGACAGAAATCACATACGACCTAACCCATATAAAATACATGAAAATAATAGAATCCTGTCAAATTTAACTCCATGAATAGATTAGACAGAATTTACTTCTCTACTTCATCTCCTCCAACAAATATAAGATAACTCTCTTTAAAAGATTTACCAACCCTTTTCCATCACCTTTCTGTTTTAATTTCGATTCAAATTAATATGTATTTTACCTTTAATGCTCTTGTTAAATAAGATATTCATTTATATACTTGTAGCCTGTCTCAACACAGGTATATCCTAGTGAGACAGGCATCAGAAAAACCCAAAGTAAATACACTTTTTATAGATAAATAAATAAATTATAAATGATTTCCGATAATAAAAAAAAACAAAGCACACAAACACCGCTGAATCAGCGAGATAAACAACTTCAGCGGAAACACGTGGCGGTGACGGCCAAGGAATTAATAAAACATTACAGTATCTTTTTACATCTGTTCAGATACTGAAAATATAAACATATGTTCCAATGGTTGATTGGAATCTGCCGAAATATTCAATTAAAAACACACATCGGATCTAAAAACAATTGACTACGTCATTAGCCTTTTACAATTTGAGTTAGAGTTTTAGAGTTTGAGGCAGTTCCCGACCAACTAATTATATTTTTAGCAGTCAAGAGAGCAAACGAAATCAATTGAACAATATTTCGGGCCTTTGCATTATTGTTCAACCATTGTTTGATTCTTGCTCGCACTTGACTGGGGCGTTGTTAGCCCCTCCTAGTCAAGACGGAGCTATTACCAATTTTTGCGCTGATAAACTTTACTCGGTGCGATCGCGATGCTAGCACCTATTCCGAGTAGACAACGCTAGACAACGGCTGGTGTAAACATTTGGATTGTAAAGTCCAGTTGTTTGCTGTTATGCTTCAGATTTTATATTTAATGTGAAGAAATCTATAGGTAAATTATATAAAGACGTATTATCTATCGGCTACGACCGTAAAGAACTTGGCATGTAAATCATAGCAACATCAAATTTACACAATGTATTTTTTTTTTTTTTTTTACATTAACTCCACACAGGAGGCCTTGAGGAAAATAATTTCCCCCAGGGCCTATGTCATCTGGGATGCTGTGTGGAGGGTCTTTTTGAGGAGAGAAAGGAGTGAACATTGGTCTTGAAGAGACCCATGTTGTAGGAAGGAGGAAACACAGAGGCCGGCAAATCATTCCACAGCCGAGCTGTTGAACACAAGAACGAGTCGAAGAAACGACCCGTTCTCATGTGACAAATGTCAACCGTGTACAAATGTTGGGCACGCGTTTGGCGTGTTTCCCGACTATGCACCGGTGCCGAAGGGATCAATGATGCTAGTTCCTCGGAGCATCTTCCATTGTAATACCGGTAGAACAAGGATAGCATTCCCACCTGTGCTCTAAAGATTGCAATCCGTCTGTTAAGATGGGAGAATCTATCAAACGGACCGCCCGTTTCTGCACAGAGTCGAGGGTATTTTTCAGGTATTTTGGAGCTCCAGACCAGAGATGGCTGCCAAATTCAACCGTGGGGCGTACTTGTGATTTGTACACTTGTAGCCTGTATGTTGAAATAGTGTATTTTGACTTGTATCTCTGTTTGCATATTTGCACTGATGCATGAAACTAATAACTATTTTGATACTCTGCCAACTTTCTGATCGCTCGGCAGATGACACGGAAGATGAGACATAGAGAAATTTGATGTTTTCACCAAATCCACTGAAGCCGCGTGACACGTATCAAAGAGTAATAGTCGCGCTCTGCTTTGATGGTTGTGTAATTGAAGTAGTCAATGCCGAAGGTGATAATGGGCAGTGGGCATTTCGCACAAAACATACAGAACTGGCACGAATAGTGGTCTAGTACCTGCTTACATGTTAATATGCTCTTTACTACCATGTAAGCGTCATCTCTTTTAATCTGGCAATCGTGGATATGCGGACTGTACAAAATCACTATTTTAGAAAATATATACTTTGTATATTTACATCACTTTACGAGATTCTGCCAAACCGTGCCACCGTCAAGGCTGATATAAACTGAGTATAATAAACATATTATGAGCATAATGCTAGTCTCAAGCGAGAGCTGTACTCGTATATCCACTCGAGCGACAGACCAATTTAAAACTTTTTCCCCGGATTGCTCTTGATTTTTTGGTGATAATTTTGAATATTTTCCGCCCACATTAAAAAAAAATCATACTTTAACTTAATAATTCAAATTAAGTACAAATTCATCAAGGGAAAATTTGCCTAAAACTGGCAGCAAAGCAATCCGAGGTATTATAAATAGTGCCATATTGTGGCAAAAAGGGCTCCAGTGGATGTTATAGTGGGCTTGGACTGTTTCAATATATTGCTCGGAAATGTATGGCGAGCGATATCATGAGAGTATAGCTCTCGCATGAGACGAATATGTATTCTTTCATTGAATAATAATTATTACTTTTTTTAAGATTTTAAATGGGCTTTACCCTACAATTTATGTTTCAATAAAAAAATTATTTGTCTTCATTGAAAGTTCCAAATATTATTTCCTGGTGAAGTTTTCCATAAGTAACGGAAAATAACTTAAAACGATTTTATATTTTGGTAGAAAGCAGTCACTTTGTGGTTTGACATATTAATTAAAGGAAAACAATCACTTTGTTTGTAACCACGATTTATTGATTTAATTTTTATTTACCGACCGGTTTCGCTTAATACAAGCATCATCAGGGTATAAATTAAAACTGATGAAAAATACATTGTGTGAGCTTATATATACATACAGACAGAGACAAAACATAATATAAAGTAAGAGTGAGAGATTGTAATTAACATCCTACATAGTGATAGAGAGAAAGAGACGGGTATATCTAATGAATAATTACATTATATCTACCGGGACAAAACGTCATTTAAACAGGTGATTAAGAAATAAAGTGGCTACGGGTTTTTTTAGTTTATGGGAAATATTCCTAATATCGGACTGTTGGACACATTTAACTGATTATTAAGGATTTGGGTTTTTGTTTTAACGGCTTTCTTTATTTCGAGTGCTTCTAAATTATTAAGCCTGTTACCATGACTATTTCTGTGTAAAATCTTAACACCGGTGTTTTGATTGAAGGTATGATCTTTATCAATAAGGTGATTAGCGAATTCCGAAAATCCATTATTATTTAAGCATCTAAGATGCTCTTTGATTCTAATATTGACATTACGCGTCGTTTTACCTACATAAAATGATGAACAATCATTACAATCTAATTTATATATTCCGGAATGACTTAGTTTTTCGTCCTTATCTTTCGAATTAATTAAAAACTTTCCTAAATTATTGTTTGTGTAAAATGCCGGGAATTTAGGAACTAATTCAACTTTAAATTTTTTAGATCTCACCTTATCTATCGTAAATAATAAAATAAATTTTAACATCTTTCGCAAGCCTACCTACACCGACGTCGTTATCCATAACACATCCAATCATCCTGTTTCACATAAACACTCCGCGTTTCATTCAATGGTTCATCGTTTGGTCACAATACCGTTATCTCATACTAATTTCTCCAACGAACTAGCAATAATTAAAAAAATCGCGGTTAATAATGGTTATAATGCCGAACTCATTGATACAATTTTAAATAAAAAACTAAAACAAATAGCCACTAAGAATTTCTTATTTACTAATCATAATAATATAAATAATAATAATAATCTTTGTTACCAATGGCGTCGTATTTTATTCATTAATCAGTTCTCTTCCTGCAGTGTAAAAAATCTACCTCCCGAAATAAGACCGGCATTTTACACAAACAATAATTTAGGAAAGTTTTTAATTAATTCGAAAGATAAGGACGAAAAACTAAGTCATTCCGGAATATATAAATTAGATTGTAATGATTGTTCATCATTTTATGTAGGTAAAACGACGCGTAATGTCAATATTAGAATCAAAGAGCATCTTAGATGCTTAAATAATAATGGATTTTCGGAATTCGCTAATCACCTTATTGATAAAGATCATACCTTCAATCAAAACACCGGTGTTAAGATTTTACACAGAAATAGTCATGGTAACAGGCTTAATAATTTAGAAGCACTCGAAATAAAGAAAGCCGTTAAAACAAAAACCCAAATCCTTAATAATCAGTTAAATGTGTCCAACAGTCCGATATTAGGAATATTTCCCATAAACTAAAAAAACCCGTAGCCACTTTATTTCTTAATCACCTGTTTAAATGACGTTTTGTCCCGGTAGATATAATGTAATTATTCATTAGATATACCCGTCTCTTTCTCTCTATCACTATGTAGGATGTTAATTACAATCTCTCACTCTTACTTTATATTATGTTTTGTCTCTGTCTGTATGTATATATAAGCTCACACAATGTATTTTTCATCAGTTTTAATTTATACCCTGATGATGCTTGTATTAAGCGAAACCGGTCGGTAAATAAAAATTAAATCAATAAATCGTGGTTACAAACAAAGTGATTGTTTTCCTTTAATTAAAACGATTTAATTAGAATACTTGTAACATTCACAACGTTCCAATGGCGAGGTAAAGGTCCCAAGATTCTAATTATTAGGACTAGAAGTCCAACTTCGATTGGTTTCTTCATTCATTCATTCGTTTGTGTGTACATATATAAAAATAATAAAATTATATTACACTTGAAATTCTAAGACAGCATTGCAAAAATTTTGTTCTAGAAACAAATTGTAATTTATGACTTAATAGAGCAAATTAAGTCATTAATTCCAACCTCCTATAACAATTATTGTTTTTCTGAAACGTCACTATAAATCATATCAGATTTTGGTTCATGAATATTCCCGTTAACTGTTTGTGAAGGGTATTAAATAAACGTCCTCGCCATCTTGCCTCGCCGGATTAACGAGATTTTCTGGGTATCGATAATAATGTTACAGAATTGACAGCTTCCTCAGAATCGATTCTCGATACTGTAAACAACATTTCGGAATAATGCTATGCTAATCGATTCAAAATTGAACCAAGCTTTCTCCAAATATTGACCAGGGAACGAAACCTTTCCAAATTAAAAAAAAGATCTCCGATTATTGACATCACTGGTATGTAATCTAACTAAACAGTTCACGGGAATTTTAGTAAATCGTTAAAACTTTAGTAACTATCTAAAACAAAATACCTTTATTCTTTCATATTATATAAAAATCAAAATTTGTAAGGGTCGACCGAGACAGGTTTTTCTTTCTCGGCCGAGACCGAAACCGAGACCGAGAATAGATAATTTGAGAAAAAAAAATGAAAATGCGCTATGTTTGCATTATTAAGAATGTAATATTAAGTATATTTAATAAATATTTAATAAAACACGAAACAAACGTGTTTAAAATAATTTTCGGAGCATACTTTGCGATTTTTTTCTTCGAGGGAATGCGTCTAAACATTATCTTCAAAAATAACATATATTTTTTTAAGAGCTTAAAAACTTCAAATGTTTAAGGGAGATATGTGAGAAATCGGTAAAAATTTGAACAAAATGATGTTGTAGCACATAAAAAGCAATTTTCCCGCGTTTTCACCAATTATCTGTTTCCAAAAGTAGTGAAATGAACGAACGGCGCGGCGCAGCGGCGGCAGCAGCGGTAAGTAAAACCCGCCTTACCGACTAAACCTCTGCCAACCGACCAATCACAATCGACAGCTCTCTCACGTACTGACACAAAGTGACGAATGTGGACGCATGCGGTAGTTTTGAATCCCATTATCCTATACCGTACTACTTACAACGGTCTCCGCTATGGCCGAGAATCTAGGCGGTTTTTCGCCGAGAACCGAGACAGAGTTCTCGGTAGAATTTGTAGCCGAGAATACCGAGACCGAGAACGAGACCGAGATCTCGCTCGACCCTTAGTTATTTGTTAATAATGTTAGAATAGGTAATACTTACTTTTTCTTCTTTTAATATTATTTACGAAGCGATTTACGATTACGATTTCAAAAAGCATAAATAATTTATTTGAAATAAGTAGTGATAATTATTTAATGTTTATTTTTAGTTCAAATATCGGAGACTGAATGATTAATATATGTTTTAAAAATAAAGGCTGATTGATTAAGATTGACTATTTTTTTCCACGAAATCATGACCTTATATGGAAGTTTCGGTTTCGGTTTCGGCCGAACCTTCGGCCGTAAAAACTAGTTTCAGTCGGACACTAGCTATATATAATGGTTAACTCTGGATTTATGAAATTTGTATGAATGAAAATGAGTGTATTTCATTTGTATTATTTAGCCGCAGGGAGGAAAGGCAGGAGGGGGAGGGAGTTCGCGGGAGGGGTGAAGAGGGTGGGGGAAGGCGGGGAAGGTGGAAGGGGAACGCGGGAGAAGAAGGGGACTCGGGAGGTGCACGGGAAAGGACATGCAGGGAGAATAAATTTATTTCTTTGAATGGCATTGCAACGAATGCGGGGTACCAGCCAGTAGTTAATATAATTTACTGAAAATTCAATTAAATTAGATTGAAATTTTAGAATTCGAAGTCATTAGCTCGATTTGTTATAAATTCTATGACCTACATAAATCTAATAAATATAAGAATAATCCTTATTCTATGCCAATAGTTTCAAATGCTATCCTACTAATATTATAAAGGTCTTAGTTTGTATGTATTTATGTTTGTTACTCTTTCACGCAAAAACCACTGAATGGATTTTAATGAAACTTTACAAAAATATAGCTTAACATTAGAATAACTTATAGGATATAGCTTAGAGCTCTGGCATTATGAAATTTGTATTAAAAAATGCAATAGGTAGCACGCGAGCTGTTTTAAAAATGAATGAAACGGGTATGGGGGGAGAGGGAGCGGGGGGGAAAAGGGGGGGGGGAGTGGAGTGGGGATAGGTAAGGTGGAGGAGGCGCTATGCGAACCCCCTTAATACTATGCGAGCGAAGCCGGGGGCAAAAGCTAGTTATTTATAAAACTGTTCATAATTATAATGGATCATTTTTTTGCAGCAAAGATTGTTTTCATGGAAATGACTTCTCGAGGACAACAGCTTGCGCAGAAGGTAATGGAAGATATTAAAGAAATTATGGGAAATAACACCATATTAAGGTTGCAAATAATTCCCCTCCGGAGAAAACTCAGATTCGCCCCAAAGGGATGTAATTGAGATCAAGGTTAAACTTCGTGGTCTACATTCCGCATCCGACGCTGTAAAATTCGATTTGGGTTTTATGGTTTGAAATTTTAGACCAATATTTGTGATCAGCAATTTTTAATTAATTTATGATGGGAAAATATTTCTGAAATTTGCAAAGTTCTCCGCTCACTTATAAATCTTTATTAAAATTATAATTAAAAGTCTATTTGCACTTAAGAACCCTAGCCCATCTATTCAAGAACATTATTAATTAAAATCTATCTGGTGTTAATTGAATCTTTTCGTTTCAGATTAATTATTATCTTCTAAAAATTGAACTATAAATTTGCTCTTTTATTTTATTTATCTAAGGAAATTCACAGAATAATTCATGAATATCTTGAAACCTAGTCTTACAGCGATATAATTTAAAAATTAAATTATTTTCAGTTATTTTGATTTAAGTTTGCAAATAATTTACAGTATTTATGGATGGTGAAAAATGTGTTTGAATGGCTTCAATACTTTTCATATGAATCATCTTATTACATCATACCTGTCTCTATCAGATTTCGCAAAGATATTTAGCGAAAAAGGTTTTGAAATGTTTTTTTATCCCGCCGGCAGACAAAGGGGTTTTGGGCGCACAAGCTGTCCCCAAAAACTTATAATACCACTCGAAAAACTATTGCGTATAGCCTTTTTAACAAAGGACGTAGTAAATTATAAATTCAGGTCCTGTCGTGTTAGAGTACTCATGACTCATTACTCAGCATTAAAAAGACATCTAACGGTTTAGTATCTTGCTACAAACTCCAGAATCTCCTTCTTGACTTATTTATTGCTAAGCCCGACTTACTAGAATACAGCCTACGTTAATACTGAAAGGGTAGCCCGAGGCACGCCTGGCCGATGAAACTTTAATCCCAAATCATTGCGAATAATGGTATTCCCGGATTTCAACCCATTTGAGCTATTTGAGGTGTTTAGTTTCCTATTTGAATAGATTCTATTCATCTAACCACCTAATGTAACCTCACCCACCGAACTCCCGTTATTTTTCCTGTTTCTAGGATCAGCGTAATGAATTAAACTCGACTAATGGTTGCAATTAAACTTTATAATTTAATGAAAGTTTTAAGCGAACGTGAGAGTGCTAAATTAATTAATTTGTTTTGTGCCTTTTAATATTATAAAAATCAATCATTTACTTCAAATTTGAGAATTAATGAATTAATAATTTAATAATTAATGAATTCGTGGAAAGTCAGGCACTCTCAGTTTGAATGTTTCAAAAATATTAAAACAATTCGTATTATTTCTTAAGTGACAATCCTGGCATCAGGGAGGCAATAATATATTATTAATATATTATTATATATATTTAATAATAATAATAATATATTCATAAATTCTTTGACAAAAGTGACAATCCTGGCATCAGGGAGGCAATAATATATTATTAATATATTATAATAAATATTTAATAATAATAATAATATATTAATATTTTTTTTATATTAATAAATAATAATCATAATAGATTTGCCAAAGAACTTATATATAAAAATGCAAAAATCAGTCATTTTAAATACATGTAGGATTACAATTTTTTTTTAAATATTCATATTGGGGGATCAGTAGGATTTATAGGTCCAATATGTAGTTCCACAGAGCCGAACCCTCTGATATGAAAATATCTGGAGTCGGTGAATTATTTTCCCATTTGGTCTCTGGTAGGTTGACATGTTGTTATTGTATTGTTTTGTATTTATAATACTTATATAGTGCAATTGCAATAATCGCACCTCGGATAAACCTCATTGGTTACGATATCGCCACTGCGCAAAGTTAATTAAGTATATATATATATATATATAAATAAATAATAAATAAATAAATAGTATATATACTATATATATATATAAATAATTTTTTTAAACATTGATTTATTATTATTAGCATTTATTTAAATGCATCAATAATTTTATCTGTAATTTGAAAACTAGGTATGTCTAAATTGTATTTCCTTGTTATGGGCTAAAAACATATTTTGATGATTATACAATCAACGTATCATTTAAATGTAAATGGTCTTAAGACCAGCATTAAGATACCGAAGTTTATATTATTTTAAATTGCAACACGAGACATGATTATTCTCAAAGAGAAAAGTTTAAATCGTTTGATTTGAAAAATAAATAATGGATTAATAATAAATTTGAAGGTACAGTACAAAAACAATAATTTTTTTTAATGAATACCGCACTAAAGTCCTAACTGCTCCCAACTGTCTGGAGGCAGTAAGACTACGGCATCCCCAATTGTGATATGTTTATATTGTGAGGCTGAAGGTAGTGAGGAGGGGAAGTAAAAGGGGAAAAGAAAACTGGGTATTTAGATATGGTCACCAAACACGGCTAAAGCCATTTCAAGCAACATTACAACTCTGAATGGTGGTTTTACACCAGAGCAATACTTAAAGTATTTTCCTCTCTGGAATGTGCCGCAAATATACTAAATATTATTTTAAATGAATAAAATGTGAATTAACACACAATTTATTTCGCTCGCCGGGATTTGAACCAGCGTTTTCGGATTGCTAGTCGAGAGTCTTAGTCTTACCCCTCGACCCCAGAGGTCGTCAAATTGTGCTCGTTCTTTGACTTTTAATAAAAAGGGCTACGGAAACCGGAACGTAATAAACATAAATCATTAAAGTATTAACATTTTGTTTAACGACCGTAAAGAGCTCTCGGTTGATACTTTAAAAAAATTAATAAAATTCTCCGGCGTGCTCATTTATCATTAAATCTTTCCAGTGTTTGCTCAAATTCTAGTAAATGAAACGAGAGCATACTTATCAAACCTAATCTGATATACATTGATAAATGAGCAACTCTTTAAAAGCGTTCATTTAAAAGGACCTCTATCACAACCCAGGAACTAATCTGAAAAGTTTTTCAGGTTTTCGGGATTTCAGGGACCTAAGTCAATGATTTATAGCGCTGTGTTTGCGAAGCCTGACGCTAATGTTTTCGAAAATAATGGCGTCCCATTACAGAGCTTGTTAGCATTATACTGCCAAACTGAAAAATAAACTCATAGCAGTAATAGCACAGATTTATTTCAGTAAAGCCTTTCCATCCTTCTCTGTTTTTTGCGTGCTTGTCAAACACACGCGAAGAATTCGAATGAAAATATTTTGTATTGAATAACCCGCATTTGTTCGTCACTTTTCAATTATTATTTTGCATTTTTATTAGACAATGATATGTTTGTTCAGGAATTCATAAACCATTATATGTGTAAGTACCTACAAATATCATCCTAATTCTATTTGATACGTAGGTGCACCTAAAGATATGCTCCTTACGATACGATACGATACGATTATACCCCCCAGCTAGGAGCACTCCTGTCCCGGTGAGACCGGTACACCGAGGGGCACTGATTTGTTAGGACTAGGAATACATGCTCTGAGTATTGGAAGGAGGTTGGAGTTTAATCGACCGGTATACATGGCAACCTAATAAGCCAATATTGGAATTTAGGATGGGCAGGTACAAAGGAATGGGTTGAGCGTTATGATGTGTTTTAAAAAAATATATATTTCTATTTTCTTTGTCTTCCTTCTTCTTGCCTATTCTCGGCTCTTCTTGTCTCTTTCTGGGTTTTCTTGGGCGTTCTTGCCTCTTCTTAGATTTCTCGTCTCTTTTTGACTCTTCTTGGCGCTTCTTGGCCATTCTTGTATCTTCTTGTTTCTTGTCTTTTCTCTTCTGGGATCTTTCTGACTCTCCTTGGCCCTTTTTTACTTCGTCTTAATAATAATATTTGGCTAATTTATATAAAAAACAATAGTTATTTTTTATAATTCTTTGAAGATTCAGTAAAATGAATGAAGAAACATACAAGATCATATTATATATGAATATTATTATACTTTTTACATTAGCTCCACACAGCAGGCCCCGAGGAAAAAAACCCTCGGGAGCCTATGTCATCTTTAGGGATGCTGTGTGGAGTGTCTTTTTAGGAAAGGAAGGAGAGGAAGTTCCGGGAAGGAAAGATGTGAGGTAGTCAGTAGGTCCAGGAGAGACGGACATATGAATCCATCCCTCCGGCGATAATAGTAATAATAATTGGATGACTTCTATAGCGCCATTTTCGTGATAAAATCACCTCAAGGGCGCTTTAAAATTTGTTTTTTTTGGGCGATGTTGCGAGAGAGTCCTGCTTGAGAGATTAAAATGTCTCTCCCGATCCGGCTAACCACGCAGTTGGTGGGCAGACGGATCCACCGCCAAAATCCCGACAAACCCCACCCCATGAACCCGGGCACCCCTGCCAAGTAACCAAACGTAACGAACTACTTGGGGTGACCTACGGCAGAGGTGTTGGTTATCCAATAAATGGTTCCCAGTTCCCACTGGACATTGAAGGTACTGTCAAACTACGCTATTTGTCTTACTAAGCATTTTGTCAAGACACAAAGTACAGCTCGCATATAGTGTGGTCTAACCCAGGTACGATTGTTGTTCGCATAATTTTTGTTTTGTAATGAAGTTAGAATGTAATTGACAAAAGCAAAATAAATCGCTTCGTGGTTTAACATACAAGTATAAGAAATATACACTAAATAGGTATGTACAGGTATAATAAGTAATAGGTAGGTACTACGGGAACTTACATGATATATGATAGGAATTTATAATAAATATAAAAATACAAGGAAAAACCGTTCATGAAAAAATAACTTATTTATTTTTATTTCATATTTTATTAACGCCCTAGTGGGCTTTTACAAGAAAAGAAGCAAATATATAATAAACAATATTAATTACATGTATTACATAAACAATAAAACAGAATAAATATGAATGCAATCGACTCGTTAGGTAAAGAATATTACAACATAAAAAAGAAATTAAATGAGATAGTACAAGTTGTACTTACAAAAAACTAAAACAATTCAGCTTTAAATATTTATACATATTATTAACAATAATAATAAGACCTGACATAGAACAAAGTGTAAATAGAACTGCAAAAATATTATAAAGTAAGTATACATTTTACTGGTGAGGTTTAGATGAGAAAATATTTTATGAGAAAAACAAAAAAAAATAATAAAAGCTAATTATTAGCAGATAGAATCGTAGGTACATGTAGGACTTTCAACTTCTTAAGATATTCCTATAAAAATAATAGCGAACTGTGATCATTTGTAAGAAATAAACGTTAATTTATGTAGGATTGTAGGTACACGGGGCGAATGAAAAATTGGAAGGGAGGAATGTGATGATAATCAAAAGTAATTATTAATTATGTTTTATTCGGAGCATGCAAAGTCCACTCGGCGTCTATTACACAAAATTAATTTGATAAACCACATAAAACACTTACACACCTTGTTAGGGCCACACGCAAGGGGAAAATAATATAGTCCTGTCTCGTTTTTTGTATTTATTTGCATTAATTATGTAACAATTTCTAGGCATTTTGTTTTTGAAAGTTTTATTTACAATATACATTTGTTACTTTATTTTATTTATTTGCTAACGGTTCGGACACATTCTTGTCATTCAATAGCGTTCTTAAGCCGCCGCTAACCGAATTTCTACCGATTTCTTACATATCTTCCGTGTTTAAGCTTTTAAAAAAATATTTTATTTTTGAAGATAATATTCATTCCCCACGCAGAAAAACAAATTATATGAAATTCCCACGATAGAAAAAATCGTGAAGTATGCTCTGAAAATTATAATAAACACGTTTGTTTCAGTTATTTTACAAGTTAAGTATATGTTTGAAAAAATTCACAGTGTTTCTTTAAATGCTGTTTTAGACAACCCCCAAGAGATTTTTGCTATATTTTAAATGAGTCGTGTTTTAGAAAACATTTTCACAATTTTCGCTTCAATTTTATCGTTTTAAATATTGGCGCGCTCTCTCCAACATTCGTAATTACATATCTACTCTCCATCTTCTTCTTTTTCAGCAGATACTGCCGCGGCGCACGGCGCCTTAAAACTAACTTAAAAATTATCCAAGTAGGTATTATTTGATGAGGGTAGTGTGAGTGATAATTTGAAGGGAAAACAGTGGGGGAGTCAAAATAATAAGGAAACATGGTCAATAAAGGTGACTTTCTTACTGTACGTTTGGGTGACCGGAGAACTCAGAATCATGTAACTTCAACACTTCCTTTGAAAAGTCATTAAAAGTGATGAAAAAAAATTGAAAATTTTTAAATAGGTTACGTTAGTTTAGGTTATTTTTATTTATTTTTTTTACACGTGCTCCACACAGGAGGCCCTGAGGAACATAATTTACCTCAGGGCCTATGTCATCTTTGAGGATGCTGTGTGGAGGGTTTTTTTTAAGGAAAGGAAGGAGAGGAGAGTTCTGGCAAGGAAAAGGGTTTAAGGGGTGGGTAGGAATCTCGGGTTCAGTATGTCCTGGTCATCCGCCTCCAAGACCTAGACAAACCTCACCCCATGAACCCGGGCACCCCTGCTAAATCACCAAACGTAGCGAACCACTTGGGGTGACCTATGACAGAGGTGTTGGTTATCCAATAAAGGTTCCCGGGGCGGCGGTACCCATTCCCGCCTCCCAAATTAAACTTATGGTTATGGGCTGTTTTTATTTTTTTTAATAACTTTTAATGACTATTCGAAGGAGTGTTGAAATTGCAAGATTCTGATGTTCTGTGAAATTCAGAACCGTACATTTGTTACTTAATAAATAAAATTAAGTAACAATTGTACACTGTGAAAAAAACTCTCGAAACAAAATGTCCTATCTCCTATCTATAAAATATAATTTACCGATGGTGACAGGCAGCCAACTAGTTGTTATTTTTCATTTGTATTCCTCGCTGCCTAAATAATTTCTTAAGGTATTTTTAAATGGATTCTAAAAAAGCCATTACATATTCCTGTAGCGCGTTCAGTGAATGTATCTTCATCTATCTCCGAGTTACAGGCTGTTTACAAAGTACCTACTGAGACGGTGTTGTGCTTGGCGGGTTTATTATTTGTACATATCATTTGGCACACGGTGAATAGATTCAACAAACGACCCGCCAGATACAATCGACATCCACAATACATGACAGACTACATAATCATAAATCACATATTCCGATCAGGCTGAAGTATTCGGGACTTGCCACACTTCCACAGACTTATAACAGTGTATTGAGCTGTGTACATCTTACGTTAATGAGTTTGCTCGATACTGTGCATTTATAATTTTATTGTAAATAGCGTAATTGCTCTTGGTACTTGGGTGCTCATTTTCTTGTACATATTATTCAACTAGGGGTTCCCATTGTTGCCCGTCCCATTTCCTAATAAGGTGTAAGAATTAAAAGTTTGTATATCATTAAAAAATTCTGTCACAGGAAATTGACACTTCTCTCTAATGAAGGGTGTTGGTTTCCTTACAAAGAGCGTTAAGCACAAAGTACCTACCTACCTATGTATGATATTCTTGAAATTTAAAAAATATATAATTTTTAGTGTCCGACCGAAACGGTATCTCGGTATCTGTCTCAGTTTCTGTTGAAACCGAAACTTTTTTAAACGTGTTAAAAATCTATTGTTTACTGAAATTTGGATTATGTTTTACATTTATACAGAATAGTTAACGTGTTAAATGAAATAAAATTTAAAAAAAAAACAATAAATTTGAAAATTATTTTTATTTTTCTTTGTTACTGCTTTAAAACAAACAAAAATTACAAAAATAACAAAACATATTAACTACTTCTTGAAACATAAATTTATTTGTCAATAATCAACACTTGCATTATAAAGGAACGACCTCTTTAATTGAGAATTTTAATTTTAATTGTGTTTACAATCACAACATTCATAACATACTAATGAAATAAATAAAAACAATAATTGAAGTATGTGAAAAAATACTTTTTTTTTCAATATTAGTGTTATAAAACAAACAAAACATAAATGTGACACCCGAAGTCAGCCTAACGACGCGCGATAATTCACGAACGCAGAGTTTCGGTGCGGCCGAAGGTTCAGCAGATTTTCTGCCGAAACCGAAACTGATGCCGAAACTAGATTTTTTTGCCGAAACTTGCCGAAACCGAAACCGAACCTTCGGTCGGTCACTAATTATTTTCTGCCATTGTTATCTTCGTTACCGGTTCATAGTTAAAAATGTCATACCTCTTATTTATATTATTTGGTACAATAATTTACATTTTATTACACAATTTGCTAATGCTGGCCTCACTGGGTGGCTTACCCGTGCTGAGGCCCCCAATATAATGATTATATAACGATGGCAGGTTCTCTTAATTGATTTATAATGACTGAATTCTAAGATAGTCAATCGCCACTCGATACTCTATTACCCGGTTATAAAAATGAATTACGAAGTGTACCTATCTTAAATTCCTGAATTTTTTAAAGAAATTATATTGTTTAGGTTTCTTGAAAATACCAAGGAGTGGAGAAAATATATATTTTTTAAAATTATTTATATTATTTAGCAATATTTGTTTAAAAATCATTAACACCCCAGAGCCCGATACATAACATATACAGAAAGGCTTTTCCAACACGTTCTCCTTTTAACACATTTTTGCATTTCGATTTTACCAACCCCCTCCCATCTCCCTCTTTGTGATATTTTTATGTTTTTAATTGAAGTCGAAAAAAAATTTCATTCAACGCCAATCTGAAAAGCGTCTTTCTTTTTAGGGATGTTCAACGTTCACGCTTGAGGAGCCCACTATGTTCCATCACGTATAGCCTCCTGTTTGCTGACTGTCCTTTCATTTCGTTGACTTATTTATATACAAGGCATCGGGTCTGACGCATGACTAGTAAGGTAAGTAAGTGTCAAGTGTCAAGGGACAGACATTCCTTTTTCCCTGACGTCATACCGTATTGTGTTTTGTCAAATAAGTTTGGATCCATGTCCGTGATCAGATTTTTTAAAACGAAATTCTACATATTGGCGCCAAATACAACAAAAGGTTATTGATTCATTTTTTAATTCGTTTTTGCGTGGGTTATATTGACGCGTACGGTATATCGACGATATGCTATGTGAACAGGTGCGCTATGGAAGTCGAAAGTATTCGCTTTTTTCACTCAAATAAAGGCAATTTATTCTTTTGACCAATCAAAAAACCAATCGCACTAAAAATACACGTGATAAATTGCTTATTACCATATTTATTTTTTCCTGTCTTTTGACTTACGTTGATGGAATTATTACTTTTCCTGATCTTAAATACATTTTCTGGCTCCGCGCACCATTCCATTCAACTTAACCTATAAATTTTGCATATCCAACTAATATAGCATAAAGTACTTCCATGTATTATGACTTTGTATACTATTTTCCAGAGCCGAGACGATACATGGGGATCTAAGAATGGGCTCCTTATTAAGGACACTTGTTGTGAACAGGAAAAATCGTTCCCGGTACCACTTCCAAATCGCTCCCGGTTCTGCTGAATACGTATTTTTTAATAAATTTTAGTAGCATTTTCGCCAATTAGATTTTGTAGTTTATGCCGCTGCAAAATAACACGTATTAAAAAAGATAAATAAATATATACTACGCACTTAACCAATCTTTTGAAAATGGAATATTAACAAAGGAAAGCACTGCAAAATATGCTGTAAAAACTCAGAAATTACAAAAAAAAAACACATTTTTTAATTAACTCCACATAGGATACCCTGAGGACAATAATTTCCCTCAGGGCCTAAGTCATCTGAGATGCTTTGTGGAGGGTCTTTTTGAGGAGAGGAAGGATTGAACATTGGTCTTGAAGAGACCTATTTTGTAGGAAGAAGGAAACACAGAGGCCGGCAAATCGTTCCACAGCCGAGCTGTTGAACACAAGAACGAGTCGAAGAAGCGACCCGTTCTCATGTGACAAATGTCAACCGTGTACATTATGTTGGGCACGCGTTTGGCGTGTTTCCCAACTATGCACCGATGCCGAAGGGATCAATGACGCTAGTTCCTCGGAGCATCTTCCATTGTAATATCGGTAGAACAAGTATAGCATTCCCATCCGACGCCTGTACTTTATATTAAGATAGAAAATACGGATTGCACATTTTCTGTGTATGTTAACATAGAAAAAAACTATAAAAACAGGTACCAACTATTTGCCAAATTTGACGTACTTGACATAAAACAACTAAGTGCGTATCACACACTAAAATAAATCATATAACAACTTCACACAAATAAATAGAACAATCAGAACTTGTAGGTTCTCACATAACATATTAATATCCTCCATGAAAACTACTTTTGGACAAAGAACACAACTTTCCTTAAGTCCAAAATTGTGTACTATTAATCCAGTCGTAATTAAAACACAAAACAAATACACTGGATCAAGTGAAAGGGTAAGAGGTTTCATAAAAACACAAAGAGGAAAATAGAGAACAGCATGTATAGTATATAGCATGAATATAACTAACATAACAAATACATTAAGATCTACTCTTTGAATTTATTTATATTATAGGTTCAAATCACCATATAGAATAATGAAAAAGAATAATTTTAAGAACAGGTATAACACGTAGTGAGGTATATATTGGAAATTGAAATAATTTATACATTTTTTAAAAAGTAATGTACAAAAAAATTTAAAAAGTCGATTGGGTACATTTTTTGGTTATTTGAAAGGTTAATAGAAAAGTTTGAAAGTGTTCAAAATTGCACAAAAATCAAAATATCCCATTGAAAAAAAAAACTGTTCAGGTTTATAGAACAACGTCAAAAGCATCCTTAGCTACGTGACAAAAACAGAATACGTCACGTACACATGAAGAAGGTGTACACGACGGATAGCACAGAGGAATGAGTGGTTCTAATAGATTATTGAGACAGGTGAGCTGACAGGGGGCTAGAAGATAAAAGGGTTCACTTCAGTTTGCCATCGACGTCACAAAATGTCAGATCTAATTAGGTCAGCAAACGTAATCCAGTGGGTGACATCATTCTCGATGAGATAAGAAACGTATACATCCAAACACACAAGTTTAAAATTGAGAGATACGGACAAAGATGATTCATCTGTCTGCTCATATTGACAATTCAACCGGTATGAGTTGAACTGTATGAACTCTGTGAACCTATGAACAACTTGGAAGGAATCTTCTTGGTTCACGTTTTTAAGATAAATTTATGTATAAAGCCTCGATGGCATTGAGCGATTTTACAAGCTACTAGCTGGGAAATTCACTATATGTTAGTACTCTCAGTGTAATCGTATTACTAGCTAACTAGCAGATTGTGGACAATCTACGAAAAAAGTTGAAAGGTGATCAACTTTACTCATTACTACGATAAAATTCGTCCGCGCGGGAGTCATTATTTTAGCTGCTACTATCGCTACTGAGCGAGTAGACAGTTTTGTGTGTCATCATGACAATCTCACTCGCCGATTCACCCGCTTTTAAACTTACTGGCTAGTAGCTCGTAAACTCGCTCAATGTAATCGAGGCTTTAAAGACTATTTTTAATAAATGCGGAGATTGAACCATATTATTATAATTAGTGCCTACGCTGACAGTGAGTATCGCATGCTACATGATCAGCTAAAGCTAATGTACTGAGTAAAACATAACCAAACTACAACCCAAAATCAAGTCACAATGATTTCAAGAGCTTTGAACTTAGTAGGTAGCTTTGAAAATAAGACTTTTAGTTGCGGGCACGATCATTTAACAAGTTGTGTATTTGGTATTACTCTAAACGAAGTTAAGTTTATGTCTGAAGTTCCTTCATGCTTAAAGGTTGTTCCAAATAGAAGGTCTTCTATGACAAAAACTCGGTTCCGCCATAGAAAACCACCCACCACAACTTTGGATTGAATCCGCAAATTGCACTTACATAAGAGAGAATAACCAGACACAACCTGAATATGTCATTTTTAAATCAAATTCTGAACGTATTTTGAAAAAATATTATATATATATATATATATATATTTTTTACATGAGCTCCACACAGGAGGCCCTGAGGAAAATAATTTCCCTCAGGGCCTATGTCATCTTTGAGAATGCTGTGTGGAGGGTTTTTTTAAGGAAAGGAAGGAGAGGATAGTTCTGGGAAGGAAAAGGGTTTAAGGGGTGGGTAGGAATCTGGGGTTCAGTATGTCCTGGTCATCCGCCTCCAAGGCCTAGACAAACCTCACCCCATGAACCCGCGCACCCCTGCTAAATCACCAAACGTAGCGAACCACTTGGGGTGACCTATGGCAGAGGTGTTGGTTATCCAATAAAGGTTCCCGGGGCGGCGGTACCCATTCCCGCCTCCCAAATTGAAATATTAATGTTACACCGTGGTCGTTGGCAGATTTGTTAAATTTTCAAACAAAATGATGTATTATATAACACACATTTCAAATCATGTAATCATACAGTAAAATAATACATTAATTATTATAAGCAATAATTATCAGCCTGAAACACTCATCCACATTGAAAAAATCTTCCGAGAAAAGATACATGACGCCAACGGGACTTGAACCCGTGCCCTTCTGATTGCCGGTTAGCTGCTCTCCCAATTGAGCTATGGCGGCTTATCTTATACCCGCCAAATGATTCAATATATACTAGTGTTTCATTCAACAATTACTGCTTATTATATTTTTTCCACCTGAAAACAACCAACTTTATTTTTGCAAGAGAGACACTGTTAGTGTTAAATCCGTCGCTAGGTGGCGTCGAGACAAATTATGTCTTCATTTATCTTGCAAAAATAAAGTTGGTTGTTTTCAGGTGGAAAAAATATAATAAGCAGTAATTGTTGAATGAAACACTAGTATATATTGAATCATTTGGCGGGTATAAGATAAGCCGCCATAGCTCAATTGGGAGAGCAGCTGACCGGCAATCAGAAGGGCACGGGTTCAAGTCCCGTTGGCGTCATGTATCTTTTCTCGGAAGATTTTTTCAATGTGAATGAGTGTTTCAGGCTGATAATTATTGCTTATAATAATTGTTACCCTTTGTGCTATGCATAAAAATCTTGTCTTAAACGTTAGTTTAACAATTAAAAATAATACATTAATTATCTAAGAGAGCTACTTTCTTCGAAAATACTTCAGTTTGTCTCTTTATTTACGGTCTTACAAAGCAAAGTATTTCAGACACTTATTTTGCTTAGACGTTATTGAAAAATTTTAAATACTTATGATCAAAAAATAATTACAAATTGTACGTAATTTTTATCATTACTTAAATGATATTGAGTTAGATAGATGAGTTAGTTATATATTACTATTGAGTTATAGAATATATGAGAATAATCAATCTTTCTCATTGGAACCGCCCTGTAGAGTTACAAGGGTACGATCGCAAGACAAAATTTGATTTCTCGGCCGCTGGTTAATGGGCCTTAAGCCAATGAAGATTCTTAACGTATTGTGCTTTACGAGTATATTTGAATCTATTATTAATAAGTTCTTTATCAACATTTTTTAAGATTCAATTTTTGTGTAGAAATTTGAAGATGTTAACGATAATAGATTTGACAGTGGATAAGATCGTTATTAGTTATTAGTTATCAGATAACAAACTTACGAATTGATTGTTATTGATCAGCCAGTGGTCTGAGATGACATAAATTCCACAGATATATTTTTAAAATTGTGCTTATATTTAACAATAATAAAATCAAATAATGACCTGTTCATCATAATAAAATTACAAGTTAAGGTGACCAATGAATAACCAAAGATAATAAATTTTTATCTGCAATATAAACATATCTGATATTCTAATTAGAAATCATATATTTTCCGTCCCGAGTAAATCATTACCTTTAAGATTAAAAAAACCTAACAATTAACATCCGCCATTGTTCACATTCAAGGAACATAAACTTTTTCGTAACATCAGATTTATCATAACTTTTTATTTTTGAAAACCATTATTTTAGAATTAAGGTTGTTTAAAAAAAAATTAACAATTGAGCAAATATTTTAAGTTAATTTTCACGCTCCGTGAAAGTTCCATTCAAGTATTGTGATTATTTCAGTTTTATGAATCAACTGGCCTATAATTATATAATAATAGAAATTAAATAGAACTTACACAGAACGTGGAAATTAACATAAAATATGTGGGACGGAGTGTTTCAAAAAATTTAACCAATTCATCAAATATTTTAAGTTAATTTTTACGTTCCGTGAAAATTTTCAGGTTCTGTGATTATATCAGTTTAATGAAGCAACTAGCTTATAATGATATAATAACCGAACTTGAATAGAACTTACACAGATCGTGGAAATTAATTTAAAATATTTAGGATGGGATGTTTCAAAAAATTTGACCAATTCATCAAATATTTGAAGTTAATTTTCACGTTCTGTATAAGTTCTATTCAAGTTCTGTTAATATTTCATTACAGGTGAGTAGCTTCCTAAAAGTTAAATACTTACAGAACTTGAATAGAACTTTCACAGTACGTGAAAATCAACTTCAAATATTTGATGAATTGTTCTAATTTTTTTAAACAACCCACCCTTAGTGAATTGTTTTGAAACAACCCAAAACTGACCTACAAATAATTCTTCTCTTTACAAAAAATGCTTTTTATGAGATAACATAGAGAACTCCAGTCCAATTTTGTATTTATTTTGTTTAATGAATAATGAATGACCTTCTGACTTAAATAACTGCATTTTTTTTTAGTTTTTTTTATAGTTAAAATAATTTTCAAAGTTTTTATTTTTCAAGATCCCCCGAAAAACACCGCACGTATAGTGAATCGTGTGACGTCATCACTCCTGAAATGTTTTTCAACAGGTGTTCATTTTGTATGACAGTTATACGGAAGAAAGTATGGTACTATTCGATAAGTTAAAACATTATTTAGGTGGAATTATTTATTTATTATATTATATTTATTATGTAATTGTATTTTTCAATATTATTATGAGAGAGTGGTATAGAAATGTTATTTTTTTAGCTTTTAAAATCAATTATCTACTATCTCAAACGGAGCATCACCTGCACACTGCAAAAATTGTAGGCAAATAAGACACAGCGCCTATTAGCTGATCGATGACGGCCATTTTGAATTCGAAGTTCGTAGAGAGAGTCGTTCGCGAACGAGTCGGCTCAGTGACCCGGATCTTCATACGGATCCGTAAGATCCGGTTCCGTAAGACCGATCTTCAAAACTACGGACACACTTGCTCGCGAGCGGGTTGCAATTGCTATTATGTAGCATGCTCCTTGGCTTCTAATGAGCAAGTGTGTCCGTGGCTTAATTCAGTCGTTCAATTGAGCCGATTCACTGAACCGGATCTTTTCATTGAACTGAGCCGCTTTGCCCGTCTCTAGGTAGCATTATGTTGTAGCACATCATACAATTTTTCGTACAGTTTAAAGTTTTCAATATTTTAAATAATAGAGATAAACTAATATAGATACCTCTATTTTTGATACTGAATTATTTAGGCTTAAATATTGTTTCAATAAACACAACAACTAAATCTCTATAAACAGTATGAAATAACGAATAACATGAAATATTGTTAATACTGATGGCTTGTGTCATACCTACATAATCAAAGATTTCAATACAATGACTGGTGACGCGTGACGTCAGCACTAACCATTCAATAATATCAACTTTTCAGTGTGTTTTGATGAGACTTTTAAAAATGCATTTTTTAATAACTTTTTAAGAACTCTATGTTTAATATTATGAAATAAAACTTGTATATTCAGAATCAGCGGTTATTGGTCTATATGAACATATTTTTTTAAAGCCATAATATTTTTCACTGGAGTTCCTTATTATCGAGCGGTTTCAATGTCGCATAAACTTTTTTAGCTGTACAACGTTATAAAATAAGGTAACCTCTAAAATATATTACCTGTAGAACTCTTCAAATTCAATTTAACAAAAAAAAGAGGAAGATCTACAATTGTTTTTTTTTTATTATTAAAGCAGCCGAAATTCTTTGTAAAATATAGAATAAAGTAAAAAATTTCGTAACGCTAGTGATCCAATTGTATCGTCCTTCAGTAAATCACGTATTTTAGTCCGGACTACAGATTGAATTAGTTAGGGAATCTCTCCTTCTATTCTCTGCCGAGATCTCCCAAGAGTACTTGTGGTAACGGTATATAGGATATTCATTGATTGGTAGCATTTTCCCTCGTCTCTTTGTTCTGGAATTCCAGAAACTAGACTCTTGCGGAACCGTAAGCAAACCGCATTCCACAGGAAATAAGGTTTCTCGGGAACATAAATAATGGTACAAAGTAAACAGAGATTTCGATATCGATAGCGTTGTTATTTTATGAGCTTATCGATAGCTACGAAATATTATTTTGAAGTCATCAAAACATGTCTTTTAATAATGGTGTTATCTATCCTAGTTATTCGATTTGAACTATAAGTGCGTTGGTGTAGAAATTATCGAGATGCTGGTATTTTTAATGCCATAATTTAACTGATCAGAGGTGCTTAATGGTATTGTATATAAATGAAATCGAATTCCTAATTTTGTTTGCTTTTAGGACTTTTCGGATATTGGTGTCTACCTTCAAAATTATGAAATCAATACAATGTTCCAACGTATCTAAAATGACCTTGAAAAAAAAAATCACATCTTTACGATTCTTTCAAAGACATAAAGAAACCATCACTTCGTTCAGAATACAATTCTTAATGTTCTCAAAAGTTGTCTTGACAGAAGCAAATTCCTGTGATATCTTGAACGAAACCTTTCCTTTGTTAAGAATATTATGAACTAAATATACAATTTGACTGTCCTGAAACGGGTATCCTTCCCAGTTGGACATAAAAAGTATCATATTGTAATAAATTAAAAAAAAAAAATCTTCTATTAATGTTAAAAAAAAATTGTCTGTCTGCCGGCGGGCAGACATCGGGCGTTTGTTTTCATTTTTATAGAAATCTACAGTTTTATTCCGAATTAGAGGAAGGTCACTGTCTGATTTCGAAAAACTCTTGGTAAAACGGTAAGAAGTGATAAAAACTCACTTTATCTTGTTAAGTTTGAGTCACGATTTGAAAAAGACGTGATGTTTCGAAAGCACTTGCTGCCAATAGATTTTTGTACCGCTATCAAAACCTTTTTGAATTAAAGTACATACCTACGGGATAATATAATAGTGAAAACCTTGATTGAAATATGAATTCTTGGGTTAGGCGCGTGAAACACGTCGTAAATTGTGATATATTTGTAAGGGGTTGATATATTTTGGTTAGTTTAACACGACGGGGTGAACTTTCTAGCTTAAATATTGATAAACGTGTTGTAAAGCATCAGTGTTTGAGCCTGTGGCAAAGAGATAAGAGTTTAAAGAAAATGGGTATTAAATTAATATAACATTTTGCTGAAATAAACTCGGTGGTTAAACATATATACATATGTAGGTATATTCAATACACTTGTTTTAAAAATGTTTGCCAGCTTTTAATGCATGTTCCTCAGCAAACTCTCTCTTTCCCTATTCTGAATACCACGATGTGTTCAATATCACTGTTTGGTATTCTTCGATGAAAGCACCCTTCCCATCAAATACTCCATTAAGTTGCTTAGAGTAAGTCCATCGTCCCACTGCCTCGGTAACGACTAGAATCGACAAAAACCGGAAACCCTGCGCAGAAAAGTCCCACGATAGCCGCGCTGCAAACCGTATTGAACTTAACTTTTCTGTGCAGAAGAGTTATTCTCTATCTTTTGTGAGATCGTTATCGAGATAATGGACGTGATCTATCAGATTTTTATGATATTTGCTTTTTCTATGTACAACGTACATTAAATGAATAAATAATCATGTATACTTGCAGGAATTCGTGTTTAAAACAATCTAAAGTAAAATATGTGACACTAAATATGTAAACATCACACAAATCTGACAAGAGATCACGTCCGTTATCTCGATAAAGATCCCACAAAGATAGAGAATAGCCCTTCAGTTGTTGTTGATTCCTCACCATTACCGAGTCTGTGGTTCGACGGGCTAAGTGCTTTAGACCGGCTCAAGTTTCAGGGCTTCATTGAAGCCCGAGTAATCCTGACTCCCAAAATGCTGGACAACCTGTAGAGTGCTAGCAGATTCGTCTTTAGTGCGAGCTGCTGACTATTCAGTACGTCCGGTAGTCGAAGTTGGTTACCAGTTACCACCTCCAGGTTGGATTCCTAAAATACTCAATTGACCTGAATAACTGTGCATACAAGGGAGTTCTCTCTCGTGTGACCAAATCGTTCTTCTGTAAAATCGCATAAACGAATGGAATGAACTACCAGCTATTTGCCCTTCGTCAATCTACCTAGCAACGTCACTCAACAGACAGTACAGCCTGAGGAGCAACAGTAATGTGTCACATAAAAATAAAAATAAAACATTACTAAAGTGGCATATTTTCTTTGATAAATTTCATCAGTTAAACCCCCACTGATGTAGTAAAATTGATTGAAGCAGGATAAAGGTATCAGATGGTGGCAGATACCGGTAGCGAGATATAAAATTAATATTACGCATTTGAGGACCCCTCGTTCTAAAACAAACAGTGTAGATAAGATAAAGCGTACATTCCCGTTGATTAAAAACCTAAATCAGTTATTCCGTTAACCTTCAAATGCTTGCATTTTTTTTTTGAACCTATAAATTCAGTGTGTGGTGATTTAATTACCAGAAGCGCGATTTTGCTGTTATTTATCTTTTTTAGTGACAAGTTTTCCAGGTTGAGGTGAAAATACGAAACACCAGTGCTATTTTTTTTATTGAAGTGAAACATCTTTAGCACCAATGGGATTTTAAACTCGATGAAACAGAAACGACACTAAAAAGAGACAAACACATAGATCTATAGGATTTAGCATGCGAGAGAATGAAATGGAATAAAACCTTACCGCATTGGCCGCTTTGCTTACGAGCTCACTTTTCAATTGGTTGAGATTGCGTGGTGAAGGTTTCACTTCTACCGCGTGTGAACTGTAATCTTTTTTTTATTTTACGTATTTACAAAACATAGGTAAATAAATTTTTTATTGATTTTTTATTATTTATTATTTCATAAATGTTTACATGTTACAATTATTTATTATTTCACAAATGTTTACATGTTACTACCACACAGCCGTGTTGTGGTAGTCAAAAATCATTATTTTATTCATTTAAAGCATGTTTTTTGCAGTAGAATTACACAAGCTTAGGTTGCGTTTAATGCAAAACGCTTATTCAGAAGTATACGCTTTGGAAAATTGCACTCCTTCCCAAATCGGTCCCGAAATACGCACCACTAGCCCACCAGGTCATAGCGAATATCTTCCGTTGGAAGGTAAGCTCTCTGCTAGTTTAGGAGTGGCCTTTGGTGATAAGTTCATTGGTCGGCCAACTCTTCTTTTCTGTTTCGCAATTTCATACTTTTTTTTAACATTAGCTCCACACATGAGGCCCCGAGGAAAATATTTTCCTAAAGGGCTTATGTCATATGATATGCTTATGCGTGTGGAGTGTTTTTTTATGAAAGGAAGGAAAGGAAGTTCTGGGAAAGAAATAGGTGTGAGGGGCGTGTAGGAATCTGGGGGTTAGTGTGTCCAGGAGTGACGTATGAATTATGAATCCATCCCTCCCAACTGCGGTGCATGGGTCGAGGGATTCTGGTTGGATAGCTCAAAAAACCTCCCTCAACCACTCTCTTTTGTTTCGTCCCACCACGCAACAGGTGGGCAGACACATCGGCCGCTAAGACCAGTACAAACCTCACCCCATGAACCAGGGCACCCCTGCACCAAACGTAGCGAACCCCTTGGGGTGACCTATGGCAGAGGTGTTGGTTTTCCAATAAATGGCTCCTGGGGCGGCAGTACCATATCCTCCTCCCAAAATGTACTGTGGCGGAGCGGTTCTGCAACTTGTGGTCGGAATACTGAGAGCTGAATGCTTTCTATCTCTGGATGGATCCTATGGTAAAAGTTTGAGTATATCATGCACTGGAAACTCGTGACTTTCAGATATGTGTGTTTCTTCTTCTGCCTTGATTTCAGTGAGCGTCGGTCAACACTCGATGACTATGATGGTCGATTCCAATTCGGTGCTTGTCGTACAATTCAACGGGGTAATACTATCATCGTTGCTACATAAATCACCATTCACCCTCAGTTGGAACCGAATTCATTGGTTATTATTTTTTAATTTATAAACTAATGTTTAGACAAGATTTTTATGCATAGCACAAAGGGTAACAATTATTATAAGCAATAATTATCAGCCTGAAATACTCATCTACATTGAAAAATCTTCCGAGAAAAGATACTTGCCGCCAACGGGACTTGAACCCGTGTCCTTCTGATTGCCGGTCAGCTGCTCTTGACCACTGAGCTATGGCGGCTTATCAAATACCCGCCAAATAAAAAATAATAATTAATATTTGACAAGTTTAAGTATTTCCCCAATAAATGTAGACATAATTTGTCTCGACGCCACCTAGCGAGGGATTTAACACTAACAGTGTCTCTCTCGCAAAAATAAAGTTGGTTGTTTTCAGGTGGAAAAAATATAATAAGCAGTAATTATTGAATGAAACACTAGTATATATTGAATTATTTGGCGGGTATTGGATAAGCCGCCATAGCTCAGTGGTCAAGAGCAGCTGACCGGCAATCAGAAGGACACGGGTTCAAGTCCCGTTGGCGGCAAGTATCTTTTCTCGGAAGATTTTTCAATGTAGATGAGTATTTCAGGCTGATAATTATTGCTTATAATAATCGAATTCATTGGTTTTGCATCGTCAGGGAAATTTGATCAATGGTGTCGCTGATACACCATGCCTAAATAAAATAAAATCTCAATACAAAACCACAGCGCTGTATATAATATTTTTTCGTTACATTACCTCCACACACTTTCGTTGCATTGGGCCCCGAGGAAAATAATTTACTTCAGAGATGTCATGGGTTACCGTATGGAGGGTCTTTTAAGGAAAGGGGGAAGAGAAAGTTCTAGGAAGGAAAAAGGTATAAAGGGTAGGTAGGAATCTTAAATCAATGTGTTCAGGAGAAACGGACGTATAAGTCCATCCCTCCAACGGCAGTGCAGGGGAATGGGTCGAAAGAGTCCGGCTGGAGAGGTCAAAAGGCCTCCCTCAGCCAGTCTCTTTTGATCCGGCCCGCCATTCAAAAAATTGGTAGATCCACCAACAAGACATAGACAAACCTCACTCCATGAATCCCTGCTAAGTCACCAAAGTAGCAAACCACTGGCAGAGGTGTTGGTTATAGGTATATCCAATAAATGGTTCTCGTGGCGGTGGTCCCCAAATTCGTTTCCGACTTTATGACGTAAATCAATTCAATATAACTCATCACGCATCACGATGATGTAGTACATACACAGTAATTACTATAAATACAATATACACGTATGAAATTAATTATTGCTCTGCATAGTTCCGTCTAGAGGTGGGTAATGAATTCAGTAAAACCTAGTTTAGTACCTCAAAATAAAAAAAAACCAGTGCGACTAAAAAAAAACAATCAACCTTATTTCGATGATCAAACCTAATACCTAAAGATATTGTAATTTTTTTCAATTGAATTTATCATACAAACCATTTATCACACATATATATGTTATATAAGAACTAGTTTTCTACTAAATCTTGTGTCTTATAAATTGATGTGAAGATCGCTATTTGTGAAAAATAAACATAAGTCTAGTTATAATATTTTTTTTACAAATGTTCCTCGCTCGAAATTGTGTTTATTTTTATTTATTAAACATGTTAAACAGGCACTCATTGAAATAGTTTAAACTTTGTGGTATATGTGATTGTATGTTTTTTCCAAAGAACCTGTGAAGTTAGTATTGTTAATAGCAAACCATTTCAGCAGCTGATAATATTAATAATGTATAATATAGATACGTAGATTTCATTCAATAATATTTGCCAACCTAACATTTTGGTGCACTCTTATCGCAAATGCACGCATTATCCCGTGAAATCATGTTTGTATTGCTCTTGACAATTGACTGGTAAAGAGTCGCAAGAAATATATTATTTACCAGAAAATACAGTCACATTTATAATTAAGTAACTACTTCTAGAAATTAAATAAATTCCTTCACAATTTTGATTGAATTAGTGATAATGTAGTTTGCTTCCATAATTTGTAACAGTTGTAGGACTCTCTGCCTCTGGACTATCAAATGTTCGTGGAAACACACTTTGATTGGACACTGAAGCAAATTCAGAAGTTTTTATATGTGTAATCGGCCTACTCTACCATAAAATTCTTCACCATGAAATTATCGTGTGAGGTCATATTTTTCGGTGGAAACTTGCAAAATATTTGCTTCTCCCACTCGAAATTCTACGAACAACAGTATAATGTTAATATTGACTGCAAAGTCTGTCGGCTAGAACTCATTCCTGATAAAAGGCTCTGTCCGGTAGGCACCCCTATTCATTAGCTACCCATGTTCCAACTACCCCAAACATACGCGCGGGACGTATGAAAACTTTCAATGAGAAATTAATAGGCAAAAGCTCGCAGGAACAATTAAAGTTTACAGTGATATAACTTTTAGAGGTTACCTACAGAAGCACAATATGGGAACATTGTTGGAAAATAGCTCCCTTGTATGGGCACTAATATTGTATTACTTTCTTCCACTGAATAAGATATAAGCCGATAGAAGCTTGTCGAGGGCGTGTGCGTGTGCCTGAAGTAAGCCAAATTTCCTGTTTATCATTATTTTTTAAATGCTGAAATTCCTTCTTGAACAGATTATCAATTGCATTGGCTCTCTGGGGTCTAGAAATAATAGAAAAATCTTACGTAAATCGGTAACGTTGTTTTGTTTTCGACAAATTCGGTTTAGATCGCATTACTAGGGTTGTGCTGTTGTTATGTGCATTCAACACTCAAACTTATTAAGTAGGGCTTGTAGAGTTAGGTTAGGATAAATATTTTAAGGTAGGGTTCGTCAAGGTCATCAAAGGGTCGGCTAGGTTAGGTCATGATTAGCAGGGTTTGGAAGGGTTAGGCATAATAATTATCAAGGGACAGACAATGTTGGGTTTGGAATAAATTTTTAATGGAGAATTCTAATGAATGACGTGTGTTTTCATTTTATGTGAATTGATTGAGCAGTGATCATAATTTTTTTTCGATAATGTTGTAAGATCGTTTATCATTGTCGGCTTAGCGCTTGCGGTTTGCGGTCGACGTTTTCGACGGTATTATTAAATAACAGCATTTAATCTTGGCGAAAAACAATAAAAACAAGTTTTTTTAAATTATCGCGACCGAGTCTGATAAGCTAAGCATGAGTTCATACTGGTAATCTGATCGACATCTATGCCTCGGCATTTTTTCTTCAATTTTGTAAGTACCTACTTGTATAAAATTATTACCATTTGCATTTTACAAATTAGCACAACTTCAAAAAATATGTTACACTAATCAGGTATTAACGACGCTTTATAAGTATTGCGTTCTATTATTTTTCTTTGTTAAAACAATGAAAACTTTCTTAGTCTGAAAATAAAAGAAGCGCTTTTGCGTACTTCGTAAACGAACGTAATCAATCCTGCAAAGCAGAAAATCTATATGCTGAAGTAACATAAACTCTCGAACGATAAGTATTGTCTTCGTAAAATTTGCATTTCATCACCATCCTTTTCTATCTTATATAATATTTCTACGTCAAGGCATTTTCAACGTAATATTTGTCAAATATGTACAAAATACCATTTTATTTGTTCACTGTGTTTTTAACCCGTTGAACGTGGGGTGATATTTCTAAAACCGGAAATTACCTTGATGAGTTCTGATCAAATATCGATATAAAAACAACGCAAATGTTTTTTAGCGATTGTTTTCTGTTTACCAGATAATATATCGGGAACGTACCCGTACTACGTGATACGTTTAGGGGGGGGGGGGGGGGTCTTCAAAATACCACGCTTGGTACAAATGAGGGCTAAAGTTCGGTGTTTGGGTAAAATTCCTAAAAAATAAAACTAGTTATTTTTATACTAATTTGGGGTCGGGGAATCCGAATCTGAAAGAATTAGGCGGCGGCAAGCAATATTAACTGAATTAAACGACTTTAAAAAATTTTATACACATACAGGAAAATAGCCATTTTGGAAGCATTTTGATTCCTAGAAAATCAAACTAGTTATTTTTATACTAACTATGGGCCGGGGAATCCGAATCTGAAAGAATTAGGCGGCGGCAAGCAATATTAACTTAATTACACGACTTAAAAATTTTCTATACACACACACATGAAAATAATCATTCCGGAAGTATTTTGACACATGTAGTACAAAGATCATAGAAAAACACGATAACATAGATGTTTTTACCACACAAAATTAAGTGTTGCCATTAAGCAGTAATATTTATAACGTAAAATAACATGTTTATATTTTAAGTACTTATTTTTTATAATTGATTCTCAAATATTTTAGGAAGGTACACCAACTAGTATTGTGGAGTTTTTATGCCATGACGCGAGTAGGCGTTATAAAGGGGCACGTTCTTTTGTATCACAAACCATGTTACATAAACCCGGCGTAGCTGCTAAACTACTTGAAAACAGGGATGTTTTTTTGCCGTGACGCGAGCAGGCGGTATAAAGGGGCACAAACCATGTTACACAAACCTAGCGTTAGGTTAGGATAGGTTAGGGACGCGAGCAGGCGGTATAAAGGGGCACAAACCATGTTACACAAACCTAGCGTAGCCGCTAAACTACTTGAAAACAGGGATGTTTTTTTGCCGTGACGCGAGCAGGCGGTATAAAGGGGCACAAACCATGTTACACAAACCTAGCGTTAGGTTAGGTTAGGTTAGGGACGCGAGCAGGCGGTATAAAGGGGCACAAACCATGTTACACAAACCTAACGTTAGGTTAGGTTAGGTTACGCATTTTTAAGACTACGAATTTTCATACTTTTGATTTAAGAATACGCCGTTGAGATAGTCGTAATTCATCAGGTTAATGTGTTAATACGACGGACGAAGAAGACTTATAATATTTTAGGAAGGTACACCAACTAGTATTGTGGAGTTTTTATGCCTTGACGCGAGTAGGCGTTATAAAGGGGCACGTTCTTTTGTATCACAAACCATGTTACATAAACCCGGCGTAGCTGCTAAACTACTTGAAAACAGGGATGTTTTTTTGCCGTGACGCGAGCAGGCGGTATAAAGGGGCACAAACCATGTTACACAAACCTAGCGTTAGGTTAGGATACGTTAGGGACGCGAGCAGGCGGTATAAAGGGGCACAAACCATGTTACACAAACCTAGCGTAGCCGCTAAACTACTCGAAAACAGGGATGTTTTTTTGCCGTGACGCGAGCAGGCGGTATAAAGGGGCACAAACCATGTTACACAAACCTAGCGTAGCCGCTAAACTACTCGAAAACAGGGATGTTTTTTTGCCGTGACGCGAGCAAGCGGTATAAAGGGGCACAAACCATGTTACACAAACCTAGCGTAGCCGCTAAACTACTTGAAAACAGGGATGTTTTTTTGCCGTGACGCGAGCAGGCGGTATAAAGGGGCACAAACCATGTTACACAAACCTAGCGTTAGGTTAGGATAGGTTAGGGACGCGAGCAGGCGGTATAAAGGGGCTCAAACCATGTTACACAAACCTAGCGTAGCCGCTAAACTACTTGAAAACAGGGATGTTTTTTTGCCGTGACGCGAGCAGGCGGTATAAAGGGGCACAAACCATGTTACACAAACCTAGCGTTAGGTTAGGATAGGTTAGGGACGCGAGCAGGCGGTATAAAGGGGCACAAACCATGTTACACAAACCTAGCGTAGCCGCTAAACTACTTGAAAACAGGGATGTTTTTTTGCCGTGACGCGAGCAGGCGGTATAAAGGGGCACAAACCATGTTACACAAACCTAGCGTTAGGTTAGGTTAGGTTAGGGACGCGAGCAGGCGGTATAAAGGGGCACAAACCATGTTACACAAACCTAACGTTAGGTTAGGTTAGGTTACGCATTTTTAAGACTACGAATTTTCATACTTTTGATTTAAGAATACGCCGTTGAGATAGTCGTAATTCATCAGGTTAATGTGTTAATACGACGGACGAAGAAGACTTGGTCGATTTATAAGGTATGTTTTTGAGAGCTGGTAACACTGCCGGCACATGTTTTTGTATATTTCTTGTTTTTCTATGATCTTTGTACTACATGTGTCAAAATACTTCCGAAATGATTATTTTCAAGTGTGTGTGTATAGAAAATTTTTAAGTCGTGTAATTCAGTTAATATTGCTTGCCGCGGCCTAATTCTTTCAGATTCGGATTCCCCAGCCCATAGTTAGTATAAAAATAACTAGTTTGATTTTCTAGGAATCAAAATGCTTCCAAAATGGCTATTTTCCTGTATGTGTATAAAATTTTTTAAAGTCGTTTAATTCAGTTAATATTGCTTGCCGCCGCCTAATTCTTAATAACTAGTTTTATTTTTTAGGAATTTTACCCAAACACCGAATTTATTCCCAAATGAGCGGCGGGGTGCTTAGGTTTTTGGTCACCGGGGGTGGGGTTAAAAATTGCAAAAAGTTGGTCACGTAGTATGGGTACGCTCCCTTACATGATAATATCGTAAGATGTTTTTCCAGATTAGCTAACTTACTAAAAAAAAAAATTATTTCCCATTTTGGAAAAAAAATATTTATATATATTCGTACCAATGTAAACTTACACAAACCTGAATATGTACCCAACAAGAAAAATAACAATTCAAAGCAGTTTTTAAAGAAATAATGACCTTTATACTATTTTGAAAACGTAAAATCTCGATATTTTCGCCAATGACAGCTGCTGAGAGTGTCCCGCAAAGCCATAGAAAATTAATTTAAAATCATTACGAGAAGCTAGATAAATCAAATAAAGTGTTACGTCCAGAAAGATATTGGCGCAAGCTATTCTGACTTTGTCCTTCATACAGTTTCTTTATACATAAGACTTAAAATCGTATAAAAAAACATTAATTTTTTTGTTCCCACCGGCGCGCGGCGCGGGCGAGCCACAGATGAGAGATTAATTGTTCTATCAGAAAAAACGGTTGAAACCTTTTGATGCAAAAACGCAATTATGAAATAAAAGTTAAACATCGTTAATTCAAAATGTAGTACGCACAAGCACCGTCCTTGAGGCTTCTGTCTCATTTGGCCATTTCACCCCTTTCATAGTGTTGACTTTGCGGTTAATGGGGGCAAAAGAAGGGGTGGTGGGGGTGGGGGTATGTTTGAAGTAGGTAGAATGGGTTAACTGTCAATACACATTAATTTACCCCGCTTGCATTGTCTCTGTCTGGCTGGCAACACTTTCCCCAATTAATTACTACTGACTTCGCGTCATTAAAGCGCAGCGCTTCAATTAACCGTTGCGGTGCGGGGAATGGTACTAATGTCTCCGCAATGGGGACGGTTTGTCCTAGACACAAAAAAAAATCGTGTAATGAATAAAAAAACTTGGGCGTAAAAACTAGGTAGATATTAAAATGTCCAACTACGCATTGAATGTAACCCGTTATTACTGAGTAAATTCTGTGCGAAAATTTGACGAGTATGAAAACTAACCGCTACCAGTTAAACTCAACTACCAACTTTGTTAATTTACTTAGTTGTTTCTATCGTTTGATTTCTGTTACGTGCATATAGAAGGGTTCAAATTATAACTGGAAAAGAATATCTTGGTAGCTGTAAAATTCTATCGTTTAACGTCGTAATTATTATCAGATGTATCATTCTACTAAAGTCTTGTGAGATACATTTTAAGTCTTTAAGTTGACAATAAATTATTATCCTCAGCTTAAGAACTTATGGAGGCATTTGTTCAATTTATAGTTTGACCTTAGTTTGACCAACTTTACTGAAAGCCTACCAAGTAATGGAATATATATACTGGTATTTGTTATGTACAGTGGATTCATATTATAATCTTCACCAATTTCGAGACCTACCAAATATAACTTAGCTTGAGTTTGAAAATTTGACTTCAAACTTATGATAATCTATTGGCTTTTAATATGACATGAAACCCTTTTCTTTGATGAAGAAAATTACCAGCGGACCTTTATAATAAACCATAAGCTGTCACTTTGAGTTTTGAACCAAAAATGTTTTAGATAAATACTAATGTATAAACATATTTTAACCGGTGGTCTGTATTTTTGTTTCTGTTTGGTTATTAAATAAAGTTTTTTTCCTTTTCTTATTTTACTCGCAATAATTTTACAACATAAGTGCATACATTTAAAAAAAAATTAAATATGTATAAATGATAAAACAATTGTAAGTGCACTGCCCTGTGGAAGGCCAAGCCTGAAACTAACTTCCATACTGGAAATTATGCAAAGCATCACTTTGAAGTAACATTTTGTGGATTAATTTTGGGCTATCGTATATTTTATGTCCCGAAATACATTCCTTAAACAATAAACTATCTATAAAAATAACATTACTTGCTTTAATTTGGTAAATTGATAGGTTTTTCGATATTTATGTCAACTATCACGCATCGGACTTTGTCAGTTTACATCGCGGCAAATTCTGAATTCTGAGTAATTCTGACATCCAAATTCCACAGATAATTCATCTAAAAATATTCTTGTGTTGCCATGTGAACGAAACTTTTGGCTTTATCAAGAATGATGTTTGCGCAAGCGTTTCTTTAAACATAAGGGTTAAAATCGCATTCAATTTTTTTTTCGAAAATTTGTTCCGGACGCGCGGTGGCGGCTCCGGCCAATAAGAGACCTGTGTGTGGGTAAAAAAATACTAATAAAATTATGCTTTTTAAATAAAATAAATTACGTTTTGAAGTTTTAGTGTAAGATTATAATTTCATATCATGTAGAAAAATGCAACGTTTCTTTTAAAATAACACCTTTGTTATGTTCGTAAGAAACCTTAAAATGAAAATGTGTTTCTCATATGCTTAGTGGTTTGATTAAATTTGCTCAATAGTGGTTTTATTCTTATCAGCCCACTCTGTAGTTCACAGCCCTCGGCTTGTAGATCCACGCAGTTAGTTAGTAACGTACAACGAACTTCACGGTCTTGGAAGCCACAAGTACAGATTACTGTCTCTATAAAACATTGTCCCAAACTACTTGGCATCTAAAGCACCTTACATTATTGTAATGTGAAAGCTCGAATCCTGTTAAACCGTCCGCGTAATGTTACACACGTATATATTAATATATTATGTACCATCTTACCCTTATCGTGCCAGTATACGAAAAGGAAGGGGATTCTCATATACTATCGTAGTACAGATATAATAGAATATACACGATTATCTGCGAGTTAAGCCCATAATGGTAGGGGAGTATAATGTTTGGAGCTGGGTGGATTTGGTGAAGGAGTTATTGCTTGGTCAAAATGGGCAGTTTTTTAAAAACATTTTTACTCTTTGAGCACGGTTTTCAGTTTTTAATCTTTCTGGCTGACAAAGAGTTTCATAGGCTTAATTTGGAATAAATTTTTGAATTCATATTTATAATTTTCAAGCGAAAACACAGAAAAGAAAAAGGATTTTAGAAGCTGCTGGGGATTTGAATCTCGGTCTTTGTTCACGTTGTCGAGCGACCGTATTACCAGTTATACCAGGAGACTTCTACTTATCCAATCGATGATTATTTCTATATTACAATTATTATTATTTTTACCATTTCAAACTTTTTTCCGTTTGTCTGAGGCATTAGTTGTTTTATTGTTTCAATAATTAATTAATTTTAAAAACCTTGTAACGACTTTCCGGATTCCGACTTACTCCCCGACAAAATCCAAATATTAACAAATAAAATAGAATAACAGAATCAGTGGAGTATTTCTGCGATATTTTAAAACAAATAAAGTTATTTTAATAGTATAAAAACTTGATGTAAGGTAACAACCATTAGGTTTTTCTTTTATGTGACCGGTCCTACTGTAAAAAAAATATTTCCCTTTCTGAGGTCCATCGACAGTCAACTTATCAAAATGAAAAAAATGATTAATAGGAGATAAAAGCATCCACAAAGTAACGATTACTAAAGGGGGGAAGGGTAAGGTTTTAAAGGCGAAAAAAAGACATATTTTCTTCCTTTTTTGGTGACATGAATAAAGTTGGTTTATTTATTTCATATACTCGTTATAGTATGACATCTGAAATACGTTTGGAAAAAAATTCAATTAAGAATATCAATAAATAAGTCCGTGAGAGTGAATCTCCGGAGGCGCCCCGAAAAACGGTTATGCCGTGAACAGCATAAGTCGTTACCAGATCATTTGAAACAAATAGTCGAAATGCGTTTAAAAGATGTTAAGATTTCCCAGGTAGTCTGGATAGTTTTTTTTTGCAGGATGTTGAAGCCAAAAATGCGATTTTTGATTAAAAAAAAATTCGGTGAATTTGTTATTATATTATGAAAAAAAAAATTGTAAAAAAAACCCTTCATGATTATCTGTTGATTTATGTGAAGAAATAGTGTAAAAAATTTCAAAACGATCGATCAAGTAGATTTTGAGTTATGATGTTCACGAACTACAAAAATTTGTTTGCGAGAAAATCGATTTAAAGTTTTTTATTCTTCGAAATATACTTGTATTGAGCATGAGGGCCGGTAACTTGAAACGCTGTATCTTCTTTAGTTTTTATTTATTAATCTTAAGTTAGCTCACATCTTTGTGTGTGCTAATATTTTATAAAGATATAAACATTTACATTGGTTGGCAAACATAATCATTCTTTAAATATTACACATAAATAAAGACATTAATAATTGAGGTAGACATACTTTCGTAATTCTTTTTTAAACTTATTTATATTTTCTATCTCAGTAATTTCATTCGGGATGTTGTTATACAGTTGGACGGCCTGGTACATCAGAGATTTCTGGGTGCTTGATTTTTTTCTTGTCGGCAGTCTAATTTGCTTTGAATTTCTTGTCCCGTGTCCGTGTGTTTCGTTATTATAATGTATTTTTCTTTTTAGTTCCTTAGACATCATCCCCATGTTAATTTTATGTAAAAAATAAGTACATTCAAATACACAGTTTGCTTCACCGTCAACATATTTAGCTCTTTTAGCATGTCTCGTATCCGTGTGTATAATATGTTGCGCTTAAGTATTATTCGCATTGCTTTATTTTGCAGAATTTGCATTTTTTTCATTTTCTCTTCATTGCAGAGAAAAAGAATACTTGAACAGTAATTAAAGTGTGGTGATATAATTGTATTATATATTGTCTGGCATGTTTCTTTATTTACTTTGTTTCTGATTCTACCAAGAAATGATATTTTTTTTGCATTTTTTTAAATTGTGTAATCTGCATTTTTTGAGAAGTTCAATTCTGAGTCTATGATGACACCAAGATATTTAATTTCTTCCACTTTTTTATGATTTCTCCATTTATAGAAACCTTTGGTTCATCTTGCGTATTGCTCAAATTTACTTGAAATTTTGACACAATGCTCTCGACATGTTGTACATTCAGAAAAAAACACAAAAAACTTTAACTCCCCTTAAACCTCGTGTTGTTTCAAGGACTCATTACTATCATGGATGAACCTAAATGACCAAAATAACAGGTTACCCATCTAAACATGTATTGTCCGTATTAAGTATTTAAAAAAGACCACACCAACTCATAATTCATATCATAACTCACAGACACTATATACTTATCCTGAAAAATAAACAATACAATAAATTATTCACATGTAAAACAATGCGATACCACAAAAATCCACAGCAAAGGCGATGTTTTAAAACTAAAGGACGCACTACGTAATAAAAAAAATGTTGAAAATTTAACATTAATAAAGCACTTTCTTCGAGAGAAATATAAAAATAAATAAAAAATTATTTTAACCACCGAAAATGTGTTCATTGAAAAATGTTTATTTATTTATACCCCTAGAAAGGCTTTTACATAATAATAAAAAATATATAAATATACCATCATTATAAGTATACTGTGTACATGGTGTTCGTGTAGGAAATAATAATAATATAATGAAATAATGATACCATGTAATTATTAATTATAAATTAGGTACAAAATAGGTATATGAGTGTACAAAAATAGTTGAAGTGATACAACTGAGATTACAAGTACTTATACCTATTAAATTCAGTATGTATCTATTTATTTTTATTTTTATCAATAATTAAATGTAAAAATTGACTCATTAAAATTAGTAGCTGTAAGTACAGCATCCACAGTTTTTGAATCCACAAAGGTAAAAATTGCTCATCTGAATTATAGGACAACCACTACCATATGAACTACTGACAGACTCAATGAAAAACCGGAATGACGATAATGCATCGCGCTAATAAACCCCCCATTGTGAGTGAGGTTTTACTCAGCAGCATTAAAGTAACGACTCTTGAACTGTAAAGGTTTATGCTTTTCAAACGTCAGCTTTTGCAACTTCCTGGTTTTATAAAAATGATGTATAATTAGCATTAGAATTGTAACATTTTCCTGGAGGTAAAACACTTAAAAAGGATAAAGATAATTATTTGTTGAATGTGTCCAAATAGTAGTGGCCGATGAAATAAAATATTTTTAAAGCAATCGTTTCTTGAATTACTTTGTCCGCAATCCCTTTAATATCATGGTATAATTATTTATTAAATTCGTATAACGTAGATGCTTTCTAGGAATGACATTAATTATTATTTGTAATTTCCTTATTTGTAATTTCAGACGAAATTTATCAATGTGGGTATTTAGAATATTTGAAACTCGTAAAGGAGTGCTAGGCGCAAATAATTATTTCCTTCACGCTTCGTCCTCATTACTCTCTTGTTACGTAGAACAAACCTTTTCGAGGAGAAACACGCCCGGAAATACTATAATTTATGACGTCAACAGTCACACCACGAAGAGGATAGAAAATTAAATGTTGAGACATTCTAGGGAACGGGAGTAATAAATGGGGAGCGTAATTAATTCTTGCTTATATTTATGCTTCTAGATTTTCCTTCGTCTGAACATCTTCTAACAAATATTTAATGTATCTAAATACGTACTTTGTGAAGAGTAATATTATTTCCGGTAATACAAAATAAACTTTAATGAGGAGAAAGTGTTGACAAATAATTAAAAATTATTGAAGTAAAAACTTCTTTAACGCCGTTATGTTTTGAAAATCGATGAAATGGAAGCGAGCGACGTTAAAAAGGGACAAACACATACATCTACAGAATTATAAGAGACAGCGAGAGAATGATATAGCCACAAAATATTTATTTTATACACTCCAAAATGAACAGGCAAAGAAAACACAAAATAAAGCGACATCTAGCGACTCCGAAGAAAAAACACAAATATCAATCTTCTTCCTTGCGCTTTGGAGGGGACCCACCACTTTCTTCAAATATCAATTTTTTCAAATATCAATCTTCTTCCTTGCGCTGTCTTGCCTAGGTAGGCTGTCGGGGTCGGCTCTTCTCGTTCTCAGGTTGTAATTTCTTCTGTTCTGGGTATCGCCTTCATCCAGGCCGTTTCTCTGAAGAATTTTGGAGCACTGAGTCATTCAAAAAAACACAAATATCAATAAAATGACCAAATGTATAAGAAAAGCACTGGAATTCGACGACAAAAATATGGAAAAAATCATACTTCATATTGACAAAAGAAGTGCTTCATAGTCTTCCACTTGTCTCTTTTCTCGAGTTTCTTGTCTACTTTAGTTTTCTAAAGGTTTCACTTCTACCGCTTTTGAACTGCACACTCAGATGTTTTGAAGTAAAACTTCTTTACGCACGCTCGACTTGGGGAGTAAGCTGGTGAATGCGTTACGAAAAGTGGTGATGTGTTACAAAAAGTGGTAATGTGTTATGAAAAGTGTGATGTTACGAAAAGTGTGATGCGAACGGTAATCGTTGCGAAGGGCGATCGATGGCGAGGCGAACGGTCGGGCCATTACGCACGCTTAACATGGGGAGTGATAAGGATAAGGGTGGTCACCCCAAGTTCGTAGGTCACCCCAAGATCATAGGTCACCCCAAGATCGTAGGTCACCCCAAGGTCGTAAGTCACTCCAAAGTCGTAGGTCACCCCAAGGTCGTAGGTCACCCCAAGGTCGTAGGTCACCCCAGGGTCATATGTCCCCCCAATGTCAATGTCACCCCAAGGTCGTAGGTCACCCCACGGTCGTAGGTCACCCCATGGTCAATTGTCACCCCAATGTCATATGTCACCCCAATGTCAATGTCAATATCAATGTCAATGTCATAAAATATGTTCTTTTATAAGTTTGTGAAGCTTTACTTCAGGCGTGTGTTCTAAAGCAAACTTGTTTTTTTTTTTTTTTAATTACGTTTAAGTGCCGGAACCCGTATTAACGTTTTTGGGATTCTCTAAAACATAATATCCATACTTATTCCTTCGACCCATAGACATCAGAATTCAACATCAGAATTCAATAGACCAGAAGATACAGACGAGGGGGTAAAACCAAACTATGAAGGGGGAAGAGGGGAAAGATGACTGTGATTCGTTATACAATCAATCTGACAGTAAATAGGCATCTCGCATTACAATATCACCATTTAGTTCTTAAAAGCAAAATCTGCTTTGAATGAATATACCTTTTTACATGGGAGCGCGAATTGCTTGCCACGATAATAACATATTTGCTAAGGCAAAAAGGCTCGCCGCAAAAAGACTCGCCCCAATACAAATAGCAATATTTTGTTGCCGTGTTTAGTTAAAACACTATTACAAATGTTTCATAATTTACTTACCCCTGTAACCAGCGACGTAAACACTGGAGAACCGCCCACATTCGCTATGTACCTATAATATATAGCGCAAGCTGCCGTTTTTGGCGTGATATTTCGTAAAACGTATAGACGTTACTTTCGCGCTGGTCACTACAAGAATGATGACGTCACATATTTTAGATTCTCTCCCCTCCCCATGGAGCGAGCTGGCGCCAAGGCGGAGCTTATAGCCGGTTCCATGGGGAGGGGGAAATATTACGTTTTTATCACTTAGGGCAGGTCCAGATATATTCATATGTCCGTGCTTCGACCTCATTTTGAACGAATTGCAGTCTTCTGCAACATGGCAGAGAAAAGGGCTACCCATTACGATTTAATTTCATCATATTTCTGTGCGTCGATCTTTGCTTAGTGAGTATTTAAAAAAAATTTGATTAGGTTGCCAAGATTTAATTTAATCATATCTCTAGTATTTCCTTCATATTTCATTTTCATTGAACCACCCTTTTCCCCCAGGTGGTGTATTCAATTGGGTTGATGATTTATTTTGTAGACTGAATAATTTACGAGTTTCTGCGCACCGCGAAAATTTTAATGTTTTTAATTTAAATCACTTCGCTGAAGCTACCGTACAAATAAACCGCGTAATAAAGCCTTCTATCGCCCCAGAACCGTAGAGAACCTGTTGAGGGAAAATTAAGTACCTATAAGGATAGCCGAAACACAAGGAAAATAATAACCTGGTATAAAAAATTGAATTGTATATTAGTATGTTATTATTTTCCCTTTTTCATGTTAGTATCTCATATTATTGAAAACTCGGATATTATATGTGGAACATAAAAAATCTGCAACAATAAAAATACAGTACTTTATAATAATTTAAATTTTTTATTTTAATGTTGTTTAGTGAAACGCTTGGTGTAAATTATTTGTAGTGAAAATTGATTAAAATTTAATTTTTTGCTTTGTTTCACTCATTTATTACAAAACTAATTGTGAGATGAGTGAAAAATTGATAATGAAGTGAACAATTAAGACAAAAATCAAACATTTGTTTTTTAACCCTTGAAAGATTATTTATGTCTTAGAGACACAATAACAGCGTTCTTTATTTATTACGCAACGTAGCGCGCTGTCTATCTTAGTTTCTTAGTTAGCTCAGGTGCCGAGCAGAGCTTGCACGGGGCGCGTATTTACAATCCCTACCGCGATACAGTCGCGCTACCGAATGAAATGCGGTAGGGATTGTAATGCATAAATCATCTTACGAACACTACCTCGTTTCGTCTCAGTCGCCTACGTGCTTCGTTGCTCTGTTTCTGTGAGGGTGACGACCGTAATTATAGAGGGGTTAGCAGAGACGATGGACCGCGTTTTTTTTAACTTAATTTTTTTTTTACATTGAAAATTTATTTCTTATGTAAAAAAAGCGGTTTTTTTTTTAACTGAGGGTGACGACCGTTATTATAGAAGGGTAAGCAGAGAGGATGGACCGCGGATAGTAAAAAAAAACGCGCGTTTTTTTTTTTTTACTTAAATAAATTTTCAATGTAAAATTTTGTTTTTTGAAGAATAAAAAAACCGCGGTCCATCTTCTCTGCTAATCCCTCTATAATTACGGTCGTCACCCTCACAGAAACAGATAATATGTAGAGCAACGAAGCGCGTAAGGCGACTGAAACGAGGTAGTGTTTGTAAGGTGATTTATGCATTACTATCCCTACCGCGTTTCAGTCGGTAGCGCAACTGAAACGCGGTAGGGATTGTAAATACGCACGCGAGTTAGGGATGTCGAAAGTGAAAAAAATATGGATAAATGGATGTATCGATATTTATTAAAATATCAATATCGACGTCGATATATCGATGAAAAAATATCGATATATCGGTCAAAGTTTCAAGAGATTTTGCGTTTTTAAAATAATAGTGTATTCAGCTCAATATTATCAATAGTAATTTTTGTACACAATTTGCTCTTTTTAATGTACAAAAATCTCAATAAAAATGAAGGTATTTTTACCACTATTCATTTTTATTACGTAATAATTAAAAAAATATCAAAAACTAAAAAGTTGTCTTCTAACTTATATGTAAACTGAGATGCATACAAATGTATGCGTCTCAGTAACATTCTATTAGCGTATTAATCTGTCAAAAAGCACTTCGTGTTTGGAACAAGGTATAGTCAATAATCATAGACAATTGGGAACCAACACATAGGAGTGGCTTAGAAAAAAATGGCGAAAAATAGCATATATTAGTATGTATGCACATACACACATGAGATAGTATTGGTGATCACAAATACTAATGCAAATACAATAGATTTATAAGCTATTAATAGTTAAAATTTCAACCGCCAGATGTCATGACCCAATACAGTTACTTTTTTCCGTTCGTTCCTGTACGGTTTTGGATTCTAGTGACTTTGAATATGTGAATTAAAAAAATATCGTTTTTGATACAATTTTCGATATTGGATATTTTAAATAAAAAATATCGATATTTCGATATATCGATATTTTTTCAACAAGCCTAGCGCGAGGCGGCTCTGTCACCACGGTAAGTACAATAATCACGGAGAAATACATACACAATAAGTCCGAAAGACGTATGATTACATTTTGTGTAACTTTCATACTTGTTCGTATAAATGTGATTTAGGGAACAAAAAATAAAACAGTATTATTTTTAAGTACGACTGATTAGCATACATAAACTTTCATAGCATATAAAAAAATACGATTTAGACATAAAATGAAACATTATTTTTCATTTTTGAAAAGAGATTTACAGAATTTTGCTATTTTTTAAATAACAATTTATTTTGATTTTATTTAAAGTACAAAACTCTAAACTAATTATTAAACTACCTTTAAATTGTGTAAGTATGAAAATATGTGACGCATTTGAAGATAAAAATATGATTATCTTTATAGTGTTAAAGCAGCAAAAACTCCGGCGGCATGAAATTTGCACAACTTTTTCTGAATGTAATGTTTAGGTGAACGCAACAATTTTCAACTGTTGCATTATTTTTTCCAACGTTAGATACGGTGCATTGAAATATTCATTAAACACCAAGACAAAAATAAGAAAAATATTTCGGTAAAATATTCAATCTCGCAAAAATGTAGGTTAACAACAATTCAGTACTATAAAAGCCAATAAAAAAATACAAATACCAAATTTTATTTATGTTTCTACTTTTAGTATTGCATTACTAACTTGTTTACATTTGGTAAACGAATTTCGAAGATAATTTTATTTAAAAACAAACTCATTAAATTTCTGAAAAGCTTTTCACTTTAATGATACCATTTGTAATTTTGTAGGACACAGAACTCTTCATTTCGCCATAAAACTTTGCCTGTGTAGATCCAATCAGATTAGTTAAGGGTGTTATTTGGGAGGTAATCCAGCATTGTAAATTGTAAGGGGAGAACTTAATATAAACTTTCTGGCGTATTACTTAGGATACAGAAATTAATTTGACACGTCACTAAACACAACAATTCCATGACTGTTTCTTTGAATTATTTATTCCTTATCCAACAAATAATATTACATTAAATCAACAAGATGAAAATTTGGCACATTTGGAAAAGAGTTTGAACGAAAATATTATATTATTATAAGAATGAAATTAAATACAAAACCGAACTGAAGGGACTTTCAAAAGAGATAGTTACTTGACAGCTGGTGAATGATTGATTATAGCTTGACGATGATAACTTTGCAGGTGGCCAGATCAGGACCTGAAGACACCATGTTTTTGTATTATTCAACTGTCAAAATATATTCGATGGGGTTTCAAAAACACAATTATCTTTAATGATATAAAGCGATACAAATGGGGAACCTACGAAAAGTAATGATAGTAACATTTTTTCGAGATTTTGAAATTCACAGTCTTTGAAAACCTTCAAGGTGATCCACTAGTTCAGGAATAAATCAAAATCGGAATTCACGCCCTTTATGGGAGGAGTTTAAAAATACTTGAGAAAAAGTTTTTGGAAAGGTTGGAAAAGGTATTTGAGAGTTTTGTTTTACAGGTTGATTTCGTAAAGGCCTGTAAAAAATATTAATTCCTGTTTTACGCATTGTTTATTGTAATAAAACGGAAATTTAAAATTGATTTCACGAAATCAAGCGACGCGAAGTGACGCGTCCATCTCCCGCTCAGTTCGGGGCGTGACTGAGGTTTGGCGACTGTGGCGTGAACAGTAGTTCTTCAGTGGACGCCATAGGGTTCACTTTGAAAAACCGAATTCGTCGACTAGCGGCCGTATTGTAAAATAACAACGTGAAAATGCATATTTTATTTTATTTTGGGAAGATTGGGTGTAAATATCAATTTTTTTTGCAATCATTATAAAATAAACCGAATTTTCCACATTATACAATAAAACCATAACCGAAAAGGGGTTTATAAATAGGAGAGTTTGAACTTGAAAGTGTGTTTTTTAGACCTTATACTTTATTTTTTTATAGGCTTATTAAAAGACTTATAAAAAAAATGACCGATATTTTTAAGGGCCAAGATATGTTCTACACGCAGTATTCTACAATACTTCTAAGCGATCAAATTTTCAAAACAAAAACATATGATTTTATATGATTTTGCATTATTTACTATGGCTTCATCTTAAAAAGTCTTTCTCAAAATGTAATTTTTTTTAAGTAAACAGTCTTTTATAACTTTATTTTAAACATCACAAGATGTTGCCTTTTATACATAAATAAAAAAAGTAGGATTTCATGAATATATAACGGAGCACAAACAGAGTTTAACTGTTCTCTGTTAACCGAGAACCGAAAATTTTCCAAACAAAGGAATAAATGCTTCGTATTGGAAGAGTGCATTAGATTTTATCACATTAGTTAGGAACCATCCATTCTTCGATATCGCTTGCAATAGAGTATATGCATAATAAACGTAGTCATGTCACTGATTTAGTTCGGATTTTAAAATATTATTTTATACTTATTATATTTGCATATACATATTTATTATCTTATCGCTTCGATTATGAACAGCATTCAACTATTTGTAAATACGTTAAAAGATTTATGTATAACATGTCGCGGTTGACTGCAAGAAAATATTACATATTGTAATGAATGTACTGATAACAAGATTGATGTTTGATTGAAATTGCTAAATAACAGTGTGTAACATAATATATTATATTCGTGTAACTTCACACTTAACTGAAGCGTACTGGGATACTAGAACAAACACCGATGTAAAGTCTACAATTGAACACCTATTCGATTACACCCATGAAATTAACTCTACGATAAATAAAGCAGTACATTTCATAAATCTACAAAAGATAAAATTGTTAGAATTTATTATAAAGTAATAACTGAATTTTCACAATAAAATATTTCGGACTTTCAAATATTTTTTTAATAGTTGAAAACGCTTCCATGATTTTCATCACGAAGCGGAGAGAAGAATAAACAAAATTAGCCAAAAGGTTCGTATGAGAATTATTTTTCGCAATCAAAGGGAAACAGCGTAGTCTCCTAAATAAGTTTCAGAGGATAAATGTGAAATAAAATCACCAGGGATATAAATTGTTTTTTTTTTGCTCATTGTAATACGCTTTTAATAAAGAAAACTTTTTATAAAATATCCCTTACAGAGAGTTCATCAACAATTTAAAAAATCGGTCAATTTGTGAGTGTATTGATTATTTACACAAGTCTACAAAAAATAAAATTGAGAGCTGTTTTGGTTTTTTTGCGTAATTCTTATGTGTTTGGATCCGAAAATGACTTTCATTGTGTCACAGAACGTCACGTTTTCTGACAAAGTAGGTAGGTATCTATTAAACAAGTTATCATCTTAAAATAAAATAAGAAAAAAACAACAAAATAAAATCTTTTATTTATAATTGCGAAACAAAACTTATTTTATATCTAAAATACATTGATTAGCAAGCACTAAACACATTTCTTTTTCCCAGTGAGACTCCTTTTGGTACATTTTCGCTTGTAGGAAGCATCTGGAAGGTCTCTCTGAAGCGTCCAACAGTAGTCTGCAATCATTGAGACGCTCCACCTTCCCTGGTATCTTTTTTCCAACTCCTTAATATCTTGGTGAAATCGTTCACCTTGCTCTTCACTCACATATCCTAAATTTTCTGTAAAGTAGTCGAGGTGGGAATAAAGAAAATGTACTTTTAAACTCATTAGGTAACCTAAAGCTTGAAATGCTTTTAACGATTTATTTGTAGTTAGGGTCTTTGTTATTGCCTAAAAACTCAGGTTACCCTCCACGATCCCTAGTTCCTCTCCCCTCCTCCCTCGAACCCCCTACCCGAGTTCTCCTCCCGCATTCCATACATTCAGTCCCAGTACATTCAGTCTTAACAGCTGGCGTGCCACCTATTACAATTATTTTATACAAATTTCATAATGCCAGAGCTCACCAGTAGTTTTATACAAACCTTGTCTTGACAATAACGTACACAAAAAAAGAATTATCCAATTTGGTGCAGTCGTTCAAAAGTTATGCGCGTACATAAAAAGTTATGCCAGAGCCCACTATTGTATACAGAAACCATTGCGGGCATGCACACATCATAAACAAATAAATATATAAACAAATTCAAGGGGCCCCGATGGGCTCACCCCTCAGCCCGGTAATCGCTAATATTTACATGATGTACTTTGAAATAAAGGCATTAGAGAGCGCCCCTCTGAAACCTTCACTATGGCGTCGCTATGTGGATGATACCTTCATTATTTGGCAACACGGAATTGAAGAATTAAATAACTTTCTTATTCATTTGAATAGTATCCATGAAGATATTAAATTTACCATGGAAATCGAAGAAAACGATTGTCTCCCATTTCTCGATATTTTAGTTAAAAAGAAAAAGAACGGCAGCCTTGGCCATACCGTATATCGTAAACCGACACACACAAATAGATACTTAAACGCAAACTCAAATCATAACCCATCTCAGTTGTCATCAGTTATAAATACCCTAGTTACCCGGTCAAAACGACTAGCGGACAAAGATCATATTCATGAAGAACTGGGTCTTCTTAGTAGTGCTCTTCAAGCAAACGGTTTCTCCAAATATTTAATAGACAAATCCATAAATAAACGCAAAAAAACTATTTCTGAAACGAAAGAAGAACCCCTTTCTATAGCAATTCTCCCATTCATCAAAGGCTCGACAGATAAAATCAGTCGAATCCTCAAAAGAAATAAAATCAAAACTATTTATAAATCAGAAAATAAAATCTCGTCTCTATTAAGAAGTCCAAAGGACCACATTCCACTTGAGTCACATGGTATTTATAAAATACCTTGTGGGGCATGTGAAAAGGTGTATATTGGACGTTGCAATAGAAAAATATCATGTAGAATTGCAGAACATAAAGTAGATGTCACTAATAAACGCTTAACTTCATCCATAGTGCAACACGTCCTTAATGAAGGTCATAAAATATACTTTAATAATACAAAAACAATAGCTAGCATATACAATGAACCAAAAAGAATTTACCGCGAAGCAATAGAAACTTATAAACATAAAAATAATATGAATACTAGAAATGACGCAATCAGAATTCCCAACACCTGGAAAGTCTTAATCGATGAAAATACCCCAAAAACGGCATTTCCAAAATTACCAGTAGTGTCTCCAATTAGCTTTACCAATCAGGTATCTACTGTCAGCCCCGCCCCCCACCCCCTCCACCATCAATCACCTGCAACCCGGGTACTTCGTTCTAGACATAAGAAGTGACTTGCACTCACTTAAGTTTTAGCTTTTGGACCGAACAGACATGCGAAAGCTATCAGTTTGAGACAAAAACTCAAGACATAAGGCCTCTGAAGATGGACAGTGTGATCTGTCCGAAACGTCAGGAGTTAAAAAGTCCTTTTAAGGACTACGTTACGCGGGTAAACCGAGAAAATTGTTCTACATCTTACACCCGTGAAAACCTTAATCATAACATATATATATATATATAATATATACGTATACCGTTCTGAATTTTTTGGAATTTTTTGAGTATTTTTATAGTTTTCAGAACACCTAAATACATAGAAATCAGTTGAAAACATCCAGACAGCATTTTTATTGTAAACCTGTGTTATTATTCTGCCATTTGTTCTGTCAAGTTTACTTACAATGATCAGCTAAGTACTAAACATATTAAGACCACTTTTATATTCAGTTATAATATTCTCCTGACGAACGAAGGGTGCTTCTGAAACCGGTAGAGTGTTTAAAATAAAAGTGGTCTTAAACAAATTTATGTGTGTTTTTATTGTAAATTATGGCGAGCCACAAAGTTAATGCTTTTTACAAAAAAGTTATTTGCGTTTAGTAAACTGTTTGGTTTGATACCAAAATTGTCTATGTACATGGCAAAATTTTGAACTGGTTAAAGAATATGTTGATTTAGGTACAAATAAATAAATTTTGTGAACGATTGAGATCTATTGTTAGTTGATCATGGAAATTAAAATTTTATGTTCCAATTATTTATTTATCATTAGCTGAATCTATTATAAGGTACGGAAATATAGCTTGGGGACTTTCCTGTAAAACATATCTATGTAAGTCATGTTCGATCAGTTCAAAGTTCATTAGTTAAATTATTAGCTCATAATAGTTTATACGAACAAAGGAATAATGTTCCATATTTTTACTAGAATCTCAAAATTACCTAATATACCTAATATATTTGTTACCTGCCGAAATTAAAAAATCTACAAATGTAAAAACAAATATTATGTTGAAAAATTGGCTCGCTGAAAGAAATAGTTTGTATTAGACTCTAAAACAAACAATTTCTAACTGCATAGTAAATAAGTTTTATTTTTATCTTCAAAGTAAAAGCACCCATTGACTTCTTTTTCTGTAATATTTATTTTTTATTTTCCAATTATATAGTATTATTAAAAAAAATACAGAACGTACAATTATACCTTTGCCACAACCATGAAATGTGATAAAGCTTCTAAAAAAGGTAGAATTTTTGTCGGGTGAAAATTATATTGCTGTGTTTTGGAATGAAAGTGAGTATAAGTAAAGTTTTATCAAAAACAGGAAATTTTTTGGACGTTTCTAATTATTTGTAAGTCTCAGAACCTTTGTACGTTTTAAAAAGTGCTAACAGAGTGCCTACTCGTGAGTTTACATTGAATAAAACATGTGTATATCTCACAGTGATGTAATTTCGCAAGAAAATTTCCGCATTAAAAATAACCCCGGAAGCCTGCTACAAATTTCCCAGAGCCTTATCTACTTATCTCCAACTCTTGCAGCTGAAAAGTAATATTTTTCGCAGATGGAGCTTTTAGAATAACGAGCTCTTGATAAAAAAGCACAGACACAGCTTAATAACCCGGCCTGAAGATAATGTGCTTATAATGTAATACCCTTATAATATGCCTATAACATCATACATTATGCATCATTATTTTTTATTTTTTTATTTGTCGCATAGCTAGCTTTATTATTCTACATTAAAAGGTAAACATACTATTCTGAAGGATATTCAAAATGTTAAGATTTATAGTAAGTACCAGGGCTGGGCAAAATACAGCTTTGCTGTAATTAAAATACAAATTACAAAATACTTTTTAGCATGTATTTAAAATACAAAATACTTTGAAGACGTTTATTTGAAACAAAATACACGTATTTTAACCATTTTTTTATTTCAAATACAAAATACAAATTAAAAATACAAAATACATTTGGTTTTGGTAGAACCCTTGGTTGCAATAAATTGTCGTACGTGCCCTTACCGAAGGGTGCGTTTCCATAGAAGCAAAGCTGAGTAGAGTGAAACAGGGTAGTGCAAAAATTGACCAATCATATTGCTCAGAAGACACATCTCATCATGCGTAAAGGTTTGTGGTAAGGACCCAGGTGTTAGATAATAATAATAATTATTATAATAACATGACATTTGTATCGCGCAGTTTTGTGTTATTTCACCTCAAGTGCGCTCTACTGTAATTAACTTCAAAGTAGTCTAGTATTCGGTCAAATTATTCCTATAGTGCTTGATCTAATACTACAAAAATGTACAATACAAAGCAATGACAAGTATAAATATTATAGAAAATGTACAATAACAGTGCTATTATAGCACAGGACGATGTACATGTTTGATGTACAGTGTTGCCAACACTAAATATTAACATTTATTGCTTTGGATTCTAGCGTTTTTAGTCTACGTATTATCTATTTCAGTTTATTTTTCATTATCATTATTAAGATCGCTAAATGTATTTTGAATCCATGAGAATTTGAAATACAAATTACAAAATACCTCAGCATCAGGTAATTGAAATACCAATTACAAAATACATTTTTAGGAAGTAATTACAAGTAATTCAAATACTGACCAGCCCTGGTAAGTACCTACATACATATCCACTAAGCATGACTTTTCTTTTCATATCGTTTTTTATATGCTGTGAAATACGAACTCATCCACTGGCTCATCTCATTTAATGACAACATAAACTTGGTTCACAAATCCTTTCCGTGACCGCATGTTTTGTTTGTGCCTTTGAAAGGCGAATATCCAAGTTACTTAGATTTTATTCTAATAAAAATAACTTTTCCGTTTAAATACTGGGTAAGTACTAAATTCCCGTCAACAGTATTCCAGTTCCTGACAGGAATAAGGAAACAGGATAGAGTGAGATATATGATCATTAATAAGGGAGAAAACTAAAGTTGCCGATATAGTTACCCGAATAGACCAACAAAAGTGGAAATAGACAGATCACATGATCCGCGATCCACAAGAGAAATTGTCACATAAATATTATGTGACTAGTGCAGTTCTTGCCTATTTGGTTATTTTGTCTATGGTGTTTTTTTTTGGAGACTGGTAATTTTTTGGGGAAGAGAGATTGTTGTTTTTGTTTATGGTGACTTCCTCCCGGTCAGCATGGACTAGCTGCGTCGGAAATTAGTCACTCACCATTATGGTGTTTTAATCACTTAAAATCATGTGAATCCAAGTTTATTTTTCGTAACATGAGTAGTTCATTTACGTTTTTATTTTAGTGGATGACTTGTGAATCCCACTTTTTACCGGTGATGGCGGTTGGCCATTTGTAGAAATGTTTTTGGAGTGAAATTATAAGTTATTGTTCCGGTTGTGTGGCTAGTATAATATGCCTTTATGAATGATCTTCCGAAATTCTTAAGACTTGGAGACTGGTTGGGCCACGTGCCTTCGGATGGAGATTGTTGAGACAGCCTAAGGCTGGAGCCGCTCCTTGGAGATGTAGCGGCATTCCTCCCAAATAGAAGGAAGACCTAGGCTCCCCGGATTCCGCGCCGTTCCCGGTTGATGAGACTGGAAGTCTCGTCCCAGAACCGTTTCTCTCTACGAAGCAAGTTTGCGGTCGTCATCCGGTGTTATTTCCGTTAGTTAGATTAGCGTAACCAGGAGTCCATCTGGTATGGGTATGTTTTTGTATTCTTATATTACATTGGTATAAATTTAAGGCTAACCTTTCATTGGTATGAAATTTGCACTCTCATGTGTTGTTTATTTGTTGCCTACAATATAATTTTGTAAAATTAATTTTCTTTTATTTTCTGGTTTCCCACCTGCTTCACAGAAAACTACATTTCCCATTATCCTGAGCTCTGGTCTCTGCTCTGCCGTATAAAATTACACTACTCTTATATTATATACGTACATGTACCTCGTTTCAAAATGGTGCACAAAAGATCACTGACTGGTATCCCAGAGATGGCAAAAGAAGTACAGGACGTCAACACATAAGATGGGAAGACGACCTAAATCTCACGGCTGGCCATCAATGGAGAAGAGTAGCGCGTAGCAGGTCACAATGGAAAATGTTAGAGGAGGCCTGTGCCAAGAGGCAAACTGAGCTTCGGGATATATATTATAACAAACACAACATGTCTAATAATCATACCTAATAGAAGTCCAGAATAAAAGGCTTATTATTATATTATATAAGTACAAAATTTACTTGCTTATATTTTGAGTTAAGTGTAAATATTCTAAATGGAGAATTCAAAGCTGATATTACTATCCCTTTTAGATATTACAAATGTTGTGTTTGTATGAGTTCTTTGGTTTTGTGCCGCGTGTTTACAATATTTTGAGTATTTTTGTAAAATGTATATATATTTTTAAACAGATGAGTTAAGATTGTTTTTATTTTTTGTCAATGTCTACTGAGTATTGAGAGTATAACAACCAAATGCTAACAGAACTTGCATTATGTATTCCCAGCAACGTCGGACTAATTCGTTTAACGCCCCGCCTCATTCAGGATTTGATAAACTGCAGAGCTTTCTGGGATCTGAAATTAAATTATGTGAGTAGTATTGGGAGAGAGTGTTTTGTCATCTGAAGCGCTTAATTCATCTGCACGTAACGTTCATTGCTCTTAACTGGTCTCAACTCTCAGATGTGATAAAAACTATCGAAAATATATTTTTTTATGGAATTGATAACCAAAAATAATTGTATTTTTGGATTACCTTTTTATAATTCTTGACTTGAATGTTAATGGGTCAGTTTTTTTGTCATTAAATACCTCATTATTTAAATAAATTAGTGATTAATACTGTTCAAATGAATGGAGAGATTTTGGAGGATTAGGCAAGCACTTACAGTAAAAGGTTTACCAAGAAATGAGCGAAAGCCGCCAAAAGTTTCGCCTAAACGACCCACGAGGTGTTAAGCGAAGAAAAATATAAAATTATTTTATGCAGAAATAAGAGTATGTTTAAAAGGTTTCGGTGATCGAATTTTTTAACAAATGTCATGAAAAATACTAATTTTGGCGGTGTTCAAACTCCGAACTCCGGTTCAATGAACTCTAGAACTCGGATTTGCTGTAATTCAAGTGTCAATTTCAAAATTAGAATTAATTGTGTGAAAAATATAAAGAGATAAAGTGGATATCTACCTACAATACTGTGCGAATTAATATGAACACGTGATATTTAGCACAATTACACTTGTTCTTGCAGTTGTATGTAGCATATTGTAATAGCGGCCATTTTGTGTTCGTGTTCGTGGTAAACTTAACTAAAGCTTTTTGTTTCTTATTTTTAAAGTTGGATATTTCTCTTTAAAAACGCACAAAGATTGTTAATATATCAAAGACAAAAAAAATACATACGTTGGCCAGGTAACTTTCCGGATCCTAATCCAATTGAAAACCGGTGGGCTATAGTTAAAGCAAGACAAGCACAACAAAAACAAAGCTGATTGAGGCAGTTATTTAAAGACACGCAAATATCAGAAAATTTTATAAAAAATTGTTGATTCTATGCCAAACCGTGTATAAGAAGTTATAAAAGTTAAGGCAGGACACACTTCGTATTAAAAAAAATAATTGTAATTGTTTCTCAATTTTTTTCTTCAATAAAGAATATATATTATTTTTTCTAGTTCTACACTTGTGTTCACATTAATTCGCACAGTACTGTACCTTTACTATGATATTTTAATAGAAAATTAAATTAAACGTCATTTTCAAAATTGTAATTATTCAATTATTTGGTTATTATTAGATATAAACATTTATTGCTCATTGATAGTAGTTGTTAAGAATCCATTCATGCCAATGTTAAGAATCACTTTATGAGGAATCTAATTATATTTAAAAAAATCTAACACATTTTTTAAAAATTACCGTGGTCTTTCACGGGTCCGCGCTAGTATATTTAACATTACCTACCAGTTTATGAAAGATACTTTTTGGAGAAAGCCCCTAAAAAGACAACCCAAAGTGCTCATAAACGATCCAAACCTTAGACATTCAAATACTCTGATGTCCAAACCCAAAATGAACCAGACCCTACCCAATAGGAGACTCAAGGTACCTGGTAGGATAAACAGGACTCGCCAAATACCCAAATGAAAACCCTGGTGAACTTCATTAAATGTCAGAGAAAATAATAAGCGAAAACATAGGTGATAAAACGGGTAAGGGGTCGTCCATTAATCACGTGATGTTTTTTTAGCAACTTTTTAACCCCCCCCCCCCTGGTGATATGTGGTGAGGTTTTAGAGTACCCCCCCCCCCCCAAAATCACGTGTATTTTTTTTAGAACAAAGTATTTTGAAATTTTCAGAATATTATCACGAAAAATAAATACACGTGATATCTCATTTTACCCCCCCCCCCTCGTGATATTTCGTGATTTTTTCCGACCCCCCCCCCCCCCCTTTCGAGCCTCACGTGATTAATGGATGACCCCTAAGAAAGAATAAATGTTTACGGGAGCTCAATATTAATAAAAATGCCGTATGAAATATTTGTCGTAAATATGACAAGCATGTCAACATTGTTCAGGATTTTCCAGTTCAAACATTTAGTTGACAATTATGATTGAAAGAACTTTTTATATATAAATCCAATAAAACAATGCAGGCAACCATATGTCATTTTGCACACAACATTAATCAATAATAAAGCATTATTGAATTGCGGTTGCGATATGCACAACATTGTTATTGCATTCCTTCATTAATATTCATGCGAAAATACTTGAAACCTTCATCGTAACAAGGTCTAATCTTATGTAAATAAACTGTGCTAATGGCGTACCTAGATAGATCAAGAGGCATTACATACAGATTGTGTGCAATATATTACTATGCCAGATATAACCACCATCATGGGAACGCTGGCGCTGGTGGTTGATAAAATTGTTCAATGGTGTTACGAAACTTTTGAACTATGCATAAATATATGGACATTTACTAAGATATCCAGTCAATAATGTCAATATGTAGTTAATTGTGTGGTGATTGTGTATGCAAAATTCAGTCTGTTTTTTAGAGCATTTTGATGTATTTTTATAGCTGAAGCGTTTTCATGTGGTGGGAGTCTTTGTGAGTGAGTGAACTGACTTCTAGAAATGTATTGTTCACACTTTGCTCATCTACAGAATTATAGGTTGGAGAGGATTTTTTTTTATAGTGATACTTCACAAGAGTCTCAGCTGCTCCCATCTGGAGCCAGTGAGACTATGGCATCCCCAATTGGGGTATGTTGTGAGGCTGAAGGTAGTGGGGAGGGGAAGGAAATAGGGAAGAGGAAGGTGGGGAAGTGCCTGGCTATTTAGATCTAGTCACCAAACACGGCTAATGCCATTTCAAGCAACGTTTCAATTCTGAACGGTGGTCTTACACCAGGGCGGTACTGAGAGTATCTTCCACTCTGGAACGTGCCGCTAATATACTATACATTATTTTAAATGAATAAATTGTGAAATAACACAAATAAATCAAATAAAATTTATTTGCCACGCCGGGATTCGATCCCGCGACCTTCGGTGTGTGAGTGAAGGGCCTTACCGCTGGACTACGCCGGCCGTCAGGCTCTTACAAAAACAATCTAAACTCGGTGAAAGTTTCGCAAAGAATCGTCATTAAATACTTCACAATTTGGGAGGCGGGTATGGGTACCGCCGCCCCGGGAACTATTTATTGTAAAACCAACACCTATGCCACAGGTCATCTCAAGTGGTTCGCTATGTTTGGTAACTTAGCAGGGGTACCCGGGTTCATGAGGTGAGGTTTGTCCAGCTCTTGGCGGCAGATGCGCCTGTCAAATTATTCTCAGGGCCTCCTGTGTGGAGCTAATGTAAAAAAAATACAAAAATCTACCTTCTCAACAGAATCCCTTTTTAAATTGTTTCCAGTACCAAATTTCGATTTAAGCAAGCTTCCATTATAAAAATGTGTAAAGAAAAAAAAACACAGAATTTCACGAACTAATGAGAAATAGAAATCAATTTATTATCTACACCTAATTTAAAAGAATTCAAATATAAAACAATTATATTTACCAAGCCGTAAAAAACTCTAATAACCTCCCTTCTGAATTGCGCTGTATCATCAACCAATCAAAACAACTAAATAAAATTAAGCAATTTAAAAAAAAACCTATATTAAAAGTAAATATTTTATACAAAACTTATTACAACGTACAACCTAGGTAAGAATCGTGGCTCCCTTGTCAAGCACAAGAACTCCTCTTTTCTCATAAGGTATACACGACCAATGATGACCTTAAATATAATATTTTGTAAAATATATATGTATAAATGTAACTCATATTCTTTGTACTACAATAAAAAATTTATAAAAAAAATATGAAGGGAAGAATGGAAAACAGCACTTTGCAGCAAATATGACGTTTCTTGTTGCTTATTGTACTCGTAGTTTTATTATTTTTGTGTAGGTACCTACCTACAAATGTACAAGGTGTGAGAACGTATGGTGTACCGTACATTTGTTTTCCGACGCCTTTTAGTCGGCAGTAGCATTAACATTTTTTCTTGCACGTATACGAATGTTCTTACGAATATTCTCTTCTCATATACAAATCTTCTTACGACAATATCGTTAACATAAAACAACATTCTTAGGAAATTCGAAAGCCTTACAGGATTAAAAAAAGCATTATCTTAGTATCACAAAAGTAGGTACATTATCTTGAAACCAGTTAAAAAATATATCAGTCGGAAAGACAAATCGTCAAATTTTAATGTCCCATAAAATATTTTAACAAGCCAGAAGAACCACTAGTAAGCTCTCGGTGAGTAGATAATAATAAAAGAAGAACTCGGGATAAATCCAGAAGACATGTCATGACATAAAGACGGAAAGAGTACCTATCTATTAGACGGTGTGTGATTTTTTTACATTTGCTCGATATAGGCCTCAGGGCCAATGTCTTCTTAGGAGATGCTGTGTGGAGAATCTTTTTAAGGAAAGGAAGGAGAGGAAGTTCTGGGAAGAAAAAAAGTATGAGGGATGGATACTATGGATAGGTGTCTGGTATAATGTTTTATGAGGAAATGCGTATTTTCATCCCGCGACAAAATATCCCGACAAAATATCTTACAACAAAATATCTACTAAAACCTAACCTAACATAACTTTACAGGATTCCTGTATTATTTTTGTCCCATTAAGTCTGGGGGTCAGTGTCTCAACAAGGCGTTGGTTCAAGAGAGTCTGGCCTGAGAGGTTAAAAAGCCTCTCAACCAGTTTCGATACGCAGTAGGTAGGCAGACGCAACCTCTGCCAAAACCCAGACAAACCTCACTCCATGAACCCGGCCACCCCTACTTAGTCAACAAACTTAGCGAAACACTTGGGGTGACCTATGACAGAGGTGTTGGTTATTCATTAAGAGGGCATTACCAGAGAAAACCAGAAATATGTCATTTTCAAATCAGATTTTAGACGTATTGACTCTTTTCCATAAAAAATTATAAATGGATTTCGAAAGATTGTTCTTTTATCTAGCATTCGCATGTAATAAATTTTGAGAATTTTTTTAAATTTTTAGTATAATAAGATTATTCCATAGGTCGTTGGCAGATTTTGTTAAATTTTCAAAAAAGATTTTGTATTATACCACACCCTTTTCAAATAATATAATCATGCAGTAAAATAAATCAATACATTATCTAGCAAACGCATGTTTTAGAATTTTAATTTTAGTTTCAATAAAATCATTAAAAAATATGTACGTACGTGTGTTTCTTGACGAAAATTGGTCCATTTGTGTATTTATTTGCGCACTTACAAACTAATATATTTCAGATTTTTTTAACATTCTTATTAAATTTAGACATTATTGAAAAATGATAAATACTTATAATCAAAAAATAACTACAAAAAGTACATTATTTTATTAGTTTTATCATCACGCCTTTCAGCATTTTTGGATGAAGGTATAAATTAAAGCTAATTTGGATTGAAATAAAATCGATATTGAGTTATAATTTAAAAAAGCTGGTACGGAGAATAATTAATCTTTCTCATTATAACCGCCCTGCACGATCGTAAGAACAACTTTCGACGAAATGTGGATTTTCGTCAGATGGCTGGTTAAACGCTCTTAAATAGTTCCGGGGCGACGGTATCCTTACCCGCCTCCCAAATTGAAATCAATATGATTGCGGCAAGGAATTTGTGCTAAGACAGACTTGTGTTGCATTCCATCATCTTTGTCTACCCTTACAGTAAAAAGGTACGATATTTAGTATGTTCTAAGACTGAAAACAAGATTACGATGTTAAAGCTGAAATTTGTTTCTGTGTAAAGTTTATTCATTGCTACATGGAGTGCCTGATCGGATAATAATTGGCTTTTCGAAAAAGAAAGCATCCTCGTTCACAACAAAATACAAAACCTTTTGTTGAACACTGGCTGCTAGCAGATACAAACAAGACAACACACAAGAGCCTCCACTTCGTTTGAGGTTGAAATGTTGAGGAGTTTCTTCAATTTATCGAACTGGAAATTGATTTTGCCCAATGACTCCAGACCGAGTTTAAATAGAATAACGATCTATCCTTGCCGAACTGCGCCGTAAATTTGTCAGTAGTCTGCGAACTTTGTAAATTATATTTTAGTTTTAAGATTCAAACACTACTCTATAACTTCGCAAATATTCGAAAAATAACTTGAATGCACTTGAATGAAATATGGCGCATTACCAATAATTGAAGACATTATTTTGTCGCAAAATAAATTGAAAAATAAAAGCATAAAATAACGCATCAGGAATTTGTCGCTGTTAGGTGCAGTAAATTTTTTCTTCATTTAAAAATTTGTCATCTTATTATAAATTTTAATAAAATGCAGATATATATTTGATTTTTTTTTTCAATTACGGTTATAGATTTGCGACGCCAATAGATTTTATCTTACAGCTAACATTTTGAGCAGCTAATACACAGCATTAGGGAAGGTGTCAGAGTGTAAAACCTCACTGATCTATCACCCTGACATCCTATCCTAATATTGTGTATTTTAAGTAGTGTCCGACCGAAGCAGGACTTTCCACCAAAACCGAATATTCGGTGTCTGTCTCAGTTTCGGCCGAAACCGAAACCGAAACTTTTTTAGACATCGATTGTTTACTGTTTATTTATGACTTCTATAAAAATAATATTTTTTTTATATTACTGCTATAAAACAAAACAAAAATTATAAAAATTAACAAAACACGTTCTTGGAACAACTACTTCTTGGAACAAAATTTTGTCAATAATCAACACTTACATTATAAAGAAGGACCTCATTAATTGAGTATTTTAATTTTTATTGCGCTTACAATCACAAACTTATTTTTATACGCGTTAAATTAAATAAAAATTATTAATTGAAATATGCAAAAAAAAAATTTTTTTGATATTGCTGCTATAAAACAAATCAAAATTCACAAACATGTTAACTACTTCTTGAAACAAACATTTGTCAATAATCAACACTAAAAGGAAGGACCTCATTAATCGAGTATTTTGCTGATGATGGCGGGTGACATACGAGCCATGAACTCACCCGAAGACAGCCGAACGAGAAGTTCCAAGAAGTAGTTAACATGTTTTGTTATTTTTTATAAATTTTGTTTCTTTTATAGAAGTAATAAAAAAAATTATTATTTTTCACATATTAACACGTTTTAACTGTCTGAATCAGCGTAAAAAATAATTCAAATAACAGTAAACAATCCATTTTCAACATGTCGGCATTTTCGGCAGATTTTCTGCCAAAAACGAAACTGATGCCGAAAATAGATTTTTGCCGAAACCGAAACCGAAACCAAACCTTCGGTCGGTCACTAATTTTAAGGCTGCTCAAATCGTTAGTTATGAAGTTAAACCCATTGGCGTTAAATATAATGTTTTAAAATAGGTGTTTTAAAATGTGTGTAATAATAGATAGTAAGTAACCTTAAGTGGAAGACTCAAATTACCAATATTATAAATAGATTAAGAAAACTTATAATATTTATTAATTTAAGAAATATAGTTAACTTAAAAATTCTTAAAATATATATACTACGCTCTAGTCCATTCAATAATACAATACGGTATCGTTGCGTGGGGAGGAGCTTACAAACCTCAATTTTGCCACTGGAAATTACTCAAGGATTAATAATCAAAATAATTACTAAGAAACCATCAGATTATTCAACCTCTCAACATTTTCAAGACTTTTAAGTCTCACCTCTAAAAAATACATATATAAAAATACGCCGCTTCAAATACACAAAGAAGAAGTCGCATCACGCCGTGGTACGCGTTGAGAGCAATAGGCAATACACAGTGGTTCGCTTATGTACGCCATTAATGCATACCAGTTTTGCACAACACTGCTACACGTACAATGGAGTGGTGTGGTTTAATCAACTAGCAATAGAGCTGAGATTAGAACCTGACTACAATAAATTTAAAAATAAATTAAACAATAACATCTTAAATAATTTAGCTACCTAGAATCACATTAACAATTAATTAAAAACACTTACAGCCTTACTAAAAAAAAAACTTTTCACGGCCGATAACCTGTGTTATTGCAATAACATAAATAAACCCCATGTACACTAAAACAAGTTTTATTACCAATAAGCTATTACCAATAATCCTCAAGTGGGTGGTTTGGTATATTTATGGTCCTCAACAGCTTGGTGTGTTTATGGCGGGATGTCAAAATTTTTGTTAGTACCTAAATAATGTGATTTTACTTAATAATTTCTATTGTAGTGACGAATTTACTCTTCTATTCACATAATTGATATATTTACCAATTGTTATTTGTGTGGTTTACATCAGTTTAATCAAGTTATTGTACAAACGCCGTACTTTCAAAGTTGAACTGTCAGAATATTGTTTTATAGGTTACTTAAAAGATAAAAGTTACATTTTAAGATCTTTATTTTAAGAGACTTTCTTAGAAGTGATAATTTTTTATAATATTAATATCTAATACATGTGTTCGTAAACGTATCAAGGAAATTAACGTCTTTAGAGATTCAAGAAATCTGCTTTAAAAGTCGGTATTATTTCTAAGTTATTTTTTTGGAAATAGAAAAAATTTTGAAATTTTTTATTTTTTTTTATTGTATGCACGAGGAAAAAGTGAGGTGATAGTTTCCTTCCAAATTTATTACATAAAAGGACTGTGTTTTTGAAATTTTGATATACATATTTTTTAATTTCTCTACATTTTGGTCAAAAATGTTTAGGTAAGAAATTTTTTTCCGAGTTTCAATCTTAAAATATGGCAGTTTTTGAAAACTAAAGTGTATTTTAAATACACAAATCTAAAAGGTAATTTTATCTAGTTTTCATAAATGGTATTTGTTTTTACACCTTCAAAAATAAGAAATATTTAGAACATTCAAAAAACTTTGGAAAAATTCCAAATTTCGTTCAGACATCATTAATGAAACAGAAATAAACTACCCTCTCAGGCTGTGTAAATCATGTGTATTTTTTTTCCATGAACAATTTTTTAATTAGTAATGTTTTCACAACCGCGGCCGTTTGTCAATTGAATAAAATTTTCACGGGGTTTTTTAGTAAGGCTGCTAATCAATAATACCTATACATTTTACACTCCAACCATCTAATTACCTTCATATCTTCCCACAATCCCTATCTAATTTTCCAAATTTAAATAATTTATAACTATTTTAAACCTAATCTAAATTACGAGTACATAATCGAATTACTATTATTGTCAAGCAACTCGTACTATGTATAATTAATTCCAATCTGTTAACTTCACCTGCCATAAACACAGGAACATCCCTAGCATGCTACAAATAAAAAATAAATAAATAAAAACTCGTAAAGTTATTGTACCCAATAAAAATAAAAATTATTCTTTAATCGTACTTGATAAACCTCAAATATATATCTGCATTTTAATGAAGGAAAATTGAACTGCATCTGACAGCGAAACATTTCTACGGCTTTATTTTTCAATTTATTTCGTAAAAAGGGATGTGGCAATTTTGTAAGTTGCCGACTACTAATCTGGTTAGAAGGGAGGGAATGATATACGATCGACACTTAACTGATATATTTAAATAATGTCCCCTCGATTTGCAACGACGGAGAAAAACGACTGGCAATACTTCTAAATTAACAAATAACTCCGTATTTTTGCAACGTTGAATTCAGCAAACTAGAATTTAGGGCTTAATTGAACTATTCGTTTATCTGAGAGAATCCTCGTTTATTAGAAATGTAATAAAGTCTTTATAAAAAATGTATTTTAGGGATTGGTGTACTCTACGATTCCTATTAGTTTTATATTACTTTATATTTTTATTAATATGACATTAAGTGAAATGACTTACCGAAGAATAAGAGCAGTGGTTTAATTATATAATATACATTATTAACAGAACACTGATAATAATATAACTAATTAAACTAATTGAACACTTGAATGTTGAGACGAGGAGAAAGACGTTTAGATGTTAGCGATAGGATCTCGAGAAAATGAATGCATTGGCCTATTCAGCGAGATGTTGACTTTCTGAGAGGATACTAAATGATTTAAACGATAATATTCTTGATAAATTTTTATATTTTTATTTATTATTTAATGTTAAGGCAATTTAAAAAAAAATAGAGATTTGCATAATTAATTACCTTAAAAAATATCAAACGCTTGTTTCAAAATATTACAGCGATTTCTTTAAAATTAATTTATGTCAATTGATTAATCTTAATATATAAAAATGATTGCTTCTTTGTTTGTCCATTGTGCGATCCTAAACCATTCATCCGATTGCGATGAAACTTTGGTGAGTTGTTGTGAGCCTGCGAAGATATACAGCGGTGATCTCTGGCAAAATGAAATCTGTATAATTTTTTTAGAACAGGTGGCGCATATTCAAATCTTTAATGGCCTATATCTTTTAATTTAAGGCAAAAATAAATAAAGTAGTTCACATCCTAACTAGATATTTCATATACCTTTTGATTACAAAAATAATTTTTCAGTTTGGTTGGGTATTTTGATCTCAAATCCAAATCTAAGATTTGTATGAAACGGGCAGAATGGGTCGCGCATACGTTCCCATTAAGTTTGAGTAGCATTTCAACGCACGCCGGGTACTCGCTAGTTGGATATAAATATCCAGCACACCATAATAGATTGGAGTATTTTTTGTCGTAAAAGTACCTACAATAAAACTCTTCATTCTATTGAATTACCTCAGTCTCGTCCCAAAAGAACTAAAATGTGTTTATCATTTCGTAACTCTTTGTATTGCAGAAAAAAAAAATCATTGCTCTCAGAAATTAGAACTCGGCTTTGTGGTCATAAATTCAAGGGAATAAAGGCAAATTACACGATTTTCCCATATACATTTTATCATACAGACATAGATAACCACGGCATGCCGATGCTTCTAAGTGACAAAATAAATAACTTTAGTAGAAACTTATTTAAATTATTTGTCTTGTGTTTTGAATTACATTCTTGCTTCTCATCGAACAGAAAGGTAATTAGAATTGATTGTTAGCTATGAGTTTACGTTTGCTAACTTATAATTACCAGAGTTTTCTTGGACCAATGGGAGAGTTAATTACAAGTAGTTACTGTAATTAACTCTCCAGTCATCACCAGTCATTCTGTTTGTTTTATTGTTTGTTTTTTCGTAGTGCCAAAAATAGAAGCCCTGCAAATTGAATTATCTAGTTTCTGTTTAATAAAAGTGATATTATAAAGGTCAAACTAACCCATTAAATATATTTTCTTGTTCCCCATTTAGTTATCTTTTTTGTATAACGGGTCGTTTCCATAACTCGTTCTTGAGTTCAACAGCTCGGCTTTGAACGATTGGCCGGCTTCTGTGTTTCCTACCTACTATAAGTCTCATCAATAATCATGACCCATGTTCACTCCGGTGAGCGGATAACATAGAAAGAAACCAACTCAGAAGCACCTCAGAAAGGTCATGAAGAGTGATGAGTGATGATAAAAAAATATAAAAAATTGGTTTAATAGGTTAAGTTGGGTTAGGGTTACCGGCTATTTTAAAATTATTTTTTCATAGCTTTTAATGACCTTTCTGAGGTGTTTCTGAGTTGGTTTCATTCTGAGTTGGCATGGAACCGTTCACTCCTATCTCTCTCCAAAAAGACCCTCCACACAGCATTCCCAGACGACAAAGGCCCCGAGGAAATTATTTATTTATTTACGCCCTTTTTCGGGGCTTTTAGTTTCCTCATTTCAAAGCGTTATTTACGAAAAAAGTTATTATCATGTTTTAGCTATTAAAGAAAATTATTTTCTTGATTCGAGAAGATGAATGTTATACAAGAAAAGCTGGTTTGATATTTGCAGTAATATTTTATGAAAATGTTTATTATTTTACTAGATATAAATTATTTGATCCGTAGTAAAATAGTTTCATAATTAACGCAGTACCTAAGATTAGTAGTATTAATTGTTTCGGTAAACATATTTTAGGTGATGTTTTTCGAAGCCGGTAATGTATACATTTTTTTACTAATACAGATTACCCCTCGTAGTTCATTCTAATTGGATGCCTTGTAATTTGTAATTAAAACGTTTTCATAAATGCATCAAATTTCTAGATCTTTTTATTTCGATTTACACTTTTTTCCGACAAGAAATAAAACCGCTTGAGTCTGCACTTACTCAAGTTCACGGCAATAAACCCACTTTTTAATGAAAAGGGAATTATTTAAGTAAATACCGGTCCTCTAATCGCGTCCATCTATCGGTTCAGCGCCAGAGCAGACCGTGGCCCGGAAGGCTCTGTCCGAGGCGGGTCCAGGCGTTTGTTTTCCCTTCCGGTCCGTTATCCCCGGCGGCGTGGGAGGATCTGTCCCTCCCTCCTCCCTCCTCCCCCTCCCACCGGGCGGACCCGGGAGGCCGAGGAAAGGAACGGGGAGACGCCGATCGACGCGGCGTCCGTTGCCATGGCGACGGCGTCGGAACAAGTGGTTGGCGAGCGTCGGTCAGGGTCGGCCAACTGGAAGAGATGAATGGTACTTAATATGTCAAGTCCGAAATAAATGGTCAACATGAAACGGAAATTAAGGTTGAGTGTTGGATGCCTTTTATTCATATGTGTTACATATTTGCCTACCTGACCGCTGTCATCATTACTGAAGATAGAGAGAAAATTTCTTCGGCTATAAAAACCATTGACCCGTCATTAAATCTAATCGACGTCAAAATATTCCGACTGGGTGCCAAAAAAATTGCTAACAAAAATCGTCCAATTAAAGTGGAATTTTCTGACAATATCGCACCGAGAACTCTCCTACGTAATAGCATAAAATTTAAAGACGGCATCAAGGCCAGTAATGACTTAACTATCCTCCAACGTAACCAATTGGTGGAGCTGAGAAAGCAATTATTGTACCGTCAAGAGAATGGTGAACCAAACCTTACTATAAAGTACATAAACTCCAAACCAACTATTGTTACAACTATTCCAAAAAACGACACAACCAAAACAAATTGAAGTGCTATTATCAAAATGTCAGAGGCATGAAAACTAAACTTAAGGAATTCAAAATACATGCCCCGACACTGCAACATGATATTCTCATTCTAACGGAAACCTGGCTGGAACCATCAATTAACTCTGCTGAGCTTGGTCTACCCCACCATCATATTTACCGGTCTGACAGAAGTCAACATACCAGCTCTAAATCTAGAGGCGGTGGTGTCATGATAGCTGTCAACAAGGCACATCCTTCAAAACTTCTGAAAACCAAAAATTGTAATGTGGAGCAAGTTTACATCTTACTAAACGGTAAAAATCAAAAAAATATCATAGGCAGTGTTTATATTCCACCTTCATCGGATATAAGTGTATACAAGAGTCATTTTGAGGATATTGAACAACTGTCGTACAAATTTCCAAACAGTAAAATCACTATCATCGGTGACTACAATTTACCAAAAATTAATTGGGGCACCCGTGACAATTCTACAGAATCACAAAACGCAAGCTTATCTGAAACAGAAAAAGAAATAGTTGAATTTTGCGATTTCCTTAACCTAGTTCAATTAAACAATGTAAAAAATGACAATAATAGATTACTAGATCTTGTTCTTTGTACCGACATGGCAACTGCGGTTGGTAAGTCACTCGACTCAGTTCTTACCCCTGATTCTCATCACCCACCTCTAGACATTACTATACTATGTAACCCTATAAAATGCCAAATTAAAAACCAGACTCAATTTCTCAACTTTAATAAAGCCAATTATGTCGCAATATGCGATTATCTACATAACACTGACTGGTCTATATTAGAAGGAGGAAACCTTGATGAAAATATTAAAGTCTTTTATGATCACCTATATAAAGCCATAGAAAAATTTGTTCCGATTAGTTATAAATTATCTTCAAATTTCCCTAACTGGTTTAGCAAGGACCTCATTAACTTAGTAATTGAGAAGAAAAAAGCCCATAAAATATACAAAGAAACAAAAAGTCTTTCTGATTTTACAATTTTCAGCAAGTTTCGAAAAGATTGTAATAAATTATCAAACATTTGTTATAATAATTATATTAAGAATGTTGAATTTTCGATTGTTAACAATGTAAAACATTTTTTTAACTATTGTAAATCCCAAAATAATAATAACCTTGGCATACCTGAAACTATGCACTACAAACTGAAAACTTCCTGTAAAATCAATGAAATTGTTAATTTGTTTGCAGACTTTTTTAAGGATGTGTATGAAACCGATATCCCTGATGATGACATTCCAAACTTCGAGTCAGATATAAATTTACAACTATCTCAGGTACATATTGAGATTAAAGAAATTGCAGTATGTATCAAACGACTGGAACCTAAATCTTGCTCAGGGCCAGATAAAATTCCCCCCGTATTTCTTAAAAACTGCGGGGCTAGTGTCTCTTACCCACTGTACCTACTATTTAATCAATCACTTTTATCAGGCAAGTTCCCGCAAATATGGAAAAATAGCTTTCTCACTCCAATATTTAAAAGCGGAGACAAGTCTTTAGTTGAAAATTACAGACCAATATGCATACAATCGTCGATACCAAAAATTTTTGAAAAGTTAATTCTTCAAAAAATATGTTCTTGCATAAAATTTAATATCTCATCGTTTCAACATGGTTTTATCTCTGGACGATCTACTTTAACTAACCTTACACTGTACGAAAATTTTATCTCAGGTGCTCTTGCTAATAGAGAACAAGTTGACTCAATTTATACGGATTTTAGTAAAGCCTTTGATAAGGTTTGCATTAAAATTCTTATAAATAAATTGTCTAAACTAGGAATAAGTGGTAAATTATTATGCTGGATTAGGAATTATTTATCAAAACGTGTACTAACTGTCTCTATTAAGGAACACTTGTCTTACGAATTTGAAGCAACTAGTGGTGTGCCTCAGGGTTCGCACCTTGGTCCAATATTTTTTATACTATTTATAAACGATGTCACCTCCATATTCTCTGATGTTAACATATTATTATTTGCTGATGACATGAAAATTTATAAAATCATTAAAAATATATACGACTGCTTGTCCCTTCAATCCAATTTTGTAAAATTCGCAGAATGGTGTACCATTAACAAACTTACACTCAACATTAAAAAATGTCAAATCATGAGTTTCTTTAGAATAAAAAACCCCATCAAATACAGTTATTCACTTAACAATCACAGTTTAATGTCAGTACCTGTAATAAGGGACCTCGGAATAACCTTCGACACTAAACTACTATTTATCAACCACATTGATATCATTACTAATAAAGCTATGAAAATGCTGGGTTTCATTCTAAGACTATGTAAAGATTTCAAAAACATTCATACATTTAAATTACTATATACAACTCTGGTTAGGAGTCATTTGGAATATAATTCCCCCATATGGAACCCTCTCTACAAAAGCCACGCAAACTCCATTGAAAAAATCCAACGCAAATTTCTCCGAGCAATTAATTTCAAATTAGGAATTCCCGCGGATGACATAAACTATGATTCTCTATTACAAAAAATGCGACTCTTATCGTTAAAAGATAGAAGAATACTCAATGATCTTATTTTTTTATTTAAAATAAACAATAACTGGTTTGACTCCCCTGAATTGGTATCGTTAATAAATTATCATGTACCTAGTAGAACAACTCGACTCAAAACACCTTATTATTGCAACAACACTCTCAGTAATGCAGAACAAAATTCAATAATACATCGTTTACACACTTTAGGTAATGAATTTGCTCATATCGATCATTCCGAAAGTCTGTCATCATACAAAAGATGCATTAGACAAAATTTATCTGCTAGTACTACATAATAAATAATAAGTATAATCATGTAACCATAATATTATGTCCTACCAGTATGCACTCTAATACCTATGGCTTAGAAACATATCATAGGTACCTATTTTTCATATCGCTTTGTATACTCCGTAATACCTTCCTTTTATTTATTATATATTTTTTTTTAAATTTTGGTTATCTTCAATATTTGGCTCCTAAGAGCATTTCTTACTGTTTACTTGTCATACTTTTTTTATATTTATAACTTTTGTACTTTATATTATTTACAGAGGTAACTAATAGTTTATATTATTTCCTGCCTTTCAACTTTTTATCTTAACTTTTTACTTTTACATTATACTTTATAATTTATAGTTTACACTTTTACTTTATACTTTCATTTTATACATCATAATTCTATTTACTACTCATTACCTTAACTCCTTTCTTTTACCCTTTGTTTTTATATTTAACTTTACATTTATATGTCACTTTCTTATGTTATTGTATTATAATATATATAAATATAATTATGTAAATGGCACATGTTGTGCCGTATGTTTTGAAATAAATAAATAAATAAATAAATATTATTTAACATTAAAATTTTCATAGATTTTTTTTTTGATTTCACGTTCGATGTCCTGATATTTCTTATTTGTTGGTTAAGGCGGGGTAGTAAGCGCTCAAAAAGAAGGAAAAGATGGTTTGAAAGGGGATATAAAGGGTGTTTTTTTATAGAAGTATAGAACTTTGAGTTGGCAACACTTTTTTAACTGGCGGCCATTTTGTCAGCAGTCAAGTGATTTTTGTTTAGTTTGGTTTGGCATTTTAACGAGGATAGACTGATGCCACAACAATGCTTCCCAATCACCTAGCAAGGCTTAATCTTAACAGACGGATTGCAATCTTTAGAGCACAGGCGTCGGGTGGGAATGCTATCCTTGTTCTACCGGTATTACAATGGAAGATGCTCCGAGGAACTAGCACCATTGATCCCTTCGGCACCGGTGCATAGTCGGGAAACACGCCAAACGCGTGCCCAACATTTGTGCACGGTTGACATTTGCCACATGAGAACGGGTCGTTTCTTCGACTCGTTCTTGTGTTCAACAGCTCGGCTGTGGAATGATTTGCCGGCCTCTGTGTTTCCTCCTTCCTACAACATGGGTCTCTTCAAGACCAATGTTCATTCCTTCCTCTCCTCAAAAAGACCCTCCACACAGCATTCCAGATGACATAGGCCCTGAGGGAAATTATTTTCCTCAGGGCCTCCTGCGTGGAGTTAACGTAAAAAAAGGCGTAGATTCGGTGAATGGGCCCAAAACATGATTGCCGATGATCCCGATTTTCATAAGCGATTTTTTTTTAGCGATGAAGCTCACTTTTATTTTAATGGATACGTCAATAAACAAAACTGCCGCATTTGGAGTGATGATAATTTTCAAGTGGTATGTTGAGACAACATTACATCCAGAAAAACTGACTGTTTGGTGTGATTTATGGGCTCGTGGAATCATCGGTCCGTACTTCTTTAAAAACGATGCTGGTCAGAACATTACAGTCAATGGTGACCGCTATAGAGCCATGATTACTGACTTTTTTGTTCATCAATTGAACAACCATGATGCGCAGGAGCTGTGGTTTCAAGAAGACGGTGCAATATGTTACACAGCTCATGCCACAATTAATTTATTGAATGAAACGTTTGGTAACCGCATAGTTTCACGTTTCGGACCCGTGAATTGGCCTCCAAGATCGTGCGATTTAACGCCGCCAGACTATTTTCTGTGAGGATATGTGAAGTCGCTAGTCTACGCCGATAAGCCCGAGACGATTGACAACTTGGAGGACAACATTCGCCGCGTTATTGCCGATAACGGCCACAAATGTTGGAAAAAGTCATCGAAAATTGGACCTCCAAATTAGACTACATCCGAGTCAGCCATGGCGGTCATATGCCAGAAGTCATATTTAAATTATAATGCTAGAAGATTATCTTTCGAATAAAGTAAATTTCATGTCAATTTAAAAAATTCATCTTTGTTTTGAGGGAGCGGGCCGGATCGGCAGAGACGGGCCTAGGAATAAAAGACGGCAAGTCGAAGTAGTGAGTCGAAGTCTTTATTTGTAGCTACGTAGCAGATGGACAGATGGTGTTGACACGGGTAGTAGAGAGTGCAAGTCAGAAGTGGTGTTGGCAGTGAAGTTGATGATGATGGCCGATGATGCTGTGGTGGAGCAGACCACGGGTCTGCATGTCACCAGCGTGTAGCTCTGCACCGTGGTGGTGGAGAAGACTATGACGTCCAGGATGTGGCTCGACGCTTTGAGTCGCGGAGATGGACAGCGGTGAACCTTGGGAGGCGAAGTGTATCTCTGAGCTGTAGGTCCGCCGCAAACCATGTGAGCTGCGAGATAATGTTCTTCGAAGGTTGTGGCGCATCGGCACAGGTGCCGGCTCTGAGTCGCCGGGGCTGACCGTTCTGCCGATACCGCACTGGAGCGAATTCACTGATGCACTGTGCACTGTATTGCTGTGTGTGTGGTACTTGAGACTAGACTTGAGACTGAGCTGTATGCGGCCCGCGCTGACTTTTATACTTCTGCCGGCCGGGCAAGTAGTTTCGAGAACGGCGTGGGAAATTCGACCGCCGCGCCAAGGTGAGAAAGTTCGCGAACACTCTAGTCGCTAGTGCTGATATATTATTGGGGAGACGGGAACTTTCCAGTAGGTTGCCGCACTAATTGTTACCAGGTGATAGATGTACTATCGACCGTAGGTAGGTCCGGTAGCGGCTTGCATCTAGGTATTTATTTCTGGCGTGTTCCTTAACCAGTGGCGCTGCGATGGATTCGGCAAAAGTGGCCGCCACAGCTTTATTCCATTTCAAAGTTCTATACTTCTATAAAAAACACCCTTTATAAATATGAATGTTAGAGGTAGCGAGCTAATGTGAAAAACCGATAATCTCTTGAAAAATGTAGTAGTATTTAAAGATGCACTGTTATTTTTTCAAACCCTTAACATAGAAGATAACTTTGTAAATAGAAGAAGAAAGTGTATTTTTAATAATTTTCGGAGCATATTTTACGATTTTTTTTCTATAGAGGGAAGTTCATATAACTATCGTTTCGGCTCGGCAGATATTATCTCCAAAAATAACATATATTTTTTTTAGAATTTAAAACTCAAAATTTTTAATATTATCTCCAAAAATAACATATATTTTTTTTAGAATTTAAAACTCAAAATTTTTAAGGGTATTATGTTTTAATCGGTAAAAATTGGGAATGCGGGGTCGAGCTTGTTTCTTCTTACTTAGAAAATCATTTTTGAATATCATTATACGTCTTGAGAGAAATGGGTAGACGCACGAAATGGCTGAAAAACTAATAAATATTTCGTAATTTTCATACCTGCGATTAGCTATGATTCACATTTTTTTATGTTTTCTTCCAAGAACGATTTTTTCAGAAAATTCAATGTATGCTATTTCTTTTAAGCGGCCTACACACGACACTGCATGTAGTGACTGCGGCAGTGACTGCAAAGAGGGTGGAGTTGAGCGAACTAGCGCTGTCTCGTTCTAGCGGCCCTTTAACAAACGAGACAGCGCTAGTTTGCTCAACTCCACGCTCTCTGCAGTCACTGCCGCAGTCACTACATGCAGTGTCGTGTGGAGAGCCCATTAAGTTTTCGTTGCCTTTTTCTGATCTGAAATAATCTTTTATCATCAATGGTTTTTCTTTCCAAAACAGTTTAGTTCCCATACCAAAGGATTACAGCACACGCAGTAACATTGGTTCAACTGAATACGAGCTACCCCAAAAGCGATGATTGGAAATTGATCAAATTGGAATTTTATTTCAGTGGTTGGGGTAGTATGAATTCGGGATAATGATTTAGTCAAAAGAAACATTACGATTTTTATAATACCCCTTTACAAAAAAACCGTAAACAAGCTTTTATTAATATTTTCCTCTACCAAAAGGATATTAGTCGACCCACATAAAAATGGATTCTACAAAGTTTATTGCTATTTGATTAAACGTCATATTGAGCATTTTTATTTGATCATAAAAGTACGACGGAATTTCATTTCAGATAAAGTGGACTCATATCATACATAACTGCATATTGGAAAATATTAAATTCGCATAGGTGATCCTATTTGCGCATTATTTACGATGTTAAATATGGAAACCCATTTTTCATATAAAAACCAATAAAATATGATCTAAATAGTATTAGAAAGAAAAAACATCACACTCTATATTCAAACCTACGCAATTATTAATAAAATTTACACCTTTATGAAACCAAAGTTTTCGCCCGCAATTTGAAAAAAAATTGTGAAATTTTGGGAATTTTTTATTAATTATTTTTGCATGAAACGATAAAAAAGTGAGTTGAGTATAACGTTTATAATACATTAAATATGTTTGTGTTTTTATTTGTTTTGTTATCAGTAATTTTAGTTAGAAAGAACGTAAGTTTTTATGTTTGAATTTTAAAAATATATATTTCAAAAATGATACGTTTATTTCGAGTTATAAAATTTGAAAGCGTACTCAATAACAATTTTTAGTTTTCAGTTGCGTTCAAAAATATTCCGTTTCTTTGGATTTTATTGCAAAGCGGATTTCATATTTATTTGATCGTCCGCCAAATAAGACCTGAGATCTGAGGTGTGGATTACTTTTAATTTTTACAAACGTGATCATTGACTAGTCGTTATTGACTTGATTGCTAAAAAAATTGTTGGCGTTTTAGACGACAGCCATCATAACTGTAAATAAAATTATTAGCCATCTTTTCAGGAAGAAATAAGAGCTTTTCTCATTGTTTCAGCGAATTCTCATTACGAGCACATTCACTGGACAAACAGAAATATTGAAAATGTTGCTGTGCTGGAGATTATTCGAGATACTATGGACGGGTCACTGAAAAGCAGGTGCTGAGGGGATTACAATAGTACCAATGCCATACTTCAGACATATTATGCTACGTGCTGAAATACTTATCAAAGAATAGGTCATCCAGTACGTAAGTAAACACCATTTTAAAGACAAGACCACAGATAAATCCTAATACACGTTGAATTATAGGTATATCTAATTTGGACTTACGAGATGGAGTGGAAAACGAATGGTTGTAGGATGAAGGAGATTCCAGTGGCTGAAGAAAATTTGTCAGGAGACAGGTGTTTAAAGAATGGAAGAACTCTTCCGGTTTCTGAGAATCGGGAGATTTTTGGTAAGATAGTGGCAAACCTGAGACTAATGAAGATAATCTGCGCATTTTGTTAATCGTAATCTTTAACCACATTATCAGTTAGAAATTTTTTAAATGTTGTCAAGCGAGACCGAATTCTCAATGTATCTAGTAATTATTTTAATTGCATCAATCATCAAATTTTGAAGTAAAGTGGTGCTATTGGCGCCAGTAATGTAAAGGGGTGTTTGATGTTTACTTACACAATACTCATCCTCGGTAACAGTAATAATTTTGTTATGATTTAAAGTTCAATCGTAAGTAATTACTTACGTTTTTCCCATCTTTAACCAGAATTACAATCGGGAGTTATCCTAAAAATATTATATATTTGATATCTAAGCGGAACTTTTACGAAAAATTGCCGTTTTTATTTAGAAAAAGTTCCATTTTTCAAATTCAAGCCTCACCTGTTTGCCATCCATAATTTTTTTAGAAAATTTCTAAGAACCATTACGAAAAGCAATTTGGGTAACTTTTTTCACTCTCTGAAGTTCAAAGTTAAAAGCTTTTTGAGAAATTTATTTCACAACGGATCATTGAATCGATGACAATTTATTTGAATTCAAGTATTTAAAACTTGAGATAAAACAATATTGATACGATTTTGTAGATCCATTTTAGTAAAAGTTTGATTATTTTGACAAAGTGGATTTTCAAATCCATTGCTTGATTGATCCAATAAAGAGGTAAAGAGGAAGAAAGAAGAGGACTTTGAGAGTAAATTTGACAAGGTTCTACAGGTATCTAAAACTCAATAATATTATTATTTTGCGTACATCACTTCGTTTAATACATTATGGGCCACAATGTAAAAAATCGCTCTACGTATTTAAAGAAAAAAAATGGTAAAAAAAACATTGAAATTTAAACACTTTCGACAAAACTATTGGGACCTTAGGAAATGGCATTCGAGTTTTTGACATAATATAGGTAAGTTTTTATACATCCCAAACTTTCGGTATCTATTCATTCGTCTGGTACTATTCTCAACGTAGTTACTGCCTGAATAGGCACCTTCTTGGGATTTATATTATCCAAGGAAAGGGTATTCACTTATTAAATACATCCCCTTTCCTGGGATATATACATGATGTATATATAGCCTTCAATATAATTTACGGCTATTCATGATGTTGGTTAACTTTCAGAGAGAGTATTAAGCGTTTGAGCGAAACAAATTTGTACACCACACATCTATCCCTATAATGAACATTGCGAGGGTGTCTGAAATGTTAACTCAGGGAGGAGAAAGCGCAACATAGCTCAACCCTAAGTCCACTGACGTCATCTGATCTCATAGTATTAATACCCTAGCGTCTGTGCTGGGTTTTTAACTACTAGCATATATTATTAGCTAAAGTCTTAATCACGACTCTACAACCTAGTTGGGATATGGCCTCTTCCACAATAATATTCTCCACTGGCTCAGGTCCCTCGACTTCCCACCATTCTCCAAACTTCTTTCATTTATTTAATTAAATGAAGACAATATTAGCGAAACTCAATCAAAAGAACATCAGCCTAGCGATTCCGTGTTTTTGTGAGATCGTTATTGGATAACGGACGTAATCTCCTATGAGTTTTATGACTGTTATTTGCGTTTTCTATGTACAACGTACATTAAATGAGTAAATAATCATGCGTACTTGCAGGAATTCATGTTTAAATCGATCTAAACTAAAATATGTGACGTAAAAATCACACAAATCTGACAGAAGATAACGTCAGTTATCCAATAACGATCTCACAAAAAATGGCACACAAGAGGCCCCGAGGAAAATAATTCCCCTCAGGGCCTGTATCATCTTTGGGGATGCTGTGTGGAGGTTATTTTTAGGAAAAGAAGAAGATCAAGTTCTGGGAGGGAAACATGTATGTAGGGTAGGTAGGAATCTGGGATCAGTGTGTCCAGGAGTAACGGACGTGTGAATCCAACCCTCCAATTGCGGTGCAAGGCAATTTTCCGAGAGAGTCCTGCTGGAGAGATCAAAAGGTCTCCCTCAACCAGTCTCTCCCAATCCGGCCTGCAACGTAGTTGATGAGTAGACGCATCCGCCGCCAAGACCTTGGACCAAGGATAAACCTCATCCCATGAACCCGGGCACCAAACGTAGCTTACCACTTGGGATGACCTGTGGCAGAGGTGTTTCCTGGGCGGTCCCCGTATCGCCTCCCAAATTGTATACATACAGTCAGTCTTCCACTTCTTCGGTCTTGCTTCCACTGGGTAGATACACTTGTGATTTTGGTGTATTCTGTCATCTGGTGTACACGAGTTCCCGTAGGAACCTTTTGAGCATGTAAAAATTAAATACAAAATTAAATAAGATTCGCAATATCAAATTCTATCGGCATAGGATATCTGATTGTTTTTGATCTGTACTATTTTTCAGCGATGACCATATAAATGGGTCTAACGGAATGTTTTTAAAAAACGTAGGACAGCCTTCCCGAGTCGCAGTCGTTGGACCGTCATTACTTCTAAATGAGCTCCAAATCTATTTGAGGACAATCGTTTAATACGTGTTACGGGCCCTTCGGCATTTTTGCTACTATTTATAGACATAACGTGAAAACAATTCCGAGACGTAATTATGCGATTTCAAAACAATTGTTCTGAAAATAGATGTTTTATGGAGCGTTGTGTATTGCATTACGCCGCACGTTCAGTCGAATTACTTAATCACGATCAGGGATTTTCAATTTTACGAAGAGTATTTCCCTTTATTTGCATATAATTCAATTACTCTTTACAAATTTAACATTAAAAAAATCGTTTCCGTACGTTTCACAAAGCCTTTACAAAACTGTACCTTGGTAGCTAAAACAGAGTTTTTAATTTTATCATTAAGTACTACATTTTATTGTTACGAGTTGGTATAATAATATAGCTAACGTAACGCAGTAGATATTAGTAATCTACGAGTGTATAGCTATATATCAGCTGGGAATTTTCTCAAGTTAAATTTTGTAGATGCTTCAAATTCGTTAGTTTTAAGTCTATATAGATATTTATTTACGTCCTAATTCTCAAATGTTTCATTAAAACCTCTTTTTACACCTTTTCGTATATGAATATAATTATTTCAAAGTCTTTCAAATATGAAACGGCTGTCACAAGAATTCATTTTATTAATTGTGAAGCATTACGAACCTTGCAATACTAAAATTAAATAAACCTGTTACGCTGAAAACAATGAAACAAAATAAGTTATAAATGCTAATTATTGTGTAGAGGTAATAACGCTAATACCCGACTTACATTAGCTCCACATAGGAGGCACTGAGGAAAATAATTCCCCTCAGGGCATATGTCAACCTTGGGGATGCTGCGTGGAAGGTATTTTTAGGAAAATAAGGAGAGGAAGTTCTGGGAAGGAAAAAAGTGTGAGGGTTGGGTAAGAATCTGGGGGTCAGTGTGTCCAGAAATGACGGACATATGAATCTGTCCCTCCCACTGTTGGTGCAAGGCGATTTTCCGAGAGAGTCCTGCTGGAGTGATGAAAAGGTCTCCTCAACCAGTCTCTCCCGATATGGCATGCCACGCAGTTGGTGGGCAGATGCATCCGCCGCCAAGTTCCGGACAAACCTTAACCCATGAACCTGGGAGCGTATTTCCTTTTCCGTGTTCAATACGAGGCAACCATGCTTCGAAATCAACTCGGGTTTGTAATGCCATTTTTTCTCCAAACCCGTGTTCAGTAGAAGGTAAGCGGCATCCTATTGTGCACGGGTTTGTAACGCCAATTCCCTTCCCAAACCCGTGTACAGTACGAGGCACGCGTCCTCCAAACGTGATTATAACAAAAAAAAAGGAAGTGTGTGCTTACAAGCACAATATAATGGATGGGCCTTGAAACGCAAACAGCCTTTCCAATAAAATAAATAAAAACACTTTATAATATAGTACTTATGACACTTTACTTTATAGTACCAATCTTACAAAATAAATTCTTTAAAATAAACTCGCATGTCATCTTAATTTTAAAAAACATCCCAGGTTTTGGATGGTTGTTTGGCAAAAGCAGGGTTTGTCTAGTGGGTATGTGTAATTATTCTAATACATTTCTTTTCATATAAGTTTTAAGATTTTCACGGCCAAAAGCATTTTCGTTATTTGTTTTTGGGGTGTTATGCCGTGTTGCGCTACCTCCTTCTTTAGCCAACGTTTCGGACATCGTTGCAGTGTCCATCATCAGGGCAGATCCGGTAGATGTCTATCACATCTACCGGATCTGCCGGATAACAAAAATTAAATTAACATAACAAAAAACAAATAACGAAAATTTCTTTTCATGTTCTGCTGTTATAAATACAGGTACAAACTTGTCTATAATGCATTCACTTAACATGCCTCGTACTGAATACGGCTTTCGGAAGGGAATTGGTGTTACAAACCCGTGCACAGTAGGATGCCGCTTGCCTTCTACTGGACACGGGTTTGGTGGATAAATGGCGTTACAAACCCGTGCACAGTAGGATGCCGCTTGCCTTCTACTGGACACGGGTTTGGTGGATAAATGGCGTTACAAACCCGTGCACAGTAGGATGCTAACTTCAAGGTTCAGGTTCAGGATCTAACTTCATAACATAACTATGATTAATGTTGTGTATTGAAGTTAGTTTGTGATTTTTTTCTTCGTGTTATAATAACTATTTAATTCTATTTTGCTAAAATTTTAAAAAAATTAGGTTTTTTGGAAAATACGAAGAAAAAAAAATACTAACTTCAACACGTAACTATGATTATTGTTATGTATTGAAGTTAGTTTGTGTTTTTTTCTTCGGGTTATAAAAACTATTTTATTCTATTTTGCAAAAATTCAAAAAAGTTTAGGTTTTTTGCAAAATACAATAAAATCGTTTTTACAACATGAAGAAGAAAAAAACACAAACTAACTTCAATACATTACTATGATTATTGTATGTTTTTTGTTATGAATTTTTATTAAAATCATTATCATTTCCTACGAAAATTAGGTATTTTCCTATGTACGCTATAAACTAATGTGTGAATAAAAATATAATATTAGGTCCTTACATATGAAATTGGCGTTTTGTATGGGAGGAACATAAAGTCGTTTTTTTTTAAATATAATGCATTTATTTAATCAAAGTATGAACCATTGCTATCTATGCACTTTTGCCATCTCATAGGTAGTTCATCTACCCCTTTACTAAAAAAACCATTCGGACGGGAATCAATAAAATCTTTGAAGGCGGTTTGGACTGCGCCATCGGAGTTGAATTTTTTCCCTTGCAAGAAGTTATCCAAATTTCGAAAAAAATGGTAATCTGTTGGGGCAAGGTCCGGAAAGTACGGTGGATGTCTTAGACATTCCAATTAAAGCCCTCTAATTTGGTAGACGTCTGTTGTGCAGTGTGTGGTCTAGCGTTGTCATGAAGCAGCAGTGGCCTAGAGCGATTAACCGGTTTGGATGATTCGGCAGGGTTCAGCCATTGCGAAGAGCGCTTTCGATTATTGTACAGGATCCACTTTTCATCACAGGTAATGATTCACTTTGAAATCCCTTCATTATTGTGCCGGTTGAGTAATGCAACGCAGCAGTCAACGCGCGTTTGTTGATTTGCTTCACTCAATTCGTGAGGTACCCACCTTTCAAGCTTTTTCACCTTCCCAATTTGCTTCAAGTGGATTAAAACAGTTTTATCACTAACACCGCAGCCTGCAGCTAACTTGGACGTGGTTTGCGATGGATCCGCTTCCACAATAGCCATCAATTCTTCATTATCAACTTTGGTCTCCGGCCGTCCATGGGGCTTGTTCTGCAGGTCGAAATTTCCAGAACGAAAACGTTGGAACCAAAAACACAATGTGTTTTCTTTTGCGGCACCTTTGCCATACACATCATTAATCTTTCGAGCCGTTTCTGCAGCACTGGTGCCACGGTGGAACTCGTACTTGTAAATAACGCGATATTTCAAGTTTTCCATTTTGTAAACTAAGTGACGCAAAGAAAAAAAATAAGTAAGGAAAAAACAAATGAATTGTAATTTTCAAAACACAAATACATGAGTAAATAGCTGTATAAATTTGAATTTGGAATTCCTAACCAAAGAGAAGATATTTGAGATCAAAGTTGCCAGTACGGCAAAACGCCAATTTCATATGTAAGGACCTTATATTAAAAATTCTTCCAAAATTTGGAACGGTAAGAATAATGTAACCAAAAATAGTAGAATAATGTCTTTCCCTAGTTGGAATTTATTTATTAACTTATTTTTATAAACGTCCTATTAGCCTTTACACACATGCATAAAAAATACAATAAATTATGTTTTTGTACCAATCAAAAAACTTATAGAATTTAGATAATAAAACTTGACAGAAAATAAAATTTTATGTACAAAAGCTAGAATGTAGCTATAGGATGTTACATGTGTGTTACAAACAATTAAATAAAAATATGATGTACTTGAACGGTATCGAATTTAAAAAGAGAAGAATTTCGTAAAAAGAAAAAAAAGAATAAAAGTTAATTGTAAGATGTTAGACTGTCGGGAATATAATACCGAGATCTCGTATCTGTAATACTCGAAGCACCACTCATAAAAAAGAGAAAGTGAAAAGGATTTTTACCTTTGAAAAAAATAATAATCTGGTATTTACCAACATTTCACACTCCATAGTGAAAGAAGATACTCTCAGTATCACCTTGACGAAAAACCACCATTCCGAATCCAAGGGTTGCTTGAAATGGCTTTAGCCGCGTTTGGTGACCAGATTTTAATAAACAAGTAATCCCCCTACTTACTCAAAAAAGAATACTATATTATATGAGAAGATGCGTGAATTAGTTACAATTTTAATAGAAACAACAGTTTTTTTTTCACAAGGAACATAATACAAGGTAATAGACAGTGTACATTGCCAGTATTAGTTATGTACATTTCATACAGAGCGCATGCAAAAAAATCGCTCCATAAATAATAAATAATCTGAATTTATAGCGCATAATACATAAAAAACAAACAAATTATCGGTAAACGTTTTCGTAAAGAAACTGTGAGCGGTTTCATTAAATAATTTAGCAATTATTGAATAAGTAATTTTCTTTTCTTTGAATCATAACGATAATAGCTAAATTAAATACTTAAATGATTATAATAATTAATCATAATAATTATAATAATTAATCATTAGCACAGCCCTTACACCTTTGTCCAATGTAACATGATATCTGCGAATATCATCGAAAATCGTTTCAATAATGTATTGTTACCGTGGTCTCGCTCTGACATACCCACGGTGCCCCTCTAGAGAAAGAGACCACAATACAATTAAAACTTGCTTTGTTGTTCCGAGTTATAAATATGTACCCTGTGCGAGGCTATCTGAAGGTAACACGTAAGAAGGTACTATGTATGTGAACATTCGTGTCCTGGATATTCTAATTATTTTGTCCCTTTCTACGTGCTCCGTTTGAAAATATTAAAAAGGACTCTGTTTAAATAAAGCGTTCACTACCCTGTGCGAGGCTATCTGAAGGTAACATGTGAGAAGGTACAATATATTTGAACATTCGTATCCTGGGTGTTCTAGTTATTTTGTCCCTTTCTACGTGCTCCGTTTGAAAATATTAGAAATGACCCTGTGCGCGCACAAAACAGCCAACACATCAGAAGTTACAATATACAAGGAAAGCCCACTTCCTTTGCACTTCCGTTAACTAATTCCTTTTGACATGTTTATTATTAAATGATAAACGGGTACAATGTTAAAAAGTATAAGCATACTATGCTCGTCTGTCCCTTGCTAGGCACGTTTTTTGAAATCCTTTTTGACAGGTTTCCTTCATATTACATGAACACATTATACAGTTTGGTTTCATTCATACAGAGTATATGTATTACATCGTAATAACTAATACACTTATGTTTTTCAACGCAGCTTCACGGAACAGAGCGTCGCAGACAACCACCTGGGCGGAGAGACTTCCGCGTTATGACCAGAATATCGAAAAAACCATAGTTTTTATGTATTTTGTATGCTCAGGAAAATTGAATATAATCAAATAAATCGTAATTTTTTTTTATATTAGTTAATACATTGTATACATAAAACACTGTTTTATTGGGTAATATTTTTATTAAATGGAAAAAAAGGTTTTTAAGTACAAAAAAATTACTTTAAAGTACGTTGATTTACGTGGTTTAAAAAAATTAAATACGTTATAATTAAGCTACATAATAAAAATGTATAAATAGACGGGTATAGGTTGATATGTGTCCTATAACAAAATATTTTTCAATATTTTTTTTCTTTTCTTGTATGACGAAAGATGGAAAACAATCAGTGGTACATTGACGATTTTTTGAAAACTGATCTTTTATAAAGAGTTATAAAGTAAGAGAAAATATTTTTTTAAATATTTAATTTTAGTTTGAGGCATCGAAAATGCATGTATCTAAAAAAATATAATGACATACTTTTTTTTGAGGTCCTGTTATCGACACAGATGACTTCGAAAATACGCAAAAATACGAAAAAAACATTAAATATTGAAAAATCCCTCGCGGGCTCTTAAGTGGATAAATGGCGTTACAAACCCGTGTTGATTTCGAGGCATGGTTGCCTCGTATTGAACACGGAAAAGGAAATACGCAACTCGGGAACCCCTGCCAAGTCACTAAGCGTGGCAAATTTGGTGATTTTGGTTGAAACTACTATTGATAATCTAATAAATAGTTCCCGGGCGGCGGTACCCGTACCCTCCTCCCAAATTGAAAAGATAGATATGGCATAGATGCTACATACGAGTATACCGTAGATATAGTATTAATAAAAAAGGTCCGGTCATTAATAAAAAAGTGGAAGAAAAATATAAAGGTGTTTTTCAAAAAGGTCATACTTGCAAAAAGGTCATACTTGCAAAAGGGTCATACTTGCAAAAAGGTCATACTTGCAAAATGAGTGTAAAAATCAATATAATCGTTATTTTCCTGGTCGGGTCGGGTTCATTGTTTCAAAAACGTGCTCCCAGCCATTCCTATTTAATTTACTTCGATAACTTGGCTCCATCGCAGGCCAATTTCTCTCGGCAAGGCTTCTATTTGTTCTCTTCCACTTTGTCTGGGTCAAACTAAATAGCGTAAATTTTCCGAAATAACTTTCCTTGACCAGTTACTTCATCTATGATGTAATATTAAATCAAGGGTATTGTGGTCTTGCCGTAAATGCAAGGAATTAATAACAGTTGTTACATATACGGGAACGTACCCATACTACGTGACCAACTTTTTGCAATTTTTAACCCCCCCCCCCCCCACCGGTGACCAAAAACCTAAGCAACCCGCCGCTCATTTGTATGGAGCGTGACATTTTGAAGACCCCCCCCCCCCCCTAAACGTGTCACGTAGTATGGGTACGTTCCCTAACTGTTGTTATAAATAAAATCTCTTTCCAATTATTTCTCAAGAATACTTCTATGTGACGATAGGTAGAAGGTAGCACTAAAGCATAAGTAGAGTACAGAATAATGTAATAAATATTTTAAAACTGATTGAAGACACTGTTGTTGCAAGGGCTTTACGCAGAGTTTTTCTAAATCTAAGTTTTATATAAATCTCTAGTTTTGAAAATCAGGTATGCAAGATTTCATAAATCTCGGAATAAAACTCTAGATTTGTATAAAAATCAAATCCAAGTCGCCCACAAGTATTTTTTTTTACGAATATATATCTATAATATTACGATATTAAAAAAAACAACAACCTTTTCCTTTTTTTAATTGCCTTTCACTCCAAATTGCGTGTTTTGCCAGTGTCAAGTAGAGGTGATTGTGGAATTGAAAAATAATACGAAATTAATAACCTACGCTATACCCCCGTTCTACATAATTGTATTGTGTACATCCAATATCTTTGGTGTAGGTACATTTTATATATAAAAATCTCGTGTCACGGTGTTTGTGGTCGCACTCCTCCGAAACGGCTTAACCAATTTTTATGTATATTTGGTAGGTATGAGAATAGGTTTAAAAGTATATTTCATTCCGCTAGGTGATTAGGGTGTCCCTATCCAGAAAAAAATCATATTTTTGACAATTTTTTTTTTAGTAGTTTTTTTTTTATTTGACATCAAAAATACTTATAACCCCAAATTTTAACCCTCCCACCTCCACCCTCCAATTTTTTAATCGCGATTTTAGTATTTTTGTATGAACATATTTAACCGTCTTTCGTATTTCAAACAGAACGAAATTATTTATGTTGTTGAATGACAGATGGCGCTACGTCCGCCTCATCGAACTTTCATCCACACATGCGCAAGACATTCACGAGAAGCGTCGCGTATTTTGATATTTCATTCTCGCGTGGGCATGGGCAAACCATTGAGCTTATTTGTGTTGGCTAAAGACGGACTGACAAAAAAATATCGTACATTCAATTGCTCTTTCGAAATTCATATTGATTTTCTTCATTTCATTTTCCTACTTTATCGTCTACAGCGCTCCATTCCTCTTTCTGTCATAGATCCCATCCCCACACACTTACAATACATTCGTTTTTTTTTATTTAACAACCAAAATATTCACTAGAAATAATTTTAATGGCAGAACAACGTTTGTCGGTTCAGCTAGTAAGTATATATAATGTGATTAATACGTAAACAGTTGTTATTTTATTCGGAATATTGCAAATATTCACATAAACTTTAATTCAGTAGAACTATTCATTACTTGTATTTCCAAGAGTCCCAAAGGACTTTTACATAACAATAGAGTACATAACGTGAAAATAGAGATGAATTAGCATGCTCTCATGTTGACATCTTGGAATCCGAAATAAATAAATGAAATTTTCTAGAACCTTCTTTGGGGGAAATCCAAAAATAAATTTACCATAATATTTACGTAAATATTTTTCCTTTTTTAGGTAGATACGCAACATGTGAGAATAAATCTTTACTGGGTACCTACAAACGAACAATTTGTGTGCTGAAACGGCAAAAATCCCGAATTGGGAATTCTAGCATCAAATACGTTATTATTTCACTTAACTAAGTGGTAAAATATGTTTTCCGTTGATGGATAACGCCTGTCTAACTTTAACTATCACATAACTCGTTTTGTGACTTAACAGGGATTCCCGGATTCTTTGGGTGCGGTTTGGCGTGCCGGATCGGCAGAGACTGGTGGAGGAAGACCTAACCTAGACCTCTCCAGCCGGACTCTCTCGACCCATACCGCAGGGATGGATTAATACGTCCGTCACTCCTGGACACATTGACCCCAGATTTCTAACCACCCCTTAGGGGTCGTCCATTAATCACGTGAGGCTCCAAAAGGGGGGGGGGGGTTCGGAAAAAATCACGAAATATCACGACGGGGGGGGGGGGGGGGGGGTAAAATGAGATATCACGTGTATTTATTTTTCGTGATAATATTCAGAAAATTTCAAATTTCAATATATTTTGTACTAAAAAAATACACGTGAATTGGGGGGGGGGGGGGGGGGGGGTTATAAAGTTGCTAAAAAAACATCACGTGATTAATGGACGACCCCTTATAACTTTTTCCTTCACAGAACTTCCTCTCTTTTATTTTTCTAAAAAGACCCTCCACATAGCATCCCTAAAAATGACAAGGGCCCTAAGGGATAATTTTTCATCAAGGCCTCCTGTGTGGAGCAAATGTAAAAGAAAATTAAAATATCTAAATAATAATAAACGTAGTTCGGAGATTGTCTATTGATCGTGAACCTAAATTTGAATGATACCTAAACGCTAAAGAACGAAGCAAAAGAAAGCTATAAAAGGCGAGTACGCATGTTATATGAGCCTCTTCCATTTTATAACCATCATTCCAGTTTGTACTTTAAGAGCCATTAATTAACCAGCGGCCGAGAATTTAAATTTCGTCGAACGACGATCTTGCGATCGTACCCTTGCAACTGTACAGGGCGGTTCCGATGAGAAAGATTAATTATTCTCCATACCAGCATTTTAACATACGAGTAATAACTCAATATCGATTTTACTTCATTCGAAATTTGCTTAGATAAAAACCTACGTACATTCAAAAATGCTCAAACTCGTGAAGATAAAACTATGTACTTTTTGTAATTATTTTTTGATCATAAGTGTTTAATAATTTTTCAATAATTTCTAAGCAAAATTAGAATGTATTTTTTTTGTGTGTAAGACCTTAAATAAAAAGACAAACTAAAGTATTTTTGTCACAAAAGTAGGGCGCGGATTTTTTTAATGATTTTATTTGAACTAAAATTAAAATTCTAAAAGTATCTTTCCCAAATAATTTATTGATTAACAAAAAAACCTTAGTCTACTAAAAATAAACATATTTTCTCAGAATTTAAAACATAGCTTTGCTAGATAAAAGAAGTCTTTCGAATCAAATTTATAATTTTTAGTGGAAAAGAGTCAATACGTCTAAAATTTGATAATTGATAATTTGATAATTGATAATTGATTTAAAAATGACGTATTTCCTCTTAAGATTTTGTTCTAAATATCGCATTTTGTATATTATTGTACTACACATAATATGACAACATTATAATTATGTAAAACTGCATTCACAGAATATTATAAAATAGGTATTAGGTACGACGAAGAATGCAAGGTCAAATCTTCTTTGACCTTTTGACTTAGATTAATATAATATCCAGACATAATCAAACACGTGCTGCACGTTCATTGTAAATAGCCCTGGTACATTACCTAGTGGAAACTACATTGAAATATTATAAATAGCAAACGAGTTTTTACGCCATGTGACACTACTGAAAATAAACTGCCTCATGTTTTACAACATATATTTTAATGTTGTTATTTTGTCCTGTGCCATAATGTAAGGAATTATACGCTGGGATTACAGATAAACCATAATATTCAAAATTATTACCGCTATACCGTTGAAATTAAATAAATAGTTTGCTAAAAATAGGTACGCTTAGTGAAGCAGGACAATTTAGACATAATCTGCTTCAATATAGGTACCCTTAGTGAAGCAGGACAATTAAGACATAATCTGCTTCAATATAGGAACGCTTAGTGAAGCAGGACGATTTAGACATAATCTGCTTCAATATAGGTACGCTTAGTGAAGCGGGACGATTAAGACATAATCTGCTTCAATATAGGTACGCTTAGTGAAGTAGGTTATGTCTAAATCATGCTGTATCTTTATATTTTTGATTTAATCTTTATTTAATGTAATCTTTATTAGCTATTTAGAATAATCTAAATCATTACTCCCCTAATACATATTTAAGATATAAAATTTGTGGTAGGTATAAAGAATCTTAAAATTTTAATTAATTTATTATTGAATTAATGAAGACAATATTAGCAAAACTCAATCGAAAAGCTGAAACATAAATCAGAAAAAGATACGGTCACATCTAGGAATCGAATCCAGGACCTTAGCCTTGCCGGGACGGTGCGTGCACTGCACCGACCTAGAGCATCGCCCGGTAAGATTCCATCCCTCCCACTGTGGTACTAGGTGATGTTCCGAGAAAGCTCTGCTAGAGAAGTCAAAAGGTCTCCCTCAACTCTCTGACCGACCGCCAAGGCCCAGATAAACCACACCCCATGAACCCGGGCACCTGTGCTAAGTCACCAAACTTAGCGAAACACTTGGGGTGACCTATGGCAGAGGTATTGGTTATCCAATTAATTGTTCCCGGGGCGGCGCGACCCACATCCGCCTCCCAAATTCAAAAGCCGGTTACATTCTCACCTTTATCTTCCCCTTCTCCTTCTCCTCCCAGTATATTATGGTATCTCCATTGTATAACACATTGGCACCCTTGTATATTATAACACATTGTCACCCTACATGTTTAGTACATACCTACATTATTATTTTAAAAAGTTATTATCCTCAACGCAGCCTAGTCCTAGTGAGGTGAAAATTGTAATGTAAAAATGTCAACACAGGCTTGTCCTAGTGAGGTTGTAAGTTATAATTTGTATTGTAAGCATTATACCTACCGTGTAAAGAAACAATAAATAAAACAGTACTACCACTTAAAAAAAAAACAATAAAAGCAGTGTTCCTTTACAGCTCATCTTTAAATAAATGGCATTTATTACTTACTAAATCAGCAACTGATAAGTGTGAATTTTTATGACTGATCCTTAAATCTGAAAATGTTTAGGTAATGCAACTCGCCTCCTATGCAGAACGAAATATTATACGACAAAGTCAAAGCGATGATAACTGTACGTATTTATTAATCAACATGTAAGATACCCTCGATATTATTTCAATAAAAATAAAGTTGGTTGTTTTCAGATGGAAAAAATATAATAAGCAGTAATTGTTGAATGAAACACTAGTATATATTGAATCATTTGGCGGGTATAAGATAAGCCGCCATAGCTCAATTGGGAGAGCAGCTGACCGGCAATCAGAAGGGCACGGGTTCAAGTCCCGTTGGCGTCATGTATCTTTTCTCGGAAGATTTTTCATTGTGGATGAGTGTTTCAGGCTGATAATTATTGCTTATAATAAATGTAAGATGTATTTCGTAAGTTATCATTAGATACTTGTAACGGCTAAATACGTAATAAGGATTAAATAATATTTTACACGTCAACTTTTTGGATACCTATTTAGAAATAGCTAAGTCACCCGGAAATTGTTACAAAAACATTATATTATTTTAGTGCCCTTCAGTAAAATTGTTCTTTAGGGTCATCCATGATTATCTCTTACAACAGAAAGGATAAAAGCTATAATATTTTAGAGCTCTCAAACACGCAGTGGTAGAAAAATTCGTAATGTATTTTCGTGTACCTACTCCTATACTAATATTTACTTTAGATAAACATCGTACTATTATTATTTATAATAAAACCAAATCTTTTGTTGGTTCACCAAAAAGTAATTTGGCGGTACAAAGCTTTTGTGGGATTGAATTTCAGATGTTTGTAAAGTTTTCCGCAACCGCTGTTTTGGCAAATAGAAATAAGCGAATGGTGAAACACAAATATATCAAAATTCTAAGAAACTTTCGCCAAGGGAATGCTTTTTAATTTAAAACTTTGTTATTACTTGTCAGACATACGAGAGGGTAATTCAATTATTTTTTATTGTTCGTATTTCTTTAAAAAAAAATTTCAATGAGCTCCCAGTCAGTGCTCCTACACGGGAGGCCCTTAGAAAAACAATGTCTTTCATCTGGTTATCCAATAAATGGATCCCGGGACGGTGGCAAAGGAAATTGCAGTGTTAAAAATGTCGCCTTTAAAAAATATTCAAACTGCAAATTAATGTCTATTATAGAATGACGACAAATATTCAGTCGTCTATTCTGAACTCTGTTGAGCTTGTTGGCTCACTTTTACACCGCCTACATACACGATAAAAGTAACAAACTAAAGCGAAAACGTAGTACAATTTAACACAAATATCATCTTTGCAGGAGACCAACCCGTGAAACTGACATTTCTTTGAATGCAAAGATTTTTTTAAACCAAAAAATCTGTCCTAGTGTCGCCTGTAACTGCAAAATTAAAATCTGTCGAACTATACGACCTATACAAATGCGTCCATAATAAAGGCGTTCACTCACTTCTGCTAAAGAAACAATACCAGCTAACATAAACATGCCTGTTCTTAAGATAGAAAAAAAAATCATTTTTATTTCGTTTATTTTAAGCGTATCCGAAGCTCTATAAATAGGTGGATGGGGACGTAATAATTAATTATACATCAGCCTGCTACGGTTGACAGGACGTAGAGATAAGAATAGAGCAGTAGTAGGGCAGTGGGGCCGCGGGCCATCGGGAGGCTGTCCCCTGGGAGGCTGTGTTTACAGGAAGGTTCCGCTCGATTACAGTCATGGAAATTAACTGCGACGCGACGTTAAGTAATTGTGTACTGTTTACTACGGCGCAGGATGTGAAGCACGTGTAGGGAAATTAGTAACTTTAAATGAAACTTTCAAATATTTGTAAAGGATGACGTTTTTTTTAATTTGAAAAACAAGATTCCTTAATATTTCGAAGTGAACTATGGAAAATACGTTAAAAGCAAGAATATTGTGAAGATATCAATAAAACACTCAGATACCGCCTGTTATTTGTTAATGCGCGAAAAACGCATTTTTTCATAATTATGCCTCTTAATTAAAACTACATGAGTTATTTTTTTGAACATACGTTTGCCAAAATAATATGTATTCATTAAGTCCACTTCCTGGATATTATTTGGTATCTTCTTACATAAAAATCAATATTTATTTGTTTGTTCGTTCGTATTTTATGCGCTGCCATACCGTTCATCCGATTGCGATGAAACATTGGTGATATGTTGCCCGCACGCACGCACGCACGCACGCACGCGGGCTATATACAATGGTAAACTTTGGCGTTATGAAATTTGTATAAATGAGAATGTGTGTATTTCATATATTTTAGCGGAAGTGAGGAAAGGCACGAGGGGGAGGGGAACAGGGGAGGTGGGGTTCGCGGGAGGGATAAAGAGGGACAGGGAAGGCGGGGAAGGTGGAAGGGGAACGCGGGAGGGGAAGAGGACTCCGGAGGTGAACGGGGACGCACGGGAAAGGACATGCAGGGAGAATAAGTTTATTTCTTTGAATGGCATTTCAACGCATGACGGGTACCAGCTAGTTATTAATAACTAGACTGTTGAAAGGCAAAGCCGTACGATGAGGGTTAATGCCTATTTAACATGTTCACAGTTGATTTATCGTGGTAATCGTATCATGAATTTACCAGTACTTAGTCAATATTGACTTCATCATACACATTAGCGTTATCATTCGATAGTAGGTAATTAATTAATTAACGTACCTACTAGTACAACCATAGCGTTAGAAAAGTTCAAAGCGTTTTCAAAATAAACATTTGCGATAGTCATTAGCTGCGTGTTTTCTTGTTTCACTTCGATCAGTTTACATCTCTGGCGGCGAAACAACGGAATGAAGAAAACAATAATGGTGCCATTTATTTTAACGTGCTGAGGATAAGTGAGTTCAAGCTCCATTTACCCACTTTTTAGATGCCGGTGAACTAAAAACACGGAGAACGGGAAAAATGTGGGTGCAAATGTAGGGAGGCGGAATATCAATATGTGTATTCGTAAATCAAATAATCAAATTTACTAAGTGTACCGAACTAATGTCGTCAGTAAATTTGATTAAATTTCTAAAAAGAAAAATTAGCATGTCTAATGGACAAATGTCAACCGTGTACATCATATGTTGGGCACGCGTTTGGCGTGTTTCCTGACTATGCACCGGTGCCGAAGGGATCAATGACGCTAGAAATGCCGGTAGAACAAGGCATTCCCGACGCCTGTGCTCTAAATATTGCAATCCGTCTGTTAAGATGGGAGAATCTTCAAACGGACTGCCCCTTTCTGCACAGAGTCGAGGGTATTTTTCGGGTATTTTGGAGCTCCAGACCAGAGGTGGCTGTGTGGCGCTCTTGTGATTTGAATAGGGTTAGCAGTTGTGCACTATTAAAGTATATGCGGGCCCTGTACAGTACGTCCAGTTTTTGAGAGGTTAACTTTACTCTGGCTTCGATGGAACCCCTATATCTGAGCTGATCACTTAGAGTTACACCAAGCATATCAATGGAGGGCCTGTTCGGAAGATTGCTTCCGTCGAAGGTGACTACATTTTCATTTCGTTACCTTTTAGACGTAATCAGAAATGATTGGGTCTTTCAAACATTTAATTTAACGAGATTTATGAAAACTTCAAAATGAATAGATACTAGTGATTTGTAATATTCAGATTTTTTTAATATACTCAATATGAATGTTGGCAGTAGAATGCCTCATAGTGGTTACATCTCAAACTGAAATACAGATTTTAAAAAATTGGGGCTTTCAATTATATTCCAGAGAAACAACGATAATTTAAAACAATTTTTACAGTAATTAATAGACTATTCAAATGGCGTGCTGGAAATTTCTTCACATTCGAGTTTGGCAGTTCGTTTTTAACAAATAAGGGCATAAATGATCGATTTTTTACGTTTTATTAATGTTTTATTTTGATTTAATATTTATTAAATGGCTACTTTGATACATAAATGTAAGGAATGCATAAAAATTGCCTTTCCGTTAAATTATCTTCCTTGCAAATAGTTAAGTTATAAATAAAATTGACCTAGAATATGATGTAGAATCAGCCCCTTTTATTTGAGCTCCGCCCAGAAGGCCTCGAGGCAAAATAATATCCCTCACGGCCTATGCCATCTTGGTGGATCCTGTTTGGGGTTTTTTAAGGAAAGGAAGGAGAGAAAGTTCGGATAAGGAAATAGGTATAAGGGGTGGGTAGGAATCTGGGGGTCAGTGTGTCCAGGAGTGACGGGCGTAAGAATCCATTTCTCCAACTGCGGTGCAAGGCGATGGCTAGAGAGATCCTGACTGGAGAGGATAATAGACCTCCCTCAACCCGTCCCTCTCGATCCTGCCCACCACGCAGCAGGTGGGTAGATGCATCGGCCACCGAGACCTGGATAAATCTCACCCCATGAACCCGGGAACGGGTCTACTATTAAATTACAGACTGTAGTTAATAATATTACCGCGCTACTTTTTCTTGACCATTATTTTCTTAACTTGCTTATAAAATATAAAATACTGTTAATTTTTTGTGGGTAAATCTCACAATCCTAAGTTTTGATCTTTAAACTTGTAATGATTGCGATTTGGTTTTTTCATTTTTTAAACGAGTTCGTGACACTTTAGTAAAATCAAACTCAAGCCATTGGAGATCATTATAAATTGAAACATCACAACCTTCATCATGTTGTTACCACCCCAAAACCATAAAAACTTTCTTAAGCTTCAAATCAATACAAATGAAAAACCTTTGTTGAGTATGGGAGGAAGTTTACAATCCTCTTCCCATATTCCTGGAAGACAGGCTGAGGATACACCAGCCCTGAGCAATGAATAGAGAATGAAAAACTTTTTTAATATAGGCGGCAGCTGGAGCGGAACTACCCCTGAACGATAGGGGAAACTTCTTAAGGTGTTTGCTATGAAAATATAAAACCTCCATCGTTTTACAACTTTGAATCAGAATTGAAAGCCTTTCAGCTTACAGTTTTCTTTCTCTTATAACTTTAAAACCCATCGCGTTGGGTTGAAAAACAATCAAAACAAAATGATCGATACAAATAAATTGTATCGCAACCTGGTTACGCCCATACACATACCTACACATACACACACTTACATAGCACGCATACATACTTTCACTGTTTGGAATTGGTATTAATATTGTTGCAAGTTCCTTTTCCTACCCATCCCTTTTTGCCAACCCGCCAATATTATTCAGTCTGCAATATACTCCCGCCGCATATAGCCATTTTTTGCTTCCGCTCTCGGTTAATCCGCTATAAATAACTCCGCTGTGTACTCTCAAAATAACGAACATTCACGCCTATTGTGATTGTGCCTCTTGGATGAGAAAGAAATCATACAAGTGCATTGCCAGCCTACAAGTTTTATCCTTTTCCGGTGAGTCCTCTCCTTTCTATGCAACATATGTTTTTATCATTATTAAGCAGTGATAGACCAAATCAAGGTCCTTCGCCAGTCATTCTTTGACACAAAACACATAAATCCACTCTCACAACATAAAATACCATTCACTATCTCTATTTGACCTTGCGTTTGTTTTAAAGGTTTATGTAACAATTATTTTTTACGGTTGATTTAAATGTGTTACACATCCAAATAAATATCATAAATAAATAATCAATCATCGTATTAAGCGTTCCGAAAACAGACAGTTGGCAATCGGTTGTTTGGGAAATTTATAAATTAAACTAAATAACTAACCATCACGCCGTTTGCCGCAAGGGTAAGCAGAGAGGAACAATTCGGTCTTGTCACACACCCCTTGCCTCGTTTACATTCATAGATCGTCTCATACATGCTCTTCTATTATTCTGACTCTTTCCATGGCCCGACTCAAGTATCTGATGCATTTGGTCGTGCCATGTCTTTCTTGGGCGTCCTCTACTTCTTCTACCATTTGGGAAATTTCAATTTTATTTTATTTATTTACTTACATTTAAACCCGCTAAACTACTTATGTAGTTTGTCAGCAGGTACATAATGACAACATTGGTACTTTTTCAAGGAAATATAATTATAATAAATATAATTTTATAATTTTGATGCTAAATATCAATTAAATAAATTATTTAAAATACGGAAATAGTATATACATGTAAATAGCACTATGAGCCTTATATAATAAAAAGTACTAATGGATTTAGTATGAACAAATTAAATATAATCACAAGTAAATTAATAGTTTCATATACATGAAGTATTAAAAAATTGGTAATGAATTTATCAATTCCTTCGAATGTGAGTTTTAATAAAGAATACAAAGACTTCGGTAAGGCATCAATATAAATCATCCCTATCTAATAGCCATTTCCTTAGATTATATTTGACTTTACCATTAAAAACGTTATTATTTCTGATTGTCATTGGTAGTTTATTAAATATTTTGGGTACAATATGGTTTAGGATTCTTTCACCGCTTTTATTGGTACATTTCGGAAATGATAATAAATAATCTATTTAGAGCTTTTAAGTTGAATTTTATTCGGTTCCGTTTAATTTTCTCACGATGTTCAATCCTAATACGACATGTAACGAGTCCCCATCAAAAACAAGTCCTACGAACTAAGAAGTCAAGATTTTTGGAATTTAGGAATATTCTCGGGGACTTTAAGAATTCTTGGCCTTTGTGAAATGGTCGACAGGACTGCTCGTGGGGAAAAAACGACGAAAATAAATTGCGTGTAAAGGAGATTTATTCACATGAGAAACTTCGTTCGAGAAGCGCTCTTTTCACGGACGAATATAAACGTTTTGTTGCCCCCTTAGAAGAAAGCTAGAGGCAATCTTGAAAGCTCTCAAAAACATAACTCTTTATGTCGCTCTTATGCTATACGCTTTCCCCCTAACCGGCTTTGCCAGTCGTAGTAATTTGATTAGATCATTTAATTCCTCTTTTATTTTCCAAGAGGCTTAGTAACAAAATAATTAATATAATGTCTTCTAGGCGACTGTTTTTTGAGCCAACTCCTGCCTGGGTTGTTCATTTTTTCGTATTTTTTTTTCATTTACTTTAGTAAACAAAGAGTGACGGCTGTACTGTGCTCTGTTTATTGATTTACGTAATAACAAACGATGTTTAGCTTTGCCATTTTTTTGTTCATTCCGCTACCTAGCTTCTTTTTTTAGTTTTTTTTTAAATATCTATGTCGCTGGAATTTCACTGAAATGTACACATATTTGCAGGCTAGGATAGGTTGTCCTAAAATCACCATCAAATATGGAGATCATCAAAATTTGCAATATTACCATATTGTAATATTAAAAATTACAATACTGTGTTTCATTCCGTGAGCATAAAACTATACAAAAACGCCTTACTTTGATAAATGAAACAAGAGAATTTGCAATTATCTGTAGATACACTCTATGGGTACAATTATTAAATAATATAATTGCGGATGTGATGTTATGTACGTAATATTTTAAAATACGTTATTCTTCATTTTTATTGAAATTACTCCTGTTAACTTATACCCACCAATGTAATATATCACTAAAGAGGATGATAATATTAATAATAATCTAAAAGAAAATATGAAAATGAACATAACACAGAAACATAAAGAGGTAACGGTCGCAAGGGGGATTCGAACCTACGTTCTCTTGTCTTACCGGAACCAATGATTTATTTTTTATTTTTTTTTATTTAATGACAATATTAAGTAAAGTAAAAATACAAAGTAAAGTAGTCATACTGTTACCACTAGATATTCCTGTTCCGAGGCGGACTGTAGGTTGCGCTGAGGTTACTTCATAAGTTTGACGATTTCCTCATCTTCATGTTTAGTTAGCCATAACTTGATGTCTTTTTTAAACTTTTGTATCTCCATGGTGTTTTTAATTTCAATTGAAAGGGCATTATATAATTTTGTAGCACGAAAATTATGGTTTTTCTGGCCAAAAGATGTATTTAATTTTGGGATGTTGAGTAGTATTGAGGATATGTTAGATTGATTTGATTGCCAAGTTGGTTATGGCGTTTATCCCGGTAAGACAAGAGATCCTGGGCTCATGTCCCAGTTGCGACCGTTACCTTTTTATGTTTCTGTGCCTCGTTTTTTTCTTAATTTTTTCGTTTATATTTATTAGTAGGTATTAACTTCTTCTTCAATGATGTATTACATAATTCTTATTTTAACTACAATATAATGTATAATGAATTCGCACCGCCGCATAGTGCATTAGTTATATGGGGGGAAATAGCAAAAATCATAACTCCGGCAACGTGTGGAATAAAAAAAAAAAATTATGCAGTTTCATAGATCTAAGTCATTATTAGATCTGTAGTTAGTTCACGTATATTAAAAAAATTACTAAGGGTGTAATTAAACGCCGCGCCGTTCTTTCAGCATAGTTGCCTTCCAAGCAGTTGATCGAAGGTCGATTCTCATCGTTGGTATTTTTTTAAAAAATTAATTTTCACGTCATAATTAAAAAATTTTATATTTATTTTTAAAAACTGCGTTTTTACACAAACTTAAATTCGAAATGAAAATCTGCTTTTACTTTGAAAATGTTCCTTTGAAATGAAAGCTGTTAATGACTTCTATAAAAATGGGAGGTTTTCATTGTCGGTGGCGCTAACTAACCTATTATTTGCAGGTCACTAATTGAGCGCTGTTCTGCATAATGAAGCCAGTCAACAAAACGACCTATTGTGCTTCGCGCTTATGATATCATCTGTTGGTGTATAGTTTATCTGTCTAAAACAGCGACAGCTCCATGAAAAAAGCACGAAAACAAACTGCTGAATTTGTGCATTATAAAATGAAACCGACATTCATAGATCTGTCATTCAGCGGTTTTCCGTAAAATTCTTTGTTAAAATAATCTGGGACCCTGTTTTTACAATAATAGTACATTGTGGCTTGCCAGCAATGAGTACCTATATTGTATGTGAGGTAATAAGGTAAAAGCTGAATTTTGTTCTTTTTAAATTATAGTAGATTTTCACGTATTGGATTAAGTATTCAAAGAATTTTTTATTAATTTTTCAAAAGAAGTAAACACATTGTGATTTGATATTTCTACATATTATAAATTAAATTCCTCCGCCGCGTCTATCAACTCAAAAACTACTGAACAGATTTTCATGCGGTTTTCACCATTAGATAGAGTGATTCATGAGGAAGGTTTAGGTATATAATTTGTCAAGGTTTTGTGTAAATTGGTTGAAATATATAATTAAAGTCTGTATGAAGTGAACGAGCGGGCTAGCAACCGGGCGGTGTGAATTTGATTTATATGCAAATTAACAGATGGCGGTGTGAGTTAATTATCGAAAAAATACTTGGTTATAAAGGCTGGGTAACCATCGTACGGCGTTTTGTTTTGTTAGCCACGTGTTTTTTGTGGCCGGGTCAGCAATAAATGAAAAGAACTCGCTTTTCTTGGCAATATGTATATTGTGTAGGTACTTCTGTATTTGATAGCATTATTTTTATAACAGTCCTGATGATGGTACGGAGGTACCGAAACCGGTAGACAGTGAAAATATTTCAATATAGTGACTTAAAACCAAGTATTTTATTTTCATTGAATGAATTGAAATTTCATGTGAATCTGGCGTTGTTCGGGGTTGTGGATGGTTTGGATGAATGTTTTGAGGTTGTGAATAATGTGAATAATGTGAATTCCAGTAAACTGGGTGTACCTGCTTTAAAATTTTGTTTTTTAGTGCTTAAACTTATTAGGTTCATAACAAAACGGAGGAGATCGCGGTGGAAGTGGAAAATGACGGGAAAGGGTCTGTTGGGGATCTTGCAGGGAAAAGCGCGGTTAAACCCTAAACGTTTGAATTGCACCTACTGCTCTTAGGAAAACTGTCAGAATACAGATTCCGCAGAAGATGGATTCGCTTTACATTTGATTCCAGGTAAAAGTGCTGTTTTTGAAGGTATTAAAAAATACTGTTCTTAAAAGCTGACAAATATTTTTCGAATGCTAAATGCATTCTCCCTTTTTTGTTTTCTTTTTTTTAATGGTGTAGATTTTTTTAATACATTTTTTTCAATTTTATATTTATTATGTAGTTTTTCTTTTTAAAACTGTTTCAATCATATTTCTCACCGTTATACAAAATGAGAGATCATCACTTTATGAGATCTTGTCAGGCTGGGATCAATATACTTATTCGAATATCTCCGAAAAACACCAGACTAGGTATACATATATTACGAGTAAATTATACTGTGGTCAACGAATGCCCGCTCCATTCATTCCCCGGCGGGATTGATGAGGTCCACAGGGCAACGCCTGAGGCCCTAGACTGGCTCGCAGACCTAGATGTCCCCCTCTGACCCCCCACCATACGAAAGAAGAAGACGAGTAAATTGATGGGTATAACCTTAAAAAGTTATTATAACAAGTGTTATTCCAATAAAAATTAAGAATTATGTATTTTAAAATGTTACGTTCATAACACATCCGAAATTATATTGTTTAATTATTATACCCATAAAGTGTGCCTACAGATAATTGCAAATTTTCTTTTTATAAATATAAGGCGTTTCTTGTAAAGTTTACTTGTAAGCTCACAAGAATGAAACACAATAATTTAATTTTTTGTATTATTGTAATATTGCAAATTTTGGTGATATCCATATTTGATGGTGATTCGAGGCCTAAACAATAGTTCCTCGACAAATCAGAATCAACCCAACTCAACACCTCTTTGAAAAGACTTAAAAGCTTTAAAAAATGAAATAAACTGAAAAATAGCCCATAACCTAACGACCTAACCTAACATAACGTGTTTAAACAATTTTTTAACGTATTTTTTCATCACTTTTAACGACTTTTCAAAGGAGGTGTCGTTTTGAGTTCATTCTGAGTTGTTCGGTCACCCTAAATAATGTGTGTTAATTTCGTTAAAATTCCAGCAACCCAGATATTAAAAAATTGTTTTAAAAAAAGTTAGGTAGCGGAATAACCCAAAAAACTGACAAAGCTAATCGTTAATACGAACAGTGCAAGCACATATGTAGATAGAGCTTCAGCATTGTTCTTTAGTTCAGTGAAAAACAGATTTCTAAAATTAACTAACCATTACGTCGTTTCCCCGCGGAGAGGGTAGGCTGAAACACTACTCTATCTTTTCTTTACCCCTTGCTTCATTCACATTCATACATGATATCATGTTTACTCTTCTACGTTATTGTGACTCTCGATTTATTGGGGTCCGACTTATTTTGAATAAATTAAACGAATTGCACTGAGCAGATTGTTTGAATCGTCTTATAAAGGTGGATTTAGAACAAGCGAGCAAATGTGCAAGAGCATACTAGATTGAGCGTTCTCATTCTGGTCTGCTCTTCCAAATTATTTTGGTTTATCTAAACAGTTCAAGAGCATTCTTTCGGTGCTCCGAGTTTATTCGCCGAAATGTAGTAGAATGCTGTAAGAATACTCATTCGGTTAAAGTAAACGCCGCAAGTGCGCTCAAACAGTTGCCTAGAACAGTGGTTTTTAACCTGTGGTACGCTTACCACATGCCAGAAACATTTTACACTCTGCATAAAATTGAATTAATTAATTGTGGTTTTCAACCTGTGGTACGCGTACCACATGCCAGAAACATGTTACACTCTGTATAAAATTGAATTAATTAATTGTATTTGTGTGACTTGATTGTTAAATTCACGTAATAATTAGAGTAATAAAAATTACAAATGAATCACGTCTGTCATTACACGTGTAAAAAAATAGTACGGTTAAAAAACGGTACGGGGAACAACAAATTTGTAGTGAGAGACAAGGGGTGCACGCCGGCTCAAAAAGGTTGAAGACCACTGGCCTAGAACATTCATATTTGGATGCGATTGTTTCAAGAGGCGGTCTCTTCAAAGTATTTTTGTGTTCTTGGAACTAAACTTGCGTCGACTTGCTTGTTTTAATTATAATTAATTTTTCATTACTCCAATCCATAATTATGGAATGAAAAATGTCTACAAATGATAGAAGCGTACCAACATTTGAGATATCTGGGATCTAACTCATAGAAGATAAAATTAAAATAAATTATTAGAATAAGTCTGTTCCTTCTTTTCTTTTTCAATAATTGAGTCAATGATAAATGCAGCACTTGAAATTACAAAATGCTCTCACTGTCGGACATGGTGATGTATCGAACCACTGATTGTTGAAAAATGAGAAATCAGCATTCGCTCGCCTCCTCTAAATGTCCCTAGAGCTTCTGCAAAAATTCTTTTTTTTTTTGTTCAGCGGTTGGCGTAACCTTTGGTGTAAATGGTGAAAACGAATTACAATAAAGATCAATATAGAACGCTCTTGATCCATCTGTAGTTCTATGCTAGTTTGGTCTAATTTCTAAATCCACCTTAACATTTCAAAACTAAGGGCGGTATAAACGGCCTACTGGCCATCCGATTTGCAGAATTGCATGCATGGCCTGCAAATCGCATCGTTGGTTGGCAAGACCGCTTGCCGAATTATTATTATTCACTTTATCGGGTTGTCGAAATAATAATAATTCGGTTGACGGTTCAGCCTGCCGTCCTGCGAACAGTTCTGCAAATCGGATGGTGTATAGACTCGAGTTCGAAATTTGAACGTGTTCGCCGACGCGACATCCCGAATGAAACTTTTGTTCCCAGCAAGTTTCGTTTGTTTTTTTTTAAATTTAATACTTTGCAGCCTCCGGTGTATAAAAGAAAACTAATAAAAAGTTATTGCGAATCCTACACGTCCAATATTTATTGTGATCCGCAGATATTTATCGAATATCGTGATATTTACTGAAAGTGAATACTATCTTATTGACGGATCACATGATGTTAGATTCCTGAATTCCATATCGTGAACCCACGGATCGTGATAAATATTGAGGCGTAGGCAAAGACGTTACATACTTGGCGTAGGCTACATGTTCAATATATATCATGATCAATCAATATGTATCATGATTTATCGATATGGATCGGTATGCTACCCTAGACGTTCAATATTTATCACGTCAGTATTGTGGCGTGTTTCATACAGTGAGTACCTACCCATATCAATAGGGGCCTTACATTTATTACGTAAGACGATTTAGGGGGAGGGGGGTCAATCATATCTTATTTTTTCTTACAAGGGGGTGGGAGGGAGTCTCGATAGTTCTTACGTAAGATCACAAAAATTCGCAAAGTTAAAAATTTTAGGACCTTTGTAAGTACAAATAAACATTTCTAAAAATTGTCACTTTGAAAAATAAACATTAAAACAAATCAAACGTGTATTCATTTTTTCCTTTAATTCTTACGTAATAAATATTAAACAGGGGGGGAGGGGGTCGACCTATTCTTATTTTTTCTTATAATAGGGGGGGGGGGGGTCGAAAACTATCAAAATTCGTCTTACGCAAAAATATTCTAATTTGGTCTTACGTAATAAATGAATTGCCACTTATGAACCTGTCAAAGGCCATCAAAATCCAGGAAAAATACGGAAATATTCTAACATAACACCATTTTGAATTGAATGTTTTGTGGATTAATTTTGAGCTATCGTATATTTTATTGACCGAAACACATTCCTAGAACAATAAACTATGTATCAAAACAACATTACTTGCGTAAATTAATAGGTTTTACGATGTTTTAGTCGAGGAACACGCATCGACTTTGAGAGATAAAATTTGCGGCAAATTTGACAGTTTCATGCCACAGATAAAATCATTTAAAAATATTCTGGGGTTGTAAGGTGAATAAAATTTTTACCCATCTGTTATGAAAATATTGGCGTTGGCCGCCAAAATGTTATGAAGATATTTAACTTTCACAATGGAAGCTAAAATGTTGGGAATATAATACATGGAGAGCATGAGACAAGTGTAATTATTACTGGAGAATTTCTCAGGCGTGGACCTTAAGTAGGCGGCTGTGTAATACTTTGTATGAGGATAGGTTATTTAAATGAAATAGTATTGTGCTTTGACACAGTTAAATTAATTTATTAATTAATTACAAATAATAATCAGGGCTAGACTAAATTCTGAATGGGCACTATTATGGAGCGTTAGTACCGTTTAATCTTGAGGAGTTGATGAATGGGTGAATGCCATTTGTAGGCGATCCATGCTGCTGCTTGCTGCCTTCGGAGATGGGCGGTTAGTTCCCTCCGCTGCTGACATGTGCTGAACGGCAGGCTGGAGCGACGAACAGGCCTCCAGTCCCGCGGTTTCCCAGCGACGTCCCGTCCAAGGGCGGTTGCCAGCCAGCCGACTATGTTGATGACGGCCAAGGTGGGCGATCTTCGGCCGCATCCCTGCGAGCACCTCTGGCTCCAGGTATAGTCGGAAGGTCTTGTCATGACTGTGTCTGCAGATACTGGATGTGGTTTTAATCCAGCAGAAATAATGTGCTCCCATGGTACTCCGCTGCTGATCCAGGATTTTAATGATTGTTCTGATGGTCTTCACTAATGGATGCCGCTGGTGGGCGCGGATTTATCAATCTTCACATATTGTTAAAATAATGGCGAACTACGACTATTTGATTACGTCGACCCGCCACAGGGACGGTGGCCGTGGTCACCTGTGGCTGCTCAAAGAATCCGAGCTCAAGGCCAGTCCTGCCTAGTGCACCCCTCTGTGCAGATCCTCAGTAGTGCCAACTGAGCAAAGGTAAGCATTTCAATGCTACCAATATAATGATGTTGAATGTTAACAACTTCACACCAAAAGTACCCATACACAGATGGTTCACTTGTTACATTATTTTTATGTAACACATCTTATGGGGTAATGTTGGCGCAAGCGATTCTGACCTTATTCTTCGTACAAATTCTGTACATAGAAGGGTCAAAATCGCAGACAAACATATTTTTTTCGAAATATTTTTTTCGCGCATGCGCGCAAGCTGCGCGCGCCCGCGCGTCTCCGGCCGATTACATGTGAATACTGGGAGAAAAATTAAAGCCTGTTTTCCTACTGGTTTCGTGTTAGTACTTGGTAAAGAGAATAATAAAATGGAAGCAATTGACTGCAATAGGGAGAAAAGTTTACACATTTGACGATCTCCGTGGTCGAGGGGTAAGGCTCTTTATTAGCAATCCGGAGATCGTGGGTTCAAATCCCGATGGGCGCAAGTAAATTTTATTTGATTACTTTGTGTTATTTCACAATTTATTAATTAAAATTATTCATCAGTTTATTTGTGGTACGTTCCAGAGTGGAAGATACTCTCAGTACCGCCCGGATGTAAGAATACCATTCTGAATTGAGACGTTGCGTGAAATGGCTTTAGCCATGTTTCGTGACCAGATCTGAATAGCCGGGGACTTATTCACTTTCCTTTTCTCCATCTCCTTTCCCTCCACAATACCTTCAGCCCCGCAATGTACCCCGATTGGGGATACCTTACTCTCACTGGCTCACTGGCTCACTGTCTCACTGGCTCCAGACGGTTAGGAGCATTTGGGGTTCTCGTGCGGTATTCAAACCAAGAAAATCATGGATAATTGTGAAGTATTGATCTATGTTCTTCGAGACCACATATAAAGGTGACGCGAGACCAGACGCTTAATATTTTTTATCTCGATCCATGGGTTCACGATCCGGATTTCAGTAATCTAGTAATCCTGTTATCCAAATTGTGATCCGTCAGTACGATAGTCTACATATTCAATAAATATCACGATATTCGATAAATATCTGCAGTTCACAATGAATATTTAACGTCTAGGGTAGCACTTCGATCCATATTGACGAGTGACGATCCAGCAATATAGATCGTGATAAATATTGAACGTGTAGCCTACGCCTTAGGCATATTTGGTAGCTGTTTCACCAAAATCGCCAGTCGAAGTTTTGAATTCAGTGGTTACTACAAAATAAAACACAAATAATAAAAGGTGGTGTTTTTATTAAACATCAAAATAAATTTTAAATTATTTACGCGCTTACAATTTTTTATCACGACTTATACAAATATTTTGCACGGTAAAAGCATTATTTATTATCATAACCACCATTAAGAATTAATTTGCATCTGATTAATTTCTGTTTCAGAAATTTTCCGTTGGATTGACGTATTCAATTATCCACATACATATAATCTGGTGAGAATCTCAACAGAAAATATAAACAGAACTTTGCTAGTCATTATCAGTTTTCACGTTTATTTTCATCCCTCTATGTCCAAAGCTCCGAAAGCAAAGAATTCTAAACCTGTCCCTGAGTAGAATGAAAACCTTCCCTTCGTTCGCAAGGTTTGCGTCTCGGATAAAGGTTCCACTACCGACAATATTATTTACCATAATGATCCCGTCCGTTATTGTTGCGACTATTTCCCGCTAGATTGCTCTAGCAGTAACAAAGTCACAGGAATAAGTACATTTATTCATTTATTTTCATGTAATACGTGTACGCATGACAAATGTGTTGTGTTATCTGGAGAAGCAATTATTAATACATGCCATAACATTCTGCATTGTCGTCAGTCACCATTCGTATAATATTCATTCACGACAACGTCAGATCTTTTTACCATTTCTACTACCTAGGTACAAATCGACAATTAAAAATACATTATTCAAACAGCTGCAATATTGTTACTGGTATAATAACAATATAATAAAACAAATATGAAACTTACTTCCACTTAAATTTATTTACTTAGTGAAAATAAGTTTCATTTTATTTGTTTTATTAGGTAAGTACCTAGGTATATTATTACAATGGAATTCCACCACGAATTGTCAGTTTCAAAAACAGAAATATTAAAAAAAATAACTGGTTTAGGTACCCATTTCATTCGCTGATATTGCATTACATAGAATATCTATCAGAATCGTGAAAATCGCTGCATCAAAAAAAAATCTGGATTTTCATAGTAATGTATTTATTTAATTATTAGCGCCCTTTTTAGGGGCATAAAACAGCCGTAATATTATTACATAGTTTATTCACTATGAATGCATTAAGTACATGGAAATCTATCAGATTGATGACAGAAAAAAACTATGGTTGTTTTTTATGGGAATAATTTTTAATATTAAAAAAAAAAACAATTTGATGCATTTCGATACTTTATAATATGAACAAACCAAATGTAGGTAGGTATAAATTTGAGGAAATCCCAGCATGCAACAGGTCCCACGCCCACAAAAACAATAAAAGAATAGATAAAAAGACTGGTACTCGTACACTGGCTTTGAGCGCCGCTCGCGGCCGAACGGCGAACTAGACAGCTGTCAGCCGCGAGCCGCGACTTCTGCCCGCGAACTTGTGGCGATGACAATAATTATTTCATTGCATTGGTGCCCTCGCAAATTGATAGGTTAGAATCTGAGCAATATAAACAATTAGAATTAGGTGCCGGTCGTGCTCCCGCCCGTCTAAGTGAGATTTATAGCACTTCCCCCTGTCACGTCTGCGTCCCGAGTGTTGCCAAAGTTTCGCGATTTACTAACTTTCGAGTTTGTCAACTTTTAATTTCGGGAAAGTTTTGCGGTTTTTACAATCAGAGTTTGTAGTTTCCTCATATTTTGAGAGTGCGTGTTTTTTCAGTTTCATTGACGGTTTTGAAATAGTTTCGGCAGTGTTAAAAGGAAGTAGAAGCTATTTTTGTCCGTGACGGCGTTACTGTGATCCGGACATAAATAAATCCGTCCGGAACGAAGAGTGCCAAACAGTGCTATAGTGCCGTGTTTATTTAGTGGAATCGTGAATAGTAAGTTTGAAACAAGTGTTTTTGTGTCAACCATTCAGCATTGAGTTACGCACGCTTTGAAGAGTCCTCGAGCAGCAGTGACGTTTGGATAATGTTATCAGCATAACCGCAACACATTATAATATTTATGTAGGTAAATAAACTAGGTACCTACCTACACAGAACACCTACCGCTCCGCCCGCCGCTTACCGCACCGGCACCGGCCACTGTGGTGACTTTGACAGCTGGGTGACATCCATCTTTCAATTTAATTTTTCTACAAACTTACTTCTTTACAATAAGAATCCACTTGTCTTCATAAATACTTCAAAAATCATAAGGTCCGTTTGTACTCCTGGCACAATTATGTTGATCCAGTGTTTTAAAAGGTAGGTAACGAAGTAATTTAATTTGTTTTATATCTACCAAAGTACCTACCTTGGCACCGGTTTTTCAAAATAATGCTTTGTAGAGAATATATCGTAATGTACGTTGTAAGCCATTTTTTAGTACTTATTACAACATAAACATTTTCATGGTTCCACCATTTCCCCTACAAATTACAGTACAATCTTTTGTACGAACATTTAAATATTATAATTTGAGATTTTACTTATAAAGTTTAAAAAAAAAAAAAAAATTAAAAATTAATATATGTGTTCATCTTTCCGTTTACAGTAGGTATTAATCATTTTTGTCATGTATTTTTTTGTTTAGTTCCTAATGGTAAAATAATAAATATCAACTAGGTAAGTATGCTGATGGCCAACCTCCGATCAGGAAAATTATTAAATATCTACTATCTACGCAGTGGCGTGCAGTCCATGAAGGCGGAGAAGTTGTGCATATCTTAAAAAACGAACCATCAAAATATTGTATGTAATATTTGAAAAAAATTGTATACTTTATGCAAATTATATAATTAATTCAGTTGGCCACGACAATCATGTGGATGATGATATGATAATATAATACTAATTTTAAAATATTTATCCGAACTTGAAAATTATCCGAACTTGAAAAACTGCACACCTCAGCCTAGCTTTGATCATCGAGCAATGCACGCCACTGCCAACCCACAACCTCGATCATAAAATAACTTTGATTAGGCGTGTAATAACCGGATTTATTATTATACAACTAGTCAGAAACTCTGTATTTTTATGGGCTAGAGGTCAACGAAATGCAAGTTAGCGAGTTATTTCTTTGGTAATATAATTCATTAGGAGTGAAACTACCTATATCAAAAGCATATTTTGCGAGGGTGACCGAATGGCTTCCCTGGTAACTAACAAGAGAAGTTTGCAAACACGGTTGTTTTCAGTAAAACGCAACACATTCATTTTATTTTTACGCCATATTCCAGAGGCAAATCCAAGTACTGACTGGCTCAATCAATGTCTTTAGCTACAAATTCCAGACACAAATTCTATTTTGTGGCTGTGTCAATGTTTCAGTCAAACGTTCCAGATATAAGGTACATAGGTCCCTCTGAATACGTTTTAGTGACTGTTATGTCAATGTTTTTAGTCAATTGTTCCAGAGACAAATAATTCAATTTAGTGTCTGTGTCAATGTTTTCAGCCACACTTTCCCTAAACAAATAATACGATTTAGTCATTGTTGCAACGTTTTTAGCCACTGGTTCCAGAGACAAATACTATTTAGTGATTGTGTTAATGTTTTCAGTCAAACATTACGAATATAAGATACGTTGGTATTAGGTATGAATATGTTTTGGTGACTGTTGTGCCAATGTGTCACACATTCCGGAGACAAATCATATGATTTCGTGTATTTTTCAATATTTTTATCCACATGTTCTTAAAAAAAAAACGATTTAGTGATTGGGTCAAGTTCCTGAGGCAAATACTATTTAGTTACTGTGTCAATGTTTTGAATCACACATTCCAGATTCAAATACGATTTAGTATTAGTCACCGTCAATTTATCCTCGCTTTCCAGAGAACAATTCGATTTAGTTACTGTCAATCTATTTAGACTCGGTTTCCAGAGACAAATACGATTTAGGACTGTGCCAATGTTTTAATCTAAACATTCCGTAGTTTGTTGACCGCGTCAAAATTTTTAACCGCGTCAAAGTGTTACAATTATGTTGATGGGTCAATGTTTTTAGCCACGCCTTCTAGAGGCAAATAAGATACAGTGACTGCCAATGTTTTTAGCCACTCGTTCCAGAAAAGAAAATATTTTTCTAACTTTTTTTTTGCCACGCGTTCCGAGGAAAAATACGATGTTTTTAGCTAAACATTCCATAGATAATTGTACGATTTAGTGACTTCGTCAAAGCTTTTAGCCTCGTGTTTCAGAGACAAATACGATCGAGTTACTGTGTCAAAGTTTTTAGCCTCGGTTTCTAAAGACAAATACGATTTAGGACTGTGGCAATGTTTTAAGCTAAACATTCCGTAGACAATTATACGATTTGGTGACCGCGTCAAAGTTTTTAGCCGCGTTAAAAGTGTTACAATTAAGTTAATGTGTCAATGTTTTTAGCAACGCCTTCCAGAGACCAATACGATATAGTGACTGTCAATATTTTTAGCCACTCGTTCCAGAGAAGAATATGATTTAATTACTGTTCAAATGATTTAGAAATACATTACTGAGACTATTAGATACATGTTAATGATAGCAACTGTTTTAACTTTATGAGTAGTAGCGACAAATACGATTTAGTGACCGTCGACGTATTAAGTTTCAGAGACAAGTACGATTTAATGTTTTTAGTCGGCTTAACTTTTTAACTATGTTTAGTGTTCAAATGCTCAAGTAACCCCCTGCACCGTACCTACCTATTTCGTAATGGCTCCGCTTATCAGTGCCCATTTTCTACGGTTTATCGTTATCAGCCCACTGTGCCGTTTCCACTAATACAAGGAACTATTACAACCGATTCGAATTACATTTTTTACAAACTATTATTGCGGCGTAGTTTCAAAACATTTCAACTAAGGAACGGCCACAAGCCACAGTGTACAACTGTAAAGAGCTTATTGAGTATATTATTATGTGAAATGGTTTAAACATTCCTAATCTAGTAGGATTATTGAATTCTACTTGATGTTAAGAGGACTTTTTCATACAAAACTTAAATTTGGATTTGAGGCCAAAAAACTTAACGGAATTAAAAATACATTTTTTAAACCAAAGATATGAAAAATATCTGGTATATGATATATGGTGATATATGCTACTTTATTTATTTGCGTTTTAAAACAAAGGTCATTAAAAATTCAAATTTTCATGATTTTGGAAGCATTTTTTGTGGGTAGATGATATTTACTGAAAAAGTAATCTTACCCAATCTACTATGAATATAAAATGAAGCATACGATAAAAAAATTAAACATCGCAAAGGGGGGCGCTTTTTTGGACAAAATTTGTGTTCCAACATAAATCGGTCATTTGTAAGTATATATAATTTAAACCCATCAAAATGCATTTGTGATAATTAAAAAATATTATTTTACGTAAAATATTATTATTATAATTACGTAGACGTTAGCGCAAAACCTTTTTTTAAAATTAGTTTTCTCAATTCGGTTACATAAGTATTTTGGCCTAAATCAAAATTTAAGTTTTGTATAAAAAGGTCACGCATCAGTCGTCTATAAACAAAGAAAACAATTCTGTACCAAAATATGACCCCAGTGGAACGCGGATGATGATTTCATACATTATATCTTACGCAGATGATACAGTGATAAGATAACTATTGAAGGAAATTCTTGGAATGAGATCGCAGTATCAGCTAACAATGCAATTAATATCGTAAAACTATGGTTTGACGAAAACTTGTTGACACTTTATGTATATCGAAAAAACCCATTTTATACCTTATAGAAGGACTTCCCAACAAGGGGGCGTAGAGAAATGTCAGGGGGGGCGTAATAGGTACGTTTGCATTTCCGAAAAAAATCTATTTAACCCGTAGATACATTAACTGCTCCGAATTGCCATTCAATCGATGCTATACAAGTTTCGACAAGTCACAACATGAAGTGTGATGCCCAACCCCATCCCACCTTCCCGCTAGATCCGTATTTCACTCACTCGCCGTACTCGCTCCTGTCAATAGTTGGTTCACAAAAAAATCCAAGTTTCGTTTCAAGTCTGTTAGGTGAGATATTTAAGTGTGAAATTGTTCATCTCCTAAATAAAAAGTTAGTTTTTTAGTATATTAAACTTTCCCGCCATTTATTTTTTTATTTTTCAACATACTTGCTTGTAAAATTTAGTTTTAAGTTTATACCTAAATTATGATGGTTTAGTTGTGAAGTAGGTACTAATTGGTTCATATGCAAACTCCTTTTATTCCATAACAAGTACGTAATCATATAAAAAAATGTGTTTCTTATTTTTGTTGAAACTTAATTAAGGGGGGCATGAAAATTTATTTTCGGTTCGGGGAGGCTCGGCGAAATAAAGGTTGGGAAACCCTGCCTTATAGCCTAACAGGAAATATCTCAAATATAAAAGTAAACATAAAAATTCACGAAAAAAAAGCCTTCTTAGGATCGTACCCTGTAACTCAAGCTGTATACACATTAGTAGTAAAGGAAAAATAAAATGTCTTGGATTAATTATTATCGATAACAACATCAAGTGGAAAAGTCAAATAAATTCCACAGTAGACAGCATGAGAAAACTGATGTATATATTTTTTAGACTAAGAAATACTGTATCGTTAAAAATACTAAAAGATATTTATTACGCACTTTCGCTCTCTGTACTACAATATGGAATCGTAGCTTGGGGGGGGGGGGGATGCATATAAATCATCCCTACTTCCACTGGAAACAATTCACAAAATATTAATAAAAATCTATCTATCTTAAAAAAGCCCTATTACTACCCAACAATAAATGTTTTCCAAGATTTCCCGGTTCTCCCACTTACTAAAATTTATGGCAAAATTGCACTACTACAATTACATAAAGATTTCTTTAATAAAAATAATATACCACAATTAAATATTAGCAAAAGAATCATATCTGTTGGAGGACTAACCGTACCACTAGTACGAACCACAACAACACAGCATCACTATATATTCGAGTGAATAAAATTATTCAATAAATTACCCCTAGATATACGATCGGAAGAAAACTACGACAAATATAAAAAAAAATTAAAATACTCTAGTACCGCCTCATAACCTTACTTATTGTTTAGAAATATGTTTTAAATTAGTAATGAATTTAATCTCATGATTTAAATTCATTACTTAATATAGTTTTAAAACAAAATTATTTTCAATTCAATGACAATATCTTTAAACAAAAATATGGTTTGGCAATGGGTGCTAGTACTAGCCCTTTGGTCGCTGATATATTTATAAATAATTTGGAAAATAAGATTTTTAACAGTGGTGCCTTATTATTAAAATATGTACATTTTTGGAAGAGATATGTGGATGATGTGTTTTGTGTTTGGACAGGTACATTGAGACATCTTAATATTCTTCATTATTGTTTATGTCTATTATTTTTCTCTATTACCTATGTGTGTCTATTTTTTAAATTATTTCTGTCAAAACCTTGAAGAAGTCAGCTTTGCTGACGAAACATGTCGGTTTTTGTAAATAATTAAGTGGTTAATACAAAGTTATCTATTAATTTGAAATATGTTTTTGCTTTATCAATTATCCTTTGAATCAATTATTAACTAACCTATGATTTTATAACTTGTATCGTATTTTCTCATACTAAAGTTTTTGTAATAATATTTTTAATTTATATAGATGTAGAAATATTTAGTCGTCCTCTGCTAAATACAAGCAGCTGCTTTATTAGGAAAGTGATTGAAATGTTGTTGTTATATTATGTTGTAAAATTGTAACTTTAATAAATGTTTAAAAAAAAAACTATAATAATAAAAAAATGTACAATGTGCGATTTGAGTTTGACTGATATTTTTCTTTTGTGCAGATATCTTTCGAACCGTTTCTCCGTTATTCCAAGGGTTCTTAATTTGGTTCACGACGAGTTCATCGAAAACGAATTCATCGAAAATCAATTCATCGAAAATCAATTCATCGAAAGCAAATTCATCGAACACGAGTTCATCGAAAACCAATTCATCGAATGATCAATTCATCAAATCGCCAATTCATCGAAAAAATATATTTTGTTGATATTTGAGAGAAATGCCGAGCGGACCGAGAAGTTAAAAAAGCATTGGTCAACCTAAACTAACCTAACCTAACCTAACCTAACCTACTCTAACGTAACCTAACCTAACTTAACCTATTTAACCAATTTTTAAATATTTTTTAATCATCACTCTTAATGACCTTTCTGAGTTGTTTATGAGTTGGTTTCATTATGAGTTGTCTAGTCACCGTTCCTTAGATATCCCTTTTTTGCAGTAGGTATCAGACAATCGGAAATCGAAGAGATAACCTATAAATTTTACATTGTCACTACGAAACTGACAGTTGCTAAACACATTTAACTCAGTTAAACAGACCTTTTTGAGTATTTAATTTTGACAGCTCTAATATCTACAAAAAATGTTTTTCGATGAATTGGCGATTCGATGAATTGGTTTTCGATGAATTGATTTTCGATGAATTGGTTTTCGATGAACTCGTTTTTGATGAATTTGCTTTCGATGAATTGATTTTCGATGAACTCGTCGGTTACCCTTAATTTATGTATGAGAATTTTAAGTGAGACATTGTCGAAAGCCTTACTAATGACAGTGACTAGTGAGCGGCTCACGAAGAGTTCATCGAAAACGAATTCATCGAAAATCAATTCATCGAAAATCAATTCATCGAAAGCAAATTCATCGAAAACGAGTTCATCGAAAACCAATTCATCGAAAATCAATTCATCGAAAACCAATTCATCGAATCGCCAATTCATCGAAAAAATATATTTTGTTGATATTTGAGAGAAATGCCGAGCGGACCGAGAAGTTAAAAAAGCATTGGTCAACCTAAACTAACCTAACCTAACCTAACCTACTCTAACGTAACCTAACCTAACTTAACCTATTTAACCAATTTTTAAATATTTTTTTATCATCACTCTTAATGACCTTTCTGAGTTGTTTATGAGTTGGTTTCATTATGAGTTGTCTAGTCACCGTTCCTTAGATATCCCTTTTTTGCAGTATCAGACAATCGGAAATCGAAGAGATAACCTATAAATTTTACATTGTCACTACGAAACTGACAGTTGCTAAACACATTTAACTCAGTTAAACAGACCTTTTTGAGTATTTAATTTTGACAGCTCTAATATCTACAAAAAAAATAATTTTCGATGAATTGGCGATTCGATGAATTGATCAATCGATGAATTGATTTCCGATGAATTGATTTTCGATGAACTCGTTTTCGATGAATTTGCTTTCGATGAATTGATTTTCGATGAACTCGTCGGTTACCCTAGTGAGCACTACGTCTGTTTGAAGACACTAATGCATATTATTAAACAAATATTCCAGATAAACCATTGAATTTGTAAGAGTAGATATTTTTGCCCTGAAACCATGTTATCAATGTGAAATTACTTTATTGATCTCAGGCGAGAGTGGCAGAGAGGAGCATCGCAGATTCAAATAATAAGATCGACAACTGGATACATAATATAGGTTTTCTGTTAGAGACATCAGATTTATTACTTTGTTTTTGATTAAAGCTTGCTTTCCATTTTTTCGGAAAATTTCCAATTTTATATGGATAAGGTTAAAAAGTTTAGTAAGAGGATAAGAACAGACTGATAATCATTTCGATAAGAAGATTGATATATTAATAATATTAGGACCAGCCGGTTTGTTTAAATCAAAGGTTTTAAACGTGGGCGATAACGCCCCCTTGTGGGCGTTTCAGACCTTCAGGGGGGCGGTAGAAGATCAAGAGAAAATTGGGGGGGCGTTTTAGACATTCAGAGGGGCGGTAGGAGACCCAGAGAAACCCATTCCACCTCATCCCATCTTTCCCCATCCCATCCCATTATGCCCGCCCCCTTTGTTATGGGAAATATAATCGTGACGACAATTGCTTTTTCAGATTTTCAGATTCACGAGTTAGGGGCCGTTAGAAAAAAATATTCTTAAAGTGGGCGGTGGGCAAAAAAAGGTTCAGAATCTATGGTTTAAATTATAGGTTCTCAACGTGGCCGAAAACGCCCCCTTGTGGGCGTTTGAGACTTTCAGGGGGGGGGGAGAAGACCCCAGAGAAAACAAGGGGGCGTTGAGGAAAACTAGTGGGCGTTGGCAGGTAAAAAAATATGGTCTAAAAAGATAAAAACATGCTTATCACATACTTATTAATCTTTGTATTATTATTATTAAGAATAGACACCATATCACGAATACAAGAAGGAAGGAGGTAGCAACCCGGTACCCCCCTTCCCCCCCAATCGTGACAATAGCTGTTTCAGATCCGCGACAGATGGTAAGTAAATACAATTGGGGGACGCTAGAAACAAATACATTAAAAAAAAGCAAAATAAGGTTGAGAACCTTATTTATGGTTTAAATCTTGATCCATCCGTGATCAATAACTACCGACCAATTTCACTCTCAACCACAGTGGCAAGATTATTTGAAAAAATTTTATCTGCTGTCGTAATAGATCAGCTAAAAACAGAGGATAACCAGTTCGGATTCAAACCTGCACTGTCAACATCTATGGCAATATATTCTCTAAAAGAAACCATCAGTTATTATAAACTAAGAAAAACGCCAATCTATACCTGCTTTCTAGATTTAAGCAAAGCATTTGACCGCGTATGTCATAATAAACTGTGGGAAAAACTAAGGAAAAGAGCAGTTTCAGAAGATGTAATAGCTATTCTTTCAATTTGGCACACGCAACAAGAAAATATTGTGAAATGGTCTGGGGAATTTTCCAACCCATTCTTTTTGAAAAGTGGCGTAAGGCAAGGAGGAAGCATGTCTCCGGTTCTGTTCAATCTATACACCGATGAGCTTATTCAAAGACTTAATGCCACGAAAATAGGCTGCCATTTAAATGGAGTGTGTGTAAATAACATTAATTACGCAGATGACATAGTTCTTCTTGCACCGTCACTAAGCGCATTAGAGAAATTACTAAAAATTTGTGAAGACTTCGCAAAAAACCATAACCTTTTGTATAATACCACCAAGTCAATAGTTATGGTTTTTAAACCGTAAAACGAAATCGTCCAAACACCCTCAGTATGGCTAGATAAAAGGAAAATGAATGTTAATCACAGCGTTAAATACCTACGACATGTCATCACAGACGACCTTAAGGATATCGAGGACATGGAAAGGCAGAGAAGAGCAATATCAGTTAGAGCGGGTATGCTGTCAAGACGTTTTTACTCCTGCAGCCCCAAAGTAAAAAGAATACTGTTCAACGCTTTCTGTACCTCGCTATACACATCAGAACTGTGGGTTGACTACACTGTAACCCAATGGCATAAGTTAAAGGTTGCTTACAATATCGCATATCGCCAACTTTTCCGCCTACCGAGATACTGCAGTGCTACGGAAATGTTTCTGGAGGGACGAGTACAAACTTTCCGTGCACTTCTCCGCTACCGCATGGGAAGTTTATGGAGCAGACTGCGCCATTCGAAGAATGCGATCATCACCGCCATGACTGCCTGGATGGAATCTCCCCTGATGACCCTCTGGAGACGGGAGACGATGAAATACCCTCCGTAAACGGCTATTTAAAAATCATTTTAGTGTTTGATATTTACATCATTTTTTCTTTTCAGTTTCATTTTTCATGCTTATTCGTTTATTTAATTTAATTTATGTGTTATTTACTTTTTACCTTAACTTATCATTTATCTTTTTTTGTTATTTTAAAATATGGAATGTATTGCATTGCACTCCCCTGCATACATTCTGGAATAAACTTATATTATTATTAAATTATGGCATTTTAATTTAGATTTTTTTTTTAAAAATGCATTGATTAAATGCTTGTTGCCATTATTTGATGTTGTAGTGTCCAATAATGGAAAGTTGTTTGCAGTTTCATATAGGTACTTTCTTGAGAATTTTGCAAACACATTAACGAACTCTTGGGGGTTATTGGCCATTTTATTATCTAAATACATGTTAGAGGGAATACCAGAGTTATTTTATTATTATTAAGCATGTTTGAAAATTTATATATGTTCCCATGGTTAGCAGCAGCCTTTTTTTCTTCGCAATTATCGATACACTTTTCGTAACATAACTTGGATATTTTTTTAGTAAATCATATTTAGTTCCCAAAATATGAAATAATTTATGATTTGTAAATGTTTTTGTCTCGTACGTGTATTTTAATCATTTCTAAACCATTTTGGGTAATTACCCTCAGTAATTACAATCAAACTGATTGATCAGTTTTGTAAGATTTAAGTAAGATAAATTATTGTACAATTAATAACTAAATATACATATTTAAAAAAAAATTGTTATAGATAGCTAGATACCTACATCTACATAGCTCAAATCCCGGATGTTGCCCGGGTTTTATGCATAATTTTTCGAAATCAAATCTAGACCGTAATTTTCCTCTAATTTTTAACCTCAAATGTTAAAAAATCGTTGAGTAGTATCAAAATTCTGCTTTAATGTGGGGGGGGGGGGGGGTGGGGTTGGGGTTGGTTTTTAGAAATCTCACGTAGATAGTGACCTTACCATTGTGTTGAAGGTACATAAAGTGTTCAAAATTTCATTATCCTCGAAAAAAAAACTGTAGATTTGTAAACAAATAAAATCCACGCCGCCCGCCCGCCACAAACAGAGAGTGAACTTTATATTATATTACAGAACAATAAGATATATTTTTGTTAATTATTGTCGAATATAAAGCGAATGTTACAACCTTTTCTCGAATAAAAAAATATGCAACCGGCTGTAGATTTTTCAATTCAATTTAAAACGGGCTTGTAAATATACTACGTATGTTTAGTTCAGTTTGACGTCATAGCATGCAAATTTCAGATTTTTTCTGTTATTTATTTAACATTTATCGTCTTTTTATTAATTTTTATTTGAATCCTTCAATGTTTATATTTCTCACCTTTAGAGAATAAATTTAGTAAAACTATAAATTAATAAATAAATTAAGTGGACATTTAAAATACTTATCATTGCAAATTCTGAGATAAATGTATTCGACAATTTAGCCTCATACAAACTTGAATTCCTGAAAACACCCAAATCACGGTAATCGTTGATAATATCAGCAATGTCGTTAGCGATCGGCGAGTTTAACTTTAACTTTTGCTTTTATAAAGGATGGTTGTTAAAGGAAACAAAGCACAGTCCAAATCCCAAGTTCAGATATCGTGCTTTCTTATTTCACGCCATGAAATAGCTTCAAGCTACAGACAGACATGCTCATTAGTAGCACGAAAGCATGCTACTATTGAGCAATTGCTACTTAGCGGCATGTGGGTCAGTGACATTGCTATAGTATTAAGCATGCTACTGGATTCGTAGTATGGGTGTGCTCTTAGCAAGTCTGAACAATTTAGCTTATGAGCAAGCTAGTTTCGATTCGATGAATAATTAATTTTAGAGAGCAGCGCATTAAATTTCTGCGGAAGCATGCTCAAATAATTTTTATAACCATTGATATCTTCTTGTCCCATCTCTACTAACAAATGATTACTTGCTCTAGGGCTTGCTCTTCTAGTTATCCAATTACCAGCGAATTACGATTTCTTTCTTAAAAAAACGAGTGTGCTTTAGACCACACGACTGAAGGACTCCAGATACTAATATCTACATCCTGTATGTCGGACGAATATCTACAGCTCATATGTTGGACTAATATCTACGAACTTCAGAGTGTTGACTAATATCTACAGAACTAAGGTCGTACGAATATCTATTTATTTATTTATTTTTATTTAAGTTTTTATTCCAGCAGGGCTGGGAGGGTAGTGCAATCCCAGTCTGCCATATTACATAAAAAATGAAAATAAAATTCGAACATAAACAATAATAATAAAAATTAATCACAAAATTAAAAACAAAATAAAATTAAACAAAAATAAAACAGAAATTTAAATTTAAAAAATAAATATTGTTTTTTTTTTATCGTCCATCAGGGAGGTCGCCTCATCATTTGCATCCATCGCTCATTCAGTGGGGAGCTGAGCCACCCGGATGCAGCCACGACAATGATGTTGTTTGATTTCCGTGTCCTGCTCCAGAAGCTGGCTAGCCGGTGGCGAAGTAATGCTGGGAATGAGTGCACACTCCCTTCGGTGAACATCGTGGAGGCGCTGCAGAACCTCGGTAGTTTCATAAGTTGCCTGTATGCATTGTTGTAGCACACCCTCAGTTTGTCCCATTGCGCTGCTGGGTATTGCGTCCACAGTTCAGATGTGTACAAGGCAGTGCAGTATGTCTTGAAGAGTAATTTTCTGACGTCGTCGCTACAGTGGTAGAACCGCCTTGAGAGCATTCCCGTCCGTATGTTAATTGCTCTTCTTTGTCGTTCCATATCTTCTATATCCTTCATGTCTTCGGTTAGGATATGTCCCAGATACTTAACCTGTGAGGCCACAAGCAGTTTGTTTCCTTCTAGATATATTGGAGGAATATTCAATGGCTCCTTGTTGTGTTTGAAAGCGACGATGACTGACTTTTTAGAATTGTACAACAAGTTATAAGAGTTTGCGTACTCTTCGCATATTTGCACAAGTCGTCTCATCGCTTTAATCGAAGGTGCAAGCAGCACCATGTCATCCGCGTAATTAATGTTATTACTGCCTTGTCCGCAGATATGACAACCGATTCGTGTATCGTTCAACTCTTGTAAGAGGTCGTTAATGTACACATTAAATAGAGTTGGAGACATATTTCCCCCTTGTCTGACTCCGCTTTTAAGGAATAAAGGTCTTGAAGAAGCTCCTGCCCATTGTATGTGATTTTCCTGTTGTCCGTACCAAATAGCCAGCATATTGACCACTGCTGCTGGAACATCTCTTATGAGTTTTTCCCATAACAATTGATGGGAAACCCGATCAAAAGCCTTGCTTAGGTCCAGAAAACACCCATAAACGGTGGTTTTTCTTTTTTTGTAGTAGGCTATTATTTGTTTTACCCCATAAATGGCCATATCGGTTGATGAGGCGCTCTTGAAGCCGAATTGGTTGTCCAGGGTAAATAGTTTTTCTTTGACTAGCGCGAATAAGATTTTTTCAAATAGTCTTGAAAGCATTGTCGCCAAGGAAATCGGTCGGTAATTTCCTAATATCGAAGCATCCAGCTGATTGGATTTCAGGATTGGTACGATAATAGTTTGGCTCATGTCCATCGGCATATGTATGTGTCTTAAGAGGCTTGAGTACAGGGCGGCTAGAATAACATGAAGTTGATTTCCTGGGTATCTTACGTGCTCAATACCAATAGCGTCGTGTCCTGGACTTTTACCGTGGGCGGTTTGCTTAATTGCGCTTTCAATCATTTCAGGAGTAACATTCATGACCAGGTCATCATTGGCCGCAGGTGGACATGTCATTATCGAAGGTTTCGTGGTATCTCCTTGATCCTCGCTTAAAGAAAAAAAGGCTCTAAATTCGTTAGCTATGTTTTCATCCCCCGTGATGTTGTTGACGAATAGTGGAACTTTGCTCTTGGCTTTCAGCACAGTTGAAGTTTTTTGCCAAAACTTTCTGAAATCTTTGTTATGCATAGATGTGGCTATGCTATCCATTCGTGCTTTGTTTTCCGAGTGTTGGCATTTTCGGAGAGCAATTTTAAAAGATTTTTTACTTGTTTTTCTTTTATCTGCGAAACGGCCTTCCGTGGACCTTCCGGCTTCAACCCAGCATAGGAATGCATGTCTTGATTTGCGGTACAAAGTGGAGATTTCATTATTCCACCCAGGAACAATGTCATACTTTTTTTGGGTCCTTTACTTCTGAATGCTTGTATGGCGGAGTTTCTTAGTATCTGCACAATATTACCGTAGAGAGAATCTAGCTCAAGTTTATGAGTCTCATTATCACAGTTATGTCTTTGACATTTTACGGCATCTGGGAATTTTATTTTTAACAGTAGTTTATTGGCCAGGGCGTTGTAAGTTTTAATATCATTTTCGGACTTTGCCGTCCATTTTCCAAAATCCCTTGGTCGATCCTGTCTGTTGGAAATAATGGGGGTTAGATTTAGATCTATTTCCACAGTTAGTGGGAGATGATCTGACCACGTTGCATTGGCTGTGATTTTTACGCTCCTTACTGCACAATTCAACCCCTGTGTCATAATGCAGTGATCAAGCCATCTGGTGGTTTCGTGGGCATCACTTACATAAGTGAATGTATCAGAGCTTAAACGCACAATACCAGTGTATGTATAGTTATTTTCTGTACAGAACTGTGCAAGTTCACGACCAAAAAGTGACCTCGGATCCGCATTAAATTCTCCTATAATCATTGAGTTGGAGCTGTTTTGTTCCTCAATAATGGCGTGTATTTTTCCCAGACAGTTTGCAAATTCCGGTAAGTTCTCAGCCGAATTGGTCGGCATATAAACCGGGACTATTAGAAGAGTTCCATTTGCTGACTCCATTTCAATAACCGTGATTCGAGGATCTCTACAGTCAATAGACCTCCGTAGTCCAGTGGGTAAGACTCTCGACTCACAATCCGGAGGTCGCGGGTTCGAACCCGGCATGCGCAAATAAATTTTATTTGAATAATTTGTGTTATTTCACAATTAATTCATTTAAAATAATATATAGTATATTTGCGGCATGTTCCAGAGTGGAAGATACTATCAGTATCGCCCTGGTGTAAGACCACCATTCAGAATTGAAACGTTGCTTGAAAATGGCTTTAGCCGTGTTTAGTGACCAGATTTGAATAGCCAGGTACTTCCCAACCTTCCTCTTCCACACCTCCTTCCCCTCCCCACTACCTTCAGCCTCACAACGTACCCCAATTGGGGATGCCATAGTCTCACTGGATCCAGACGGGAGCAGTTGAGATTCTTGTGCGGTATTCTTTGTAAAAAAAAAAAAAAAAAAATCAGAATGGCTTTTATTGTATTGCGCCATAAAATTGCAACGCCTCCGTAGGGGCGGCCAATTAATGGGGCGTCTGAGAGGTTCACCGCAGATGTTCCATGACTGAGAAATTCTGGATGTATTGACGACAGATATCCCAAGTCTGTAGGTAACAGCCAGGTTTCCTGTAATGCAATGATGTCATTACAACCACATAATTCATTTATGAAGTGTTCTGTTCGACGAATTGATCTGCAATTGAATGAGATAATTTTTAGAGTCTTGGTACTTATGTGATCCATTTTGAATATTATTTTGAATCATTGGTTTGCGTTGTCGGCATTCGGAAAATGTATTTTCTCACAACTGAGAATTTCGGCCATATACTCGCATCCATAAGTTTTTCGTATGTTGACTCAGGAGTCCCAACTTTGAATGCTCGATATTCGCCAGATTTTGTCTGTAGTTCGTAGGCGACCGCATTAATACCGCTTTGCTTGAGAAAAGCGATAACATCTTCACAGGTTGTTGTTTTCTCCAGTCTTGTGACGAGAGAATATTTCGTCCTCTGCAAACCTTTGATTTCTGCATTTTCGTTACTGCCCAAAATGATGTTTTTCCTTTTTTTTGGTGGTGGTTGTGGCTTTTTATACGTCTTCTTTTTCATGGATTTCCATTCTTGATTTTCGTTTTCACTTGAAGGGATGGTGTTGGCGACATCTGCAAATGATTTCGGGCGATTAAATGGTATTTCGGTTATAGGTGGGTCAAGTTTTGGATTTGTCTACATAGATGGCATTGCGATGCTTACATCTTCCGTGGATTTGACCTTGGTATGAGGCTTTGGCGTTTCGTCAACAGATGGCACGATAATCATGTTATTACATGGTTTTGTTAGTTCATTGACATTAAGTTTGAGACTTTTTATCTGATTTTAATAAATCAATTTGTTCCTTAATCGCCAAATTCTTATCGTGGTCTGATTCATCTTTCAGTTTCTGTACATCACTTTTAATTATTATTAAGTCTCTTAGGAACGCAGTTGCGTCAATATAATCAAAAGTCACCGGCAGTAGTTTGTTAATGTTTAAAACAGCAAATTTTGGTATATTGTTCGGATCAGTTTCTTTAAGAATTTTTATTATGTCACTTAAAATACGTTTTTTCTTACCTTCACCTACTCTCCTGGCAAAGGTTTTTTCCGGTACACATTTACACAGAACGGTTTTTGCGGACTCAATGTCTTCTTCGGTGAATGATTTATCACATATTATGTGCATAGTTTGCTCGTCCATCACGTCCATCTTTTGTTGTATAAATGCAAGGATCTCGTTCACAACAATCCCGCACGGGCAGCCTCCGATTAGAGTTATTCTCGGTTATTTTTCGTGTTGTTTTTATTATTTATTTACTTTTAGTTCGCGGAGTACGGAATACGAGTTGTAATCGCGACGCCACCTAGCGGGCAATATCTATGACGGTCCCAGTGTTGACTAATATCTACAGAGCGTAGGTTGAACTAATATCTACAGAGCGTAGATTGGACTAATATCTACAGAGGTCAGCTGAGCAAGAGGTTGTACGGAAAAGCATAAATTACTTCAATAACGTAAATACTAGTTACGTAAAGGCTTAAACGTTTAAAGTACGTACATGAAGTTTTTGCAAAATATTACGTATTTTGCTGTTTACGAGGACAATAATTTATTGAATGAACATGGAGGTCATAATACAAAGATATTTATTTATTTATTTCGAAATACACGGCACCACAACCTAACCTAACCTAACTGACATAGAAATGGTCGTGGTAACAGACTAAATAATTTAGAAGCACTCGAAATAAAGAAAGCTGTTAAAACAAAAACCCAAATCCTTAATATTCAGATAAATGTGTCCAATAGTCCGATATTAGGGTTTTTACATACATACATACATAAATTAAGTTTTTTAAACTGCATACGCAATATTACATTATTCCAATATGCTATACATAATTGCAAATCCAATCTCTGCCAGTGCTGTAGATATAGTGTAACAAGGGTATTTTTTTTCTGATGTGATGAGTATAGCTCTCGATTCGTCAACACTTTGGTTCTCATAGATATTAGTCAGCAGTTTGAGCTGTAGATATTCGTACGCACTTTGGTTCTCATAGATATTAGTCCGATTTTTTCAGTTTTGGGAATTCCTGTAGATATTAGTAGACGCCTCCACCTTCAAACATACATATCGAAACGAAGTAATGTTTACAATTACATGTATCAATGCGTGAGTATAGAATGTATTGAAAGCATCTCCTACCTCCTTTGCATATTTCTCTTCTCTTTACATTCTTATAATTTGAAGGAAAAATGAAACTTTTTATGTAACCAACATAAGCTAACACAACTATCTTATTTTACTTAACCTTTGTTAACTTCCATGTACCTACGTTAAATTTATAAATAAAAGCTTACCAACAAAACAATGAAAAAATAGCAGTTTTTTGTAAACTTCCTTTGTACAGCACATTTGAAATGATCTTACTTAATTAACATTCCAGTTTACTGTTTAAAAAAACTTACATTCTTTAAACTTTTTTCCTGTTCAGCCGGTGACGTGAACGCAAGCTTTATTTTTTATACAACGCTTGCGGATGGCGGACGCTTAAAAGTGTGAATTTTGGTGTTAGTTTCGAGACTCCTAAATAGGTAACCGGTTCTTTTTCACCTTTTAACTACGCATCAACAAGAAAAGTGATGTTGCCAATTTAATAATGTTTGTATAATTTCTATAGCACCATTTTCGTAAGAAAATCACCTTAAATTTACGTACGACGTTTCAACTATTAGGCCCCGGACAGAAAAAACACTTTTGTTTTATTTTCAAAGGAAAATAAAACAAAATTATGAAAATTTGCAAAAAACATTTGGTAAGCTCTGCGGTAGGGGCTACGAATATCGTTTATTTTAGAACATTCCCATAAGAATTCACACGGAGTCGTAGATTCAATTTGGGAGGTATGGGTACCGCCGCCTTGTGAACTATTTACTGGATAACCAACACTCCTGCCAAAGGTTACCCCCCGTGATTCGCTATCTTTGTTGATTTAGCAGGGGTGCCCGGATAATGGGGTGAGGTTTGTCTAAGTCTTGGCTACTTCTGTTTGCGTTTTCCCACCTACTGCGAGGCGGGCCAGATAGGGGGAGTCTGGTTGAGGGAGACCTTTTGATCTCCAGCCTGACTCTCAACCCATTGCCTTGCACCGCAGTGAGAGGGATGGATTCATACGTCCGTCACTCCTGGACACATTGACCCCCAGATTTATACCCACCCCTCATACCTTTTTTATTTTATTTTTTATATGAATACCATACATTACTTCTCCCGTCTGAAGCCAGTGAGACTATGGCATCCCCAATTGGGGTATGTTATGAGGCTGAAGGTAGTGGGGAGGGGAAGGATATATGGAAGAGGAAGGTGGGGATGTACCTGGCTATTCAGATCTGGTCACCAAACACGGCTAATGCCATTTCAAGCAACGTTTCAATTCTGAATGGTAGTCTTACACCATGGCGATACTGAGAGTATCTTTCACTCTGGAACGTGTCGCAAATATACTATATAAATATTATTTTAAATGAATAAATTGTGAAATACACAAATTAATCAAATAAAATTTATTTGCCACGCCGGGATTCGATCCCGCGACCTTCGGAATGCGAGTCAAGCGCCTTACCGCTGCACTACGCCGGCCGTCATACCTTTTTCCTTCCCAGAAATTCTTCTCCTCCCTTTCCATAAAAAAAACCCTTCACATAGCATCCCAAAAGATGACAGGCCTCGAGGGATTTTTTTCCTCAGAGCCTTCTATGTGCAGCTATTAAAAAAAAAGTTGAATTATTTCTTTACCTACCAAGGTCCATAAATTTTCGAGTAGTGACCGACCGAAGGTTCGGTTTCGGTTTCGGCAAGTTTCGGCAAAAAATTCTAGTTTCGGCATAATTTTCGGTTTCGACAGAAAATCTGCCGAATGTTCGGCCGCACCGAAACTCTGCGTTCGAGATTTCGAGAATTATCGCGCGTCGTTCGACTGACTTCGGATGAGTTCGTGACTGTGTGTGTCACCCGCCATCATCAGCTGATTTCGCCGGCCGGTCCTTTAATTAAAATAGTCAATTAAAGCGGTACTTCCTTTATAATGTAAATGTTGATTATTGACAAACTTTTGTTCCAAGAAGTAGTTAACATGTTTGTTTATTTTTTGTTTTATAATAGTGATATAAAAAAAATGTTATATAGTTTTTTTAATTCAATTAACACGTGTTAATTGTCTGCATAAGTGTAAAAAATAAGCCAAATTTCAGTAAACAATAGATTATTAACATATTTAAAAAAGTTTCGGCTTCGGCCGAAACCAAGACAGGTACCGAAGATTCGTTTTCGGTTTCGGTAGAAAGTCCTGTTTCAGTCGACACTATTTTCAAGACAAATTTAAAGAATTTACCTAGATACCCACTTAAATTTACGTTTGATCTATTAATTTCTATTATATTTACTGACATATCACCTCAATAAGTAATTAACTAATAAAACAATTTAAAAAAAACATTTGTGTTTGCAATACAAAAAAAACGCTAGAGTCCAAAGGCTTAAAATAGTGAAAATTGACCAACCATTTTTCAATTCAGTAAGTCCTGTAATTTTATAGCCATCTTTCCCGAAGCCTTAATCGTTTTCAATTATATTCAAACCTGTTTACTTGTAAATGAAATTAAGCTGGTCTCCCCCCCCACACTGTTATTGTGTAGATTAAATTCTCAATATGTCTTCCACCCACAAAAGTGAACTTTATCGCCTCTATTAGATATCAAACATGTTAAACACGACATTTGTAGATACTGTCCTATTTCAAACACAAATGAGGTATTATTGAGAACAGTTTAATTAACCTGTCAACTTAGTACGATGAAACTTTGTCAGGAAATCGTCTGTTCAAATGGACAGCTATTGTTTTTTCTTAACATTATTGGACAAAGGACATTATTAAACACGCCAACCAAACCATAGACTGTACAAGTGTACAGTAGGGAAGAACCTACTTGGCAATTAACTTTCAACTAGAAGCAACTGACAATTTTCACCATATTTACCATCATGAAATAATTGGTCTTGCTATTTTTATCAAAAGTATTTTTTAATATCAAACAAATAAATTCGTCTACTTTTTAATTACTTTTTAATCGACACGCTAACTTTTTGAACTTTGTGTTTCATATTATTATTGTCAAAATTACTGTTTTCAAAATACATTTTTTAAATCTTACTTTTAAGCCAAATTTATTAATTATATATCAGTTTTTTTCAATACACAAAATTACGATTGATCAACGATTCGCCCAAAATTCAAAGATTAAACCGAGTTTTTAAATGTCAAATAATCCTTTCATAACGCTTGAGATCCGTTTGATTTTATTTGATTTGTAGACATTTTTAAATTCACTTTTTTATGTGAATACCTTGCAAGAGTCCCTAGCTGTCTGTCGGAAGCCAGTGAGGCTATGACATTCCCAATGTTTTGAGGTAGTGGGGTGAGGAAGGAAATGGGGAAGGGGAAGGTGGGGAAGTACCCGGCTGTTCAGATCTGGTCAGCAATCACGACCAAAGCCATTCCAAGCACCGTTTCAATTATGAATGGTGATCTAACACCAAGGCGATACTGAGAGTATCTTTCATTCTGGAACGCGGCGCAAATATACGATATATTATTTTAAGAGAATTAATTGTGAAAAATTAATCAAATCAAATTTATTTGCGCACGGGATTCGATCCCGCACCTCTCGACCACGGAGGCCTTTACCATACATTCCACTTTATCAAAAATATAAGGTACGCGTATCTCTCATCTTAGGCATTGCTGAAAACCAGCTGCTTTCCAGGAGAAATCCTGAATTGTAGCTGAGCAGTGACCTTTTCATCAACAGAATCAAAGATAAAAGAACAAAATGTGTAATATTGTAAAAAAATATATTGATGAATAAACGTTTTTATTATTATTATTTGTAAAAGTTAGTCAAAATCTAATAATCTGATCCATTTTTCATATTAGGTTTTGGACATTGTGATAAAAAAAACTTAAAAGCAGATTATATCTCTTAAACGTTATGTGCCGCTTTTCGTCTACCTTTAAGTACACAGATTAAATAATTTTTAATTAAAAAGATTACAAAACAATTATTATAAACTGTGTTCTAATATGAAATAAATCAACTAAAATGAAGCTGTAGATAGATATAAAAGAAATCTCAACTAATGTAATGTATTTGTTTGAGAGCTTCATCATGTTTATGTTATATTTCAATAGTTTATCTATCCAGAAATCATACTTAAGTTATAATAAGAACTCTACACCATATATTAAAAAAAATATTACGAGTGTTTTATGATACCGTAAAATATCAGACTCGTCTTTTATGAAACAATTATTTAGTTTCATGAAGAGAGAACGTTTTATGTCAAGTGTGAAAAAATTGAGTGGCTGTTACAAATAGTGTAGAGCGTTTACATACAGCGTTTCCTCATTTTGAGAGCGCAATCTCTTTTGAATAAACACATGCCATTTTTGAAGTGAAAACTTCTTTAGCACAGTTGTGATTTGAAACTCAACGAAACGCAAAACTAAAAAGAGACAAACATACAGCTTTAGGATTTAGCCTGCGGAGAATGAGATAGAATAATCGGTCTCCTCTTTAAGCGGTGCTTCGTAACCTCCCCACTCTTGTCCACTTTGGTTTTCTGAAGGTTTCACTTCTACATCGTGTGAATTTGTATTTTTTTGTTTTATTTTATTTTTTTCCTGAAAAGAATAATAATTTTTTGTAGAAAACTTTACCTATCCTTTTAATAAAACTTATTTCAAGCTGAAATTAATAATAGCACCTCCCACACGCACACTTCGGAGCGACCGAGTCCCGCGCCACTTTGAGTTCACAGTTCACCGTGAGACTTTTCTGTACAGGCAGCGGCTTTTTTTTCAGGCAGCGGCCTGTACAGAAAAGTCTCACAGTGAACTGCGCTGTAAACCTATCGGTCTTTACTTTTCCGCGCGGCGCGCGGTGGCCTGCAGTGGCGCGGGAGTCGGTCGCTCCGAAGTGTGCGTGTGGGAGGTCCTATTAAAAAATATATAGACTTTGGATTCAAATAGAATCAACACTCATTGTATGTTTGGCTTTGCACTAAGATAATTATTATTTTTGTTTTTTTTTTATTTGAACCTACATTCTCATTTATAACAAAAATGTTAAATTCCGCAGTTTTACGGAGGACATTTAATTGATTTTTTTTATTTTTTTTATTTATTTGTGTAATAAAAGATACAATATAATAAAATAATACACAACAACTCAATTAACTAATTTCATTCCCGGCTAGTGGAGAATTATTCTCGAGTCTAACTGGGGTGGTTAGTCTATTTACTATTTTATTTATTTTTTTATTATTATTAATTATTTTATGATTAATTTCAAAATATATTTATACTGAACTTAAATCCTAGCCACGTGATGTTAATATCTAGATACTATTATTACGTGAAATAATAATATAATTAAAAAAAAAACAACATCTATAACACCTAACCATCGTAATCGATGGCTATAAGCTATAACACATTCATTTTGGTTAACTGTCTATTAAATTAATGACTAAAATAATGTGGCTACAATTTAAACTCATTACTACACCGTCAATTTATTATACAAAATAATTGTGGTTAGGACAGTGGGTGCAAAATACAATCTGTTTTCCCTTGTGTGTGTCGTGTGGGCATCACATCGTTTAATTTTAATTTCGAAATCACCCAGGAAACATGATAGGGCAGAATTATCTAATTCCCTGAAGTTGAACCCGTGAACTCGTCGGAAGAGGCGGCTCGTAAGCTTGCAAGTTTAGTGTAGAGTGTAGATGGGCAGCTTACCACTAAACATGGCGCGAGCGATAAGCGGTAACTAAGACTAAAAGCCATAATTACTGAGTAAATTATGTGAAAGGGGATTAGCCCACATCGCAACTCGCAACGCCAGGTGGGTTGCTTGCGTAATGCTTCACTAGGCAACAAAACTACAATGACAAATTATTTAAGTTTATGCAAGGCTGCCTGAGGAAATTACTGTGTTTTCAGCATTTAATTTTAATAATAATTGGCTAATTTATATAGCGCCATTTTCGTGGAAAATCACTTCAAGGGCGTTGTGTTGTTTATTAAGGTAAATGTAGGCTAATGGAATACACTCAAGACTGTCAACTTTCAGACAGTTTTTCTTTCAGGTACCTTTCCGGGAGGAAACTCGCGTAGGAGGTTGTCACTTACTTAGTCCCCGAAGTTCCCGATTTATTGGGAGATCTCCCGATTTCGCACTTCATCTCTGTAATATTTTAGATCAGTGATCGGCAATTAGCTTTGGTGGCGGGCCATATGAAAATGTAAATTTTTTTAGGGAGCCATGCGGCCATCGACGTCAATGTGCGCGTGCAAACCTGCCGAGTCAGTGCGCTTATTAGATATATAATAGACTGCCCGTCTGATCGCCCGTCGTCATCGTGTTTCGTGTCGTATCTAGCAGTATCGTATGCCGCGGATGTTCCCAACCTTGTTTAAAGTATATTTTTCTTCAACTCCCCCCCCCCCCTCTCATCTGCACAAAAATTAAGACTAGTTTAGTCCTCCATTATTACAGAAGCCATATTTTCCAATGATTGAAGTGAGTGAATTCTCAATATTCTGAGATTATTGGTATATACATATAAGTATAAAAGCACACACGGAAAAGCACAAAAAATATTGCAGCGAAAAAATCACAGATTGTTTTAATATTTTTCTAAAAGCATTAAACTAGGTATTATAAAATACGTTACTAGTTACTTGTTTTTGAGTTTTCCTTTTATTAGCTATACAAAAAGGTGTTTTTTTTTTCTTATCTTATTTGTTCACAGTTTTATAAAAAAGTGGAAATACAGTAAAATGTTTGAAATTTTTTAGTTTTATGTCCTTGAGAAGAATTGTACATGGCAGCTTTCATTTTTGAAATCTTAGGAGCCACGTGTTACGCCCACGCCGAAACTTTCATATCAGAAAATTTACTTTAAATTGTGACGAATTTCCTCTTGCGATTCTCTTGGAAAGAATATACTAAATATAATACAGGCTGTTAAGAAGCGTACCTGAGCTACTTTAACAAGTAATTCCTATCTTATTTGGAGTAGTAGATGGCATTTTGTTCTCCGGTTATTTTTTTGTCACCAAAAAACATGAGAAAGGTATTGGAGACACTTAGAGTCGGGGTGGGGGTGGGCGGTGACAACATGTGAAATATTTGAAATATTTCATGTGAAGCACCAGGATTTCCTAAATTATTACTTGCTAATTAAGGAATTTAAAAACTTTCACGTTTGGAAATAAATTTGTTCAAGAGTTCTGATAATTTATAAGAATGTAATTTTTTTCCGTTTCCTTTTACCTGTTTTTTTTTTTTGTATTCTAAACTAGATAAAATCTTGTAAAATGTTTAATATATAACTTATAAAGCAAATTGTTGCACCTCAATGAATGAAGTTTGTGCTGTTTAATGCCTGAAAAACATTGGAGGTTATCCATCACTTACCCGCCCTGGTATAAGTAACAGATGGTTACTCCTTCAAGGCTCTCGCAAGGACTCTAATTTTTTGAATGAACGAATCTACATTTAATTTTGAACGAATTTAGACCTCCAGTGTCCCTGCATACGTTGTTAGTAAGCAGGGTGCAAATGCTTAGCGGGAAATCTGTAGTATGACTATAGACAAGATTGGTGATAGTCCACGAGGAGGCAAGCGCTGGGTGATTGTATCCAGCGTATCCGGCAAGCACCTGTAGGGAGGAAGACACAGTACATAAATAATAAAAGTATAGCGCTGGAAAACGGATGGGATTCCTCTCCAATCGATTGGCAGTCCCAGCAAGAATGCGCATGACTTTCAATCTAACCGTTAACTACACTCCGCTTCCTCGCCCCTTAGCCGGTTCCTCGGTGGTGCCTTAAAAAAAGTAAATGTTAGACGGACTGAAAAACAGTTAAAAAGTGACCAAAAACCCGAAAATATTATGCGGAAACTATAAAATCCTCTAAACTTGCATAAGATTTCCAGTTTGCCATCGGCCATAAATACTACTGCAAATGGTTGGAAATTATTCATAATATTTGACCTCAACAACCAAATCTCGTTTCAAGCACTTCAAATAATGTTTATACTTTTTATCCTGTTGTGTGACTTATGATTATGACGTATTCACATTCTTGTTTCTTTTTTCTCGAGTTTTCCTCGTTCGAAGAATTTTTGCTAAACCCGTAGGTGAAAAGTTTTATGATATAGTCGTTTCTTACTGATTATATTTTAATGCATTTATATATTCTATCAAAAATCACAAAGAGATTGCTTTCAATGAAATAAGTCAAGCAATGTCGATGACATTATTTAAACAAGCTTCCATTCTGCAAATATGTAAAGAAAAAATAACAAAGAATATCAAGAATTGCTAGTGAGAAATGGAAATCAATTTATTAAACCTAATTTTAAAACAACTCAAAGGCAAAACCATTATTTTACCCAGCCATTAAAAATTATAATAACCTCCATTCTGAATTGTTTATCATCAACCAATCAGAACAAATAAACAAAATTAAACAATTTAATGAAAAATAAACACATACATCTATAAATCTTTTGGATTTAGGCTGCGAGAGAATGAGAAAGAATAATCGGCGTCCTCCTTGTGCGGTGCTTCGTAGCCTCCCCACTCTTGTCTGCTTTAGTTTTCCGAAGGTTTCCCCTCCACCGCGTCTGAACTGCACCCTTTTTTTTCTCTGTGTTTTTCTGTTTCAATTTTTGTTTCATGTAATAATAATATTATCTTCAACTTCTGTGATTAAACATTGCTGTTCAACTTTCAATAGTTATTCCAATTAATTGATTCATGAAATGGTTTTTGAACTTCAATAAACTTTTAGAAAACTTTCTGGTTTTCTTAAAACATGTTTTATTTTTTAGCAAAATTCTATTTTGTCGAAAAGCCTTTATGACTTTGTTTTACTTTTAGTTTGGAAATTTAAAATTAAGAAAACATCCGCCGAATTTATTATTAAAAAATTGAGCCATATATTAATATTTTCTGGGTTTTGGATAAGTAGATACATTTTCTACGAAAATTTATATTTTAAAATCCCAACAATTTCTTCTCTTTCTTCTCTGCAGTCATGATCTCAACCTTGGATTACGAATGCGAATGGTCAGATGCTACGTGTTTTCGATATTATTTTATGGAATGGAAGCATGGACGCTTACTGAAGAACTAATTAGGCGACTTGAGGCATTCGAGACGTGGATATACAGAAGAATACTTAAAATAAGCTGGATGGACAGGGTTACAAATGAAGATGTTATGGTTCGGATGAATAAAGAAAAGGAAGTAATTAAAACTATAAAAATCCGAAAACTTCAATATCTTGGACATGTGATGAGACATCCAGAGAAGTATGAGATCCTGCATCTCATAATGCAGGGAAAGATTGCCGGAAGACGGGGCCCTGGAAGAAGGAGAACCTCATGGCTGAAAAACCTGAGACAGTGGTTTGGCCAGTCTACCGTGGAGCTGTTCCGGGCCGCAGTAAACAAAGTCCGCATAGCCAACATGATAGCCAACGTCCGTTGAACGGACAGGGCACAAGAAGAAGAACAATTTATTTCTAAACAGGGTTCGGAGGACATTATTTTATCAAGATGTTATATTTTGTCGTGATATTTATAATTCATTAGGTGTATGTTTCTCCATATTTAACTTTACTGGGATTCCCGGGACACCGTCAAGTCGCGTTGTTGTATTGGAACTCATTTTCATCTCACATAATTGTCCCCGGAATTGTGGAAATCTCTGATCGTTCAGTACAACTGTTGGTCATTCGAAAAAAACAACTTCATTTTACTTTGTGGACAATTATTAACTGCTCACGCGGCGACAACAAATCTGCATAAATACTGTTCATTCTTATTTTCCTTATGAACATCACTTTTTGATATAATATATCGGATATTATTTCGATACATGTATCCTATATTTAATATTTGTATAAATATCACGATATTTTCGGTTTCTCAACGATTTTCGATGAAACTTGTATATTTTTATGAAACGCATATTTCACAATAGCTACCATCAAAATTGAGCACTGTATTAAAAAAGTGGGTCAGTGGGGGAATTTTCTTACATCAATATTGATGCTATCACTATTTGTGAAAAATCGCTGATTTACCCTTTTCCATAAAATGTAATGTATTAAATGAAATACTTTTCTAAATATATTCTTATTTATGCCAGAACTAGAGCAACAGTTGAATAACTTACTAGTAGTACCTGCGTTCCACTTTGCATACAGATGTACTTAAAATTTATTACCATTTGCATTCTATTGAAATATGTCCTTAATGCACACACGAGTAGTTCGCTGAAGAAATTTCTCAAGAATTGTCGTCATAAGCTGCACTAAATGATATACTTGGACAAATTGATAGGCGAAGAAAAACATTTACGAGTAGTTTATGAAATTTCTCGTGCATACGGCTGTCTGCGAATGTTTTTATGAAGGTATTTATTTAAATTAGTTTTTGAATTTGTGTGACAGTTAATTCGCCTTCCGACTGCACTATCACAACTGCAAAACTTTTATTATCTCGGCCAGAAAATTGTTTTTCAGTAAAATTGTATCTCCAATTCCGAGCTTATTGTATTATAAATAATAACAACGCATGGCATGCAAGGTTCGTAGAAATTTTTTTTAACAAGATTAGCTCATACAGGCACTCTTCGGAAAAAAACGCATCGGGACGGTGACGTTGCTTGAAGTCCCGAAACTAGAGATGTTTGGTACCTGACATAGGTTGTCACTGCGGTTTCAGTCACTGAAAACTGACGTGGAACAGGCTCTTTATCATTTACTTTTGGAACCGGTTATTCAAAAGAAAGAAAAAAACGTGGGAGGGTGACTACAGTAATCCTTTGAAAAATTGAACCAAGTTTTCAAAAATTATAATAAATAATCACGGTTTTTTACAGGATTTTTAATTTTATATAAATATTCCAAAATTCACCGGTTCTTTGAGAAAAATATCTATGATGACATTGACAGCAGAGGAACTGGTTCCATGTAACCGGGATAGGAATATCGACCATCTCCTCCCGAAAGAAAAGTCAACTTGTCTTCCACTCATCCACATACCGCGTCTGATAAAACTATGGTCGTTTTTGATTATTTTTTTCCTGAACGTGTTGTTTATTAGATTCGATTATTCTCAACACTTTCCCAGTTTAATCGTTGAAAAGTCAAATTTGATAAGTAAGACTTTCAATTTGTAAAAATTGACAATATTTGTCAGACAAGTATTCTGATTCTCATCATCATTGCATAAGGCGTTAATATCCTCGAATCTATATGGATTTCCATATTGATGTCATCAATATGGAAATCCCTGGATTATTTCGAATTCAATCCGAATGCTACTTTTAATAAATAATAATAATTACCATCATTTAATTATTAATCATTTAATGGTTTGTTTATAATAGGTGCATTTACAAATATTGTATGTGCATTCAGCCGTTTGATGCTATTAACCTGCAAAAATCCTGGTGGAGAATGGACTTCAAACTACGTCACAACTTTCTAGCCAATCACCGCTCTACCCCCTCGATAAACTAACCTTGTTAAATACATTTTCTATGAACCTCGCCTGGCATGGTCAGTTGCGCGGATGTAATTTAATTAATTAACTTTCGTTGGCAATCTAAAAGTTATGTCTTCAAACACAGCAAACTTATTTTGTGGCACCATTTTAATTCAAAATTAATAGATTACTTAATTTTAACGTGGTTAATAATAAACGTGGTTAAAACTAAGTAATCTATTATTTTGAATTAAAAGTTATGTTGCTAGATTATCAAAGCAATAATGTGAAGAATATGGGTAGCACCCCGAATTTCTCACATGAAGGTGGAACAAAAATGAAGCAATTATTATATATATTATATCCAACACGTTCTCTAGTATTAATTTTATTGGAGACACGTTTTAGATTTCTACGTGGCAAATAATATAGAAATGTCCACATTTCTATTGTAGCATTATTGATTTTTTTCTTTATTCTTTTTTTATATTACATTTGATGATAATTTTTCGATCACCATGCTAGGGCACATGCCCTTGTTGTGGTGGTCGAATAAGACTCGATTAAGAAGTTTTTAAGAATGTGTTTTGTGACCATACAAGTTTTTAATTATTGACAGTCTAGTATGCACCATTTTATATAGCGCCATTTGGTAATCAAATGAATTGCGACAGAAACTTTATGTGAAGATCGTTCATTTGACTAGGGAAAGATTACGTCATTTTCAACGTTAATTTGAAGAAATTGCAAAATGCACATTTTTTTATAACCACAACTATGTTGAAAACTGTAAATGTATGATGTATAATTAAACTGAGATGCGAGTTTTTTTTTTACATTAGCTCCACACAGGAGACCCTGAGGAAAACAATTTCTCTCAGAGCCTATGTCATCTTTGGGGATGCTGTGTGGAGGGTCTTCTTAAGGAAAGGAGGAGAGGACGTTCTCTGCTGATCCGGCCCGCCACGCAGTAGGTCGGCAAACGGATGTACCACCAAGACCTAGACAAAACCTCATCTTGTGAAACCGGGCACCCCTGCTAAGTCATAAACATAACGAACCACTTGGGACGACCTATGGCAGGGGTGTTGGTTATCCACTAAATGGTTTCCGGAGCGACGCCATATCCACCTCCCAAAATGAAGTTGCACTTACTATGTATTGAGTTAATTAATCATGCAGCGACTCTCAAAGTTTTTTTCTGAAATTAAAAGTGGTTCCTTAACATAATATATCAATATTAACAATAAAAGCGCCTTCATGGAAGCTGAAAGTTTTGTAAATGTGGAAAGGATAGAAAGAATGTACCTAATATAATTATTTACAATAACTTCCTGTTGGGGAGGGGGTTATTCCGTGTATAGTGCTTACCGATGTTATCGATATACAAATATCTTACGTGAAACGCGATGTCGAAATAGGTGTGCGACTGGTGTTAATTGAAACATATTCTGTAATAATTGTCTTGAAACACGGCACGGTATTAATTAAACCCGCACGTTGCATGTTTAGTTGTTAGTTGTTCAGTCCTGGGAATAAATGACGAACAAGATGGCTGTGCACATGATTAATGAAAGTCTTAACAACTTGTGTGTGTTCTCCAATAATTACAGGGTTCGATATTGCGGGCGGTAACTGTCACGTAATATTCACCCCCGAAATAACTCGTAAAATTCATAAAATTCGTAGAAATATCTATTTCTGTTAAAGAATTTTTAATACGTTCAATTATTTTCAAAGCATTGACGTATTTAGTTAGTTCTAATTGAATTGCAACTGTGTAGTCAGTCACACGCAATACTTAGATGGTATACTATTTATGTTATTTGCCGCTGAATGTTGTGGTCGTGTCTGTGCGCCCGTAGTAAGGTTTATTTTATCTTACTTCAATTTTTTTTGTGTTAGCTCCACGCAGGCGTCCCTGAGGAAAAAAAATCCCTCAGGGAGTATGTCTTCTTTGGGGATGCTGCGTGGAGGGTCTTTTTACGGAATTGAAGCAGAGAAACATCGGGGAAGGAAAAATATATGAGAGGTGGGTAGGAATCTATCGTTTCTATCATTTTAAGGATCAATTTGTTCAGGAGTGACGGACGTTATTATGAATCCATCCCTCCAACTGTGGTGCTAGGTGACGACGAGTCGAGAGGGTCCTCCTAGAAAGGTCAAAAGGCCTCCCTCAATCAGTGTCTTTCGATCCGGATCGCCATGCAGTAGGTGGGCAGCCGCATCCGCCGCCAAACGCCAAGTCACCAAATGTAGTGAACCACTTGGGTGACCTATGGCAGAGGTGTTATCCACTAAATTGTTCCCGGGGCGGCGGTACCCACTCCCGCCTCCCAAATAGAAAACTAGCACCAATACCATCAAAAGCAAACATAAAAATAATAAAAAACAGGTCTATAGTTTACATAAACTTACTTTCAAAAACATGAAATAACGCTATGGAACCTTACATCTGCAATACATTTCAATCAAAATACCCATACATTTTACACTCCATCCATCTAATCTACCTTCATATCTTCCCACAATCCCTATAAAATTTTCCTAATTTAAATGATATATCAAATATTTTTAACTTAATCTAAATTATATAATCGAATTACTATTATTGACAAGCATATTATGTATAATTCCAATCTGTTAACTTCACCTGCCACAACACAGGGACATCCCCAGCATGGCGGGTGAAATAATACTAAAAAATATACCTTTTTTTCGTGAAATAAACAAAAATAAATAAGAATGGGCTCGTGAAAATCTTCATAAATATTTAAATAGTGGAATCGCCTAGTATTCCCTTTGTGATAATATTTATAATTGTTTTGTGAATTCGACTCGCAAAATGCAGAACCAATTATATTTATTTACCACAATTCAGTACAAGAGACAGTTGTACGTTTGTCCGCTCGGACAAACAACCCTCTATTATTATAAATTTGACCAAGTTCGTGAATCAATTAATAACATTTACTCCACCGAATTTCGCGTAGAGATTGTTTTATTCCAAATACCTCAAATTATACTAATTGCGGCTTTGAGTACGAATGAAAATTCGCATACCGTCCATGAGCAATTAAATGCATCGGTCCCGAATTCACGTCGTCGGTAACAATCGAGCAAACCGTACTTGAATTCAAAAATAGAATTTGTGTGTGCACTTCAATCAAAGTTTTGTGCATTGAACATGCTGAACGATTTAAGCTATTTTTATTTATTTAATCAATTTCCGGAAATCGATAGTTTGTATTTCATCAGTCTGTACATGTGTGGTACATAAAGAAAATAAAACTAATTATGGATTTCCTTCTTATGAGTTGTGAGTTTACCTCTAATAAGACAACATGTTAAAAATGAAAATAATGAAATTTATGAGAAAATTATGTAATAATAATAACAATAATATATCTTTATGGAACAAAAATTTAAAGATTTATAACTACAAAAAAAGTATACAATAGTTTAAAAGTTGCATAAGTACAAAAGTTAATAATGGTAAACAATATACATATAACAGTAGGTACTTAAAGAATAGAGATTTATAATTATAAACGTAGGTTTCTCGTAACCTGCCTCACTAGGCTACCCTGTGTTGAGGCAGTAATTTTACGTCAATTTATAATTCTGTGAAAATACCTACACCTATATTAGAAAATAATCGCACAATAGATTGGTTGCATTAATAATAACAATAACATAGGTACAATAGTGACAGCATTGGTTCATTACTAATTTCGAATTTGGGTGAGTGCACCGGTAAATGCCCTATCATTATTTTTTATCCAAACTTTTGTGATGTTTTTTTTTAAATTTTTTTGTGAATCACATTTTTTATACTAATTGGAAGAATGTTGTAAAGTCTTGTTGCAAGGTATCTGAAGCCACGTTGACCAAAAGTAGTATGAGTTATGGGAATTTGTAGTAATTCTTTGTTATTGTTTCGAATATAGCGAGTATTTAATCTTTTTTCATAGTATTTATGTATATTTGTGAATAGATGAGTGAGGATTGTTTTTGCGTATATCTGCCGAACATCATACACATTCATAATATTAAAGATTAAGTTCGAATCTGTAATTAGAGGTAGTCTAAGAATTAAGTTTATGATAGTTTTCTGTGCCTTTATGATTGGGTCTAGTGCTGATGCAGTACCGCCTCCCCATGCTATGATACCATACTCAATAATAGATTGACAGACTGCAAAATAAATCATTTTCAAGTATTGTAAGTCGAGAAAGTTTCGTATCGTTCTAAAAAAGTGCATGGTTTTTCTTATTTTGTTTGCAATTATTTGAGTGTGAATATTCCATTTGAGATATGGATCAATTGTGAGGCCGAGATACTTCATCTGTGTAGTGCGCTCAATGTAGGGACACTGACAAGATTCATCGGAATTTAAACATGTGTGTATTCTAATAGAGGCGTCATCATGAGGTTGACCTGTTATATTTATGCTTGATGTGACATATTTAGTTTTCTCAGTGTGAAATGTGAGCGTATTTGTATCTAACCACTTTTTTATAATGTTTATATCCGTTTCAGCTTTTTTGTAAACAGCTTGCCAAGTGTCAGCTTCAAATAGTAAAACAGTGTCATCGGCAAAACTAACTATTTTTTACCTGAATGTTAATGTTACATAAGTCGTTGATATATAAAAGCAACAAAGACGGTCCTAATATGTAAAACAAAAAATCGCTCATAACAAGTTAGAAAAGCATTTATTTTATGGATCTCATTCTGGTGGTAATGGAAAAAAATAACAGGATGTTTATTATTATTTTTTATATATAACTCCCTCGCAAGAGCGCCCTCGTCTGTAAGTGTAAAGACAGGGGAATTAAGTCGCCACGTCGTGTGGGGCGGGTGAAGGAGGGGGCTGTCGGAAGGTATTTATTAACATGGTATTCAAGAGGTGCGCATTATATAAAGGAGGAAAAACAGATGCCGGTATTTCGTTCCACATACGAACCGACTTACACAAAACCAGTCGAAAGAAACGACCCGTCCTTGTGAATCCAACATCAATTATGAATAGGTGTTCCGCTCTTATCCGTCAAAATTCACGCACGTGCACCTGTGCTCCGGGGATTAACGCTGCTAGCTCCTTAGAGCAGGCTCCATTAAAATGCATGTAGAATAGACACAGCATCTCTAAACTGCGTGTGTGCATTAGGGATCGCAATCGGCCTGTTAACGAAGGATTGTCAATCACACGGACTTCCCTCCTTTACATAGAATCAAGTTGTTTATATTTTTTATGAATTTTAAAAAATTATTTTCAAATTCAATTGCTGGGCGTGACTTGAGATTTATACAGGGTTAGCAGCTGGTCACTATTGAATATTCTGCTAACCCTGTAGTTTCTTGGAAGCCAGATTTGCTCTGGCTTCCATGGAACCCCGATACCTGAGCCAGGCTGATATACTTACTCCAAGCATTTCAATGGAGCCTTTATTGGGGACGGTGCTCTGTCAAATTGTACTAGATAGTAATTATCTCCCTCTTTGCCGAAATCAGACACGCTTGGGTTTTTGAGACGTTGAAACTGACCAGGTTGGCCTTACCCCAGGCCCGAATCTTTTCGAGGTGGCGGTCAATTTTTTGTCTCAAGACTTCCAGAGCTGTTTGGACATCATAAGTGGAAGGCAGCTTGTCAAAAAGATAAACCTCGTGAACAGTGCTATCGTTTGCGTAGCAATGTATTGGTACACATTTAACGATTTCGTTGAAATGAAACAAAAACAGCGTCGGTAACAGCAAAGATCCCTGTGACATCCCCGCATTAATTTAATTTAATTTTAAACAATTATTATATATACCGGGTGTAACAGCACGTACCCGAAGGATTTTATTCGGCAAATATTTGGAGTAAAAAATGTAGAAAAACAATAAAATTATATTTCCATCACACTTTTTTGTACTCCACTGAACATCTTCTTTTTGTACTCCAAATACGCTCAGCAAATGCTGGCTAAAATCCTTCAGATATGTGCTCTTACCATAGACTTCCAAATTTAATAGTCGAGAAGATATAGATGAGGGGTCAAACCAAACTGTGGGGGCGAAGAGAGGAAAGATGACTGTGATTCGTTAAAAAATCAATCCGACAGTATATAGGCATCTCGCATTATAATATCACCATTTAGTTCTTAAAAGCAAAATCTGCTTTTGAATGAATAGACCTTTTTACATGGGAGCGCGAATTGCTCGCCACGTTTTTAAAATATTTGTGAAGTCCGAATTCGGCGAAGTAAAGTTCGCCACTTTTCACAGACGAATATTTTGTTGCCGTATTTAGTTAAGACACTTTTACAAATGTTTCATAATTTACTTACCCCTGTAACCAGCGACGAGCTCACTGGAGAACCGCCCTTATTCGTTATGATCGACATATTTTAGGGTGTAATGTACAGCTCAAGCTATCATTTTTGCTGTGTAATTTCGTAAAATGTACGATGTGAGCTCGACACTGGTCAGGACAAGAATGATGACGTCACATTTTTTGACGTAAGCCCAGCCAGCTCCATGGAACCGGTATGGGGAGGGGGAAATAATACGCTTTTATCACTTAGGGCAGGTCTATATATATTCATGTCTATGGCTCTTACATAATAATAAGTATATATAATAATAAGTAGGTATATATAATAATAAGTTTGTTTATTTCAGCTGAACAAAGCGGTGAATGCTATACTCTGTCATGTATATAAAAATATACATTTATAAAATTACATTATATTATTACATATAACAAAATACAACGTAAAGATAAATTAAAATAAAATAGTAAAAATATTTAGTACTTATATATTACGGAGGCTTGGAGTAAATTGTCAATTTTATACGTAAGAGTAGGTGTACGATTATAAGCACTCGTTATAAGCACTGCTGAAAACCAGCTTCGTTCCGGGAGAAATCCTGAATGTAGCTGAGTAGTGAACCAATTGTCAATAGAATCGATGTAGTAAAAATTGATAAGATGTATAAATGTGTAAAAATCTGTTGAAAAATAAATGTTTTTAATATTATTTGATGCGGATGGAAAGAAGAGCCGTCAACTACGATTGAATTGAAGGATATAACATTAATTAAGTTCAATACAGAATTATTAGAATTCAGTTAAAAACAACAACGACAAAAAATCAATGTCACTAATAATTCAGATTTTTTTCAGCATTTATAAATGATGTCTTCTTATGAGAAGACATCATTTACACACAACAAATTTAATTCGTAACAGAATTATTAAACAACCGAAAAGTTTTTCATGACAAGGACGTATCAGAAAAATACTCTTTTATGGACCTTTTATATTTATTCATCTCGCAATTGCGGATGCGCATTTTTGATGTTATGTTATAGTATTGAATCTTGTTTAGCAACTTCGAACACTGAAATTTACACAGGAATAATGCATCGCTTAGAGCTTAGATAGTCAAGAGCCTCACCTCCGAGGGGTAAGACTCTTGACTCGCATTCCGAAGGTCGCGTGATCGCATTCCACGCAAATAAATTTTATTTGATTAATTTGTGTTATTTCACAATTGATTAATTAAAAATAATATATATAGTAGGTATATTTGCGGTACGTTCCAGAGTAGAAGATACTCTCAGTATCGCCCTGGTGTAAGACTACCATTCAGAATTGAAACGTTGCTTGAAACGGCTTGAGTAGCCTGGTACTTCCCCACTTTCCTCACCTACCTTCAACCTAACAAAACACCCCGATTGAGGATGCCATAGTCTCACTGGCTCCATACAGGAACAGCTGGGACTCTTCTAAAGTATTCACGCTAAAAAAATCTCTACGTGATGTCTTCGTACACTCAATGAATCAAGTGTATTAATGTAAATGTATGAAGTATGCATCAATTGCAAAATTTATCAAATTTTTACTTACATTATAGTTTTCTCATTTATAAGGCGGACGGAGCGTTGCACACAGCGCTCTATTCCGCTGAATTTAACAATAAAAATGACAAATATTTTTTATTGTTTAATAGCGGAATGGAGGGCTGTGTGCAATGCTCTGTCCGCCATATAAATGAAAAAATAATACAATATAAGATTTACAATAGGTAGAAATGACCTACCAATATAAAATAACATTATAAGATATTAAAACAATAAAGGAAATTTCGCAATGCGTGTACGTTTAGCACTTGTATTAGTGTGATTTGAGGGAAAATCTCCATTCCCCATCTGTGATGTAGAGGCGCGCTGTGCCACTGGACTACAGCCTGGTCGAAAGTGTTCTCGGATTTCCGGAAGCGCTGGTTCGTTCTGTTGCGTATCAAAGCAGCGAAACCATTTACCCTTCTCTGCAAACATCTGCGAGGCGCTGCTTCTCCAGGGGAGGCCGAACAGTGCTCTGAAAACGTGACTACACTGTACTCGGAGCGTGTTCATGACACATTGTGTATATGTGGTCCGGAGTTTGGAAGTGCACAGGCTCATGCAATATGTCTGGAATTGCTGTTTCTTTACCAGATTACTAAATCCTGTTAAATCTCCTGGCAAGCATGTTGGCTCGCACGCTCAGTGCTCTTTTCCGACGCTCTATGTTAGTTATGATCCCAAATTAATTAATATGATTCATGAATCTGAGCCACAGATCATTGTCTCTATTGCGTTTAAAAACGGGTAGTTGCATCAATAAACTCCAACTTTTTGCATGCTTATTTATATGATGTTATACATATTTTATGTTATAAAAATTATATGTTGTGTAAGTCGGTTATATGCTTGCAGTCTTTTCTTTTTTTGGTTTTGATATATTTTAAATAAAATAATAATATCTATAAACACCCAAATGAACACCCAACCCCCTAAACATTTACATGATGTTGCTGCTAATTATTTTACACTCTACTATCATGTTTTGTGTTAGGAACATTTTTTGTATTACTGGCACGTATCATCTACATATATATGTATGTAAACATTAACATCTGTAAACTTTATAGAAATAAATAAAATAACTTCTAAAAGATAATTCACAATATTTTTTTAGTCCTTCCCACTAGAGGTGTACTGAGGCGGACTAAGTTTTAATATTAAATTTTTATTTAAATTTTCACCACGTTACGGTGAAAATTCGTAAATGACCGTGAATGTGAAACCTTACTAATTTCATTTTATTTATTTATTTGAGACACCAACGGGATATTTTTAAAACATTTTTGTGGGTAATATAAAACAAATTAAAATACAAATATAAATATCCCTAGATTAATGTGTCTGCAGTAATCACATTTGCATAGAAATGAAAACATGATTTTAACCCACAAATCACTAATAGAAATTGTCATTTTGCCGGAAAACTCACGAGCATGACCCAAGCGCCAGTCTGTCAAAATGAGATCTTGCCAGTTCTCTCGCAGCACAGTTAAATTCTTAGCTACAATTCATGAAAAATCGAAAAGGCGTTTCAAGGTCATCAGCTCTTTTTTGTGTCGAGGGTTACTTAATTTTTTTAAGTAATAATTCTTAATAGAAATTGTACAGTCTTTATTCAACGTGTTACTAAACCCAGTTTAACGGTTGGGAAGAGTTTTTTTATTATTAAGGCTGTGATTATTTTAGCTCCCATAATGTTTTGTTTTTCAAAATGTTAAGTATATAATTCATCTTCTTTGATTTCTTTACGCCAGGTTATGATTTGTTTTTCTAAACCCTTTGCATTATCCGTTTTCTTTATTGCTGGTCGAAGTGAATTATAAAGCTTTTTTATTAAAAAAGAAAACCAAAAATATTCCCGGGTTACGAATCACCTATCAATAATTTGAACATACTGCCACCAAGGTAAGCGAAAAATGTGGCTCAGCTTAATAAGCTTAATGAAGAGATATTTATATTTCCTTTTTCCAAAAACAGTTTTAAATTAATAATACTATTCCGGTTAGTTCTTGTGTTTTGAAGATGTCGTTTCTTCGTTTTTTTTTGTAATTAAAAAAATGTTAAAAAAATAAATCATTCTTAGCACAGATATCTATTTTATATATTGTACCTTTGGGAGTGCAAATGACTTGAAGATTTCTTTTGTTGGCTTCCTTAGGGGAGCTTTTAGGATGGTCTTTATGTTTCCCTTTTGGGTTTTTAGATAGTTGTTTCATATGATTTGTTGTAGCAGATTCCCATCCTAGTAGATGTACCACATTCGAGACAGGAGTGGCGGGCATAGTCAACTTATTTTAACCCCTCAGGCCTCGGCCATATTTTATCAGAGGAGCAAAATATTTCCGCTTTGCGATAAAATCCAAGTAAATGGAATATTTCTGAAAGTATTCGAAAACAAAAACTGTTTTCAAAGGTGATATTTTATAATTCGAAATAAACATATAATTTTTGAAGTAGGTACATAGATTTTGCAAGCAAACATGAAAAAAGTTTTAAAATGACTCACCTTACGTTGTTTCTAACTAAAGATAATGGTAATGAAAAAATAAAAACACATAGCTATTTTATTATTAATTTTATCGTCTCCTCCCTTTTTTTCGTTTCATGCAAAAATAAATAATAAAAAAATTCCCTCCTTTCATAATTTTTTTTCAAATGCGATCTGGAACCTTTTTATTCATAAAGGAGTACTTTTTCCTTTTTTGTGGTTAACTTTTAGATTTGCATATAACGCATGGTATTTTCTCTTTCTAACACCATTTAGAGCATATTTCTCTCTATGATAGTAAGGGAGACACAACGATTTTTGCGAACTATACGGATTGTTCCGAAAATAAAAAATTCAAATATTTTTGAAAAAATATGTTTTGTAACATGTATTTATATGTGTATTATCACTTATAATATAATAACACCCTTCCTTCAAGATCAAAGAATAATTACGCACTCTTTCCTCTCCTAAAACGGTGTTTTTGTTTCTTCCAGGTGTGACGGCCGGCAAGCTGGCCTCGTCAGCGGGTAACCCTGCCCCTCCCGTCCTGTGGCGAGTGCGCAGGAAACCGGGTAAGTCTTACTTCACCATACTACAGATTTGCAAACTTATCTGTGCAGCCGCCACACTGGGACCCTGAGACCCTTCGCACACCATCCTCAAATATGACATGGGTGAAGTTAATATTGAAAAATAACCTTTTTTGTACTGGTAGTTCGATTATCTACAGCAGCGGTGGTCACACTTTTCTGGTCAAGGGCCACATAGGACAATGTGAGGTATCACCGCCGGGGGGGGGGGGGGGGGGGTGTTTTACCTTTTTGTTTAGCAAGTTAAAAAAGCAATTATTTTGTATTTAAGTCCGGGTTGCTACTTCCTCCCTTCTTGTGTTCATGATATATTGTCAATTCTTAATAATAATAATACACGTAAAATCATTATATTATATTAAAAAAAAATTGTGTAGATATGTACTGGAATCTTTCAGTTCAATTTTCATCCACTTCCCGAACTATCGGAATGCGTGAATTTTCGTAAACGTGACAAAAATGATTACAATAAATACAATAACAAAAATTAACCAATATTAAAGTTTATTTTGCTTTATTAGCACGTGATTAGCGTGTTTTTGGTCTTCTTTTGACCATTTTTTTACCTACCTACAACCTCACTGTGCCATCTCTACGCCCTCTATTTCTCTCTGGATCTTCTACTGCCCCCCTGAAAGTTTCAAACGAAAATATAATTAATAGTAAAAAAACGGATAATATTATTGTTTGTACATGAAACAAAATATATTTAAAAAGAAAACGGCAGATATTTGTGCGGGTCGCAAAACACGAATAATATAATTAATTGTACATGAAAAAAAAAATTAAAAAGAAAACGGCAGATATTTGTGTGGGCCGCAAAAAACAGATAATATAGTTGTAAATGAAAAAAATATATATTTTAAAAGAAAACGGCAGATATTTGTGCGGGCCGCAAAAAAACGGATAATTTAATTGTACATGAAAAAAATATATATTTTAAAAGAAAACGGCAGATATTTGTGCGTGCAGCAAAAAAAGGATAATATAATTAATAGTACATGAAACAAAATATATTTAAAAAGAAAACAGCGGATATTTGTGCGGGCCGCAAAAAACGGATAATATAATTGTACATGAAAAAAATATATATTTAAAAAAAAACGGCAGATATTTGTGAGAGCCGCAAAAAACGGATAATATAATTTTACGTGAAAAAAAAAATATTTAAAAAGAAAACTGCAGATATGTGTGTGGGCCGCAAAAAACGGATAATTTAATTGTACATGAAAAAAATATAGTTAAAAAGAAAACGGCAGATATTTGTGCGGGCCGCAAAAAAAAACTGATAATATAATTGTACTTGAAAAAACATATATTTAAAAAGAAAACGCCAGATATTTGTGTGGGCCGCACAAATATCCGCCGCGGGCCGCAGTTTGACGACCACGGATCTACAGTATCGACGTCCCAGACTGCTCAGATTAGATTGTCGATTATACCTGCTTTGTTTTCTCCGATATTTTTTGATGTTGTAAAATCTTCTGTTTCGCATGTATATTTTTGGGCGCTTTCTTTGTTAATTCTTTGCGAGGCAGTGCTTTTAAGCGATTTTTAGTTATTGTGGATAATTTTTTTTTTCTTAATTTATTTTAATCTCCAAAACTACGCCTACAATGCCTACTTGGTTTGTCTTTTAAAATATATATTTTTAATTCCTAATATTCAGCAGTGCTCATTTCTTCTGGGTTGGGACTAATATCTATGATGTATTTCTTTAAATACTATGTGGCATGCTGTGAAGAATGGTGAAAATATAAGAAAAAAATATATTTTGAATATAAATTTTGATTTAAGAGGGAGTCACCGGAGAAAACCCGATATGTCATTTTTAAATCAAATTTTAGACGTATTGACTCTGTAGGGGCGTGTAAATAGCCCCTGACACTAAGGGATGACTACCCTATGTAAAATTAACGAAAATTGAATTCTTCCCTATGTGACACAAAAAAACAGTTGACCCAGCAATCTCAAAAACCAAAGTGAAAACAAACAAACACTCACTCAGAGAATGCAGCTCAGCCACGATGTCCACACAAAAAGACACTTCTTTTCAATAAAAATGTCAAGGCGATATCGCATAATCTTGACAGATGTTTCGCACAGCAAGGAAGTTTCAACTATGAAAAATTTGCATATTAATAATGCGTGCCGAAAACCCAATCTTAGGTACAACAATAATTCACTCACTGGATGAATTATTCTTATGACTGACCAGGAGAGACATCTCTTGGCCTTTTACTGACACTCCCGTCAGACGTAATTGCTTGATTCACAAAGGTAAGGAAACGCATGAATACACTGCATCTCAAGTCACATAGGTTCAATTCAATACAATACAAAACCCATAGATGGCGCCCTTATGGTCTTATAGCATAAATTATCAATTTAAAGAAATTAATGCCCAAATATATTTATGGCGCGTATCCATATTCCCCGCCTTGGAAGTTCGTAGAGCTTACAAAAGAAAGAATATAAAAATACAAATGAAACAAGAAATGAAATAGAAATAAAGTGACTATTCACCGGTAATATTCAGGAATGACACGCATTGGAGATTCTCAGAATCTCACAACATAAAGAAAAATAACTAAAAATACAATGTAATAAAGTTCAATTGACCAAGATAACGGATATTAAGTAATGCCATGTCTGGGTCAGAGATCATTGAACAATGACTAAAATCAAAAAAAAAAAATAATAATAAAAAAAATAAATAAAAATAAACAAAAATAGATAAAATATAAAATTATTGCGTTGGAATGGGATATAATTTGACAACCGGACGTTTAAAAGAACCAAATCTTGTCTTTACCGTCGCAACGCGAACAATTTTATCCATTCCGGGATGGATTTCAGTTATCACGCCTAAAGGCCAATTTAACGGAGGGGAATCTTCTTGTCCCACTAGTACGACAGTTCCGATATCAATCGGATGACCAGAAGTAGTCCACTTCTGCCTGACTTGCAAGGTGTGCAGATACTCTGAACGCCACTTCTTCCAGAAGGACTGAACCATGCTGTCTAATAATTGCTTACGCTGAGTCAAATTGATTTTACCGTCTGCCAGGACAGAAGCAGGCAAGTACTGCAATGGTGTCGACATTAAAAAATGCGCAGGCGTAAGGACTTCTGGATAAGGGTCAGAAGACATAACTGTAAGTGGACGCGAATTCATTATGCACTCAATTTGAACTAGCACAGTCTGTAACTCCTCATAGGTGAGAAGCTGAGTTCCAATCACACGGTACAAGTGTGTCTTCATGCTCTTTATGTTCGACTCCCACATACCCCCAAAATGAGGCGCGCGTGGTGGAATCATTTTCCACTCTATACGACGCTTAGCGAGTTCGCGCTTTAATGAGGGCTCATATTCAGATTCAACCAAAAACTTGTAGAGGTCATCTAATTGTGCCTTCGCACCCACAAAATTAGTACCATTATCTGAATACAAGCATGTTACCGGGCCACGCCGAGAAATAAAACGGCTGAAAGCAGCCAGGAAAGCATTTGAAGTTAAGTCAGAGACCAACTCAATATGAATAGCCTTGGTCACAAGGCATACGAATAGACAAATATATGCCTTTTGAGAATGTTGTCCTCTCCGACGAGTCAGCGTAATACGGAGTGGACCTGCGTAATCTACACCGGTATGTACGAAGGCCTTTGCTTCTGCAACACGATATGACGGTAAATCTGCCATCTTCGGTGTAGGATGCGATGGATTTAAGCGGAAGCAACAATTGCATTTCCGCACCATCGCCCTAATAACAGTCCTAGCATCTAATATCCAATAGCGTTGACGTAAGATAGACATAAGAAGTCCTGGGCCTGTATGACAGTTCACGACATGAAAGTGAGCGATGATCAGATCGACAACACAGTCATGTTTGGGAAGCAAAACCGGATGTTTAACCTCAAAAGGTAAATCCGATTTAGAAAGCCGCCCCCCAATACGTAACAGATTATCTCCATCAAGAAATAGAGATAAACTCTGAAGTCTTTTGGAATGAAATTTGCCTTCCTGGAGTGCAGCAATATCTCCTGCAAAATGAATACTCTGCACAGCACGAATCACAGCCTTTTCAGCAGTCATAAGATTATTGACCGTTCCAGAGGAAAGTGATATCTTTTTTATGAATCGGAGGACATAAACAACAATCCTTAGTAGTTTATCCCAAGTGGATATACGCTGAGCCAGTTCACTCAGGACCGATTTTTCACCCTGAAATGTTGCAATGAGCACATTAGCCTTGTGTTCAGGCATTTCACCAGTATTGGTAGGGTGAAACGGTTTTAATGGCCATTCCAAAGGTGGGCTGCGAATCCATGATGGGCCGTTCCACCATAAATCATGTGAAACGAGTTGGGAAGGAAGCATGCCACGAGAAAGGCAGTCGCTCGGGTTTTCACTACCAGCAACATGGTAAAAGTTCTCTGGAGACAAATTTTCTTGGCACTGAGCTACGCGATTACTAACAAACACCGACCAGCGATGCGGTGAAGAATGTATCCAAGAGAGCGCAACGGTAGAATCGGAAAACGCATATGTTCCTGCAATAGGAAGACGCTCAGAATAATTATCTTGAACCGTCCGTATTAATTTGGACATCAATACTGCGGCACAGAGCTCCAAACGAGCGAGGGTCGTCACTTTGGTGGGAGAAACCTTTGATTTTGCGCACAACAATCTCACTGTAATTTTTCCAAACAGATCAGTGGTGTGCAAATAAATCACAGCCATAACCATTCATGCTTGCATCGCAGAAAGCAACAACGAGCACCGTACTGTCTTTCAGGACACCAACATGGCGAGGGATTTTTATCATTGAAATTAGCGGAAATTCCTGTGTAAGCGCCGAAAACCGACGAATAACGCTATCAGGGGGTGTATCATCCCAACCAATGTTGCACAGCCATAGCTCTTTGATAAGTAATTTAGCGTACAGAATGACAGGGGCGACCAAGCCGAGGACATCAAATAAACGGGCGACTATGGAGAGTATGCTCCGCTTTGTGCACTTCTCCTGAACATAAGATGTCGTAAAGAAGAAGCTGTCATCAGCTGGTTCCCACGAAAGGCCCAACACCTTAGAGGTATTGTTAGAACCAACAGTGAAGTCCACTGGGCTGCGGTGAGAATCCGGGAGGTTCTCAAGTACAAATTGAGAATTACTAGTCCATTTTACTAAATCAAAGGCACCGGACTTAAACAACGAGATTAATTCTCGAGAAAGACGTATGGCGCTGGGCTCATCTGCAATAGAATAGACCAGGTCGTCCATATACAGCTTGGACTCTGCCACTTTGGCAGCATCCGGGTAATGTGGTCTCATATCTTGGGCCAACTGGCGAACCGTCCGCATTGCTAAGTATGGACTTGCCGTCAAGCCGAAAGGAACTCGATTGAACTGAAAAGTTCGTATGAGACCATTATTTGAGAATCGAAATAAGATCCTCAGGTATCTGCGATGCTTGCTAGGAACTTCAATCTGTAAGTACATTTGCTTTATATCCGCAGTCATAGCGATGGGAAAAAGACGAAAGTCAAGCAAAAGCAGAAACAAATCGGCTTGCAAATTGGGACCAGTATGAATAATGTCATTCAGTGACAGCCCTGTGTGTGTTTTAGCACTAGCATCGAGCACAATACGAGGCATTGGTTTGTCTGGACGAGTGACAGCATGATGTGGGATGTAATATCCATCTTCTGTTATATCAGACTCTGAGACTTCTGATAGGTAATTATTTTCAATATATTCACTGATAACCTTGTTATAATTCTCCTGCAAAGCAGGGGAATGTTTAAATTTTCGCTCCAATGCCAAAAATCGGCGTTGGGCAGCAGTACGAGAATTACCCAATTGTCTTGGATCTTTACAGAAAGGTAAAGCAACAGAATATCTACCATCATCAGTGCGAGAAATTGATGAAGTAAAGAGATTCTCACATTCTGTCTCCTCCGGACTTAGAAATTTTATATTAGGTATCTCTTCTAACAGCCAAAATTTTTGCACTAAATCATTAAGTGCGAGTGCCGAGAATGATGTGTTTGTGTTGAGCACATTATTGGGGTAATCACCCATCAACACGAAACCGAAAGCGGTCGATAACGCGGGGGGTGCACTAGTACCCGATTCAACCCTGTTCCCTAAATAAATATATGGGAACAGTTGTGCACCGATGACGACATCCACGCATCCAGGAATATTCCATGTTAAGTCTGCGAGAGGTATGCCCTCTAAGTACCTCATATCACCCTTGGCTATATAGTGATTAGGTAATTGATCGGTGATACTGTCAACGACAAGCGCATGTATATTATATTTATTCTCTGGGTATACGCGAGACTCAATATCCAAATACACGTAACCGAAAATTGGTCGAGACGTTGATCCAATTCCTTTGACAAACGAATTACTCAAAGGAATTATTGGTAAATTCAGAGTCTTACAACAATCGACCGTAATCAAATTATTTTGAGAGCCATTATCAATTAGGCACCGAACAATAACTTTATTTCCGTTTTTAAGCTTCGCGTATACTTGTGCGGTCGAAAGTAAAATAGAAGAGTTCGGTGTTACTTTGGCACAAAGCGAACACGAAGGATTGACATTCGCGGTCCCCTCCACTTGCTTATCACCAATGCCAGTTCCATTGATGCTGGATGACACTGGAGGGGGGACTGACGGTTCTTCACTGGTAGGTACTTGCGACGTATGTACATGAGTATTGGTTTTCATATTATTTACACTGCCGAAATGTAAGAATGTATGATGACGTTTATTGCACAAATCACAAACTAACCCCGATTTGCATGACTTGATTGTATGTGAACCACTAAGGCAATTTACACAGGCATTTTTCGATTTTATAAATTCAAATCGAGCCTGTGGGGAACTCATACATTTAAACTTTGAGCAAACGTTGATTAAATGATCAGTTTTGTTACACAGAATACATCCTTTCGGCGGAGCTGAGAAGCGCGGAATATTCGCATTACTCGCGACGAACGATTTAGTATTATTTGATCGGGAGGACGAAATGGGATGCGTTTTATTTACGACACCATGCGAGTTACTCGTTCGTTCTAAAATCTTTACTTGATCTTGTACAAACGAAACTAACTCATTATAAGAAGGAATTTCTTTATTACGAACTGTCAGCTCAAAGTTCTGAGCCGTCTGTGAATCAATTTTTCTTACCGCGCAGTGAAACAAAATAAAATCAGTTAAATCTTCAATACCTAACTGCTTTAATGCCGACACTGACGAAGAATATCTTTCAATGAAAGAATTGAGACTGGCAGATGTATTCGTGCAGTTTTTCGCATCGAGAATATTATTTAAATAATGTGTTCCTAGTGTACGTTTATCTTGATATTTTTTAACTAAACTCTCCCAAATGATCTGATATGTATCACCCGAAGGCACAATGCCTGCGGTTATGTTCAAAGCCCCATGTGTGAGTTTTCCGACTAAGTACTGCACACGCTGCGAGTCAGTTAGCTGTCTATTATTATGGATATTGGCTTTAAATGACTCAAAAAATTTCGACCAACTTTCATTCTTACCATCGAAGGTTGGAAGATCTATTGCAGGAAGATTAATCATACACGGCTCCCGCGACTTATTTTGTGACGTCAGTGACTCTCTTACAGAAGTTTTCATATTCGATCTAGTTCGTTTGACCTTCAAAAAAAGATCATCAAAAGCATTTAAAGCTTGAAAATCTGGTTTAAATTCTGGATTTAAAGTTAACTGACGATCATTGATGCTATCTATAATATTTTCAAATTGACTTCGCATTTGATCAATCATCTCTGACTGAGCCATAAACACTTCGTTATTTCTTGACTCAAAATTAGATATATTATTTGTTGCATTATACAGATCGTTCATACGAACAAAAAGATTTTCCTTTTTTGCGTTTAAAAGAATAAGCGATCTGTCTTGAGCCTCATCAAAACCCTCCTCCGTAATTCTTGGCATTTTTTATATATGCGAAAAGATTACCACAAAATTTTACAATAATGTTACAATGTTAATAATTAATTAATAATAATGTTGCGAATAATTATCCAAAATTACGACAATTCTGCGAACAATGTTAACAATTAATTAATAATAATAATGTTGCGAATAATTATCCAAAATTACGATAATTCTGCGAACATCCAAATATGTCATCCAAAAGCAAAAAACAAGACCAGCTATAGTTCTCAAAAAAATGAGAGGTACTTCAAATTTACCAAAAAAAATACGTAAATTCAAACATCCATGTAATTAAGCTATAATCTCGAATTGAATGTATGAATGAATTAATAATCCAGGCTACGAAGGACCAATAAATATGTAGGGGCGTGTAAATAGCCCCTGACACTAAGGGATGACTACCCTATGTAAAATTAACGAAAATTGAATTCTTCCCTATGTGACACAAAAAAAACAGTTGACCCAGCAATCTCAAAAACCAAAGTGAAAACAAACAAACACTCACTCAGAGAATGCAGCTCAGCCACGATGTCCACACAAAAAGACACTTCTTTTCAATAAAAATGTCAAGGCGATATCGCATAATCTTGACAGATGTTTCGCACAGCAAGGAAGTTTCAACTATGAAAAATTTGCATATTAATAATGCGTGCCGAAAACCCAATCTTAGGTACAACAATAATTCACTCACTGGATGAATTATTCTTATGACTGACCAGGAGAGACATCTCTTGGCCTTTTACTGACACTCCCGTCAGACGTAATTGCTTGATTCACAAAGGTAAGGAAACGCATGAATACACTGCATCTCAAGTCACATAGGTTCAATTCAATACAATACAAAACCCATAGATGGCGCCCTTATGGTCTTATAGCATAAATTATCAATTTAAAGAAATTAATGCCCAAATATATTTATGGCGCGTATCCAGACTCTTTTCCACAAAAATTATAAATTGAATCCGAAAGATTGTTCTTTTATCTAGTAAAGGGATGTTTTAAATTTTGAGAAAAAAATGTCTATTTTTTAGTATAATAAGGTTGTACCATAGGTCGTTGGCAGATATGTTAAATTTTCAAACAATATTTTGTTTTATACAACACACATTTCATATCTTATAATCATGCGGTAAAATAAATCAATAAATTATCTGGGAAAACTATGTTTCAGAATTTTAATTTTAGTTTAAATAAAATCACAAAAAAAAGATCCGCCCACGTGTTTTGAGACGAAAATACTTCAGTTTATCTCATATTTATTTACGGTCTTACAAACTAATATATTTAAGATTTTTTTAACATTCTTATTTACTTAGACATTATTGAAATATTATAAATACTTTTGATCAAAAAATAATTACAAAAAGTACTTAATTTTAATAGTTTTATCATCACGCCTTTCAGAATTTTTGGATGTCGAGACAATTGCATTAGAGCCTCTTGAAGGGGCCCAGCGCATTGCAATGTATATATGGAAATAAAATCGATATTGAGTTATAATTTTAAGAAGCTGATACGGAGAATAATTAATCTTTCTAATTGGAACCGCCCTGTACAACCGTAAGAACATCTTTCGATGAAATTTGGATTCTAGGCCGCTGGCTGGTTAAAGGCCCTTAATTGTAGTCTTTTTAAACGACTTCAAAAAAGGACGAGGTTCTCAATTCGACTGTATTTTTTTATGTTTGTTACCTCAGTTCTTTCAACTGGGTGAACCGATATTGATGATTCTTTTTTTTTTAAAGCTGGTGCTTCCCGTGTGGTCCCATTTCCAGTTCTGACAATGGCATCCATGAGAAAACCATATAAGTCTTAAATTTGCATTAAGTATGTGCGCGACAAATGGACGAATAACTCAATATCACTCCAACCGATTTCGATGATTCTTTTTTTATTGGAAAGGAGTACTTCAAGGGTAGATTGATGAGAATTTGGTTTGGTTCTGATTATCGGATCCATGACAAAGTAACGGAACTCTTCAATTCTTTAGAGCAAAGTTTAGCAAATTTCTTAGTAGCAAATTAACGATATTCGGCCGAATCTTTTATAGACTATCCGGATCTTTGAGTCACCTACCGTAACGTCGTTATGGTCAAGTAATGTTTGTCTCATATGAGCAGCACGTTTAGTAGGTCTACCCACATTCAGACAAATTAGTTAGTGTACTTCAGATTCACTAAAAATAAAAAAGTAAACAAAAATTTTAACAAAAAAAACGACTTTAAAAAATGCACTAAAAAGTAAAAAAATAATTTCGGTGTCAGCCGAGGTACCCGGCCCGGCGAGTTCACTTGACAGCTCCCCTCCCGCCACGGCCCCGCTCATGCCTCTCGCCTCGTTAAGTCGCGCATCCGACACAAGCAGATCTCACCTATAACTATGTATGTAGTTACAAACCTACCTTGGCTGACACCGACTCCCAAAATAACAATCGTACCTACATATTGATGACTAGAAAAAGTAAGTTGATTATTAAGTTGTAGAAGAATACGAAATTATTTTTTTACTTTTTAGTGCATTTTTTTAAGTCGTTTTTTGTTTTGTTAAATTTTTTGTTTACTTAATTATTATTCAAATTGGAAACTAGTAATCTAGGGCTTATTTCATCGCTAAAGTCACTAACCCACTGAATTGAACTAAATTGTTAGAGACATATTTTAATTTGAATGCCTGAAATTCTTTTCTATTATTATGCGGGTAAAATCCGATACGCAAATATTAAAGTTATGTAACATAATTTAAGAGAAGTATTACATAATAGCAGTTTTTTACATTACCTCCACACCGGAGGCCCTAAGGAAAAAATTACCTCAGGGCCTATGTCATCCTTGGGGAGGCTTTGTGGGGGGTCTTTTTAGAAAAGGAATGAGAGGAGGGTAAGAATCTGGGGGTCAATGTGCCCAGGAGTGACGGACGTATGGACCATACCTCGAACTGCGGTGCAAAGCGAAGGGTCGAGAGAGTCCCGCTGGAGAGGTCTAGATTAGGTCTCCCTCAGCCAGTCTCTCCCGATCCGATCCGCCAATCAGTAGGTGGGCAAACGCATTCGCCGCCAAGACCTAGACAAACCTCACCCCATGATCCCGGGCAGCCCTGTTAAGACATCAAATGTAGCGAACCGCTTGAAGGTGACCTATGGCAGGAGTGTTGGTTACTCAATAAATGGTTCCCGTGGCGGCGGTATCCATACCCGCCTCCCAAATTGTGTATTCGTTTGTTTCCCTTAAAAAAAAACAAAGGAGAAGACGCTTGAGGTTTAAAACTTAACAACAAAGAAACTTTATAAATATTAATATTTTCTATAATTAATCTTGAATAATCAACCCTTTTCTCATCAGTTCCTTTAAAGCTTCTTTAAATTATACATTACGTATAATAACACTCTTCTGAAACAACAATTTTCTAAGAAATATCCGGCGTTAATTTTCCAAGACCTTACCACTGTCTTAAAGTGCCGAATTTTTTATACCAGTGAATTAATGCCAGATTTATTGAAAAAATACGGCTTAACTCCTTGGTGGAATAAAGATTGTTTCTTTAATTAGTTTATCCTCTAAAGAGCCATTATATTTTCGATTATTGCTAAGGGCGTGTTTTTATGGAGGTCTATGAAAAAACCTTCGCGAGATTAACATGAAAATTATTATCTCCTTTAACTTAGTACAAGACACGTATTTAATTCCAATCATTTTATTTTTTAAAATGATAAATGAAACAATGTATATTTGTTTAAAGCCGATCGGTTTCGGAACGACTGTTCCTTCCTCAGGGCAAACGTATACTGATTTGACAGTTAGAAAATAGTGGATGGGAACAATGTATTATTACTAAGGATTGTGGTAGGGGTGGAGCCGTTGCTACGGTTTAATGAAGAATGGGTGGGTAGGGGAACATATTATGTTACTTATTCGAAAAGTTCATCGTTCTAAGTTTAAACAATTACAAGGTTAGTAAATAGATTCATTAACATATCATAATATTAAACCTTTTTTCCTTACCCTTATCACAAAAATTATAATTACGTTAAACGTTCAAAGATGGGTATTATTATAGGGGTATATTAAAACATATTTTTTATACAAAAATTAGATATTTTAAACTAATAGTAAATGTATCGTATAGGTTTCTTGATGTAAATTAATATTTCCCTAATTGAGAATAACTCGCGTTTAGGAAGGAAGTATTATCATAACTTCATAAGTTAAATAATTTATTTTAATTTTTTAAAATAATAATATCATATCAAATAATTTCGGAAATATCTACTACCATCAACCTAGACATTCAAATTAATGAACTTACATGTACACAAAAACAGATACCTGTACACTAATATATCACGTCGAAGGCTTTGAAAATGTTGGGATTTATTCTTAGAGTTAGTTCAGCTTTCAAAAATCCACAAACATTTAAGACTCTCTACATATCCTATGTTAGAAGCCATCTGGAGTATGCTTCTACAGTGTGGAACCCTCATTGTTCTACATAAAAAGCAAATATAGAAAGAGTTCAGAAAAAGTTTATGAAATATGTCTCTTATCGCGTGCGAAATGATGAAAACTATGTCCCCGTAAACCTTAAATCTCTTGATCAACGCCGAGATATCAGAGACTTATTAATGCTCTATAAGATTATTCATAACTTCATTGATAGCCCGTACTTACTACAAAATATTCATTTCAGATGTCCATTAAGAGTTACTTGATCTCCAGACACCTTTTATATCCCTAAGAGCAAGACAAATTATCTTGAAAATGTATTTGTAAGAAGAAGCTGTAGCACTTTTAACAGATTATGCCCAAATATCGATGTGTTTAATACAAACCTTAATAAATTCACAGCATGCATTAAAAAATAACACTATTGAATGCCACATGTTTAACTAATAACTTAATATTTTCATTGATTTCTGTATTTCTCTTTTTTATTTTTAGTATCACCATATTTTCTCTCCTACTTTTAGCAGTTCCAATTCAAATAAAATCACTTCCTGAAATATATTATTGATATCCATCAAAATTTAACTGTAATCCCTTGAAAATTTTCAGTTAATTACTTTTTGTAGATTTAAGTAAGAAGATATTATCATAATTGTTTATATCAGGTGTAGGTATTGTATATTTTTGAATTATGGTTCTAAATTGAAATTTGTCGTTATTTTATTGGTCTACGACATACTTATTTTTATCACTGTCAATTATGAATTTTGTACAGACTGTTTATAACGCTAATAAAATAAAATAAAAATAAAATAAAATAAAAAATAATTAACGCAAAAAAAATTAACAAAATTTAAAAAAATGTAGGTTATATAATATACATGCATACATATTTTATATACTGATTTTTTTCCAAGTGCATACAATATTATACCAAGCAATCAATATTGTTTGAAGTGTATTTTAAGTTTATTCTTAAAAAAATCATAATTTTTTCAGCATGTATTTCTTTTAGGGAGTTTGTGAAAACATAATGTAAAATGGTGTTAAGCCGTTGTTGTATTGATTTAGTGATTATTATTTTGTCCCGTGGTTCTAGGTCTGGTTATTAATTAGCCTATCTTGTTGAATTTTAAATAATGCATTTATTTGATAACTTCCATTTAATTGTAATTTTTTAAATTTGAATAATTCACCAATTGAATAATCTGATGGTTTTTTTAGGATTATTTTAATGAGTTTTCTTTGGACTTTTTCCAGTTGTGCTATGGACGGGTTGTTTCAGAACATTTCATCAAATTTCAAAGTTAATTTTCAAGTTCTATGTAAGCCCTTTTCAAGTTATGTAATTATATCAATGTGAGCTAGTTGCTTCACAAGACTGAAATAATATAACTTGGATAGAATTTACACAGAACTTGAAAATTACCTTTGAAATTTGATGAATCGTTCAAGTTCTTCGAAACAACCCGTCCTTCGTGTTTTATATGCTCCTCCCCAGCCTATTATTCCATATTGTAGAATTGATTGTGGTAATGCGTAGTAAACCTTCTCTAACCTAGGTTTTTGAAGAATATTTTTTGGTTAGCGGAAAATGAAATAAAGTATTTTTTTAATACTCGTAGTATGTTCCGTATTATTTGTGTCACCATTGAGCATTTTCAATTTGTCAGAATAATTTTTACATATTTTGTTTCTATTACATTTACGTGTAGAGTTACAATGAAGGTCTTGGTTTTCCCGCAAATTCAGTTTCAAAATTGTTACTGCTTTTTGTTATCATTAAATTTTCAACGTATTTTTGGTGTCGGTATTATGTAATATCCGCTAACGAGGCAGCTGTCATCACTGTCATAAATATGTGAATAAATGTGACAGCTTTTAACTGAGGGGAGCACAATAAATGAAAATAATTCTGATAAGTTTTAAGATTTTCACGGCCAAAAGCATTTTCGTTATTTGTTTTGGGGGTGTTATGCCGTGTTGCGCTACCTCCTTCTTTAGCCAACGTTTCGGACATCGTTGCAGTGTCCATCATCAGGGCAGATCCGGCAGATCCGGTAGATGTGTAATTTTTAGTCGTGAAGTGTGTGCTTATTTACTTCGAAGCGATACCGTGCCGCCAGCACCATTAACTTTCACCAGTACAAAATAATCGTGACAAGCAGTGGCGTCATCGCCGCGGAACGGAATAGAAAGTTCATTAAAACGTGGTATTTATGCTAGCCAGGGGCAAGTCCGTTTGCGAGACGCCGACGGAAGTGGCTCCATCTCTTAATGAAATCTAAAATTAGAAATCACAATGGTAAGAATTTAAGAAAAAAATAAAATAAAATAAATAAAAATTACAATACACTGATGAAATTACGATGCACTGGAACGCAACGGTTACCCAGCAAGTCAGACAAGGCAAATCATAAGAGCCAAATCTACACCAAACGAAGACAGAGCTAAACAAGAGTCAAAAGGCTGCGCTTTCCTGCCTTACGTTCACAATGTGACAGACAGAATCGCCAGGCTGTTGAGAAAAGATAACCGATAATCGGTTTTGTTTTGGCTTTATACATACTGCTGACAAGATACTTTCGGTATAACAAGCTTAGCGGGTATAAATTCCCATTGTATGTAACTTTTATACAATATTTAAAAAAAAGTTCCGCGGCGATGACGCCACTACTTGTCACGATTATTTTGTACTGGTGAAAGTTAACCATTGTAATTTTTATTTATTTTATTTTATTTTTTTCTTAAATTCTTACCATTGTGATTTCTAATTTTAGATTTCATTAAGAGATGGAGCCACTTCCGTCGGCGTCTCGCAAACGGACTTGCCCCTGGCTAGCATAAATACCACGTTTTAATGAACTTTCTATTCCGTTCCGCGGCGATGACGCCACTGCTTGTCACGATTATTTTGTACTGGTGAAAGTTAGTGGTGCTGGCGGCACGGTATCGCTTCGAAGTAAATAAGCACACACTTCACGACTAAAAATTACACATCTACCGGATCTGCCCTGATGATGGACACTGCAACGATGTCCGAAACGTTGGCTAAAGAAGGAGGTAGCGCAACACGGCATAACACCCCCAAAACAAATAACGAAAATAATTCTGTATATGGATTTTTTTGTTATTATCCAATGTATGTACCTAAACTTTTCTTATTTTTATAATGTGATTTCTTCAATTACCACCAGAATTTTTTATGAGCGATTTTTTGTATTATGTACTTTTCTTATGAATTTAATTTTTTCTTATGTGTTGACTTATTATCACAAGGAAGAAATCCATAATCGGTTTTGTTTTGGCTTTATACATACTGCTGACAAGATACTTTCGGTATAACAAGCTTAGCGGGTATAAATTCCCATTGTATGTAACTTTTATACAATATTTAAAAAAAAACACATGTACAAACTGATAAAATGTAGACTGACGATTACCTGAAGATGAATAAATAAATAATGAACTAGCCTGGACTTTTTGCAGAGTTTTTCGAAATTTCATGTAGACAGTGACCTTCCTCATTGTTTGAAGGTCCCGCCCGCCCGCTTGCCCACCACAGATATATATTTTTTATATGAATAAAGCGGATTAAATATTATTTAAACAATTTCCTAATGTGGCTATTTATTAAATGATTCACCAAACTGGACGCGTGCGAACAATTTGGTAGTAGGACAAAATGATGATAATAAAAATGGAATTAATGCGTAATATAATAACACCAAAAATATTATAATTATTTTTCGTTTTCGTTCCATTATTTGTTATGCTGTCGAGTTATTGCTGACAAATGCATGATGGTACCTACCTCTTGCACTTTTCGATGCACAATAAAGAGATTAGCATAATTTTGAGACTCATTTCACACAAAGCCATTGACCTGCTTAGCATTGACCGTTTATACACTGTTGTCAGGTAATCTCACGGGTATATGGGTACATAAGATGGAACCAGGACTCATTATTATAACGGTAAGAGAATACTTAGTTAAGTAACATTATTTGTAACTGTTCAAGTGTACTTACATCTACTTACGACAAAACTTTTTTTTTTTAAAAGAAAGGCAAACATTCCCAAGTTACGAATAACCCAACAATGTTTGAAAATCTCCTACTACCACCACAGAAAGCCGAAAATGTTGCTTGTGTTGTGATGGAGGACTTAGCCAGTCGAGGAATCGAACACGCGACCCTCGGGTGGGACCCAAGCGCTATGCCCACTCAACCACTGACCGGTCTCACTGACTTAAGGATTGTATTGTTCACAAACTTTTATTAATAGTAGACAAAACGTTTTGTTGGTTTACATATATACCTAAATAGGTTAATAAGAAGGAAACATAATTTTATGTGAACAATATGAAATAACTTCCTGGGGACGTTCATGTAAGACTTATATAAGTTACACGCGAACAGCACAATAAGCTGACAAAGTTCTTGATAAACAGAAACGCATAAATAAGTAATGTTAAAGATATGTAGGCAAGTTTAATTATTATGGGAATAACCAGACAAAACCGGAAATATGTCATTTTTAAATAAAATTTTAGACGTATTGAGTATTGACTCTTTTCCACAAAAATTATTAATTGATTTCGAAAGACTGTTATTTTATCTAGTATAGCTATGTTTTAAATTTTGTTTGAAAATAAGTTTATTTTTAGTACAATAAGGTTTTACCTTAGGTCATCGGCAGATTTGTTAAATTTTCAAACACAATTTTGTGTTATACAACATACATTTCAAATCATATATTATGATCATGCAGTAAAATAAATCAATAAATTTTTTGGGAAAGTATTTTTCAGAATTTAAGTGTTAGTTCAAGTAAAATCATTAAAAAAAATATCCGCGCCCTTGTTTTGTGACGAAAATACTCCAATTTGTCTATTTATTTACAGTCTTACAAACTAACATATTAAAAAAATACATTCTTATTTTGCTTAGACATTATTCAAAAATTATAAATACTAAAAATAATTATGATCAAAAATTTACAAAATGTACATAATTTTAATAGGTTATCATCACGAGTTTGAGCATTTTTGAATGTAGGTATTTATCAATACAAATTTTGAATGAAATACGAGTAAAATCGATATTGAGTTATTGTATCAAAATGCTGGTATGGAGAATAATTAATATTTCTCATTGGAACCGCCCTGTACAGTTGCAAGGGTGCAATCGCAAAATAATCGTTCGACGTAATTTAAATTCTCGGCCGCTGTGTATGTTTAAATTACGAATTGATCAATGGTGAACTTTTGCGTCTTGAAGTTTGCACGGCCTTTATTTTTAACATTTCTAGGTCGACGCAACTATATTAAAAGTGTGTAAAATGGAATTTGCGATTTTGTACCCAAAACATTGTATTGTATGTGTTCATATATCGGAAAGTAGCGAAACCCTTGCGGTAAACCACACTTCAAGCCGACCACTGAGCCAAATGTTCTCGGTGACCTCATACAATTTATTTGTAAAACTAATCCCACACGCGTCATAAATATCGCATCAAAGCACCCATTCTACGCTTACCCATAAAATGTTTTAATGCTTTACCTTTCGTAACACTTTAGTTGTAAGATTAATATTCGGGTATACAACTAATTCGTGAGGAAAACTATAAGGATGTGCATGGATCAATAAATTTATTTACTTGCGTAGAATATTTTGTTGCGACATTATTAAAAAAATAACACAACACAATTATTGTGAGATTTTCTACAGCTAAAAACCTCATTTTGTGCTAATATATTTATATACTTTACAGATGCAAAGTGTTTTCCTTCCGACCCTGTCTGTCATCTGGTGGAATGCTATTGTATTATTTTTTGCGTGCCCTGAATGTAAATTAAATTTTTGTAAAACACGAAATAGGTCGTCGTAAAAAAGATTCTTCTGCTTTTATATTTGAGGCGATCAGTGGAGTAGTCCATTGATACACACACGTGCCTAAATGGAATAAGCAACTTTTGTTGCATCGATTTTTAATAATATGTTGTTTCTCCAAACAAAAGTAGCTAGATCAACTTATTGATTGGATTTTTCATGATTTATTTTCAGCTTTAAATTAAACAAGTCTACCTATCTTTCGAAACTTTAAACGCGTTTATCTCAGCCTGACATGTTTGGCCTTATGCCAATATGTGTTGTATACGTACATATTCGCATCATTAATTTTCTCTTGTATAATACCTATTGCGTATTATAGTGTTATTTGTATTGGTTTTATGACATCGCGGTATATTGCGGTTCTGAATCATCGGCTCATTTTCTTTTAAACTTATCATACAAAGTAAGGATTGTAATGAAGTGTAAAACACAGCTTTTGACCTTCGATACAAAGAACTTTAACCGATACAAAGAATCTTTATTAGAATGGATTTTCCGCAATTTACAAAGCGGAACATGTGTGCACAGTTATTCCGCAACATTGTTATGCAAAATTTCAGTTAGACGACGCACCAACTCTCACCTTAAGGGCCTCCGTTCACGGAGATACTTACAAGATACTCGATCCTCGTGCGCGTATCATACGCGCCGATCGTAAGTACCCCCTCTACGATTTTGCTGGTGCCCGTTCACGGCGCTACGCGGTGGCTGTCGGTTTCCAATCAGTATCACGATACCGACAGTGCTCATCGCACGCGACGCTCACATCATTTGTATCTGATACTTATTCGTTTGACGTTTGACAGAAATGGCGTCGGAACATAAAAGTAATGTTAGATTTGTTCTGAAAGTGGAAAAAATGCATGTTTATATAACTATACGTTACCAGAATACGTAAGAAAAGATTTAGTGGAGAAGGCATGGATTGATGTTGGAAAAAAAGTCATATGACATCGCTTGACAGCGTGTTAACTCCACGGCTGCACGTGAAAAATGATCAAGTTCAGTATATTTCGGATAGCGCCGTGTACGGAGACTAGCATTAAAGTGGTATATCAGCAGGGTACTTATGGTTTCGTCACAATTACGTGGATTGTAAGTATCTCCATGAACGGAGGGCCTAAGAGTGCGGATTTTATTGTAACGAAGATGAAAAAAACAACTGAATACTTTGTTGAAATTGAAATAAAATTGAAATCTCCTCTTCGTGTTTTAATAGACGCAGGTACGGTTTTTTCATGCTTGCAGTGGAGTGGCAAAAACAGGTCCGTTCATGATTTGACTCTTTTCTATTTCTTCAGAAATTAAAACTCATTGCTTCCTATTGGGTTTATAAGAAGCGTGATTTCCGTGTTGAATGCTACTTGAAAAGTAATATAGATCCTGCGATGAATCTACATTCGTCATTTCCACGCGCCAATTTCTGTCTTATTAAATTCATCTCATGATATTGATGCTAGTGATTCACGCTGCATGCTGGTGATATTCGAGTATGAGCGATTCATTACTTGTTAACGAATCCTTGAAATACTCGACATGATTCGTTTAAAAAGTTTGTCTCCATAATATTTTAGAACTTTGGTGAATGTGTCGTTTTTATTGCGTAGATACGAAAGAATCATAGTGGGTTGTTAAAATTAAATAAATTCAGAATCCTTAATAAAGGAATCTTCTTATCTGGAAAAAATGCAACTCAAACCAAGACGTTTATTATACTTATTATAATAAACGTCTTGGTTTGTGTTGCATTTTTTTCCAGATTAGAAGATTCCTTTATTAGAGATTCTGAATTTATTTAATTTTAACAACCCACTATGATTCTTTCGTATCTACGCAATAAATACGACACATTCACCAAAGTTCTAAAATATTATGTAAGGTAAATAATGTAATATTATTAGATATATATACGTGGACTATTCCAATTAATATATATATATATATTAATTGGAATAGTCCACCAAAGTCCCTGCTGAACTCAAGACCGATGGGGCGAAGGAGCCTGGGAAGAACAAGATTAAGATGGAACAACAACGTCCTTAAAGATATATCTACCTTGGAGCTTCTAAACTGGAGAGAGCTGATGAGTGGAGGAAGACTCTTGAGGAGGCCAAGACCCACCAGGGGTTGTAGAGCCAAGAGTGATGATGATGATAATTATTGGAATAACTTTTGAAGGTTGTACCCATCAACGTGATACTTAATAATTGAAGAAAACTAAGAATACTAATAAATCAAAACGAAACATGAAACAAAACAAAACGCAGAAAATAAAAAGGTAAGGGTTGCAACTGGGAATCGAACCCGTCATAATCGAATGTCTTACCGGGACAACGCCTTTAATCACTGGGTCATTAGACCTGATTATTTAACGTCACCGTTTCCTTTATATTTTCTATCTTTCATGTTTCATTTAAATTTATCAATATTATCTTCTTCTTCAATGATTAAATGTAAAATATTAGTTCGCAAGGATATTTTTTAGATCATTCATTCATATTTGACAAGGTTTTAATTAGCTTCTAACCTTTAGGCCCATCTATTAAAAATATTTCCATTGACCGATTAATCTGTCATAAAAGAAAATTCCTTGTATTTTTGTTTATAAATTTGAGTTTGATTTATTGCTTTAAGTGTTTTTATAATTTCCACAAGATATTTATTTGGACATGTTTATCTTCATTTTCCAATATTTTCTAATATTTTTCCAGTAATGAGAATAATTCTTTGTACGAACTTTCCCTGGGACAGATTGAGTCCAAAGTTTTGAACGGTTGCCGTTAGAAAAACCGGATAAACACGGTTGAGGAAGAATTATTATTTTAGGTAAAATTAAGATTTATTAGTCCAGTCTGCTGCCCTAAATACATTATATTGAAATAAGACGGAGTAAAGTTGCTCCCGTAATCTTATTTCATACAAATTAAAAGATACGACGCAAAAAGTTGACGGCTTCCTCTGGACCGGAAATGTCGACCCAAACGAAGAAAGATTACGCTCTTAATTTTCTTTTGAAAAAACTAGACACACTTGCTCACTCAACTCGGTCAAATTGTCGACCAAATGAAAAGTTAGGTAGGTACATTAGATAACAACAAACTCTTTCACCTTCGGTAAGAAAATTTGTCTTGACTGTCCTATTTTTATTTTATGTTAATCAGGTAATTTTATATTTCTATGAATATACTGGCTCATAGTTGCTATCCTGTTTTCCCCTAATTTAACATTTTTTTCTCTGATTGACAGTAATTTACACGCCAAACGCGTGCCCAACATTTGTACACAGTTGACATTAGTCACATGAGAACGGGTCGTTTCTTCGACTCGTTCTTATGTTCAACAGCTCGGCTGTGGAATGATTTGCCGGCCTCTGTGTTTCCTCCTTCCTACAACATGGGTCTCTTCAAGACCAATGTTCATTCCTTCCTCTCCTCAAAAAGACCCTCCACACAGCATCCCAGATGACATAGGCCCTGAGGGAAATTATTTTCCTCAGGGCCCCCTGTGTGGAGTTAATGTAAAAAAAAAAAAAAAAAAATTAAAATTTCATCATCATCATCATCTTCTCCCCCTTATCCTATTCAGGTCGGGGACCCATTGCATCGACAAGGCTCCTCCATACGTCCCTGTCTTGTGCTGATTGTTCGGCCTGTGTCCATGGTAGCCCCATCCTCTCCTCACACAGTTTCTGGAGTTGCCTCGCCCAACTGTGTCTGGGGCGGCCCACTGGACGTCTACCCTCTGGAATCGCATTCAGTATCTTCCTCGGAATTCGGTCATCAGACATTCTTAGTATATGCCCAAGCCACCTCAGTTGCGATTTTTCTATGAAGAGTATCAGTGGTTCAATGTTTAGATCATCTCGGATCGTCGATTAAAAATTTGATATGAAAAAAGAAATTATGAAGCGAACTTGAAATATTTCATTTGGCCTGCAACATCAGATGGATACGGTTCCATGCCAACTCAACACCTCTTTGAAAAGTCATTAAAAGCTTGAAAAAATTGAACAATAGCTCTTAACCTAACCTACGGTACCTATTTAAACATTTTTTTATACATTTTTGTTTAAAAAAATGCAAACTTAAGCAAACTTAAAACAAACTTAAGCAAACTTAAAACTCGGTCGCAAAAAATTAAAAATTACAGTAACAAATGTACATTGAAAATTAAAACTCTTTAAAACAAAAATGTCAAAAAATTATATATTTTTTCATTAGGTTTTCAAAGGTTTAGAGTTAAGTTCATTCTGAGTTGTCCTGCCATGGAAACACATTTTAATAGTTCAATTTTTGATAGTGACAATTCGTGGTAGAATTCCATTATAAAACTTATATTTTTTAATTTTTCTTAAACAATACTGAAACTGTTTAAATGTTTGAATGCGTACTGTACAGGGCCCGCAGATACTTTAATAGTACACAACTGCTAACCCTGTACAAATCACAAGTGCGCCCCACGGTTGAATTTGGCAGCCACCTCTGGTCTGGAGCTCCAAAATACCTGAAAAATACCCTCGACTCTGTGCAGAAACGGGCGGTCCGTTTGATAGATTCTCCCATCTTAGCAGACGGATTGCAATCTTTAGAGCACAGGCGTCGGGTGGGAATGCTATCCTTGTTCTACCGGTATTACAATGGAAGATGCTCCGAGGAACTAGCATCATTGATCCCTTCGGCACCGGTGCATAGTCGGGAAACACGCCAAACGCGTGCCCAACATTTGTACACGGTTGACATTTTCCACATGAGAACGGGTCGTTTCTTCGACTCGTTCTTGTGTTCAACAGCTCAGCTGTGGAATGATTTGCCGGCCTCTGTGTTTCCTCCTTCCTACAACATGGGTCTCTTCAAGACCAATGTTCATTCCTTCCTCTCCTCAAAAAGACTCTCCACACAGCATCCCAGATGACATAGGCCCTGTGGGAAATTATTTTCCTCAGGGCCTCCTGCGTGGAGTTAACGTAAAAAAAAAAAGCATTGTAAATTACATAATTTGCGGCTTTTTCTACCATCATGCTAGGCACATGCCCGTGTTGTGGTTTTCGATTTTAAATACAGTGCATTAACATATGAAATATAAAAGAATATAAAATAACATAATATAAAAGAATATAAAATAGTGGATGTATATTAAAACAATTTTAAACCTTTTTCCACTAAATTTTTTTCTGCCCTCCCCCAAATGTTGATATAATTGTACCAGTCTGAAGATGGCCTTAATATGCTGAAACCGGTTAAGGTCAGAAATGAATTAAGTGGAAAATTATATTATATTAAATTTATAATTTTTTTTAATATACATCCATTATTTTATATTCTTTAATATTGTTTTAATTCATTACTCAGATGGATAAATTAGATATGTGCAAATTTCACCGGGAGTTCGAGAGTTTAGCTTAGACAAACAAACAGATTCCCAGCTTTATTATGAAGATTTTTTATAAGATTTCATTGCCGGTAAACTGGGCGTATATTATTTTTTACTTTTACGTAAATAATACTCCTAGGTAGGTACGTTACCGGCCTCACCAGGTAAAGGCTGTTCGATTATGTTATGATTTTGTTTACACCCCCAACCTTTGTTTATTTTATGAAATCTAACAACGATTCATTTAGGACAGTATTATATTAACAAAATAAATAGATTTGTTTTGTTAAAGTACAGGAGTGATTGAAATTCCCCCATTAAACTTTGTACAAAGACTTTGTATGCGAGTTCTATGTTTATTCACAAGTAGTGCTTCCTGCCTCACCTGATATTCTGTTTATGTATATTATATATCTATTATCGTCTTCTGCTTCATTGTTGATTCTTTTGCAATGTTAACTGCTCCGAACTGTTTCTCTCCATCGTCATTAGGGAGCAGACACCGCCCCTGTATAAACAGTGAAGTGTGAATAATCAAACGTCAAAGGAAAAACAGATTCAACAATCATAAATATGTGGTCCGCTAAAAATATTTTTCATTTTTATGATGATCGAACACTTTTATTAGATGAAATATTCTATCACCATTAATAAATTAATTAATAGCTTTTAGAACGTAGTTCAAGTATCCAAATTATGTGTTCAAACATGTATTATTCTTAATACAAATATCTTTCTACCTAAACCTGATATATACTGTTATGGGATTTAGATTTTTTACCGCCCACTTTTATTTCGTATTGAGGGGATTAATGACATCTTGACAAAGTGATAGCCATTACGTTTTTTTAGACGAGACAAACACATACATCTACAGGATATAGCCTGCGAGAGAATGAGGTAGAATAATCGGTCTCCTCTTTCTACGGTGCTTCGTAGCCTATCGGTCTCCTCTCTGTGCGGTGCTTCTTAGCGTACCCACTATTGTCTACTTTAGTTTTCTGAAGTCTTCACTTTTACCGCGTGTGAACTGCACACTTATATTTTTTTATTATTAGTTAGCTCACATCGTGTGTGCTAATAATTTATAAACGTAAATAAATAGAAACAGACATCAACTTTTAGCAAACATATTTTTTAATATCTTTAAATTTTAAGTACTTATATTCAATTACAAAATTAACATGATTGTGGCAAACATATTTTCTTATTTATTTTTTTAAATTAAACATTTTTTCAATCGCAGTAATTTATTTCGGAATTTTATTATATTTGGACAGCCTGGAACACAAGAGATTTCTGTGTGTTTGATTTTTTCCTTGTTGGCAAACTAATTTTTGTTTTGCAATTGTCGCCGCGCCCTGTGGCCGTCGTGTATCTTGTGATTGAAATTTATTCTTTAGTTAATTTTGCGTGTACAAATAAATACATTAAAAAATAGTTTGCTTTACCGCCATAAGACCAGGAAATAAAAGCATTCAATAATCTTTCACTCGATACAAAAAGTGAGGAAAGGAAAAAAAAATCAGTTACAAAATTAAAAAATTAGAACAAAAAGGCAATATTACGAAAAATTTCTAACGTAAAATAATAATATTAATATATACGCAATACACAATATCATTACAATACACATATCATTATATACAACCGTACGTCATATTATTTGCCGATTGTTTTTTTCTTCATTACCGCGTTTATGTATTTTATTTTATTTCGTCTTAGTTTTATTAAAATTAATTATTTCATATTTTATTAAATAGTAAAACGGAGCCACAGCACGGGAAAGCACCTAATGAGTCCTACATTAAATATGTAAAGTTAACGTATTAAATAATAAAAATATCTATATATATAAAGTTCAATGTTGCCCTTGAGTGTTCTTCGCTTTGCTATTTTTTCATATTTTCCCAATAATTTTACAACATACTTGTAAGTGCATAAAAAATACATAAACAGTATAAATTATAAAACAATTGTTAGAATTGTTAGAATCCACTAAAAGCTCTGCCTGTGTGTAGGTAATATAACAACAAAATTACTAATGAAATAAAAATATGCTTTTTAAACAAAATATAGTATAATAATATTGGGTATTATTGAATTAAATCACCGGTACAATATTGTATTTGTAAGCCTTTCTTAAACGATTTGAGTTTGTTTATGGACATAATAATATATGTAATAAACAATTAATTCATTTTAGTATTTTGATGCATAACTTCCAAAAAGTTTTTTTTTCCCTAAAATAATTAACTTAGCGCCATCTATTAACGAGCAATTTATAAATAATTTTATGTTTTCTCTTAAGCTGGTTAGTGCGGTTCCCATTATAACACGTTTTCCATCCAATAATTTTCAATTGTGTTTTGCCATAAAGCTGCGGTGTCACCGTGCCTGCACACAAACTGCACCATGCAGTGCAATGTGCAGTATGCAGTGGGAGGTGCGGAAGTGTGTGAACGTGCACAATGTAATAATATAATATGTGTTGCGGTAAACTGGTAAGGTTTGGCGGCGACGAATAATCCTAAACCTCCGCATTATTCACTAGCACCGAGCGCCATACACTATGATAAATTTCCCTACACAACCGTAAAGCTCACGTACTGTACGTGTAAAGTGTGTGCTGCAGTGGTTCCCAAAGTGGGATTATTTTTTTTTTGTATAGGTTTTGGTGTCGCGAAACTGCGACTCCACTGTAAATTGGCGTTAAGTGCTGCAGAGCAAACCTATGCAACCCTCGAAGGACCAGTCCCGAAACTACGTGATCCCTAAGTTATACGGGACGATTAAATAGCATCCACTCGCAAAACCTGATGGATAGTCAGTCGATAGTTCAGATCTGTGCTTTTGGAAAATTAGATAAGCCCAGATTGGAAAAAGGAAAATAGGACTCACCGTTGTAAATATTCTTATAGCAAGAGGTTATGATACATGCGCCCTGTCTGAGATGTTATTTTGCAGTCTGAGTAGCAAAGCACACTGTCACTTCTCCAAAGTTGTGTACTTTTTCTTGCAACAATTTTTCATGGTGACATTTAGGATGGAAAGATTAGGTAGGTGGGATAAATTCAGGATTTTGACATATGCTACCCACCAAGTATGCGAATGCAATACCCAATCAATCCCATATAATAATGCGCCAACAGGTTTATTTTTTATAATAATATAAAAATTGATTTATGAGTCCTCTTCAACCGAGCGGATAGTTAAACAGATAAGCAATATTTTTTGTTTAATATTTTTTTATGTTTTCATTTCAGATGATTTGGTTTGTGTAGGCAAAAACATTAAAGGGTTTGGGGCAGTGGTTCACAACCTGAAATACGTACATATAAAAAGATATTAAATTTAATTTATCGGGGGGCTAGAATTCCAATAGTCCATGCGCTTGATAGCTGCAAGACGAGTTGTTATCTAAGTTAAGTAAATTCTAATGTAAAATCCGTGCTTATTTGTATAGCGCTCTTGAGGCGATTTTTCGCAAAAACAGCGTTATATAAGTTGTCCAAATTTATTATATTATTTATGGGTTGCTAGAAGATCCTAGATTCAAATATTTTTTCCATTTTCATTTATTTTCCGTTTATTTAATTATAGTTTACTTCATTTCCTTTGCGGCAAAGTTTTTTTTTCCACACAGTTCTAATGGTTTACGCATGTGGATGTGGAGCGGAGGGGAGATGAATCGTTGGACCGTGAAAAGTGGTGCTCTCAAAGATCACAGGTCTGTTGCAGTTCGCAAACTTCACGCGTACGGCGGGCAAGAAAATGTTTCGCAGCACTGATCATTCAATGCGTTGCGATGATTGACAAGGGGTTACACAAGTAGAAAGTTTATTAGGAGTCCATAAGAATCTCACGTTTAGGTGCAACAGATTTCAGATTGTCATTTGCCGGTAAACAAAATTTCCATTGAATAATAAAATAAATAATTTAGATACACCGAGATCACAGCTGGCGCTTGGCTGGCTTATATACGGTTTATCAGTGAATACATCTTTTATGTGCTTTCTTCTGATGTGCAGAAGTTACATATTACACTTTTACTTTTGTTTCAAAAATGCTTTTGTTAATTTAGTCCATGATTCATATTTTTGTTTATCTGATTCAATTATATTAAAGAAGAAGACAGAAGATGCAAGAAGTAATAAGAAGATCCAAGAAAAGCCAAGACGAAAAGGAAGAAAAACAAGAAACATCAGAAAGAAGCAAGAAGACACAAGAAATGTCACCTCAATGCAAGAAAAGTCAAGATAATACAAGAAAGCGCCTGCAGTGACCAGGAGAATCAACGAGATACTAGAAGAGCCAAAAAAGCCAATAGGAAGCGAAAAGAGGCAATAAAAACCAAGTTGAAGCCAGAAGAACCAAGATGAGGCCATTAGAAGCAAGATGATGTACGCAGATACTAGGATAGACTGACACATTAAAAAAACAGCCAAGAAGAGTCAAAACGAAGCAAAAATGAGCAAGAAGAGTTCAGGAGAAGCAAGAAAGTGACAGAACTCATAAAACAACTTCCAATCAAAATCTTTATTCCTGACCATACTGCCATGTTTACTGGTCGATTAAACTACGCAAGAAGTTGCAAGAAACACCGAGAAGAGCCGAGAAAGAGATCTGTTGCAAGGGACAGAGCCGAGAAGGAACGACATAAGAAGATACACGAAGAGACAATAAGTGTCTAGAAGAAACAAGAAGGAATAAGAAAATGCAAGAAGAACCAAAACGAGCCAGCAATGTGAGAATTTGAAAGAGGATGTAATAATAACATAGGTGAGTTAAGAAGAACGAAGGAGAGACTAGAAGAGCCAAGAAAAGACGAGAAGATCCAGGAAGAGATAAGCAGAGACAAGAAGAGCAACGAAGAGTCAAGGAGAGACAAGAGGAGACAAGAAGAAGCAAAAGGAGAACATAAGAGTGACGAAGTAGCAGAAGAGCCAAGAATAGATGAGAAGAGAGGAGGAGAATCAAGAAGAGGCTAAAAGAGACGATAAGACCCAGGGAAAGGCGAGAAGAGACAAAAAAGCTACGAAAAGACGAGAAGATCAGAGAAGAGGCAAGAAGAGACAAGAAGATCCAAAAAGAAGCAGGAAGAGCCAAGGAAAGACAAGAAGAAACGAGAAGATCCAAGAAGAGGCAAGAAAAGACGAGAAGATCCAAGAAGAAGCAGGAAGAGCCAAGGAGAGACAAGAAGAGTTGAGAAGAGACGAGAAGATACAAGAAAAGCCCAGAAGAGGCAAGAAGAAGGAAGGCGTAAAGAACGGGAAAGAATGTACGCCCAACCCTTTCCTTTATTCCTGCCCATCCTAAATTCCAATATTGGCTTATTAGGTTGCCATGTATACCGGTCGATTAAACTCCAACCTCCTTCCTATCCTCAGAGCACGTGTTCCAGTCCTAACAAATCAGTGCCCCCTGGTGTACCGGTCTCACCGGGACAGGAGTCCTCCTGGCTGGTGTGGTACGATCGTATCGTATCTACACCGTCATGCATTGTCGTACCTTTTTTCTCATTGATACGTTTACATTGCATGTAATATAAATGGAGGATTTTACGAGTTCAGCACGCCACAAGGATTTCTACATGTTTAGTATTTTGAAATCACTTTTATAAAATTGTTTCCGAATTGAGGTAGCGGCAGTGAAAGCAGTGGAAAAGTGAAGGCGCCCTAAAAGGCGATACTTTGCCCCCTTAAAAAATACACATTTTTACTACATTGGTACTAAGTTTGGTGTGTGTATTTTCGCACATAATAGCCACCCGGTATACTCGGGGTTAGTACAAGTACTTAAGGGCCCGCAACTCGAATTTCTACCGATTTCTTACATATCTCCCTTAAACATTTGAAGTTTTTAAGCTCTTCAAAAAATATATGTTATTTTTGAAGATACTGTCTAGATGCTGTCCGCGCCGAAACGCAATTTATATGAAATTCCCTCGTTAGAAAAAAATAGCAAAGTATGCTCCAAAAATTATTAAAAACAAGTCTGTGTCTATTATCTTATAAATTATATTTGTGAAAAGAATCACAATGTTTCTTTAAATGATACTTAAGATGCTCCCCGTGAGATTTTTGCCCCATTTTAAACGAGTCGTGTTTTAATAAACATTTCCGCAATTTTCGCATCGATTTTGTCGCTGTAAATGTGAGGGCTCTCCTCTAACATTCGTAATTTCGTATCTCTCCATCTTCTTCTTTTCGAGCCCGGTTGCGGAGCCTTAAGGCTGTGCATTTTGTTATGCAGTTTCAGCTATGCACAACATCGTGTAACATTTGTAATTTGGCCGCTAGCAACTAACAATGACACTCCTTATGTAGATGGCAATAATAGACGATGGCCGCCTGTTTTGATTTATGCGAGAAAAAAATCGCTAAAAAGGATGTTTATTTTATTTTTCGAAGTTCAGACATAAATATTTATATGTTTTACGATCCTTTTCTAAATAGTTTAATTTGCCACGTTGTAAAATAAAACCATAACCAAAAAGTAGGTTAGTTCGAAAGTAGGAGATTCTGAACTTTAAGCAGTTTTTATAGGCCTGATTGTTTTTTTTGGGGGATTATAAAAAAAAGGTTTTAAAAAAAATTCTCAATTATTTCGAATGCCAAATGTGTTATACTCGCGGTATTTAATTAAAGCATCAACAGTATTTCTAAGCGATCAAATTTTCAATCCAAAAACACAAGATTTTGAATTACTTCGTTGTGCAAGTCCTTTTTTTTTTTTTTTTTTTAACTTTATTTATTCCCATTTCTTTGTACATATAATGTATAAAAGCAAATATTATATAATAACATAATATATAATAACAATTATGAACAAGAAATGAAAACCCACTAAGGCACTGCCTGAGTGTGGGTAATATTAAAACAAAATACTATATTTCTAAATACCCAAAGTATAAATTAGACTTAAAAAAACATATTAAATATAAAGATAGTATAAAAAATAAGTATTACATAGGTAGAATAAGTGAAAAGGGTTTTTTCAGCTATTATAAAAATAAAATAAAAATATGGAGAAAAACATACAATTTTTTTTTTTTAGTTATTATAAAATAAAAATAATAAAATAAACAGAAAACATATTGTACTACAGTTAAGAAGTTACAGCAAATGAGTTGTAGAAGGATGGATAAATTTATAGAAAAAGCGTTTCAATATCTACATTATTCAACCATAATTTTACCTCTTTTACATATTTTATCATTTTATTTATCATTTGAGTTTGTAGTGGTAGAAGGTTAAATGTACGAGGACCAATGAAACTGCTATGTGTCTGCAATAATTTAGTATTGGTTTGTGGGGTATAAAATATATTATTTATTCTTTTGCTCGTTCTGTTTTCATTTATTTCGAAATTATTTTTGTTTTTAAACACATATTTCAAAGTTTGTAATATAAATAATTTACGTATATTAAATATTTTAGTTTCTTTGTATAATAAGTTGGTCGCGAACGTTTTATTTTTGTTATATATGACTTTAATTATGCGTTTTTGAATTATTTGTAGAGGCTTCATAAATGTATCAAGTGCACCACCCCATCCTATAATGCCATAAGTGATTGATGATTGCACCAGGGAAAAGTAGATCATTTTCAATTTTTCAATGTTTAGTACCTACTTCCTTAAGTCTATAAAATATGTAGGTCAGATATCTTAATTTAGAAGTGATTTGATTAATATGTGATTTCCAATTAAGATTTATATCTATTGATACTCCTAAACATTTTATATTTTCGACATCAGTGAGTTCGTTGCACATGAAGCACATTTCTTGATTGCAACTAGTATTATGGATTCTAATTTTAAGGTTGTCTTTAGGTTTATTTTTAATGGTTAAATAGTAACTTTGCTCTAATGCCTCACACATACAACATGTATTACTTTCCGAAAAGTTTCCCGTTAAGGGGCAAAATAAGGCACCTTTACGCTACCTGGAAACAAGAAACTATAGTTCTCTTTGAGATGGTGTTGAGGATGCACAAAAGGTAAATGATTATGATAATATCTTTTAGGGTGCGTTGAGCCATATAAGTTTTGAAAACTCTGGTGCATAATACACCTCTATAGCTCCGTTCTACCCTCTGCCTTATATCAGGGGCTGGAGTAAGGCCAAAAGATCGCACTGAATTTATGGCCCCAATCTATGGCGCGAACTGTTTGTTCCATTGCATTTAGTCTTAGTCAAAACTAAAGTCCGGAGGGGTCAAGCGTTCAGCCGACCTAAAGATTAAAGAAAGTTGAACGGGATTTCTTGGCTAGGAGCGCATATTCAAGAGGGGGTGATTATCAAACTTATAAAATTATTTTAGTTCCATGCTTTTATGTTCATGAAACACAAAGATTTTTTTTTTCATTTGAGCTAATTCTTACTACCGTTTGATGCTTATTTCCACTGCACTTATTATTGGAATTATTTTTATGAAAATATTAGTTTTCGCATGCCTTTTGGAGTGGTCAAGCGTTCAGCCGACCTAAAGATTAAAGAAGGTTGAACGGAATTTCTTGGCTAGGAGCGCATATTCGAGAGGGGGTGATTATCAAACTTGTAAAGTTATTTTAGTTCCATGCTTTTATGTTCATGAAGCACAAAGATTTTTTTTTCATTTGAGCTAATTCTTAGTACCGTTTGATGGTTATTTCCACTGCATTTATTATTCGGATTGTTTTTATGAAAATGCTAGTTTTCGCATGCCTCGTACCTGCGATATTTGAAAACGTTTTTTTTTTCAAAAAAGAAAATCTGTTGAAAAATTGACTGAATTTATTTATTTTGTTTAATCTTAAGTTAGCTAGTGTGCTAATAATTAAAGAAATATTTGGCAAAAATAATGAATATTTAAATATTTTTAATTAAGTATATTCAATCACAAAAAACATCAATTCTTCGAAGGAGACATATTTTATTTATTCCCTTGAAAAATAAACCCATTTTTGATGTCTGTAATTCCATTCTTTAATTTATCAATTCTTCTGTTTTAACAATAATTGTATGTTTCGAAATTCCATAATGGAAGTGGCATTGGGAGCTTTAATAATAGTTGATTTTATCTAAATATATATTTTTTAAATATGAATACCGCACAAGTCAAACCGCCTGAAGCCATTGGGACTATGGCATTCCCAAATGGGGTAGTTATTATCGTGCAGCTGAAGGTAATGAAGAGGGAAGGAAGTTGGGGAATTACCTGGCAATTCATAACAGGACACCGAACACAGCTAAAGCCATTTCAAACAGCTTTTCGATTCTGAATAGGATATTTCACCAGGGCGAAATTTAGATTATCTTAAAATCAGTTAATAAATTGAATTGAAAATTAAATTGATTTGCATACGGAAAAGGCTATCAAATTTCATAATGCCAGAGTTCAACTTTTAGGATTTTTTGGTGAGACAAGGAAACACTTAATTAATTTATAATAAATTGATGTAATTTACTAGTAGAGTTATTAAATTTTATTATGTATTTTATTATTATTAAAACAATAAAACGGAGCTCTACAAATTGAACAAAAGCATTCGAACACGTTTTCCTGCTATATATGATAGTCTGAACTTTAACATATTTTGATTAAAAAATATAGATTTTAGCTTCATATAATAAATCTCTTAAATCCTTCTGGAAAATCGTTTTTAAATTTGCCATACTCAATAAAGATAAAAAAAAAAATATTGATATTTCATTTCCTAGATTGATAAAATACAACATTAAAACATATTTGTTAGGGCGGAATTATCTGGAACATATCTACCTTCGTCTGCATCATTTTAAATATCCCGTATAATTTGTGAGCTATTAATCATCTTTAACTCGGTATTTGCGACAGTTCAAATAAGGGACATCTTAGATGAAAACACCCCATATTTCTTGATAATCTTGGCCTACAAATTGTGCTGTTTTATTTGCTACGCTTTTTCATGATAAATGGGTCTGATATTGTATGGCCACCTTTTTGGGGTCACGGACGCATAAATGGGACATATTTTTTTTGATACGGCAATATTTTACTTCAGCTAAAACATAGAAAGTCTATTAGAACAATCTCAAATGGATCTTAATGTACTAAACGATTGGCTAATAAAAAACATATTAACAATAAATATTAATAAAACCGGTTACATGATCTTAAGCTCACCTAAAATAATAATACCATTACAAATAGAAGAAAGAGACCTACATATTCTAGATAGCGAAAAATACCTGGGCTTACATATTGATAAACATCTGACATTTAAACAACATGTAGAAGAACTAAAAACAAAAATCATCCCATTAATTGGTGTATTTGGTAGAATTGCTCATCTTCTACCAACAGAGGTAAAGAGAGGCTTATACTTTAGCTTAATACAGTCCCACCTAAATTATTTAATAGAAATATGGGGAAACACATACATTACGACTTAAACAATTTACAAATAATACAGAACAAAGTTATTAAAAAACTCTTCAACTATAACCCAGACACTCTCACAAAAAACTATACCAGGAAATGAATCTTTTGAAAATAAGAATATTTACGAATATAACATAAGTACACGAACATTATACTAGACAACAATATAAATTGTATACAAATACTGTCAAGACTGAAAGTGGCCAGAAAAGTATTGGCCACGAGGGAGTTCACATATATAATCTCCTTCCAGATAACCTTAAAGCGGAAAAGAATATAAAAACCTTTAAAAAAAACTATTTAAGCTTAAGATGTTGGAACAAAACTAAAAATATTACTACTATACTTGTACTACTATACTATATAATATGCTCTGTACTTAAGTTAAGAAAGCGAAATATTATATTTCTTTTAACTTAATAATAATAAAAATATATAAAAAACACAAAAAAAACGTAAGGATTTTCAACTGGACAATCTTTAAGTGGATAATATATATATATATATATATATATATATATATATATATATATATATATATATATATATATATATATATATATATATATATATATTTTCATAAGAAGCAATTACTTTGTGGTTAAACATTATATTTAAAAAAAAAAAAACAATTTGTATTTTAACCACGAATTTATTATTTTATATATCTATCGGTTTCGCTTCGACCAAGCTTCCTCAGGATATAATAATAACTGTTATTAGTTAATAATTCGTGGTTAAATACAAAGTGTTTGTTTTATTTTTTATAATTTGATAGGTTAATATTTATTTAGTTTATTTGCATTCATTTCCGTCCACGAGTAAGTTGACTGGTTATTACTATATTGCGCAAACTGTTTTAATAACCCCTCAGACTAATTTGTTCGCTTTTCGGAACAATCATGGTGTCTCCCTTTTTCTTGTGATAGAGAGTGAAAAACCACGTTTTGTATTCAAATCTGAAAGTTAACAACAAAATTATTAAAATTTACACCTTTGTGAAACCCTACCTCAATTTGAATTTTTTTTTATGAAACTATGGGAATTTTCTATTTATTATTTTTACATGAAACTACAAAAAACTGAGTTGACGATAACGTAACAATATATTTGCCCAATTAAATGTATGTGTTTTTATTTTTTACGTTATCAGTCATTTTAGTTAGAAAAAAACGTAAAGTGAGCCATTTTAAAACTTTTTGTTTGCATTAAAAAATTTTGTGTTGCAAAAATTTATGTTTATGTCGATTCAAAGCATATTTCATCACCTTTCGAAAAAAGTTTTTAATTTTCGGTTGCGTTCAGAGATATTCCATTTATTTGGATTTTATTGCAAAGCGGAAATAATTCCGACAAAATATCCCCGAGACCTGAGGTGTTAAACTAACTATTTGATCCGCGAAAATTCACGACATGTAACTTGACTTTCCGAGATCAAAATTGAGATTTTTTGTTACTAAAGCACAAAAAAATATTGCAAATGTCAAATATGGAATAAAAACAATCGAAAGTCATTTTTTTTTTTAAATATGTAACAATATGTTATGGGTACCTGTCGCAACACGCAACAATTAAATAAAATACCTACACAACACGCATAGTTCAGTTCCAATTTTGAAAATGTCATACGTAATCACAAGGAATTTATGTCGTTAAATAATATAGAGATACAAAATGTTTTTCACATGAAAATCTTATATGTAAAAATCTCGTGTCACGGTGTTTGTGGAAGCACTCCTCCGAAACGGCTTGACCGATTTTTATGAAATTTTATATGTATATTTGGTAGGTATGGTATGTTCCTATCCAGAAAAAAAAACATTTTTTTTTTAAATATTTTTTTTTAAATACATTTTTTTAATTTGGCATTGAAAAATACCTACAACCCCAAATTTTAACGCTCCTACTCTCACCCTCCCATTTTTAAATCGCGATTTTAGTATTTTTGTACGAACAAATTTAACCGTCTTTCGTATTTCAAACAGAACGAAATTATTTATGTTGTTGAATGACAGATGGTGCTACGTCCGCCTCATCGAACTTTCATCCACACATACGCAAGACATTCACGAGAAGCGTCGCGTCATTTTGATATTTCATTCGGCATTATGTTCTCGCGTGGGCAAACCATTGAGCTTATTAGTGTTGGCTAAAGACGGATTTACAAAAAATATCGTACACTCAATTGCTCTTCGAAATTCATATTGATTTTATTTATTTCATTTTCCTACTTTAGTTGGTGTTTTTTATTATTTTTATCGGCGGTCATCGTCTACAGCGCCTCTATTCCTCTTTCTGTCATAGATCCCATCCCCACACACTTACAATACATTCGTTATTTTTTATTTAACAACCAAAATATTCATTAGAAATAATTTATATAGCAGAACAACGTAAAATGATATTTAAAAAAAGTTTTTTTCTTATATGCGTTCGTTTGACGGCCGGCATAGTCCAGTGGTAAGGCTCTTGACTAGCACTCCGAAGGCCGCGGGATCGAATCCCGGCGTGGCAAATATATTTTATTTGATTTTTTAAATTTTTTTTTAAAGAGAAAGACAAACATTCCCGGGTTACGAATAACCCAACAATGTTTAAAAATCTCCTACTACCACCACAGAAAGCCTAAAATGTTGCTTGTGTTGTGATGGAGGACTTAGCCAGCCGAGGAATTGAACACGCGACGCCCGGATGGGATCCAAGCGCTATGCTCACTCAACCACTGGTCGATTAATTTGTGTTATTTCACAATTTATTCATTTAAAATAATATATAGTATATTTGCGGCACGTTCCAGAGTGGAAGATACTCTCTGGTGTTAGACCACCATTCAGAATTGAAACGTTGCTTGAAATGGCTTTAGCCGTGCTTGGTGACCAGATCTGAATCTCCTTCCTCCCCCCACTACCTTCAGCCTCACACATACCCCAATTGGGGATACCATAGTCCCACTGGCTCCAGACGGGAGCAGTTGGGACTCTTGTGAGGTATTAATGTAAAAAAAAAAACATTTGCAATGAAAAAAACATTGTTTACTATTTCACCCTTTTTTATTTAATAATTCACCACTTATTTTAATTCTAATCGATGGAAATGATAGGAAAAGCTTCAATTCGTCCGACGAGTATTTTGGTGGTTTCATGACAACTCAGAATCAAGCAATTTCAACACCCCTTTGAAATGTCATTAAAAGTTATAAAAAAAATTAAAAATAGCCCATTAACCTAACCTAAGTAAGGGAGCCTATTTAACCAATTTGAAAGATCGCTTGGTAAATGATGTCTAGAGGTCACGACTTATTTTTCATAAGTGGTTTTTGTTTATTTTGTGAATAATTTTATAAGACAGAAAAAAAGTTAATCAACGGAAACTGTCACAGATAATTTTAGGCATAAAATAATATTTTTTTTATATACTTAGTTGTTTCTTATGTGCGGTCACACATTTTTAATGAAAAATCTTTTTTAAATAATTAACAACTCATTTTAATTCTGATCATTGGAAACAGTAGGAAATACTTCAATTTATCCAAAGCATATTTTTGTATTTATAGTGTAAAACGATTAGTAATAAAGATTTATCGAAAATAGTGATTTAGCATTAATCTTTGTCTTAAGTCTGAATGGTGGTCCCTCGCCAATGCAATACTTAAAGGTTATACCTTCTTTCACTCTTTAAAGAGTTGCAAGTACATATATATCTACTTTATTTTATTTCTATGTATGTATGTGGAAAAACATTATTATTATTAAATACCTACATTATTTGCCCACGCGCCGGGTTTCGAGTTTTCTCTTCCACATAGGTCATCATAGAAAATATGTCGAGTATAGGAAACATCGGAACAAGTGTTATCTGTGTTCATTTTATTATGCTGTATCTTGCCTTCGTATTTTATTTTTTTGTTGTCGTCCAGAATCTGCCAAATAAAGTGAAATTTTTATGTCTTATGTGAACACTTAGGAAATTGCTGAAATAGAGTCTGGATGGGAAGTGTCAAGTATTGTTATTCTTCACAATATTTACTTTCAACAGTTAAAAAGTCTGCCATTTTCCCATCCATATCGGCAAAATATTTTTAATGACAACTGAAAATGAGTGAAAAACTCAACTACGGTATTTCCCAAAATAATAATAAATTGTTTTATAAAACCGAGTTAATTGTAAATTTAGTCGTGAAAATGACATAACAACTAAGGGAACGTACCCATATTACGTGACACGTTTAGGTGGGGGGGGTCTTCAAAATGTCACGCTTGGTACAAATGAGCGGCGGGCTTAGGTTTTTGGTCATCGGGGTGGGGGGGGGGGTTAAAAATTGCAAAAAGTTGGTCACGTAGTATGGGTACGTTCCCTAACATGGGAAAATGTACCACCCCTTATAACCCCCCTCTACCCCCAAATGTTGTGTAGGTATATACCATACTAAGGAATCATTGTAACAGTTTGAAGATGGCCTTAGACTGAAACCGTTAACGGTCAAAGATAAAATAAGTGGAAAAAAGTTTGAAACTCTTTTAATATATGGGCGTACTGTACTGTACTATACAGGGCCAGCAGATACTATAATTGTACACAACTGCTAACCTTGTACAAATCACAAGTGCGCCCCACGGTTGAATTTGGCAGCCACCTCTGGTCTGGAGTCCCAAAATACCTAAAAAAACCCTCGACTCTATGCAGAAACGGACGATCCGTCTGATAGACTCTCCTAGTTTAACAAACGGATTGCAATCTTTAGAGCACAGGCGTCGGGTGAGAAAACTACTTGTTCTAACGGTATTTCAACTGAAGATGCTCCGAGGAACTAGCGTCATTGATCCTTTCGGCATCGGTGCACAGTCGCGAAACACGCCAAACGCGTGCCCAACATATGTCTACAGTTGTCACATGAGAACGGGTCGCTTCTTCGATTCGTTCTTGTGTTCAACAGCTCGGCTGTGGACCGATTTGCCGGCCTTTGTGTTTCATCCTTCCTAGAGCACCGGTCTCTTCAAGACCAATGTTCATTCCTTCCTCTCCTCGAAAAGACCCTCCACACAGCATCTCAGAAGAAATAGGCCTTGAGGCTAATGTATAAAAAAATTATTATAATGGAATTCCACCAAAATCAAATTTATCAATTTCAAATTTATCAAATTATCAAAATCAGGTTTATCAAAAGTTGAACTAATAATTTAGTATAATGATGCCACAAAGTAATTTTGCGAAGTTTGAAGAAGTAATAATTTAGTTTTAAAACTTAAAGGTCAGTTATTGTTTTCAAAATATACATCGAATTATTGTCATTAAAAGTTCGATTCCCAGAAAAGTTATTCTATAATTCTCTCTTTCTGCCAAAATTGTAAAATAGGTTTAAAATTTAAAATTTTTCTACGGTACCATTTTGAAAAATTATAACAATTTTGTGTATTAAAGATGATCTACTGTCAGCGATTTTTCAGCTAGCATTGTTATTTCCATCCTATGTTTTAAAATATCTGAAACCGTCGAAAATAAGTTAAAAAAATAAATAAATACAGTAATACAAAACTTGATACATAATACAAAAATTGAAACTATTTTGTTGGTTTTTATTGTTCATCTGAAATATTATTTATTTATAGGAATTGTATACGGTCATCCACGCTAGGAGTTCACGCGGTTGTCAAGGACACTTTTCTAGGGTAATTTGACGCTGTATAGTCGAAGACTTTAAGATAATAATTAATGATAAAAAAACAATTTATATTGAAAATTTAAAATTTGAGATAAGTGCATTTTAAACACGATAAAATAAAATATTTATCAATGGAAAAATTGATTGTGTGGAAGATTCATAAATAATTTTATTAAAAAAAAAACTATTTGAATTTGAACACTATAATATTCCGACTTTTTATAAGGGTATAAAAGCAAATTTCGCTCATTGTTGATCGCTGATAATTTTTAGCTACACAATTTCACAACACCGGTATTATTGTTTGGATTCAATGTCTTGCATTAAATTATCTCGTCTGCAAAACAAAATTTAAATTGCAAATAACTAATTTGGACCAGCGCAACTTAAACTGATTATAGAAATGGTTCCAACAATTAAGTTAAATTTTAAAAATTTTCAGTTTTACAAATTCAACTTGAAATTTTATGGGGGCGTAAAAATGCTTTCAAATTAAATAAGAAATTCCAGAGACGTTGTTTTGTAAATGTGTACTTTGCATTCTGAGTTCAAGACGCCATAACTGTATTACTCTTTGTGCTACATGGAAAGTACTTGTCTTTTCAACTATTTACATACATGTTGACTTGTCCGTGTGATCTTTAAATTGTGGTGTGTTCCTATGTGAATCTCTTTGTCCAACGCAGAAATACTCTAGGATACCAAAACAAATAAATTAATATAAAATGAAAAACTGTTTTACTTATCTAGTAATCACTGCCGAGTGAGTCAATCTTCTTTCTTATTAAAAAAAAATGATAAACATGTATCAATTATTTCGGTGTTTTATTTATCCAAACTGGTGGTGATGATAGAAACAAGAACATTGATAGTTATTCTTGAAATTACAGGCCTAGACATCTGTACATTACATTTACTTAGAACACTATACACCAATCTGGACTCCTTTTTACCAAGCCCATATTGAAAGAATGGAAAGAATTCAAAAAAAAATTTTAAACACATAAATTATAAACTAAATTTTCACTTCTCAAATTACATCGAATCCATTAAATTTCACAATTTCAACTCCCTTCAAGCACGGCGTCTAATTTTTGATCAAATCTTATTGTTTAAAATTCTAAATAATGACCTGGACTTACCAAAACTCACCACTCAATTTTCATATTCCGTCAAGATCAACATGGTAATCCGATTTATTTTATTTGCCCTCATTTAGAACAAATATTAGAAAAAAATCTCTAATTCCTCGTGTATGTTCACAATATAATACAAAATTTCACAGCATTGACATGTTTAATAATAACCTAAAGAAATATCGATATGAAGTAACGCGTAAGATCGATTATCAATATGAGAGTATGTAATGTATCGGAAGCATCTCCGAACCTTTTCCTGTATTCCTCTTCCTCTCCCAAAATTAATTTTAAGATATTAAAACTTCACTTCGAATGAACTTTAGCATAAGAAACTTCTGTGGCTTGACTTCAATTCATTTGTATATTTATCACTGTATATTATGTAAAAGCTGTTGTTTCTTACAAAATAAATAAATGATCCAAAAGGGCTCCCCAATTCACTATTCGAGGACTTTTGCTGCTGCTATTTTCTAACGGATTTCTGCTTTATTTTTAATGAATGATTGTTTAATTACTGCGTGATCCAAGACTAACTTGTTGAGAAACATTATTATTTTTTACCAATGCAACTTAAAAACATTATACGTTGACTAGCGGATAAAACCCCGCATACGCGGGTATTTTTGCTGCTATGTAAATACTTATCGCATAGTTTTCTATTCATCTCTATATCGTAATAACAACCAATTGTGAATGCCTAAGATATTATGCATTTCGTATAACATCGTTTATTTGATATTCGCTGTACGAATTAAAACTAATTTCTACCAAGTAACAAACTCCCATTAACAAAGAAATTTACCGCCAATCAGAACCCAAGAATTTGAAGAACGCCCGAAATTGTTTATTTTGACGAGAAATTTATTTGATAAAATTCGAGTCTCTCTCTCCTAACCTCCCCTAAAGGAATTTTCAACCAAATCGGTTAGCGAGCTCTAAAATTTAACGATTACCGTTTATATTATTATATATTATTTTAGATATTTTTTTCTGTTTATAGGCACAGCTCAAATTTTCGATAAAAGCCAAAGGGAATCTATTCCAAAGATAGACGGTTCCTCAGAAAAATAATATCGGGCGATCGAGAGGCACCGAAGTCACAGGGATGAAAAAACCGTGATAGGAATATCGTCATGAAGTTTTTTGTATTTTTTTTACGTGAATATTACACAAAAATCCTGGAGCCAGTGAGACTATTGCATTCACAATTGGGGTACGTTGTGAGGCATGTTGGGTTCATAAGTTAGTTTTTTTTTTCAATTTTTATATTTGATTTTGGAAAATGTTATGTTTGGTTAGACGTTTGCATTTTTGATTTTGTTATTTGAAGTTTGGAAATTCGTCTTTTCGGAAAAAAAAAGATTTTTTTTTTAAATTTCTCTCGCGAAAATCAGAAAATTGGTAGAAAATGAAGTCGGGAATTTTTTACAGACATTTTTCTTTTTGGTATAATGTGAAGTTGGGAAATTTTTATTTTCTGAAAAGAAATCTTCCGGGAAAATTGTGAAATCGGATCATTTTAGCTCCGAAAATTGGAAGGAAAATGGGTTAGGAAAATTTTGTAAAACCAAATCTTTTTTATTTCATTATATAAAGTTTGAAAATTTTTGACATCGGAATTTTTTCCCGAAATATTTCTTCCGGGAAAATTAGAATAAAATATGTTGAAAATTGTATAAAAGTTTCTGAAACATTAAAATTTTAAATAAATGAAGACAATATAAGCGAAACTCAATCGAAAATCTGGAAACAGAAAAATCAGAAAAACATATTGACACCTCTGGGACTCGAACCCAGGACCTCTTGCTGGGTTCGTGTACCAGAGGTGTCAATATGTTTTTCTGAAAGTAAAGTTTCTATTTGACATCTTCTCATAGGGGATACTGTTCTTTTTGAAAATAACAGAGGGCGCCGCTGCCGTTTATAATCCTAAACTGTGCAGTCATTAAAATAATTCAGATATGTTATGTATATAATGTATTTATATAATATATATGTGTGTATGTAACATTATTACATATACTTAATGACTAGACACGATAGACACGAAAATTGTGGATGTCTATGCTAGAGACTAATATTGAAGATTCCTAATATTCCTTCTATATTTGTTAGCACAACTTTCGTCCTGACAACGGAAGAGTTCTCCCAAAACCGGTAGGCACTATTAATTCGTTTAGAACTATAAAGCAAAGAATTTGTATCATTCAGTACTCCATTGTCTATTGTCTCCATCTTCGTGAATCCTGGTTCTCTTGAGAGAGGACGATTATTTTATTTTCATTACTTTCAACTTGTGTTACACTGATTTTATTTAATTATTTCTATAGCTATTAGCGTCTATTATCTTAAATATATCCCAACTTCCTTCTAAACGGTCCATATAATATTATTATGTAGCTTGACACCACCAATTGAAAAAAACACCGTGAAGATATTCCTATCATTTTCAGATAGAATTACCTAACTATTCGAAGACGATTCGACATTGTTCCACAATCAGTTTCCTATTGGAGTTAGCGTATGAAATCGTTAAGACGACTTCAATGGCCCAATGGCAGTGGGCGGACCGGAGTTTATGAATGAATTTGCAATTACCTTCCTAATACTACGCCGGCTGAGATGGAGTGGGACCGAGGATCAGTCGACTTCTCCCACGTACTATTTAATGGAACAAAATGTTCCGGCAAGCCACGATTGCAAGTTCATTATTCTCCCAGTGATGTAACTTCTCATGCTGTTCCTGCCTTATAACGTATACAAGAAATTGTAGATACAAAGATTTTTTTCCTTAAAACAGACACCTACATACAATATAGTACCTGCTTTTGGATTTATTTTAGACAAATGTTGAAATCTTTAAGATAAATCAGAAAATCTGTATTAGCAATCTAATCTAATTTAAAATGATATATGTATCGCAACCTAAATTATCAGAAAATCTCGCTATTATATCTGTATAGCTATTGTGTGAGGCGTCAAGTAATTTGTGTAGCTTGTTGTGTCTGGAGGTGAATCAAAATTGTTTTCAACTCGCAGCGTTCTTTCCATAGCGAGATTAATTAAATAAAAAACGATGAAGATCAGAGGTTTTTCAAAAATATTTTTGTAGTGAGCCTTGTGAAATCTCGAGCCAAACCGGGTGGTATAATAATTTTATAAAGATTCTCTATCGTCAATTTAGTATTGCTGGAGAAATTCCTCGAAATGTAACAAGGTATTTTTATTTCATTCATACCAGGGACTCAAACCCAGGACATTCGCCTTGCCGGGGCGCAACTCTACCAACTGAGTTAATGTGTCCCTATCCGATTCGGTCATATTTAAATGTATCATACTTCGACTAAGAACTACCAACATTGTCTTCATTATATTACCGCATATTTTATTGGCTGCTATCTAACGTGCCCCGGTAAGCCGAAGGTCTTGATTGAGTTTCGCTAATATTGTCTTAATTTAATTAAACATTACAATTTGAGGTTTAATTTTACATTACAATTTAAAAATAAACGAGGTATTTTTAAATCAACTCTTAGTGACCAGATTTATTTCCTCGTGGCACCTTTTTTGAGGATAAACTTTTATTTTTATTAAAACATCGTATGATTTATTGGTTTTTGTGGCAAGATTGAAAATCTGAGCAACTTAGTCGCAGTAACCTTTCCTTAAATTGTAATTTTAGTGACTTTGTCTTCGAATCCTTATGGTTATGAGTATATTGTATTTTATGGAACATTTTAGGCGATTGGTAAAATAAGCTTAATTGCGGTTTGTCCTTTGCGGTAGAAATATCAAATTATGTTGTAACATCTATGCTCCAGAGTGTAATAAATTTGAATTATCTCTATTTATTTTCAACATTGCACATCACATGTAGCTTTATACTAAATTGCAGGGTAATAAATATACGTTGACTTGAAGCTCCTGGTATTGACGATAGACTGATTAAAACGACATCATAATATTTTGTCGGAATTTGCGAAAATCCTTTGCTCCATAAAAAAGCTTCAGAAAGCAATGTATTAAAATATAAAATTGTACTAAATTTTAATAAATCAGGTACGACTCATACGTCATAACATATGTCTGGTAATGTTTTAGGTACCTTGAAAACAAGATTATGGGTCCGAGTGGTTAAGAAAAAAATAAAAAACAGATTAAGTAATTGTCATTTCGAAGTCTAGTAGTGTGGCCCTCGATGATTTGAAATCACCAACGGGAAATTTAAACAGTAAAATTAACATTTTTATAATTAGCTGTAATAAAAGTTACTAAAACCAAAAAAATATCAACGCCACACCACCGGTTTTCATGGCTAATTTCGGTGGCTATTGTTGAGTTTTTAAGAGACTTTCTAATTTAGGGTTTTAGTTTATTTTAGGCATCCGGAGACCCACAAACCCGGAAGTTCTGTCGAGGACCGGAGCACGGAGAAACGATATCCAAAACAGGAGATTATGTTAAAAACCGGAGAGTTGGTCATCTAACTCGGCCCCCGCGATCTTGCTCGTAGTCAGCACGGGCACGGAAAATGTTCGTTAATACTCGTAAACTGCGTTGCTGCATTGTGCAGGTTTAAAACATTTTAGGTTTTTTTTAGGCAGATAGCTCGATCACTGTGACTCCTCTGTGTGTTGCTATCGTCAGTTGAACGACTACTAACCTAAAATTTCGCTCAAACCAATGACTAAATAAAATACCCTGAGATAAAACTTGGCACACCAATAAAACATTCTGTCCAAACGGTTATACAAAAATGGCGGCCACGATGGAACCAATTTTTATTACTTATCATATAAAGTGACTGATAACCTTGGCAACCCCCTCCATTTTTGTACAACCGTTTGGACAAAATATTCGGAATATATTTGGATCGATATCCAAGTCCTTCTCTTAAGTATTTTGTTTAGTCATTGACTAAAACGCAAAATCTCAGTATCACAGCTAATTTTCGCTTCACTGTAAGTACATAAGTTATAGTCATATTTTTCATGGATTGCGGAGTGTTAGTGGCGGCCACGTAGTTTTTTGAGGATCAGTCGCGGAAACCGCGCAGTAAATGATATAACTTTATTCATATCTTATACTTATTAGAGCTACAAAAATTTCTGCAATTAACGATTTTTTTATTGATATTCTAATCAAATAAATAGGGGTTGATGCAAATATCAAAACGATGCTATGTTATTTAGTTTTCTCAAAAATAATAAAAATGTTAATACAAAACTTTGAGCACGTATAAAACGTAAAAAGGTCAAATGCATTGCTTGTTGGCCGTTGGTAACGACGAAATCTAAAAACGAATACTCACATAAAAGCTTTAACCAAAATCAATGATGTGTAGTTGGTCAAATTATTAGAATATTCTTGGCATTTGGCATACATATACCAAAAGATGATTGCCTTTCATTATAGGTATTATTGAAAGTTGCATTATATTATTGAAAGATAGAAGAAAATGACTGCAAAATTAGTTCCTGGTAAAATGAAAAAACCATCGTAATGAAAAATGCTTTATCGATGCAGAGGGTACCGCACGTTTTCATCCCGCGACAATATTTTGTCGCGGGATGAATAAAAGGATATTTCCTCGACATAATACCCTCTGACAAAATATTCCTTGACATAATATCCTCTGACAAAATATCCCTCGACATAATATCCTATCCTCCGACAAAATATCCCTCGACATAATATCCTCTGACAAAATATCCCTACTATAATATCCTCTGACAAAATATCCCTCGACATAATATCCTCTGACAAAATATCTCTCAACATAATATCCTCCGACAAAATATCCCTCGACATAATAGCCTCTGACAAGATATCCCTCGATATAATATCCTCTGACAAAATATCCCTCGACATAATATCCTCCGAAAAAATATCCCTCGACAAAATATCCTTTGACAAAATATCTCTCAACATAATATCCTCCGACAAAATATCCCTCGACATAATAGCCTCTGACAAGATATCCCTCGATATAATATCCTCTGACAAAATATCCCTCGACATAATATCCCTCGACATAATATCTTCTGACAAAATATCCCTCGACATAATATCCTCTGACAAAATATCCCTCGACATAATATCCACTGACAAAATATCCCTCGATATAATATCCTCTGACAAAATATCCTTCGACATAATATCCTCTGACAAAATATCCCTCAAATTACATCATACGCCGACGATACAGTTTTAATAATAAGTGAAAATACTTGGGAAAATGTAGAATTACAGGCCACAGAAGACATCAATACGCTTAAGAATTTTTTCGACACTAATTTACTATCACTAAATAGTGAAAAGACATTTGTAATTCCATTTGCAATCCATCCAAACGACGCTCCCAAAAATTTTAATATTGTCATACACGATGACACTAAAATTCACCGCCAACATTATTGCAAATCAAACTGTACAATATTAAAAACAACAAATAAAATTAAATATCTCGGCGTAATTATCGATAAAAATCTGAAATGGAAGGAACAAATATGTCAAATATTAAACAAAATCAGAAAATTAATATATATATTTTTAAGAATTAGAAATTTTCTGTCGATAAAAAATCTATATTTAATCTACTATGCCTTAGTTCAATCCACTCTACAATACGCTATTATTAGTTGGGGATCCGCGTATAAATGTAACCTTCTTCCAATAGAAATTGTACAAAGAACAATTATTAAAATTATATTAAAAAAATCCTTAGACTACCCAACAGAATGCCTGTTTGAAGAATTTCAAGTACCCACATTTAAAGATTTATATATTAAAAATTCAGTAATTCAAATAATAAAAGAAAAAGATAAATATCCATTTTTAAATGAAAACAGAACTCGGCCTAAACATGTTTTTCTATGCCCAAAACTAAATACGTCTTTTGCACAGCATCATTATACTTATCAGGGAAGAACTTTTTTCAATCGTCTACCAGAAGAAATCAGAAGCATCAATGATAAAACCCGAATACTGCTCTCTGTCAAGAGACATTTTAAAAATATTCTTAAGAAAAAAACTACTGTCAACTAATCTTACAAATATCTTAGTTCTCCATAACATTCTTTCTTTAAAAAAAAAAACACACCATTATCAAATAAATACTGCAGCTCACATATATTTATGTACAATTAATTATTTAAGTACTTACTTATACCCAACTAATAACTAATAGCATTTATGTACACTCCCCTTCCATACACAAGCAAATGCTTTTAATGGAAGGGTAGTAAAAAAAATATTTTGTTGTAAAATTGTAATTATAATAAATGTTTCAATAAATAATAAAAAAATAAAAATAATAATATCCTCTGACAAAATATCCCTCGACATAATATCCACTGACAAAATATCCCTCGATATAATATCCCCTGACAAAATATCCTTCGAAATAATATCCTCCGACAAAATATCTCTCGACATAATATCCTCTGACAAAATATCTTTCGACATAATATCCTCTAACAAAATAACCCTCGACATAATATCCTCCGACAAAATATCCCTCGACATAATATCCTCTGACAAAATATCCACACATAATATCCTCTGACAAAATATCCCTCGTCATAATATCATCTGACAAAATATCCCTCGACATAATATCTATCCTCTAACAAAATAACCCTCGACATAATATCCTCCGACAAAATATCCCTCGACATAATATCCTCTGACAAAATATCCACACATAATATCCTCTGACAAAATATCCCTCGTCATTATATCATCTGACAAAATAACCCTCGACATAATATCTATCCTCTGACAAAATATCCCTCGACATAATATTCTCTGACAAAATATCCCTCGACATAATATCCTTCGACAAAATAACCCTCGACATAATATCCTCTGACAAAATATCCCTCGACATAATATCCTCCGACAAAATATCCCTTGACATAATATCCTCTGACAAAATATCCCTCGACATAATATCCTCTGACAAAATATCCATCTACATAATATCCTCTGACAAAATATTCCTCGACATAATATCCTCCAACAAAATATCCCTCGACATAATATACTCTGACAAAATATCCCTCGACATAATATCCTCTGACAAAATATCCCTCGACATAATATCCTCCGACAAAATATCCCTCGACATAATATCCTCCGACAAAATATCCCTCGACATAATATCCTCCGACAAAATATCCCTCCACATAATATACTCTGACAAAATATTCCTCAACATAATATCCTCCGACAAAATATCCCTCGACATAATATCCTCCGACAAAATATCCCTCGACATAATATCCTCTGACAAAATATCCCTCGACATAATATCCTCCGACAAAATATCCCTCGACATAATATCCTCCGACAAAATATCCCTCCACATAATATACTCTGACAAAATATTCCTCAACATAATATCCTCCGACAAAATATCCCTCGACATAATATCCTCCGACAAAATATCCCTCGACATAATATCCTCTGACAAAATATCCCTCGACATAATATCCTCCGACAAAATATCCCTCGACATAATATCCCAAGGACAAGATATTCTACTTGCGAGTACAAAGCATCCCCTGACAAGGACGAAAGGAGACAGAGCAAGGAACTTACAGTTTTGATTTAAATTTCTAATTTGGCGCCGAATGGTTTTGTTGGGTGAGGTTAGGTTTTGTTGAGTTAGGTTAGGTTTCAATTTGGGAGGCGGGAATGGGTACCGCCGCCCCGGAAACCTGTAAGGATAACCAACACCTCTGCCATAGGTCACCCCAAGTGGTTCGCTACGTTTGGTCATTTAGTGCCCGGGTTCATGGGGTGAGTTTTGACTAGGTCTTGGAGGCGGATAACCAGGACACACCGAACCCCAAATACCCACCCCTTAAACCCTTTTCCTTCCCAGAAATCTCATCTTCTTCCTTTCCTTAAAAAACCCTCCACACAGCATCCCCAAAGATGACGTATGCCCTGAGGGAAATAATATTCCTCAGGGCTTCCTGTGTAGATCTCATGTAAAAAAAAGATTAGATTAGGTTAGGATAGGATATTTTGGCGGGGATATTTTGTCGGGGGATATTTTGTCAGAGGATATTATGTCGAGGGATATTTTGTCGGAGGATATTATGTCGAGGGATATATCGTCAGAGGATATTATGTCGTGAAAATAGATTAGGTTAGGTTAGGATAGGATATTTTGGCGGGGATATTTTGTCGGGGGATATTTTGTCGGGGGATATTTTGTCGGGGGATATTTTGTCGGGAATATTTTGTCGGGGGATATTTTGTCGGGGGATATTTTGTCCGGGGATATTTGGTCGGGGGATATTTTCTCAGGGGATATTTTGTCGGGGGATATTTTGTCGGGGGATATTTTGTCGGGAATATTTTGTCGGGGGATATTTTGTCGGGGGATATTTTGTCCGGGGATATTTGGTCGGGGGATATTTTCTCAGGGGATATTTTGTCGGGGATATTTTGTCGGGGGATATTTTGTCGGGAGATATTTTGTCGGGGATATTTTGTCGGGGGAAATTTTGTCGGGGATATTTTGTCGGGGGATAATTTGTCGGGGGATATTTTGTGGGGGATATTTTGTCGGGGGATATTTTGTCGAGGGATATTTTGTCGGGGGATATTTTGTCGGGGATATTTTTTCGGGGGATATTTTGTCGGGGGATATTATGTCGAGGGATATATCGTCAGAGGATATTATGTCGTAAAAATAGATTAGGTTAGGTTAGGATAGGATTTTATGGCGGGGATATTTTGTCGGGGGATATTTTGTCGGGGGATATTTTGTCGGGAATATTTTGCCGGGGGATATTTTGTCGGGGGATATTTTGTCCGGGGATATTTTGTCGGGGGATATTTTGTCGGGGATATTTTCTCAGGGGATATTTTGTCGGGGATATTTTGTCGGGGGATATTTTGTCGGGAGATATTTTGTCGGGGGATATTTTGTCGGGGATATTTTGTCGTGGGATAATTTGTCGGGGGATATTTTGTGGGGGATATTTTGTCGGGGGATATTTTGTCGGGGGATATTTTGTCGAGGGATATTTTGTCGGGGGATATTTTGTCGGGGATATTTTTTCGGGGGATATTTTGTCGGTGATATTTTGTCGGGGGATATTTTGTCGGGGGATATTTTGTCGGGGATATTTTGTAGGGGGATATTTTGTCGGGGATATTTTGTCGGGGGATATTTTGTCGGGGATATTTTGTCGGGGGATATTTTGTCGGGGATATTTTGTCGGGGGATATTTTGTCGAGGGATATTTTGTCGGGGGATATTTTGTCGGGGATATTTTTTCGGGGGATATTTTGTCGGGGGATATTATGTCGAGGGATATATCGTCAGAGGATATTATGTCGTAAAAATAGATTAGGTTAGGTTAGGATAGGATTTTATGGCGGGGATATTTTGTCGGGGGATATTTTGTCGGGGGATATTTTGTCGGGAATATTTTGCCGGGGGATATTTTGTCGGGGGATATTTTGTCCGGGGATATTTTGTCGGGGGATATTTTGTCGGGGATATTTTCTCAGGGGATATTTTGTCGGGGATATTTTGTCGGGGGATATTTTGTCGGGAGATATTTTGTCGGGGGATATTTTGTCGGGGATATTTTGTCGTGGGATAATTTGTCGGGGGATATTTTGTGGGGGATATTTTGTCGGGGGATATTTTGTCGAGGGATATTTTGTCGGGGGATATTTTGTCGGGGATATTTTTTCGGGGGATATTTTGTCGGTGATATTTTGTCGGGGGATATTTTGTCGGGGGATATTTTGTCGGGGATATTTTGTAGGGGGATATTTTGTCGGGGATATTTTGTCGGGGGATATTTTGTCGGGGATATTTTGTCGGGGGATATTTTGTCGGGGATATTTTGTCGGGGGATATTTTGTCGCGGGATAAAAAGTCGCGGAACCGGTCCAGAGTGCCTTAGATTATTTGAATAATTCTCATCCCCCCATTACACGTATCAATCCTGCGAGGTTTGATGCGTGTAATGGCAAATATTGACGCATCATCAATAATATCGCAACGCATCTAGAAATCTGGATCGGTCACATCAGTATTAGGGCGTGGCCGTAAAGTATTGGGGCGTGGCCGTAAGTGGTGGGGATATTGATGCGCGGTTTGATGCGTGTAATGGCTCGCCGCATCAATACCTCAGTATTCCGTGTGCACCATGGAGAGCAGTGGTCCCTTGTTGCCTGTTATTATGTCGGACAGCGATGTTCCGCCATCTCCAGTTCCGCCGCGAAATGAGTTAGCGGCATTCATCGAGGCGTATGAGATGCGTGACATATTATGGAACACACGTCATAAGAACTATAAAAATGTTGTTAAGAGAAAAAGGGCCTTGGAGGAAATAAAAGAAACTATGGTTATTATAAAACCAAACATTACGAGGGAAGACGTACCTTGCAAACATCACATTGTTTTATGTCAGGTCTTATACCTAGTATTATTATATTATTTAAATATGTTAAACCGTTTTAATTTTGTTATTATTATACTACTGTGTACCAATGCATCATGTATCTCTTGATTGTAAAAGCCATTTTATGGCGTTTAAATAAATAAATAAATAAATTTCGAAATTATTTTTAAGTTCAATGAAAGTTCTATTCACGTTCTGTTATTCAGCTTTGTAAAGCAACTAGCCCATAATAATGACATAATTTTGAATTTTATGAAAATAGTTTTTCTTAAATGAAGACTACCAGTGACCCCCCTCCCCCTCTCCAACGCTTAAAACAAAAAAGAGCGACACCGGAAATATTTCATGTTCACAAGTACACTCAGTGACTGTACTACTAAGTATAACAAAGTTATTATTATTAATTATACTTGCCTTTACGTAATCCTGAAGCACATACATAATAGCCCCGGACGTGTCCAATACTGCTTGGCTTATTGCTGCTGGAGACAGAATCGCTGAAAACTTCAGATCCTCAAAGCTTCTGCCGATCGCATAGAAACGTAGAGTTACAGCTAATTTTTCTATTGGCATGATCGAAGCTCTCATGGCTGTATTTTGTTTCAAAATATATGGACTAACCATATCTAGCAATTTGTTAAAATTATCATTTCTCATTCTAAAATAATTTTTATAATCGTGTGGATCACTCAGCAAAATTTCATCCATTAAATTCAAGTGTGAGAATTTTTCTTTTTGGAGAAGCCAGTCCTTCACCCACCGTTTGCGCTTCAATCGTTTCTTTGAACTGAACGCCAAAATTATAGCAATACAGGCTTTTCGTTTCGGATCCATCACTTAAAACGCGTCCGTCCCGCAAGGATTCGCATCGATACTGACGTCAATAATATTGACACGTGTAATGGCTCACCTTGTGAGCCGGTTGCGATATTTTCGGATCGCGATATAATATTGATGCGAGGATTGATACGTGTAATGGGGGGATCACTTATGAATTGGTCCAGCGGTGCATTGAACAGGGTGTCCATAAAGCTGATGGATTATGAAGTACATCGACAAAATTTAATCAGATGATAAATGATACAACAACGTGGTTTACGGGATTAAAGTTCAGTTCATTATACCTGGAAATTAAAACTGTTCATCATAATTTCAACACGTGCGGGAGTTTAAGCAGATTAAAATTTTTTTGTTCATTTTTTTTGTTTTCGTGCTATTTAGACAAAACATCTAAATGGGTTGGATGTGGCGAGTTATTTATTAGTAGAGGTCTGCTTGCCTGTTGCTGATAAAAAATGTGATGATGTTTTTTTAACTTTAATTTAATTATTTTTTGCAATGATTACTTTGGAAGGGGTCCCAATAAAGATGAATGAATTATAGATATTTGAACCCATCTACTTGATATTATTTTCTGCTATTTCTAAATTCTTTTTCTAAATTTTTTCACTGGTTCACATATCTTAAATCTTAAAAAATGTTCTTCCTGTTGTTTTTAAAATTATACAAATTTTTTCGCTCCAAAGATCTGAAAAACAAATTCATAAATTATTTTTTAACGAACTTTGTAGATAGAAATAGAACACGCATTTCACTATTATCGCTGTAGATACTAACTCTTATGCTGTTTAAATATCTGTCCATGTTTGGTTTTGAAGTACGAATATGCTTAGTTCCTACCAGGATGTCATTTATCAAGTTCCTACCTCCCTCTTAAAATCACTCGCTGGAAAAGTATTTGAAACTTGGAACAAGAACAAGAAAAATTGTGAAAATTCGAGTGCATTTGTTTCGAAAACTGAAGAAGGTTTGGAACTACCGTTTAAGCAAGTTGTTACGTTTTTCATGTGCACTACCTCGTTTTTCAGTAAAATAAAGGAATTTCACCATCTCGAAAGTACATAATATTGTTTTGTACTCAATCGTTTTGTTGTGGCGATAATTACCTTGACGTATCGCGGTAGATCTATATCTATTTTGTGGTCGTGTCATGTGCTTCTTCGCAGAGATACAGTGGTAAGTAATTGGTTATCATTTTTTCTTGCGTACCTAGTTATTCCTACACATATTTTCACCCAATTTCAGCCAATATCATTTCGTCTCGTTTCGTTTAAAGTATTTACAGTCCAATACAAGTCCATCTGAAACTGTAATTCGTAAGCATTTTTGGATGCAACACCCCACGTTGGTGTAAGTTACTTACATCAACTACTGTAGGATTCTAATTAAAATTATAGTAATAACTACATTTCGCAGGCTGGATGTACTCAAATTTAATAAATCTGTAGGGATTAACGGAAATAATAAACGGACATTTAACAGCCCACGTTGCGTCCTGTCCAAAATTAAAAACGTAAAAATCATTACTAGACGTATACGCAATACGCATTAGAATGTATGAATGGCGCCTTCTCGTCTGTGTCAATGGGTAATACAGTTCCAATACAAGAATATTCCTTAATAAAAATACTGAAAGAAGACCTGAAAACCGATTCAGCATAGTAAGCTTTGATGCTTCACCAAACTAATGTTAACAATCCAATCTACAATCGGTTTTAAGTTTTTGTTAAACAAACAAAATCATCTTAATCTCTGTAACAGCGTTTCTTCAATAAGAATGTCTTAAAATTGGCTTGCTTGCCTTTAATTTATCTTTTCCCATACATATATTCTCTAGTTACACAATGAACTGTATAATAACTTAAAACTTAAGTAATCACGTTTTTTAACTAGATTCTTCATGTGTTATTAAATTATTAGATTATGTGCCTTATAAATTACGTTAGTTCAAAAAATAATTCGATAATTTGTCTAGCGCCGATTTTCATGAAAAATTACCTCAAGAACTCCTCAATATGAATATAATATTTTATCCTTGAATTTGATTCTTGAAATTGAGTGATCGGTGTTTTAAGATTCGCTCTAAATTACAAGGATAAAGTTTTCCGAAAAGCTTACGTCAGTCATTTCATATTTTATTATCTCGAAGTTGTAACTCTTGCGATGCACAATGTGTTAACAGCAATTTGAAAAATGTCGTATTTTATGCTTTTAATTTAATACGATGCGCTGGATCAATACATTGCATACCTACTCGTTCATTATTTCTGTTAGAATTGAGAGTTGAGGTCGTTCCAAGGTCCAAAGCATTCAACCATATTTTTCATTACATGCTGTTTTTCTGGAAACATTCGTTTTGTAAGTGTATAGATACAAGGAAAGTCAAAGAATTTCATTTATACTAGTTCATTCAATTAAAACTTTGGGTACTTTTACCAAAACACCATATTTGCAAAAAGCAGAATTAAAAATAAGGATTGGAAAACAGTTTTGTGACGTTTTTGATATTTCAAATTATTTTTATTATTGATTCAATAAGTTGGAAAGCGGGGATCCGCCGCCCCGGGAACCATTTATCGAATCCCTGCCGGAGGTTCGCTACTTTTGGTAACTTAGCAGAGGTGCTCTTCAGGGATTCAAGGAGTGAGGTTTCGATGAATTTCAATAGTTGCAAAAAGGTCGAAAGAGCAATGCAGTTATGTGCACACGAGTATTTTGTGGGTTCTACTCTCTCAACAGATAATAATACTCGATGCGATATGTAAACTAAATAGTTATGAATTGAGTTTTTTTTATTTTTTATTTTTAACTTTATGAGTAAAACTTCAAATTGTAATATTTAAATAAATGAAGGCAATATAAGCGAAACTCAATCGAAAATCTGGAAACAGAAAAATCATAAAAACATATTGACACCTCTCCAGGACCTCTTGCTTTCCGGGCAAACGCGCTAACCACTGCGCCACGGTGTCGATATGAAATTCGGTCATGTTTAACTACACCTGACTACACCATACTTCGACTAAGAACCACCTACATTATCTTCATTTTCTTTAACTCATATATTATTGGCAACTATCTTTATGTATGATTGCAAGATTCAAACCCGAACTAAATGCTCTCTAGGTAGTGTCTGGATAAATCTTTATCCATTTTATTTTTTTAATATGCGGCCCGGAAAGCAAGAGGTCCTGGGTTCGAGTCCCAGATGTGTCAATATGTTTTTCTGATTTTTCTGTTTCCAGATTTTCGATTGAGTTTCGCTTATATTGTCTTCTTTTATTTAAATAAATATTGAGTTGTTTCATAACTCTCGACAGGCTAAGATGCCAAACATAACGTCCACAACCATTTGGGTCGTCCTATGACCCCACGAAAAGAATATTTTTGGCCATTTATTCCATACAAACTTTTTTTTGTTATTTATCCATTTATTGGGCAGGGAATATTACCTATATTTGACAAAATATTTTTTCCTGCGATCGCCGATTTTTTCACATTTTTTTTTAAACGGCACGTTATGTATTAATATTATGTTATGTCATTTTGCGCAGGAATACCTAAAACACTAAAAATATATTTCATGTATTTAAGTAGATATAAGAAGGATAGTAATTTTGGGGTCTACCTTCGGCCTCAGTTGGCTGCGGGAGGGTTAAGGACGCTTGTGTACAACATTGGCATCTGTTCCACGATGTAAATATTTTTGAGACCTCGTAGATTCTCTAGACTTTCTTAGATCAATTTCGTTTTTTTTTAAATATCCTAATTTCTGGCTTTCGTCACTAGTTGAATCAATTTATTTTATAAGCTTGAGGTTGAAAAATAATAACTCTACACCATGTTTTTGGTACACTCCGTCAACAAAAATATATTTTAAATTGTGACAATTGCCTAGAACCCAAGCTACTGTTTAATTCGCCTTTCGAACAGCTGTAATCAGAAATTATAAAACATTATCTAAAATTAATTAACGTGTAAGGGTTTCATTTAAAATTATTATCTACAATATAATATTATAGTATTTTTAAACCATTTTTTTTCGGTCTAACAAAAACTTAACTAAAAGCGGTCTATTTTCTTCGGCCATTTTACCCGCTTTGCGAAACCTTTTGTTTCTTCAGCCATAAATATTTGTGTAATGCCACCGATCAATAATTTGATAACAGGCAAATTCATTGACCAAGCTCATCAATTTGTTACCTACTCAGTCATGTCATGACGTAAATACGGAAAATTAAAATAACCCAAACTTTTCGTACCGTTGCGTTGGTGGAAATTCTTGCATATTCTGTGGAAATATTATTTTGGCCAAAAAAAAATCCACTGTTTTTTCCACCATCTTTCCCGTGCTTCAAAAGGCCTAGAGCTTTTTGAAGATCCTAACCAAACAATTTGTAGGTTTAACCTACAAATGGGGACATACAACAAAAACAAATCTTCTTTCAGTGCAAAACGTACAATATTCTTTGGTAAAATTATTATTAAAAAAAAACTGATTACGAACAAAGACATGATATACCAAAATCGTTACTATACAACTCTGTAAATTATCTGTTCGTGCTATATTGTGGCTTAAAATTGCGAGTCAGCATACATCTCAATCTGAATATAATAAACTAGTGGTTCATGTTCATAATACAAGACTAACTGCAAACGATGGACTTATAATTCCCAGATACCTAAATAAATACGGTCAAAGAACTCTAGAATACCTTGTTCCAATAATTTACAACGTGTTACCCAACGCAATAAAAAGCTGTGAATTGAGTTTCAGAAGGAAATGTACGCTAAAAAAATGGTTAAGTGAAAGAACTTCTTTGTACTAATCTCTGTTTTTCCGCTTTTCATTTAATGTTTTTTCCATTACTATTTTCTTTTTATTTCTTTCATTTTCTCTGTTCTGTATTTCTTATATAAAAATTTATTAACATTTTTGTTTCCAAAATACGTTTTTTTTTTGTATATATAAAATGTAGTAATGTGTATATTTTATGTACCTGTCTCAATTTAAAAAAAAGTAAATGTCAAAAGAACCCGTTGACAAACTGATATCAATCTGTTTAACGGGACTTAATTTAAAAATGTAAAAAAACTGTAAATAAATAATAAAGGAATTTTATTAATAAAAAAAACCCCTCTGAAATCAAGCGTATTTTTTAGAATGTCAAAATATTAGTATAATAATATCGCTTTGCGAAAAATTCAAATAAATGGAATTTTTCTGAACACATCCGAAAACTAAAAACTGTTTTTGAAAGGTGATAAAATACTTTTATAATATTTTTTTTTCAAACTCATGACGGCCGGCATAGTCCAGCAGTAAGGCTCTTGACTAGCACTCCGAAGGTCGCGGGATCGAATCCCGGCGTGGCAAATAAATTTTATTTGATTAATTTGTGTTATTTCACAATTTATTTATTCAAAATAATATATGGTATATTTGCGGCACGTTCCAGAGTGGAAGATACTCTCAGTATCGCCCTTGTGTAAGACCTCCATTCAGAATAGAAACGTTGCTTAAAATGACTTTAGCCGTGTTTGGTGACCAGATCTGAATAACCAGGTACTATCCCCACCTTCCTCTTCCCTATCTCCTTCCCCTCCCCACTACCTTCAGCCTCACAACATACCCAGATTGGGGATGCCATAGTCCCACTGGCTCCAGACGGGAGCAGTTGGGACTCTTGTGCGGTATTCATGTAAAAAAAGGAAGCCCTGAGGAAAATAATTTCTCTCAGGGCCTATGTTATCTGAGAAGCTGTGTGGAGGATCTTTTTGAGGAGAGAAAGGAATGAACATCGGTCTTGAAGAGACCCATGTTGTAGGAAGGAGGAAACACAAAGGCTGGCAAATCGTTCCACAGCCGAGCTGTTGAACACAAGAACGACTCGAAGAAGCGACCCGTTCTCGTGTGACAAATGTTGGACACGCGTTTGGTGTGTTTCCTGACTGCACCGGTGCCAAAGGGATCAATGACGCTAGTTCCTCGGAGCACCTTCCATTGAAATACCGTTAGAACAAGTAGTTTTCCCACCCGACGCTTGTGCTCTAAAGATTGCAATCCGTTTGTTAAACTAGGAGAGACTCTAAAGATTGCAATCCGTTTATTAAACTAGGAGAGACTCTAAAGATTGCAATCCGTTTGTTAAACTAGGAGAGACTCTAAAGATTGCAATCCGTTTGTTAAACTAGGAGAGACTCTAAAGATTGCAATCCGTTTGTTAAACTAGGAGAGAATCTAAAGATTGCAATCCGTTTGTTAAACTAGGAGAGACTCTAAAGATTGCAATCCGTTTGTTAAACTAGGAGAGACTCTAAAGATTGCAATCCGTTTGTTAAACTAGGAGAGTTTATCAGACGGATCGTCCGTTTCTGCACAGAGTCGAGGGTTTTTTCAGGTATTTTGGGACTCCAGACCAGAGGTGGCTGCCAAATTCAACCGTGGGGCGCACTTGTGATTTGTACAGGGTTAGCAAGTATCCGCGGGCCCTGTACTGTACGCCCCGTTTTCGAGAGGCCAACTTAACTCTGGCTTCGATGTAGAAATAAAAATATAACTTTTAAAATATTCCATGACAAAGTTATTAAAATTGCTTACCTTACGCTTTTTGCATCTGAAATTAGTGATTTTATTAGGCAAATGTACTATAAACGTTATTATCACCTTACGTTTTTGAGTCGTTTCATGAAAAAATAATGTAAAAAATTCTCGAAATTTTATAAATCTTTTTTCAATTTTTGAAAAAATTGGGTTCATGGAGGTGCACATTTAAATTTTTTTATGGTTAAATTCAAGATTTAAATATAAAGCATGTAGTTTTCTCTTTCTAGCACCGTTTAGATCTTATTTCTCACTATGAAAGTAATGGAGATACAACGATTTATATTATACCTACGTCAGCTGGGACAAATTTGATGTGCTATGATTAAAAGTTTTTACTACTATACTAATTCCTTAAATCGTATAGCTCTCTGCTAAATTTTTCGTTATTTGTTTTTGGGGTGTTATGCCGTGTTGCGCTACCTCCTTCTTTAGCCAACGTTTCGGACATCGTTGCAGTGTCCATCATCAGGGCAGATCCGGCAGATCCGGTATATCCATCTACATGGCATAACACCCCAAAAACAAATAACGAAAATGCTTTTGGCCGTGAAAATCTTAAAACTTACCTCTGCTAAATTATATAATAAAAATATACACACGGCTGCTATCTCATTTTTTATGTGGAAATGGACTATCGAATGTCCAGCTAACGAATACATTTATCTGTAAATTATAATTACGGCCATTAGAAATCGCTTTAGATTTTTTGTCCGGGTTAATCTTTCCCACAGGAAAAACTTAACCCTTTCACACACTTTTCACAAATGATCATCTAGTTAATCTACGCTATGCAATTGCACCATATAAGTATAATAAATACAAAATAATACAAGAACAACATGTCAAAAAGACCAAATGGGAAAATAATTCACTGACTCCAGATATTTTCATATCAGAGGGTTCGGCTCGGGGGAACTCCTAATTGGACATTTAAATCCTACTGATCCCTCAATATAAATATTTAAAAAATCCTTTGTAATCCTACATTAATTTAAAATGACTGATTTTTGCATTTTTATATATAAATGCTTTGACAAATCTAATATGCCTAAATTTTGAATGAGAGAGCTAGGTATAATGCCTAGCCGAAATAACAAATGGTAATATTTTTATAATCTGAGAATGCCAAATTCTTTTAATCTCATTTCCTAAATCTGTATATTTTCTTATTTTTTCAGAAACAGATTTTTGAATATTACAGGAATTTGGAATGGCGACATCAATGATATAAGTTTATTTTTTTTATTTTTTTATTTTGTCATGTAAAATTATATCAGGTCTATTATGACTAATAGTTCTGTCTGTTAGTATACATAGTTTTATTATAATATATTTTATAAAATTCCTTTTTTAAAAATGAATTTGGTTCATATTCATAATATGGTACTTATATTACTATACGGCAGTCAATCAAGTTATGTTTAATTACCAAACTTTGGTGAATTATTTTTAAAACCCGATTATGCCTAAATGTATTACTCGGACGGCGCTAATACAGAACATCCCGATATAATATAAATGAAATTAGTTGTTATTATTATTTGCATAATTTATAATATTATCGTGGTAAATAAAAACCACAGTAACTACTACCTTCTTGTGCATTGGATCTAATCCCTAATTAATAATTTGTAGATTTTTTATCAATACTAAATCTGCAGAAAGAACCCAACAAATCCATACCACTAGAATTGACTCAACAACGAAATTTATGGCAATACATACTAAAACATCTTTTGGCCAAAGAAACTATTTATACCAAGCTCCAATTATGTTTAATATTCTGCCAGACTACATTAAATCTTCCAATTCATTAGCTAAATTTAAAAGAATGTTAAGATATTTGTGTTAACACAGGATTGGCATACTATTTTTTCATCCTTGTCCTTTTTTAAATAATAAGATTTCAATTTTTAAATAATGAGATTTGTTTTTTAATAAGTTTTGTTTTTTAATAATATTTGTTTTTGAATAATAAGCTTTTTTTAAATAAATAGATTTTATTTGAGTTCCATATGCCAAAATTGGAGTGTCACCCTAGATGTTTTGAACTAGCTTTGTTTATTGGTGGGTATAGTAATTGAAGATTTATTTATGGTCTGTATTGTTACAAATCATTCTTAAATTGTCACTAATATCATATTTTTATCTTACTTTATTGTAATATTTTAGTGTTTTAAATGTAGTTTATTTTAGTATTTTGTGTGTGTAAAATCACTCAACTTTATAAATGTTAACCTCAACACAGGCCTAGTCCCAGTGAGGTTAATTTTTTTGCATGTAAAAATAAAAAAATAAGAATGCATGGTGAGAAGTTATAAATAAAATAAATAAATAAATAAATCCCGGAAAATTCCCAATGAAAATGGTTAGCTTATCGTCAGACACCTCGGTCTATGGTTTGTCACTTCACTTAATAATGTGTCATACTGCATTCTAATTACCAGTTGTAATCTATTAAGAAGGTACTTACGTAGTAAAAGCATTTAATAAAAACCATTTCATTGTTGAAATTTCCAACGAAAATTTAAAAAAAATTCTAGAGATTCTTAGCAATGAAAAATAATTAATGGTGGAGAGAAGGTGTACATTGCATTAATTTATCACTCCCCAAATGCCAGTAAAATATCTTCATGATTTTTTTTAAAATTAATAATAAGAAACGTTATATTATTAAGACGCTGATCTCAATTAATTTTATTGGAGACTTTAATTTAATCATGGAATGTGAACAAAGTTTAATGGAAAAAGTTAAAAATATTGTTAATTTCTCCTCCTGCTTCTCCCCTCTCCTCTTGCTTCTCCCCCTCATCCTGCGAATCATCTGGACTGATGATAGACGTTGTATAGCTGTCTGAAACGTTTGCTAAAGAAGGATTCAGCACAACAGGGCACAATAACCCAAAAATTAATCATGATAATGTGAATAATACTCATGTTCACCGTTTGGTATATTTTATATTCTTCTATTTTTATACATAGAATTAACTTAGGGATGGTGTCTAAGGCGTAGTGTGTAGTACTGTATTAAAATATAACTAGCCGTTGGAAACAATAGTTATATTATTTCAACGTCCAACGCTGTTGAAAATAATTAGCGCCAACAGTTGAAATATAATACCTACATGCGAATATTATTCAACGCAGTCAACGATTCAACTGCCTAATAAATAAAAAGGGTTAAGAGTTTGTACTTCGTGAACAACATTACTCGATATTTTAAATGGTCTTTTGGTTATGTACGTACCTACTGCACGTTTTTTTTTTTTCCCATCCAATACGGCCGATACGCAGCGCCATGGAGCAATCAAATTTATCAACGACAAGCAAAAAAATAACCTATTGATAATTGTGAATGTTTTGTACCTATTGTTTTCAACGGTGTTGGAATGATTAAGTCGAAAGGGTCAAGAGATCACACTTCGTGAACGATATTATACCCAATTACACAAGGTCTTTTGGTAATGTACATACCTACTGCACGTTTTATTTTATTTTCCCATCCAATACGGCCGATACGCAGCGCTATGGAACAATCAAATTTATCAACGACAAGCAAAAAAATAACCTATTGATAATTGTGAATGTTTTGTACCTATTGTTTTCAACGGTGTTGGAATGATTAAGTCAAAAGGGTCAAGAGATCACACTTCGTGAACGATATTATACCCAATTACACAAGGTCTTTTGGTAATGTACATACCTACTGCACGTTTTTTTTTATTTTCCCGTCCAATACGGCCGATACGTAGCGCCAAGCAACAAGCGAATTTATCAGTGACAAACAAAATATATCTTCAACAGGATAATATTTTCAACACCGAAACCAACGTCTTCCAACAGTTTCAACTTTCAACGTTATTATAGGATTATTATTACGTGTGTGTCGCGTTGGGCATAGAGATAATAATAATTAATAATACATCAATGATTCGGGGAACCACCCGTTAAAAGGGATTCCTTAATACGATTTTGATATATTTTTTGTTAGTATCGTGTCGATCTCCTATTATAGTTGCGTCAACGTCGACGTTATTTTCAACAGCTATTTTCAACAGTTGAAAATTGCCAACGATAACGACGTTGGCGTTGGATAGAATTATCGTCAACGCCCAGTACTAGTAGTGTGTCTAACACCTTCAATATTTATCACGATCCTTTATGTATTGTGATCCGCAGATATTTATCAAATATCGTGATATTTATGGAACGTCTAGACTAGTGTATTGAAGGATTATAATATGGATCACAGGATTTCTAGATTCTTGATTTCCGTATCGTGATAAATATTGAACGTGTAGTCTACGTCTCAATATTTACCACGATCCATGGGTTTACGATATGGAATTCCAAAATCCTGTGATCTATATTGTGATCCGTCAATACGCTAGTCTAAATGTTCAATAAATATCACGATATTTGATAAATATCTGCGGAACACAATAAATATTGAACTGTAAGGTTCGCCTAAGGAACTCAAAAGAAAAAATAAATTGCAATCACAAGATAGATGAGCACGGGACAAGGCAAAACAACGTAGATTGCCAACAAGGAAAAAACCAAGCATCCGGAAATCTCTTTTGTACCAGGCAGTTTATGCAATTAATAAAAATATAATAAAATTTAAAAAAAATAATGAAATTCAGGATACAAGAAAATACTGCCAATGAAAATGTGTTTAATTTAAAAAAGAAGCTGATGTCTGCCACAATCATTAATGTTAAAATTTAAATTGAACATTATACGTACTGAAATTTTAAAAAGATTCAAAAATGTGTTTGCCAAAAAACGTGTCTGGTAAATATTTATGTTTGTAGATTATAAGCAAACACGACGATACTCCCAATTCAGTTTTAAGCCCCAAAAAGGTTTTTTTAGATGTGTCAGGTGTCAACGCAATTAAGTTAATTCTCTGAATTCACATTTTTTCCGATTAATAATATTTTTAAAAAAATCATTTGAAATGTTGTTACTCGAGTCTTGATATTTCGACGTTTGGAGTGTTTTACGCTGTACAAAAAAAAACATGTTTTCATAATACAAAATAGAAATACCTACCTATCTTTATTTTTGGAAACCGCTTTGTGGACATTTCGATCTCTCTTCTAAGACTTAACTGTGGTCGTTATAACTCGTTCATTTTTCTTCTTTGTATGAGGATATAAAATGATAACCCACGATCTTTTATGGCGGAAGTATGAAATAACATTGATACAAGCATTTTCTAAAACTATAGTTTCTGGAATGTATTGGTGGTATTTTCCACAGACGAAATACCATAAGATCGATAAAGAAGAATCAACCTACGAGTATTGGCTACCATTTCTGTCTATATTCGTATGTATTTTGAGAGAAATCATTTCTTCATTTTTGTTAGAATTTTTTTTATGGAAAATAAAGTTAAGTAAGTGCTGACAGTTAAATGAATGAAATAAGAAAATTTCTAGGAATATTTGTTTTGGGTTTTAGAATATCTCTGTCAGAAAATTTTGAAGAACAACAATGAGATGAATAAATATAAATAGGTTTCATTTAACAATAGCGAAGTATTCTTTAGCAAATAGTGTAAAAGGTTTTATGATAAAATTGATTAGTAAGTATTTCAAAAACTTCTGTAAAGAAACCTAAATAGTGAAAACATCTAAAATGGATTTCCAAACGAATGCTTTTCTTTACATTTTACATTTTGCTGTGGTTTTTTTAAATTATGATTATTTAGATATATTTGATGATTTATTTAGAGTGATATCTCGCAATAGCGCTATTGCTCGAAGGCAGTGGCGATCCTGTGGGAAGTTTTGTGGTGCTGAAGGATATAGGGAAAGGATAAAGAAAAAGGGAAGTGGTAAGAGAGAGCCTTAATGAGATAGTTAACTACTCAGGTAATAATTTGTTCGCCTTTTGGAACAACTAATCGTCGTGTCTCCCTTATTATCATGGTTGGAAATATGATCTAAACAGTTTTAGAGATAGAAAACACCACGCTTTGTATTCAAATCTAAAAGTTAACTACAAAATAATTAAAATTTACGTACACATTTATGAAAGCAAAGTTTCTGATTGCATTTAAAAAAAAATGAAACTTTGGGAATTTTCATGTTTTTATTAAAAAATTATGTATTTCAACGATTATATATTTAATCTTTACATGTAGCAAAAACTTTGTGGGAATACATAATTATAATAAACACAATTAAACAACTTTGTTTCAATTCCACTTTATTTTTTCTTAATCCAACCGGTTTCGGTTCGTCCTGAACCTTCCTCAGGGGTGAATAAAGAATGTTAAATAAATAAATATCAATATATTTTTATTCATCCCTGAGGAAGGTTCGGGACGAACCGAAACCGGTTGGATTAAGAAATAATAAAGTGGAATTGAAACAAAGTCATTTAATTGTATTTATTATGATTATATATTTATTTCGACTTATAAAATTTCATCACCTTTCATAAAAGGTTGTTATTTTTGGACAGCGTTCGGAAATATTGCATTTATTTGATTTTATTGATAATATTTTGATCTTCCGACAAAACAGGCTCGAGGCGTGAAGGGTTAAAAAACGCCTCTCATTGCGGTTTGGTCTCATAGTTACAACCCATTTCCAGGTCGTTACTGAAAGTAGCTCTGAAATAATAACACTGAAGGGTAACATTATTTCTAACGTAATCTGCGTCAACTTCAATTACCCCAAACAATGCCATTGTTTCACGAGTATTTCCAATAGCGTGTACGGGTTCACAAAGATCCCATCCATCCCCGTTCGGTTGGTTAATCCCTAGTTCTTGCGGTGCCGGGAGCTCGTGTATATGTTATTTGTATTTCACAAATAATATGGATGCAGCACTCCCCAGTCCAGTCCAGTCCCCGCAGACCACAACGAATGCTGCAGCGGGCAACAATGGCCGCGTCTCGAGCAGAGATGGCTTTTGTGGTCTCGCAACGCGCAACAACATCTTTTTAAAGACGCATTCGGTTCTTCGTCGCGTTAGCCTCCTTTCCCCGGCACAATGGATCCCAGAAAATTGTTCGTTAATTCATTTTATTATCGAGTTACACGTGTAACTCTGTAGGTTTTAAATATTGCAAGGGAATGCTTAATTTGTAGGTTAGTCACCCATTCATGCGACCCGTTGGAAATTTTTGTACATTTATTTATTTTGATATTTTTACCTACAATGTGGAAGAACCGGCAAAAGATTACATACCAACAAAAACGTCGTACCTATACATCTAAATATAAACTATGCACAACATTTGGCAGACTTTACGGATGTTTTTTTTTTAAATGTCATTCGTTATAAAGTGATTAAAATGACGAATATTACACGACCGTTGACCGTAGTGGAACTGGCGACACGGTATCGCTTCCAAGTAAATAAGGTTACAATACTAAGTATTCACGGTATACACGCATCTTAATCGCTCCGAACAAACATTTAAAAATATATGGTTTATAACCCATGAAACACAAAGTAAAAAGTTTTAGCAGTTTTTGCAGTGAAGGATTTCAATTTTAAACTAACTTATATACTAAGAAAAATTAATAAACATTTGTGAACTAATAATATAGTGAAGTGACAGTTGAATAATTGAAGTGATCATTCACCATTAACAGCAATCAGTGAACACAACAATAAACAATTATTTTTATTTCTTTGGTGCTCAGTTGCTATTATAGTCCGCTATTTTCGCGGATCACTCCACGGTCTTCGTGGGTCAGTGGTATAAACAGCTGACCAAGTTTGCGCTGACATTTCTGGCGACCTCGGTTCGAATCCTACTGAAGCCGACAGAAAATTTTATTTTTAATATAAAATTCGTACATTTTATTTATTAAATTAAATATATCCGATCTTCGAACCATTTTACAAAATGAATAAGCAGAAGAAACAAACCCAAAAAAAGGCGCCATCTAGCGACTCGGAAGAAGAAGACACAATGACTAATAAAATGATCAAATGCATTGAAAAAAAGTTTAATGAATTAACCAATCAACTTATGAAATCTTTTAATGAGCAAATAAAAGAACTTAAGAAGTCCGTCGAATTTTGCTGTGAGAAACTAGACGAATATGAAGAAAAAAACAAAAATAAAAAATACTGATTAAACAACTTCAAGCAGAAAATAAAGAAATAAAACTACACATTAATAAAATGGAGCAAAATGAAAAACAAAACAATATTGAAATACAGGGTGTTCCTTTTAAGGAAAATGAAAATATCACGAATGTATTTAATAATATAATAGACATACTCAAATGTGATAAAGAAACGATTAACGTGACAAATATTTTCAGAAGCAAAAATAAAAACCCTATGAACAAAAATACTGCCATTGTAGTATCTCTACAAAACAAAGAAAGTAAAGACTTAATTATAGCACATAAAAAAAATATGGTATTTTATACGCAAAAAACATAAATTTTGAAGAAAACAACACAATATATATTAACGAACAACTGACCCAATTTAATAAACACCTACTATACCTAGCTAAATCGTCAAGACTTGGGTACAAATTTATATGGGCAAAAAATGGAAAAATATGTATGAGAAAAAACGAAACATCTCCAATCTTACTCATAAGAACGCCAGAAGACATCCCCTCCGAATAAAGGATAATAAAACCACATAGCAAACTACTATCAACCTTTCAAAATGTCTGAAGAAAACTATATACACGAAAATTATAAATGTAAAAACCCATGTGAACTAAATCACCTATTTAAAAATGTTAATTTCTCGATCTTAAACATGAATATTAGGAGTATAAGGAAAAACTTCGATGAGCTCTGTGTACTTATTAATAACCTAGATTTTTCTCCAAGCGTAATTATTTTAAGTGAAACCCAAATGAAACAAGTAATTCCATATAACTTACCAGAATATACAACAATTTCATCTGCCTGTAAGCACACTGGTCTTTTGTCATAATACTCTGAAAAATGTTGCCGCTGAATTTATTGAATTTAAAACAGCCAATGCAATAAAAGTAACTTTTTGTCAAAACAACTATAAATATCATATACTAGCCATATATAGATCCCCTTCATTAAATGATTGTTTATTTGTAAAAGAATTAAAATCTTTTCTTAGTAAACTTGATGAAAACAATTTCACTTTTTCCATTGTGACAGGAGACATCAATATAAATATTAATGATAATAATACATATGTAAATTGTCAAAATGAGTATCTTGATTGTTTATCAAGCTCTGGACATATTTCATACATTAATTCACCAACAAGAGTAACCTTAAGTCACTCGGCATGTTTAGACCACATATTTGTCAAGTCGCACAAGGCGGTTAATATCATCTCTTCAATTCTTGAAACAAATATCACAGATCATTACCCGACCTTTTATGGACAGCATTTCAAAAATACTCCTCAAAACCGAAATTCTGAAAATCTAGAAAAAGTAGACATTGATTATGAAACTCTAAACTCTTTACTTCGGTCAGAAAACTGGGAAAATGTGATATCAATAGAAAATCCAAATCTCGCACTAGAGAATTTCTATAAAACTCTGAGAGATCATACTCTAAAAAGTGAAAGTAAAATAATTGTCACTAATAATAAATATAAAAAAATTAAGCCTTGGATAACAGTTGGATTAATTATATCAATTAAACAAAGAGATAAATTATATAGAGAAATGTTTAAATATCAAATAGATTGCCAAAAGAATAATCTCAGAACAATGCCTTATCTGAAAACAAAATATCTAATGTATCGTAACTTACTCAATAGGCTGATACGAAACTGCAAAAAGAAATACTATAGTATACAAATTGAAAATGCTAAAAATAATACTAAAAAAACTTGGAATATTATAAATGAAATTGCCAACAAAAAAAGTATGTCTTCAAATATTGTAAATGAGGTTATAATAAATAATGAAATAATAACTAACAAATCGACCATTGCAGAAAGTTTTAATAACTATTTTACAAATGTAGTAGACGTAGTACTTGAATCATCCGGCATTAATGTTAATGATGCTTATATGGAGACATCTTCTCAATTAGATTCAAATAATGATTTAATTAACTCCATAGAATATTTTTCTCCTGTTACTTTTAATGAAATTGAAAAATATATTGATAACCTAAAATCATCCAACTCTAAGGGAAATGATGGATTATCTTGTGATATGTTAAAAAAAAATAAAACAACATGTCCTAACTCCATTGCAACATATTTTTAATTTATGCCTCAAAAATGGTCATTTTCCAGAGCAATTTAAAATCTCCACTATAATACCTATTCATAAATCTGGAGATACGAAAAAATTAGACAATTATAGACCAATATCTCTTGTTTCAAACCTCTCGAAAATATTCGAAAAATGCATAAAATTTAGAGTCATTGAACACTTAGAAAAAAATAAAATTCTATCGAAAAACCAATACGGCTTTCGTAAAGTTCTAAGCACCGAGGATGCGATATATGAACTGACAAAAAAGATATACTCATCTATCGATAAAAAAAAGAAATGTCTTGCCATATTCCTAGATTTAAGAAAAGCTTTCGACACCGTAAATCATAATTTACTCATTACAAAAATAAATCAACTAGGTTTCAAAAAAGACACACTAAAACTACTCTCTAACTATCTTACAGACAGAACACAAAAAACAAAAATTGGGAATAATTACAGTTCAGAGTCAAAGATAAAAAATGGGGTTCCACAGGGAACTGTGCTTGGCCCGATTTTATTCTTAATGTATATTAATGATTTATGTAATTTTGTAATCCCTGGTAAAATTGTTTCTTACGCAGATGACACGGCAATAATAGTGGATGGTAATCATTGGAAAGAAACTTTTTCGAAAGCAACTGATTGTATTTCATTGGTTTCAACATGGCTAAAATACAACAAACTCGTTTTAAACTATAGCAAAACATTTTACTTACCTTTTTATAAAACCATTAAAAATAAACCTAAAGACAACCTAAAAATTAGAATCCATAATACTAGTTGCAATCAAGAAATGTGCTTCATGTGCAACGAACTCACTGATGTCGAAAATATAAAATATTTAGGAGTATCAATAGATATAAATCTTAATTGGAAATCACATATTAATCAAATCACTTCTAAATTAAGATATCTGACCTACATATTTTATAGACTTAAGGAAGTACTAAACATTGAAAAATTGAAAATGATCTACTTTTCCCTGGTGCAATCATCAATCACTTATGGCATTATAGGATGGGGTGGTGCACTTGATACATTTATGAAGCCTCTACAAATAATTCAAAAACACATAATTAAAGTCATATATAACAAAAATAAAACATTCTCGACCAACTTATTATATAAAGAAACTAAAATATTTAATATACGTAAATTATTTATATTACAAACTTTGAAATATGTGTTTAAAAACAAAAATAATTTCGAAATAAATGAAAACAGAACGAGCAAAAGAATAAATAATATATTTTATACCCCACAAACTAATACTAAATTACTGCAGACACATAGCAGTTTCATTGGTCCTCGTACATTTAATCTTCTACCACTACAAACTCAAATGATAAATAAAATGATAAAATATGTAAAAGAGGTAAAATTATGGTTGAATAATGTAGATGTTGAAACGCTTTTTCTATAAATTTATCCATCCTTCTACAACTCATTTGCTGTAACTTCTAAACTGTAGTACAATATCTTTTCTGTTTATTTTATTATTTTTATTTTTTTTTATAATAACTAAAACAAAAAAAAAATTGTATGTTTTTCTCCATATTTTTATTTTATTTTTATAATAGCTGAAAAAACCTTTTTCACTTATTCTACCTATGTAATACTTATTTTTTATACTATCTTTATATTTAATATGTTTCTTTAAGTCTAATTTATACTTTGGGTACTTGGAAATATAGTATTTTGTTTTAATATTACCCACACTCAGGCAGTGCCTTAGTGGGTTTTCATTTCTTGTATCATAATTGTTATTATATATTATGTTATTTTACAATATTTTCTATTATACATTATATGTACAAAGAAATGGAAATAAATAAAGTTAAAAAAAAAAAAAAAAAAAAAAAAAGCCCACATTTCACCACTAAAAATTACACATCTACCGGATCTGCCGGATCTCCCCTGATGATGGACACTGCAACGCTGTCCGAAACGTTGGCTAAAGAAGGAGGTAGCGCAACACGGCATAACACCCCAATAACAAATAACGAAAATATTACACGAGTTTGTACGTTATAATAAAATTTCGTGGAGTAAAATGATATTTTACTTGCTCAGTGTGTCATTATAAATTTTACGTAATGATAAACACTGTAAGTTTCGCCCTTCTGAAAGATCACAGTTCAGAATGAAAACGTTGCTTGAATTCATGTTTGTTTAATGACCAGATCCGAATAGCCAAATACTTTCCAACCTTCGTATTTCCTTCCTTCCCCTCCCTACTGTCTCATCTGTCAGCGACCAAAAACTAAAAATATCATCATTCGTTTTTCACGTTTTTTTAATAGGTGGTAAGGTAAGTAAGTTCGTTTTTTGACACTGGCTAAAACACTCCTTTGGGGTGACAAGCCTTGAAAGGTAAAGAAAAAATTATCAAAGCAAACCATGTATCTACAAATTTGAAATCTAGACTGATCCAAAAATATAGGTAAATAAACAGGTAGGTACTTTTTTGTTATTTATTTTTGGAGTATTATGCCGTTTGCGCTACCTCCTCCTTTAGCCAAGGTTTCGGACAGCCTTACAGTGTCCATCATCAGGGCAGATATGTGATGGACACTGTAACGCTGTCCAAAACGTTGGCTAAAGGAGGAGGTAGCGCAACATGGCATAACACCCTAAAAATAAATAAGTAGCTACTTTATCGCTTGTCGGGATTTGAAAAGATTTTTTTTTTAAATTTTATAATTTTCTGAACACGTACATCAATTCCAACTTTAGAAAGTTCAGGCACTTACTCGTAAGTACAAAGGAAATTATCATACTCGAAGATGTTCATGACCATTATTCAGTTGGTTAAAAAAATAAAAAGAGAGTCAACTGAATGGGAAGAATTATGAGCCTCTGTCCTAGACCTACAACCTTTGTATGCAGATTGTCCCCAATTCTCAGATTATACCTTTATGGAAGGATCGGATGATTGTTTGGGGAAAAGCGTTTTCCGTTTGACATTGTTAAAACACCTTGGTGGCCAGCTCATTTCCGATAGATGCCACCGAGGTTGTGTTTTGTCTTCAGAAAAAACATTCATTGTTTTCAAAATGGGTCACTCGAATTAGTCAACAAGGAAAGCACAAACATATATTTAACCTCAGAATTTTGTTTTCTCGGTATAATTACTTGATAATTAATAATTAACCTCTGTTTTCTCGGTATTAATAATCTTAATAATCATGTCGGTTTTAATTTTTTTTGTCGAACTAATCGGTACCATCTTGCTACAGACCTATTTAGACTGTGATACACTTTCCCAACGCGATACAGCAGTTTCCATGCATATTGTAAAACATAATTTTTGCTAAACTGTTTGTTTATATTATGTGAAAAGTTAAACTTTCGTGCCACAGAATGCAAATATCATGATCGTCGTAAGGGTTTCCGCAATAAGCACTCAGCTTGAAGACAACGGTGGCAAAGATAATTGTTTTTCATTTATTACATATTATTGTATTTTACTATCGCAAGTTCATTAATTCAAATATTGTACGAATCGTGTTTATGCTAAATTATTTGAAGATGCTTGTGGCTTCAGTGCCCACATATACATAGGTACATAATTTATCGCCACAATCCTCTAAGATAACTTCAAATCCCAAAATCCCTCGCCACACCAAACGTTTCTCGTACAAGATAACTTCATTCTCCGTTTTCGTTTGCAAATGCAAGAAAACTTTCTGCGTAGGAATATTCAGGTATCCTGGTAATATACATACTCTTAAGACAAAGGCTGCCTCTACCAATCCCAATGAGAAATCGTAAGTGACGTCATCGTTCTAGTATCTTCTATCCTTTTGGTTTTAAAAAAAGACGCACGAGAAGGAAGAGGATGAACGTGGATTACGTCCGTAGTCCGTACGAGCTCTCGTTAGGACTAGTTTAATTAAAACTTTTAAGACCAACATTTTCAGAAAATAAAACAGCACTTTTTGGCTCGCCTAAAACTCCTTTAAAATTTAAAGTGCCCCCTAGAATTATTTCCGTATTCTTTCAGCGGGCTTTCTTCCATCACAATAAACTTATCAGATACTTGCGTTGCTTCTTCAAATTACTTATCTTTATGTCCAAAAATTTCGATCAAATCGAATTCAAGCGTTTTAGAATTCAATTATTATCATATTGAAAGTAAACGTCAAAAGTTAATGAGCTACCTATTTTAAAGAATAATACATTTTAGCATTTTCAGAGTTCCAATAATATTATAAACATTGTATCGTCTCAGTTTCGACTGATTGAGATATTTGTTCACCCGAGTCAGCTATAATTGTTCCCATTTTTTAAACATTGAACATGAAAAGATCTAGAATAAAAAATGCAACCGAAATTTCCACCTCTGTAAACCTTCATTTGATTATTCCAGTTTCTTCGATTTTTAAAGAGAATTTTTCCTTCAGCTTAGTTCCCTGTCTGTGGCAATTTTATTTTTCTTTAAATCGTTGTATCATTCAACCCTTTCAATATTTAAATTCGTGTGATTTATATTTTCATGGAAAACTGCACCGCCGAATGCATTTTGTGCAATAAATTGCTTTTCAGACGTCGAAGTTTTTCTCCGAACTGCTGTTGAACGTTTCGTAGAATTCGATGAACAGACGCTTGTGGGAAACCTTTCACTAAACTTCCCACGTACTGCTATGAGCATAGTTGTGCTATATTTTAATAGCGTCATTTGTAGGGGTTGTTTACCTGTGGATTTTACGAATCCGCCAGGGGCTGGAAAACGATTTAATAATTGGATGAAGTTTTTGCTACTTTTTTTATTTCTAACGACTTTAATTACCTTTCTGACACTGAATACGTGTTTTGTTCTATTTCGATAATTTTAATGGGTATGAAGGATTTTTATTTATTTTTCGAATCTCATAATCTGCTTGTTTTTAGCTAATTGACATTTTTTCTGCGGAAGCACTACCAAACGTAAATATTTTTATTTTATTTATTAAGCACCTTTTTTGGAAAATTTACTAGACAAAGCATTATATGAAGTAATGATAAAAAATGTAATAATGAGAAAAACTGAATAATATATTTATGTGATACTATTTTCAAGCCTTTTTTTACCAAAGATATTCAAATACAAGAGAGACGATGTCCGCGCGACTGTCGGCGGACTACTACCTAATCGGAGTAGTTTGCATACGAAAAGAATTTGTTCGTTTCGTTGATTTTTTGAAGGTGTGCATTAGTATTGGTTAACAATAAAGTTTGAATACGGAAAGAATCCGTTCATTTAGTTTAATGTTAATTTAGTTTATTAGTTAATTGGTAAACAATATCGGCGACACCCGGAAGCGCAGTCCCACTTAGTAAAAATGCAGATAGTTCATCTCTTATATTTCAATATCTTTGTTTTTTACGCATTAGGAATTTCCATCCTCAAAATGAAGCTTGACTAAATAATATTGTATTATACCACAATAATTTATTGTTTTTGCATTGCATATTCTAACGACTTTTTGAAATTTCACGATTTTCGAAAATCCTACCATATTCCTGCATAAACGTGAAGATGTGTAAAACTAATTTTCGATCATTCTTTAATTATTGTATTTTTTCTTTGCAGGTGAGTGTCCATTGTCGACGTCCATTATCTATGTGGATTGTAATGTTAGTCACAGAAAATGGATCGCGGTTCATGTAAGTTTATTTGCATAATTGTAAAACCCCAGACGAACTTTAAACTTTTCGGTTGGTACCTATTTCTTGGAAATTGTGAATATTTTCCTTGTTTGCATTGAATTCTTCCTTGGCTTTGTGTACCTACAGTGATTTAAACATTTTAATATGCAAGTCATATGAAAAAGATCAAGGGAAGAAAGGCTTAGCTATTAAATGAGTTAATAATATTTGTTGTCCTTTGAAGAAGAAATTGCATTATAAGGTGTTCTTGATTCTGTCTGCATGTTTTGTGCTAAAAGTATGACTGAGCCTTTCTCAAGAATTTACCGGAAAATTGTGAAGTTTTTCAAGTTTTGCGTAAATATTTGAGTAACATTTGCTCTGTAATCTGAAAAGGTGCATACAGAAATAGCCATAAATGTCATAACTGCTTCGAAATCTTAGCTTTTATTTGTCTATTAACTTTTGAATTTGTGGCATATTAAGAGGCAATCGAGTTATTGAACATTTAAAGTTAAGCCTTATAATAAAAGAAAAGAAAATAATATTAGTTTATTTCAAAGTAAGTAAAGGGAAGCCTCACGCTAGGATTATTGCTCTAAGTATACGATAAAGCCATACAAAAGCGGGGTGAAACTCACCTATTTAGTGCGACAAGAAATTCGCTTTGTCTTTAACCGATACAGTGTTGATATTTCTTAATAAATTTTCACACCATTTTTAAGTGCCTTGTAAATTTAGTTGTTCAGTATGACATGTCAGTTTGTGTACATATTACGTTGTTGATGAATTATAACAATCTTAATGTTTTTTTCACAAAATCTACAATAGTTTCATTAACTTTTGGTGTGTTCCATGTGTTCTATGTAATGTCCTAATAAAATTCTTTTGAGTCTTTACGCACGTGACATTGCTGACTACCTACAAAATTACTAATTTGTTTCATAAATTGTCAGTGTGCATATACCTGTATAAATATGGATCCGCCGAAACTCGTAAAATGTTAGCATAGCCTTCACCATCCACTATTTAATTACGTACTCGGGTCTAAACAAATAAATATGTACATATAAATGTCGACGAATAACAAGTAGAAATATTCGTAGTTTTTTTTAGATGCACTTTTAAACCATGATTTTTGCATTAAGCTCGATAAATATTGAAACAAATAAATTGTAAACTCTGTCGCGTGCGCTTGTACAGTAAAGTAAAAATACGTTTTTTGACGGACGATTAACTTTATTCGACATTTGAAATACGAGTGTTCTTTGGGTTCGTAGGCTTTATTAATATTGGGACATCCGTTCTAGTTCTAGTGGTCAAACAAATAAAATGATATACTTGAGGTTAGAGGATATCCCTCGACTTATTTTTAATGGCAACAAATATGTACCTAGTCTCGGAAAGCCAGTATAAAAACAATTGATATAATAAATTCTTTAATCATAAATGTGAAACAGAAAATGATTCAGTCGCATCTAGGAATTAAACCTATCATATATTTAAGTTCCTCGTTCCTCCATATATTTCGAAATAACAAAAAGAAAATTAGACCATATAACAATTCATAGGTTCATAGAAAAAACTATGTAAGAAAAAATAAAGCGAAAAATGTTTATCACAAAAATGTACGCAAGTAGAAGTTTATGGTGGATATTTGACCGTCTCCCATCTCCAGAGGGTCATCAGGGGAGATTAAACCCAGGCAATCATGGCAGTGATGATTGTTTTATTCGATTGGACTGTTCTGCGCCATTAGTTTTCCATTTGGTGGCGGAGAAGTGCTCTGAAAGACTGCACTGGTCTCTCCAGGAACCTTTTTCCTAGCGCTGCAGTATCTCGGTAGGCTAGAATAGTTGGCAATAAGCATTATAGTAAGTGACTTACAGCTTATGCACTGGGATGCAGGTAATTTATTATTAAGCAGGTAGATTGTGGATCTGGTATTCGGTAGTGATCTCTCAATTCATATTGTTAAATCGGTTGATGAGCTCCTCCCCCTAGACTGCCACCACCCTGCTCTAAGCATAACCATCACGACGAATAACTCACCAGACAACACAACTATTCTGCTTAACCTTACTTATAATTTTTCCAAAGCTGACTATCCTAATATGAACCAATATCTTGCAAATGAAGACTGGTCATTTATTCACCACAACAACAATATTAACTATAATCTTGAAATTTTTTACACAATTATTAACAGGGCCATTGAAAATTATGTACCACTTTCACACTTCAAAGAAGCAAAGTTCCCGAAATGGTTCAGCGGTGAGCTAATTAACCTAGTTATCTGTAAAAAAATTGCACACAAAAACTTTAAAGAATCCAGCTCCCTTAACGACTATAAAATATTTCACAACTACAGAACTCAATGTAAAAAACTGTCAAAAATATCGTATTTTAATTATATAAATGAAATCGAAAAATCTATACCCTCTAATACACAAAACTTTTTCACACATGTTAACTCTCTTAGAAAAAACAAACAAGGTTTACCCATCTCAATGCACTTCAAAGAAAAGAATAGCACTGATATGAAAGTGAAGGTTAACTATTTTGCTGATTATTTCAAAAGTGTCTACGACGAAAATATCCCAGACAATTATGTACCACCTCCTTCCCTTAATGAGAGCATACATATCCCTGCTGTACACATCAAAATAGACGACGTTAAAACTAAAATTAAATCCCTAGACAAAAACAAGAAGGCCGGACCTGACAATATACTTATTAATTGCATTGCTTCACTGGCTGAGCCAATTTGTTTATTGTTTAATCAATCCCTCGACACAGGTTGCTTCCCTGACATTTGGAAACGTTGTTATCTAAAACCTATATTAAAAAGGGTAATAAAAGTGATATCACTAACTATAGACCAATATGTAAGCTATCTGTAATCCCGAAACTATTTGAAAAACTATTGCTTGATTAAATTTCCCCATGTATTAACCATCTCATTGTTCCAAATCAACATGGATTTTTGTCGGGCAGATCAACGCATCAAACGCATTAGCTAACAGAACTCAAGTCGATTCTATATATACGGATTTCATCAAGGCCATCGACAAAGTTTCTCATAAACTAGTTAAGCTACGTAAGCTAGGTTTTGATGGGAAACTGTTAGACTGGTTGGCAAGCTATCTATCTACTTGTTAAAATTAATTTGTTCCTTTCCAATCAATTTATAGCTACCAGTGGTGTACCACAAGGGTCTCATTTAGGCCCAATTTTTTTCTTCTGTTTATAAACGATATTGTTGATATATTTGATAAAGATGTAAATGTGTTGCTTTTTGCAGATGATTTGAAAATATTTTAAATAATTAAAACCGTTGAAGATTGTATCTGTCTACAGAATAATTTACACAAGTTAATTAATTGGTGTTCTGTTAACAAACTTTTTCTGAACATAAACAAGTGTCATGCAATAAGATTTTACAGAATAAGTCAACCAATTATTCATCCGTATGTACTTAATAACTCTACCCTTATCTCTGTCGAAGAAATTAACGACCTGGGCATAATTTTCGACTCTAAATTAAACTTTATATACCATATAAACACAATCGGTAATAAAGGAATGAAAATGCTTGGCTTCATTCTTCGAAATTCCAGAGGTTTTAGGAATATTTCAACACTAAAAAATTTGTATACATCCTTAGTACGTAGTCAAGTCGAATATAACTCCTCGATCTGGTCCCCCGATTTTAAAATACGTTCAGATTCAATCGAAAAAATTCAACATAAATTTCTAAGACATATTAATTTTAAACTCGGTATTCCCATTGAAAACATAAACTACAATTACTTGATGAAAGAATTAAATTTATTAAGACTCTCAGATCGAAGATTTATATCCGACTTAATATTTTTGTTCAAAATTGTAAATGGTAGCATGGACAGTCCTAATTTAACTAAGCTTATTGAATTTCATATTCCCACGAAAACCACTCGATCTAAAATCCTGTTTAAATGTAACAATAATAGGACTGAGTACTCGAAACACTCCCTTGTACCTAGGTTACATGATGTTGGTAATAGATATGCAGATGTGGCGGATCTATTTAACTGCACAGAAGGTAGGTACAAGAGGGCTATGCTATCAAATCTTTCCAGTCAATATTAACTCTATTTGTACTATAGATTTTTGTATGTAACTATCTTTCTGGTGTCATTTCTCATTCAAATGCCACAATTATCTGTTAAAATTTTTTTTTCTTTTATTTCTATATTATTATTTTTGATTTTGTGATATGTAATCAGTTCTTATGGTATACGTATACCGTTGAAATTAAATAAATAAATACGAATAGTATCCTATTGACGTTTGTACTGCAAAGGTGAACACGTCTTGATAGCATACCTAGATACCGTAACACATGTACACCATACCAGAATGCATTCCATAACGGATATCGATCTTTTTTGTCTTCCATATCCTCGATGTTTTTCGGGTAATCTGTTATAATATGTCCCAGTTATTTGATGGTACGATGAACATACATTTTCCTTCCGTCTAGCCGTACTGAGAGTGTTTGCATGAGTTTGATTTTATATTTGAAAATCATAACGGTTGATTCGAATGTATTATATATACAAGATTATGATTTTCTGCAAAATCTTCACATATTTGGAGGAGTTTCTAAATGACGGACCGTGCTGGAAAAGTATAAAAAGAATATACCAAATTGAAAGAATCGCTATTATATTTTCCGAAACTGCTCTTTTCCTCAGTTTTTTCCATGTGACATACAGAATCAAACGCTTTGCTCAGATCTAGAAAGCAGATGTACATTTGCTTTTTCCCTGGATAATAATGGCTGATGGTTTCTTTTAGGAAATATATATCCGTGGATATTGACAGTGCAGGTTAAAATCCGAACTGGTTATTCTCTGTCTTTAGATGATCTGTTACGACCATAGATCTTTTTTTTCGTATAATCTTGCCACGGCGGTCGAGAGTGAAATTGATCGGTAGTTATTAATAATTACCGTCTTCATTGTTTCATTCCGAATGTGCCTGAATTCACACTATTTGAAAATAGTTTTGCTATAATAATATGAATCGCCGGTCCAGCATATGTAATGTGCTCGAGAACTATTAGGTATGGAGTCATGTCCTGTGGCCTTTCCTGTTGCCATTTCTCTCACAGCTCCTTCTGCCATATGCGTAATAATGCTTATAGCGGTAATATTACCTTCGATTAAAATTTTTCTTCAGAGATTTCTCTGATGCTTCTTCACCCGCCATAGAGTCCTAGTTATGAAATTCATTAACAATATTTTCTTTTCGTCTTACTCCATTGGCGTAGATACGAGTTTTCAGTTGTGAAGAGGTTTTTTGCCAATATTATGTAAATCTTTATTTATTAGTGAGGTGGCAATACCATCCATTCGCGGTAAAATTTTTCTGTCTATTGAATTTTTTTCAGAGCTAAGTACTTTCAAAATCGTCCGGTATTTATTCCCTTCTCCAGCAACCGGCCCCAAGTATGGTTTTCCGGCCTCGAGTCCTGAAAGAAAGGCGCGTCTCGATTCTGCATATTTTGCAACCATATGATTCCATCACAGAATTTTTCTATTTTTTCGATTCGTGTTATTAAATGTGGTAGAGGCAGCACCGCAATGCGTCTACAATTTTTTTTACAAGGTATTTATTTGGTTTTCGCGTGATTCTGTCATTGATTTTTTATCAATTTCTGATTGGTTGAATTATGTTGAGAAGTTTGTTGTTGACAGTGTCAGTTTGTTTAATTATTTCAACATTAGATATCGGATTTCATCTGGAAGGATCAATCATTAGGTACACGATTCCACAAAGGCTGACAGAAATTGAAGATTGGGATTTATTATCATTGGCAAGTGATCAGAACACAGTTCATCATATTAAATATTTTTTAGATAAAGTTTCGCGCTATTTTACCTGGCGGCCAAATTTCCTTTTTATAATTTCTGAGATTTTTTCGCTGCTTATTACAATGTTAAGGATGAAAGAAAATTTATCTATTTTACAGGATATATTGTGGGAGATCAATAACCCATTTATTTCATCGGCAGTTGTTTCCCGGTTGAATTGGGAGGCAATTATATACCTCTGTTGTGGAATGACTTTCAATCCGGAGCTCTCGTATTTTCCCTTTATTAAAATGCGCGATTTTTTTCCTTTTTTTTTATAGGAAATTGCTTTCCAATCATGCGCAGTTTTCGATGTTTGGTGAATAGGGCTTTGTTTTTAGATATTTTTTTCTATTGAAAGCTCATTATTTGTTGTCGTCTGATCGGTTTTATCAGATGTAATTGTCCGTCTGTGAGATTTAGTGTTGTTTTCAGCATTGTTATTATTATCCACACATTGTTATTTTCGATGGATTCAGTTTAATCAAAATTGTTTACCATGTTATAGGTAGATGACATTGTTTGTTGTTTATCATCTGCTGATTTAATTTTCTACAGGTGACCTCGAGCTTTGGCGCATTATCAACAGATGTCGTTAAACCTCCTCTGTTTACATCGGAAGTATTACAATATATATTCAATGAATAAAATTATGTTGTTTTAAATTCTTATAGTTCTTTTCGAACTTCTGTAACGTCTTCACGGGTTGCAAAGTTATAGTTAAATGCGTTTGGTTTTAGATTACTCATTAACGTTTTTTTTGTATATATTGATATATTCTAAGCACCGTTTTAAATGATAAAATTGTCTCAAGGGTGCTTTTTAAATTTATTTGTTTTTTATATGATATAACCTATCATTCAGATTTATAACTAACTAGCTGACCCGGCCACGCGTTGCTGTGGCTAATAAAACGCAACGTCATCCTACCTTTATAACCACCGCCGTGTTTGAGTTTATCGCGAAGAGACAGACAGATGTCGCGGAGGACTTTAATTTATAATACGTAGAGACGGTGTGAAAGATTATAACAATAATAAGATAACAATATAATAATAATAAGTTAATAAGGATTAATACTGTATCCGTCTAAATAACTTTTCAATTACCGCAATGTACGTGACCATTTTTTTAGAAGATAGAGTAGGTATAGTAAGCTATTCGTAAAAGATAGATATATGCCTTCGCAGACTTTTTTGTAGATCTATAAAAGAGGAATATCCCACCATGCATTGTTTTGTTATATCCCCAAAGCATTAGGCAGCGTTTTCGATGAAAGCTACCAGGTGGCTTGACTTTTTCCGACACTTATAACAATTATCGTTATGTTTCAATCAATTTACACAAATCCTTGTCAAATTTCATACCTAAACCTTCCTCACGAAACATTTTATCTATTGGTGAAAACCGCATGAAAATCCGTTCAGTAGTTTTCGAGTTTAACGCGAACAGACAGACAGACAGACAGACGACGCGATTGACTTTAATTTATAATATGTAGAGATTTCAACCAATTTACACAAATTCTTGTCAAATTATATACCTAAACCTTCCTCACGAAACACTCTATCTATTGGTGAAACCCGCATGAAAATCCGTTCAATAGTTTTCGAGTTTATCGCGAACAGACAGACAGACAGATAGACGACGCGATTGACTTTAATTTATAATATGTAGAGAAGAGAAGATAACTTCTTTCAGTAAGGATTTATTATCTCACGGGCGCCTTTTCACCTTTTTATATATTGTAGGATATAACCTCACTCAGACTTATAACCTTATATATATATAAACATCCAAATCAATCGTTATGGTTTTCAAATGTCAAAACAAACTCTTGCAAACACCCTCAGTATGGCTAAAGTCAGACATAGCGTAAAGTACCTGGAACATATCATCACAGATGGCCCGACAGACACCGAGGATATGGAAAGGCAAAAAAGAGCGATATCCGTTAAAGCAGGTATGCTGCCAAGGCGTTTTTACTTTTGCAGTCCAAATGTAAAAAAGAATACTTTTCAACGCATCGCTGTACATGTCAGAACAGTGGGTAGATTATACTGCAACCCAATGGGATAAGCTAAAAGTCGCCTACAACTATTCCGCCTATGCCTATCGCTAACTATTCCGCCTAGTAAGATACTGCAGCGCTATGGAAATGTTCCTGGCAGGACGAGTGCATACTTTTAGAACGTAGAAGTCTCCGCGACCGCATGAAAACCTTATGGCGCAGACTACGCCAAAAAAAAAAGAAAATTGAAAAGTACAATCATTTCTTCCATGACAACCTGGACGGAGTCCCCTCTGATGGCCCTCTGAAGACGGGAGACAGTCAAGTATCATCCATAAACCGTTGCTTGCATTCATTTTTGTGTTAAATATTTTTCAGTTTCATTTTTCTTGTTTTTTTTTATTTTTATTTTGCATGTTGTTATTTAATTTTTACTTTTTCTTATTATTTCTGTCATTTCTTTTTGTTACTTTGAAATGTGGAATTTATTGCATTGCACTACCCCTACATATATTCTGGAATTAACTTTTATTTATTGATTAACGCCCTTTTTCGGGGCTTTTACACATGAATGGTCAGAAATATTCAGTATTTATTGTACATAACTGAAATGCCTCAGTGACAATATTTTATATTTGTTTAAATAAATTGAAGATGTCCATTGACTTGGTATAATTGTTTACCTCCATTAGTATTCTGGGCAAAGAGGAATACATACTGTTGTTATTATTATTAAAAATACTTACAGTTAGTATTTTTTACCACTGTACATAACAACCGTATGTACGACTACTGTGGTAACAATCGTAACCAAGTGGGTATTCTTACACATTACCGATGTAATATGTATCTCCGGCGTGGTCTAGGGTTAAGGCTCTTGACTCGCGATCCAAAGGTCACGGGATCGAATCCCGGCGTGGGCAAATTAGTTATATTTGTTTAATTTGTGTGATTTCACAATTAATTCATTTACAAATTTATATAGCTTATTTGCGGCACGTTGCAGAGTGGAAGATACTCTCAGTATCGCCCTCTTGTAAGCCACCGTGTTTGGTGACCAGATCTGAATAGCCAGGTACTTCCCCACCTTCCTCTCATAGCTTATTTGCGGCACGTTCCGGGGTGGAAGATACTCTCAGTATCGCCTTGGTGTAAGCCACCGTATTTGGTGTCCAGTTCTGGATAGCCAGGTAATTTCTCCCCCATCTCCTTCCCCTCCTCACTATCTTCAGCCTCACAACATAACCCAATTGGGGATGCCGTAGTCTGGGTCTCTTGTGAGGTATTCACATAAATATTAAAAATAAGTAAATAAAAACATACTGACATAAATCGATGTAAGATAAAATAACCGTTAATGAGTTGCTAACTAATTGTTTTCAGTTTTCTACATTTTTTCTATGGCTCATTAATTAATTACGCTGCCTGTAGTGGGTGTCACGCCCACCTATTCGTGAAGCAAATAAATTGAAATCATTGCGATTTCCTGTTGGCGAAACTTGTAAAATGCAAATGCAATTAAACCTTCCTCGATACCTTCTCTTGTATTGATTACCCAATATCCTGCCAGGAGAAATTTCCGGCTTACGAGGGAGTAGATTTCCAAAACTAGTCAACCGTTACATTAATGTAATATATCACTGAATCAGAAGATAACCATAATAATCTAAATGAAAATATGAAAGAGAACAAGACAAAGAAAGACAGACAAGACAGTGGTCGCAACTGGGACTCAAACCCAGACCTCTTGTCTAACCGGGACGTGCGAGTTAACCAATTTCGCTATTGCCACCTTCTGTCAAACCGTCATATTTGCCAATATCATATTTCAAATTTTAGAATGAACAATATTATCTTCAACTAATTATTTTTCCTTCAATTAAGGATTGCTCCTGGCTGGGTTGGTACAATCGTATCATGACGCCTCGTACGAGCGCCCCTCAGAGTAAAACTATATCGCCATCCGGTTGGGCTGCGTTGTAAGGCGGGTTAATACGGGGGCTGTTAGAAAAATATATTATTTTTAATGAATTAATTGCGAAGTAACACAAATATATATACTGCCGCTCGTCGGGATTTGAAACCGCGTTTTACAATATATTAGGATCCTCAGCCAACTGGTAGAACATCTCAAACCGATCAGCGGCTGAGTTGACATCGCGTTTGGGCGTCATGTGTTCGCTTCCTCGGCTGGCTAAGTCCTCCATTGCGAGCTTTTCAGCTTACTGTGGTGGGGAGATTTTCAAATATTGTTAGGTTATTTGTAAGCCAGGAATATTTGTCTTTCTTTTAAAAAAAGAAAAAAAATCCTCGTAGCTTATCCATTGGCAAATATTTTTGCCTAAGGAAATCTTTCAATTCAATTTCACATCCTTTGACCTTTACCCTATCTAATTATAATAATTTAATAAATTTAATTGTTACATATTTTCTTTTTTTAAATGACGTTTGCAAAGGTCTCCTTGTATTAATTTCATATAACAGTTTACCGAGTCGAAAATATTTTTGCATATCACTAAACTTACAATTTGGGAGGCAGGACATTTTGAAATTTCCAGTCAGACTCTTCCGACCCATCGCCTTGCACTGTAGTGGGAAGAATCGATTCATGCGTCTTTCACTCCTGGACCACATATTTCTACCCTCCCTTCATACCCTTTTCTTTCCCAGAATTTCCTATCCTTCCTTTCCCTAATAAGACCCACTACACAGCATCCCCAAAAATGACATAGGCCTGAGGGAAATTGTTTTCCTCAGGGCCTCTTGTGTGGAGCTAATGTAAAAAAAAACTTAGTTGTTTCTCCAAGAAGAGCCACAAATTTCTAGGAACCAATATCTATTTCCGTAACGGCAATTGCAATCGATTAACAATTAGAAAATTAAATTAAATAAACTGCAATATTCCAACGAATCTCCCATCTGTGACGTCACACGCTTTATGACTGGCCGCAAAAATCAATATTTTGACGTTTTATTTCTTTGGTACTATTCGATATTTTCCAAAAATTCAGCATATATTTACCCCGCAGCATAAAGAGAAATTAGAACATAAATACAACACTAGATTCACGCGTAACGACGGGTTAATAGTTCCGAAATTTAACAATAAGTACGGACAGAGAACGTTTGAATATATCATACCGAAGATATTTAATTTATTACCTGACACTATAAAGCAATGTAATTCTATGAATAAGGTTAAATATATGGTGAAAAATTGGCTATCGGAAAAAAAAGATTTATATTGATTTTGATATGTATGAAAATATGTTGAATCTGTAGATATAAGATGTAAATTTTAAATTTTAAAGATGTATAAATATGTAACTAAAATATAAGCACCTTTTGACAAGCCGATTCAATTGGCTTTGCAGGACTTGGTTGTTGATTATATTATGTATTATCTATTATTTCAATAAAAATAAAATAAATAAAAAAAGAAGTCCTGTCCTCAGCAAGCTCTAATTAATACGATACATTTGTAAAAAAACCTGAATTTTCCTTTGTTGAATGCGACCTCATTCTCTTCCGCGAGCTTACTTAATTTAACGTTTTTTTGTGACAGCAGCCCTCGCAAAAGTCATTATTTTAAATTGTTAACGTTTTAAAATTACATTTTCCTTTTGCCATATAATTCTTGTTCATATTCTGCCTTTGTCCTACTAACCTAATACCCCTTAAACCCTTTTCCTTACCAGAACTATCCCCTCCTTCCTTTCCTAAAAAAAACCCTCCACACAGCATACCCAAAGATGACATAGGCCCTGAGAGAAATCATTTTCCTCTGGGCCTCCTGTGTGGAGCTCATGTAAAAAAAAAAAATCCCGATGAGTTTATTAAAATTCATTTCGTGAAAGACAACATTATACATTTAAAATTGTCATACACAATTCAAAGGAATTGACCAATCTTCCAGTTATGGCTGCTTTACTTTAGCTTGGTGCTTAGCACTCTCAAGAGTAAATCTCAGATATGGGGGCCAGAGGACATCGTCTATGTACTAATTATCGATAAAATACAAAAAAAAATTAACGATGCCTCTATATGAGAGAGTTAGGTTTTTACCCATGGCTATTATTTCCAACAGCATTTATCTCGGGAATGCTGGGTATCTGCAGCCTTAGTTCCAGAAGAGATGTCGCATTACTACTCATGGTTTATTATAAGCTCCCAAATGGTTTTATATCTGTACCAGATATTCTGGCTAAAATAGGATTCTATGTCCCAGATAATTTCACGCGAGGCCGTCAACACAGGTTTTAATTCTTCCCAGGTGCAGAACTAACTTACCAATGGTGATGCCCCTGGGAAGAATCACTAGGTTAATTAACTGAAATGTGGATATTTTCTACATGTCCTACAACGAGTTTAAGCGTGAAATGTTTTAATGTGTATCTTAAGTATAAATGTATTTATTATGTATATACTGCTTTTGCAATGTATTAGTTTTTACACTGTTTTTGAAAAAAAAAAGTTTATTTTTTCATAAGAATACGAATTTAAAGGGGAGTTCAATGAAGAATGTACACAGATTTTAAATCAGAATAGACATACTTGACACAGTTAATCAAAGAATATTTCTTAAATTCGTTTAGAAAGATTTCATAAATTCGTTTGGAAACAAGTAAAAAAATTACGTACCTATTTTGTATCGTATTTGCAACATTCATATAATATTTTTTCGTTCACCATTTTGGTTTACTTAGTTTATGGGGGATGTATAACTTTGCAGCGCGTTTGTTTTTAGTTTTTAGCTTTCAGTTAAGTTATCAAATCCCGTGTTTAAGTTAACAAGTCTTCATCAATAAATAAATTAGTAAATAACTTTATTCTATTAGCAACCCTTCTATTACAATTCTATTACAAACCCTTCTGTTTTAATTCTATTCATAATATGTATTTTACCTGAAATATCCTTGTAACTACTATATTCATTTATATACCTGTACGCCTGTCTCGACACAGGTATACCCTAGTGAGACAGGCATACAAATAAAACCATTGTAAATATATTTTATTATAGATAAATAAAAAATAAAAAAAATAAAAAATAACTAAAAATACCTACTCCTAAAATTTGTATAAAGCTTTATTTGTAGTGGCCATTAAGTAAAATTTAAAAAAAATCTCTAACCATTGCGCCTTTTACTCTATGGGGTAGGCGGGTGGGGATTCTTGTTTCATTCACCCTTACGCATCGTCTTATACTCATCTTTTATGTCGTCTCTTTAAATTACCCGACTCAAATTTTAGATTGATTTGAACATTGTCTTCTTGGGGTGTTCCCAACTTCTTCCGTTATTTTGTGCATCTTGTTATTTCCAACGCTGCATTCATGCGCTCTATGTTTACAAACCATTAGAGAGTCCCTCTCTTAATCATAATTCATAATCGTTAAGAATATAAAATAAAATGTTGTGTCGCACTGTACAATCAGAACCAACTGAAACATCTTCCCACGCTGTTTCAGGAAATTATCTTTCTTCAGCTGTACCTAACTGAAAAGGTTTCGGGCGTTCCTTTGTCACAGCAGACGAATGGATGAAAGTAACATTGAGATTAATCTTCACATTCAAGAGGACTCCAAACATTAATGGAATGATTGATTAGTGCTCAGTTCTCAGTGTTCATCTCAAGGCTGTGTCGGGATCCATCCATTGTGTCGCGTGGCATTGCAATGGAATGGGGAAATGTTTGCATTTTGTAGTTTTACTTATATATATACAAATATACTAAGGCTGCTTTCTTCTCAGGAATAATAGGTTTTTATTTTATTATTACTTTTATTTACGTGGGTTTTTTCAAATTTGTTTAATTTTAAATGTGGTATTTTGCACCTTGTTCCGGAGTGGGCGATATTTTCTGCACTTCAGTTGTGAGAGACCTTACTATATTAGAATCGAAACCTTTAATAAAATACCTGTGCAATATCTATAGTTAATAATCAGTTCTTTATAAATCTTATAAATCTATCCAGATTTTTTTTATAAATCTTTCTCTTATTCTTTGTCTTTATTCCCTCCCTACTCTCTACAACCTTACAACGTTTCCCAGTTTGGAAATGCCATAGTTTCAATGACACAGGTTTTTTTTTTAAAGGGGGCATCTCATAACAGTTGCCTTATCTGTTCTGTGTACAATCCCAACTAACGACTCGTTTGGACAAAGTTGTGAGGCGGATTAAGCAAGATGCTCTAGGAAAGGGTGAGTTTTGAAGGATTAAATTAGGAAGAAAATATGTATGCTAGCAGCTCCACATACACGCCGTTTGAACATCAACACCCACGAGCATGTTCCAGTCTGGGCCTCTTGTGCGTTATCTCATGTTATTAAAAAAACTGTCAGAAATCATATTTTATTCATGAATAATCAGAATTCTCTGTAAGGTATTTATGAACATACCTACTGTAGGTATTCCTTAGAATAAATTATTTCCAAGACAAAGTTATTTCGTTCTCAGAAAACATGTTGCTTCCAATATTATACTTCGTATTCTACGATACTCAACTTAGCACAATAATCACGAAGTTTCAGGAATATACGTCAATATCAGTGAATTCGTCTACGCACGGGAGAGATTCTTTGAGATCTTCGCATATTATTAATATTTTAAAACAACAGTTTGGTTTATTATAAACAGAAAACATAAAACTGAATCATAAGATTTGAAACATTGATTTCGGCGGCGTCTTTGGAATAGTTCAATACAAAATAAGCCCGAAATACAAAAGCTTAGGACATTGTGTTGATGGGGGGTGGGTGGAACAATTTCGAAGTGAGATAATCGAAGAGCTTCACTGAAAGCTCTTACATTGACGTCGAAATCCTCCACCCACCCACACTAATTAAGTCCTGCCGATACAAACTCGATTACTGCATCGATCACTCGAATCTCCCGAGTTAAGCGACTTTAAAAAAAAATCTACTGCCAACCACTCGGAGAGGAACAAACGTAATTCTAGATAACATTTTCATATAGTGACTCTTGCTATTTTTTTATCCTTAATAAAAAAAACAACTGCTGCATTAGTTTTTCAACGGGTACATACTTATTATTATATTATGATGGATGAAATGTTGCATACTGATTGTTGTTAAATACAAAAGTATTTACGTATACACACACACTTTAAAAAGGGTATTAGGTACTTACGTTTATTTAGGAAACACACAGGTATATATGAGTATTTATAAATTCGTTTTACTTTTAATAGTGAATATAATATAAACCGTGTTATGGTTACGGATTAAAAAGTAGGTATATATAAAAGTTATAGTATTACATAAAACCATAAATAAATAAAATAAACAATAAAGAAGTGATAGTTTTGATTTAAGTACATTGTAAGCAAACAAAACAACATTCCAAAAAGGACCATACTACATGGCCATTAAAGTATATAACAACCTTCCACATAACATTAAACAAATACAAGATACACACAAATTCAAATCGTCACTAAACACTTTCCTTGTTAATAAATGTCACTACACGTTGAGTGAATACCTCACGTAAATGAAACGCCTATTTTTATTGGTATATATATTTGTATTTTTTTTTCCATTGGAATATTGTTATTTTATCTGTATAAACATTGTAACTATAATAAAACAAATAATATTATATAAACATTGTAATTAAATAAATGCGGTTAGCTGGAAGAAATGGGGTCTACCCATAAGCTACACCTTTTGTAATTTTTGTTTTACAATAAATATTTTTTGATTTGATTTGATTTGATTTAAGGTTAACTTTATTTAAAACTTTTTAAGAGGATTCAGTGGAAAATATCAAGATCTCTTAGGGCGCTGTAAGATTTGTCTTGATATCTTCCATGTTTACATGATTCTTATTAATAACTTTTATTTTAATAGAACTTTCACAAAACGTGAAAATTAACTTACAAAAATTGATGAATTGTTATGTTTTTTTTTAAAACCCGTCCTTGCAAAACTGTAAAATTTTATCTTAATACACGCTTTTTCAAGACGTTTAGCGAATATTAAAAATAATAATTTCGGTTTAACGTGTCTGCGTAACTCCGGTTTAAAGACCTTTATAACTGGTATTTGCTTTGATTTTCAAAATTAGAACTGATAGTGGAAACGATTCAGAGAAGCAAAAAATTATTTTATTTCTTAATAATTCTGTATATGAAATGTGTATATTTTTTGGATAAGTTTTAAGATTTTCACGGACAAAAGTATTTTCATTATTTGTTTTTGGGGTGTTATGCCGTGTTGCGCTACCTCCTTCTTTAGCCAACGTTTCGGACAGCGTTGCAATGTCTGTGTATATGTGTGATCACATCTACCGGATCTGCCGGATCTGCCCTGGTGATGGACACTGCAACGCTGTCCGAAACGTTGGCTAAAGAAGGAGGTAAAGCAACACGGCATAACACCCCGAAAACAAATAACCAAAGTGAATATCTTTTGTTTAAATGTAGTTAAGTTTAATGAAAATTAGAAAGGTAAATTTCTGATCGTCTTTTGCAATGCAATGATCCTGAGGCAAATATGTTTTTATAAATACTTCAGTTTCACAAATCCTACTGTTTTAATATCCCATGATTTATCATGGGTCTGCAAGTCTGCACTAATAAAAAAAATATCTACAATTTAGATTTGTTGACGCTTTTTCTTAGATATACGATTCAATTTTTAAATTCTGATATTTTTGCAAGAATTAAGGCTCGTGTGGAGGGGTGATATTTCCATTTATAATATATGTAAAAAAATAATTGTTTGTTATTTGAAGTTATTACTTTTTTTCTCTCCTTTTACGAAAATAAATAATGCCAGTGTAACCGGGTAGAATTATTATTTATCTAACGCTAAAGGAGAAACATAATTGCATTTTAAATTCGTTTAAAAATAAAAGGTATTTATTTTTTGTGAGCTCTTAATAATATTCTATACATTTGAGGTTAATCAAAGCGTTAAAATATAAACTATTGAAACAATTAATTCATTAAACGTAAGGGATGACTATTTAGTTTTGAGGATCACGATTTATTTCAACTTAGTAGGTATTTCATAAAATCTAGGCACGTATAATGAATTAATGCAAAATTTAACATTTTATGAATTTATTTTTTAAATGTTTTTTTTTTATCATGGACTCTTGAATATTCGTGAAACTCTTGCCATTATGCCATAAATTCGAGTTGACTCTCAAACAAACTATGTTTCGTGTGGCGCGTGGAAAATCTATTTTCCAGGATCGTAAATGATAATTTAAGCTTTTCACGGGTTTTTCAAGTTTTTTTTTTTATTTTCCGTGGACAAGTCTTATGTATCTAATGAATTTTCTCAAAGTTCACAGCTGATTCAAAGCTGCATCTCAGTAATATTAAAAAAATAATGGTTAATTAGCTCTTTTTATGTGCATTTAGTCCCAACTACTACCGTCTGGAGCCAGTAAGACTAATGCATCCCCAATTTGGGGTATGTTGTGAGGCTGACAGTAGTGGGGTGGGGAAGGAGATGAGGAAGAGGAAGGAAACACGACTAAAGCCATTTCAAACGTTTCAATTCTGAATGTTGGTCTTACACCTGTGCGATACTGAGATTATTTTCCACTTTGGAACGTGCCGCAAATATGCTATTGAATTATTAAAATTCTGAAATAACACAAATTATTCAAATAAAATTTATTTTTGTACGCCGCGATTTTTATCTGCGTCCTCCGTATCGCTAGACGAGAGCCTTGCCCCTCGACCACGGACGGAGCTCTTGCAGGTTGCAGCAATTTACTATTTGAGCAAATATTTAGACATTTCGTAAACATCAATGGAATTTTTTTGTTTCTAGTTGGTATTGTCTGTTGGGAAATTTTAACCGAGTACATTTATCTTAAGTGGAGCGTTGACTGACGAGAGTTTACATTTTACCCACTTTACAAAAGATTAGATGTGAAGTGAGACGCCGTTTTCACAGATTACTTTTAATCGGGATCTTTTTACACGCTTAAAACAACTTTTCTCTCGACTTGCATTTGTCAGAGACTTGCCTTATCGCGTGGGTGAACCTCGTGTTAGTTTCAACCAGAGAAGTCGAATATGAAGTTTATCACTCGACCACTTTGTAGAAAGTCATTTTCATCGATCAATGTTATTAAATGTGTTAAAAGTCTCTCAATACATCTGACTAAACATTACACACTTGTTTTACACTCGTGCTTTTTAGCGTAATATGTTTTTTTTTTTTGTAAATAATTATTTTAAAATAAGAATAAAGGTACCGTTTTATGAATGAAAAATATAATAAATAAAGAAATAGCGACGTTTTATCAGGTAAATAAATGTTTCATAATGTACCAAGGTCCCAAACGGCAAGGTCAGGGTCCCTCTCGCGACGTTATTCAAATGAAAACAAAATGCCTCCTCGACTGTGTTCCTCCGTTTCACTCGCTGAAAACCAAACGAAACCTCCTCCGGACGTCAAATGTTTTCCATCTGAACTCGACGAACATTTGTCTAAAGCACGTAGAAGAAAAGTCCAGTCCGAACTCCCAGAACGGTTGGAAAAACTACCTTTCTACTTTGGGGTTGGCCTTGCCCGTGTGGAGCGGTTAACATCTAGCGGCACAGCGCGTGTCCATGTGCGGCGGTACGCTTGCGCGAGTGTTGGTATCGCGGTTCTCGCTAACTCTCAAGTATTTAACTTAGTGCGTTTGCGGTCTCTGTCGCGAGCGGACTGGTTCGTGGAAAGTCGTCAGTCCGAAACTCCGAGAGTACGAGTTGCTTCATAGTTTTCAAGTTATGAAAGCTGCCGCAAGTGAGGTTCCACGGTTAGTTGCGACTCGGCAAGTTTCAGCCCTCGCAGTCAGTTGGTTTCCCCGAGTTTCCTGGCAGTTTCGGCCTGATCTGATCTGTCCCGCGAGTGAGCCTGGTGTATGTGTCGGGTGTATGCTGATTGCTATTGCTGGGTGTCCGCTGCTCGCCTCCGTCTGCAGCGGTGTGCTCTCAGCTCGCTGGCTACTGGCGCCGCGCCGCGTCCGCGCACTTTGTTATCTGTAGACAGACCAGAAAACAGAGATCCCAGCTCACGCTCGGGTGACCAACACATAACACTCGAATAATAAACAAAACAAGTGACGATAGGGAGAAAGAGCGCCAAATCTTTTCATCAGCTGCATCCGTTGGGCCGCTGAAACAGAAGCAAAACAAATCTAAACCGTAAAATAACACCGACCAGCACTAAATTGCATTTAAAAATCAGCTTGTATGTATTGAGAAAACCGGAATACATACTTTCATAACGAGGTGTTGTTGTTTTTATAACGCCATACCCGGTCAGTGATGCGATCTACGATCCGTGTTAATTACATATCCCTACAGATGTTCTCAGTCGTCACATTAGGCCGCTTACACTTCCTCTTAGAGCCTGTTAGCGACCTAAACACCTTTTATATGTGAATTAAATTCTTCATTGTTTATTATTATTTTGGCATATCAGTCTTATTGGATTCCGTTTAGAAAAGCAGTCGAATATTTCTTAAAGGTTTTCATTTGTTATACGATTCGTAGATCGCTGCAAGAAACTATTAAACAGTGTGTAACGTTGTGCGAAGCAGTAAGGGCACGGGTGCGGGTGCACCGGTGTGAGAGAGGATAGAGCACCTCGCCTGCCTTGTTGGCCGGGGCGGTCCCCCATGCATCGCGAGCCCCCGCTGCTCCGGGCCCCCCTCTGGAGGGAGTGATGTTCGCCCCTTCCCCCGCCCCGCCGCTAGCCAGGAAGAAGAAGAAGGAGCTCCGGCCCACGCCGTGGCATTACTTGATGAGTTGCCCGCTAATAAGGCAATGCTTCGGTACCGTATTTTATTTATTGTTTTCTTTTTGTTTTACCACTTCGTGGCATTTTCCTAACCACGTCCTTTACCTCCGTGACGCTCGCCTCAGTCACACATAATTATTAGGTATAAGTCAAAGCAGACCTCCTAAAGTTCAATTATTAACAACAGCTTTGGGTGGTGTTGGTTAATTATAAAACTTTTAGAATCTTACAAGAACCAGTCTTTAAAACATTGCTAGATAAATAAGCAACACTAATAATAATTAACGTTTTGAAACGCCTTCACTTAATTCCCAATAGTGAAGTAAACCATCGGTAATTATCTTTCGGCCTATCATAACACGATACATGAACGTTTAATGTTTTGAACATTAACGTTAGATAATAGATAATATCATTATATATATGTAAGGAGGCTAAGGTTAAACGCGAGTCATTATCAGCCTTTTGTACTCTTCAAATTAAACAGCCTACAATCATCACACCTACACGTTTTTATGAATCGTCTAAATCGGTAAATAATTTGAAGCAAGCTGCACAAAGAATGTTATATTTGCTTTAAATATACGTGTATATCGGATACTTTCACTTGTCTAAGCACCCGGTGGTGATTGGAATATAATGTAAATAGATAATTCATCATAATTCATAAAGAAGTAAAGTCTGAATGAAGCCTTAACCTTGAGACTTTTCCTGCTCTTTGACCTTGCAGCGGCTGTTGTTCGTTGCACAAGAATGCGAAAATTTATCCATAGTTCCGATTTAGTCTCCGGCAAATTTTAGGGATAACAGGAATACCTGAATTAAATTAGGTTATTACTGAATAATGGTTACCCATGGAGAAAACTGTTACGTGTGACTTCTTAGTTTTAGGTAGGTATATAACACCAAATATTTTTTTAAGGCACAACAGTCTTAGGGTTTTGCAGTTGGCACATAAATTAACAATTTCTACATATTTACTTTTAAAAAATTGGCATTTAGTGCTTTATTTAATTAAGATATTGAATTGCACATTAATCATTTGTTTCAATCACGCTAGACATTTTTATTTGGTTTTCCAGTTTACCCTACTCATATTCGTCAGAACTTTTATTCAAACAATTTAAAGTCAGAAAATTAAGTGCATTATACTTTTATCATGCAACATTACAAATTTATAAAGATAATATTAAAAATCAAGTTGCACCATTTAAAAATAATAGAAGTCTTAGACAAACATCAATACTTCCCACTCCAAAATGTAAAAAAAAAATTGGACAATTGAGTCATAAATATCTGGGAGCAAATTTTTTTAATTCATTACCAGAAAAAATTAGAAACATGAATACCAATATAAAAAATTTTAAAACTCACCTTAAAAATTATACTGAAAACTTCGTTTAAATGGTAATTTAAATGTGATATAAATAAACTGAATGATATAAAAAAAGCAATACAATAACACCCCCCCATACACACAAGCCTTGCTTAATTATGGGGGTACATCAAATATATCTACTATGTAATTAATTACTGTATAAAATTTATTTGTAATTTATGTACCTTCTATTACTAATAAAAAAAAAAAAAAAATATTATTGTCGTTTCTAGCTACCAAAGACGTTTCCGATCTTTTCTATCAAACAAGTATTAACAGCTGATTTATTATTTGCATTATATCAAACATGTTATAAATCTTACACATCTAAAGTATCAGTAAGGCTGTTACAACAAAATTTTTCATTAAAATCTTTATACATATTTTATTTTCATTGTTTGTAATTTTTTGTGTTGTTAATGTGTTGATTAGTGGTTACACCTTTGAGATTGTTTTTTTTTATCGACAGGCACGAATGATAATTAAGTTCTGTGATAGGTTAAGCAACAGGTCATACTTATTATCTACCTTCGACATACTTTCAAAGAGAATAAAAACATTGTTTCGAAATCCATTTGACTAGGCTAGGTATTCAAGGTAATTACAAAAATTACAATATGTCACAAGTAGCATACATGACATCTCAACATAGTCCTTATTTTAGACCACCATAACACGGGCATCAGCCTAACATGGCGGTCGAAAAATCCACAAATAATGTAACCGTAATATGCAATGAATAAAGAAAAAAAATATATACATAGGTATCATATCATAAATGACATTCTACGAAGTTTTTTTGCCATGTCAACATATAAAAAAGACTTTAGATGATAGGAACCTTGCAAAAAAAGAGAACTACATCTAACCCTATTGATATACGAACACCGGAAACTTAAAAGGGTGTAAGTGCCATTTACAAAAAACGAGGTAGACGGGAATGTAAAGTACGCTCAAACCAAAGAAAACCCTGTTTTATTGTTTGCCAACGGACGCATCTCTTAATCATTCCTACCTTGTTGATTTGACATAAAAATAAAATAAGGTTTTCTTTGAATGCTTAAGCTTAAGCGTACTATAAATTCCCGTCTACCCACTTTTTTGTAAATGGCACTTACACCCTTTAAAGTTTCCGGTGTTCATATATTATAATAAATGTTTTTCCTTCTTCACGTAATCCGGACCTATTCAAGATCAGCACAACGCTGCCTAACCTTGTGGCGATATGGTACAATGTTCAGACAGGGGCGCTCTTGAGACGTGTCAAATAAAATTATGTACCTAATGTTTTATACTCACCTATTGTAATTGCCATAATAATTAACATTTTTTTCTCTCGTGGTCGTAAATTTTGCGACAATATTTGAATAATTCTGTTATCAGCGTACAATTAAATAATAAAAACAACTGTCGTGTGTATATGTTTCAGACATGACAGATAATTGGCTGCTGATCTGGTTCATAATATAAAATTGCCTAGTACTAGTACGTAGAAGTGGAATGACAAATCTGTATTTTCCTGTCATGTGTTATTATTTAGTCTTAATAAAAATCCAAATTATTCGCTATCTCTGTGCGCTGAAGTAACAATGAAGAATGCTTTTGAAGATAAACTCACCTACATACACAATGTTGATAATGTGTGAAGTTGTTTTTATCGTGGATTTATCGAATTGTCGACATTATACATTATATGTATTATACGCATCATGTCTACAATTACTGTCTGTGAATAGTTGAACACAAATATCGTGTGCACCGTACGTGCCTACGTTATATTTGAATTAAATTATATTTAATCTCATTACTTCATTTTTCAATTCTAAACTTGGAACACGCCTTTTAATGTATGTATACAACATTGCTTTACTATCCGGTTTCACCCGTGTTTCAACACCCGTTTTTTTTTTAAATCTTTTGTTCATTGAACAATTAAAAAAATGGAACAAACAGAACATTTCAAAGCTCCATCGACATCGCATTCTGAAAATAGTTTCGTTGACTTAGAAATTCCAAAAACTAAAGCAAATTTCATGACGTCAGAACTCACCGTTCGGGAGGTTTTGTTAGACACAGACAGATTTTGTTCTTTTTGAGGTACCTGTGTGAAGCGGTACCCTCTGTCGCAGTAGAACTTTCAAGGTCTATTTTGCTACCAAACCAGTTTTCACCCGCCAGGCCATCGACCACCAAAACATTACATATTAAATAACACCAGTTTCCCTTTCATTGGACTGACCTTTAGAGTTAGATTTTTGCTTACAGCTCTACAATAAAAAAGTAACTCCCGCCTGTGATAATGTATTGCTTGAACAAGAAGCTCTTATTGATAAAATCGATGTCATAGGTCATGGACTACGATTAGGTCGTGTGAAACGTACATAGTTCACCAATTGGACGTATCTCCGTACTCCGTTAGATAATTATAGTAAATAGATCGAAGCATCATGGAATTTTCCATTCTGAAGAATAATCGTACCCAAATTAAATTATACGCACCATACACCACGTAGTAAAATCATACAGTAAGTTAGTAATTATCATTATTTAATGAACACTCGAAGAAAAAATATAAGTTCGAATGTACAAAAACATTGCAATGCACATTTTTACTAAATGTCGATTAGGTTGAAGGTTCGCGTAAAAATTAATATATTATTATCTATTATTTAAAAAAACGTACGCTGTTAGTTATTTAGTTTTTTTCTTTCTTCTTTGAACTTGAACCTTTGCTAGCTTCTAAAACGCGATGCTAAACCGATGGTTATTTCACAAAACCCAATACCTTCTGAATCCATGACTTTATAGGTTAACTTTATTTATTTAATTATTGACGCACTTTTTATGTTCTTTTACATATGTATAGTTAAAATTATACATTATTTATTTGTAATATTCTTGGCAAAGAGGAATACATATGGTAGTTAGTCCCGGAATTTCTGCACTGAAATGAATACCGACTTCTGGTATTACGTAGTATAATCTGAAAGTTTATCAATTCAAGCAATTCTGGACTATCGACTACATCATTTAATATTTTATGTAAAAATACCAAGTCGGTCTGTGCTTTTGACTGACAATTTAAGCAAATTCATAAAAATTTTAAGAGTGTTGCAGTTCAACATAATTGCTGGCTGGAACACCTAATTTAAAATTTAGAAAGCGTCAGAATTTATTTTGTATTCTTTCAATAGCTTGTAAATGAATATTATAATGTGGATTCCAGAAAAGAGAAATGTTTTCTAGTTGACTTTTACAAGAATATGTAATATGGAAGTTAACTAATTATTAACGAACCCAGTGGTTTTTTTTACCTAACCTAACCTACCAGTAGCCACGATTTTGTACATTGATCAATATTAACCTTTAATGATATTAATTTAATCTGTATGTAGCCATTTTAGAAACATCTGTAGAGGTGAGTTTAATAACACAATTTTATTGTCAATCACAGGGCTGGGCAAAATACATGCTTTGCTGTAATTAAAATACAAATTACAAAATACTTTCTCGCATATATTTAAAATACGAAATACAAAATACTTTCAAGTCGTGTATTTGAAATACGAAACACAAAATACAGTATTTTAACCATTTTTTAATTTCAAATACAAAATACAAATTACAAAATACATTTGGTTTTGGTAGAAATACAAAGTACAAAGTACAATTCTATTGTTACAAAAAAAAAAAGCCTACTAAATTCAATTTCATGAAACGCCCGAACTGTCAAACGTGCGAAGTTAAAAAGTCTTCTGTTAAGTTTTATTAAGTTTTCTGAAATTGTCTAATTTTCTTAATTTTTCCTTCCGTAAGAACCTTCTACAAAGTATTATAAACGTTTAAAAAAATGAATAAAATAGGTAAAGTCGTTCTGAAGTTACGGCGTGACCAAGGAAAACAAGGAATCATTTTTATATGCATAGATGACATTTGTATAGCGCAGTTTTGTGTTATTTCACTTCAAGTGCGCTCTACAGTAATTAACTTAAAAATAATCTAGTATTCAGTCAAATTATTTCTATAGTGCTTGACAAAATACGATGATACAAAAATGTACAATGCAAAGCAATGACAACTAGCATGACATAAAAAAAAATGTTGAGTACATTATAAAGCAATGATAGAGAACTACAAATAATCATTAGTAAGAGTGCTATAGCACAGGACAATAGTACAGGATTCTAGCGTTTTTAGTCTATTACTATGTCAGTTTATTTTTCATTATCATTATTAAGATCGCTAAATGTATTTAAAAATGTATTTTGAAGCCTTAAGTATTTGAAATACAATTTACAAAATACCTCAGTAGCAGGTAATTGAAATACCAATTACAAAATACATTTTTAGGAAGTAATTGAAATACAAATACAAAATACGTATTTGTATTTCAAATACGTATTTCAATTACAAGTAATTCAAAACTGCCCAGCCCTGGTCAATCATTATCGAAATTATCGCACGAGTTTGAACATTAAAAATATTTATGAAACTTAAATGTCAACTAAACCCTAGTTATTTTACTAAACCCAATCACGTGTATGGTTATTGTTTGATTCCCCGTAATAATTTACAAATTTCCAGATTTTTTTACACTCAATGACTCGGCGTTAACTCTCACTCAATACCCGTACCTACTTTCAAAAGCAACACCCAAGAAATAAGATCATCATAACTTCTGGGAAACTATCAATTTAATTTGAATAATATCCTTGCTTTAATTCCAACAATTTTATTTTTTCCACTTTCAAACGCTGAATATATTTTTTCACGAATACAAACTGGATATTATATTATGACCTCACGATACATGGTATTATAACTTAGTACCTGCCTACCTAATTACATAATTTTATAAGTCTTTATAATTTTTTTTGTACGTAGGTACTTAATTATTATAAACAATTTACCTGCATGCCGAACCTCTCATGTTTATATATTCCATAAAACATTTTCGATAGATAGTTTCCTAGCAGCATATAATCAATTATGTATGTAAATGGTGTCTTGTATCAAGTTCAACGTAAGATAAATATTTGCAATGGTTTTTTTTCCGTTTTTATGTTTGTTCTAAACCAGATTTAAAAAAAGCGTTTGAAATCGTGCGTCACAGCGAAATAAGTAAACTTTTAATTAATTAGTTTTAAAGAATGTTGAATTTTTTATTATTTTCCTTTAAAATGCCGTGCATATTTATCGTTGAGTCGGTTTTCTGCTCTTCTGCAGATTTCTTGCAAAATATTATTTTTAATTTAAAAACTAGCGAGTACCCGGCATGCGTTGAATGCCACTCAAACAAATAAATTGTTTCTCTCTTTATGACCTTTCCCATGCGTCCCCGTTCCCATCCCTGTTCCTCCTCAGCGTCCCCTTCCCCTCCGTGTTCCCCTTCCAATTCCCCCCCCCCCCTCCCACGTCACTCCGTCCCGCGAACCCCCTTCTCCCGCGTTCCCCTCCCCCCTCCCTCGTTCCCATTCATTTCACGCCTTCCCCCTCATCCCGTCCCACCTCCCGCATCCCACCTCGTCTCCCCTCTCCTTCGTTCCCCTCTCCCCTCCCGAATTCCCCAAACAAATTGTCAAACAAATCGCGCCACCTATTGTGGTTTTTGTACAAATTTCATAACGCCAGAGTTCACCATTATATACAGAATCCTTTGCGATCATGCGCACAACAAATCATCAAAATTTCATCGCAATCGGATGAATGGTGTAGGAACGCATAAGGGTCAAATAAATCAACATTCATTTTTATATATAACGAAAATTAGTTAGAAAATTAACCTCATTGTTACTTCTTTGAGATTTTTATGTTTTTGGAGTCCTTCCGAGCTGCTGTAAACCCGTACGGTGAAGATTGTTATGATAACAGGACATGTGAATGCGAAAGAGCAAATTTTTAACATTTTGCTCGTCTGTATGTGTGTGTGTTTGATTTATTGAATTGCCCACTATCCTCAATAAACATGTCACGTGTCTGCTTTTTAAGAATGATAATAATGTCAATTACACATAATGAATGGCGTGCTATATATATTTATGTAGGTATATTATTATGAAGTCTTTAAAATTTATGGCGTCATCATTTTTGCTTCGTGTTAGTTTATGTACATCAAATCTTGCTTTGATCAAATTCCCAACTGTTGAAGCAAAATTGTATTATTTTCATAATATTATTAGAATGCCTTCATATTAGTTTGGAAAATAAATTAAAAGTAATATGAGTATTATTATAAACATTACAAAACAAATCAGGTAAGATATAGAATTAGTTATTGCAGGACATATAATTACGCATGGCCTAGTGTACCTGGCTACTAGCTTCTAGCTCCTACCCTTGTGAATGGTTATGTTAGCTCAAGGTTGTTTAACATAAGATCCGTTGAGTTTGATTCAAAATATTTCATGTTGCAACATTAACGAAACATTCCAACTTTGACACACATTTATCAGGTACACTTGATTCTATGCTGATGTAATAACCTGACAATTGGATCAACAATAATAAGCAATTTAGCAATTTATATCTATATGTACCTGCTTAAGTGGAGACGTCAAAATCTACTATTCGTTTGATTGAGCATTTAAACAAATATCTTAGCTTATTATTATTGTTTTCTTTGATACATAACTTACCTGTATAGGTATTTTTTCCTTGCCATTTTTTTACGTAATACCTTAAATATGACGTTCACTTATTGTTTGTTTTTGTGATCAGTTGTGAAATGTTTTTAATATATCGATCATAATACCTAGGTACTGCAAAGAAACCATAATGTTAGTGCTAAAACAATTTTCTCTGAAATGTATGTAAATGCGTAATTATCCACTTCTTTAAATTTTGGCTTTGTAAAAACACATTGCTAAATATCTTACTCTTACATTTTATGTAAGAACTTTTGTTACTTACGTAATTTCTGTATTATTATCATTTTTATGTGAAGATGATTTTAATAACTTAAATTCAGCCTCTTTATTTTAAATAAAAATTAGAAACAGCTCAAAAACTTTAAACTCGATTCAACTCAAAACAGTGGTTTATGCTTTATACATTTATGGATCTTTTGCACTGCATAATCCATTAGTCTGTTTTGTACAAACTACTGCTTATTACATTATGTTCCTGCTGCTGAGAGCTCTCATAATTTATTAAACTACGCGTATAGCAGAAAGAGAACTACAACTGAGTTCTCAGCGGCAGGACCATATTACACAGACAGTGTAAAAAAGTGGTTGATTGTTCGGGTAATGTTTGTCTCGGGACCCGAAGAGCGTGCGCGGTGGTTGTGCGCGCTTTGTAGGTCAGGCCGCGCGTGACCCTGACCACTCGGCGCCTCCACTGCGGTCGGCGAAACCAGAGTGTCGTCTTGCAACAGCGGGCTCAGCTGTCGGCAGTGCCTGCAGCCAGTCACTAGCACCAGCGACCAGCGACTCTTGCAGAGTGCAGCCGCGCTCTCGTGCGCTGTGTGTGTTGTGTTGTGTCGCCGGCCTCCGGAACGGGTACGACCCGTTGTGTCTGAGAACTGCGAGCGGGTATTGTCCTTAGCTGGAAGCGGTATCTGCTCTGCCTCTGCCCGTCCAGTGTCCGAGGCGACAGAAAGGGGGCGATCCGGATAGCCGACTTTTTAACACCTTTTTCGTTTTTGCCGAACCGCCCGCGCCGGGCAATCTGCGTTCAAATTTTGTCTTTAACTTTTACATCTGTTTATAGCTGCTATTAATTTGCAGGTCCGCTGTAATTAAATGACTGTAAACTTCGTACCAACACCGATGTAGGCTTTTTATTTTACAAAAAGGCTTTGTGAAATTTGTGTATACGATAATAATTATGGTTGCAAACAAACCGGGTAAAATGTCACTAATGAAGGAGACAACCAGTTTATTATTTATTTATTTAAAAACATACGGCACAACATGTGCCATTGACATAATTATATTTATATATATATATATATATATATATATATTATAATACAATAACATAAGAAAGTGACATATAAATGTAAAGTTAAATATAAAAACACAAGGTAAAAAAGGAGTTAAGGTAATGAGTAGTAAATAGAATTATGATGTATAAAATGAAAGTAGATATAAAGTAAAATTGTAAACTATAAAATATAAAGTATAATGTAAAAGTAAAAAGTTAAGATAAAAAGTTGAAAAGCAGGAAATAATATAGACTATAAGTTACCTTTCTTTGTAAATAATATAAAGTACAAAAGTTATTTTAAAAAAGGATGACAAGTAAACAGTAAGAAATGCTCTTAGGAGCCAAATATTGAAGATAACCAAAAATTAAAAAAATATCAGAAATCAGAAGCATCAATGATAAAACCCGAATACTGCTCTTTGTCAAGAGACATTTTAAAAATATTCTTAAAAAAAAAACTACTGTCAACTAATCTTACAAATATCTTAGTTCTCCATAACATTCTTTCTTTAAAAAAAAAAAAAACACACCATTATCAAATAAATACTGCAGCTCACATATATTTATGTACAATTCATTATTTAAGTACTAACTTATACCTAACTAATAACTAATAGCATTTATGTACACTCCCCTTCCATACACAAGCAAATGCTTTTAATGGAAGAGTAGTAAAAAAAAACCTGAAAAAAAAAAATATTTTGTTGTAAAATTGTAATTATAATAAATGTTTCAATAAATAATATAAAAAAAAAAATATATATATATATATAATAAATAAAAGGAAGGTATTACGGAGTATACAAAGCGATATGAAAAGTAGGTACCTATGATATGTTCCTAATCCAAGGGTATTAGAGTGCATACTGGTAGGACATAATATTATGGTCCTTCATGATTATATTTATTATGATTACGTGGTAGTACTAGCAGATAAATTTTGTCTAATGCATCTTTTGTATGATGACAGACTTTCGGCATGATCGATATGAGCAAATTCAGTACCTAAAGTGTGTAAACGATGTATTATTGAATTTTGTTCTGCATTACTGAGAGTGTTGTTGCAATAATAAGGTGTTTTGAGTCGAGTTGTTCTACTAGGTACATGATAATTTATTAACGAGACCAATTCAGGTGAGTCAAACCAGTTATTGTTTATTTTAAATAAAAAAAAATAAGATCATTGAGTATTCTTCTATCTTTTAACGATAAGAGTCACATTTTTTGTAATAGAGAATCATAGTTTATGTCATCCGCGGGAATTCCTAATTTGAAATTAATTGATCTGAGAAATTTGCGTTGGATTTTTTCAATTGAGTTTGCGTGGCTTTTGTAGAAAGGGTTCCATGTGGGGGAATTATATTCCAAATGACTCCTAACCAGAGTTGTATATAGTAATTTAAATGTATGAATGTTTTTGAAATCTTTACATACCTAGTCTTAGAATGAAGCCCAGCATTTGCATAGCTTTATTAGTAATGATATCAATGTGGTTGATAAATAGTAGTTTAGTGTCGAAGGTTATTCCGAAGTCCCATTACAGGTACTGACATTAAACTGTGATTGTTAAGTGAATAACTGTATTTGATGGGGTTTTTTTATTCTAAAGAAACTCATGATTTGACATTTTTTAATGTTAAGTGTAAGTTTGTTAATGGTACACCATTCTGCGAATTTTACAAATTTGCATTGAAGGGACAAGCAGTCGTATATATTTTTAATGATTTTATAAATTTTTCATGTCATCAGCAAATAATAATATGTTAACATCAGAGAATATGGAAGTGACATCGTTTATAAATAGTATAAACAATATTGGACCAAGGTGCGAACCCTGAGGCACACCACTAGTTGCTTCAAATTCGTAAGACAAGTGTTCTTTAATAGAGACAGTTAGTACACCTTTTGATAAATAATTCCTAATCCAGCATAATAATTTACCACTTATTCCTAGTTTAGACAATTTATTTATAAGAATTTTAATAAACCTTATCAAAGGCTTTACTAAAAATAATTTACCACTTATTCCTAGTTTAGACAATTTATTTATAAGAATTTTAATGCAAACCTTATCAAAGGCTTTACTAAAATCCGTATAAATTGAGTCAACTTGTTCTCTATTAGCAAGATCACCTGAGATAAAATTTTCGTACAGCGTAAGGTTTGTTAAAGTAGATCGTCCAGAGATAAAACCATGTTGAAATGATGAGATATTAAATTTAATGCAAGAACATATTTTTTGAAGAATTAACTTTTCAAAAATTTTTGGTATCGACGATTGTATGCATTAGTATTATAATTGAAATGAGAGTTTTCCAGAGATTCGCAATGAATGCAAGGCCGATGCAAGCGTCATGAGCAAGATTAAGAAAGGGTCGCTTAGATAGTTTGATGACGCTTTGATAATTGACCGGTCAGTGGTTGATTGGGCATAGCGCTTAGGTCCCACCCGAGCGTCGCGAGTTCGATTCCTCGGCTGGCTAAGTCCTCCATCACAACACAGGCAATATTTTCGGCTTTCTGTGGTGGTAGTAGGAGATTTTCAAACATTGTTGGGTTATTGACTAACATGGCACGATCAAGTGAACCAAATACTTGAGTTCGGGAATGTCAAGAGTAAGAATAACAGAAGTACAAGGGTATGAATGAGACCATGTATGAATGTGAATGAAGCAAGGATTGTGTGTCAAGACTGAGTTGTTTTGCGGTGCGTCCTCTCTACCCACCCCTGCGAGGAAACAGCCTGTTTGTTGTTGTCTTTGTTTTTCTTTTATAAGTAAAATAAGCAATCCTAACTACCTCTCTAAAATCTTCGGAAGGATAAAATCAGTGTTATTTTGTGCAAACTAGTTTTGTTGTACCTCCGTGCCTACCGTAACCTTTATATTGGCATTTTACTGAATAACCAAGCAATTGTATCTAATATATTAGGTATTTTTTTAACTGCTGCATATTATTTATGCTTCTTGAAATTCTTGTATTTTATGTAAGAAGGCATTATGGCAAATATCTATGTCTTATATAATTTTAATGATTTATCATTGATTTGTTTACATTCCTCGTCATCCATCATAAGTTGAATTAATATAATGATATAATTTACTCCAACAAATCTGAGAGAGATCTGCTCAATCTTATCTCTAATAAAATTAGTATGCAATGACGAACGCCGGAGAAGCATTCCAAGAAAAATAAACGATTCCAAAGATAACTGTAGATAATAAGTACCAATTCCAAAACATTTATATTACCTACTCAAGGTAGTGTGTGACGTAATTAATTATATTAGTTACTCATTAATTATTAGAAATCGCTGCGTAAAAACAATAATTCAACTTGAACCGCATTAGTTTAAAGCAGAAGAAACTGGAAGTGTTTGAGATAAGTAATGAATGTTAGAGGTGCTGTTAATTATGTCTTGATCATTATTGCGATTGATCTCTAAGCCTCATAAAATCTTCAGTCAAAGACCCTTTTAGCTATTTTCAAACACACGTGGACTTTGTTTTCCATTAAAAAAAAAATTAAACCTGATTTGATCAGTGTCGAGTGGCTACAGCACATGCTTAGGATTCATTCACCCCTGAACAATTTACTATTATGTTATGTCCATCGCATCTACTAGAAATAAACGGTGCTTGGTTGTTTTTTTTTCTGAACAGCGTGATTGTTATTACTATGTATTACGAGGAGCCTTGCAATAAGAATACATCATTGCAAATTGGATTCATAACTGTTAAAACCTCTGAAACGTGTTCAAGATGTCGATGCTGGAAAATTCTATTGAAAAAGAGGCTACTTAATGCCGGCGGTGATCTTTATGTTTTGAATGCGGTGTTCTATATCTCTTGTCTGAACACTTTTGCTATATCGTTGGTCAAAGTATCTCCAGAATATTTCTGGCATTAGGGTTGTATAATATGGTTGATTACAGCAAAATCTTTATATCTTCCAGATGTAAATTCAAAGGGCGACGAGATTCTTCATTCCTTTATTGAAGTTTATTATCTGTGCTCTCAATAAATCGATTCTCGAACAATATATACGTGTTGGGATCGGCAATCGTACGTGTAAATTCATCGTATGTAGATAGCCAAGGCAGGCGTCTGATGGTGAGCATAAACTGTTCGGAGAATTTATTTTCACCGGGCTTGGTTAAAAATAAACATTTTCCTAGAAGCATTAGCAAACTGGTGCGGTACCTACCTCTCATGTCAACAAACTTAACGTCGCAGCGAGTTTACCTGCATGGAATGGTAGGGTTTGTTAATCTTTCCACTAAATTACTAGCCACTTGAAAAAATATTGTTGTCCATGCGATTAACTCAACATTTTTAAAGAGACGTGTATTAAAAACAGTTGTTTTTAAATCGATATAATTTTTTAAAACATTCTACCTGGTCCATTAGCGGTTTCAGTAAAAACTGATAAATAACAGCTAATGTAAAACTTCAAAATAATAGCTGGTGATAGTTTGGTACTGATTGTAAAGAACTGCTTTAAAGCGGGAAGAAAAAGCAGTATTCAATATGTACACCTCCGCAGCAAAAACTCTAAATAGGCTTGAACTTTTTATGTAGAATTTCAACCCGGAACTTGTAGAAAGAGGTAATAAATTGAATAATGCATACCTGAAATAAGTGATTTGGTTAAAAACACCTGTTAAAGAAAGAAAAACGTAAGCTGTTTACAGTTACTGCCAAATTGGATGCTGTGCAATAAAAACATAGCGACAGATTACTGCACTCAAAAAGCAATCACTGTCCACAGGCCAGACTGCAAACGTTCTGCTCAGCGACAAAGTGCATGCAGCTTGAATTATTGCTCTCTCTGTTGAGCCCTTATTATGCTGGTGTCTGAATTGCAGGAACTCTAGGTGTTTTGAACTAACAGACAAAATCTGTAGGCATCTAAAGAATAATATTGGCACCAAGGCATTTTATTTAACAACAAATTCAAACTTAATATTCATAAACTCTAGCGTGAATATGAAACTTGCATAGGTTTTTCTTTCTGCAATGTTTAAGCAACTACTATTTTCAACTCATGTCATAAATGCTATCATTATCTATCTTTGAAATTTAAATTTAACTGTATTAAAAAAAAGTTTCAAATAAGAAAATTCAAAATCGTTAAAATACAAATTGCTTTGTGAAAACTAGTAGTGAAACTATAACATTTTAAGTAAATACAATATGTAATTCAATTCCTAAACAGTGATATTGATATTTTAATTTGTATAATTGATACGCTTTTTGATGTTCTGATAAATGTATTTATTTGGACTGTTGTATTATATTAGGTAGGTATATTTGTTTTTACTCATGACAGATGTTTCTGTTTGAAACAGCTGTCGTTCGCAATAATAAACATACCAAGAAGAACGTAAAAAACCAACTTGATTTAAATAATATTACAATAAATTATTGAAGCCTTACCAAATAACATTTGAATTTTCATGATATATTATTATGTATTTTGTTAGGAGTGGATTTCAATCAATGATTTTCATTATTTCTTTGGTCGTATTTCTTTGAAACGTAGAAAGTAATTTATTTGTCTTTTTTGTCTGAAGAAGTTCGATAAGGAGACGTTTTTGGTTATATAACTAGATTCCGGGCATAGATGATATTCGGTTACTCTTCGAAGTCAAGAATAATCAGTTTTGTTAACCCCTTAGGCCTATAACCTTAGTACACAGGCCTAAGAGGTTAACAAAAGGGGGTCAGGCCCCTTAGGCCTCGGGCTTGCTTTGTCTGAAGAAAATATTTCCGATTTGAAATAAAATCAAAATAATGGAATATTTCTTAAAGCATCCAAAAACTAAAAATTGTTTTTAAAACGTGATGAAATACACTTTTAATTTTTATAATTCGGAATAAACTTTAAAAAAATAAATGTAAACATATAAAAGCTTTTAAAAAGTTCACCTTAATTTTTTTCAAATCAGTTTCTGATAACGATAAAACATAAACACAAATGCATATTTGTAAGACAAATATATTGTTAATGTTATCGTCAACTCACTTTTTTGCTGTTTCATGTAAAAATAATTAATTTAAAAAATCCCAAAGTCTCATAGTTTTTTTTCAAATTGCGGTCGGAAACTTTGGATTCATAAATGTGTACGTTTTAATTATTTTGTTGTTAACTTTTAGATTTAAATATAATGCGTGGTGCATTCTCTTTCTAACACCGTTTAGATCATATTTCTAACCATGGTAGTAAGGGAGACACAACGATTTCTATAAGACCTGTATGTGTTATTCCGAAAAGCGAACAAATTAACCTGAGGGGTTACAAATTAACCTAACGCTTTGAGATTGAATGTCAGTGACATAAACTTAAGAAATTTATCTGAAGAATTGTATCATGATGGGTATGTTAAGAAACCTAGTAAAAATGTGTTTTTTTATTAGAATTAAATCCTCCGATAAATAGGTTGGCAATGCTTATGTAAGCAGGATTGCATGGCGAGGAAGAAGTAGTGTTGTCATCAACAAGATAACCGCGTTAGCTCGAGGTCAGGACATAAAGGTATCGTTGGTAACGAGAGAAAATGCTAGAAAATAGGTGAAAGCTGCACTTGCAGCACAGGAACAGAATATAAGGGTGGTGGTTGCTGTACTAAAGCTAATCAAAACCCAGTACTGAATGAAATGAAGAAAACACCCTGAATTAGACAATCCAAATCGCCTAAAGATGCTCCAAACAACTGCTCAATCGGATTTCTACGAGCAAGGTAAAAAAAATGTTAGAATAAAGGTGGAGAAAAAATTCTTACCAAACATACATGGTACATACTCGTACCAACCTGCTGCTGACTGTATATATTACCGCGAAGGAAACTAAGCCTGTTCCGCCGATCACTTAATCAATAATACGAGTATCATTACTGAACGAATTATAATATTAATATCAATAAATTGTAGGTGATGATGATTTTCCTTCTCAGTAAAATAACCTTTCACTATCGAACAAACTTGTAACCAATATAAAGTAATAATATCGTAACGAGTTTTAATGACAAGGTGAATTGGATAATTGCCAGTCAGCGGGAGTAGTCCGTAGAGAAGTGGAGTAGCATGTCGCCGTGACAAGTAGCAGAAGCAGTGACAAGTAGCAGAAGCGGTGACAAGTAGCAGTGGCAACGGTGCCCCTTCCCGCTCTAATGACTTTCATACCATCATTCATTCTATCCTGTTAGGTACAATCTTCCACTTACTGTTGGTGAAGCATCAGACATTGATAAAATTAATCAATTGCCTTGATCTCAGGGGCGTACCGGAACTTGAACTGTAGACCCCGGGCAAGCCTGTCAAACGAACCCCGCCCCTCAACAACGAATATGCATAATAATGATGATTTTTTTTAAATAATAATGATGATTTTTTTAACGTTTGCCTTGGAATCAAAACATCAAGTCAGTGGCGTCATTCCAGTTTTTCAACAACCGATTCACCGGATATTTCAAAGCTGAATGTGCTCACGTAGTATCTAGTCGTTTAGCGTACCGCGTACAATATTTCCTTGCAGTTTTACACACTATTCTTTTAGTGGATTTCAGAAAATTGTCAGATCCAAAACATTTTTTTTTATTTCGCACAATAGTCCCAACTGCTCCTGTCTGGAGCCAGTTAGACTATGGCATCCCCAACTGGAGTATGAAGAAAGTTATGAGACTGAAGGTAGTGGGAAGGGAAAAAGATGGGAAAGAGGAAGGTGGCAAAGTACCTGGCTGATCAGGTCTGGTCACCAAACACGGCTAAAGCCATTTCAAGAAACGTTTCAATTCTCACACTTCAACGGTCTCCCAGCATGGCGGTACTAAGAGTATCTTACACTGTGAAAATTTATTTGCGCATGCGTGGATTTAAACCAGCGATCTTCGGATTGCCGGTCGAGAGCCTTACTCGACCACTGAGGCCGTCAAATGGTTTTTATAATGTATATAATGTAGTTATATTGGCGACGTACAAGAAAAATGTTGTTAATTTCAAGAACTTCCCTAACAAGCATTGCTCGCAAAATAAACCTAGAAAGTGGTCTAGTTTACAGAATTGATTACTGATAATAAGCACAGCATGAGGTTATTTTAGGTTTCTGCCCAGGACGCCCGACGGTTGTAACGCCACTGTTCACACTGTATCTTTGATCGTCGCAGGTCGGCCGACTAGTTGTTCAACTCAAACAAAACAAATAAATAATATTTCTTAATTCTCATTTCTGCTCGATTCTGATTATTATTATGGGTTTCTTGATAACTTCATATAAACACATAAAATTCTTTAATTCTTGTGCGTGAAGTAACATAACATAAAAATGTTTTCCTTTTAATAATTTTTGTGAGGTCTACCTTTATATTTTGTTTTTTGAGTTTTCTTTATTCATTGAATTGTTTGTTAAATGAATTGAGGATTTTTTCGACCACCATGCTAGACTCATGCCCGTGTTGTGGTGGTCGATATACTTTTTTAATATATACGTTGCTAGTAGATAACATACATATTATTCTGTTAATTTTATTATTTCTTGTCTCTCGTGATCTTTCACGGCTACAGTCATAAAATAATATATTTACGTGACTAAATATACCTACTTGTGTGCAGAATTTCAAAAGCTTCATTCAATTGAGATATAATCCGTATTTAAGCTATGTTTGTTTAATCATACATTTACTTGATTATAAATGTTTCACCTCACTTTCATACCTTTCAAAAAAAAATTGAAGATTACAAATGTTTTAATTAATATTTTACGTGATGTAATCGCGAGAGTAACCGCAGGAGGGGCTAAAAGAGTCGATTAACCGTTTCCTCGAAGATTGTACGGCGCGGCAGGAATGGGGATGAGCATCAGTTAGGTTATAGGAAGAGACCAAACTCACAAACTCGCCAACGAGACCCAGTTGAAATGGGTTTTTGGGGTAGAATCCTCAAGCAGTGGCCGGCAAGACGGAAATATTAACCGTAGAATAAATGCGGCAAGCGGAGAACTTTACAGCTCAGTGAAAATAATAAGTACGAGTAGATATCGAGACACATTTAGCGGTGTAAAAATCAGTGTATTGCCCCACGCTTACATACGGTCATCAAATCTACATAGATGTTGAACGAGAGGATACGTCCCAGGTAATGCAGTTGCCGAAATGAGTCCGGCAGAAGTTACAAAGCGGGATCGCAAAGGAGCTCGACGATCCGAGATGACCCTAACATCGAACCCTGCTGCTCTTCACAGAAAAGTCACAATTGAAGTGGCTTGGTTATAAACTAAGAATGTCAGAAGATTGAATTTTGCTGAAAATTTTGGATGGTCCTCCGAGGAAAGACATTCAGCGGGCTGCCCCGGCATAATTAGAAACGTAGGCGAGAAACAACTTCAGAGGCTGTGGAAGAGAGGCTGAGCCTGCAATCGACGAAGGCTGCTGAAGTAGCGCAGAACGGGGACCGAATGAAATAAGGATTCGAAGATGTATGTATGCACGATGTTGAACAAGATAATTATTTCACCTCATACATTTGAAGCGATACACAGAGTTTAAAGACACAAAGTTTACTGTGAACAGCAACCGCAAGTGCCTAAAAAGCGTTGAATAAAGTGTGCGATATGTCGACTAAAGTCAACTTCCGCCCGACGTTCGCCGTCGCTAGCGTCCCGGCGCCGAAGGTGAATGACACCACTCACTGCTTTTTTGAACTTTAATGTATTAGCTTTTCTGGTTTCTTTAAAGTTGGAATTACGATAAAATGGGTACAGTTATTTTTGTCGAGATTGCGTCACGTACTCGAGACGTTTTGGAATTGTCATTATTACAGAGTTCGCTGGAATATTATTAAGAAAAGATTTCCGCGTATTTTTCTCAGATCAGCTTATTAAGAATTTCATTATTAGAAACCATTTACTTCGCCTGAACACAAATATGTAGATTTATGATCATGATTTTTTTAACCCACTTCGAGGTGAATTTTCTCTTCACATTCATTCTTATTATTACATTAATAACAATTTGCTCCTTTTAACTTTTGATTAAACCAATTTTTCTTGTGATAAACGCCAAGACACAATTGTAGTAGTAACATTTTTTTATTTATTAAACCGGAAAAAAATAGAAGTCGAACTGTTATACGGTTATGGATATGGTACATAACTTAAAAAAAAAACTTTTTTCACTTATCTATACCCTCACCGCAATCCTTGTCCGGGTCATAAGCTGGCGAGTTTAGAGTTTGATAATTTGTTTATTGGCGTTACGTTAGAGTCTAGTCACTTACAAACCACTTCCGATCCACCTTTTGGCTATCCCTGTTCTATTCACTTGAATGCTCGTATATTGGTTGGTTTGGTTTTTACAGAATGATTTTCGAGCATAGTTGTTGATTCTACAAGATCATTTTCCAGAAAAAACTAATACGTAGGAACGCCACAATATTTAAAAGAAATTTCCTATCCGGACAAAAATAGCTTTTTATATCCGGCGCTTTAATCGAATGTCTTTCCAATACCAACACAGTCAGAACTTATCAGATATGCTGACAGAATCGTGGAAAGGATGGTGGATGATTTTATTAAGTATTCAAGTTACTTGACAGATAAATCTTATTATTATTCGGCAGCAAATCTAAAAACAATATCTCGGAAAGTTATATTAAGTGTTTGCGTTGTTTCACCCTTCTTCATTTATTGTAGAGGGGTGAACGACTCTTCAATGTTACGTGCAGGAATCGATGTTCATGTACGTCATCCCCCCGAGTTTCCTTGACGATAAAAATTTAAGACAATCGTATTGAATCGCTGTGAAATGCATTTCCGCGCGTACAATAATTCCGAGATAAGAGAGCTCTTAGCTTTCGTTGCAAATGCTGTGTGGAATATTTTGCCTTTACAAATTCAAACTTAATAGAAAATTTCACGTGGTCGCTCTTGGAATTACATCGTTTTTTTTTTTTTTTAATTTATTTTACGGACGTATGTATATTGTAAGCCTAAATATACATACATACGTCCGTAAAATAAATAAAAACAATGTAATTCCAAATTTACTCATCCTATGAAACAATTTAGTGCCTCAACTATTTTTAAAGGTTCAGATTTTTAGTGCTGCTTTTTTAAAACTATTTTTCCTCTTTTCAAATTCAAAATTCGGAAATATGTAAGTATATAGTAGGTCGCAATGTTTTATAACATATCAATCTTTGACTTCTGAATTTTATATAGTTTTGCATTTGCTTTTGATTTATGTGCATCATTTCTCACGTGTTTATTTTTCTCTGTGTAGGTTTAAAAACATATTTGTTTTTAAGTATTGCGTAATGTTTCTTCGTTATTTTGTATGCTATTTCATTTAATTTAATTTTTTTTTATTTCACTTTAACCGCTTAATTTTAAATTTATACAAGTAAAAAAGGCCTTGATGTGAATTGCATTTCTATTATTTTTTTAAAATAACTAGTGGAAGCACCCAGTGTTGCCTGGGCTTTATTCTGCTTTAAGAGCTATGCCGGTCATTTAAAAAATCGTCGATAGGTATTGTAACGAATGTCTTCTGTTCCACTCCGCGCTCCCCTCAGGGGAACTGAGCGAAAGGGACAACTGCATATCGGGCCGAAAATACCTAAATAAAATTATCAAAATCGATGTTTTGTATTCACCATTTTTCTTCTCCAAAACTGGAGCGATTTTAATTTTTTTTTCACTAACTGATATCTATATTAGAGTCAAAATCCAGAGAGATAAACGGGGAATACGTTTGTATGGAAAAACGCCGCTAGTATTTCCTCTTAAGGGGTGGAAAAAGTGGACGTGGGGCGATTTTTCGAAATCTCTTGAAGACTATGACCTCCCTCTTGTTTTGGAGGTCAAGTGTGCACAATTTCATTATTCCTCGGAATAAAGCTGTAGATTTGTATAAAAATCAAACCTACAGACATTCTTTTCTTTATATTATATAGATAATTAATTAAAGAAATAATAATAAAATCTTTTTATTTTTGCAAGGATTGGAAGGTTGGATAAGTTATCGGTTAATGAATTCTTTCTCTGTCATTATCAAATTCTTAGTCAGATTTTAAATCCGTAAAATTTGTAAATAAAAATATAATTCCGTTGCTTTGGCTTGCTTTATCAGCACCCTGACTCTCTACTCCCCACGCCTGCAAAGCCTTTAGAGCTGGTGGTGAATGATTTCTTTAAGTGCAACACTCGATATTCCTTTGAGCCACGAGTCATGCTGTTTCATTCTTTTACTCCGTCTTATGTACCCAGTAAAACCTAATCCAACCTTATCCCCACTGAACCAAGGTTTTGACTTTTACTTAATTTTATCTCTGCAAATATCTCATGCATTATGAAGCGCTGTACATAGAATGCAGTTCTAGCCATTTGAATTATTTACACATGTGTGCTAAAGCTCGCTTTATTTTACACAATGTAGATATACTATCAGTTCTGGAAAATGCGATCTGCTTATTTTGAAAAGTGTAAATACGTAGTTGAGTATTACTCTCGACAGCATTACTAACTTACCACGCACTGTGTTTAAAAAATGATAATTACACTAATAAATCAAACAAGTGTTTATATTGGCAGCAAATATTTGGATCTGTAGAAAACTAAGCTTTCCGTTCGTTCAAATGTTTCATCACAAATATATAACAAAAAATTTGCATCGTAAAATTGCACCTACGATAAAATTAACCGAAAGCCTATAAAATGTGTGGGCATATCGCACATAATGGAAATCTACATGCATCGGTGGTTACAGCCTTTGATATGGGATGACAGCGTTTAATGTGAGTTTGCTATTAATGTTATTCTCAGTAAAAGCTCATATGTAGTTCTTTCTCCATAAATAAATTTAAAACAGAATCTGACAAGATGCAATGGAGGATAGTTTTAGTGTTTTATTTTTAACTTATTTACCGTCGCTGGCAGAAACGTCAACTCTACGTTTAATACGTTTTCTTGGAACGTGATCATATTATGTCAAGCCATTGTACTTTTCTATTTGAAGCTTTTGCTTGAGTATTTTTTTTACTTAACTTTACACACGAGACCCATGAGGAAAATAATTTCCCTCGGGGCCTGTGCCATTTGGGGATGCTGTGTGGAAGGTCTTTTTAAGGAAAGGGATGAGAAGAAGTTCTGCGAAGGAAATAGGTATAGGGGGTGGATAAGAATCTTGGGGTCAATGTGTTCAGGAGGGACGGACGTATGAATCTATCCCTCCAGCTGCGGTGCAAGATCGGCCTCTCCCGATCCGCCCCGCCCCGCCACGCAACTGGTGGGCAGGCGCATCAGTCGCCACGACCCGAACACACCTAACCGATGAACCCGGGCACCCCTGCCCAAGATGAAATAATACATAATTCGTTGTTCGTTCCAAGGGGAACTTTTTCCCAGCCTAAATTTCCTATTTGGTTCAGTATGAAACTAAAGCATTTGATTATGGAAAAAAAGAAAACACACAAGTTATTCAAATTAACGAACAACTTAGCGCTTTATCAAAAATTTTCTCAGTTAAGAGAATTATCCAAAATTGAATCTAACTTGTGTTACAAATCTTACATTGAACTCACTGAGACAAAATTAAATCTTAACCCTAAACAATTTTGGAAATTTATTAAACAAAAACGTATTGATAACGATCTCCCTTCAAGTTTATTTTTTAATGATACTCACGCCACCAACGATTTCGATATTGCCAACCTTTTTGCTGAACATTTCTCCTCTGTCTATACTGATAACATATGCACCATCCCTCCACTTAAATATGCTAATACTATTGACCTTAATAATTGCGAAATCACACTTGTAGATGTTTTCAATTACTTAAAAAATCTTCCCAGCAAAACAAGCACTGGTCCTGATGGTATACCTGAAATATTATTGAAAGAATGTAAATCTGTTGTATCTAAGCCAATTTGTTTATTCTATAACTTATCACTATCATCTGCCACTTTTCCGGATTCCTGGAAGGTTTCCTATATACGACCTATTTTTAAATCGGGTAATAGGTCGAACGTAGAAAACTATAGACCTATATCGATGTTATCTCATATTCCTAAAATCTTTGAATCTATAATCACAAAAAAAATAACACCTATTTTCAAAAATGTGCTGATTGAGGAACAGCATGGCTTTAGATCTGCTAAATCTACCACTACAAACTTACTCTCCTTCACCAACACCGTAGTCAATGGCCTAGAAGATAAATCACAAGTAGATGTTCTATATACCGACTTTTCTAAAGCTTTTGACAAAGTAAAACACGCTATCCTCATGGCCAAGCTATATGCTATAGGTATACGAAACCCATTGATATCTTTCTTTAATTCTTATTTAAGCAATAGAAAACAAAGAGTTAAAATAAATAACATTGAGTCTATTATTATTGAAGTAACATCCGGCGTACCGCAAGGAGCACATTTAGCCCCGCTTCTCTTCAACTTGTTTATAAATGACATTATTCGTATTTTCTCTCACACACGCTTTTGGCTTTTTGCTGATGACAATAAGATCCTAAAAATAATCAAAAACTACCATGACTGCCTTCTTTTCCAATCAGATATTGACTCTTTCAATGACTGGTGTAAAATTATTTGCTTGGAACTAAATGTCGATAAGTGCAAAATTATGTCCTTCTACAGATCTAAAAATCCGATTGTTTTCGAATACAAATTAAATAATAATTGCCTAACAACTGTTCAATCTATTAAAGATCTTGGTGTCTCTCTTGATAGCAAGCTTTCTTTCCGGGAACATATAAATACGATTGTTAATAAATCTCTCAAACTACTTGGTTTTATCATTAGAACCACTTCTGACTTCAAAAACATAAATACCCTAAGAACTCTTTACTGCTCCTTGGTTCGCCCCCATCTTGAATATGCTTGTATTATATGGTCTCCTTTTTATGCTGTCCATATTCGTCATATTGAATCCGTTCAACATCGGTTCCTAAAGGGAATTGCTTGGAGGCTAGGATTAGAGCGAGGCAATTACTCGTACGCCGACATTGAACAAACTCTAAACCTTTCTCCTTTAGAAGACCGTCGGATAAAATCTGATCTCATTTGTTTCTTCAAAATTATTAACTGTTTAATCGACTCGCCTACATTACTACAACTCATCACATTTAATATACCTTCTCGTAGACTCAGAAATAAAGACCTGCTTTTCCTCAATCAGCACTCGACTAACTATGGTTATAACTCACCACTGTCCAGAATGTGTAGACTGGTCAACTCACGTCAAGACCTTGATTTTTTTGGTATTAGCTTAAATGATTTCTGTCGCTCTTTAAACAAATGAAGATATATAATATTCACCCTAATTTTTGCAAGGTCTTGACGTGACTTGACACTTATTTTTCTTCTATTTTCACTGTTTGTCTTTGCTTTCATGTACCATCCGAATCCTTACATTGTTCATTTCTATACTTCGTGATAATTTGTTTTAAATTGGACGTAAGTCCGTAAATAAATAAATAAATAAATAAATAAATAATTTCGTTACTGGCAGAAAATCTGTTTGCCAAGGCAAGTAATACTCTAGAACCGTGGTCGTCAAACTGCGGCCCGCGACGGATATTTGTGCGGCCGGCACAAATATCTGCCGTTTTCTTTTAGATATATTTTTTTTCATGTACAATTAATTGTATTATCCGTTTTTTTGCGGCCCGCACAAATATCTGCCTTTTTCTTTTTAAATATATTTTTTTTCCTTGTACAATTACATTATCCGTTTTTTTTTCAAATATTTTGTGTACGTATGATTTTAAAGCATTGATTTTAATTGATTGACATTTAATTTTAAAACGCCCAGCTGGTTTTTGAACACATCCTAAGTCAGATACGTTTTTAGTATTTTCACGGTCAAAAGTACCTATTTTCCTTATTTGTTTATGGTGTGTCACGCCATGTTGCCGGATCCGGCAGATGTGTGATTTGCCGGATCTGCCCTGATGATGGATACTGCAACGCTGTCCGAAACGTTGGCTAAAGAAGGAGGTAGCGCAATACGACATAACACCCCAAAAAACAAATAACGGACATCGATTTTGAACGCGCGCATAGTGTACGTCATAGGTTTTCAACCTAGGCGATAACGCTCCCTTGTGGTCGTTTGAGACTTTCAGGGGGCAGTAGAATACACAGAGATTTTTTTTTGTATGTATTGTAATCATTTTTATCACGTGCGTGAAAAGATTCCATTAGAGATTTATATAATTTTTTTAATATAACATTATGATTTTACGTTATTATTATTATGATGAACACAAGATGGAAGCAGGTAGCAACTCGATACTTCAATACGAAATCATATGATTTAGTTGTTTATGCCTCTGTAATCTTTTGGCTCTGACAAGTTTCATGATGGTTGAACGCTGAAACGCGAAACCCTGCTTGAACGGAACATAATTATTAATATCTGTCGAATATTTCCTTGCGATAATTTATCTATGGCTAATACGACGTCACTTCAGTTGGACAAGGTTCCATCTGACATTTTTTTTCAAAAATGACCTTTGATTGCAAAACCATTTCTTTTGCCCATTCCTATAACCAAAATAATTTTCAGAACCATATTTATGTGCTGTATTTCCCTAGATACTTGTATGAAGACATTCTAAAATCAAGCTCCATTTAGTTTACAAGATTACACTCTTTATTTTGTTTGTATCTGACAGTGATCGTTGTTACGAGCCACATTATGTTTCGTCACTTTGGTTGGATAGGATTATAAATAGGCCACTTGCATCACATTTTTTAAACTTTTTTTCCGGTATAGACAAATATTCTTATAATACATTCTGCATTTTTTTTAATCGTATTTTTGAAACCCTGGGGATTTTTTGAAAATTTCAATCCGAAAAATCAGACCATTTTTTATAAATCGGAAAGACGGGACATAATTTTATAGGTGCGAAAAAACAATAATTACATAGCCGAAAATCATTTAAAAAAAAAAAACGTTTTCCACACGAATGGCACAGGAGAATAACGAGGCATACCAAAAATATTACATCTCATAAATATTTTTTTCCTTGATCCATCTTATTGATCATAAATCATTCTAACGTACAACGTATATATTACTAAATCCAATGTAATATACTTGTACTCGTAAATTATAATAATAATAAGAATATTATAAAATTTGATTTTGTTAAAATCAGCACCTTAACCAGTATACCTCTAAAACATTTACCGACTTCTAAAATGTACGGGGTTCTCTTCAGAACATCAGTCAAAAAGTCGAACCAAATGATAAGTTCGCAGAGAACAAACAATAAATCTAGTGAACGAATTAAAAAATTTTGCCTGAAATCAAAGTGATGCCATATAAAAAAATAAATCAGTGTGGAATTTTACAAAATTAATAGGAAAATTTTCGGAGATGGGACATTTTCATGTAGTGACGTCACGAGCCTAAATAATGGATTTATTTATTTAAAAAAAAAAAAAATACTAACATTTTCACAATCTTAAAAAAAGATCTATCCACATGAAAGTCGTTATGAATTCAATGCAAGTGGTCTATCATAACTTCGCTCTACCGTGTTCTGAGGTTTAAAATTTATTTAATAATTTTTGATTTTGAGGTTCAATCTTGTGTAAAGTATTTTAGTTTATCTTATTTTAATGGAAAATATTTAAATAGGGCGGCCCTAGCTTGGAATTGCATTAGGGAAATGTAATTAGAACCTCGTGCAATGAATTAGAATGCCCTAGACCTAGATGGTTGCATATGGTTATATTTGTATGTTTAGGAATGTTCTAAAATGGTAAGTATACGTTATATCTAAATTTTTCACATTATTCCATCTCAAAATGAAAAATTGCTAAATGGATTATGAGAAATCGTTTTTGCAAACTTTGACACCTCGTATCTTGGAAAGAGGTAAAATGAAGTTAGAATCCTACCCAAATGAGGTGACGACTACTCGGGCATTCCCCGGGTGGTCATTGTAAAATACCATTTTATAACTCGCCCATTTAGCAATAGCGCTGTGCTCTCTAATAAAACATAAATCTCCATTATATTTGAATGCCCCATTTTCCTGATTCAATCACCATTAATTGTAATTTTATAAAGCTGCTAAGATGAAATGGTGTGCGATGACGCCGAGAGTGGGTCACTTGCTTCAAACTTCAATATGGTTTCTTTTAGTTTTCACAGTTTCATATTAATTTTGCGGTCATAATCTTCATAAAAAGAAACGTTGGCACGAACGTTTTTATAATTAAACCAGCAGACCCGGCCACACGTTGCTGTGGCTAACGAAACACAACGCCATTACCCAATCTTTATAAAATCCACACCACCCGCTTGCGAGATGCCCACTGCCCGCTACCCGCTGCCCGCTGCCTGAAGTGAATATTTGAATTTCTCGGCTTTTTTCTACTATAATAATCATGTTTTATACATATAAACATTCCTCTTGAATCACTCTATATATTGGTGAAAACCGCATGAAAATGCGTTGCGTAGTTTAAAAGATCTATGCGCACATACATTTTGAGCGACTTCATTTTATGTAATGATGATGATGATAATGTTTTAAAATATGATAAATTATTGTATCAAATAAAAAATCGGTTTGTTAAACAACGCGGTATTTTAATTATATTGTAAAACATTTTACGTAAAGACTTCACCTTTTTATTCACATTTTATGTATTTTTTTGTTGTTTACAAATTTGCATCAGAAATACGTACTATCATGATACGATTTTAGATTTTCACGGCCAAACATTATTTTGTTATTAGTTTTTGGGGTATTATGCCGTGTTGCGCTACCTCCTTCTTTATCCAATGTTTCGGACAGCGTTGGCTAAAGAAGGGGGTAGTGCAACACGGCATAATACCCCAAAAACTAATAACAAAACGTACTAGCATATTCAACGTATTAATTTCCAGTTGTTTGTGAAATCACAAGTGATACTTTTCATAAAAGTATTTGCAAATTTTGTACCATATTTTTTAAATGTTTGATACGCCGGTTTTAATTAGTTTTATCAGTTGTTAGAATTTGAACAATTCATCAAACTTAACTTTTTAATGGTTATGTTCAAGTTCTGTTATTATATCATTCTTGGCCAGTTGTTTAACACAACTGAGTTATAACATGACTTAGAAATTTGATGAATTGTTCATGTTCTGTGAAACAACTGACGCAAAGATTGAAGCACTGGGTGATAAAACTGGGAGTTTGTGGAGAAGGGGAGGAAGGGTTTCACGTATAAAAATAGGAGTGCTTTCAAACGTTCATTTACTCGTGGAAAAGTGCGGAGTAGTAGTATATTTCCCATGACCTCGGCGAAATTGCAGTTTATTTAATGTTCTACCGCAGCTCCTCCCCGCAGTACCCGCAGTACCCGCGCTGGTATCGGCCATTTCTCACGGTACCAATCTACTACTTATTTGCCGTGTAGGGATATAAATTAACCCTAACATTTTCTACCGCAATTAGCTTCATTGCCATTTCTGATGTACACTCTGCCGCCCGACCTAACATCTTTAACCAACAATAACATAACCAAACCCAAATTGAATTATGGTTCTGTGTATCAATGATTTTTGAGTATAGAAATTTTCTTACATAAAATAACGACTTTACCAATACACTACAATACGTTTAATATATGTGTGTTTTTTACATTAGCTCCACACAGAAGTCCGTGAGGAAAATAATTCGGAAAAATTTAAATTAGGGAATGGTGTGTGGAAGATCTTTTTCGGGAAAGATAAGAGTAGGGAAGGAAAAAATATATGAAGTGTAGAATCTGGGGGTCAGTGGGTCCAGGAGTGACGGACGTGCGAATCTACCAAGGTGCAAGGCAAGGTTCCGAGAGAGGTCAAAAGTCCTCCTTTCTTCTTTTTCCCTCAACCATCTTGGACTTGCAGACGCATCAGCCGCCAAGATCCGGATAAATCTCACCCCATGAACCCGGGCACCCCTGCTACGTCACCAAACGTAGCGAATTTCTTGGGGGCAGAGATGTTGGTTATCCAATAAATGGTTCCCGGGGCGACGGTTGCCCACTTCCCAAATTTAGTAAGGTGGGTTTTAAGAATTTCGCTCTTGGGAAGATAAGCGTTGCCCGTAAATAATGTTATCGCCAAAATAGTCGTTTAATCCTTACGAACCTACCTGTACCTGGGGTCCTAGCATGGTCGATCGATATAACCCTATGTCAATACGATATCGGTATAATCCGTCATTTATGGTTAGTTATCAATATGTGCTAGCACGCTCAACAATTGATAAGGGATATTCCGACCGACGATTGACAAAAGCCCACCAAATCGTATGCATTCTTGTATGGATAAAACCCCAATATTAATACGAAATGTAATAAATCCGTTGTTTATGGTCAGTTAGCGATATTTGCGAGCACAGTGAACATACAATTCCGACAGTCGGTTGACAAAAGACGCCGTATTTACCGTGGCTTCCGGAGTGACAGATAAGCTGTCAATGTACAGATTTTTAAAAATAATGTCGTTTGTTACGCAAAATAACTGGCTTATTAATGAGTAGAGGTGAACTAAAAAAACTCTTAGAATTTAAAGAAATCGTATACTAGACCCATAGACTCAGTTAATTCATTTAAAAGGTGATCAATTAATTGCTTTCAATTTCGAGAAACGAAATTTGTTAAAATGTCGTTTAGTCTCAAACAGTATCAACATGCGAAACGTCAATATTTATTTGAGTTCGTATTTCAATTCGAAATTGTCAATTTATTGGTATTTTTCATTTGTACGTAGGAGCACATTTCAAATTAAGAAACGAAAATTCATTCAAAAGATCCCCAGTGTTGCCATCGTATGTCGATTCCTTATTTATTTCCCTTCGACGTCGGTCTGCCTATCGATGGTGCAAGCGTGCTAGGGCAATCGGTTCGATATCGATACGAGATTGTAAATCACTCTGTCCTTTATGTAACTGGCGATATATCTACACAACTTTATTAATAATGACATTCTTTCTGCATAATTACTGGTTTATTAATGAACGGAGGCAGATTATCGAAGATTGCAGGATTGAATTAAATCAGAATTCAGACGTTTTCGTTTGACAATTTCGTACATACGAATATATCTCGTATTACGGCAAATGATCTCATTGTCCAATTAACTCCTTTTTTATTGTCAAAAAATACACGCGGACTTCCAACGTATATTAAAGTGTGTGTATTTAATATTATTATGAAATCTCAGCAAAAATCTCGATGTAAAGGGATCTTTAAATGTTCAAAAGAGAAGATTATTAGTTAGTTGTCATATTATTCCATTAATGAATTACGATATTTTTGACAGGTATTATAGACCGGGAGCCTGGCTATACAAACCCACGTCGTCGAGTACACTGGTGAAACTACTTTGTAGTGATAATGGACATTTAGTTAGCCTTAAACAAGCTAGTCTGCCGGTGCACCTCTTGGCAGGTTCCACGCAGTCATGGAAATAGTGAGCGATTTTTAAAGTAAAACTTCTTTACGCACGATCGAAATGGGGATGGGGATGGGGATGGGGATGGGGATGGGGATGGGGATGGGGATGGGGATGGGGATGGGGATGGGGATGGGGATGGGGATGGGGATGGGGATGGGGATGGGGATGGGGATGGGGATGGGGATGGGGATGGGTACTCAGCATGCGTTGCAAGGCTCATGTAACCTCGCGGTCAACTGTAATGGTTCCATGCTATATAACATTATATACAACGGGTACCCGGCATAAGTTAGTGAAGTTTTACTTCAGCCGTGTTGTCTAAACTAAGGCACACTCATTTTTTTTTCGAAAAAATTGCGTCATCGGGTACACGAACGGGAATGGTTTCATATGATAAAGGTCAATTGGTAGATGAGAAAATTAGCAGGTCTGCCAAATTGGGATAGAAATTAGTAAATTTTACGTCATCGAGTACACGAATGAAACCAAGGAATAACTGTAGTCTAGATTCTAAACCATCCCATTGAAGAATTTCACTAGTTCCATGACTGCGCGGAATCTGCCAAGAGGCGCGGCACACCAGCTTTTTTAAGGCTTACTAAATGTCCATTATCACTACAAAAGTAGTTTCATCCTTGTACTCGTAAGGTTTGTGACGTAAGATTTATGTACCGGCTCCCGGTCTATAACTGCGATACCATAGACATTGTGACAGCTACGTAGAAAGTACCTCAAGTGTTGCCAGCGTATAACAATTTCTTTTTTTGCCCATCAATATCGGTTCGGTACAAAGTCGTCGGTTGTTATGCCATATCGATTCGATATTGTAAAGATAACGATTTCAGTGTGCTAGGACCCCTGATATATCCCAAACACATATTGGACTATTGGGACACAATATCCCATTAATTCTACATTTATTTATTTATTTTCCATGTTCTCCGTAAAACGGTTATTCACCAATACATTATGGAGAAGATTACAAATTAGACAAAAAGTATAGCAAAACACATAAAAAGGTCAGTTTCACTACTTTGTGACATACGTCAAAAGATAATTGTTAAACTGCCTGTAGGTTACGTTACAAATGTCAATGTACATGAAGGCATTTCAATTTTACGTGTAATTTGGGATTTTTGATCCAACTTCTATCCATAGGTCCATGATGCTTTAATGGTTCAGTGACGATTTTTTTATGAAAATTTTCCTCAATTCCTTATATCAACATCTATATATGTATAAGTATTTGGTTAACTAAAATTGCGACCTTTAAATTTCAGTCCTAGGGGATCACAGTTGTGCAGGTTCGTAAGGTTTAATCTAAATATTCCAAATCTTGAACCAAATGCAGAAAATATCCGAAATTATTTATGCTAACATTGTACACTAGTTGGTGCGTATATATTCTCATCTTCCATTTGCGTTATAATAATTTCGTACAAAAAATTGTTTTGAATTAGAGGTTTTTTCTAATATTCACAAACAAGGTCACTCCATGTACCTTAGGCTATAACCTATTAAATCAAACACTTTTGTTTTGTTTTGAATGCAACTTTTTTTGTACACATGTTCAGAAACGAGGTCACACAACGTATAAATTAAGCCATCGTTCAAAGCTTTATTTTAAGTGTTCACTTATTCAATTATTTCGATTGTTTAAAGAAACGAAAATTCGGGTCCGTTAGCTAATAGCAGTGAACTTGAAAAGCGACAGTGAAGTGACCTTGCAATGGCAGCGGAACGATTCATAATAATTAACATATTTTTTTAGCCCCCAAGGCCGCCCGGCGCGCCCACTTTCAGCCAAATGCAATGATACATCGTTTTCATTTTGTCTAACTCCTACCATTCTTTGAAAGTTAGTGTTTTTTGCATAAATTAATAAGACTTTAATCCCGGAAAAAATACGGCATTCTTCTACATTCATAATACCGCGAAATAATTAGGACTTCTCGGAACAAAACAAAATTTCATTTGTTTGCCAAATGAGCAAATTTTCGGCATTCTTACAAAACCGTGGCAGTATGGCTTGATTAAATTCAAGCACATTTTTAAGAAATTGCGAAGTGGAACCTTGCCAACAATAATCGGGTTACATTTAATTAAAACTCGGTTAGGAAGTTGTTGCCTAAAGTTGGCCAGGTCGCAGAAGAACTGAGGAGATTGGTATCCCGAGTAGTCCCGGTCGCGGGTCAAGACTCTTGATACATTGTTATCTCCCACAGTAAGCTTGGAACACGTCACGTCCGAGCAAGAATCCTTTACGAACAATGGCGGTTTCTATTCGTTAAATATAAACCGCAACGAAAACCGACATGGATAACTTTTGAAAAACAAAGAGTTCCTACGTACATTCTTGTTTTTTGTACTCATGTGAGAATCCCCGACCACAGAAAACAACGTTATTATTGAAACAATATTATTTCAAAAATACGTAATGAATGTATGCCGCCGTTCTAACAGTTGGAAGTGTATTGTCGGCATAGTTATCTTCCATTCTGTTGTTTGAGGTTCAATTCTCGGCCGTAACAATTTTTTTTTAAATATTCTAAATTGAATTTTATTTAAAAAAAAATCATTTTTGCATCACGTCATTTTTCATAAGTCTACTAGCTGAAGTGTTTAAATATTTGTTCATTAAAAAGTTAAAAAACATTTCTTAAATATTTTGTGAAACACGTGCGAATTTACACATTTGCAGTATTTACACACCAATAATGATTTTCCATGCGCTTTCACATTTTTGATAACACCTTTCGACATCTGTCGGAAAAGTTGTCCGATTTATTACATATTTTCCTTAAAAAATGTATGTTTTAAAGCTCTTAAAAAATATATATGTTATTCTTGAAGATAATATCTATACATCACCCACGCCGAAAACGCTATTATATGAAATTCTTTCGATAGAAAAAAATCGAAAAGTATGCCCCGAAAATTATTACGAACGCGTTTTTCAGTTATTTTACAAGTTATATGTGTGAAAAAATTCAGTGTTTCTTTAAATGCTATTTTAGACATTCCCCACGAGTTAAACGAGTGGTGTTATTTTTATTGGTTAATTTTCACAATTTTCGCTTAAATATTATCGTTTTTAATATTAGCGCACTCCCTCTAACATTCGTATTTACATATCTCTCTACTACCGGGTCTTAATAGAAACGCTTTTTAATTTTGAATCTCGGAAACAGATAAAATCAATCGTTTGATAAAAACTCCAAAGATGCATCATAATTGAATGTATTTCCCCGATATTATCGAAGGCTTCGACGAATTTGTGCAGTCCAATTAATCATTATTGGTAGAATGTTGTGAAAAATACGTAATACGAACTTTGAATTACGTTCCAGATAGGATCTTTAATGTACGTAATCCACATTGTTTTTTTGTCAGTCTAGATTTTTACGTCTCCTTCGCCGTCAATGAAATGATGATTGATTCTCTGTTTTCACGTGATGTTAAAAGAATTTCTACACTCCATTATTTTTTGTCACATTTTTGTGATTTGTACCCATCTAATGTCATTGCATTGTAACATTTTATCTATGGTGAAATAATCCCACTTGATTTGTTATTTTATTTTTTGTGGCAGAAAAAACTGCGTAGCTCTACTACAATAATAACACGCGATTGTGATTATGTTTGTCGAAGAATAAATTTAAATTTGGTACGAACGTCACGATGTCTCTCATCTATGCAATATTTTAAATAAATACCATACGAGCACCTTGAATTTTTATTTGTTTACCTATGTATGCTTCAGATAAAACGCACATAATTTTTTTTAATGCTGAATTTGCATATCTTAATAACGTATCACACTGTAAAAGAAAAATGTGACAAGTAGTTTACATAGATTTTATTTTAGTGCGCACATCTTTTAAAGTTTGAAATTCGTCGTTGAATGTATTCATTCAGTAGCAAAGATTTCCCAAATCAAATGAGATATTTCATTCTTCTTCCAGCGAAAGCACTCACCCGGTGGGACTTGATTTTTTTGCTTTGAAAGAAAATGAACAGTCGTACGAAATACTGGCCGACAGCCAAACGGCTGAAGACAGAATTTTTCTACCATTCCTATCATCCTTTGTGTTAATATGATGTAGGAAGCGTTTTATAAAATCACATAACTAGGAAAATTTACGGAACATTTACTTACGACAATAAATTGTTCTCACTGATTTCATTCCAAAGATGACATACTCCACTCTTATAATAACTTATGATTCGCGGTGGTTTGAATTTGTAAAAGCATTTTCATAAAATAATTCCAGTTTTAACTTTATTTTGAAAGTTGAAAAAATAATATACTGTTGATTTATTTGTTGAATATCTGCGGTGTCATTGTATAATATTTCCCGAGACTCTTCTCTCCCACAGTGATGTAACCACAACAAGGCAGTAAAGTACGAAATTTCACCAAAAGCAGCCTCCGGGTAAATTATAATAACGGCCGATGTTTGCCAGGATGGGTAAAAATGACTAATGATATATTGTACCTTATCATTTTTAATTAAATCATAAACATGGTAAGGTTAGGACTTTGTCGTTTTAACGATTAATTCAATCCATTGGAATCAGTTTAATGCAATTGGTTATTTTTCTGCAACAGAAAAATTAATTTTATTTCATATTTCGATCAGTTAATAGATTTTTTATGTGAATACCGGACCAGAGTCCCAACTGCTCCCAACCGACTGGAGCCAGTGAGACTATGGCATTCCCAATTGGGTTGTGTAATTTTATTCATTTATTATTTATTAACGCCCTTTTAGGGACTTTTATATGAGTCTAAATGTAGTGTGGAGGGAAAGGAGTTTGGGAAGAGGAAGGGTGGGAAATACCTGGCTATTCAGGTCTGATCACCAAACACGTATAATGCCATTTCAAGCAAAGTAAAAAGTTTAAAAAAAACCTGGTTTCAGCTTAAAGTTAATAATTGTAGTGGTGTATTAGAATCCCGATGCACTTTAAATATCAAAGTTTCAAATTTTAATTCTTATTACCGTGCAAATAAAGTAACGTTTAATTTCATTTTCTAGTATTTATAACCTAACGCTGCTTTTATATTTGCGAACCGAGATGCGAGCCGAATCACGAATTATGAGAAAGGAACGAAGCAACCGCAATTTCGCGCCGTTTGCGGTTTGCTTCGTTCTTTTCCCATAATTCGTGGTTCAGCTCGCAGCCTAAAATTGTATCTTACTTTTATTTTAACAATAAAACGTACCTACTGCTAATGGTGTGAAATTTTATTCAACAATTCCCATAATTTTTTATCTCAAGATTAACGATTGTCGATACAACACTCGGAATTTATTAAATAATCGTAATCAAAATTATCATTACATTATTAATCAACATTACTTCACTACTTAATGGCATTACAATAACACCCGAATTATTAATTCATCACTTTGATCATTGATTTTTCTGAGTAGGGTCGTGTATCCGTTACTCTAAAAGGCGTTCCAATTGGCGCTCCATCTATTGCACTCACTTCCACTCTTCTCTAATAACCTCTGCACCATAGACATCCAAATGGATAGACAAGAAATTACAGATGAGGGGTAAAACCAAACTATGGAGGGCGAAGAGGGGAAAGATGACTGTGATTCGTTATACAATCAATCTGACAGTAAATAGGCATCTCGCATTACAATATCACCATTTAGTTCTTAAAAGCAAAATCTGCTTTGAATGAATAGACCTTTTTACATGGGAGCGCGAATTGCTTGCCACGATAATAACATATTTGCTAAGGCCAAATGCTCGCCCCAAAAAGACTCGCCCCAATACACATAGCAATATTTTGTTGCCGTGTTTAGTTAAAACACTTTTACAAATGTTTCATAATTTACTTACCCCTGTAACCAGCGACGAGCACACTGAAGAACCGCCCACATTCGCTATGTGCACATTGATATGTAGATATATTGTATATCATAAGCTACCGTTTTGGCGTTATATTTCGTTAAATGTATGGATGTTAGCTTCTCGCTGTTCATGGCAAGAATGATGACATCACACATTTTAGATTCAAGCGAGGCTCCTCTATCCCCTTCCCATGGAGCGAGCCGGTTCCAAGGAGGAGCTCCAGCCGGCGCCATGTGGAGGGGGAAATAATACGTTTTTATCACTTAGGGCAGGTCCATATATATTCATATGTCCGTGCTCTGCACTCTATATCATCTGCTTTTTAAAACTCTATCGTTGATTCAATTCAATCATTTGTATCTCTTTCTTAAAAGAACTCAGTTTTTATACAGATGAAACTATTTATTCATATTTATATACCTACCTTATGTGGAGGCGCAAACAAACATTTCGTCTTAATATTTTGAAACTTGCCAAAAGTGTCTTTTTCCTAAAATAATAATATTAGCGCCATCCTTGAAAGTAGGTTATAAATAATTTTAAGTTTACCCTTAAGTGCCCTTTCAGCCCTAGAAATTAAGGAGTTTATTATGAAAACAAAAAGTATATTTTTATTTATTCAACATTATTTTAACATTACTACATGGGTAGGAAATCCCGTGTTGAGAGCAGGCATAATAATAGGCTGAAAAAATATTCTATGTTGTATTCCTAACAGTGTATCTATCTACGCTTAATTTCCTTCTTGGTAGAAGTTTCCTTTGGTACGTGTTATTTATTTAATTACATTGTCAATATGTTGAAGTTTGGCCGCACTTCTGAATTTTATATTTTCAATAAACATTTTTTTTTGCTTTCAGAAAAGATTCGTTTCTGTTTTATAATAATAATAATAATAATATTTGGCTGATTTATAAAGCGCCGTTTTCGTGAAAAATCACCTCAAGGGCGCTGTATATACAGGATGTTACGGTTGTACGTAACTACTTGACATAAATTAACCAGTGATTCCTGACTTAATTTGGAATAAAAAATGTATATGAAATTTTCATTGGGCAGTTAGTTCGAGGGGTTTGACGGTTGCTCGGCTGAGTGATCAGTATAACATGTGGAAGATTTTTCTTTTTTTTTTGGTTTTGAAAAAAAAACAAAAAGTCACCGAAGACCAAAATTTCCTATGCATTTTTTATTCCAAATAATGTCAGGAATCACAAGTAATTTGAAAATCGGTAGCAATGTTGCTTACATTTTCTTAGGAAATAACTAATACTTTTTTTGCAGATTATTATTGTTTTTTCTGAACATTTTTTTATACGTTACGCGTTATACATCGGCAATTATTTGTTATTTCAAACATAAGTACAGTAAACATAAAGACGTATACTAACACGATTAGAAATCATACCAGTCCTTAAATAAATACGTCACTGTATAATAAAATAAATTGATGCTGTATGACCAAATAAATATGAAAACAGCTTTATAAAAATAACCCTTTCAGTTGATCATTTCAAATGGAAACCAAGAATCTTTAATATTTTCTCATCCTCCGAGCTGAAAGCTTTATAATGTGGGACTTCCCAAGGTTAAGTAAATGAAAGTGGTTATTTCATATTGGTTTATTATGAAAGATTGTATGTATAGATCCGTTTAAAATTGAAGAATATATTTATTTTCCAATATTTAAAAATTGTTGTCATTTATTATGATACTTATATTTTTATTGCGAAAACCTGTGGTTATGGTACATGTTCAAAGTTTTGAAAATTGTAATTATTTTACAGTACATGTACGTGACTAAACATCTTGATGGGCTTCGATTAGCTATTCGTAAAATTGACATGCTGCCCTATATTACGTAGTAACACGTATGTTTCCTATTAAACTCTCTAAATATACTGACTTCGATTAGCCATTCGGAAAATTGACGTGCTGCCCTATATTACGTAGTTACATGCATGTTGTTTCCGATTAATCCCTCTAAATATGCTGACTTCGATTAGCCATTCGTGAAATTGACGTACTGCCCCATATTACATAGTAACATATATGTTCCCGATTAAACCCTTTGAATACCAACCCAAAATTTTATGTTAGGTTAGTTTGCCTACTAGGCTATTTTAGCCTACTTACTCCAGTGGTAAACTGTCTTTTATCTGTGTTATATTTCGCATTATGAATATGTTATGTAAAATAATAATATTATGTAATGTAAATGAATCCCTTTTTCCCTTGGTCTCGCCATAACTTCAGAAGGACTTTACCTATTTCATTCTTTTTTTAAGTTTACTAATACTTTGTAGAAGGTTCTTACCGAAAGAAAAATTACGAAAATTGCGCAGAAAATTGAATAATTTCAGAAAACGTGCACGTTTGACAGTTCGCGCGTTTGATGAAATTAAATTTAGCGGGCAGCTGTTTTTTTTATATTAAAAGAATTGTCTATGGATTTTTAAAATTAGTCATTTTAAATAGGTACTTATGATAGGTACCAAATTTGATTGATTGTTCTTATAATATACAAAAATGAGTATTTGCAATATACGAAAAATCATAATTTGAATAACAAAATTGTAATAGATGGCACGCTAGCTGTTTGAAAACTGAACGTACTGGGACTGAATTTATGTAACGCGGGAGGGCGGTTTGGTGGACAGGGGAGCGGGAGAGGTGGTAGGGTGGGCGGGGTAGGTGGTAGGGGAACGCGGGAGAGTAGGGGATGCGGGAGAGGAAAGGGGACGCACGGGAAAGGACATGCAGGGTAAAACAATTTAATTCTTTGAATATGGCATTGCAACGCATTCCGGGAACCAGCTAATGTAAAATAAAAAGACCTTCGCTGACACCAACTACTTCTCGTTACCTCTAGGGTTATTTTAGAATGATTCTCATCGCCGGAATATTCGCAATATTAGATTCGATAAACAGCTTTTGTCGAAATATTTTCCAGACTAATTTGGTATCGTATTACAAATCACGGAATATCTTGGATTCCATCACGCATTCGTTTCTGAGAAGAGTGCTTGAGATATTCAATAAAACATTCGCCAGAAACCTCCACGCTTGTAACTGTGGCTCGTGGGGACGTGCGACGTGAAGGGGAGACACAAGCATTCCTATTCTTACCATCTAAGACCGTTGTGTTGAGATTTTTGAAAAATATTCTATTTGAGCTTTTGTACGATACACGTGCTTCAGCAACGCGCGTTGGGAGTATTATATCACTAATAACGAGCAAGGCATAACAAATATAACCAGTAATTCATTGGCTGATACTGTATGATTTTTCTTGAATATTTTTATTTGCTCCTAATGACATACATACCCGTGCCTCTGAAGTGGTGACGGACCTATTGTATATATTTTTTTAAATCTCATGGAGTGGTTTTTACTGAGAACGACAGCGTGTGTGTTGAATATTACGTTGAAAAACAATTTCTAACGTGAATGATTAAATGCAGAAAATGTTTAGTTTTTGCAATATTTTCTTTAAAGTGTTATACGAAGTAAGTATCTAGCCTAGCACCAAGTAGCCGGCAGCTCCTGCCACCATAAGGAACACGTAATATCAGTATAGTTATGAGTTAAAATAGTTCTGCTGCTGAGAAACGTGCTTTGATTACTGTAGCCTGTTTGAAAGGAATAGGAGTTTATTATAAAATCGACATTCTTACTGAATGTTAATGAATCCCGAAGTAATTCCTATTATTATCTTCGGTGACTATAACTTATCTACTTTGACTATGTTATAGTATGCACGTCCACACTTAGCCAATAAATAACCGATCCGTTAATTTCAGATATAATTTTCTTAAAATATATTTTTATTTGTAGTGATTACTTCTTCCATTATTAACGTTACGGCGTCTTATCACTCTTGTTATTTTCTAGAATTTGCAAAGCTTACACAGTTCAAAGAATCGTGAAGAGTGTGAAGAAATTCTCCCTCTCTTTTATTTTCTATATTGATCCACGAATGATAGGAAGATACGTTACAAGTGTCTCGTTTGTTTGCACGTGCATTGAGGAACGTATCGGGAATACCGGCAGGAATGAACCAAGCGATTCCCGTGCCACTGAAGTAAGGCCATTAACTTCGTCGTCTGCTGAAACCTGCCCGAAAATCCAACAATTACCCAGCATACTCAATCACCTGTCAATGTTCTTGACACCATATGCCATTACTTGGAATCAATAATTATTAATGACCCTGCTTTACTTTTAGAAGACGTAGTCAAGATGCAGACACTGTGCTCCTGAAAGCTACCCCAAAATCCAATCTGCAACCTGCATGAGTTTGAGAAAGCTTGCTATAATTTGTCCTTGCTAAGAAGGCAGGAGTATACACAAGCTAGGCTCTTAAGGAACTTTACCCCAATGCACAATGACTTCTAACCGTAAAGTTCATAGAATATGATTGCAAAACTAAGTGGTTCTAAGTCATTCTAAGTTAGACGAATATTAATATAATTATTTAACTATAGGAGGATGATGTAAGGTTAAGTAACCAACGTAATATTATGGTGCAGGTTTTAAATATGCATACTCGTATTTTGTAAATTACTAAAATATATATCGAGTGTATCGTAATCTTAAACAAAATGCTATATAAATCATAAGGCAGTCGGTATTCTTCCTTGTGGGATGTCAGTGGTTCGCTACATTTGGTGACATAGCAGGGGTGTGCTTAACACATCCGGGTTCATCGGATGTGTTAAGGTCTTGGCGGCGGATGTGCTTTCCGACCAGCTCGGGATCGCGAGAGGCTGGTTTGTGGAGATCCTTGGTCCTCTCTATCTGGTCTCTTACGACCGATCGTCTTAAACCGCAGTGGGAGGGAGTTGGATTCATACGTCCGTCACTCCTGAACACACTAACCCCCAGATCCCTACACTTATATCTATTTCCTTAACAGACCTTCCTCGCCTTCCTTTACTTAAAAAACCCTCCAGCATCCCCTAAGATGACATAGGCCCTGAGAGAAATTATTTTCGTCGGGGTCTCCTGTGAGGAGCTAATGTAAAAAAATATTAAAACGTGGTTTTATCTAAAATAATGAAACTAACGCCATCTATAAAATAGAGGATTATAAATTCTTCTAAGTATCACCTTCATGGAGTTGCCAAAGCATTACTTTCTGGCGTGATTCATAACTCTTTTGATTGATAATTACTATCCCACCAATCATTTTCCCTATAAGGAGGTGAATAATACATAAATCACACGGACTAGGCAATAAAAACAGGTAACGTTAAATCACTAATGATTGGAGAATATTTATCTCTGTAATGCACTCACTGCTGTATCATCTGCTCCCGTATCTGTGAATATTGATGCACTAACAAAGATACGCATCTGACGCCTTAAAAACGTCCTCAGTTCTACCCGAAGAAGCGAACCCGATAAATTAGACTCCGTCATGCAATCTTATTGTATCGTTCGATGTCCCCAGCGATTATTTATAAAGCATTTTATGTTATCATTGTACATCAAAGTCTGAATGTTTCAATGTCCAAATTTTTTTTTTTATTATTTGAATACCGCACTAGAGTTCCAACTGCTCCTGGAGCCAGTGAGACTATGGCATCCTCAATTGGGGTATTATTTGAAACTGAAGGTAGTGCGGAGGGGAAGGAGCTGGGGAAGTACCTGGCTATTCAGATCTGGTCACGAAACACAGCTATTTTTTTCTTCCATTAGCTCAACACAGGAGACCCTAAGGAATGAAATTTTCCTAAGGACCTATGTCATTTTTGGAGATGCTGTGTGGAGGGTCTTTTTAGGGGGAAGGCAGGAGAGGAAATTCTAGGTAGGAAAAAGGTATGATGGGTAAAATGGCCAGGAGTGACAGGCATGTGAGTCCACCCCTCCCACTGCGGTGCAAGGCGATGGGTCTCCCTCAATCAATCTCTCCTGATTCGGCCCACCACGCAGCAGGTGGAGAAACGCATCCGCCGCGAAGACCTGGACTTAATCTCACCCCATGAATCCGAGCACCTTTGCGAAGTCACCGAACGTAGTGAACCACTTGGGGTGACCCGCCTCCCAAACACGGCTAAAGCCATTTCAAGCAACGTTTCTATTCTGATTGGCAGTCTTATACCAGGGCGATACTGAGAGTATCTGCCACTCTGGAATATTCCACAAATATATTTTGTATTATTTTAAATCATTCAGTTATGAAATAACACGATTCAGTCAACTAAAACTTTATTGCACTTCTCGAGATTTGAACCCAAGACCTTCGGATTGCTAGTCGAGAGCCTTATTCCTCGACCACGGAGGTGGTCAAATATCAAAAACTAAAATGGGTAATTTTAGGTAACTGAAATTCAGAAGTAACAGATATTTTCAATAGAACCGATTTTCTACTTATTTTAAAAAATTATTAGTGTGTATTTTGTTTTCAAAATTGTAAATTTTAGTTCATTTAAATCACATGTTTACATTGTGTAATTGATCTGTAATCCATGTAAAAAAACGAGTGTGTGTTAGACCACACAACTGAAGTAAAACTTCTGCTCAATCTATATGATAGGAAGAGAGAAAGAAAATGTGCGCGCGCACTGCTCTCTCTTTCTCCTACAGTGTGATACAGACAATAGGCCTGCACTGTGTAACGTAACTGGCTACGAGAGAAAGAGAGAAAGAAAATGTGTGCTCGCACCTCTCTCTCTCGCCCCTACTAATTACGATGCGTAACTCTCTCTTTCTATCTTCACTAACTTATATCTCCTTCTCAACTACCGTTCGCCTTGTTTTTCGTAACGCTCTCGTCACGCATTCGCCAGCTTACTCCCTAAGTCAAGCGTGCGTAGAGAAGTTTTACTTTAAAAAAGAGTTTTATTCTGCATTTAAAGGTATCTGTATGGTAAATGAATAAATATAATGTGTCATAAATATGTATTATCATACCGTGCATCCTCCGTGTTCATGAGTACATCGATTCATGCATGTTTTATCAATATTTATGTAGTATTTGTTTCATAACTTTAGCGAGACCATTATAGCGTGACCAGAAATGGGAAACATTTAAAAAAAACGACCACAACAGAGTAATAAACAGAATAGAAGCAGCTTCGTCTGTCCTTTACGATGTGCTTAATTATTGCTGATTCAATAACGAGTTCGCGTTCTTATTTCATTAGTTCCATTGAATTAAAAAGTCATCCAAGTCATCAGTGTGACACGCGCAATTCGTGAAATGTAATCAAGACGCACATATTGTAGTTAGTGGACCAAGTGGTGAATGCGTCCAATGTCCAGCTAACCAGTGCCAGTGGTAATGCGATACAAAAGTGATCTAAGCGACCGTCTCGCGACTAATTGAGTAGGCAGAGATTTATCCAGTGCTGAGACGTGGTATCACTGACCATTATTTATTAATTTAATTCAACCTGTTTTTTTAATGCCTTTTTCTGGTTAGTTAAAAAAATCTGGCAATTCACCAGCACGTGGTGTGATTTTTAGTTCCTAGGTATCTAATTATGTACTAAAATATTAATTGAACAAAAAACATGACGGTGTTGACACATAAAAGGCTTGCGTAGGTAGGTCAATCTGTGTTTTATGCAAAAAGCGTGGCGGAGTCAGAAGCTTTCTTTTTTTGTCCTCGTTTTTTAAGGAAGAAGGAAAAAACTTGAAATAATTAAGCAGCTTTAAATCAAATTCTGTTTTGTAATTCATTATCGAGCATTGACTTAGGAAGAATTATTTTATTAAAACAACTTTTATGTATTTTTTAGGTTTTATTTATTATCGTCTTAGTCTTAGGGTTCCAGGTAACTGTATATTATTAGGTGACTGGACAACCCAACAATGTACACTTTGTCACTCCTTTTAAAAGTCGTTAAAAGTGATGAAAAAAAAACCTGGTTAAATGGGTTACGTTAAGTTAGGTTATGGGCAATTTTTTAAAAATAATTACTTTAATAATTTTTTAACGGGTGTTAAAATGCCACTCCGTTGAGTTGTTATGGAACCGTATTATTATTATATCTTTACCTATCTTAGGTGTTATGCATTAATCGAATTGTGATGAAGTTTATTTTACAGATTGTTTTTCTCTGAGACTTTATAGATCTATCGTGCTGTGTGCTTTTCTACTTAGATTTCAGGTTTTTTATATCTCTCTCGAATGTTTACGTATTAAAATAAATAATATGTGAATAGCGAATCCGTTTTTGAGTTATGTTGCATTTTTGTGAAAGTTTTAAATTCCAGATAGTTGCAATAACTTAATCGTACTGGCTATTAATCGTGATAGATATGTTTTACATCACGATAGTCTTAAGGAAAATCTGCTCGTTTATTGAAACAGCGTTGGACCGTTCATGAGATTCGCTGTTATATCTTTATGTCGAATGGCTGTACAGCCGTTCCGCGGGCGCCACTGGATGTAATGAATGAGTCGACATCTTGGTAACTTAACTGTCAGCCGCAATTATTATCTCCCGTGTAGCAGTGAGCAGTGAAGTAGTGTGGCAGTATTGCAGTGGGGAGTGTAGCCCAGAGGTATGGCCGAGCATCGACTGAGTACCAAGAGAGTATCGGCCTGCGAGTAGCAGCGAGAGCCGTGGAGAGCGACGGACTGGCCCAACGAATCAATTTATTGTCTGTGGGCCAATGGCGCCTGGAGCCGCTTAAAAAAATTCTAACTTGCGCCATGTGATGAGCCCATAAGGTAGAGCTTTATATTTTGCAACCTAATGAATTTTCGTGAGTAGGTGTAGTACAAAGTAGTCACTGTGAACCACTCGTTATTATCTTTTTTCATTCGCTGTACATGAGTTTAATATATTATAAGTAAGAAGCTTTTCAAAATGTCCCCGAAGTCTGGCTCTGTGCCCTCTGGTTGGAAAAAAGCGATCATTCACCCTATTCCAAAGAAGGGTGACCGCTGCAACCCAGCCAACTACCGCCCTATAGCGATCACATCAGTTTTGCCTAAGGTGATGGAACGTGTGATCAACGATAAACTGCTCACATACCTCGAGAAGAACAAAATTATTAACGAACGTCAATACGGATTCCGGCGGAACCGCTCGTACGGTGATCTTTTCGCGTATGTGACGCATGTTTGGGGGCGGTGCCTGGAACGTTTCGGTGAGACCCAAACGGTTGCACTGGATATTTCTAAGGCCTTTGACCGGGTTTGGCACCGAGGGCTTGTCAACAAACTGCCTTCTTACGGACTTCCCGCATCCTTGTGTACGTGGATTGCCGATTTTTTGAGGGAGAGGTCGATTCAGGCGGTTGCTGACGGTTTCACCTCTTCCTCGCATTCCATAAATGCTGGCGTCCCGCAGGGATCGGTTCTGTCACCGACTTTGTTTCTGTTGCACATAAATGACCTCTTGTCATGTGCACCGATTCATTGTTACGCGGATGACAGTACAGTCCATGATAGCTTTTTGTTTGACAAGCCCCCAAAGGGCACACAAACTCCAATAGCTCGGAAGGCTTTGAAGCAAAGAATGGACGGTTACCTCGAGAGTGTTTTCTCTTGGGGTAAGAATAACCTCGTCGAATTTAATGTTTCAAAGACCCAATCATGTTTGATAACGTCTAAAAGGGATCGAAATGAAAATCTAGTCTCCTTCAACGGAAGCAATCTTCCGAACAGGACCTCCATCGATATGCTTGGTGTAACTCTAAGTGACCAGCTCAGGTACGGGGGCTCCATCGAAACCAGAGTTAAGTTAGCCTCTCAGAAACTGGGCGTACTGTACAGGGCCCGCAGATACTTTAATAGTACACAACTGCTAACCCTGTACAAATCGCAAGTGCGCCCCACGGTTGAATTTGGCAGCCACCTCTAATCTGGAGCTCCAAAATACCTAAAAAAAAACCCTTGACTCTGTGCAGAAACGGGCGGTCCGTTTGATAGATTCTCCCATCTTAACAAACGGATTGCAATCTTTAGAGCACAGGCGTCAGGTGGGAATGCTGTCCTTGTTCTACCGGTATAACAATGGAAGATGCTCCGAGGAACTAGCGTCATTGATCCCCTCGGCACCGGTGCATAGTCGGGAAACACGCCAAACACGCGGCCAACATTTGTACACGGTTGACATTAGTCACATGAGAACGGGTCGTTTCTATGACTCGTTCTTGAGTTCAACGGCTCGGCTGTGGAACGATTTGCCGGCCTCTGTGTTTCCTCCCTCCTACAACATGGGTCTCTTCAAGACCCGTGTTCACTCCTTCCTTTCCTCAAAAAGACTCTCCACACATCATCTTCAAAGATGAGGGAAGTTATTTTCTTCATGGCCTCCTGTATGGAGTTAATGTAAAAAAAATGTACCTTCATAAAACCGATCATGCGACCGCCATAAACCTATGCTTTTTTTCTATTGGGAACTTAATCGGTTGGTAGGTATAATTAGTTTTTTTGCATTTCGAGCGCAAAACTGGTTTTAATCTAATAAGGAATCTATGCGCGGGTCTTATATTTGTTATCCTGTTTCTTTGACAAATTGGCTCTTCTCATTTATCTTTGATTTAATCAACTTTTAAGAGAAGGTTCACAAAAAAAGTCGTTGTCTACGGCCCGGCGCAAACGTCAGATTTTTCCATCCGATTGTCGGTTCCGACAAAATTCGATTGGACGGCGGGCGCGGAAAGGCGTGACCCATTTTCATTACTCCGCGCGGCCTTCCAATCCAGTCCGACAATGGGCGCGGCCCCGGTATTATAACCAATCGGGTTCGAATCGATTTTTGTCTGATCCGACTCTTATCTGACGAGTGCGACCTGCTTACAAGTTTTACAGTCTCTTTAAATTGGCAATCCGCCCCTGGCCGCAGAACGGTGCTGCTTGGCGCCACCTCGAACCACAAGGCGCAAGGTTGGTTGGATGGGCCGACCCAACACTGGCATGGCATTATGCAAGCCGCAGCCAACACTCACACGAACACATCCGTCACATGTAGGTACTCGAGTCTCTTTAATTATTGCTCGCGTTGTGTTGACCGACTTTTTTTGTATCGGGAATCAGGATTTTTTAGCAGTTCTAGTTTTTTCAGCTCGATGAGTCGATTACGATTTTCGAGTGAATATTGCTGAAGGCGAAAAAAAGTTGGCGAGACCTCTTAGTCTTAAAATTTGCTAAGCGCATACCTAAGCGGTAATTGCCGATTTTTTCCTTATTGAATGTTCACAGATTTTAAAACTTTTAACATGGGTTCCATTTTGACCCTTTTTTTGATCTAATTTTTTTTTTAGATTCTCAGAACGATATTATTCCCGAAGAAGAATTATTTCCCTTGTAAATCATAAACAAAGGAAGAAAATTTTTTTTTTCGTATTTGGCCATAAAATGCATTTGGAAATGAAAATTTAGTAAAGTGGGTTTTCATTCACTTTAAAGTTCTGCGCAAAATCCACTTCATTCGTTCGTGGAATTTGTGATTACCCGTTAAATAGCACAAATAAGAGGAAATGATCAATGAAAACATGGGAGTCCCGTACATATCCGGACAAGTGGTCATCTTGATGCATTTTCATGTGCATACACCGCATACCTACGATCTGGGATCATGCGTCACGCTATCGTACCGGCGACCGATTCCCTAATCTCTTCCACAGATTATATCTCTTAGCTCGATATATACTAAATATTTCTTCTTTATCAAATTGTTTGTATGTGTATCTGTACCCGAGAGGTCAATTTTATGTGCTTATATCTATAACCGAGAGATCAATGGTATTATTTTATGTGTTTATATCTGTACCCTATAGATCAATGGTACTATTTTATGTGCTTGTATCTGTAGCCTAGAGATCAAAGGTACTCTTTTACGTACTTATATCTGTACCCTAGAGATCAAAGGTACTATTTTATATGCTTATATCTGTACACGATGGGTCAATGGTGCTATATTATGTGCTTATGTACCGGAGATGTTTAAAAAAACACCGAAAATTTGTTGATACGTCATTTCGTTCGGAATTTTATTATGAATCTGCAGAAACAGCACTCTTTCGTAAGCGTTTTCGTTATGGAAGGTTCCATGCCAACTCAGAAGGGTCATTCAAAATTTATTTTTAAATAGCCGGTAACCCTAACCAAACATAACCTATTTAACATTTTTTTTATAATTTCCATTATCACTCTTAATGTCCTTTCTGAGGTAGTTCTGAGTTGGTTTTATTCTGAGTTGGCTGGTCACCGTGATGGAAATCACGTTGCAAACGTATGTTCTATGCCACAATTCGTTTAGAAGTTTAGATGTAAACCATTTTCGACAAATGTTTTGTTGCCTCTTTTGAAATAAGTAAAATGGACATATTACCAATGAAATCTCGGGTACAGTGAAATCAAAATAAAGAGATTCTTGTAGAAGAAGTAGTGTACCTAATTACTGTATCTTAGGCAGTGGCGGCTGGTGCTCACAAAAATCGGTAGTGCGCGAAAAATCTTGTACATATACCTACGCTAATTAAAATGAATTTAATTATGAAAAAAATCTTACCTATTTGTAGGTTAGGTCGATTCTCCGTTGTCTCTTTTGTTTTTAACTTGCACTCTTGTTTAATATTTAAAATAAGCCGTGGTGGGCCACTATTTTTAATTTCTAATCGTTTTTCAAAGCTCAGTGCATTGTTTTTTATAAAATGAACATTAATAATGGAACTCATTTTTTACTCTTCCCGACTCATCCAAAAAACTAATAACAATGGCGTATTGACCTGCGACTTGTCACAACGGGTCTCATTGTTTATGTTGGTTGGTATACTGTAGAGATAAGAAATGGTCGACGCTGAGCGGAACATTGACTAAAAAAGAGTAGATCTTAATTTAAACACACAATATCAATAATAAAATGATACGACCGCGTCACCAATTAAGATGCTACTGAACAAACGGTCCTTTTGACATGGTGGAAATTCCCGGATCGCCGTCCACGGGTTATTTAAATTTGCAAAGGATTGTACCTACCTACGATTCTGGCTCATGGAGAGTTGTGTGAGGATTCTCCTCGGTTCTGTGATCGCTTTGGCAAATGCACTCCCGGCCTGAAGATAGGAACAAAACGTTCTGCTTCTGTTATCTCAGTATCTGTTACGCGAGCGGGTATACATAGACACCTATATTATGTATGCATTATAACCAAAGTGTGTATTGTGATTTGTGATGAGGTGTGTCGGAAATATAGTATATTTTTAGATTGGCAGAAATTTTGGGAGTGCGTTGCACCGCCGCACCTTAGGGCTGGCCGCCACTGATCTTAGGGCTACTGCGGGGTAAAAGGAACTGCGTGTACTTCGAACCAGTTGGAAGCGTGCTCGCGATACTATCGGTTCAAATGTGCGTCATTTAAAATGATTTGCCTCTATAGATGTATAAACATATCTTTCTTTTTTTTTTACATTAACTCCACACAGGAGGCCCTGAGGAAAATAATTTCCCTCAGGGCCTATGTCATCTGGGATGCTGTGTGGAGGGTCTTTTTGAGGAGAGGAAGGAATGAACATTGGTCTTGAAGAGACCCATGTTGTAGGAAGGAGGAAACACAGAGGCCGGCAAATCATTCCACAGCCGAGCTGTTGAACACAAGAACGAGTCGAAAAAACGACCCGTTCTCATGTGACAAATGTCAACTGTGTACAAATGTTGGGCACGCGTTTGGCGTGTTTCCCGACTATGCACCGGTGCCGAAGGGATCAATGATGCTAGTTCCTCGGAGCATCTTCCATTGTAATACCGGTAGAACAAGGATAGCATTCCCACCCGACGCCTGTGCTCTAAAGATTGCAATCCGTCTGTTAAGATGGGAGAATCTATCAAACGGACCGCCCGTTTCTGCACAGAGTCGAGGGTATTTTTCAGGTATTTTGGAGCTCCAGACCAGAGGTGGCTGCCAAATTCAACCGTGGGGCGCACTTGCGATTTGTACAGGGTTAGCAGTTGTGTACTATTAAAGTATCTGCGGGCCCTGTACAGTACGCCCAGTTTTTGGGAGGCTAATTATCTACAATTCTTCAACAAAAAACTATTTTTATTATTTATTATTTTTTTTAATTTATAAACTAACGTTTAGACAAGATTTTTTATGCATAGCACAAAGGGTAACAATTATTATTATTATTATTTTTATTATTTTTATTTGTTGTTTGAGTTAGTTATTTCCGCGGTTCACGCTACAAAATCTACGTATTACTGCTTACTGTTACGTATTACTACTTACTGATATTATTTATTTTACTGTTGACTAACTTTTGAAATGAGATGTCAGAGTCTGACGTCTATGTACTTTGGATACACAATCCTGGTACTTCGTTTTTTCCAATAAGCGTAATCAACCGCATATGTTTCGAGAATAGAGCTCCAGTAACCAGGTGAACACGACTATATTGTGGCGAAGTCTAGAGCAACATATTACCATATTATTGTATTATGAGTCTTTGGGTTTCTTTTATGATGGAACGTTTTCTCCACTGTTTTCCCGAATAACCAATTCATGTTTTTTTTTATCAGGTAACTCCTTGGGATTGGGTATTATTAATCTGTAACTAGAATACGTCGGTTGTTCGGTGATCTAAAGATTGATACAACTTAAGGATGTCTTGTTTCTCTTTTTGTGTTCTACGAAATGTTCGTTTTATGGCTAAGAACAACCAATTGGCTTTTTGTATAAATCTTACACCTTATAAAAGTTTATCTTTGGTTTGTATAATATGTTTTGAAACACGTGCAATACATCATCATCATCATCACCCTTGGCTCTACAATCCCTGGTGGGTCTTGGTCCTCAAGAGTCTTCCTCCACTCATCAGGTTTTGTGCCAGCTCTCTCCAGTTTACAATCTCCAAGGTGGATATATCTTTGAGGACCTTATCGCTCCTTCTTAAACTTGGTCTTCCCAGGCTCCTTCGCCCTGTCGGTCTTGAGTTCAGCAGGGACTTTGGTGCTTAATGCTCGATCACGAAACCAGGCTCCTTAAATTATCAGATAGAAGAGTGTTAATTGCTTTGTTATTTTTATACAAAATTATCAAATCTTTAGTCGAAAGCCCTAATTTGTTGGAACTAATTTGTATTAATATACCTGCCAAACTCGAAGTAAAGGTATTTTCAAATGTAACAATAACCCCAACACTAATTACTATGTTTATTCACCAATTTCAAGAATTCATAGCCTTGCGAATAAACATTGCGAATTAATATATTTATTTGCTATTGTCAGTTTTGCAATTTTAAAGAGGCTACTAATCTCGATTTTTTCTGCTAAAATTAACTTTTATTATTTTTGTTCTTTTCATAAAACCTTCTCTCATCTAAAACCTTGCCAGTAACTTATATCCGTATTTTATTTTATTTTTCTGTTCTATTTAGTTCTTTCTTATTATCCTACAAAAACATACATATACAATTGTTTGTTTATACCTACTAACTAGCTCTTACACATTGCACTTTATTTTATTTCAGGTATTATCATTGATTATATATGTATATCTATATTTTAAGCTAAATTGTGTTAGTTTTCTATAAGTACTACTCATACTATTTCATTTCTTTTAATCTCTGTTATGATGTTCTATACCTTGCGATGATGATTGCATTCTTATTTATTCTGTTTTATTGGTTTAGTAACACATAATTAATATTGTGAGTATAAATTTCCTTATTTTCATATAAAAGCCCACTAGGGCGTATTTAAATATAAATAAATTAATTAAATAAATAAATGACCCTGCCACTTCCCAGTCTTCCCAGTTTTATACATTTTGCGACGTTTAGATCCTCAAACAGGGTATATATAGCTCATTGTTATAACGTTTGCGCCAAAATCCATTTTCTGAAACCGGTACGAAGATACGCCTCAAAATTTTCCTTTCAAAAAAATCCAGTGCTCGCTCATTCCTCTTAGTTAGTACACACGTGCAATACACCAATTTGAAAATGTTGACTTTAAGGTTCAAAGGAATCCAGGTCAATTTCTGATGCCTTTAGCAAGAGATTTACCCGATTCTACAAAGCTGCTTTTCTGTAATAAAGGAAATGGCTTTTCAATTTTGGTATGGTAACATTTATTATTCATCCGTTCAGAAGATGAATCTATTACACATTTTCGCTGAAGCGTAACGCGATATTATCACATAATGAATCATTAATGCAACCGCAGAGACGATATTCTTAACCGGCTGCGAAGTAAACTCACCTAACTCCATTAATTAACTCATTAAAAAATCATTTTGCAATGCAGCCTGAGGAAAATGTTGAAACAATGGCATTCTTATCACTGCACTTGTGTATCACATTACTACATTTGTACTTGGGGCGCCGGAGCCTTGCAATTACTAGGTACTATGTTCTGGAATAATTCTCGATTAATTAAATGCTAAACGGAACATTAACGAGAATTCTCAATTAAATACTAAACGGAACAACAACAACGCGCCGGTAATGGGGTGTTATGCACCTATTAGTATCTACAACAGGAATAATGTTGCACGATCGTTGATTATTTTATTTACAATAGTAGAATGCGATTTTGTTGATACTAACATTTTATTTTTACTAGGAATTTTTACTGGGCTTATTTTATGTGATACCACCACTCGAATGTTTTAACCGTTCGGAGCAAGTGGAACTACGGCATCCCCAATTAGGGAGAAGTTGTGATTAGTTATTGTTATTAGTTATTATTCAGGAAGAGAGAGTGAAGAAGACAGACAATTAAATTTTTAAAAATACCCGTCTAGTTAACAACATTTCTTTCGAGAAACATTTTAAATCTGAATGGTTTGTTCTCTTACCGGGAAGACTCTATGGACGGGTTGTTTCAGAGAATTTTAACAATTCATCAAATTTCAAAGTTAACTTTCAAGTTCTGTGAAAATCCTATTCAAGTTCTGTAATTATAGCAGTGTGGGCCAGTTACTTGAAATGATAACAGATAAAACTGAAATTATAACAGAACTTGAATAGAACTTTCACAGAACTTGAAAATTAGTTTTGAAATTTGATGAATTGTTCAAATTTTCTGAATCAACCAGTCAGAGTATCTTCAGTTCTGAAACCAAGTGCAAATTATACTTATATTTAAGTGTTTTTTTTGTTATTATTTCTTTTGGTTACTTTTATATAAAGAGCGCTGTATAAAATTATACTGTAACAAATAGAGTTATTAAATAGTGTGCACGCTCGAATACTTTCTCTGTCTTGCATTGGTTGTCCCTTACTACCGCTGCCGCTAGGGCAGCGGGCTAATACGTATATAAAGAAAAGCGAACTCCAGGAAAATAGTCTACCAGTAAAGTATCTATAGATAATCCATTATATAATTATGTTAGAGTCAGTAAACTCATGTTTAGGAACTCTGTAAAATAAATCAATCAAAAGTCAGGAAAATAGTCAAAGTCCAAGTCTGCCCTCCGAGATCAGCTCGCGCGACTTCAAGGAACTCGTGAACCTTTTGTATAAAGTGACGAGTAGGTTATTAAGAATAACAAGTGTCCTTTGGAGTTATTATAATAATAATAACCATAAAGGTACTGTTGTAGTTTTTTTTTTTTTACAGTGAATACCGCACAAGAATCTCAACTGCTCCCGTCTGGAGCCAGTGAGACTATGGCATCCCCAATTGGGGTATGTTGTGAGGCTGAAGGTAGTGGGGAGGGAAAGGAGGTGGGGAAGAGGAAGGTTGGGAAGTACCTGGCTATTCAGATCTGGTCACCAAACACGGCTAAAGCCATTTTCAAGCAACGTTTCAATTCGAATGGTGGTCTTACACCAGGGCGATACTTATAGTATCTTCCACTCTGGAACATGCCGCAAATATACTATATATTATTTTAAATGAATTAATTGTGAAATAACACAAATTAATCAAATAAAATTTATTTGCGCATGCCGGGTTCGAACCCGCGACCTCCGGATTGTGAGACAAGAGTCTTACCCACTGGACTACGGAGGTCGTCGAGTTGGTACGTTTAAGTTACTACTGTTTTTACGATTATTGAACTGGCTACTTGTGTAATTGATTGTGCCCACCCAATAAAAGACTAATTGTGTTTATAAAAGAAAAGTGTGGATTTTATTTAATTACCCCGCTATAATACAAATTATTACACTTTCTGTAGTGAATTTATCTTAAACGTGAGTTCTCAATTACACAACGTTCAAGCAACCCCAAGTAATATTATAAATACGAAAGTGTGTTTGTTAGTTGTTTTTCCTTCTTTCACGTCGCATCGTTGTCACCAATCGATATAATTTTTTACAAAGGGAGGACTGGAAAGTGAAACAGGCTACTTTTCATCCCGGAAAAACATTTAATTCCCTTAGGAAAATTCTTTGTACAGTAATTTCTGTATAATACCACTAGAGTGAAGTAGTATTGCGAATATTAACAAAATGATATGTTTTAGGTGATACATGTTATTTACAAATGTTTCAAACTATAATTCTGTGAAAAGGATACATTTGAATGGACAAAATGTCAAGAGTTAAATAATGTATGGGCTCTAAAAGATATTTTGAAATATGTATTTGATTGTGACAGTGAAACATTATTAAAAATGTTTAATGTATGCCACTTTTTTGCGTTTAATCATTCTTAAAAAAACAATCGTGCCTTTTCAGGACAGTGTAAAAACAAAATAAATTTAAAAAGCAAAACTTGATACAAATTAACATTTAGTGGTATTATATTATTCTAATCAATAATTTATATCACCAAGTTTAACTAACTCTACTTACATAAGATAAGTGGACAACTCCGCGTATGGACCAATATTATTTTTAATTATTATTTGTTGTTCAATTTTATGTGCTGTAGGTATGGTGAATCGGTATTTTCACAAGGTGTGAATAGCGTTAAAAATGTGTAGAAGATTTATAGTTTATTTTTCTTATTCTGATCATTGTACTAAAAATGTGTAATTTTAACGTTTCATTCACAATTATTTGTTTTAAAAAGCGCATATTGCGAAACGGTTCCAAATAGAAACCCCCAGTGGCTGGTAAGACAGCAGTCACCAACGTTAACCGGTGTGACGTCAACGCCGCCGAATTCACGAATAAAAACGAACATGCCGTTTTGGCGGCAAATCAAAAATGGCACATTTTAAATCATCATCAATATAAAAATCAAATAAAATGGAAAATTATCAGCAATATAAAAATAAAATAGAAATACCTTAATTATCGTTTTTTTTTCAATATAAACTCCATATCCTCAGAGCACGTGTTCCTAGTCCTAACAAATTAGTGCCCCCTGGTGTACCGGTCTCACCGGGACAGGAGTGCTTCTGGCTGGGCTGGTACAATCGTATCGAATCGTATCGTAAAAATAAAAATAAAATAGTTAAAATACCCTATTTTTATAACAATGTGTTTTTTTTATTATTTTTTTTTTATTTATTTATTAACGCCGATTATAGCGGCTTTTACAAAAGAATTACAAATATTTTACATATGAATACAGAATATACATAGATAAAGAAAAAGAAAAATAGAAATATAAAATTCATAAAGGAGAACAATAAAAATTGTAGTATCACATAAAAAAGTACAAAGAGTAGGTTATTATAAATACAAAACAACATATTATATATCCCGGATATTATGTATTAGGAAATTAATACTTTTAATCTGTATTTGATTATAGTCAAACTGAGAAGCGCTGACAGACATTTTTAATTAAGTAGTGTTTGTATGAGGTTAGACTAGCAATGTTTATAGATTCATCCAAAACATATTTATTTCCAAGTACATGCAGGCGATTCATTATGGAATTGAGTTCAGCGTTAGATCCTGTATTGTTGCAATGATAAGGTAATTTGAAACGAACTGATCGACTAGGTACATGGAAACTTATTAGCGAATTTATTTAAATACTAGCTGAAGTCCCCAGCGTTACCCGGATTTTACGAAGAGTTTTTCGAAATCATATGTGGACAGTAATTTTTCTCTTATTTTGAACGTAAAGTGTTCAAAATTTCATCAAAAAGTATCGAAATTCTGCTTGGAGAGATGGGAGAAGGAGATGGGGGTAGTTTTTCTAAATTTCATGGCGACAATGACCTACATCTTGTGTTGAGGTTCAAGTTTGCAAAATTTCATCAATCTCGAAATAAAACTTGGCCCAGTCGGTGTACATCACGCCGCCGCCCTCCCGCCTACATGATACAGACACTCCTTTATATAAATTTATAAAAAAATATGTTTTTCTTTGGCAACTAAGTAGCTAAACAGTACTACGTTTATAAGGTATGTAGAGAGGGTAGAGCCCCGCAGTACTATTTTCTTCTTTCGCATTAATTATTCATCTTCTAAACATCTCTTAATATGTTATGTCGGCTCTGGACATGACTCTTCGTGTGTATGTGTTCGAATCAATTATTTGTAAGCGTCTCAAAACAAGATTAGTGGATTATATTTTTATGGCATTAAATTGGAGACGGTTATTCAACTTTACATGTGTTATCGATATGACAAATCTAATGATTATTGTGTTATTAATGTTTTTTATGATGTTTTCGAAGGCATTGTCAATATGATAATTACACGTGATAGGTTAAAAAAATTTGACTGTCATGAAAAATAAAACGCTTAAACGCTGGAGCCCCTAGTCCTAAATAATAAATAATAATTTTTTAACTAGTAATTTATTTTTTGTACCAACTTAGATTTTCCTGAGTATTTTGAATATCCATTGCTTTAAATAGTGAAAATCGTCATTCATATTTTGGCTTTTTTAATTCAAGAGATAATGTTTATTTTTAATATTAAAGTCTTAGTCTTCTACCGCCCCCTGAAGGTTTGAAACGCCCCCAAGGGGGCGTTATCGCCCACGTTGATAACCTATGCTTTATACCATAGATTTAAGAAAAACGCAAGAAATGCCTTGTGGGCGTGTTTCTTGATCCAATTATAGACCTAATTTCGGCAAAACTATTTCACCATGATTACGAAATTAAAATGAGATGACGATATACAATTTCAGGCAAGTGTAAGAGAGACAGACCGAATTTAAAATTTGTACGAAAGACACTTCTTTATTCTGTGCTTTATACGAAAAACGCAATGTCTAAATAAACACAATCAAACCACCAGTGTTAAGGAATTTAATTCAATTTTGTGTTCAGAAAAGCGCTGACCCAGCATTTTGTTGTTCTCTTTGAACACATACATAAGTGGCGTCATATCGATCTTTTTTTATCTTTGTCATCTCTATATTGTATCATCACTATTTTTGTTATCTCTTTTTATACCTCCGTTTATATTTTGATATTCCTAATTTCTGTTAACAACTGTTAAACTGTGCATTCTGTGAACATTTTTAAGTGGACTATTAACATGTACGCTTTTTACAATGCTAATCCAATGACTTTTTTCTGTTAATACTCTGTAAATGTTCCAAAACAATAAATAAAATAAAAAAAAAAATAATCAAAATAATATTATAATCAGCTGTGTGCAGGTAAGATATCCATATAAAACATGTTACGGCTCTTCGAGCTGATAAGGCCGTGTTTGCCCCTCTTTTGTTGATAGATAACGTAATTCCTGACATGTGTAGCTTTGTGATTAGGTAAATACTGCTTCAAATGTAGTCCAATAGTTTTAATCATTACAGCCGTTCAAAAGCAAAAAATTGGACAATCGGTTTATAAAGGTGTTATTTTGAATGCTACGTATTCTTTCAGCTGCCTTTGTGCGCTTATAATCGGCCGTTAAAAATGTAAAATTAAAATATAAAATCACGACCATGGCGGTTGTGATGATTTATCATAGGTCATCCTTAAAATGCAATAATTAATTAATTAATTTCAATCAATGCTTAAATCAACAAACAAAAATAATTTTTTGTAATATTTAAATAAATGAAGACAATATAAGCGAAACTCAATCGAAAATCTGGAAACAGAAAAATCAGAAAAACATATTGACACCTCTGGGACTCGAACCCTGGACCTCTTGGGTTCGAGTCCCAGAGGTGTCAATATGTTTATCTGATTTTTCTGTTTCCAGATTTTCGATTGAGTTTTGCTTATATTGTCTTCATTTATTTAAATATTACAATTTGAGGTTTTACTCATAAAGTTAAAAATTAAAAATAAAATAATTTTTTGTATCCAAATCGTAATTTTGGCGCATTACCAATTCTTCCTTGTGAATTAGATTTCAATTTGGGAGGCGGGAATGGATACCGCCGCCCCGGGAACCGGGATAATCGATTTATTGGATTTATTGGATAATCAACATCTCTGCCATAGGTCACCCCAAGTGGTTCGCTACGTTTGGTGATTAAGCAGGGGTGCCTGGGTCCATGGGATGAGGTGTGTTTAGGTCTGATGACCAGGACACACTGAACCCCAGATTCCTACCCACCTCTTAAACCATTTTCCTTCCCAGAACTCTCCTCTCTTTCCTTTCCCTAAAAAACCCTCCACACAGCATCCCCAAAGATGACATAGGCCCTCAGGGAAATTATTTTCCTCAGGGCCTCCTGTGTGGAGCTCATGTAAAAAAAAAAAAAATAATCTAAGAAGTTGGAAGTTGGCGTTTGTGTAGACACACAGCCTACAGGTACCTCAATAGATAAGACCAAAATAACAAATAAAATATAAAAATAAACATTAAAAAAAAAAATCGGATTGGTTTGTTTTTTTTTTTACCGATATTTCCAGTGAAGATGCTCCAGCCAATCAATAATGGTCTCTTTGCACCAGTGCTTCATTGAGAGGCAATGCATCTACGATTCGTTCTTACTCAACCCTTAATCTGGGTCAACATGAGTCTCTTCAAGAGTAAGATTCACCTCTATTTGCCTACAACACCAAATTTTCCAGAAATGACATACTTCGAGAGACGGGCGTGGGTACCGCCGCCCCGGGAACCATTCATTGCCAACACCCCTGCCATAGGCCACCCTAAGTGCTTCACTACGTTTGGTGACTGGTGCCAGGGTTCGTGGGGTGAGTTTTGTCTGGATCTTGACGGCGGATACATTTGCCCACATACTGCGTGGCGGACCGGATCGGGAGACCTTTTGACCTCTCCTGCCGGACTCTCTCGACTCATCGCCTTCCAGTAGGAGGAATGGATTGGAGATTCATACGTTCGTCACTCCTAGAAACATTGATGACCAGATTCCTACCCACCCATCATACCTTTTTTCTTCCCAAAACTTCTTCTCGTTCCTTTTCCTAAAAATACCCCATCCACATATTTCCCGAAGATGGGAATTATTTTCCTCAGGGCCTCCTATGTGTAGCTAATGTAATAAAATACTTTTTAGGTGGGTGGGCCGAAAAACACTTTCGGCTCAATAAAATTGTTGTCTGTGGTTGTTTAAACAATATAATGTTTTCAAGTTCATTATATAACATTTTCTCACAAAACCAGTGTAAGACGAGATGTCTTTATCTGTCCGATTAAGTGGGTTACCGAGCTTAGAAATGTACAATGAACGAACACAATTATATTATTCCATCAGTAAGTAGGTAAGCCCCATTTACGAAATGAGTTTTTTAGCCCGATGAAATTTTCTCCCTCCTGAATTTGTATGGAATCTGATAGTAGCTGTAGCACAGCCCGTTTGCCTAGATTGCTAATAAAATCTTCAAAGGCCGAAGTCAGCTACAGACATGGTAATCAAATTACTTCAGTCCCAACTACTGTCTTTATTCAAATTTCATTTATATTTTTAAATTATTTACCTTTGTAAGGAGACACATAATGAATTTGATCATCTTGTTAGTCTAACTCTTCGTCTGCCTGGAAACTTATGGTAAAAGCTAACGTGTCGCGTATACTCAAAGAAAGGCAGGTACATAAAATCACACGTTCATAACTACCGCGCTTTCGTCGAAAGATGGTCTTGCGATGGTACCCTTGCAACTGTACAGGACGTTTTCTATGAGAAAGATCTATTATTCTTATTCCATCTTAAAGCAAATTTTAAATTAAATAAAATCGATAACTCAATATCGATTTTATTTAATTTAAAATTTGCTTTAAGATGGAATAAGCAGACAAAACCGGAAATAATATGTATGTCATTTTTAATCAAATTCTTTTATCTAGTAAAGCTATGTTTTAAATTTTGAGAAAATATGTTTATTTTTAGTACAATAAGGCTTTACCGTGGGTCGTTGGCAAATTTGTTAAATTTTGAAACAAAATTCTGTATTATACTGGATACATTTCAATTCATATAATCATGCAGTAAAATAAATCAATAAATTATTTGGGAAAGCTAGTTTTCAGAATTTTAATTTTATTTCAAATAAAATCATAAAAAAGATCCGTGCCCTTGTTTTGTGACGAAAATACTTCAGTTAGTCTATTTATTTACGGTCTCACAAACTAATATATTTTAAAAAAAAATTACATTCTTATTTTGCTTAGACATTATTGAAAAATTATGGTCAAAAAATAATTACAAAAAGTATATAATTTTAATAGTTTTATCATCACGAGGTTGAGCATTTTTCAAAGTAGGTATTTATCAAAGCAAATTTTGAATGAAATAAAATTATTATTGAGTTATTTTGTTTTGGATTAATTAATGTTTAATAATTAATGTTTAATAATGAATGTTTAATAATAAAGTGTTTAATTCAATTAATTTGTATTTATTAATTTATGGAGAATAATTAATCTATTTCATCGGAACATTTCTGTTCAGTACCAAGGGTACGATCGCAAGATCATCGTTCGACGAAATTTAAATTCTCGACCGCTGGTTGATGGCTCTTAATAATTTTCTTTTTGTAATTATTTTTTGATCGTATGTATTTATAATGTTTTAATGATGTTTAAGCAAAAGAAGTGTGTAACATGTATATATTACTCTGATATCAATTATGTTTAGGTATATTTTGTACAAATACATTTCTAATTTTTAAAAAATGATTTAAAAAATATATAAAAATTAGGCATTTTAATTCAGCTTCCTCCATGATAAATGATAATGCTATCAAATAAGGAATCTTGTACCGTATTGGGCGATATTTATTACGTCTAATTAGTGTTGTAATCACAGTATTCCGATCAGGTGTTATTGTATGTGGCATTGAGTACTGCGCAGATTGTCTAACAGTTTTATTGGCTCCAAATTAAACATCCACATCTCACAACTTGCCAGTCCCAAGATTGCCATCCATCACTATAAAACAAACACTACTTTGCATCACACTATCGATTTTCTATTGTTATAAATTGCTTATCTCGAGATCGTTACGCCTGCGATAAACATTACAAAATGTTATCATAAGCTACTGGATTTTCACAATGATTGATAAGAAGTAACCGTGTTTTCTGCAATTGATTATTATTAGTGTGAGCAAATACTTACATTAATTATGTATATTGATGTAGGTATTTTCAGGTATTTGGAGCACTGCTCCAGTTTCCTGAATTTGTCATAGAAAATTTCGCAATGGGCCATCAAGCGTTCACCACTCCAATTTCCATAGTGGACAAGATTCTTCCACTCCTGCGTGGAGAGCCAAGGACACCGACGTACCGGACTCCAGTTATTGTTGGCCGATTTATTGACCTTTTTTATTAACAAAGAAAGACAAACATTCCCGGGTTACGAATAACCCGTCAATATTTGAAAATTTCCCACTATCACCACAGTAAGCCGAAAATGAAAAATTGCTTTAGCCGTGATGGAGGACTTAGCCAGCCGAGGAATCGAACACGGAACGCCTGGGTGGGACTCACTGACCGGTCAAACCTTCCTCTGCTTCTCCTGTTTTCCACTTAGCCAGTGAGTTTCTCCAGGTTAGAGTTCTCAGTTTGGCGAGAACTTGTCCGAAATATCTTAAAATATGCTTTAAGCAGGAAATTGATAGCCTAATGTAGATGCCTAGCTCTTCCATAGTGTATATATTGCTGCGCCTATCTGTCCATGAAATTTTGAGCAATTTTCTCCAGCACCACATTTTGAGGGAATCTTTGTTTCTTTTCGCTGGTTATATGTGTCCATAATTTCACACCGTACAGAAATACGGGAAAAGCCATCACCTGGACGATTCTCATCTTGATAGTCTTCATTTTGCCTCTGTCACTAATCTCTGACACACTTTATTTACTAAATACAGCGAAGTATTTTATAGCAACGTTTCGCTTATGAATGGTAGTCTCTCAAAAGTGAACCCGAAGTTTTCTTCGGCTCTAAAAAGATAGTTAATGGCTTAATGGTTATTATATTGTTGTTTTCAATTTATATAACCCGTATCAATTTTAATCTGCTTTTTTAATCAAAATCTCTGGGTCCAGAGTAAAAATTCTCACCGTTCTGTTTTGGAGATTTAAAAAAAATATTCCTAGGTATAGTTTGTAAACTCAATATTAAACATCCATATTCAATATTATCGACTTAGAATCCCACGAATGTTACCGACTTATTCATTTTTCAAAACAAGTTATGATTGGTGAAATAATCAGTACCATATAATGTTGGTTCCCAAAGCTCGTCATATTAAAAAAAGAAAACAAATTAATAATCACTTCTTCGGTTTAATATTAATTTATTGATTTTTAAATCTTTGACCATGATTTTTACGAATCATGGTCAAAGTACGCAAAGAAAATGTTCTAAGGTAGCGGTTTTCAACCTTTTTGAGCCTGCGTCCCCTTGACCCTTACTACAAATTTGTTGTACCCCGTAACTAGTGGCATGGGTGGCACCCGGGGCGGATAACGTGGTGTCACCCCCCCCCCCCCCCCCAATTACAATACGCACAAAAACAATAAGTTCGGTCTGATTTGAAATGTCTGTATTTTCGTCTACTTGCGGAGAAAAATATTTACTTTTTTTTACTCTATCTATAACAGACATCTCGACATCTTGAGACATTTGCTGAATTCGCCGGGAAACAGTGTTGTATAACAGCGGTGTATTTGTTATTTTCTTTGACATTTCGTGGCCGAGCATGCATCGGACAATGTCTTTGGCACACAGAATAATTAAATCCTCTGCAATTGTATGATGTTTTCCTGATTTAGCGATGCGATAACTTACTCTGTATGATTCTTTCAGATCTGTTTCCTGTGCTTTGTTAGCTCTTGAGAAAAGCGCACCTATATTGACAGTTAAATGTTTCTGTTTTCTTTCCAAAAAATCTCTAAACTGAGCTGGCTGACTGACTGATGTATGGCATTGCGGCAGGCTGCCAAACCACCGAGCGTGAACCGCCGAAGTTTGAAAACGTTGAGCTGGGTTTTAAATCCTACATTCGGTACGCGTACCCCAAGGAGTACGCATACCACAGGTTGAAAACCACTGTTCTAAGGAATATTAAATTGAACACGAGTCATAATTTATTATACAGTCTTTCCTTGTCCTTAAGTTTCCGCTCTTTACAAACTCGTTGAGTTGGTCAGTTGTTATCAGTGTTACTGATGGTCACAACAATAATAATATTACGAAATTCTGGGAAAACACCTTATGCGTCACGAGAGATCAAGAGACGTCAAGATCTGTGACTATAATATTAATGTCAGTAGAGATGTTGTCCCACTACTACGAAAACCGTAGGTAATTCCGTATGAGGCATTCGGATTTGTTGCTTACTCATGAATACAGAAATCTGCCTTTAGTATCGCTCTGGAAATACCCCAGTTCAGAATTACAACTATGTTTGAAATGACTTAAGTTATGGTTGGTGGCTAGATCTGAATAGTTAAGTTGACCCAGCCTTCTTTTTGCCTGTCTCCTTCACAAAATCCTCATTTATTTTGCATCGGAATTTTCTCCAAAAATACCCACCCAGGCGTTCCGTGTTCGATTCCTCGGCTGTCTGAGTCCTCCATCACGACTCTAATAAACTAACTAACTAACCGTCACGCCGTTTCCCCGTGGGGGTAGGCAGAGAGGACGTGGACCGCCAAACAACTCGGTCTTGGCACACACTCCTTGCCTCGTTCAAATTCATACATCGTCTTATACATGCTCTTCTAGTATTCTGACTCTTGACATGGCCCGACTAAAATATTTGATTCACTTGGTCGTGCCATGTCTTTCTCGGGCGTCCCCGACTTCTTCTTCCATTCACATTTGCGTCGTATACTCTCCTTACTCTCCTTTCCGCGTTCATTCGCTCCACATGCCCAAACCATCGGAGCGTTCCTTTCTTAATCTTACTCATTACGCTTACATCAGCCTTGCATTCTTTACGGATCTCCATGTTTCTCACACGATCGTACAAGTTTTTGTTTTGATCGTACAAGTTTAAGTTTTTACCACACATATGCCTCAGGAATCTCATTTCTACAGCATTCAGTCTACTGGTGGTAGTAGGAGATTTTCAAATATTTTCGTGTTATTTGTAGCCCGGGAATGTTTGTCTTACTTTAAAAAAATAAAATTTTCACTGACTAGGTCGTTTGGATTAAAAAAAATAAAAAATAAAACAATTTTTTTAAATATTGTTTTCAATATTTTACTTAACTGTTTTCACCAAACAAAACCAGTCATGGCTAGGTCAAGAATAAATTAAGATATACCCTTTTGAATGGTCGTTTATTAAATTACAATAATCATCAATAGATATCTTAATTTTATTCGAATTTCTAATTCTTTAATAATGTAAATTAGAATTTTGTTTATTTTTTCATCGCACATCTGCAAAATTATAAACATACTAATTTCGGCTGTCGGTGCATGGAGGCATGCATGCCTCCATATGTGAAGTGATTGTGTATTTTGCGTAATGTGTAAAATTATTCAAGTTCAATGACCTTTAAATTTTCAAAATTGGAACTGATAAATCAAACCAGAAAAGCGATAAATTAGGTACCAACATTATTTAAATAATTTTTTATTATTTAAGTATTTGAAGTGTGTTACTTTTGTTTAAAAGTTTGACGTAACTTTTCAAGTTACTAACTTTCGATAATTTGTTCTTTTTAAAGGCTCTGAAGGTTCTGAGCAATTTTTTTTTAATATTTCCGGCTTCACGAATCCTACAATTATAGTGTCTCGTGAGTTTTCACGTGTCCTCCCATTGTCCCGCTATTTTTAATTTTTTAACATTAGCTCTACACACCGAGGCCCTGAGGAAAATAATTCCCCTCAGGGCCTGTGTCATCTTTGGGGATGCTGCGTGGAGGGTATTTTTAGGAAAGGAAGAAGATTAAGTTCTGTGAAGGAAAAGGTATGAGGGTGGGTTAATCTGGGGATCAGTGTGGAGTTACGGACATATGAATCTATCTCTCCCAATGCGGTTCAAGGCGATGTTCCGTGAGAGTCCTGCTGAAGAGGTCAAAACAAAAAGTCTCTCTCAACCAGTCTCTCCCTATCCGGTCTGCCTCACATTTGGTAGGCAGACACATTCGCCGCCAAGATCTGGACAAATTCACCTTTTGAACCCAGGACCGGTTAGTGGTTGAGTGGGCATAGCGCTTGGGTCCCACCTGGGCGTCGCGTGTTCGATTCCTCGGCTGGCTAAGTCCTCCATCACAACACAAGCAACATTTTCGGCTTTCTGTGGTGGTAGTAGGAGATTTTAAAACATTGTTGGGTTAGTCGTAACCCGGGAATGTTTGTCTTTCTTTAAAAAAAAAAGGTACCGCTAGGTCACCAAACGTAGCGAATCAATTGAGATGACCCTTGAGATGAGAGTTGTTGGTTGTCCAATAAATGGTTCCCGATGCGACGGTATAAATACCCGCCTCCCAAATATTATTCTCACGTCGCGGTCATAGTAAATAATGTATTGAAGGCTGGTGGCTTCTAAACGTGGTATAACATAAGGCAACCCCGTAACTGGCCCCGCATTACTCCGCAAGGCTGCAGAGTAACGAGCTAGGCGCGGGTACCTGACCAAATGGGGGACTCTAAATTATTAATTGTCCCTCTGGCGGTGGACCACCCACGGTTTTTTTTAATGTGTGATTGATTCATAAGAGTCTCAACTGCTCCCTACCGCCTGGAGCCAGTGAGATTATTACATCCCCAAATGGGGTATGTTGTCATACTAAAGGTAATAGGGATGTAAAGGAGCCGGAGGAGCGAAAGGTGGGGAAGTGGGATATTCAGATATGGTTACCAAACACTTTAAAAAAAAAATTATTGTTTCTACTCATGTTAGGTATTACAATCTATAATCCAATGTTCAACCTCACTAGGACAAGCCTGTGTTGAGGTTAGATTACAAGCAAGCTTTCGATGATCTTTCTTAATGGCGGTACTGAAAGTACGGTGACCGGACAACTCAGAACCTTCTTTGAAAAGTCATCAAGAGTGATTGAAAAAATATATCAAAAATTTGTTACGTCAGGTTAGGGTTATGAACTATTTTAAAATTATTTTTTTCGTAGCTTTAAATGACTTTTCAAAGAGGTGTTGAGTTGACTTGATTCTGGGTTGGTATGGAACCGAAAGTACCTACATATCAATAATTCGAGAACGAGCCTCAAATACCTACATATACTAAAATATATCATCTTTAAATACTTAATACTTTGTAAAATAACACAATTTAAACAAATATAACAAATTACATTTAATAATGTTATCAAAGTTCTGCATTATCAATAACTGTATTAAATTTAATTTTAATAAAATTGAAAAAATGGAGTTCTACGAATTAAACACACAAACAATGAATAAATACGATTTACTTGGGCACGCCGGAATTTCAACCAGCGACCTCCGGATACGTAGCCGAGGATCGTAACCACCCCACTTTGGAGGCCGTCAAATAGGAGTTAAAACCAAAAATTTATGAAGTCAGATTTTTTTTTAATATGTTTTATAAATCTTTTTACTTTTCCTTTTACTTTGAAATAATTATCGTTAAATTAAAGTTAAATTATTAATTATTTATGTTTCGCATGGGGAATTGCAGTTCTGCCACCCTGAAACAAAAATAATAAAAGCGAAGACGGTTTACGGATAGTTCCCTACCTATCTATTGAGCCATTTGAAATTAAGTTTCTTTATGGAATGCTATTTATTTTTGCAGACGTCAACTAAGCAACTGGAGGGAAATATTGATAGGTCGATTGAAGTTCCGTCAATATCACTTCAATGCATATTAATACTCCGGGCCCCGTTATATACGCAAACAAACCAAAAAAATTGTGCCAATTTATTTTATTTTTAAATTAAACAATTTAACTTTGTTTGAACAACTTTTATATTTGAGTAAATCCGACCGGTTTCAGAACGAACGTTCCTTCTTCAGGGCAAATGTATACTGATTTGACAGTTTTGAAATATGGATGGGAACAATGTAACGGGTGCGGCAGAGAGGACGGACGGTTTTAAAAAAATCATAAAATAGTTCATTTTTACTCAAAAACAAATTTATTGATGTAATCAGGTTCGCAAGGAAATAGCAGGTGAGACAGTCAAGTGTGGAAAACCACATCAGGCATGTGGTGGCCGAAATCGTTGATGCAGCGCTGGAGGCGTTCTTGGAAGTTCGCGTAGACTCTCTCTCCAACATCGCTCTCTCAACTTGGGCGACTTCCACGCGAATTGCGTCCTTCAATTCGTCCAGAGTTCGGGGCTTGTTCTCGTATACTCTAGCCTTGAGGTGTCCCCATAATCGTCTAATCGTCATCATCGCCCAACTTGAGAGAGCGATGTTGGAGAGAGTCTACGCGAACTTCCAAGAACGCCTCCAGCACTGCATCAACGATTTCGGCCACCACATGCCTGATGTGATTTTCCACACTTGACTGTCTCAAATGTTATTTCCTTGCGAACCTGATTCCATCAATAAATTTGTTTTTGAGTAAATATTGACTATTTTATGATTTTTTTAAAACCGTCCGTCCTCTCTGCCGCATGTATTATTATGGTAGGGGTGGAGCTGTTGCTAGGTATTAATGAAGAATGGGTGGGTAGGGGAACATATACATGATTGGGCTATAAGACGATATTTATATTTATTTATTAATATTTATTTTGTTATATAGCCCAATCATGGATATGTTCCCCTACCCACCCATTCTTCATTAATACCTAGCAACAGCTCCACCCCTACCATAATAATACATTGTTCCCATGCATATTTCAAAACTGTCAAATCAGTATACATTTGCCCTGAAGAAGGAACGTTCGTTCTGAAACCGGTCGGATTTACTCAAATATAAAAGTGGTTCGAACAAAGTTTAATTGTTTCATTTATCTATAATAGATAACCACAAAGTTATAGCTACATTCAAAAGTATATATTTTGTTTTTGCTTATCGCTCTGCTGGTACCCTACTTCCACAATACCCGGGTAATAGTTATTAAATTCTTAAGAAGATTTTCTTTTTGGAATATTTTCCGTGTAAACTTTGTTACATGCCTCCACCGGCATGCTTTTAGTACAGGATCAATTATCTAGCCCGCATTTCTGTAAAGATTTACGCTATTTTATGGCGTTAACGTCGTTTTTTATTAGTTGCGATAAAATACTTATGAATAGCCGTTTGGCATTTATACACATATTTACCAATTCTTGCTCTTTTGAGAGTAGGTAAGTTTGAATCTTTGACGCATTGTGTTACGTATCAGTCTTCTTTTAATTTTACCACAAATAAAGGGTTGGTCACTGCCATTCCTAACACAATCTGCCGTTCCTAACATTTTCTTTTCTTTCTAACTATTTTCAAAAATCAATTTGGTTCATATTTCTGTGCACTTCGCTCCGTAATAAACTGATAAACATCATAGATAAATGAAACAATTTAACTTTGTTTGAACCACTTTTATATTTGAGTAAATTCAACCGGTTTCAGAACGAACGTTCCTTCCTCAGGGCAAATGCATACTGATTTGACAGTATTAAGTGGTTCAAACAAAGTTAAATTGTTTCATTTATCTATAATGGATAACCACAAAGTGATATCAACAAAATATTATAAAATTATATAGTTATTCAAAAGTTTGATAAACATCGGTTTATTTATTTATCAATGCATCAAATTATTGGTAAACATATCGATGATCATTGAAATAGTAACTGTGCCTTTTCCTCTACATCTGTATCGTCACTGTCAATCACAAACATTTTAATGGTCGTCGGGTAGTATAAGGAGCCATTTATAAAAATAAAAGTTGTTTGTACGCCTTTTAAGGACTTGGCATGGTTTTTTATGGCGCAAGAAAGGAATAATGGTAATCGTCGGGAAAATAAATAGTATAATCAGCTTATCTTTATGGCTCACTGTATTTGTTTCTTTATCTTTTATCGGCAACTAAATTACTTTAATCAAATAATAACAGCACATTACGTTTGGAAAATAACCCACATATAGTTATTTGGGTTATTCGTAAATAGGGTATAATTATCCTGTAATCTAACTCTGTTTTAAGTACCAAGCTGATTTTCTGTTATGTTGATAATTACATTTATCACAAATGTAACGTTAATATTACTGTTTTATCTTTTTTAATTTACGAAAATATTTTCCTCAGTGATCAAGGCAATCCGTATTATGAAATGAAACTGAAATTATTCGTGATTGACCATATTTTCATTGAGCTGGTCGTGATAAATTGACGTATTTGCATTGCGCTGGTCGTGATTTAGGCCATATTTTCATTGCATTGGTCGTGATAAATTGGCGTATTTGCATTGCGCTGGTCGTGATAAATTGACCATATTTTCATTGCGCTGGTTGTGATAAATTGGCGTATTTGAATTGTGCTGGTCGTGATAAATTGGCGTATTTGCATTGCACTGGTCGTGATAAATTGGCGTATTTGCATTGCGCTGGTCGTGATAAATTGGCCATATTTTCATTGCGTTGGTCGTGATAATTGGCCATATTTTCATTGCGTTGGTCGTGATAAAATTGGCCAAATTTGCATTGCACTGGTTGTGATAAATTTGCAAGTCGCTTCGAATGCTAAGAATTACTCGTAGTGCAAAATATTCGCCCCCGTGGTTTAGTGGTCAGAATACTTTTCCGTGTCTCGAAGTTGTACGAATTATTAAATAATAGTGCATCCGTGTAGCTGCATGTCACTCCACTTCTGTGGAAAATTCATCTGTACCGCAAATTTAATAACATCATTGGCATATACACGGTTTTAAGACATGGACACCGTAAAAGTATTAATAAAAGGATCTTATAATGGTGAAACTACTCTCACTTGCTGTTGTCGAATCTGCAGACGCTTCAAATTTCACGAAAATTACATCAAACACAGTCAAAGGTGAAAAAAAAAGGAAAGAGCTAGTTTGTACGCGTGAGCACCACGTCAAGCATTTTTATTGACAAACTAAATTCAAATGGCGCCGATGATTACGTGATCATGCGGTAGAAAGCAATTTAAGTTACTGAAAGTTACTACGGTATCTTTTTTTAACCTAGGTACCCAATTTTTGGCGGGTATGTACCTGCTGACAAACTACATAATTAAGTAGTTTGCACAGTTTTAAATGATAATAAACAAATTGCAAAAAAGGATAGTTTTGAAGTTCTTGGAAAAGGCAATCGCCTGAACGTCAAATTAGCAAGTTTTATCAGAATTACCAAGTCTCTTTCTTCTTGGTTCTGTTATGGCCACAAAATTTAATTTACTTAAATCAACGTACCTAAGGCGCATGAATAGGCACTATCTAATGATTATCGCCGTCATTTCCGATAATTTATATTAATTCTAATGTACGTTAATATCTATAGATAGATAGATATGAACATGAACATATCTTGCAAAAGTTTAATGTATTTTGTTGATTTTAATACATGTAACTAACTTCACTTGGTATGTTGTATGACGACTTGTAATCATAGGATGTAGTGATTAATATTACATTCATTCCAGCGCTAAAGCAGTTATCAAATTACAGCATCAAAAATAATAAAATTTTTGTTATTTCTTGTACGTATGTCTGCGTAGATAAGTTTTAATTCCCAGCTGAAAATTCGCTTCAAGTTATCGCAGCAATTTAAAAAATATTTCTGTTTACTTTTTATCCACTGGATCCATCAAACATTTTTTTTCGTTGACGCCCCTTGGTGTACCGGTCTCACCGGGACAGGAGTGCTCCTGGCTAGGGTGGTACAATCTTATCGTATCGTGTAACACCACACGGGAGGTGCTGAAAGAAATTATTTCCGGTCATCTTTGTGGAGGGTATGCATAAGGAAAGTAAGAATAGAAAGTTATGAGAAGGAAAAGGTACGTAGAGATCAAATGGGGTGGTGGGCTGGATCCGCCAAGACCAGGACAAACCTCATCCCATAAAATTGGGCGCCCCTGCTAAGTCACCAAAAGTTTCGAACCTTGTTAGGGTGACCTACAGCAGAGATGTTGGTTGGTACCAACTCGCCCGTTTTCCAAACTGTTTTGAAGAAGATCATTTAATGAAGATTGAATATTACATTGTACCAGGGTACTGAATGAGTCAGAACAGAATCACCTTCGTCGGTAATCGATCGATAAAAAAACAATCGTGCAATGAGTTGTCGCTGATAATATATATTCAAAGCAGACAATAATTATTTAGATTTATTATTACAAGTTTTAAACAATTTATTATCAACATTAATCAGTTTCTATTGTCAAGGCTGGGCGTATAAATGAGTGAGCGGAGCTTAAAGCTCCCCATGTTGACTTTCGGTCAGAATGGAAATGCTAATCTCCTTGCTGGAAACAAGACCAGGGTCTCAATTCTGCGATCACTCGCAATCGCTGTCGAAAGTGCATACATTGGTCGACTTTGTTATTCTCGAGTCTCGTCCAAGTGCATACTTAGACGCTAAACGTCATTCCACCTAAACATCGAGTGGGTCGAACCAGTCGATACTGACAAACTGTCAAAATGTAGTATATTGTATCCTAACCTAAGATCAATTCCCGCCCTTCGAAGGACATTTTTCGTAAGTTGTTTTAAGGTTCCATATAATGGCTGATTTACTGGTGATGTTGGCTGCAATATACAATGTAGAAGATGCATTAAGAACAACAATGCATCTTCTTCGCCGAAAAAGATGCATTGTTGTTTCGCCGAAGGGTAGATAGTTTTCACATGGAAATTAACTTCCAAATTAATCTGTTGCAATTTGCAATGTCGTTTTGCAAGTGTTATGGTTCTATTACACGGCTGGTTTTTTTACAGTAATCCACACAGGAGGCCCTGAGAAAAATAATTTCCCTCAGGGCCTATGTCAACTTAGAAGATCTGTGTGGAGGGTCTTTTTGTGGAGATGAAGGAGTGAATATGGGTCTTGAAGAGACCCATCTTGTAGGAAGGAAGAAACACAGATGCCGCAAATCGTTCCGAGAACGAGTCGTAGGAGCGACCCGGTTAACAGTCATTCCGAAGAAAGTCGTAATTTCAGATTTTCACCATATCAAAAACATCAGAAACAAAGAAAATGTTTACAGGGTTGCCATATATAAATAAAATCATCTCTTCGACATTTAGGAATACGTATGAATGAAACATTCGACGAAGTTCGTCGAAACGACGGGTAATTTTTCGTTTGCAGATAGAGCACAACGAATAACTTTTGAACGCTTTTGGTGAATTGAGCCCCTGATCGCCGGAGAAGAGGTGACCGCTCCCGACCTGGGCGACTGAGATAACCCAGGAAAATTTACAGTACATTCAAATAGCGCGGGGTGGAATAGCATTAGGGCACGTTCGTTTTGTATAGTTCGATTTATATTGTATTGTGTCAGCAACTTATAAATGATGACTTCTTTATATAATGTTGAAAAGTGATGTATGTTAACGGTAGTAATGTTAGTGGTACTGATATTACATACCGGAGTATTCAATTTTGGAAGAGCCGATTTTCTGAAATTCATGAATCACACCCCCTATTTATTATTGTTTTTTTTTACATAACTTCACACAGGAAGCTCTGAGGAAAAAAATTCCCTCAGGGCCAATGTCATCTTTGGGGATGTTGTGTGAAGGGTATTTTTAAGGAAAGGAAGGAGAGGAAGTTCTGGGAAGGAAATAGGTATGAGGGTTGAGAACGAATCTGTCCAGGACAACAAGAATCCATTCCTTCCACTGCGGTGAAAGACGATGGGTCGAGAGAATCCGGTTGGTCTCCCTAAACCAGGTTCCCGATCCGGGCCGCCACGCAATAGGTGGACAGACGCGTCCGCCGCCAAGACGTAGACAAATCTCACCCCAAGAACCCGGGCACCCCTGCTAAGTCACCAAAACGTAGCGAACCACTTAGGGTGACTATGTCAGAGGTGTTGGTTATCCAATAAATGGTACCCGGGGCGGCGGTACCGCTCCCAAATTGAGAACATTATGTTATTAGGTACGAGGAAATAGGATAGACTATTCAATGAATTATAAGGTCGTTATGTGACCTTAGAAACATATTGGATATAAAACTAGCGCCGACCTGTGAAAAATCAGGGGATGAGGCACTATTGCATACTAAATCTCGTTTGTTGTGACACTATTATCAGGCAAGTACCGGTGCGCTGGGACCGGATTCGATAGTTTCCGGTCGTTCGTCGTAGAGCGTTGGGAGCATTGGAGGACAAATTAGACTAATTGGAGGTAAAAAAATGTAACCAATTTTTTCGCTTCGTGTCTCATCTCTCATCTAAATACATAAATGGAGATAAACCGAATTCTTGACAAATCAGTTCCGATTTTGAAAATGGCAATTAAATTAATATCGTGTTAAAATGTTATGATAAGTAGGTATCGCCTGTCTGAATTTTCCAAACAAATATTTCCAATTTTGAAAATGACTCTCAAATTCAAAGAAAATATTATAGAGTTTATTGAATCGGAGTGAAAACGGAAATTAGTATGTCTAATAACCATTTTAAAGCACTGAACGTGTTTGTTCTCCGGTGCAAAGTTCATTTTTTATAAATTAGTTCTTCGTGTGAAAAAAATCTTTCTCATTTTGCCCAAAGCCAAGGATTTTTATACCCTGCTGTGAAGGTCGTCTTTTCCTCATTTTTTAATTTATTGTAATGTTTACTTTGTAAAGCTAAAGCCTTAATTATCAATTAAAATTAATTACCCTCTATATAAATTCTCCTCCCCTCCGTATTCATAAACTTTCACTGGCCTTTTCTTCAACCGCCAACCAAGGTCAATTATTATAATGCCATCATCCCCTCAACATCGCTATGACGATAAAGAGTTTTCAATTTCAATGGGCCATTCTTTTGAACGCGTAATGAAAGCGCTGAAAATAACCCCACAGTGGACTGCATCGTTCTGTCTGAAATAAACAGGCGGCGTCGGCGTTGCGACGCCCCGTGACGGACGCCGAGCAGCGAGCAGCGAGCGACGTCGCGCGGCGGGATGAAGCGGGAGGGGCGTAACGGCCCGTTATCTCTAACGGCAGCTGTCTTTATTATTATATTAGGTGATAAGGGAAAGCTCCGTAACGGCTGGCCTGAAAATTTCCACCTGTTAACGGAATATTCTGAATACGTCCGGCATTCTGAGTGAGAACTGCGGGGGAATGTTGTTTGTTTTGATCATTTGTTTCATACTCGATTGCTTCCGAAAGTATACATTTGGTGTGTAATCAAATCACGGGTTGTTTTGTTTCGGGGAAAATAATGTTAATTCGCAAGGGATTGACATTTTCTATTTCTTAGAATTATTTCAACAAACAAATAATAATGCTGCTTTCACTTTAAACCCATTTTAAAATCGTTCAAAAAAAATTATTGGTTACAAACAAATTCTGATGAAAACATATTTTATGCTCACATGTTATGAATACGAGATTTTTTTTAGTTTCCTCGAGGATGTTTAACCAACCGATACTCAGTAAAAATATTTTGTTGATTTATGTACAGTGGTTTTTTTTCACACGGCCAGATAAAAATCATGTAATCGGAATTCTTAAAAAAATCTTTTAAATAACCAGACTTTTATTTTTGTCAAAGAACTGAATCTCATAAATTATGAAAGGAGTTAGGGTCGCATGACACGCCGCGTGGCTTTTGTTTGTATTTTGACTAAAAGAATTTTACTTTGAGCGTACAATGACAAAGTTTTGACCTTTATTTATTTTAGGGGTATCCCGGCTAAGCAAAGTTTTTTAGAAAAGTCAAAGCACTTTGGCGTCCTTCGACGAAAAGTTCCTTTCTGTCTTTATATCCTAAATCATATTACTTTCAATAACGAACGTCCGGAAATAATATTATCATAACTAAGATTTCCCCCCTGTCTGTCTCTGTATTAATCGTGTCTTTTAAGTTAATTTCATAAAGTTCAATTTAAACACATATAGCGTCATTTTATACAATTTTCACATACGCAGCATCATTTAATAATTTACATCAAAAACATGTATTATGTAATTAATTATTGTAAAAAATATATTATAATTTATGTATCTTTTTGTAAATAAAAAAAAATTAAAAAAATTGTACAATTTTCACTAATACGGCATCACTTAATAAAATTCTCACGCATGTAGCATCATTTAATATAATTCACATACATAACATAATTTATTACAAAGTTCACAGATATAGCTTCATTTATTACAATTGTCACAGATATAGCCTGATTTAATACCTTTTACACACATCAGCATCATTTAATATAATTTAAACACATACGGTACACATTTCGGTAATATAATTTACACACACATAGCATCATTTAATGTAATTTACAAACAAACAGCGCCATTCAATTCAATTTAAACACATATAGCATCATATTAAATTAGGAATCAGTTTGATAATATGTGATTTAAAGTATAAATTGTGACTGTACGAGTACCTAACAAAACTGACAAGAATGTTGGAGATATACTGTAGTGACTGTATACTTTCACATTGCTTTACACTATTGTACGATCAAACTGTTTACTAAAGCAGTAATGTGAACTGAGTATGAACTGTTTGACTTTGAAATATCAATTTTTGTTTACGTTTCAACGAATTTGACAGAACCTTGCATTGTTTGTTCCATTATTTTCAATTAATCTGTAAATCTATGAAAATAAAGGTTTCCAACAAAGAGTATTTAAACTATTTCTAAAGCGAACGAAGTTACGAAGCAACTAATAGTTATTTAAGTATGCGGTTTGTATTTTCGTATTCATCTGTCGCATATTTATTAAGTTATTATTACAGTAACTTTGTTTAATTCTATTTTAATATATTTTTAAAACCAACCGGTTTCGGTTCGACCTGAACCTTTCTGAGGATTATTAAAATATATTAAATAAAATACTGAATTACAGAGTATTAAAATAAAAAGTAGAAGAGGGGGAAAGAACATCAACTTTGGTAGGGGGCGAGGGCGAGGTATCTAAGAGGGAGGAGGTAAAAGTAGGCGTGAGAAAGGAAAATATGTTAAAAGTGGGGCTGTTTGACAAATCTCACTGTTTATTTAGTAAATTGGTGTCATTAATTTTTAATGATTTATTTTTTAACTAAAACTTGTTTATGCACGCTTGACTTGGGGAGTAAGCTGGTGAATGCGTGACGAGAGCGTTATGAAAAGTGTGATCGGGCGAGGCGAACGGAAGTTGAGAGGGAGATATAAGTTAGTGAAGTTTTACTTCAGTCGTGTGGTCTAAAGCACACTCTTTTTTTTATTTAAAGAGCTTTTGGATTATTGCTTCTGATTATTGGGGTCTATCCCATTTCTATGTACGAGTAAAGGGTACATTTACCCCCGAAGATTTATTAAACGAGTGGTCTTTATCTATTAGATGCGTTGCGAATTCTGAATAACCTACACTATTTAGGCATCTAAAGTGTTCAGCAATCCTGTTTGAAAATTTCTAACCGTTTTACATATGTAAAATGCTGGGCAATCATTACATTTAAGCTTACAGATGCCAGAATGGCTTAAATTATTTTCGTTATCCTTAGAATTTATCAATAGTTAAACAAAGTTATTTTTATAGTCATTATTATAATTATGTATACCCACAAAATTTTTGCTACATGTGAAAAATTATTGTGTTAGAATATGATAATAACTATACAACTATAACATAAATGATAAATAAGTGAGCTACTGAATCTTAAAAGATTATTTGAAGTCTTGAAACAGCCAATGTGATATACAGTTCCCCACCCTCACCTGAAAGTTAGCAGCTTTCCGCAACAGGTTGAATCACCGAGCTTCCCGTGGAAGGGGAACAAAGCTCTTTATTTAGAACACACAGTTTATTTCTGACCACCTGGTCGGTCTGCTTTACTGGCAACACGTTCGTGTCAGCGCACCCTCAAATGGACGCGTATAACTATGCAGAATTAATTTTATCAATTAACATGATGAAAACACTCCATTTTTAATATGTACTGCAACAATTTATTTGCACATGATGCATTCTTGTTAATCAGTCGTTTTCATTTGTGTTTTTTTATCGTTCAAAACACAACACTTCAATCTAATCTAAATAATAAGTTATTTTTCGAGTAGGTGCGTTGTGATGTTTTCCTTGGATCTTGTAATATGTTAGCGTTTTATTTTTCTGATAAAATTGTCATAATATAATATGTATATTATTAATTATAACTCTCCATATATGTATCCATAAAGTATTATATTATTTACAGGCGTCTATAGGCTTGATATAAATACATCGCGTGTCAGTGGCTTTAGTACAGTTTGACAATGGCTTCGGAAGATATAACAGCAATCACGCAGATTGATGTATATCTATGATCACGCGTACAAATTTTTAAATCGAACAGCTTACGAAAATAGTTTTTTTTTAGATTTAAGTAATAATTGTCTTATTTAAAAACAAATGTGTTTATTCTGTGCATACATAAATATCAAAATTGAGATCCTATTTTTTTCATTTTGTATCTTTTTTAAAATGTCGTATTGCGTAGATGAGTGCTAACTGAGAGTCAGTGGAATTGTGACTTTTGAGATTTTGGATTATGTTAAGATTGAAGGAAGTGCAGTGGTAGACGAAGGGATAGGGATAAGAGAGTTTGGGAAGCTCCAAGTTAGTTATGTCTGATCATTAAACGTAGCTAAAGCCATTTCATACAATGTTTTACTTCACACTGAGAGTATCTTTTAAAAACACCATTCCATTTTTACGTTAGATTTATTCCAATATAGTTGAAACGCGTAGATGTAAAAAAAAACACCCAAAAAAATATTTACTTACCTCATATCACAAAATGGGGAAAATAATAAGTATTCTACAAAACGCAGTGTTAGATTGGATAAAATGCAATTTACTTTAGCAAAAGTTTTTACGGAAGACAACTTACCCGGAGAAAATATACTCGTATTCTCATTCCTTGATTAAACCAGCGTCGAAATCCGCTCTTTTCCCTCTCGTCAGCTTTTAAAAACTTTCCTTATTTCAGTGCCCTGAAACAGTGAGCTATAATAGTAACGAGTTAGCACTAAATTGTGTTAAACGTTGTGCAAACTTGGACCGGTACAGATCTTCAGTGAATTACCAAAACCAGCGGATATGGTGCAATACGTTACACGTGTTTATCTAACCGTGTTTTATCGTTACAGTTTTAAACACGTATAAATAAATCTAAGTGATTTTTAAAAAAGTGACAAAAGAATGGCGTATATTAACAAAGTTTATTTGAAACAGTCCTGTTTCTATCATAAAACACTAGAGATTGTATTTGGATCTACGACAACTTATTGCTAAATGTATTTAATAATAATAATAGATGCTAAATCATGAACATAAATCTATTCTACGTTTTGTAACAAAACACATTTCTACTCATAGAGTTATCTGCTCTACAATCTACACAAGTGTATCTTTCACTTCGATCATTCATCTGTTGAACCCTTCCGACGTCCTACGTTTACCCCCGAGTGTACGCGATAGTGTTTACCCCACGACCTCTACAGCGCCAGTACGCCCGCGCTACAGCGGCGTAGAGTGGCCCCCTTAGGCCTCCGATGGCCTTGCCAGGGGGCACGCAGAGGGGCTACGGGCGCTGCGCCCCGAAACGGTAGCGGCCTCATGGGACAAGCCGTCGGGATGTGCCGCTTTCATGGGTCGTGCCTACATGACAAGAAAAGTAAGACCATGACCATACACACTAGATTCATCTTCACACTGTTGTTATATCTGTAGCACTCACATAGAATTTGACATTTTACTTTATCCTACCACTCTGTTACTTGTTCACTTGCGCATGCGTTGAATTAAAAATATTAGTAGTGTATTTACTGTATTTTGTTTCACCTGTCGTAGGTTTATTTTACGTTAGGTACACCTCACAACAGTCACACTGCCTGCATTTCAATGGGACTACGGCATCCTCAATGGGAGATGGAAATAAATGAGGAGAGAAAAACTTTACTTGGAGAACCAAGTATCTGTCCAGATTCAAAACCCTTACCCTTACCGCTCTACCACAAAATGTAACCCCTCAGGCTAATTTGTTCGCTTTTTGGAACAACTCACATAGTTCTCGCATAAAACGTTGTGTTTCCCTTATTATCATAGTGAGAAAGTGTTAGAAAGAGAAAACACAAAGCTTTGTATATAAATCTAAAAGTTTTATTTTGGTAAGCAAAATTTCGGATCACAATTTGAAAAAAAATTATGAAACTTTCGAATTTTTTCATTAATTATTTTTACATCGACCTACAAAAAGTTGGATTTATGATACGTTAGAGTTTAATAAAATGTGTATGTGTTTTTATTTTTTTCCTTGTCAGTTTAACACTTTTTTATGTTTGCACGCAAATTTTTTATATTTCAAAAATTATACGTTTATTTGGAATTATAGAATTTGAAAATAATTATCACCTATCAAAAACATATTATTAATAAATATTCCATTTATTTGGATTTTATTGCAAAGCGAGAATATTTTGTAGGGGTTAACCAATGCTTGTTCATGAAGATGTGTATAATTTACTGACCTTGAAAACGTTCATATTTATAACTTACAACTATTAATCTACCATAATAATACTCGTATATGTATACTTTTGATTTAAAAAGTTTATTATACAAGGTGTTAAGGGACGTACTTGACTTATGTACTTTAACCAGTGATTCCGGACATTATTTGGAGTAAAAAATGTACATGAAATTTTGGTCTCCTGTGACTTTTTCTGATGACTTTTTTTTTCAAAATTTTCTCCAAATTCAAACAAAAAAAAATTCTTCCGCATGTCGTAACTGGTCACTCAGCCGAGTAACCGACCAACCCCTCACCCCGCCTCCAACTGTCCAATACCTATAATTTTTTTTATGTTTTTGTAGAAAATAAAAAAAAAACATCACAAATTTCAAATAATGTCAGGAAACTGGTTAAAGTCAAGTACATCCCTTAAGCCTTAAGGGATGTTAAGGCTTAAGGGGTCGTCCATTAATCATGTGATGTTTTTAGCAACTTTTTAACCCCCCCCCCCCTGGTGATATGTGGTGAGGTTTTAGACTAAACCCCCCTCTCATACCCAAAATCACGTGTATTTTTTTTTAGTACAAAGTAATTTGAAATTTTCAGAATATTATCACGAAAAATAAATACACGTTATATCTCATTATATCCCCCCCCCCTCGTGATTTTTTCCGACCTCCCTCCCCCATTTCGAGCCTCACGTGATTAATGGACGACCCCTAACACCCTGTGTTGAAAAAGTTGATTAATTTGAATGTAGAAGTTTTATACCTGAGCGTTTACAAAAGCACCATAATATAAAGATGAATTGCGAGCATGTGTACAGTGTACATACTTTTGGTAATTATATACCTACTTTCATTGTTCTTTCTGGGTGGCAGAAGCCAGCTAAGTAATAATATTTTTATTACTTATTGATAACAGATAACATCGAGTCGTTATGAGAATAAGTGTTTGCGAATCGTCCCTGTATGTAGGTAAGAAATCACTCCGTATCTTACACACTGTGTAGCCATTAATTCCATTGAAATTGTGTCAAGTCACGCTATTAGCGATCTATACAATGTCACATTTATAATTATTAGAGCCTTAAACAGCGTGATATAATGTGTTTCTGAAACATGTCATAGTTCGATAAGATCCGATAAAACTATGGCGTTGTTCGAAAATTTTTCGAACCAAAATGGGTGTGGAACAATGAAAAATTAACGCTTCTTCGCACAGTAATTAGAGTGACTGCGTGTGGTCCGCCGGCCGAGTCTATACAATATAAGATTAATGATTATCCATTGATACCCCTTATATAAATTCGGGCAACTAATAAGCCTACAACAATAAGGGGTGATTTCAGGACATAATTAAATTTAATAGCTGTGTTTATTTTCAAGCAACAGCAAATACATTGATCTCGAGGCCTTTAGTAAATGCGCATTATATTTAAAAATATATATTTTTAGAGACTTTTTTTCTAAAAATATAATTTATATAAAAATCGTGGTTATTACTCGACGTTTACCGCGTTTTAACACTATTTTTAATTCAAATTAATAAAATACTTAGTTTTTACCACTTTTATTGTTTACAAAAACCAACATGTTTCGCGAGCAACGCTCACTTCTTCAGGGTTTTACTAATACTAATTATAAATAATAGACATAGACAATGGTGTCAATGGAAAAAGAATGGACATATACAATGGTATCAATGGAAATTTGAGAATGGGTAGAGGGGAGAGGGGCAATGGGGAACAATTTACAAGGGAACGGGTTTAATATTGGGTCATTTAAGAACAATTTTTGATTATTTATTATATTCAAATTCGAATTCACACTCTTTCGGATTTCTAAAATTTCTTGTTTATCCAACGGAATGTCATTGACATTACAATGTATTAATTCTATTCCACTATAGAAGTTAAAGGTGTGACTGGTTTCCACCAAATGGTTGGCAAACTCCGAGAAATTGTTATTGTTTAAAGATTTCATATGTTCTTTAATCCTTATTTCTAAAAAAATATATTAACTAAGTTTGAAAAATAAATCTAACAATATTGCGTTTTTGAGTTCTGATTCAGACCATGTCAAGTGTCAGAATAATAGAAAAGAATGTATGAGAAGATGTATGATTGTGAAAGAGGCAAAGAGTGTGTGCCAAGGCCGAATTGATTGGCGGTCTGTCCTCTCTGCTTAACTGTGAGGGAAACTGCGTGATGGTTGGTTAGTTGATTTATTTTTTTAACAACGTAACGGCTCGTTACTACTTTGAGCGTGATGATAGTTGCTTTGAACCAAAAATTCTATACTGTAGATTCTGTGTCTATCTGCAGATTAGATTTGATCTCCGTTCGAGAGTTTTTGCTACTTCATAAAAGAGATATCTCCTCTATGGCATGGTTCAATTCTATTTATTATTATTAATATTATAGTACCTATTTAAAATACCGCAATAAATAAATAAATTAAAGCTATTCTTATTGTTGTAAATCTTGCACATAAACTGCATTTCATCAAAACGTAGCACATGCTCTCTGGCTATAGGCCACTTGCATTGAATTCATAACGACTAGGAAAAAATCGTGTGGATAGATCTTTTTATTAAGATTGCGAAAATGTTAGTAAATTTTTTTAGAAATGTACAGTTTTTTTTTATTAAATAAATAAATCCATTATTTGGGCTCGTGACGTCACTACATGAAAATGTCCCGCCTCAAATTTTTTTACAGATGTTAAGAAGAGAACCCCGTACATTTTAGAAGTTGGTATGTGTTTTAGAGGTATAATGGTTATGGTGCTGATTTTAACAAGATCAAATTTTATGATATTCTTATTATTATTATAATTTAGAAGTACAAGTATATTACGTTGGATTTAGTAATATATACGTTGTACATTATAATGATTTATGATCAATAAGATGGATCAAGGAAAAAATATTTATGAGATGTAATATTTTTGGTGTGCCTCATTATTCTCCTGAGTCATTCGTGTGGAAAACGTTCTTTTTTTTAAAATGATTTTCGGCTATGTAATTATCGTTTTTTCGCACCTATAAAATTATGTCCCGTCATTCCGGTTTATAAAAAATGGTCTGATTTTTCGGATTGAAATTTTCAAAAAATTCCCAGGGTTTCAAAAATACGATTAAAAAAAATACAGAATGTCTTAGAATATTTGTCTAAACCGGAAAAAAAAATAAAAAATGTGATGCCAGTGGTCTATTTATAATCCTATCCAACCAAAGTGACGAACCATAATGTGGCTCGTAACTGTTATGTTAAGATCTCTATGATACAACTATTGTCTATGGTTGCTCCGGAAATGGGATCACACTTTTTACTCTCTGTTCAACATGTCAACTAGTATTCCAATAAATGTTATCTCAAATCATTAAATCTTTTAATGTTAATAGCTAACATTATAATATGGTGTCAGATGTGGGATCACTGTACAAACAAAATAAAGAGTGTAAGGATGTTAGATTCTAACATTCGTTAGGACCTTGTAAACTAAATGGAGCTTGATTTTAGAATGTCTTCATACAAGTATCTAGGGAAATACAGCACATAATGGTTCTGAAAATTATTTTGGTTATAGACATGGGCAAAAGAAATGGTTTTGCAATCAATATTCAATATATGTAAAGTTATATTAGCCACTAACGCGTTTTTATTTCACGACTCTAAAACAAGATAAGAATGGGGGTATCTTTATTGCCTTCTAACATTGCTAATAAACTGTTTCAGTTATTTTTCTATTCGTTTTGGATGTCGGAATATACGATAATAAAATATTTACGCATATTTTCAATAAGTTTTATAGTATTTGCTAGTATTTATTTGTTTTATTTTATAGTATTTGCGTGTAAAGTGTACCCCAAATATTTTATATTATAATTTTTGTTATTTCTTTGTAATATCTAATACTCAATACACGTAGGTAGATACGTAATGCGTATAGAAGTTTTTAAAATGCATTTATTTTCCCCTATTTAAATTTCCTTGGTGTGTTGTACTGTTTTTATTAATCTCAGAAAAAAAATCCAAATAGACGAATGTTTTTCGTATAGTTTTTATTTTTATTTTTGGGGTATTATGCCGTGTTGCGCTACCTCAGTCTTTAGCCAATTTTCCGAACAGCGTTACAGTGTCGGACTTGTCCATCATCATCAGTCCTAACCCTAATACGTCTGCCCTTACGATAGACACTGTAGGAACGCTGTCAGAAACGGGTGGGTTCCATGCAACCTCAGAATGAAACCAACTCCTCAGAGAGGTCATTAAAAGCTATGAAAAAATAATTTTAAAATAGCCGGTAACCCTAACCTAACTTAACCTATTTAACCAATTTTTAAAATATTTTTTATCATCACTCTTAATAACCTTTCTGAGGTGATTCTGAGTTGGTTTCATTCTGAGTTGGCCGGTCACCTGTTTTTCGTACTTAAACATTAATGTGTATCTCATGCAGTGGCGGCCGCTGCCCTGAAAACGTGGTGGTTCACTGATAATCCGTAACTATGAGATAACGATTACTAAGCAACATTAGGTAAAAATGATCCCACTAATCTTATTTGGAGAGAAGATCTATTTTAAGCTGTTTTCGAAGTGCGAAAACTTCTACATATCGCTTTTTAATTAAAATATTTATTTTTCGGTACTAAGAAAATAAAAACACAATACTATTTTTTCGCAAATAAATCAAAAATGTCAACCCAAAAAACTCTTTTTTTACAATGTTTAATTTATTTTATATTGCATAAAATAAAATAAATTTTAAAGTAGTGTAAGAAGAATATACGACGCAAATTTGAATGGTAGAAGAAGTCGGGGACGCCCGAGGAAGACATGGCACGAGCAAGTGAATCAGATACTTGAGTCGGGCCATGTCGAAAGTCGGAATAATAGAAGAGAATGTATGAGACGATGTATGAATGTGAGTGAGGCAAAGAGTGTCTGCCAAGACCGAGTTATTTGGCGGTCCGTCCTCTCTGCCTACCCCTGTGGGAAAACGGCGTGATGGTTGGTTAGTTAGTTTTATATTTCATTTTAAACAGGATACAAACAGTATTTATAAACAATGTAAAAACAGCACGAGGGCAAAATTGTCAAAGTTACCTATAAAAAAATTGTATTCCTTAATGATCAGCGTTTTATAATTTAAAACACCAATCAATAAAAAAGCAAATATATGTAAAATTTAGGTATTTGCTGTACTTTTTGATTAAAAAAAGAATTATTCAATTTGGTTAAGTATTTTTGCCTTAAATCCAAATTTAAGTTTGTATGATAAAGGCCGCTGGGTGGCACACCAATATAGCTTAATTTTTCATACATTTGGCCGGCGTTGCGCGCTGGCGATGTTTGGGATATTCGATACAAAAACATAATTCGTTCCGCTTGCAATCGGCCTGCACACCGGACAGGGTAACTTCGCGCGGAACTTTGAGAATTTGCTCTCCCTGATTCATATTATATTATGCATTATTTTGGTAGGCGATATTTTTAATGAAATTCATAGATTTTATATTTTTCGGTAAGATATTATAAAGTAATTTTAGACGATATAATTTACCAGTGCTGCACACAAACACACTGTTCGACCAGCCGCCCTTGATCTCATGTTACTGTTTTAAGGTTTATGTTCTGTAAATAACCTAATTTGTTTTCCGTTAATTTATTTCTATTCTCGTACGCCTAGTTTACAGATGTTTATAGTGTACATACATAATAATAAGTGCCAGTAATACAAAAAATATTAATAAAATCGGTAACTGCATGGAAATGGATTAGTAGAAATATTTTGTGAACTAGAAGATCCTGTGCAGAGGTGTTCGCATGTTTTCAATACAGTGTTTTATAAATTTTGCCGTCATAAGTGAAAACACAGCATCGCACTTAAGACTCTCAAGGAGAATACTGTGGTTCCACCCATGGCGGCAGTATTGTATATTAGGTTAGTAGCAGTTTAAGGCGGTACACAACCCTAATAATTTTTGTTTGCTCAAAACTCACATTTTATTTATTTATTTATTTATTTCAACGCCACAAAATGGCTATTACAATACGGTTATACATTATGCATGATACACAGTGGTACACAGGAAGATAATTACAATGATATACAAAAAAAATAATATGAGCTCGTACAAAATACACTTTTTATGCAGAGTAAAAATAAGTAAATAAAGGTGACTTCTTAGAAAAATTCTCAACATCAAGTATAATATACTTCTTTACTTTTATTTGTACATATTGTTGGATTCTAGGAATTGGCTAAAATTGAGTAACTTTGTAATGATAATATTATTGTTACCTTCAGTTGAAATTACTGCAGTTTGAAATGACTACAGGTACTGCTAATTAGTTCTGCTTTTCGGGGCTGTCAGTTAGAGAATCAATAATAAAAATAATAATTTTGAAAAAAAAAATTATACATTTATTAGCTATCACCTAACTAGTCTGTCTGATAGTTAATATAAATTAAGTAAGTAGTTTGGAATATTAGAGTATGATGAACACTATTATACCTAACATTAATTATTATGATTGAGTTATGATATTATAGCCTTCTTATAACTATATTCAGTGCAGTTGAACACATCTACTACTTCTGAGAAAGCATTGCCAACTGCATGCAATCTAGGTATAAGCGAGTATCTAAATGACTCAGTCCTGATATTTTTGTTGCAATTAAAAATAATTTTGGATCGAGTAGTTCTAGTAGGTATATGGAAGGTAATTAGGTTTAATAAATCAGGACTGTCTATAATACCATTAACAATTTTAAAAATAAAAAATAATTTCCGGCGAATTTGTAACCATAATTCCCTTTTTTCAAAGCGACACCTGGATGATATCAGTTCTTGATATTTAAGATTAATAAAAACAATTCCTTGCCATTAATATATTTCACGTACAACGATTTTAAAACCTAATAACCCAATTTTCAACTATAAAGTTAGCGGTGAGCACCAGATTTTATTTTTCTAGGCGATGAATTAATATCTTTGGGAGGTATTCATTTAGAAACGTCTTAGTAACACGTTCTTATACGTAAATATTAGTAACATGTTCTTCAGAATTAATTAAAATGAACCCGGCGGAAAGGTCGAATCTCCAGGCCTGCTTGGGTGAATTGGACCGTTCGTCCATCCAATACGCCGTGCCGCGGGCGCACACTTGTTTACACGCTTTCTTCACTTACGTCGTTAAGATTTCCACATTATTTTTTTTCTTCTTCTTTTATTTGATAGGGCAAATTCGACAGTACGTCCGTCCAATACACGGGTTACGAGTCGCATTTTGTATACACGACTTCTTTAATTACGTTGTTAAGATTCTATAAATAATTTAATGGAACGTACCCATACTACGTGACCCGTTCAGGGGGGGGGGGTCTTCAAAATGTCACACTTGGTACAAATGAGCGGCGGGGGGCTTTTTAGTCACCGGGGGGGAGGGGGGGTTCAAAATTGCAAAAAGTTGGTCACGTAGTATGGGTACGTTCCCTAAAATTCTATAGATAATATATTTTAGGGTAAACAAAATGTTGTTAGAACGTTGCGACAAGAAAAGAAAATATATTAAATAATTTTATTATCCTCGTGATAAGTGAAGTTTTTATTGTGTGTCCTGGATGAATGAGATCTAATTATTTGTTAAAAAATAAATATACAGGGTGTCCGGGGGTTAAGTGCATTAACTTCGGGAGGTGATTCTACATGATGGTAGGAGTAAAAAAGATTAACAACTTTTTCCGATATTCCAACTTTTTTTTTCCCATTCAAAAAGACGTACCTACTAAAAATCCTTAGTGTGAGGTACGATTTTACTTGCTGAGAGCCTGCCGGGCGCCCGACTCGATTGTGATTGACCCGTATCTTAACAGCGGAAAATAATAAATCTGGCCGCACACGCCGGACTAATTTTATCTTTTTACCTCAAAACTACCCCTAAACGTTAGAATTTCGAAAAAAGTTATTTATCTTTTTTACTTGTACTATCGAGTAGAATCACCTCCCGAAGTTAATGCACTTTACCCTCGGACACCCTGTATAATGAGTAAGGCGAATACTTTGTTTGTAGCTGTGATCCGTTAATAAGTAATTTGAGTACCTTTCATGAAAAGAATATGGTCCCCTATTAAAGCTGGGTGTATATTGTTTATTAGTCGTGGCAATGGTGGTTGGTCGGTTGATGTTTAGTTTAATTTGGTTCAGCTACCCTCGCCCACGGATGGCAGAAGATAGGAAGAGATGAGTGATAGATTCCGGTATTTCTGTAGAAAAGGGTATTACAGTGTTTATTACTTGATCCTAATGGGACAATAAAGCATGGGGGAGCCCAGTCCCGGCGTTTATGTATCGTTGGATTACTTTGTAATGCGGAAGCAAGAACATCATTATAGGAGTCACACTACTTTATTACGAATCATACTTCTATGTGATTATTTTACTTGGGAGACTTTGTCAATAATTAACGTAGTTTTTTATTACATTTTGTAAAATTACAAAATATTTTTATCGTATTCGTTTTCTTATTACATAATTAAATAATTTAAATCGTTGTAAGATTAAACCGTATTTAAATTTCGGAACGGAAACTCCAATCAATAATGTTTTATCAACATACATTTTTATCGACAATAAATCAAGAATTATCTTGAATTATCTATATATGCTAGTATACATAGGTACTCAAAATAATACAGTCAATTACATCTAATTGAAAACAGATAAATATACATATTTATATGTCCTATCCCAGGAATCTTTATTATTATATTTTCCAAAGGATTTCCTGCTCGTGAAGACGTTTGTGATCTTCTCTAGGTACTTGTCTTTATTGCAATATTGTTGCATTATATTGTAATGATTTGATTAGCCTTGTTATTGAACTTTCTGATAAGCCCTACATCCGCTCAATTGTTCAATATTATTATTTTATTACCTTATATTTGATTAATTTTATTGTTATACACCATTATAAGATTTTTATTAAAGATCTTTTTTCATTAATATTTTCCCAAAATTAGACAAGTAGAAATGTTAATTAGTTGTTCAAGAAGTATTTATTTGCCCTAAATAGTGTTTTGGATTTTGAAAGAATTCATTAAAAAAATAATAAAATATGACAATATATCCTAAAGATAATCCTCACTACAGAAACTTTTGTTGTTGTGCTTTTTATGATTCATAAACATTATGACGTTTCTAAATTTCCCTTTCAACAAAATCAATATCATTTATTTTCTCTTTTATCTTGTACCAGGATAATATGAGGACATGGTGTTTCGATCTTGGTCCACCAGGTACATGGACAGTATTGACATATCGGCTAGGTTCCCCGATCCTTGATTAGCGGTTAATTGGGAACGAACAGTCGATAGGACAGATAGCCTTTATCTGCCAAATTGCATGCCCTCCGCATAACGGACTAGCATTGAACCATTGCATTTTATCATGTAAGCTATTTAAATTGTATTGCAAGTAAACGTTAGATGATAAAATTGTAACAGCTGTTTAACTGAATTTCCATTCACAACCATTCCAGTCCATTTAGCTTTCGCCATGAATCTTTATACTAAACAAATTTCGCGATTCTCAGCAATGACTCGTACTGAGATAAGTCATAAGAACATATACCTTATTTATCTTGTTTTATATCTTTATATTTATCTTATGAACTCATTTTATTTGTATGCTGTGCAATTCTAAGACTCTTGCAATGTGTCTATCCCTTCCTTGCATCGAGATATCATCGCATAAATAATATGATTGATTTGTTGTGGTTATCCTCTTTGGCTCTAGTGCACATCTGAATTCTGTACCCGGAAGCATACGGATGCAAGTCCAAAATTTGAAGAAATGATTTTTTTAATGCAGACTGGAAGTAAATATCATGTTTATCAGTGGCAGAAAGATACAGGTCCTATCATGAAGAAAAATAGGATTTTCAAAAATGTATACCGATGCAACTACCTTTGATCCAACAACTATCTTAGAAGCAGAAAGATGTACTTGCATCTTTATGATTTAGTTGCATTTTGACTCAAATTATACATTATTACGCTTTCTATGGAAGTAAATAATTTTCCAACATTGATCCTTTCATAATACACCACATGACATAACAAAATATTCCACTTCACTCAGAAGGAAGGATTAAGTCCGTTTTTTTGTTTGACTCTAGTCGTCGTTTTTTTTAACAATATTTTTTAAAGCTTTACATATAAAATATTTCGTTTTATTTGCTTGTTTAAAACTAATTGATTTAATAATTATTTTTTATGCTATTTATCAGTATGATCCAAAGAAGTTATGAGACCATAGTTACAGAAAATATAGTTTTTTGGCTCTCCTGAACATTTTCCTTTTTGGACTTGCACAGAATATATCTCGATAAAAATGAAACTCTGTTTCTTTTCATTCTATGAATTTCATTTTATTAAAGTATTGATAACAAGAAAGACAATACACAAATACAGATCTTCTTCATTTTATGTAAAATCTTAGTCTTACTGTGACTTATTATGCCAATGATATTTCATTGAATGTCAATTCCTAAATAAAGACCGATATTTCCAATTTAATTATAGGTATCTGATATTTAACCTTTGATCTGGATTACAATGTTCTATTGTCTGGAATCCTCTACTCCGGTGATGGTCAACCTTTTTTGCCGTAGGGTCAATTTGTCCATTTTCAATTTTATCGCGGGCCGCAAGAGGTAGGGTACACTCGTCGTTCCATTGTTACATTTGCAGTCGGTTGTGTGGCAATCCTATTTATCTTTTCTAAAATGATATTTTTTTAATAAAACAATTACAGAACGCAAATAGCACAAGCAAATTCTATATCTCCGAGGCTAAACCAAAAAATGCTCTCGATTTATATCATTCTGAAATAAAGAACATATATACAAAAATTAAATGCAGTTTTGGAGAATTGTTGATTTTTTCGTTCGGAAAGTTAAACAAAATTTGGTCTCGAAAACTTTGGTATTTTATAAAACGGATATCTTTAAAATGCATCAAACAAACGAGTAGCTATCAATAAGAAAGGCACTGCGCTGCGAAGGTGATTTTTTTTCCCTGTCTCAAAATTTTGTCCTGTCTGCTAATAGTTATTTCGAACATTGCCTATTCAAAGGCTGCACAGAATTGGTAATGAGTATAGTTCAATCGATGTTTACCGCCACCAATTGTTTTAAAATTCAGTATTTTAGAATGTTTGTAACAGATCCACAAAACAATTTCAGTTCAATTATATATATATTTATTTTAGACGCAAACAGGATATTTATAGAACATTATTGTGGGTAATATAAAACAAATTAAAATATAAATATCCCTAGACTAATGCAGTATTAACTTATATTCTGTAAAGGACCCATTCGGGCCCAATAAAGGTTGCTAATTATTATTATTAATAATAATAATGGGATAATTTGTAGAGCACCGTTTTTGTGAAAAATCACCTTATGGGCGCTGAACATGCTTAGAACAAATTGTTCATGTTTATTTTTATAATTATAATACCAAACTTGGTAACCGACGAGTTCATCGAAAATCAATTCATCGAAAGCAAATTCATCGCAAACGAGTTCATCGAAAATCAATTCATCGAAAATCAATTCATCGAATGATCAATTCATCGAATCGCCAATTCATCGAAAAACATTTTTTTTTGTAGATATTAGAGCTGTCAAAGTTAAATACCCAAAAAGGTCTGTTTAACTGAGTTAAATGTGTTTAGAAACTGTCAGTTTCGTAGTGACAATGTAAAATTTATAGGTTATCTCTTCGATTTCCGATTGTCTGATACTGCAAAAAAGGGATATCTAAGGAACGGTGACCAGACAACTCATAATGAAACCAACTCACAAACAACTCAGAAAGGTCATTAAGAGTGATGATAAAAAAAAAAAAAAATTGGTTAAATAGGTTAAGTTAGGTTAGGTTAGGTAAGGTTAGGTTAGGTTAGGTTAGGTTAGGTTAGGTTAGGTTAGGTTAGGTTAGGTTAGGTTAGGTTAGGTTAGGTTAGGTTAGGTTAGGTTAGGTTAGGTTAGGTTAGGTTAGGTTAGGTTAGGTTAGGTTAGGTTAGGTTAGGTTAGGTTAGGTTAGGTTAGTTTAGTTTAGGTTGACCAATGCTTTTTTAACTTCTCGGTCCGCTCGGCATTTCTCTCAAATATCAACAAAATATATTTTTTCGATGAATTGGCGATTCGATGAATTGACCACTCGATGATTTGGTTTTCGATGAATTGATTTTCGATGTTTTGGTTTTCGATGAATTGATTTTCGATGAATTGTTTTACTTACTTTAACTACTTGCATATTTACATATTATCACCTTCTTACTTTTTTGTACTCCCATTATTATACTATTATATTATAAACTTATCGAGCTCATTTGTATAACTTTCTATAATTATGTAAATTAACTCCTGCAACAAACTATTCATGTTTATGTTTACAATAATATCAACAAAGTTACTAAACATTGCTCTTTAACTACTTTCATAGTACCCTAATATATTTCTTTTTTACTCGTATTATACTTACACTTCTCGAGCTCCTTTGTCGAACTTTCCTTGATAATAAAACTTCATGCGTATTTTTTTTTATGAATACCTCACAAAAGTCTCAGCTGCTCCCTTCTGGAGCCAGTGAGACGATCGCACCCCCAATCGGGGTATGTTGTGAGACTGAAGATAGTGGAGAGGGGAAGGAGGTGGGGAAGAGAAAGGTGGGAAGAACCTGGCTATTCAGGTCTGGTCACCAAACACGGCTCAAGCCATTTCAAGCAACGTTTCAATACTGAATGGTGGTCTTACACCAGGGCGATACTGAGAGTATCTACCACTCTGGAACATACTATATAATATATATTATTTTTAATTAATTAATTGTGAAATAACACAAATTAAGCAAATAAAATTTATTTGCCCACGCCAGGATTCAATCCCGCGAGTCGGATTGCGAGTCAAAAGCCTTACCGCTAGACCACGCCTTCCGTCTTACTCTACTCTACTTATATTGTACCTGATTTTTTTTTCCTATTCAGTTTATGTACTATCATGTGTACTATGTATACACTCATTAATAAACTGAACATCTTACATTTGATAATATATACATATATATACATAACAGCCTTCAAGGCGTGACTAAATTAAATTAGATGTAAGAATATGCTAAAAAAATCTTGTTATTTTTAACGGCTGATTCAAAACTTTAAAGAAAAATTAAAGTTTTCCGCTAAACCTTTATTAAAAACAACAGAAACTTTTGTTGTGCAAAAGGGCGAGAAGTCTCGCGGGCCACACGAAATGGCCTCGCGGAACGCGTGTGGCTCGCGGGTCACAGGTTGGTCATCACGGCTCTATTAATTTATTTTATATTGTGCGTTGTTTACTCGGGTAATCAGAAATAATCTCGTTCAATAGGGTTATAAATAGGACAAACGTATTTGTATTATTAGGGCTACCTAACCCGAAAACCAATTATTTTGTGATCTGTTATTATATTAACATTTTATGTAATCTTACTTACTTAATATAGCACTTTAGATTTTGTGGTATTCAAAAATGTATAATGTTAACCAACGATCGAGTTGTTTGATCATTGATGATATAAAATAGTTTAATAACCCAAGGAACAATAAATTGAATGGAGCATAATTGTGTCCACATCTCATCTTCTTCCGGCCGAGGAGTGGTGTCTAGACACTGGCACTGGCACTGGCCGGCCAATGAGCGGACTTCCTCCAGGGCGGTCCATCATCACGTCACGCCAAGCCGCGCCACGCCACGCTGTTGCCACGTCACTTCCCTCGCCCACGCCCACGCCCGCTGGCACAATTCCTACAATTGACACATCCGAGTATTCCTTGCTTCCGGCTTTGTTCCCGGCGCGGCAGTAGGATGCCAGACGTTCGCCACTCATTTCTTCAACACGGATGACCTGTTTTAATTAAGGCGACCACCGACATCATATAAACACATATTTTCCTAATCAAATTTATTTTATTACACGCGATTAGTAATAGATTAAAATGAATTGGGTCTCTCTTTATAAAAAAAAAAAAACAAAATTTTATTCGGATAGTTTTTATTAAACTGATACTATTGCAACCTGCTTTGAGGGCACAGCAAAGGAACTGTTCGGAGCTTTTTTTTACATTGGCTTCACAGAGGAGGTCCTGAGGAAAAAAATCCCCTCAGGGTCTACGTCATCTTTGGGGATGCTGTGTAGAGGATCTTTTTTTGGAAAGGACGAATAGTAAGTTCTGGGAAGGAAAAAGGTGTAAAGGGTGGGTAGAAATCTGGGGGTCAGTGTGTCGAGGAGTGACGGATATATGAATCTATCCCTTCCATTGCGGTAAGGCGATGTTCCGAGAGAGTCCTGTTGGAGAGATCAAAAGGTCTCCCTCAACCAGTCTCTCTCCCGATCCAGCCTACCACGCAGTCGGTGGGCAGACGCTTCCACCGCCAAGATCCGGACAAACCTCACTCCATAAATCCGGGTACCCCTGCCATAAGTCACCAAACGTAACGAACCACTTGAGGTGACCTACGGCAGAGGTGGTGGTTATCCAGTAATTGGTTCAGCGGTATCCATACCCACCTCCCAAATTGAAAAGGACTTAATGGAATTGTGACGATGGTGTGAGACGGAAAGAAAAATTCTGAGGGGAAGAGAAGTAAAGGAGGAAGGGTGAGAATTACCCGATTCATTTAAAGTACAACAGTCGTTTCAAATCACCAGGTCTTGAACCCACTAACTCCGCAATTGGTTGTGCCATAGAGCTCTTATATAAGTAGGTATAATTTAATGTATTTCTTAATAATATACTTATGGAACGTACCCATACTACGTGAACCACTTTTTGCAATTTTTAACCACAACACCCTCCCCCTCCCCCCTCGGTGACCACGTGTAATATATTCCAAGACTCTATTGTGACCATGCGTGCTATTTTGAAGATCCCCCCCCCCCTGAACCGGTCACGTAGTATGGGTACGTTCCCTTACCTACAATGAAAGGGAGAGCTCTCTGCGTTCCTTAAAAAAAACACATTGGAAATCTTCAGAAAAAAGTAGAAATCGCGTAAACCACGTAAACACGCGGTTTCTACCAAAAATATGGAATGCCAAATGGTTCGTTTAGCATTACCTACTTTTCACGCGATTTTCTCAAAATCGTCAACTTGGAAGTTTCTCAAAATATATTTCACCAAATCACTAAACCCCTCTCGAGACATCAAGGCGGAAAGTAAAACTGTGAGATTCTCAGAATCCGGAATGACCAAAAGAAATATTAAGGTCTCGGTATGGACGAACAAAGACTGAAGCGTTTTTTTACAGCATCACCGAGACTTTTATTGAATACTTTCCGGTGTCGAGATAAGACTTGACGTTTAGCGTAAAATCACTATATCTGCGCTGACACTGAGGGGTTGTGACGAGGCCTGTAACGGCCCGTTAGAGCTATCCGTTACCCCGGTGTGATGACGGTAATACCTGAGGTGTAAGGAGTAACGACGGCGATTAGCGCCTGAAGGACGACTGATTCCACTCGATCTGCGGTGACGTCACCACCACGCTCGAGATACGACTTTTTTATCATTTTAACATAACATTAGCACATGTGTGTATTTAATCGTCCATTCACACTTTTCCCCGCTTTTATCGTGGAAAATATTGAAAATACTTGTTACTTTGCCATTTTAGTCAAATTAATTGGTAAACATTGAAGGATGGAACCGATTTCGATTTTTATCGGTTATTGGAAGTAAATGTTCTTGTCTGAGATAATCAAATCATAAGAACTTAATCTTTATCACAACTTACGCAAGATAACCTTATGTAAATATTTGTTTTTAGACATTTTTATTTGGGAAACATTTCATTTTACTATAATTTGTATATTTCGGTATTTTCATTGGATAGTGCCAGTTACTATGTATGATGTGATGATTTTTCAATAAAAGAAGTATACTTCTTTATAATTTTTCCACTGTAAAAGCTTTGAATGGGAAAAAAACGCTTTTCATCCAGACTCGCAAGTTAGTTCGGCCTCTTATTTTCTTTATAACATATTCGCACTTTTTTTCAGAGTTCTCCTTTTTATCCGCGATCGAACATGACATTGAATTCATCATGCGACCCATTTACGGAATCTCCAGGGTAAAAAATTCCGTTCACCGTCTAGAAAAATGCTTTTATAAAACACTTTCTTGGATACTCTTGCCATGCTTGCTTTGACGTTCACTTTGAATCTATTTTAAAATACTTGTCCTACTTACGATTAAGTTTTAAAAGACGCGTTTATAATGGATAAATATGAAACATTATATATATGTATCCATAAAAAAGTATAATAGTTTTGATACCAACCCTAATGTAAGGACCAAAATATTCTTATTCCAAACAGTGTTGAACTCCAAAATGTTCTTGAAAACTCAACACAGTGGCACTTCAACACACCTTTGTGAAAAGTGATGTCAAGTCATTAAAAAATGTCCATAACCTAACCCAACCTATTTTAGAATAGTTTTCTTTTTTCATCACTTTTCATGACTTTATACCACTTTTCAAAGGTGTGCCACTTGTGTTGAGTTGTCCGGTCACCTCTGAATGCAGTATAAACATGCCACGATCAAGTATCTTAACTACTGGTTGGTAAAGGCATGTTTTTCTTATTATTCGTTAGTTATAAATTAACTACCTCTCTGTGATAATATTACGTACTTGCGTAGGGTTGTACATTTTTTTCGAAAACCACCTTTGATGGCAAGAAGAACAAGACATAATCCCTAGATTATGAAGAAGAAAAATAATAACGTAGTGGTTTTTATAGTTGTGTACCTACATAATTCATTACGTATTACCTCGCAATATTTTTTTATTATCTCTATAATAATATATATTCTTTTAAAGTTGACGTGAGATTTTTATTGACCCCCCCTCAATTTAAACGGGATGATGATTTTGAGCTCACGTAATTAATGTATGACTCTTTACGAAGATACCAGGATACTATATAAAACATCTAAATCTTTCCTTACATATGAAAATTTCATTCAATTCGCTTTGTCTTCTATCTTAAATTTGAGTTAATTTCCTCCTGTTTGCTTCATTATCATAGAACATTTCCAATTACTTACCATTGGCAAAACCAAAGTCTCCGGATAATTCTCGCCAAATTAGTGCTACGTCATTCCAAAGAGAACCCGGGGGTATATTCTCGACTTAACAAATGAGACACATTATCGTTCCCAGAGCGTAGTTTTATTCCGGCGAAAATTTTCTTTATTACGTCAAACAACCGGCAAACTAAAAACTACCCCGAGTCACAATAAAAACAATATTTTACAAATTTCACATGTTTATTTTTATATCAAAACAATTTCACATGTTTATTTTTGTTTGACTCAAAAAATCGTCTTTAAAATATATTTGATCTAATGTTTTCTTATCTTAACCCATCTGCGAATACATCCTTTATTATTTTATCATCCAATTTCAAAGTCAAAACAATCTGTGTTTATGTGTTTTACGGTTTTGTTGACATTATTTTATACGGTTATCGGGGCATGTTATTTTAACTTTATGGTCAATGTCGCGTTTCGATTACAGTAAGCGAAATAAACTATGTATTTCTTGAATTATCATATTATACCTGATTCGCCCGTTGCGCTTATTTTGTTACAATTAGTTTATGTATTTATAAAAAAATAAGTAGTCTGAGTAATATTTTAATACATATATTATTGTTCATATATATTATTTTCTAGTCCCTATAAGATTTGTGAAACAAGCTACGCGGCATTTGTTTTTCGGTCTCTTCAATACCCGCATTACCCCTCAGACCTCCACCATATTACGTCGTTACGTCAGATTATTTGCGCTTTTTTATTTATTTATTTAATGCCCAGAGGGCTTTTACATGTTTGGCAGTACAATTAATTCATGACAGATAATTTTGAAACAGATAGAGAAATATTAAAAATAAAATTAGATAAAAAATGCACACAAGTCAAAATATAAAAAAAATACAGATGTGTTTAGGAATAATGGAATATATTTTTTACAAGATCCACAAAACTCACTCACTCAAGTTGATATTAAATATATTAAATATATCAACATCAACTAAGTACTGATTTCCCATATTGTGAAATCGTTGTATCGGAGAGTGGGCAATGTAGTTCCGCTTATGAATGCTGCAGTAGAATAGTGCATTTTGTCGTGTTGTTGATGTGGGTATTCGTAAGTTTATGAGTTGCAATAAAATCCAAATTAATGGAATATTTGTGAATGTATCCGAAAACCAAAAACTTTTCTTGAAAGGTGATGAAATACTCTTTCAAATTTACTGATAGAAAGAAATATTTAGTTTTTTAAATACAAAATTATTGAACGCAAACTTTAAAAAGCTTAAAAAATGACTTTCTTTTCTTACTAAAATTACTGATAACGAAAAAAATATAAAAGTCTCTACATGCTTTATTTGACAAATGTATTATAAGCGTTATTGTCACCTTACTTTTTTGTCATTTCATGTAAAAATAATTAATAAAAAATTCACGAAGTTAAATTTTTTTTTTCAAATTTCCGTCGGAAACTTCGGTTACATAAAGATGTACATTTTGATTATTTTGTGGTTAAATTTTAGATTTGAATATAAAACGTTGTGTTTTCCCTTTCTAACACCGTTTAGATAATATCTAACCATGATAGTAAGGGAGACACAACGATTTCAATGAGACCTAAATAGGTCCAATACTTCACTTTTCGGAACAACTCAAATGAGTTGTTCCGAAAAGTGAACTAAATAGCCTGAGGGTTAATAAATCCCTTCCTACAGTCCCTATCTTAACCCGCCTCACAACGCTGCCAAACTGGGTGGCGTCATAATTCCCCTGTCTTTTTTCTGTACTACAGACAAGGGCGCTCTTGTGAGGTGTCAAATAAAAAATAATTTTTTAGGTCGTCTCGAATACTTTCATATTTTCCTTAGAGTGTATATGTCAAAAACCTCCTTTTTTGACATCGTTGTAAAATGTTATGATTACAACAATGAAGTCGGGATTGACAGCGAAAACCATAAAAGCTTTCATATGTCGCTTCGTTTCAATTAGCCCTGGTTTGTTGGGCTGAAATTCATGAATTCTCCTATTTTAATCAGTCTAATGGGTTTGTCACGAGGCGCGTGGGTCATATTACTTTAGCACGCTACTGTATTTTTTTTTCTATATGATAGCGGCATTTTTAAGAGAACCCAAAACAAGTATTTTACTAACACTATAAAAACAACCTCATAGCCGTAGAAAGCATTCCGAAATTACCGCCAACGGGAAAGGAGTTTAACTATACTATTTTTTTTACTTCCCCGTGTGTAAGTCGTAAATATTTTTCAATTGCTCTTTGTATTCGCATACATATTTTTATTCGTTCTATTCATCTCAATATCTTTCCTTTGTAGACTATTACGGAAAACAATTTTCAAGGTGTTTTGCATGAAGCATTTTGTGAAAGAATTTAGTGAACTTTTCTTCCAAGACTTTTACGTATACATATTTAGAGAGTTGGTATGTGTATGTCGTAAGCCGATCGTAAAATCAGGCAAATCTTGATGTGCCTAGCCACATCGTGAAGTGCCTGAGGAGCATCATGATACGACATGTATAAAGAGGAGGTTCTACGTACTGTTAATATAATATAAGAGTATATAATTTGTTCTGTGACAGTGACGTTCCTCTTGTCTTGAATCTCCACGTTCCTTACACGATCATACATTTTAATATATCTAAAACTAGATTACCCGGCCACGCGTTGCTGTGGCTAACGAAAGACAATGCCACCTTCTGGATGGTTACCCAACCTTTATAACCAAGTGTTTTTTTTTTGATAAATAACTCATACCGCCATTTGTTAATTTGCGTACAAATCAAACCCACACCGTCCGCTTGCCGGCCCGCTGGTCCACCACATTCAGATATATTATATATTTCACCCAATTTACACAAAACCTTGAAAAATTATATACCTAAACCTTCCTTATGAATCACACTGTCTATTGGTAAAAACCGCGTGAAAATCCGTTTTCACCAATAGATAGTAATAATAATAATAACGTGGTATTTATTTAGCGCAGTTTTGTAATATTTCACTTCAAGTGCGCTTAATTATAATAAACTTAAAATTAATCCTATAGTGTTCCTTACGAGTCCTTACAAAATACAAAATTGATTAAATAATGTGAAACAAAGAATATACAGTATATACAAAGAATTCTTAAAACTAAATTATAATAAAGAATAGGAGGCAGTTTACGCTTAGAAATAATAATAACAGAGTGCACAGAGTAACAGTGTGAAACAATGAATATACAATATATACAAAGCAATTCCTAAAGAACATTATTAACAAAAAGAATCATTAAAACTAAATTATAATAGAGAATAAGAGGCAGTTTACGTTTAGAAATAATAATAACAGAGTGCACATAAAACTATAGTAAGGAGCAGTGGCGGCTCGTGACTTTTGGGTGTGCTAGGGGGCTAATATTAAAAAATGGCATCATGGATGTTGTATGCGAAAAATATTTTTTTTTTTTCAAAAATCTGTGTTTTGTATTAAGATTTTTCAGGAAATCGGTGCGGCACACCGCCAAACTGAAACTTCCTGAATCTTTTCATACAAAAAACTGATTTTCAAAAAAAAAACTTTTTTTTTCGGCTACAACAACATCAATAATGCCATTTTTTTAATATCAGCACTCTAGCACACCCAAAAGTCACGAGCCGCCACTGGTAAGGAGGTAATCGAAACCAAACAATTACCAGAAACTTGAGGAACATGGCTTATAATAGTAGATTGAAAACGAGTTAAAATAGTGTGATTAGTTTCGTTCAGTAGCTTTTGAGTTTATCGCGAACAGACAAACAGACGCGGCGGAGGACTTTAATTTATAATATGCACATGCAGAGATTTCCTTCTGACGTGTGACCAAATGATTGCGTTATAATATAATACATTATTTTTAACTAACTATTAATAAAAGTATAATACTGTGAATAACCTTTTTTAATATTACTTTTAAGTCTTCATCATAATTTTTTCATTATTGTCTATTTTATTATGTTTTTCTTGAGTTAATTAATTTTCTTTAACTAATTAAATTTATTTAAACTAAATTTCTTAATCTAACTCTTAATCTAATTAATTTTCTTAATCCAATTAATTTTCTTTAGCTAATTTAATTTCTTAGGCCATTTTAATCTTTTAAGCTAATTTTAAAACAACCAACATTGACATTTGAAGCTTCTGTTTACGTTCGCATTTCTACTCGTGCTTTTAATGAATTCCATTTTCTAACTGGTGAGACGTCTGCTTCCAAATTAGAACCCAACAGAACCGATGTAACACGTTGAATAGTTTGCCGTCGTAGTTCTAAAAATACTGACTTCTGAACCAGATACAACCGGCCCTAAGCTCCTGGCCTTTTCGGCCACGTTACTGTGCGAAAAGTTTCGAGGCTAATTTCATCGTTTCGTTGTTCCCTGCGCCAACAAACTCACCTCGACGCATTCGAGCATGGTTCAACGAAGTGGATAAGATTATGAAAGTAAAAATCTGGTTCGACACAAACCTTCTTACAATCAAAGCAAAAAAACAGTTTATATTCCTTTTTCAATAAATAAATCCAAAACTTATCTCAACATTAATATAATTATACACAACAAAAAATGTAACAAAGATGTCTGTAATAATTCATGCACCATAATATTAAATCATGCAACTGAAATAAAGTACCTCGGTGTAATTGAAGACCAACATATGAAATGGAACAGACACATATGTGAACTTGTTAAGCGCATTAGGAAATGTATCTATATATTCTTTAGGTTAAGAAATATTCTCAAATTAAACAACCTAAAAAAAGTCTATTACGCATTACTCCAATCACTAATTCAGTATGGAATCATTGGATGGGGAGGTGCATATGAAAAAATTGTCAGTCCTGTAAAAGTGGTACAAAAACTTATTATTAAAGTAATTTTTAAAAAACAACCAACATTCCCTTCAGCACCATTGTTCAAAATCTTCGAAATACCAAAAATTGAAGACCTCTATAAAAAAGATTCAATACTACAAATATTCAAAGAAAGTGTAACTAAAAAATGTAATCTCAACTCATCATTAAGGCATAAATTTAACATCCAAATTCCTCTTTTTTCAACACAACAAATGCACAATAATTATATTTACAAAGGCATAAAATATTTTAATAGTCTTCCTGAAGAAATAAAAAAAATAACAAATTTCGTATCATTCAAGAAAAAGGTCATATTAATCTTTAAAAAAAATCAACAACCATAACATCACCAATCAAAATGTTATAACTTCAATTCATGTCATATCAAAAATTAACATCACAACATAGTTTGTATTTATTGTATGCACTAAGTAAAATGTATGTTATAAAAATGAAATAATAGTAGTTTATATATTATATTTATATATAGTTTATATTTATTGTATTCTGTAAGTAAAATGTATGTTATAAAAATGAAATAGTTGTAAAATAACTCCTACGCCAAGCTCAAGAGCTATTACTCTTCATTGGCCTAGAAATTCATTAAATCATGTTCTTTTCATTAAATAAATTTAAATTAAAAAATTTAAAAAATTAAATAAATGGTGAAAGCTGTCTGACGTTTTGCTTGTGTATTTATTTGTCGGAGAAATATTGGGATAGTTTAATTATCAAACATTTTGCAGTTTTAAGCTCACAATACAAAGAATATTATCTGTCTTGTCTTATTTCGTTTTTGGGTTACCACGTGGTATTCGCATTTTGGTTAAGGGACTTTAACCAGCCAGCGGCCGAGAATCCAAATTTCGTCGAAAGATGTTCTTACGATCGTACAAGGCGGTTCCAATGAGAAAGATTAATTATTCTCCGTACCAGCTTTTAAAAATTATAACTCAATGTCGATTTTATTTTATTCAAAATTTGCTTTATTTTATACCTACATCCAAAAATGCTGAAACGCGTGACAAAACTGTTAAATTTATGTACTTTTTGTTTTAACCAAACTGGAGTATTTTCGTCACAAAACACGTGCCCGGATCTTTTTTTAATGATTTTATTTAAACTAAAATTAAAATTCTGAAACTTAGCTTTCCCAGATAATTTATCGATTTATTTTACTGCGTGATTATACGATTTGAAATGTGTGTTGTATAATACAAAATTTTGTTTGAAAATTTAACAAATCTGCCAACGACCTATGGTAAAACCTTATTGTACTAAAAATAAACATTTTTTCTCAAATTTTAAAACATATCTTTACTAGATAAAAAGAACAATCTTTCGAAATCAATTTATAATTTTTTGTGAAAAAAAGTCAATGCGTCTAAAATTTGATTTTAAAGTGACATATTTCCGGTTTTCTCTAGTTATTCCCTCTTAACGTCATGAAGCTGAAAAAAGTGTCAAAATTAAAGGGGAGATAATGATTGGGACGTATCTGCCTGTTAACGTTAAGTTGATAGTTAATATTAAATACAAAGTTTCGACGCCTTTTCTTTACGTGGTCCCCCACTGCCCGAAATTTAAGGAAATGGGGATAGAAAGATTAGGAAGTACCTGACTATTCAGATCTATTATTAAACACGGTTAAAGCTATTTCACTGATTTCGACTAGTACTGATTTCGATTCGGTTTTTCGACTTTTCGATTCTGAATTATGGCCTTTTACTGGGTCGATACTGACAGTATCTACCGTTCTTGAACGTGCTGTAAATGTAAAATACCCTTTTAAATTTGCTCATGATCCTGAGCCATGCATGTCGTCCGACCTGATGCGTGTCATGAAGCTTTGTTTCCGCAAGGACCGGCAGATATTTGAACATCGGATATGTAAACCACTAAGGTATAAGGTCTTCTTATCTTCTTTCTCAAGTCCTCGTCTCTTCCCTAACCGCCTTCAATATATCTTCAAAATTGAAGATATCTCCTCAACATTCAAGCCATTATATCGTCTAATAGAGTGCCGAGTGTTTCAGATTGACGGCGATTAAAATGTCTTTATAATGTGGCTATTGATGTCGGCACTAAACCGGGACTAAATTATCTGATGACAGTGGGTGGTGGTAGGACGGACCAAGTCATTTACTTACCCCCTGCCCCGTGGGTGCCCTTTCAACCTGTTTATTTATAGGCTTCGATCCATCAACGTTTTCTCACTGCGATCATTTTTTGTCGCGCATTGACAGAGATTTATACACCCTCTTGTAGTAACTTAAATACACTCGGATACTGTATTATAATTCTGAAGGCAGCCCCTGTAATTTCTAGTAATAAAAAAATAATCTGATATCTTTTAGCAATTTTCGCATAATTCAAACATTTATCTTCAACTGTTTTACGGCGTAAAGGAATGAATAAAAATATCAGAATTCGACCGTCTTACATAATTCATAGAAACGATGTTCATAACAGTAGTTAAATATATTTCGAGAATTTCTGACTGAAAAGTTGTTAAAATTTATAAACGCCTGAGCTCATCTTTTGATAGTTTTATTTTACTTTGTAGTTAAAATAGTTACTCTTTATGGACATAACCGCCTACGCCCAATTTCCATCACTTTTTTGTCGTATTGTACAATTGGAAATTAGGAAACTTCGGATTTTGACTTTTTTATTGTTTTGTGGATATTTAAAAAATATTGATCAAAATTCAGAATTAATCATTCACATAAAAAAAAGATTTTACTATGCAATTTAAAAATTATTATCTACTTTGACCTAAAAAAATCTTTATGATTTAATAGTGGTGCAATTTTCTTGACCCCATATTATCGTTCGAGAGATTTACAGCTACAGATTTTCTTGTATTCTGCTCTCTAATAGAAATTTGTATAATTGTGTAACATGTTTCGTTTGGAAGATTCTTAGGCACGCCACAAACATCAGTTTTTTAAAAATCTGATTGTCTGATCAGACAAAATTCGATTGTAAAATTGGCGTGGCCCCGGTATTATAACCAATCGGGTTTCGAATCGATTTTTGTCTGATCAGACAATCGGATGGAAAAATCTAATGTGTGCGGCCAGGCTAACCCTTGTGCTGTTATTTAAGTATTTTCTCCTAATTTGTTTAATGGCTTGTTAAGTCTTATATTTTTAAAAATGGACAGTTATTTAAATTACACTTTCCATTAAAATTAAGCGGAAGTTACTAATAACGTCCTAATCGTAGAATAAAGAATCTTAACATTAATTTGAATTATTTTTTTACACTTTTTCCATACAGGAAGCCCTGAGGACAATAATTCCCATCAGGGCCTATGTCATCTTTGGGGATGCTGTGTGGAGGGTCTTTAAATGGTTCCCCGGGCGGCGGTACCGTTACAGTGCTGTTACATGACAATTGAATGCGATAATGTGCCAGTGGCTTAGTACCCTTTTTTTCTAGACCATTTAGCAAGCGGCCTTTCTCTTACACTTGCCTAAAATTGTATATTGCCATCCCATTTGAATTTTGTAATCATTGTGAAATACAGTTTTGTATGAAAATATAGGCCGAAATCAGGCCTATAATTGGATCACGAAACACGCCCACAAGGCACATTTTGATATTCTTTATCCTATGGTCCTGACCCTCTGATTAGTTGACATTAAAAGTTATGTACCTGCGTGTTTCGTGCTTCCTGGGCTAGAACCAAGAAAACTCAGTGGAAATAAATCGAGTTATTGTCAATTGAAATCTCCAGTATTTCCCGTAAGATGTACCCGAACCTGTTTCCTGATTCGTTCCGTCAAAATTAAAAGTTTTCTTTGATGTTATAAAGGTCGAATACCTCGTTTCTGAATTACGCACAAGAGAATAACTAAATATGTCATTAAGATTTGAAAAGATAAATTGTTCATTTTACTAAGAAATCTCATGAATACGTAAAATCATTAAGTAAGCTATTCAAGAAGAATTTCCATCAGCCAGTGGTAAAATATATAAATAAATTTATCTCGGCCGGCGCGGCGTAGTCCAGCGGTAAGGCTCTTGACTCGCACTCCGAAGGTCGCGGGATCGAATCCCGGCGTGGCAAGTGTTATTCACAATTTATTCATTTAAAATAATATATAGTATATTTGCGGCACGTTCCGGAGTTGAAGATACTCTCAGTATCGCCCTGGTGTAAAACCACCATTCAGAATTGAAACGTTGCTTAAAATGGCTTTAGCCGTGTTTGGTGACCAGATCTGAATAGCCAGGTACCTCCACACCTTCCTCTTCCCTATGTCCTTCCCCTCCCCACTACCTTCAGCCTCATAACATACCCCAATTGGGGATGCCATAGTCCCACTGGCTCCAGACGGGAGCAGTTGGGACTCTTGTGCAATACTCATGTAAAAATAAAAAATGAAGATCTGTTATTAAAATTTAGATTATGATTTATAGCGGAGTTGTTTGAATCTGTTTTTATTTTATATACATTAACCCCACACTGTAGGCCCGTAAGCAAAATATTTTCCCTCAGGGCCTTTGTCATACTTGGGGATACTGTGTGGAGAGTCTTTTTAAGGAGAGGAAGGAGAGGACGTTTTGGGAACGAAAAAGTTTTGAAGAGTGAGTACGAATCTAGGGATCAATGTGACCAGGAGTGACTGACGTATGAATCGATCCCTCCCGCGACGGTACAAGACGATGGGTCGAAAGAGACCAGCTGGAGAGGTCAGAGGGTCTACCCAAACCGTCTCCCGATCCGGCCCGCCACGCAGTATATGGACAAACGCGTCTGCCGCCAAGACATAGACGAACCCGTGCGAACCGCTTGGGGTGACCTATAGCAGAGTTGTTGATTGTCCAATAAATGGTTCCCGGTGCGGCGGTACCTATATCCACCTCAAAAATGAATTGCGAAATGAAACAAACTTAAAGTTTATTAAGTCTTCTTTGTTTTTATTCTGGTTTCCTTGTAAAAGACGTCGTGTTTCTTTTAACATCTGTATTCAATTATTCACTTTCTTGCGTTTCAATATTTATTGTAGCTCTTAATAAACAGAAATGCTTGGAACTTCTCGGAACCTTCCTTTACTTTACCTCTCTTGGAATGTATTATGGTAGATATCTGAAAAATTCCCGCACTTTAATATTCATTTCCAAAAAAAAAAATTTGCACTAAAACCCCTTAATTTTTTTATTTTATATTTATTTGCGATTTCTGTTTTCATACAATAAATCACGGGCGTAGCCGGGGGGGGGGTTCAAACCTCCCCCGAAATGTTAAGATATCAACATCAATAATATTAAAATAAGGAGAATGTTATTTTTAACACTGACATCTCAAAATGATATTATGTATCTAAAAGGATAAATGGGGACCTCTGAAAGAAAAAAAAAATTAACTTGCAAGTTCCGTTTTTTCGGTGATTGCGGTTGATTTTTATTTTGCAAAGTGATTTTTATTTGAAATTATTATTTCACTTAGCAAAAAGTGTTTAATAAACATATAACCGGATTAGTGTTACAGTCAGGTAAATACATACTTGCAAAAATGTGATTATTTGAATAATTTGACTGCTTAAAATGTTTTAACATGTACAACTAACGTTTATTATGTACTAGATTTTTCTCGCGGCTTCGCTCGCATGGCATTAGGGGATTTCCACTCAGCCTCCTCCACCTTCCCTCTCCCCACTCCACTCCCCCCATCAATCCCCCTCCCCCTCCACCCACCCCTCCCCCCACTCCACTCCCCCCCCATCAACCTCCTTCGCCCCACCCCCTACCCCTCCCAACAACCTCCTCCATCCTTCCCCTTTCCCCTTCCTTCCCTCCCCCTTCTCCCTCCCTTAACCCCCTTCCCCCCACCCTCCTCCCCCTCCCTTTCCCCCGCCCCACTCCCCCCACTCACCTCTCGCATTCCACACATTCATTCCCGATACATTCAGTTTTCAAACTGCTCGCATGCCACCTGTTATAATTTCTTATACAAAATTCATAATGCCAGAACTCAACTTCGGGTTTATGCGCACATTTTGGTGATTCATTTTTATAGATAGTTATTAAGTACGAATTATTATTCTTCTTTTTATATTCTACCAAAAAATCCAGTACGGCAGTTTTATACTTAAAAAATGCGATACCTGTCTATCCAATTAAAACAATAATTGTTGTGTGACATTATGCCAAAATTTGAGAATGACATTTTGCAAAACAAAGATTCTTAAATAAAAATTCTATTTTAGAAAATATTTAAGCGAATTTATTTGAAGTACCTACTTCCCTAATAATTTGAATCGATTAAAGAATTATAGATATCTTACTAATCGTGCCACCTATTGCAATTTTTCATACAAATTTCGTAATGCCAGAGCTCTGAGCTATAGCCTATGTGTTCATATTATTGTAAAGTTTCATTAAAATCCATTCTGTAAAGTAGGAATTAGTATTTTATACATATTTGAATTTTAACATCAAAGGGATGTCCATGGTAACCTAATTTTAAAAAAACATCTTTTCCAAGGCGACAATTGGCGTTTGCAATAAATTGATTTTGTTAGCGACAGAAAACCTATGATAAATAATTTCATAACGCCAGAGATTATTCATAACGCCAGAGCTTACCAATATATATATAGCCTATAGATCTCGCAAACAATGTAGCTTACTATTAGTGAAACAATTTTTAAAATATATTCAGTAGTTTTTGCGTGAAAGAGTAACAAACATACATCCATACAAACTTTCACCTTTATAATATTAGTAGGATTTTGTTTTGAAAAGTTTTATTTTCTATATACATTTGTTACTTAAATTTTATTAAAAAAATGAAGTAACCAATGTACATAGAAAATAAAGTTTTCAACACAAATACGAAGTCCGACAATAACCCCCCCCCCCCCCCCCCCCTCTCCCCACACGAGTTTTGATTTGCCAAGGTTGTGGTATATAATATAAAGGTGATTGCATGCACTTTCAGTAGTTTTATTTTTCTGAACCCCCCCCCCCCCTTCCGAAACTAAAACCTGGCTAAGCCCGTGCAATAATTATTACATGTTTGTAGTCTATTATAAAGTAAACAATCACAATTGACACTCCTCGCTATAAATATACATAATTTTTGGGTTTGGTCGTAGTAATATTTTAAGTGGGTGACTGAAAACAATGGCAATGCGGGTTTCCATCCCGCGACAAAATATCCACTAAAACCTAATCTAACCTAACCTAACTTTATTCAGGATGTTTTTCCCATTTTTTGGTAGGTTTTTAGTAGATATTTTGTTGGAAGATGATTTTGTCTGGGATATTTGGTCTCGGGTTGAAAAGACGCGGAACAGAAAACAATATTCAAGTTTTTTAATATATATTTTATACACATGTACCTACAACCTACATACATATACAAATACCGACCGGTCAGTGGTTGAGTGGACATCGCGTTTCGGTCCCACCCAAGCGTTCCGTGTTCGATTCATCGGCTGGCTAAGTCCTCCATCACGACTCAAGCAACATTTTCGGCTTACTGTGGTGGTAGTAGGAGATTTTCAAATATTGTCGGGTTATTCGTAACCCGCGAATGTTTGTCTTTCTTTTTTAAAAAAAATATTTTAAAAAAATATGTGTAAGTATATTAAATACTAGCTGGTACCCGGCATGCGTTGCTATACCATTTAATAAAGAAATTGTTTCTCCCTGCATGTCCTTTCCCATTCGTCCCGTTCCCCTTCCTCTCCCGCGTCCCCTTCCCCTCTCGCGTCCCCACTCAGCCTTCTCCACCTTCCCTCTCCCCATACCATTCCCCCCCCTTCCACCGTCCCGTGGACCCCCCTCCCGAATTCCTCTCCTCCCTCCAGGTTCCCCTCCCTCCTTCCTGGTTCCCCTTCTCCCCCTCCTGCGAACCCTCTACCCGAGTTCCCTTCCTCTTCCCCCCTCCCGCATTCCATACATTCAGTCCCGGTACATTCAGTTTTCAAACAGCTCGCGTGCCACCTATTGCAATTTTTTTACACAAATTTCATAATGCCTGAGGTCACCAGTAGTGTTATGCAAACCTTGTCCTGACAATAACGAACACAAAAAAAAGAATTATCCGATTTGGTGCAGTCGTTCGGAAGTTATGCGCGTACATACATTTCGGCGATTTATTTTTATTTATATAGAAAGATACATAGATTACGTACTGACCATAAATCCATATATAATTGTAACAGTTCCAATAGCGCCCAAAGGGAAGGATATAAACCGTTTCTGCCAACCTTTTTACCAGTTTTGGTTAGTTCGACTGACAGGACTGGGGGTTGGCGAGAGGGGGTGGGGAATGTAGGCTTGACCCTAGGCGACTCAGTATGACTCGGGGTCAATTCATTAACTGGGTTTCTTACAAGAGCAAAAGGGAGCTCTCAATTTATGAAAAAAACTTTGCTTACGTCTTTTCCTCTTCTGTTGTATTCTAAGACTGTATTGTACTGACATTAACGTAAAAGAGTTTATGCACCCTTCGTGTATTTTTCTAAATATACGATTCCCGATGTGCTCCTCATAAACGAAAAATTCTTGAATTTTTTTAAATGTGTAATCCTTAGTACATAGACCTAAAACAAAACATATATCATCCGTATTATACCTTATTATTATTAGTCTGCCACCGTATTTGCGTATTTAACCAATATGAATATGGACAAACGAAGAATCAGGTTTTTATACGAACGTAACTTTTTATTCATGCTCATATTGCGTATTTACGGGCACAAAATAATTCATCTTAATATTGTACAGTGTACAGCACAACTTCCTAAAAGGGTTTTTTCTAAAATAAATAAATTACCGCCATCTTTGAACGAGCAGGTTATGAATTATTTTTAATTTAATTGTTTATTTTTAGTCTGTTCTTTACTTTAGGTATCTAGACTTTTTAAAATCTTTTCTTTGTATTTTTTGTACGTATTATATGTGTTGATACATTTTGTTCCTATCATATTTTTTTATATTATATTATTAGCTATAGAGCAAATATAGATAAATTGAATGAATTGTACGTTTTGCTGAAAAAACAACAAGTATTGTTTTTATTCTTATTATGTACATTTTTATAGGCTAATGTAATTAAGACTTGTTATATGTAAAAACCCCACGGTCATAAATAAATAATGTTATATTGTTGATTGATTAATAGGTAGTTGTAATTTGTTAGTTCCAGGTTCTCAAATTGCTTTTCATAAAAGCTCTAATTATACTACATATACGAGTGTGTCTGTCTAATTATTTTGTTGTTACATTTGAATACATAAAGTTTCTATTTCATTTATGAAGCCCCCGTAATTTATCAAAAACTTCATTATAAAACTAATATTATACTTTAAAAAACCGTCTTAAGTGGAGTCTCTTAGAAGGACCTTGTGGGATACTTTCTATGCATTAATTATTATCGTTTTACACAAAATGTGAAGTCTATCAGTTAAGAAATTCGTGTGACCATAGCTACCAGTATTATATTAACAAGAGGTTCCCATGGTTCAGCAGATCACTGAAATGAATCGTCTCTCGGGATGACGTGGCTCCAGGGTGACATTGGGTGTCAAAGTTACCCCCACATAATCTGCTGAATACGACCCACCTCTATATCACATTGTGTTTCACTACACTAGCACGTGTCAAGCTTGACGTTATTTTTCTGCTCTTGTGATGGATTAGTCACAACTTTTAGCAAATGTGATACTCGTACATTAACAAGGCCAGTAGCTTTGAAAGCATTATATTTACCGACCACATTGTACCTATTGTTTGACTATAATTAATTAAGAAAATATCTTATAACTTTTGAATATTGTATTAGTATAGGAGCAGCAACAAAGAGTCCCAGCTGTCTGGAGCTAGAGAGACTACGGCATTCCCAATTGGAGTATGTTATGAGTCTGAAGGTAGGGGGCAGGGAAAGGAGGTGATAAATGGTAAGTTGGGGAAGTATCTGGCTATTTAGATCCGGTCACTAAACACACCCAATTGGGGTATGTTGTGAGTCTGAAGGTAGAGGGCAGGGGAAGGAGATGATAAATAGGAAGGTGGGGAAGTATCTTGCTATTTAGATCTGTTCAAAGTTTTTAGTTAAATTATTTATTTAAACATAAGTATTGTGCCTACACAATTATTTATCAGTCGCCAAGAATATTTAGTTTTTTCAAAATATTTTTATGGTATGTCATTATCTGAATTCCCGAACAAGCATTACGATACATGCTAGGCCATTAGGTTTATTGCCAAGAAAACATTAGTCGGTTGACATTAAAAATAGTTTCAGAACTTTGAAAATATTATTCTTTCACTTCGAAAAGCTTCCATGTGAAAGCTTTCTGCAATTTGCCCGGTTAACCATAAAATTCCTCTTTATAAAATCATGTTGGCGTATCGTAACTGTTAGAACCAGTGGATAAATTCATCTCTATGGCTTTATGTTGGTATTACTAAAATTGTTTGCGTTAGTCGGGTTCTTATTTCTATAAGCCACCCTTATTGAATAAGGTTTAACAGCAAGTAGAAGAGTTAGAGTAATCATGGGCCCTCCCTGGCCAGGGGCCCGTGGTGTGGGGCCGAGAAAATAAAAGCCTTTTCCTATTACGATATTTATATTGATATTCTTCTTCAATCAAGTATTATTGAAGGCGAAATCATTTAGCCCTGGCAATTTTAGTTATTTTTACCGGTATATTTTTTTATAAATTTCGTTCAAAATTTATTAAAGGATAGTATGGAGGTGGGTTCCATGTCAACTCAGAATGAAACTAACTCAGAAACACCTCAGAAAAGTCATTAAGAGCTATGAAAAAATAATTTTAAAATAGCCGGTAAACTAACTTAACCTATTTAACCAATTTTTTATCATCACTCTGAATGACCTTTCTGAGGTGCTTCTGAGTTGTCCGGTCACCATGAAAGTGTATTGGTTGCTTTAATTATGGTGTACCTACATATTTTTTTAGACAAGCAACTTTTTATGTTAATCATTTCAATTTTTAAAACTTTTGTTTGTTTTTATACTTCTTTTATATGTTAGTATTGTTTTTTTTAGCATTAAATTTATAAATTCAATTTTTTATTACAAATTATTTCCGCGTTGGTATTTGTATAATTTTATAAAATATAAACATATTATAAAACTAACCTAATTGTAATCGGTTAGGTTGAATGAAATTTTCAAGGTGAATTACGAAGAAACTGTAAATTTACATTGTTCATTTTTATTTTAACCACCTGTTCCAACCTCCAATTTTGCACACCATTTCTCGCGAAGAGCTCGAGTACCGCCCAAGAGTCACCAAACAGTCTCCCTTAAGCCGCCCTCAACATCCTCACCTCGGCCGCGTCGGAAGACGTCTGAATTCTGAATTAAGTCAGAAAGCGTGCTCCTACGTAGTACACGTGTCCCGCTCGTTACACGCCACGCCACCACGCCACCACGCCACCACGCCACTCCTCCACGCGACCTTGAGCTTGAGCCCGTAAGCCGAAAGCCTCTAATAAATAGGGTTGCTATTCTGCTCTCAATTGCGGCACTGAGATGTGTAGGAGTTGTTTTACAATCTTGCGTCGTATTTTCTCTACAGCTTAAGGGACTAATTTTTCTAAGATATACTATATATGTTTTTACGCCACAATTTTGACCAAATTATTTTGCCTTACCTTGTTTGCTAACCTCTCTTATTTTCTAATAAATCTGGCATTGGAAATAATTACTCTAGAAATCTCTTTATGTCTCAACTTTCCCAAGTTCATGGGACTATGGCATCTATATTTTGAGAATATTTGTGAAACTTAAGCCTAAGAAATTGAGGGCAAAGGAGAAAGAAAGAAGAATTTTAACAATTTCCTTGCCCCTCTGGGCTGTGGGAGTATAGTTCACGCTTATTGTGGTCAATTACAAGGCGATCTTGTTGTCAATTAAAAAGTTATAATATATTTTTGTTCTGCTCTTTTTCTTTGCGGCTTAGTAAATTGTTTGCCTTTGAATACTTTGAAAGCAAACATTTGCGGTTCACAAACACAATTACTAATTAGATCTGGCCGAAAACAGAAACCAAATTAAACTGTAACAAGTATTTTTTTTATTGCGTTCTTTTTATGAACATTTTGATTAGTACGAGTATGAAACAAAAATATTTAAAAAATATGTTTTATTTTAAAGTGAAGTAATGCATGTATGATACGATGCGAATTTCAAATAGTATATACCTTCAGTAGATAAAACTTTTAAAATAAAATGTCAATTTGTCTTATTTTTTAATTTTCAGTCGATATTCCATTGTGCGTTATGGAAATTGAAATTCGAGCGAAAAAAAATTATGACTTCAAACCTAACATTTCAACAAATTTCCCAACATGATTTCTCATCACATTATTTATTTATTGAAACAAATTATTTGACAAAGTACAGAAAATCACATAAAATATAAGAAACAAAATATAGGTTACATAAAATATAAGAGTTGACACAAAATAGGTAACATAGAATGTAAGTTTAAATGGAAATAAAAATAGTTTATGAAGAAGGTGAATGTAGACGAATATTAATGTGAGTTAGTTATTATTATAAAAATAGTTTATGAAGAAGGTGAATGTAGACGAATAGTAATGTGAGTTAGTTATTATTATAAAAATAGTTTATGAAGAAGGTGAATGTAGACGAATAGTAATGTGAGTTAGTTATTATTATAAAAATAAATTCGAAAAGATTGTTGTTAATTTTGTTTGTAATTAGGAACCTTTATTACGCATATATAGTAGGTGTTTTGCGATATTATAAACATATTAATATTATAAACACAGTCTCGTGCGTACAGTCGAACAACTTTTTTTATGATCGTGGCGTTTATTAATTAAAAATTCATGCCTCAATACGCGTCTTATAAATCAATTGAATGTCATTGTTTGTCCCCCAAAGCTTTGACTGTCCTCGCAAACGAATTTACCTCCGTCAATTAACCACTTGTTAGGGAATAAAGGCCCGTGTATTGTGGGCACACATTGCGTATGTGGGCCGCGGGGCGGGGGTCAAACCACCTCAGCATTCGCCTTGACCTTATGGGTCCATTTAAGACACGAGGCGTATTTATTAAGATTTGTTTTCCTTTTCAAGGTTTATCCAAAGTTTTTTTAATTCGAAAGCTTGTTCTACTTCCTTTAGTTGGAGAGTTGGTGGTTACTAGAGAAGCTGATTTGTCTGGCATTCGAAAGCATCTGGCGTCGCGTCACTTTGTGCAGCACTGATATGCCCCCGAGGATCTGGTGGAGTGGATATCTGCTCTGTAGTTTAAACTTTTAAACACAATCCTTAGGGAAAGCACTTTCAATTCGTAATTTTGTTTAGTTTTAAACTTCGATCGTTTGGTTCCATTGACCAACAAAGTTTCCTTTGTTCTCGAAGCATTATCTCAAGAATATGTATTTAATTGCATCCCAACCCTCACAAGGCCCATTTTTAATACTAGTACTAGATGAGCTTGTGACAGTGGAAGTTTGGATGTTTCATTACTAGATCTTATTCTAGGTGGTTTATAACCTTCCTCTTTTTCTCCCCCGCCCTTGCCCCATCCCAATCCAACCTATGTAATATTAGGTTGCTATAGTCCTCCTGGCTTGTTTCTGGTCACTCTGGACGACTCTGTATATATCACGATATCTACACTTGTTATTGCCTTTGCGTTATTACTACGGAAGGAAAAGAGCACTTATTAAATTCCAATCGAAGTGTATTAATTTTGTATCCATCGGATTGGGATTTGCAAACTTGATTTGGGCGGAGTATCTGCTGTCGCCAACACGCAATAAGCCCCTCGCTAATATAATTAAAGGAACCAGAAGCCCCGTTAAGGGATGTCTACGCCCCGAGTGTAGTTTTTATAACCCGTCCAAGGCGACATCTGTACACAAAATTGGAAAACTTGACTCCCACCCCCCCTTCCCCTAGACCACACTTCAAGGCTTCTCAAATGAAACTAATATTTTTTACCTTATTTTCTACGCATTAGAATCATAATGCCGATAGATTCTCATTCGTTTTTTCTTTCGATGCAAAAATTGTATGTAAATAAATACATTATATACGTCGAATATTCATTAAACGAAATAAATATTCATATTTTATTGTTTCGCAATTTTTTTATGATAGATTCGTACTTCGGTATATAAAAAATGCAAATTATTTATATTCGGATTAGTATTTTCAATTATTAAAATGGATTTTCCTCACCACGAAAGGTTAAGAACATTGTTGTAGAACAGAAAAATTTGTCTACATCAACATATACAATAAACATTATTCAAGACGAAAATATGATATATTTTTTAATAAATTTTTATTTTTCGTTTAGAATAAATAAAAAAATCTACTTTGTCACTATTTTCATAGATTTCGACCTTTCGAATAAGATGTAGTTGGTATGTTGGACTTTTTATGATGTTCTTCGAAAAGTGCTTTTCATACTTTCAAGCTTTCTACCAAGAAAGCTGCAGTCATCTATCTACTGATTTTTTTTAAACCCTTTTCATTTTCTACCTTTACCAGTAATTGTTTTTAATGTGCAAACACTTCCGTGCCCTTATTTTATTTTCCGGGACGCTGGGTAATTAAGGAATTGAAACAATATTGTACAGGTATAAAAACGGTTTGGCCTTCTAAAATCCTTTGATGCTCCCTATAACGTCCTATAGTTAGAGTCCCTCTCCCTTTAGTGTGGTATATTCTATAGTTTGTTGTATTTAGAGATGAAAGCAACTCGGGGTACATGTTCCTATCATCTTCACCGTGTATACACCTAGAGATAGAGGCGTCACAGTCTCCTCAAAATTTCACTGTTGTTTAGTAGGATTTAAGGATTTTGTAAAGGTCGGGGCGTGTGTACGCTGAATATTATTAAAGTTAGACGCCACATCTCGCTGTTTGCTGCGCCTCTCCTCCCGCGTCCCGTGCCTGTGAGAGGGTGTCTTACAATGCCTGCGGAATACCTTAAACAAACCCCGTAAGATTGTCTCTTATACATTATTTACCGCCGCAAACAATCTGGATTTCGCTTCAATATTACAGTGTTCAATATCCTCTTACGAGGTTTAGGTTTCCCACAATATCTACCGTAAAGTCGTTCGCGTTTCGTTTTGTCAACTCTGAATCAATTTATTCATACGCTGACTCGATGCTTGGATGTGCAGCAAATAAATGTGAGTAGGTAAATATTAATGTTCCAAGGCTAGTAAAAAACCCTGGTATTCAATTATTCAACTCCGTTTGGGTATTTATTTTTAAACTCTGCAAATTAAATATTAGCTCGTCAAATAAACAGGTAATCAGTACAACTTTTCGGTATTGAGTGGAAATGTAATATGCATACTAGAACCTGCTTGTCAAACAAATGAGGTTTCCCTACATTATTTTGCTAGGCTTTCCTCGCATCGCATTTCTGTGTACACAGTGCTAGGAGTCTCCGTATATTATTTGCATAACATGCCACCAAACAACCTTCCCATCCTGTTGACTGAACGCTCTGACTATAACCTCTTTATTGTGCACGGACCTGTCCGTCCCATTTTTCGAGTTTTCGTTATTTTACTCAGCGATTTCGGTTTGCTTCGAAGTTGGTTGTTTTCTTTTCGCTTGTGTACCTATATTATCTATCATAATATCACATCACTCAAAATGCAGTTTTTTATACTCTTATTAAAAAATTGTATTCCAATCGTTTACCCGACAGGATTTTTCTCAACGCATGTGTAACAAACACAATTCACAAACAAAAAAGATGTATGTAGTAAAATAAAAACGCTTGCTTATTAAATATTTTTGAGAGGCCTGATTGCATCCCAAAAAACTAATTATCATGTCGTAAGTATGCCAATTTATTTAAGTATAGGATGAATCTAAGCATTCTCAACCTGTATGATTATCACAGAGACCGGACAACTCAGAATGAAACCAACTCAGAAGCACCTCAGAAAGGTCATTAAGAGTGTTGATAAAAAAATATAAAAACATTGGTTAAATAGGTGAAGTTAGGTTAGGGTTATAAATTATTTCTTTATAGCTTTTAATGACCTCTCTGAGGTGTTTCCGAGTTGGTTTCATTCTGAGTTGGCATGGAACCGATTATTACATGTGTTTATCTCTGTCCCACTGCCTCTCTTGCGTTATGCGCAGTGATCCGCTTAATCACTAAAACCTTAACATTATATATAATGAAGCACTGGAAAAGTGATGTACAGAATGTGCGAGTGACCGTCAGAAGTCGGTTGGAGGCCTAGACCTAGGGCGACGTTAGATGCAATCGCCCCTACTAATGGCAGAGGCGCGTCCGATTGTTCAAATGTTTGCACTTTTATTAGACCGGCTGCGTGTCGTCAGTTCTCGGTCCTCAGTCCTCAGACCTCCATCCTCAGTCGACACAAACCTCGAGCAAGTAACCCCGTGGTCAGTTATCGTTATCGGGCCGCACTCCACACATGCAAGCAATTAAACGATAGCCACCTCAAAAAAAGTGTGCCCTACATTATCGACACGTAATCAAGAGGTGATGTAAGAGAAAAACTTTTTGAATAAGGGCTCAGTTGCTGCAGTAAAAGTTTCATTTACAGTTATACGACTTTTCTAAGGCTTGGTTCATCCTAGGTGTTACAGACAGGTGGCACTTTGTCGAAAGATAAGATTTTCTTTTTCGCAATAAATGTGAATTGCTGTAATCGGTTTGTCTCCGTGTAGTAAATAGCATTTTTTTACTTGTTCTGAATTCATTGTGAACATGTATGATTTTCCCCTCAAAGCCAACGTTTTATTCTACCGATTACTGGATGATTGCTATGCTTGTTCACGCGTAAGTTACGTTAGCAACGTTGCCAAATGGATAGCACTGCTACCTGACTACCTCTGGGCTTGATTCTGGGCCCAGAGATTTGAGAAGACATTATGTAAATTAATATTTACTAGTTATTTTCGCGTCAAGATTCAAAAACTTATAGTACTTTTTATCCGGAGTGAAACTATGTTAGTATTTTTATATTTTATTAAAATGGCATTCAGAAAAAAAAAAAAACAAAATAATATTTCCGAAAAAATAATGTTGCATGACTTTGAATAACTGATTTGAATAATTGTTTGTATTAATAATTACGTATAATATTCAAATGTTCTAAACAATCCTTCTTTGATTATAGGTATTCATTATTCTAAGCAAAATTTTCGAATAACTGGCAAATTGGAATTTATCTGACAATTTGATTGAACCTGAAATTATTATGATTATCAGATATTGCATATTTAATTCCAAAAAAATTAATTTAAGGTTTTTTGATATTGTAGTAAAAGAGATTCTTTAAATGTATGCACTTGTGTTTTTAGGGGGTTTTTCACCATTTCTCAGTAAAGTGTTTTTTTTTTTTTTTTTTATTATTTAATAAATGTTTACATGATAGGTACATTGTTGGTATTTTTTGACTACCACACTAGGCTATTGCCCGTGTTGTGGTCACTGTCAAAAGTAACTTATCTGTTTCACCACCGCTTAGGAGCGCTACTCGTCGAATAAATATATGTTGAAAATTGAAACTACTCGGTAATACTCAACTCAATCATACCATTTTAAAAACAAAAGTTACTTGACGTTACTCAAGAACTTACTCAGAGGTTGTTAATAACACTGAGTGGTTTTTTTTTTACATTAGCTCCACCCAGGAGCAGGAAAAAAATAATTCCCCTCGGGGCCTATGTCATCTTTGGGGATGCTGTGTGGGGTGTCTTTTTAGGAAAGGAAGGAGAAAAAGTTCTCGAAAGGAAAAGGGTACGAGGGGTGGGTAGGAATTTGGGGGTCAGTATGTCCAGGAGTGACGGACGTATGAATTCATCTCTCCCACTGCGGTGCAGGGCGATGTTCTGAGAGAGTATGGCTGGAGAAGTCAATGGGACTCCATCAACTATACTTACTCTTCCGATCCGCCCTGCCATGCAGCTGGTGGGCAGACGAATCAGCCAACAAGACCCGGACAAACTTCACCCCATGTACCCGGGCACTCCTGCTAAGTAACCAAACGTAGCGAATCACTTGGGGTGACCTGTAGCAGAGGTGTTGGTTATCTAATTAATGGTTAAATGGGTGGCGGTACCCATACACTACTTGAAAATTCAATACAATGAATTTGAATTGAATTTTCGATATTTTTTTAAAATTTTAATGGGTTTTCGATTACAAGCTCGATTGCGCATTTGAACGACTGGAAAGAAACGTAATATTTTTATAAAAAAATATTATCATTCTATAAAAATATTATATTATTATTTCTGAGTTCGCTAACCATATCATTGAAAATAACCATAGTTTTGAAAAAAACACAGGGATAAATATTCTTCATATTAATCATAAAGGAAAACGTTTAGATAACTTAGAAGCTTTGGAAATTAAAAAATCCCTTAAAAATAATGAATCTATTATCAACAAACAAAAAATATTGTCATATAGCCCAATCATGGCTTTGTTCCCCTACCCACCCACTCTACACTAATACCTACCCACCCAATCTACATTATTAACTAACAACGGCTCCACCCCTACCCTAATAAAACATTGTTCTAAACTGTCAAATTAGTATAAGCTTTCCCTGACGAAGGAACGTTTGTTCCGAAACCGGTCGGATTTGCACATTTTATAAGTGGTTTATACAAAGTTGCATTGTTTCATTTTATTATAATGGATAACCACAAAGTAATAGCTACATTCAAAAATATAATATTTTTATGTTTGAAATGCTTGATTATTGAAATAATCGACCACATCTGCATCTCATTTTTTTTTAAACATTTATTCAACAATAGATTTTTACAATTTTATACATTTTGTTTAGTTATCATTTATCATTGATTCTATTGACACTGCTCAGCTATACATTCAGGATTTCTCCTGGAATGCAGCTGGTTTTCAGCAGTGCCTCTTTTAGCAATACATTACCATTGCAAATATTATCATGAAATAAAAACAAATAAAAAACGGATCGCACATGTTGTCACTGTCAGTAGACTCAGTACGAATGTCCCCGAGTAACTAGTCACTAGTCACTAGTCAGGGTGTGCTGTGTGTCTGTGTGTGGTGTGTGCGCCGAACTAATGTATGCAGGTCAAACAATGACTCGGCGGCGCGCGGTGAATGAAGATCACAATATAAGGCCGCCACTGACAGGCCTGTACCCAGTACCTACTAGATACATGCCTGCATAAATATGCATATTGCACTCGTTGTGTTTGTCCCAACAGTCTTTCCGTGTGTACGCGAACACTGGATACGAAGTATATTATGACGTGTACGTTGCATACATTATTACAGTAGATATCTAGCAAAACAGTGGTATGGTGAAAACAATTGAACCCCGGGCAAAAGTGAATTTCTTCACGATTGTGAGAATGGGTGCGAATAAGAGCGAAGGCTAAAATAAATTTACAATTGTGTTTGGGTCTGTTATAAATTGTCATTAAATGAATTGTTGAGTTCCAATATAAGCCCTGATAAATTTTGGTTAAAAACTAGGTGAGAATGCCACCCGGTGTGGTTTCTCACAAGGAACCATGCCGTTGTTGTTATTCCCAAAAGTCTTCTAGTTTCTTTATAAATCGTGTTTAAATATGGACCTAAAATAATTAAAACACGTGTTTTTAATATATATCAAACATTTAAATACAAAATAACAATTGTATCCCGTTTGTGCAAGATCGTTCTAACGTGTAAAAAAATAAAATAAGTGGAATCACGAAAACTTACCAGCCTACTATGCTTTTCTTGAATTCTGTTTACTCGAAAGTAAGAAAACCAATTAGGGCGGGTTTTTGGAACTCAAAGATTCAAATCACAGTCGACATTATTATAAAGTCATCGTCCATTCGTAATGTTTTATGGTTTCAAATGGTTTCGATCGCCTAGATACTAGATAACTTAAAGAAAATAATTTAATTAATATCTCATTGGAGATGAAGATAATACTAAAAATCTACATGAAAAACAACAAGACACTGAAAAATAAAAAGATAATTGGCGACAATTGATGGGAAGAGCCTTCAAAAGTTGTTATAAAAAGAGAATTTTTCTAATAAAAAAATTAAATAATATCTATCTATATATTTTTGATATTTTAAAAAGATATGTGAAATATGAATATAAAAAGAGGTATACAATGTTCTCGTAGTCGTCACTGGGAGATTCTTTGCTGAGGCGAATAAGGTTTTGGATTTTTTTAACATTAGCTCCACACAGGAGACTCTGAGGAAAATAATTCCCCTCAAGGCTTATGTCATCTTTGGGGATCTTGCGTGGAAGGTCTTTATAGAAAAGGAAGGAGAGGATATTTCGGGAATGGAAAAAGAATGAGGTGTGGGTAGGAATCTGGAGGTCAGTTTGTCCAGGAGTCCGGGACGGACATATGAATCCATCCCTCCAACTGCGGTGAAAGGCGGTAGGTCGAGATAGTCTGGCTGGAGAAGTCAAAAAGTCTCCCCTAACCTGTCTCTCCCGATCCGACTTGCCACGTAGTTGGTGGACATACACATTCACCGCCATTAGTATTGGCGATTGCATCTAACGTCGCCCTAGGTTTAGGCCTCCAGGCAAACCTGATCTCACGAACCCGGGCACACCTGCTAAGTCAACAAACGTGGCGAAAAACTTGGAGTGACCTGTAGCATAGGTGTTGTTTTACCAATAAATGGTCAAAGGGGCGACGGTGCCCGTACCCGCCTACCAAATTAAATTGATTGATTGATAGAATATTTTCAGCCACTTCTATGGTTCAACTGCAGCAACGCCTACTAAATTCCGTGGAATATTCTGTCGGCATCCTGGCGAAAGCCCACAACTTGCTTTAAATGGCTTTTGTTATGTTCAGTAACCATATCTGAATAACCAGTTTCATCAAAGCTTTTCTAATCCCTTACCTCACCCCCTTCATTCCCATTCTGGCATATTGGAGGTGTCGCCGAGCTGGTGGAAATGTATCCACAGTCGTTTTAAGTGACTTTTTTACATAATCTTTTGGGCGCTGGAGGGCGAATGTTTCCTCAGGGGGACATTAAATGGCAGTCAGAGGGCGACTAGGGAAAAAAGAAGGCCCTGAGCAAATTGGTCTTCTAAAATATTGCTTGAATTGTATACACCCAACCAATGATATTAAATCACCTAACCGGTTGCCGGCGTTGCCCGGGCTTTCCACGAAGCTTTTCGAAATCAGATGTAGACAGTAATTGCCGTCTTATTTTGAACATCAAGTGTGCAAAATTTTCAAAATTCTGCTCTAAGAGGTGGGGATGTGGGTGGTTTTTCGAAATCCAGTTTAAACAGTGACCATGTTTTGAAATTCCAGTGTGCATAATTTCATCAATATCGTAATAAAACTATAGATTTGTATAAAAATCAAAGTCACTCTGCCCGCCGGCCAAAAACGCTCTCCTTTGCATATGTTTTAACGGAAATGAATGTAATCCGTCATTGTATTCAATTCTTACGAAATATATGTAGTTCCTAAAATCGCCCGGAAATGTTTGAAATAAATTATATTAGACACATTTCCTAAATAGCAATCGGAAATGTTAAATATTTAAGATATCAATGAGTATGCGGGGATAGCGGGGCTAACCTAACCTAACCTACAATCCACCGGAACCGGCCAAGGATTTAAAAAGTGCCTTTGCAAGAAGGATTGTATTACAGCAAGATGTCTGTGCTATAAAAATAAACTATTGTGTACTTCCAAGTGCTATTCCAGCGTACCCTGCAAAAATAAATAGCCATAGAGCATTATTTTTATCCATTTCCTAATACGATATTGGAATTATATACAATTTCTAGGAAATGTATACATTTCCCAGGATATGTAGGAAATAAATAATTTATAAAACAATATTTTATACATTTCCTAGGAGTTGTATACAATTCCTAGATTTCGAATTCCTAGTTGTATACATTTCCGGTAATATATACATAAATAAATTGTTGATTTTCGAAGGAAACGCGCAAAAGACGTAATATATTCCTATCAATCGATTTTCAAAAAGGAGGCAGGTCTAAACAATTGCGTCTTGGCGCGGGCCTCTTCTGGATCAGTCCCATGGCAGTTGTCCAGCCCGGCCAGGCCGTCGCTACGCCAATTCACGTCAGTATGTAGGTACTACGCATTACGCATATCCCCTGCATAGATTTGTTGTAGCACAATCGGTATGACGTGTCATGTGACAATAAAACATGACATGCATTTTGTGGTAACCCCCGCCATGTAGTGTTTTTGTTAGCTATCTGTCGGCACATAAATTCGTCAGATCACAAAACACATAATAACTCTCTGTCTTGTTTTAGCCCTTTCTTTACGTACCTTACCTTGTTACATTCCTTCTGCCATCTTATTTTACTTCTTCATAATAAGGAAGTATTTATTTTACCAAAATTAGTTTTAACGCACCATAATAATAGCCACATGAATTCTGTAATCTAACTATTAATTAAACACTGTTTCGCCCGTGGTGTATTAAGATTTAATTAACTATTTTAATATATCATACGAAAAATTATTTATGTTTAGGTGTCTCATTTTGTTTACAGTTAAATAAATATTTCAAAGCCCCGTACTTCCGTTCAAAATATTGAACATTGACCTTCTAGACAGAAAATTCTGTGCAAATTTCAAGATATCAGAGTTTACCGTTGTCTTACTATCCGGATTTTTTTTTAATTATCGCCACACAGGAGGCCCTGAGTAAAATATTCCCCTCAGGGCCTATGTCATCTTGGGGATGCTGTGTGGAGGTTCTTTTTAAGATAGGGAAGGAGAATAAGTTCTGGGAAGGAAAAGGGTATTAGGGAGTCAGTGTGTCCAGGCGATGTTCCGAGAGAGTACGGCTAGAGAAGTCAAAGGGACTCCCTCAATCTCTCTCTCCCGATCCGGCCTGCCATGCAGCTGGCGGGCAGACGCATCCGCTGCCTAGACCCGGACAAACCTCACCCCGTGAACCTGGGCATCCCTGCTAACTCACCAGACGTAGCGAACCACTTGGGGTGAACTGTGGCAGGGGTGTTGACCATCCAATAAATGGTTCCCGGGGCGGCGGTACCCCTACCCGCCTCCCAGTTTGAACCGATCTCACAGATTTTCTACTTTGTAGAAAAGATTACTTTTTTTATAGTTTGACATTATTGATCCCCTCGACACCGGTACATAGTCGGGAAACATGCCAATCAGACGCCCAACATATGTACACGGTTGACATTTGTCACATGAGAACGAGTCATGTCTTCAACTCGTTTTTGGGTTCAACAGCTCGGCTGTGAAACGATTTGCCGGCTCTGTATTTCCTCCCTCCTACAACATGGGTCTCTTCAAGACATTTCTCTCCTATTTCTTCTCTAAGAGACCCTCCACACAGCATGCACAAAGATGACATAGGCACTGAGAAAATTATTTTCCTTTGACCTCCTGTGTGGAGTTATCATATAAAAAGTCAAAGTTTTGTGTTGAGTTAATTTAATACAATTTAGTACAATTTTTCAACAAGAAATTTTGCCTCTAATCTTATAATATTTAACTTTTAACTTTCCTCGTCGAACGCAACGACTCTTACTAAATCACCAAATTGTGATTATTCTTTTCTGAAGATAAACTTGGTTTGTTTACCGTATCAATTCGATACCAAAATCATTGTTAAATAATGCAAATTCGGAACACACTTTGTATTCATGCAATGTTGTGATATTATCTCTTGCATACAATTGCAGTGGCAAACAGTGATTCTATGGAGGTCATGATCACACAGTTTCAAGGAAAGTTTGCTAGTGGATAATCGATCAGTGTTGCTTCCTCCTGTCGCTGGGTGATGGAAAATTGTAAACAAAATCACGAAAATGGAAGGAAACTGACGTTTTTATTGATATTTATCTTAAAATGAAGATTAATGCTAAATCGCTATTTTAGAAATCTTTACAACGAATCGGTCAACTTATAATGTTGATACAAAAAATATGCTTTGAATCAATTGAAGCTTTTCCCACCATATTTCCATTGAGTGGAATAAAAATAAAATTGTTAATTACTTTATAAAAAATGTAAACTTTAACTACTAAAAATGTTTTATTTTTTAATTTAACTTTATGAGTAAAACCTCAACTTGTAATATTTAAATAAATGAAGACAATATAAGCGAAACTCAATCGAAAATCTGGAAACAGAAAAATCAGAAAAACATATTGACACCTCTGGGACTCGAACCCAGGACCTCTTGCTTTCCGGGCAAACGCGCTAACCACTGCGCCCCTGTGTCGATATGAAATTCCGTCATGTTTAACTGTACGCGCTAACCAAGTATGGTACAGTTAAACATGACGGAATTTCATATCGACACCGTGGCGCAGTGGTTAGCGCGTTTGCCCGGAAAGCAAGAGGTCCTGGGTTCGAGTCCCAGAGGTGTCAATATGTTTTTCTGATTTTTCTGTTTCCAGATTTTCGATTGAGTTTCGCTTATATTGTCTTCATTTATTTAAATATTACAATTTGAGGTTTTACTCATAAAGTTAAAATAAAATATTCATCCTAGACTTGCAGAAAAGTCAATAGATGTCGCATATTAAATAAAATGGATAAAGATTTATCCAGACACTATCTAGAGAGCATTTAGTTCGGGTTTGAATCTTGCAATCATACATAAAGATAGTTGCCAATAATATATGCGTTAAAGAAAATGAAGATAATGTAGGTGGTTCTTAGTCGAAGTATGGTACAGTTAAACATGACGGAATTTCATATCAACACCGTGGCGCAGTGGTTAGCGCGTTTGCCCGGAAAGCAAGAGGTCCTGGGTTCGAGTCCCAGAGGTGTCAATATGTTTTTCTGATTTTTCTGTTTCCAGATTTCCAGATTGAGTTTCGCTTATATTGTCTTCATTTACTTAAATACTAAAAATGTGTTTTTCATTGGAAGCGTATGAACGCATAGAAGAGATATATTTAAAAATATATATTTTTCTCTGACAGTTTCCATTAATTTACTTTTGAAGTGAAAATTTGTTTAGCACCGTTGTGATTTGAAACTCGATGAAACAAAAAATAGTGACACTAAAAAGAAACAAACACATGCATCTCTAGGGTTTAGCCTGCGAGAGAATGAGATAGTATAATCGCTTTCCTCTGTGTGCAGTGCTTCGTAGCCTCTCCACTCTTGTCTACTTTAGTTTTTTTAAAGTTTCACTTCTACCGCGTGTGAATTGCATACTCTGTTTATTTTTAGTACGAATGTGCGCTATTTTATTTTTTTCTTTGTTGTAACATAATTTAAAAAAATAAATACAAACTTTTGTGCTTAAAATCGTGACATATAGACTCCGTTTAACAAGCGCTTCTTAGGCCTATCACCTACATTCGTGGCAATATAAGGCACACTGAGAATACATACATACATTTTTGGCTTGTGGCTTACTCTTAATTGCTTCATTCTATTACCTCACGAAGTATCCTTTTCTTTTCACTAATAAATATACTACACTGCTACTATGTCTATATTATGTACTATTATGATGAATGTATTTTAACTGCTACTAACCTAATACAACACTTGATCTAAAACATGCGAACACCTCAGAACAGGTTATCCTTTTGAGGTGTTCACAAAAAAATTACTACTTAACCAGTGACGTACAGTTTATGATTATTATTATTTATTCAATATTTGTTATATTAAATACTGTTCCTTTATACTAATAGGACGTAAATACTTTAACTGCTACTAACCTAATATAACAGTACCTTGATTTATAACATGCGAACACTTAAAACACTTTTGAGGTGTTCACAAAACATTACTACTTAACCATTGACGTACAGTTACTGATTATTTATTAAATATATATTCCATTCGCAGTATCTAATTGGAGCATCTGAAATATCTCTAAGCGATCTAATTTTCAATCGGTATCTGATTAAAGCATCTAAAATATCTAATTTTTAAAATAAAATCACGTGATTTTATTAATGCATCACGTTAGACGTCATTAGTATCGATACGGATTTAGTAAAAAAACTATAAATCTAAAAATGGATTGGAGTCACAACCAACTTTAAATATAACAATTTTGGTTATTTGTTTTTCTTATCATTTTTATCTTTTTATTTTACATTAGCTCCACACAGGAGGCCCTGAGGAAAACAATTCCCCACAGAGCCTATGTCATCTTTGGGGATGCTGTGTGAAGGTTCTTTTTAGGAAAGGAAGGAGAGGAAGTTCTGGGAAGGAAAAGGGTATTAGGGGTGGGTACGAATCTGGGTCAGTTTGTCCAGGAGTGATGGATATATAAATCCATCCCTCCCACTGCGGTGCAAGGCGGTGTTCCGAGGCTGAAGAAGTCAAAGGGACTCCCTCAACCCGATCCTCTCTCCCGATCTGGCCTGCTATGCAGCTGGTGGGCAGACGTATCCGCTGCCAAGACCCGGGTAAACCTTACCCCGTGAACCCGGGCAACCCTTCTGAGTCACCAAACATAGCGAACCACTTGGGGTAACCTTTGGCAGAGGTGTTGGTTATCAACTAAATGGTTCCCGAGGCGGCGGTACCCATACCCGCCTCCCAAATTATATACGCTTATTATATTCGTTTTATTACGTATAGTGACCTAAGAATTTGTGTATATTTGTTGTTAAAAAAAATTATTACGTACAATAAAGATAAATAATCAATTTGGGAGGCGGGAATGGGTACCGCCGCCCCGGGAACCTTTATTAGAGAACCAACACCTCTGCCATAGGTCACCCCAAGTGGTTCGCTACGTTTGGTGATTTAGCAGGGGTGCCCGGGTCCATGGGGTGAGGTTTGTCAAGGTCTTGGAGGCTGATGACCTGGACACATTGAACCCCAGATTCCTACCCACCCCTTAAACCCTTTTCCTTCGCAGAACTCTCCTCTCCTTCCTTTCCTAAAAAAAACCCTCCACACAGCATCCCCAAAGATGACATAGGCCCTGAGAGAAATCATTTTCCTCTGGGCCTCCTGTGCGGAGCTCATGTAAAAAAAAAAAGTTAATAAAGTTTTCGAATAATTGAAACATTTTAGAAAAGGTGGAATGCTACATATTTTTCATATTTATTTTGGTAAAGAATATTTTCTAAGATTTAAACATTTTCTTATTACGACCATCGTACTGAATTTTAAAGTGTATTTTGTGATTACCATCATTTTTTACAATAAAAAAGTACGAGATTTAGTAATTTAGGTTTGGTATTCAAAATATTCGAATTTATATTTTGAATTCAACATTCAACGCTTCCGAATCGTGTTAAACTCTGGCAGCCTTACTAAAAAACCCAGTGAAAATTTTATTCAATTGACAAACGGCCGCGGATGTGAAAACATTACTAATTAAAAATTTGTTATTTGAAAGAAATACACATGGTTTCCACGGCCTAAGAGGGTAGTTTATCTCTGTTTTAACCATTGATGTCCGAACGATATTTGTAATTTTTCCATAGTATTTTGAATGTTCTATATATTTCTTATTTTTGAAGGTGTCGTAAAAACAAATACCATTTATGAAAACTAGATAAAATTACCTTTTAGATTTGAGTATTTGAAATACACTTTAGCTTTCAAAAACTGCCGTATTTTAAGATTCAAACTCGGAAAAAAATGGAAAAAAATTTCCTCCCACAACATTTTTGACCAAAATGTAGAGAAATTTAAATAAAATCAAAATTTAAAAAACATAGTCCTTTTGTGTAATAAATTTGGAAGGAAACTATCACCTCACTTTTTCATCGTGTATACAATAAAAAAATAATAAAAATTTCAAATTTTTTTTACTGCCAAAAAAATAACTTAGAAATAATACCGAAATTTAAAACAGATTTCTTGCATCTCTAAGGACGTTAATTTTTTTGATACGTTTACGAACACATGTATTAGATATTAATATTATAAAAAATTATCACTTTTAAGAAATTCTCTTAAAATAAAGATTTCAAAATGAAAATTGTATCTTTTAAGTAACCTATAAAAAACAATATTCTGACAGTTCAACTTTGAAAGTACGGCGTTTGTACAATAACTTGATTAAACTGATGTAACCACACAAATAACATGGTAAATATATCAATTATGTGAACAGAAGAGTAAATTCGTCACTACAATAGAAATTATAAAGTAAAATCACAAAATTTTCGATATCCCGCCATAAAACACACCGAGCTGTTTTGTCATGTCTCGGGCCGACGAACTAATGCATAGGCGCGCCAATAATGCCCCTTGCGGAGAAAAATTAAAACAACATTGTTTCCTAGTAAATTAAAACCATATACAACGTTGTCACATCTTCAATTCGTTTTAACAGCGTGACCACGAAAGAAACGTTATTGGTAATAAAACGTCTTTTAGTGTATACGAGCTCTATTTATGTTATTGCAATAACACAGTTAATCGGTCGCGCTGTGGTTTTTTTTAGTAAGGCTGTTGTTGTTTATTTCTGTGATGCATACATTGCGAGATGGAATTTGAAATGGAACTTCCAGAATATTATATTTAGTATATGGAACATGCATGGAATTCCTACCCCTTCCAAGAAGCTCAGCATTCAGTTATCGGTTTGGTCCTTTCGAATGATTCTCCCTCCGGAGTGTCAAGTCATTTATTTATTTGAAACCTATGTGAATGTCGCGAGGAATGTGAACATGCATATTAAATATTCTGTTTACGTAAATTTGATGGAAATTTTTATTTTTTATTGTTTACAAAAAGTGGTTTGTGCCCTTCGCTGCCCGTGATTCAAAATTTAATGTTAAAACAATTTTTTTATTTGATGCAATAACTTTACATATTTTAAACACTATTTTTTAATGTGGGTCTTATTGGTTGCTTACTAGTGCTGTTGTATATAAAAAAAAATATATGTGAACACCATACACGAGTCCCAGTTGCTTCCAACTGCTCGAAGCCAGGGAGACTAAGTCATCCCCAATTGGGGTATTTTCTGAGGCTGAAGGGTGACGGAAATGAAATGGGGATCAGGAAGGATGCGAAGAATTTGGCTATTCATAAGTAGTCACCAAACATGGATAAATTCATTCAAGGATCGTTTGCATTTACATGTATAATGAAATCATTTGATATCTACTATGGAACTAATTGTGTCTGTGGCGTGGATGTGATTTGTGAACAAATTTACAATTTTATTTCGATTTTGACGAAAATTTTGATACTTTTCGATGAAATTTTGCATACTTGACGTTAAAAAAAGTGGAAAATTTCAGTCTACATCTGATTTTAAAAAAAAAACTAAAAAAGCTAAAAGCTCGGGTAACGCCGGGGATTTCAGTTACTAGGAACATAAATAAAATTAACCAGCGATAAAAGGCTTCGATTCCGCGCCGGAAGTTGCCTTGTATCCGAAACCAGCCGCTTTTCTCTCCGAGGCCACCGCCATGCCACCAAGATTCCTCAAAAGATTGCTTTTTCATTCCTGCAACATGAATAATAATAAAAGAAGTTTCCCGACTGCCACCAAAAAGTACAAAGCCTCTGGGAAAGAAAACATCACGAGACGTTGAAATATCAGGTAGGTAGATACTACCCTTAAAGGAGGTACTTCTATAGCGTTGTTTTTTTCTCGTTTTCCAAGAAGGAACAGCTGAAAAGGATTTTTTTTCTAATCGAAAGAAAATATTTCAATACAAGATAGTAATATTAACTTTGCTTATTTCGTGGAATGGATTTTTCAAAGTTGTCACTTACCTATGTTTAGTATCTATATTTATTTATTTATAAACAGAAACAAACAATACATTAGTTACAGTGGTGAAAACAATTTACAATTATTAAGTATATTTCATGGTGGGTACCTATGATGTGTTTCTTTGTAGTGTCATATTTATGGTATGTGTATTAAGTAATTACCGGGTGATGTGGTAGTGGGAAGGTGTATGTGAGTATGTATGTATGTATGTGCATTGAACAAATTATATTATTGACATGATGCACTTTTTAAATTTATGCAGTGAATCGGAGAAAATGTCGATGTTAGAATTTAGACCAATATTGAACATATGAAGAGCACGATTGATTGGCGAATTATTTGCTGCATTTGTCTTGTAATTAAACCTGTAGAAAAGTTTTGTACGGCATGTACGTCTTAAGTTAAGGGTATGTTAAAATTAACTAGGGAAAGAAGTTCATTAGTCAGTGTTATTATTTAAAATTTTGTGTATAAATGTCAAATCAGCTTTGCTTGCCTTTGTTGCAAAGTTTAATGAATGATAAATAACGAATAGATAAAGATGTCTATCTGTAGATCTTACAATAAATGTAAAAGCATATAAAATATGAAAGTCTTAGAAAGGGTTGAACAATTTTAGATCCGCTTGTGAAGGCCCAGAAATCCATAATTAGAGTAATTTTGCGTAAACCCTATAGGTATTCTAGCGATCAGCTCTACAAAAACTTTTATGTACTTGATATTCGTCAAAACTATGTAAAAAGGATTATTATCCACGTACATAAAAATCTAGATAATATTCAAAAAATTGATCATAAATATATCACAAGAAGTCACACCAGAAAGGATCTTGTGGTCCCAGGGAGCAATACGGCAAAGTATCAAAAAACATGTACATATCTTGGACCAAAAATATATATAATAAAATTCCCCTAGAATTAAATATTAAAGCTTGCAAAATGTCCCACGTCAGTTCAATAATAACAAAATGGTTGATTGGCTTAGGTAGGGTGGAATCTGAAAAGCTATTAAATAATGTCACTTAAAATTTTACATGGCCTATTAACGGCACATTTAGTAAAAATTTAGTACGTATATTATTTAAATAAAAAAATAAAAACATTTTTCTTTTTTTGTTACAGAATAAATTTTCTGGTATTTTTATTAATATATATTTAATTTAAAAAAATAAAATGAACATCTTGTTAAATTTTTTTTTTTTGCATTCTCATCAGCATTTGGTTCCTTAGAACGGGCAATCTGCCTAGCTAGGAACTAATATCGACCCACAAGACATAATAACACTTGTACACATTTTATAGTTATTTTTCAACGTTATTATTATGTTATTTTTGCCATACAAGTATATCAAATGTAATGTTATAAATAAATAAAAATAATTTAAGCAAACTATTGGCCAACCAGCCCAAAATAATAATTTCGCAAGATTCTTATTAAAAATATATATTTTGTAAATATATTTGGTGCGTATTAGTGTGAAACAACGAATTCTGTTAATATGGATTTTGCCATATATTTAAACATTAAACTTATGTGTCTAAACTACATAAATAGATTCCTTCTGGAAAATTTGTAAGTGCCGGTATGATGATGTCCAGATATTGTTGTCGATAGAATCCCAAGATACCAAAATCTGCAGTATTGAATTAGCGTAGTAGGTTGTTTGCCGGCCAACATTGTTCTATCAGGAAGATTTATTGGCAAGAGGTATAGCTGTCAGATAAACACCTGATAACTCCGACAAGTACAATATTTATGGCAATGACGGATGTGTGGTTTCATAATTCTGGCGCCGCAAGATGTTTTTTATATTTTTATAACATGCTCAAACTTCATTTTATGAATGACTATCTGAAATAATAATGTTGTGTATGTCCTATGATATGTCCACTTAATACATACAGCTATATGTTTCATGTAATGCGTATCATTCCCGCAATGAGTTTATTAACTCTTGGGAGTACAATGCTTTATATAATATACTATATTCTGTATTGTATTTTAATAAATAAATAAAAATAAACACCAGCGCGGCGTCACAGTACATTTTTTTTTTTAAATTTATACCTGTTAGGGACCATCCATAATTACCTTAAAGGGGGGGAGAGGAGTAAAGAAGTGTGACATTGTGTGACAAGGGTTATGGGGGGTCATCAGCTCTGTGACGTCTTTGAACTACTGTTTTGATTATTTTTAGATGTAAAATTGCAAAATATGTGAAGTCACACTAAGGGGAGTGGGCTCATAAATGTGACAATGTGTAATAGGGACGAGGGAGGGGTAAAAAAATCATGAAATTCGTGTGACGTAATTTATAGATGGCCCCTTACCTATGCATAGTTTGTTGTAATCTTAATATTTATCAGTTTTTTTGTGCTTTTCTAATTTATGATTCACGGTGTATAACTCCATTAAAAAAACATATTTGAACCAAAGGTCACCAAAGTACCTTACGCTGTCAATCCAGTAACAATATATTTTTTTAAATCTAGTGGAACCTAGCTGTTTATGACCTTGTAGTGTTTATAATATTATAACATTGGCTTGTTTTACAGATAAGACATATTTAATAACAACTATCGAACTTATTTGTACATTATGAGACTGGCCCTAAGTCTTTGTGTAAAATATTAATGCGATTAACTTATTTTTTTTATTTTAGACTTATATTAATTCCAGACACGTCGAAAACAGATTGCTTTGAAAGCGTTTCGATGTTTCCATTTAATATAAGGTTTGATACATATTCATTTATGAATATTAATACCGAGGATCGTTATCCGTTAACTATTTTGTTTTGAAATAATGGCCCTTATTATCTGCGATACAAAAATATGTTGAATAAGCTTTTATCTAACATAAATTAACTATCTGAAATAATCGTCATTATTATAAGAATTCACGCAGTTTAACGACTTACTGTCAACACGACTTATATGCTTAGTGGAAAGTTTTTACATACCTTAAAATAAGGGCTAAGCTTAATTTCTAAAAAAAATCTTGGTAGTTTTCAGTGTTTTTTAGTACAGTAGAATTCGGTTATAACGACTTTGCATAAAACGGCCTAATGTTTTTTGCGAAGACAGTGTAAACTCAAGTACGGTTTCGTAACTTTTAGTAGGAAAACGTTTCCGTTTAGTACGACCAACTGCTTAAAGCGACCTATTTTAATGATAATTCGTCCGGTTAGAACGACGCGCAGTGTTTTGCTTACAAAACCTATGCACCAATACCTCACCGCCCCGCGCCTCTACCCCCCATAGCCAGTGTTTCGTTGCGTATTCACAATGCTGTGCGAAGTTCTTACAATTTAAAAAAAATTTGTTAAAAAACAAACTCACATTACAGACTTTCTACGTTAGCAACTGCATATTTATTTGCATAACATGTAGGTACATTGTATCTTTTTGGATTACAGTACATTACGTATGTTTGTTATGTGGAATGTTTAAGTACCATTAAAGTTATAATTTGTATTAAATGTTTTATATACCTAAATAGAAATTTTTCTACCTGTACCATTTCATATTTCATAACAATAATTACAATAATATTAAATGTATCAAGATAAAAACAAGCTTAAATTATCCGGCCGTTTTGTGCGTCATCCGGTTAGTACGTCTAAGTATCGCCGGTCCCTTAAGGGTCGTTATATCCTATTTCTATTTTATTTTAAAATGCTGTATGCATGTCGTTAAGCTTTAAAATTCAAGCTTGATACTCTGCCAACGAAACGTGATGCCCTTGTGTTCCAATGCAAGCTTTCAGTTCCTATCGAACAGAAAATGAAACAAGAAGCTATCGATAATTCACTGTGTGTATGTTCCTTGCACAGAATGGGCACATCATCATTTATCTTCCTTGGCAAGCCTCACACCCCCAAACCCTTAGCTGGAAATCCTTGACTGCTCTATAATATCGCTATCCCCAGTTCGGTGGTCCTCCATTACCTAACGTTATTTATGGCGTCTTTTCGTTATTGTCCCTTTTTAAATCGATCGGTTACAGGGGGATTACTTTTTATTTCTATGCTTTGTATAAGAACTGAGATTCTGATATCGAAAATAGTTTAGATCTGCAACTATAGTCAGTCTAGTTTAAGGGGAACGTATGCGCGGCCCATTTCTGCCAGTTTCATACAAATCTTAGATTTGGATTTGAGATCAAAATACCCAACCAAACTGAAAAATTATTTTTGTTATCAAAAGGTATATCAAATATCTAGTAAGTATGTGAGCTACTTTATTTATTTTTGCTTTAAATTATAAGGTATAGGCCATTAAAGATTTTAATGTTTTTTTAATTTTATAGGCGATTTGGGCAATTATTTGCGAGTAAATGAAAAATAATAAAAAATTATTTTACTATATTTATCATATAAATATGATGAAATATAAAATTAAAAATAAAAATTTATAAAAAAAATAATTTTGATGGGTGTAAATTAAAAATACAGATTTACGGCGGAACAAAAAATAGTCGTTTATATATTAAAATTACTAACCAAAAAATGCATTTTTAAGAATTTTTAATTTTATTTTTCATTGTATTTTTAAAATAAATAAAGTAAAATTATTTTTTAATGTTTTTCTTTTACTCACAAATAATTGCCTAAGTTACCTCCAAAATCATGAAACACTTAAATCTTGAATGACCTATATCTTATAATTTAAAGCAAAAATGAATAAAGTAGCTCACATCCTTACTAGATATTTCATATACCTTTTGATTACAAAAATAATTTTTCAGTTTGGTTGGGTATTTTGATCACAAATCCAAATCCAAGATTTATATAAAACGGACAGAAATGGGCCGCGCATACGTTCCCCTTAAGAATTATTCCAAAACATTTGTCTGAAGAAGACCCATAGATTTTAATAAAAGCGTAGAAGAAAGTTTGCTAACTAAATTTCCGATTTATATTCTTAGTATCACATTTGTTTATCAAAGCTTCAAGTAATATTGTAGAAACCCAACAGGTACCTTAATTAAATTAGTATAAATGTATTATATATTCTTGAATTCCATTGTTCTCCTACAGAAATATTTCTCCGTTGTGAATCCACCACAATTCATTGGCTTAGACCAAATTATTTTCGCAGTTGCGAAATAAAGAGAAGGTAACGATAATATAATTACGAATCGCAATAAATATCTCCGGAGAGCAGCAAGAAAATGATGAATTTCCCCCTCTCCCCCTGAGAAATTTAAAACGCCCGAGTAAGATGACACCAATTTAAAGTTTCGATATTATTTGTGTTGAATTATCACCTCCGTAGTAGGAGGGGAATTCATCCCAAGGGATGTTTGTTGGTAGCGAGTGGCGAGGATGCCTTGGATACCGGACACCCTGGGAGCTGAACCCATCCGTGACATTCAATATCTTTTTATTGCTTCGACGAGACCTTGAGCCTTGAGTGTTAAGCGCGTGTCCTTGTGCAAGGAGTTGTGGTGTTAATATATATGACCGCATTCATTTTATGGAGTGCGGGTAATTACGTCATTAATGTCCAGTTTAGGTTGGGAATGGCGGCAGTTAACCATAAAATAATTTTAAAAAAAAAAACAAAAACAGGGTGCTCAAACGATTTTCTTTCATGTTAATGTAACTTCTTTCAGGGTATTCACTTGATTAAAATGACGGTTTTATCCAAAATTTTAGAGCTTTTGTGTTTTACGCTTTCAAAGAGCGTGATTACATTTTCTACCCGTCCTATATTTTATATTGGCCGCATGAAACCCTTTAGTGTTTTCTTAATGTAATCTCTTAAAGCAGCATAAAATTTGAATCCTCAAAAATTTTCGCTGTTATAAGTTTAATCTTAACATTTTTCGGTAAAATAATTTTGGCCTCTTTAGAGTTTCTGGACGCCCGCTTAAACCTTTTCATGCTTCGAAAACTACTTGTTGGTAATTAATGTTTTTACTTCCTGTTTAATGTTTCTTAAATGGCTTTATACCCTTTTCCCTTTGACTGTTCTTATGAATGTTTTTTACAAACCTGCTACTTATGCTTTTTTATATAATTTATGCTAATTTACTGAATGTTCATTTCAATCCTTGAAACGTAGACTATTTGAACCCACACTGATAAACAAAGATTGACCGCAAAATAAGGTGATAACTTTAGGCTTGACCCTTGACCAACAAATAGTATTAACCTGCCGCATTGTATCTCGGTTAAGTACGGTCCATTATTGGTTTGGTTGGAGAAATATTTGACCTGACATGGGTTTGGTCGGAAACGTATAAACAATAATATTTCAATACGACAGTTGAAATCTAACCCTTCATAATACAACAGTTATTCTCTTTGAAATTATTTAACGCCTATTCATTTATAGCCTAGTCAGAATAATAATATTTGAACTCGAAATATTGAATTCAGATAAACTAAACGTGAATAAGATTTTATGGAGTGTGCTCAGCGTAGAGTGATATCTTGACATTGTTTATGTTATATTATCTTTCTATATCTATACAGTATATACGTGTGTATTTAATGTATATAAATCTTGTAAAAAGACTGCTTGCTCTGAAAAAGCTTTTAGTGTGCTTGTATAAATGTCACTACCAAACCCTAAACTGACAGTGTTTCAAAATATAAATACACTTTGATTTCAGTTTACTCGCTTCTAAAAGAAAACATTACTCCCGAGCATTTAGGTCGTTTGGAATTCTTCATTCTTCTGAATTGGGTCGTAATAAATGTGTAAATTTATTTTGAAATCTGCCCACATTGAGGAAGTTGGAACGGGTTCAATTCCCAACACGGAACATTGAGTACGCTGCCAGAAATGTTATGGATATTCCTTTGTTTCGCTGAATATGTGTAGTTTCCCTTGCCGTGCTTCATTCCCTGTTTTCTAATAAACTTCCACAACGAACATCATCTTGCAATATATATGCTGAAGCAGCTCAAATATTTATATTACACACACACAAACCGTGGATACTTCAATTTTATAGTTACACTTTTTTGATTAAATGAGAAAACGTCTTAGATGTCGAAGCTAAGCACGATTTTATTTATGTTTTTTCTCAATGAACCGGCGGACGACCTTTATTCCACTAAAGAATTCCACGACGATCCTTCAACATTATTTTTACGCCTTTCGGGACTTTCTTGGCGGAAATATTTTTTCTACGCATTAAGTCAGCACCGACCAAGCAAAAAATGTGTTAATTAACCGCTTTTCTTTTGGCTTTCAATGGGAAAAGTAATTAAGGGTGTTATCTCATTCTAACCCTTTTTCAATGTGAAACCACACGAGAGTCCCAATTGCTCCCATCTTTTTTTTACATTAGCTCTACACAGGAGGCCCCCAGGAAAATAATTCCCCCCAGGCCTACGTCAACCTTGGAGATGCTGTGTGAAGGGTCCTCTTAGGAAATGAAGAAGAGGAAGTTCTGGGAAGTAAAAAGGTATGGGGATGGATAGGAATCCGGGGTTCAGGATGTTTAGGAGTGACGGACGTAGGAATCCATTCCTCCGACCGTGGGGCAAAGCGATATTCCGAGAGAGTGCTGCTGGAGAGGTTAAAAGGTCTCCCACAACCAGTCTCTCCCGATGCGGCCAGCCACGTAGTTGGTGGGCAGACGTATCCGCAGCCAAGATCCGGACAAACCTCACCCCAGTGATCAGTGGTCTGGAGCTAGTGAGGCTATAAGATCCTCAATTGGGATATATTGTGAGGCTGAAGATAGTGGGGAGGGGAAGGAGATGGAGGAGATGCCTAACTATTCCGATTTGGTTACCAAACACTGCTAAAGCCATTTTAAGCGACGTTTAAATTCTGATTGATGATCTTACACCAGGGCGATACTGAGTATCTTCCACTCTGGAACGTGCTTTAAACTTAATATATATTATTTTTAATTAATTAATTGTGAAATAACAAAAATTAATCAAATAAATTACATTTGCTCCCACGGGATTTGAACACTCAATCTTCAGATTACTAGTCAAGATCCTTATCCCTCGACAACGCAGGCCATCGAACCCTAAGTCCTAATTCAAAATTACATGTTTACTTCTATCGGAAAGGCTCCTTTAGTCTTTATTTCAAAAGGGAAAAAAGTGAAATAGATAACTTTCTAAAACGTTAGTTTTCAAATTCCGGTTTCGTTTGCTTTAACGAAATTGAGTTTTCTCAAATTGAATATAACTCTCGTAGATGTCTTAGTTATTTTTTCTTTGTTACTTTGTCTTTGACTTGGTAAGTTTATTTGCTATAACTACAATATTTTATACAGAAAGTGGTTTAGTATTTATCGTCTTCTGCTGTGTGATGAATTACGACAAAATTATACTTAAACTTGTATAAGTGTACAGCATGCTACAAATATAATCACACAATGTTTTAGTTACTTGTTTTTCTGACTCGTGCATAAATCAAGAGTTGTGAAATACTTGTACTTTATTTATGTGCTAAAAATGTATACACAATGAATATTAGTTACGTACCTACCTACTATCATATTCTAAAACTATACTTTAGTACCATATTACACATTATTTATCCGTACCAAATTTTCAATCGTCCAGTTAAATATGCTATAAAATAACACCGGGAGGCATAACGGTCCGGTACATTACTAAGACATTTTTAAATATCGTACTAGTGACCCAGAGAATATTAACACTTTGTTTAATTCACTACAAGTTTTTCTGCTTCTCAGTTATAATTGATTTGGTGGTATCTATGGGTAATCTGAGTATGTATCTACTAGATAGATGGTACATTTTTGCACGTACTTAACTGCACACTCACACTAACGTACCTGCACTCTAACATAACTGCACACTCAACTCAAATTACGATTTTTCTGTGATTTAATGAACCAATGATAATAATGAACTGGACGATCGATGTGTTTTTGATCTTGTATTGGTGCTCATTATTGTATTCTTTAAAATAAATAAGATGTCAAAACAAAGCAAAATATTATTTACGAAACTGTTGAAAGTACGTAGGTACTTTTTTCATGCTTTCAATTTAAAAATTAGAAATTCTATCTGCTGATTTCAAATGGAAATGTCCCTTGATAAAAAGAAAATAATATCTATTAGCTTTAAGTAAGGTGCCTTTTTTTACTTGCTGATGCGATGAAGATCGGATTAGTACTGAGTGTCCTATCTAATTATCTTTCTAAGGCCATTACTCAACAATACCTTAGGAAGTAATTAGCCACTGAATAGACAATACACACTAGAAAGGACCTTCCACGTAAATTTTAATGGAAACGAATGTCGCCACTGACTTGGTAAATTTTGGTTTTAGGTCATTTAAAACACGCTCTGTCTCCTTGTTATTAAATTTGCCTGTCTATTGTTTATTACCATCTCATTTCAATTTCACAATGAAGATGAAACACAGTTTTGTATTGAAAATTTAAGGTCCGATTTGCCAGCCTTTTTGATCACTAAACACGCCCATATCGTATTTCTTGTGTTTTTTTAGTCTATGTAATTAACAACGCAATGAATCGGGAATGACCGCTTCACGAATGAGTTGACGTACTTATTCAAAAGTTTTAGTGGTGTATTGTATTACTTTTTTTTCCTTTTGACATAGTGTTGTCCTTCCTTAATTGCATGAATATTTAATGATACAATATTTTGCAAAGAGTGTTCAGCTAAAGCTGTAAGGTCTCTCAAAAGATTGATAAAACCATTTATGGAAAAAATAAAAATAAATTAAATGCGGTTATTAAAGTAAGTTACAAAAAATTTTAAGCACTCTAAAAGATCTATTCAATATTATATTATAATAAAAATTCATAATTACAATTCTACCAAAAAAAGGAGATATGATTTTTTTTTTAAATAAATTTTTTTTTTTCGCTCTCCTGAACAATAGGCCACTTCCATTGAATTCATAACGACTTGGAAAAAATCGTGTGGATAGATCTTTTTATTAAGATTGCGAAAATGTTAGTAAATTTGTTTAGAAATGTACAGTTTTGTATATTTTTAAATAAATAAATCCATTATTTGGGCTCGTGACGTCACTACATGAAAATGTCCCGTCTGCGAAAATGTTCCTATTAATTTTGTAAAATTCCACTGTGATTTTTTTTTTTTTAATATGGCATCACTTTGATTTCAGGCGAATTTTTTAATTCGTTCACTAGATTTATTGTTTGTTCTCTGCGAACTTATCATTTGGTTTGACTTTTTGACAGATTTTCTGAAGAGAACCCCGTACATTTTAGGAGTCGGTACGTGTTTTAGAGGTATAATGGTTATGGTGCTGATTTTAACAAAATCAAATTTTATAATATTCTTATTATTATTATAATTTACAAGTACAAGTATATTACATTGGATTTAATAATATATACGTTGTACATTAAAATGATTTATGATCAATAAGATGGATCAAGGAAAAAATATTTATGAGATGTAATATTTTTGGTATGCCTTGTTATTCTCCTGTGCCATTCGTGTGGAAAAGTTTTTTTTTAAATGATTTTTGGCTATGTAATTATCGTTTTTTCGCACCTATAAAATTATGTCCCGTCTTTCCGGTTTATAAAAAATGGTCTGATTTTTCAGATTGAAATTTTCAAAAAATCCCCAGGGTTTCAAAAATACGATTAAAAAAAACGGAATGTCTTAGAATATTCGTCTAAACCGGATTTTTTTTTTAAATGTGATGCAAGTGGCCTATTAACATTACAAATTTTCCTGATCATTATGTATATAATATATCTATTGATACAACACGAAAGCTGCACAACACCGTAACAGCTATTTAATGATTTAACTAATTTAATAATTATCTTTATATAGCACGTGTACAACATTGGATTTTCGAAAGGGGACGAGCGTACTTCAAAGAATACATGAGTTCTTAACACTGCATCAAATTTTTTATTTCCATTTTTATTTCTATTTTTCTTTAAAATATTTTTTTTTCTCTTAGTTTTTCACTTAATTTTATTTATGTTTTAATTTATATATTTGTATACAACACATGAGTTGTTAACACTTAATCTTTATTATTTGTTTATGTATTTCAAAATTTGAATTTGAATTTTTTTTTCTATTTTTCTTTAAAATATGATTTTTTTCTTTATTTTTCACGTACTTTTATGTATTTCTTAATTTTTATTTAGTATGTCTAATTATCTGTTTCAATAAAATAGTATGTTTTAATTCCTATTTAAAATATTAAATGTATGACTACCACACACGGTTGGTAGCCTAGTGTGGTTGCCAAAAAAAAAAAAACAAAAAATCTATAACTAATAAAATTTTATGAAATAAAAATAAATAAATATAAAGTGAGAATAGCAATTCCGACTTTAAAAACAAAAAAATAAATTTACGTTCAAAAATGATTTTTTTAAATGTGTTTTTTGTGAATGCCCTTTCCGGTGAATTATTGGATACATAATTTTTACATCGTAAGTCACAAAAATAAAAATTATAATTGAGTTGAATGTGCTGATATATCCTACAACATAAAAAAGATAATATTAGTATTAGGTACCTATAGAGAACGGACTTGCGTGCAATTATCATATCTTGTACATCTAGTACTCTGTGGGGAAAAAGGGTTTTAAGTGCCTCGGAAATGGTTGGACTATTGCGTTTTGACGAAGACCATAAATTTCATATTACGCACTCCAATTTCTAATAAGCAAGAGTTTTCTGTCAGGACAGATACTCGGAAGGGTTGTTTTGTAAATTTAATATTTTTTTTAAATCTGTTATGTTTTTCCCGCGGTAGTAGTTTTTCCATCGCTGACATAATATAAAGGACGAGCATCGTAATCGTTAAATCTGTCCCCTTCAGGCAATACTGTATCGGATATAGCGCGTCTTCACGCAGACCTCAGCCTGTAATTTTGCTGAAATTTATTCGTCGCCTCGCAATTGTAGGTGCCCACCTTTTCATAATCCCAAGATCACAAGAATCAAAGTGGAAAAATCTGAATATAATAATAATAGTACTCGTACATTCCTGGAAAATACCACAATGCAATTCTTCTTTTATCAATGTAATGTGAATAATAAGTTGGGGTAAGGAGTAGAGGTCCCAAAAAACTTTCTAATGCATTCCCCCCCCCCCCCCTCCCCCTCTCCTTTCTCATTTGGCCCGTACATAAATGCTATAGCTACGTCCTTGCAATCTACATACCGAAAATTTACAAAAGAATAAGAAATATTCTTTTTTTCTCGCCTTTCTGTGGGTATTCACGTTTGCTGACAAGAAACCTCTAAAGTACTCGTACTACTAATTCATTCTTGTAACTATCCTCCTTGAATTTAATATCTTTTTTTATAAATTAACTAATAGAGCAGGTGAATTGAGATGTATAAACGATTGTCCTAAATAATTTTTCCAATAGCCAAGCGCTTCTTCCTGCCTTGTTTGTCCGAAACCTCCCAGGAGAGCAGCAAACACAGAAGATGTGTCAACCATTCTCCTAACCACGTTCTCAATAACTCTATGTGTTCCTTTCCTGATTTGTTTGCGAGAACGCTCCCAGGGGAGCAGATATCTCAGGCAATGTTTCAACGATATTCCTGACTCAATTTTCATCGACTTTCTTCCATATCTCTTCCTTCCTGTTTCATTTTCAATACTCCCAGGAGATCACATGTCAAAGAAGACTCCTAAGTAACTAACTTTGCCTTGTTGGCCTGCATCCTCCCAGGGGAGCAGAAACCTCAGAAGGTGTATCAACAGCAACTAACCTTATGTATTTTGTTTGTTTCAGGCCTGCAGGTGCACAGCATCGAGGCGGGGCAGGGGCAGGGGCAGGGGGCGGGCATGCCGCGCGGGGGCGGGGGCGCGGGCCGGCGCGGGCCCGCCCCCGCGGCCGCGGGCTGCTGCTACGACGCCGAGTGCGCGCGCACCGAGGCCTGGCTGGACGAGCACCAGGACTTCGTGCACGACTATTTCCTCAGGTGAACAAACTGCTCTTTTACTTATTCTTCTTGAAGAGACCCATGTTGTAGTGATACACAGAGGTCGGCAAATCGTTCCACGGTTGAGCTGTTGAACTCAAGAGCGAGGCAGAGAAACGACCCGTTCTCATGTGACAAACTTGTCATCCGTGTAAAAACGTTGGCCACGCTCCTCGGAGTATTTTCCTTTGATATGCCGGTAGAACAAGTAGTGTATGAAGTTAATGTAAAAAAATAATAAGTATGCCGATCAACCAATTTTAAGCACTCCTCCCTTTTATCACAGCAACTTCTTACTTCCCCTAAACTGCGTAACATATTTTATGAACGGTTAATATATATAAATGTATTTGTTGTTTGTACAGGACCTCATTATTATTGATCTACATAGATACATAGAAATCTATCCTATTACGTGAGAAAGCATGTTTTGGAAGGCTTTCATTTGGGAAGGTCTCTTCAAAGCAAACGAACAGTGTTTCGATTAACTCCGTGATGTACGAATGACAGGTGTTATTACCTACAGTTGGAAACTGGAGTCCCATCCCAGCAAGACGTTTCTACCTATCTATCTCTTTTCTCTATGTCTTGGCGCACTTGATCCGGTATCTTAGTTCTGGTCATATGATAAATGAGTATTTAATATAGATTCTCTCATCAGTTGGGTTTATTGCAGTTTAATGTGAGGAACTCAAATGACTTGAAGCAAGGGCTTTGTACCAACCTATAAAGTTTACTCGAGATGTCTGAACGTCCAAAGCGGAAAACCTGTATTTGTTTCTCAGCAGCTATAACTCTTGATTTGTGAGCCTTGACTTCATGAAATTAGCTTTAACTTTGTCTTGTATTGTTGCTCTTTGAAATATCCACTTAACTATAAAAAGGAAACCTTGTTTTTTTCTCTACAATAGTTGTGTAAATCCGGGTTGTCACAACTACTATAATAGTAAAATTTACATGTGCTGTATTTCCATAGACTCGTCATTTATTATGGTTTGTATTCAGATTAGAAGTTTACCTAGATCCGTGGTATACCTAGATGCCTTTTCCATAAAAAAGGGTAGGTATCGCAAAATAATAAAATAAAAGTGATGAACCCAAATAAGTAAAAAGGTTATTTCTATGGTTGTTTATCAACTTTAACCTTTACTTTGGAAAAATCCTTAGATATAAATTGACTCTCTGCATCCTGGACTAAATTGATACCTTTCTTAAATGCTTATTCTTTTACCCTTCTAAGTATAATCAACCTTGGATTATTATGAATGAAAATGGTCAGATGCTACGTGTTTTCGATATTATTTCATGGAATGGAAGCATGGACGCTTACTGAAGAATTAATTAGGCGACTTGAGGCATTCGAGATGTGGATCTACAGAAGAATACTTAAAATAAGCTGGATGGCCAGGGTTACAAATGAAGATGTTATGGTTCGGATGAATAAAGAAAATTAAGTAATTAAAACTATAAAAATCCGAAAACTTCAATATCTTGGACATGTGATGAGACATCCAGAGAAGTATGAGAACCTGCATCTCATAATGCAGGGAAAGATTGCCGGAAGACGGGGCCCTGGAACCTCATGGCTGAAAAACCTGAGACAGTGGTTTGGCCAGTCTACCGTAGAGCTGTTCCGGGCCACAGTAAACAAAGTCAGCAAAGCCAATATGATAGCCAACGCCCGTTGAACGGACAGGGCACAAGAAGAAGAAGAATTATATATATTACGTGATTTTTCATTTCACAAATTGGAAATTTTGAACGCAACATATTCCATCGCCCCTAATGCAAATAGTTGTATTTTATAGTAATTAAGGTGAATCAAAACGTTTTTCTAAAAAATATTTGTATAATGGGGAGTCTGGTCCAGCCGAGTTTTTTTTTAAATGCGTTTTTTTTTCAAAGAAAACAATTATTTTCGTATACGAAATTTTTGTTCTTGTAAGGGTACATTTGTATAAGAAAAAACAGTATTGAAAGTTTGATTTTCATATCTAACATACGAGATATAGTTATAGCGGCTGCAAACGGAGGGACCGACCAAATCGGCTGGAATCCTGGAGTCCTTGGAAATCATTTGAAACATGAAATTAAAAAAAAAACGGTACAGTATGAATGTAGAATGCGCATGAACCTCAGTTTGCAAAAAAGTTGTTGATTGTGTTCAAAATTGATGGGTGTCCTTTTAAATAAAATAATTATCTTTGCAAAAAACTTCACTGTTTATTTCACTTGGACATGTTATAAATGTATTATATTACGGTGTCAACACACCGGGCCAAACACTGGCAGTTGTTTACTGTTAAAACTTGCGTTGGGAAGAAGCGATAATAATGAGATGCTAGCACTTTTATAATGTAAAAACCTGCACACATTTAAAGAATCTACGATTATACATTTGACATTAGGAAGCATTTACAAAACAATGGCTTCCTCCATAGTACGTACTTGGTAGTTAAAACAGGTACCGAACACTCAGCGACTAGCCAAGCTTCGCACCATTTGAAATATTAATGTCTGGGAGCTTGCTCAAGCAACCCATAGGTGCTGGTAGTATCTCAATTTTTAACATAGCTTCCGCCTCGGGGTTTCTAAATCGCCTATACCGATTTATGAACCCTTCAAGAAAACATAACAAAAACAGGGGAAGACAATCAAGGCAAAAGCAAAAAACACAAATCCTAACTCTAAATACCGTACAAATACTAACAAATAATTTTACCTATTATAAATTAGCAGCCAAAACTAAATAATCCTGCACTGCTTATTACTATTATTTAAAAATGTACATTCACAAGTTGAATTTTAAGGTGATTAACCTAAACTAATTATATAAACTTAAATTAACCAAAAAATTTTTTTTTACATATTTAAATAATAACACACAAAATACTATTATAATAGAACACAACCCAACACAAAATAATATTATAATAAAACCCAACCCAACACAACACAATTGTCTTTTTTTTTTCTTCAAGTCCATTGGTTAGGATCTTCTCCAGGTGCAGTCCACGATATAAGCACCACAGCGCGGGGTGCAATCAATCATCAATTTATAGGTTGTCATGTTGTTCCTGGGATTGGTATCTTTAAAGGGTCTTTTTTTTTTTTAATATTTTCACCCTAAAAAGTTTCATCATGGTCGTCCGGGGAGTCCGGACTGACGGAAGGGTCCGGGGCGTCCGTCACAGGTTCAGCTTCCGGGTCCAGAGGCATTAGACATATCTTTGTGATAGGCCTGACAAAGATTCTTTGAGGGGTTTTCAGGGTAACCACTCGCACTACACCATCCGCGCCGGGATGTGTACATATAACTCGCGCCATTTTCCATAATGGTGGAGGTAAATTATCTTCCTTCAGAATAACCAGATCTTCCTTTTGCAGTGCCCGTTGATTACTGGATTGCCATTTAGTCCTTTTTTGTAGCTCCATCAAGTACTCTCGCTTCCATCTATACCAAAAGGATAACATTAGCGCATGGATTCTCTGATATTGGGTCAGCCTGTTGTCTGGTATGGCTCGGACATCTCTCTCCGGAATGATAGAGGATTTAGTGCCTATGAGGAAATGGTTTGGGGTGAGGGGTTGGTAATCGTGGATGTCATCAGACAAGGAAGTCAATGGACGGGAATTTAGACAGGCCTCAATCTGACAAATTAAGGTATACAAAAGTTCAAAGGTTAAAGCAGAATTACTAGTGACTCTATACAAATGAAACTTTGCTGACTTGACCGCAGCTTCCCACAGCCCTCCCTGACTAGGGGCTCGAGGGGTTATGAACCTCCACTCAATACCTCTGTTAGCTAAATAATTTTGAATCTTGTCGTTGTTCTCTCTCAAACTGGTATACAGCTCCTTGAGCCTATTACTGGCCCCCCGAAAGTTGCTAGCGTTATCGGAAAAGATCTTATCAGGTTCTCCCCTACGGGATATAAATCTCTTTAAACTGTTCAAAAAAGCATTGCTAGATAAATCCGAAACTAATTCCAAGTGAACCGCCTTTGTGGAAAAACAAACAAAAATACATAAATACGATTTCACGAGTGGAGCTCTCCTCAGTGGCCCACTTTTGGTTGGAATCGGTCCAGCAAAATCGACTCCCGTGATAGCAAACGGTCGGCTCGGTGTGATTCTTTCGCTCGGTAAGCTTCCCATGATTTGGTTACCAATACGAGGATTACACCTAAAACACACAATACACTTATGTAATATCTTTTTAACAGTATTTTTCCCAAAAATAGGCCAAAACCTTAATCTTATTTCAGCTAATAGCGCTTGAGGTCCTGCGTGTAAGTTTACATAATGATAGTGACGTATAATCAATTCGGTTAGCTTATGTTTAGCTGGCAATATAATTGGATGTCTTTGTTGGTACGATAGGTGTGTAGCTAAATTTAATCTACCGCCCACATATATAAGACCATCACATAAAAAGGGATGAAGAGATTTTAAGTTACTATTTTTGTTGACATTTCCCTGGTTTTTTAATGTCTTCAACTCTTTTTGAAAGGCATGTGCCTGAGCTGATTTCAGTAGACAATTCAAACTTGCTTCTAGTTCAGCTACACTTAAATTACCTGAAATTTTACTTTTAATATTTCTGCAGTTATTCACAAACCGCAGTACATATGCTGTAACCCTTTTCAATTTGATAAATGAGGAAAATTTTCCAAATATTTCCCATTCTTGAATATCAGTAGATAAAAGAATATTTTTACTCTTGAGCTCCGGAGGGTTTGAACAGGAAATGTTCAATATAGGCCAATCGTTGACTCCGTCAGTCAACCAATTTGGTCCATTCCACCATATTGTAGAATTTATCAATTTATCCGCAGTAGCTCCTCTTGAAAGTATATCCGCTGCATTGTCGGATGATGATACGTGTCTCCATTGATCTGGATCACTCAGTTCTTGTATTTCGGCTACTCGATTGGCCACGAAAGTGCTCCAACGAGTAGGTTGACCTTTCAGCCAACACAGCGCTATCGTAGAGTCACACCAATAATATGTGTTGATCTTCATTATATTTAATGCTTGTTTTATAGTTTTCATTAATTTTGCCAGTAGTACAGCACTACATAGCTCCAACTTAGGCAGTGAAATAGACTTCAATGGTGCTACCCTTGATTTGGATGTTATTAAGTGTGAATGCCACTTACCGCTGTGGTCCATTGACACCATATAGATACAGGCTCCGAAAGCCTTCTCAGACGAATCGCAAAAACCGTGTAGCTGTAGCTCTTTTGCTTGCTTGCAAATAATTTTTCTTGGTATTTTCAACACATTTAGCTGAATTAAATCTTGCAGGTAGGTCCTCCAGGGTGCTAATATTTCATTAGGTAACTGATCATCCCATGCTGCTTTGGACTGCCACAGCCTTTGCATTATCAATTTGGCTATGACTATTATCGGCCCTAGGAGTCCCAATGGATCGAAGGTTGATGCGATGCAAGACAATATCTCTCGTTTGCTCTCGGTTGGACCTGATGGCTTCATTATTACATAAGAAAAGTAATCAGATTCATTGTTCCATGTTAATCCTAATATTTTCTCAGTCTTTGGATTGTCAGTAATAATTTTGTCGGAATCGCCTGAATCAGCACACTTAGCTTGGCCCGACTCGGCTGACAATTCCAACACATTGGACCTCCACTTCCTCAATGTCATCCCCGCAGATGACAATATGCTGATTAATTCTTCTTTTAACTTTTTACAGGATTCCAGCTCATCTGCTCCCGTTAACAAGTCATCCATATAGAAGTCATTTTCTATGACCTGACTAGCTCTAGGAAAAATTAAATTATTATCCATACCAATTTGCTTTAAGCATCTTGTGGCTAAGAAGGAGGAAGGTGCCAGTCCATAAGTCACAGTCTTCAGACGATAATGCTTGAGCACATCCTGTGGCGACTCGCGCCATACTATCTTCTGTAGGTCCAGGTCATCTTCACACATGTTAATCTGGCGGTACATCTTCTCGATGTCGGCAGTCATGACTATTTGATGTTTCCTGAAATGCAATAGTTGGTTATATAGATCCTTTTGTATAACAGGTCCTGTCATCAAGGCTTCATTGAGGGAAATTCCATTTGAGGTTTTGGCGGAGCCGTCAAAAACGACCCTCACCTTAGTAGTAGTGCTGGATTCTTTCACTACAGCGTGATGCGGTAAAAAATAGGAGTCACGATCCCCTTTTGACTGGTCACACATCTCCATGTGTCCCAGTTCTTCATATTCACGCATGAATTTTACATATTGTGTCTTTAACTCGGGATGTGACACAAATTTTCTTTCTATGTTTTTAAATCTTTTTTCGGCAGTGAGCAATGAGTTTCCCAACTGATCAATGCATGCCCGACGCGGTAAACTTACTACATATCTACCGTCATCTTCTCTAGTATGAGTACTTACAAAACTGGCTTCGCAAGCCTTTTCTTCTTGAGTTTGAATTTTAGTGGAATTAATCTCTTCCAATTTCCAAAATTTTTCTATTTGATGACTCAACTTATTTATAGATAAACTGCAAAAATCTGATACAGGCCTTTGTTTGGGGTACACGTTGATAGGACCGGACACAATCCATCCCAGTTGCGTACGTTGAAGCGTTGGTCCTGACTCGAGTTTCAATCTATCGTTGTTTAGCATTTCCCAGAAGCTCTCCGCGCCCAACAGGATGTCGATGGGTGCAGCTATATTGAAGTTCGGGTCTGCCAGCTCCAGTCCTGGTGGTATTTTGAACTCTTTTTTCGCCATTGTCACTTGTGGTAAATTGGTTGTAATTTCCTGTAAAATCAGACATGATATTTCGCATTTATAATCCGTATTAAGCGAAGTCATCTCCACTGAAATTCTCTTTTTTATGTGTGTGATATTATTATGGATCCCAGACACGGGTTTGTTTATCCATTCACATGGTAAATTTAATTTATTAGCAAATTCAGCTCTCATAAAATTACTCTGCGCACCAGAGTCAATCAGGGCGCGAGCTTTAAACATTTTATTGTTGGCCCCCACAATTCCTATGTAGGCGGTTGACAATAATATTATTTTTTCTGCCTTTTCCGATGCAGAAAAATTCGACACTATAACCTCGTTATTAGCATCCATATTTGAGGTCTCCGGCGGAGGTACCTCCTTGTGTAATAGAGTATTGTGGCTATACTTGCCACAAATTTTGCAGGTTAGGTTTGTCTTGCAACTCTGTGCTTGATGACCCAACCTCAAACATTTAAAACACGCCCGGATTGATTTCGTAGCATCAATCCTATCCTGTAATTTTAATTTTAGAAATTTTTTGCAAATATAAATTTGATGACCTTTATCATTACAATAAATGCAGTTGTTTGCCTTTATTGCCAAGAATACCGATGAATCTTTTTTGTTATTATTGTTGCCTATTTGCATTTTATGTAGGTTAGAAGATTTTTTCTCTGAAGCATTCATAAGCTCCAATACTTGTGCCCTAGCAGATAAACATTTTATGAATTCCTTTAATGTAGGTAATTCACCTTGCAATGTATATTGTTCCCAATTTTTCCGGGTAGCTATATCCAATTTATTTGAAATTATGTAAATAATCAAAGGATCCCAATGATCTACTTTAATTCCGATGTTTTGTAACGCTTTCAAATTGACATTAGTTTCATCAATTAAATACCTTAATGCTACAGGCTCTTCATGTTTCATATCCTTTAATTGAAATAGAGTTTGGATATGTTTATGTACGGTAGCCCTGAGATTCGCAAATCTGTCGTGCAACAATTCCCAAGCCGATAGGTAGTTTAATTCCGAAACTTCTAGATTAGCAATTATTTTCAATGCGTTCCCTTTCAGCGCAGATTGTAAGTAAAAGAATTTTTGGACGTTGCTCAAGGAACTGTTATTATGAACCAAAGTTTTAAAGGTTTCAACGAAATTTACCCAATCTTTTTGATTCCCATCGAATTCTCTCAATTGGAGAGTTGGAAGTTTGATTTCAACCCTACCCTCGTTAATTGAGTCAATCGCCCCTTTAGCAGTAGCAAGGACTGAAAAATATTGATTTTCAAACGTCTCGCGCTGAATAGAATTTTCCAGTTCCTCATCCGATAAAATTTCAATTTCGTCCTGTATAGATTCGAATTGATCTAACAATGGCTTAATTCGGTCGTACCTCAGTTTAATTTCAATCGCGGACAAGGAGTTTATAGAATCCGCGAAACGCGTCAATTTCCCCTTAATCACGCCTCTCTTGGCTATTAAAGATTTGATCTTATCCATTTTGTGTACAAATACCTTTTCGTAGCTTAATCCCTGATAAAATGTGTTCCGACAATGCGTATTTATTTATTTGAGAAGCTACCCGCCTGAAAGACAACAACGACAATATTCCTGGCAATTATTAATTGAGAACCTAATGTTCAATCATTAATCGAGAATCATGAGTTGCATAAAATCTTTACGTGGGTAGTGATTTTATTTTTTACAATACAATATTTATGGGATTAATCTTGTTAAAAAACTACGAATGAGTTCTGAATGGATGTTAAGGAATGGGTATGGGTGGGAAGGCACTAAAAACTTATCTCATTTCCGATGTGAATCCAGTCTTCCTTTGTTCATCTTTGTGATTCCGGTAATTGTAATTTTGGTCATCTGTATTAATTGGCAGCTGGTTCTTGTTTTTTTTATATTATTGCAGTCCTCTGATTGCAATCCGGATCGTAAGGCCCATGTTCAAAATTGATGGGTGTCCTTTTAAATAAAATAATTATCTTTGCAAAAAACTTCACTGTTTATTTCACTTGGACATGTTATAAATGTATTATATTACGGTGTCAACACACCGGGCCAAAGACTGGCAGTTGTTTACTGTTAAAACTTGCGTTGGGAAGAAGCGATAATAATGAGATGCTAGCACTTTTATAATGTAAAAACCTGCACACATTTAAAGAATCTACGATTATACATTTGAAATTAGGAAGCATTTACAAAACAATGGCTTCCTCCATAGTACGTACTTGGTAGTTAAAACAGGTACCGAACACTCAGCGACTAGCCAAGCTTCGCACCATTTGAAATATTAATGTCTGGGAGCTTGCTCAAGCAACCCATAGGTGCTGGTAGTATCTCAATTTTTAACAGATTGCAAAAATGGCAGACATAAAATGAAAATTGACGAAAAACACCGTCTTAAGAGCGTTTAACCAACCAGCGGACGAAAATCCACATTTCGTCGAAAGTTATTCTTACGATTGTGGAGGGTGGTTACTATGAGAAATATTAATTATTCTCCGTATCAGCTTTTTAAAATTATAACTCAATATCGATTTTATTTCATTCCAAAATTGCTTTAATTTATACCTACATCCAAAATTGCTGAAAGGCGTGATGATAAAACTATTAAAATAATGTATTTTTTGTAATAATTTTTTGATCAAAAGTATTTATCGTTTTTCAATAATGTCTAAATTAAATAAGAATGTTAAAAAAATCTGAAATATATCAGTTTGTAAGTGCGCAAATAAATACACAAACGGATCAATTTTCGTCACGAAACACATGTACGTATATATTTTTTAATGATTTTATTTAAACTAAAATAAAAATTGTAAAACATGCGGTACCCATATAACGTATTGATTTACTTTACTGCATGATTGTATGATTTGAAATGGGTGTGGTATAATACAAAATCTTTTTTGAAAATTTAACAAATCTGCCAACGACCTATGGTATAACCTTATTATACTAAAAATAAACATTTTTTCTTATAATTTAAAACATGCGAATGCTAGATAAAAGAACAATCTTTCGAAATCCATTTATAATTTTTTGTGGAAAAGAGTCAATACGTCTAAAATCTGATTTTAAAATGACATATTTCTGGTTTTCTCTAGTAATACCCTCTTAATTATTATTCATAAGTCGAGGTTCATCCGCTTAAAAATTTAATTTTCTTTAATTTAAACTTTGAATGAAGTGAATCAAATGAAAATTCGGTGAGCTACGATTCCAGACAACTTGAAAAACGTGGTTTTGAGAAGAACGCATTTATAATTTTCGCTTGTAACCTTGTCGTTCCGTTTTCCGGTCTACCTGCTTGGCGCACACCGCTCCTAACTAATATCAAATTTGATGCTATGACTTTTGGAATATATCCTTCTCGTGTATAGGAAGATTTTTAGGCAACAAAAAAAGTCGATTTTTTGGGTCGGCTGGACCGGACTCACCCCTCCGGTGTCCAGTGATTTCGACAGTTTACCCAAACATTTTAGTGTTTGCCTTACTTTACAATTTTTCTACGACTGTCGTAAGATGCGTTTATAAAAACAATGTTCTTAATCCACAATTACCGTTGGATGTTTGTTTTCTTAAGTTAAATTTTTCATTTCAACGAGGAACAAAACCTTTTTATTTCGTTATATTGCAGACATGTTATATACATGTGGTCCATCTACGTCACAAATATATTATTATTTAAGAATATTCGAAAGCAGTTTGCCTCTGTTAACTTGAAAGCATAAATAATTAAATACGTCATCCGACAAAGGTCTATTTAGGTTCTAGAGAGACTGTCACTGTAATCTATCTCAGCAGACGTCAGATCCTGGCCTTAGATTAATATTGACTACATATTATATCATAAAGTTATATCTATGATGACTCGCCGCCTTACCTTCCGTATACCGTGTAAGGATCCGGTATATTAATTAGATCATTTCGTAAGTACTTTTTATTAATACGGGTAATAATAGCATGTTCGTATGCTTTACTTACGTATATATTTTTGTTAATACCATTATTCTTCTCTGTGTCCTCACGTGTTCTATGTTGATGAATAATAAATTTTCTTGTTATTACAAATCACTTTGTTTTTTAAAATTTTCGTAACGAATAATATATTTTGTCTTTTTAAATAAATGAAAATTCCCTTTGTGGCGTCATTTATATAAACATAACAAGCTTTTAATAAAAGTTGTCAAATAATCACACCCTGTAACTCAAACTGTACCTATACACATTGGTAGTATAGAAAAAATAAAATATCTTGGAATGATTATCGATAATAACATCAAATGGAAAAGTCAAATAAACTCCACACTCCACAGTAGACAGAATGAGAAAACTGATGTATATATTTTTAGACTTAAAAATACTGTATCATTAAAAATAGATACTAAAAGATATTTATTTTGCACTTGCGCATTCTGCACTACAATATAGAATACTGCACTACAATAAGAACAATTAACAAAAAAAATTAATAAAAATCATCTTAAAAAAGCCTTATTACCCCACAAAAAATGTTTTCCAAGATTTCCCGGTTCCCCCACTTACAAAAAATTTATGACAAAATTGCGCTACTACAATTACATAAAGATTTCTTTAATAAAAATAATATACCACAATTAAATATTAGCAAAACAATTTATTTATTGATACAAAATTTTACATTTCATAGTACAAGCCAGTAATGTTGACCTGGGAGGCTTACCCGTGCTGAGGCCCCCAATTTATAAAATAAGAATTTATGCATAATACATTTTGAAAAAATATATATAATGTTGGTGACCAAAAAACACTTAAAATTAAGATAAATTTAAACTCAAAATTAATTTTAAAAATTAAATTAAAATTTAAAAAAATTAAATTAAATGAAATTCAGCATACAATATTATGATTTGTGTGTTTGTGAATATTGCGTGTTTTATATTGGTTTTGTGAGTTGCGTGTATATGTTTTATTCTTTTATATCTGTTTTATTCTTTTATATCTGTGGGAGAACTAACCGTGCCACTAGTACGAACCACAACAGCACAGCATCACTATATATTTAAAGGTATAAAATTATTCAATAAATTCCCCCTAGATTTACGATCGGAAGAAAACTACGACAAATATTAAAAAATTAAATACTCTGGTATCACCTCACAACCTTTCTTATTGTTTAGATTTATGTTTTTGCCTTATCAATCCTTTGTATCATTTATAACTAACCTATATTTTTATTATTTTTATTGTATTTTCTCATAAAATTACTAATAGTTTTTGTAATAATATATTTAGTTGTCCTCTCCTAAACACAAGCAGCTGCTTTATTAGAAGAGTGATTGAAATATTATGTTGTAAAATTGTAACTTTAATCAATGTTCCAATTAAAAAATAAAATAAATTAAATTAAATATTATTATTACATTAGGTTGTTTTATTTTATAATTATTTTAGTTTTTTGTTATTTATTTTAATAACTAATTAATTACAGCTTAGAGCTTAAAGCTTAGAGTAATACTTTCGGTGTATAAAAAAAATAACTGCCTTCAAAAGAAGCATAAAAATATGGATTATGGACATGGGAAGGAAGACAATAGATTCAATTTTGCAACCCAACAAAGAATAATGCTTGTTTTGAACTTTCTTTTAGATCTAACTTCATAATTTTCCTTGGCAATATATTAACATAGATTAGGAATTTACTTATAATTCAAATAATAAAACTTGTACAATGTGTCCTTAGAACGGGGTATCCCAGTAAGGACACATTTTCTCTAAAAAACTGTAAAAAAAAATATATATATATAAATTTTTTTTTTTTTTATTTGCATGACTCATTTCACAGTCACATCTTGTTTATGTTTACGTGATTTAAATCAACTCTGCGTTGTACACGAACTAATGTATATTATTGTAAAAACGACACCCTTCGTCCTAGAATGTACTTTCAAGAAATTCACACATTATCTTATTGGTGGTGTTGACTTTGCTAAGGATACTCGGGTCACACATTTCGCACTATACTTTACTTAATAACATCACTTCGTCTTAAAAGATTTTTTTAGAAAACATAAAAACTCCCTCGGTAGTTACTATTTAACTACTGTTTTTTTTTTATTAAAGTTGAAAATTTACAGCGGAGCAGTTCATCACATAAAATTTTCATGTATTATTTTTAAGTCCCCATTTAGGACTACTTATTCTAAGAGTGGGCTTTTTTAAGCGTAACATTAAATCTCTTTTGATATTTTAACGTGTTTAGGCAAAATTATTTCAAAATCTTTTGTTTTTGCCTGTTTGTTAGTGATTCATAAATCCACGAATTCGCCTTTTAACAATATACATCTTATCTGCCGTGATTTTATCTTATAATTTTGATATTTCCGCATTCCTGTCTGATTCGTTTTTAAAAAGATAGAATCAACCATTTGATCGATGGGTTCAACGTTTTCCTCTAAGAGTAAGTATCTCCACTATCTGAAAATCTGTGAATTAACAGATGCGATCATTATAGTTTTTATCTTGGGTTCTTTATGTTATTAAAATATTTTTAAAGCTAGTTATGAACTCACAAAATAAAAATAAAGTTTTTTGGGAAAAAAATACATGACAAGTTAGAGCGAATAAAAGTAACCCATTTATTGTTTTTGGGGCCTAAAAAAGTTTCTTTTCTAAATTATATTTTTTTAATGCCACGGATAATTAAATGTCGTTAGATAAGTCGGCTATGTGCGACACGACTCTTCTGTTAGATAATGTGCAACTTCAAAGGCGTTATTGTACTTAATATCTAACTATTCTTCCATAGTCCATCTCCACTAAAAAAAGTTATAGATATTTAAAACGGTAATAATTAGTCAGATTATTTGTCTCTCATGAGAGAATCGAGTTTGAGATGTCTCCCGGCAAGACAAAGGTTAATGTCGTGACAATTAATTCCTGGACATAGACGATTGACGTAGAAATTTATTTTTGAAGTGAAAACTTCTTTGGCACCATTGTAATTTGAAACTCGATGCAACGAAAAAGCGACCCTAAAAAGAGAACACATACATCGATAGGATTTAGCCTGCGAGAGAATGGGATAGAATAATCGGACTCCTCTTTGTGCGGTGCTTCTTAGCGTCCCCACTCTTGTCTTCTTTATTTTCTGAAGGTTTCACTTCTACCGCGTGTGAACTGCACACATTTTTTACATAAAAAAGTAAAGCAGTTTTTCCATTTCTAAATTAATGGAAAAACTTTCTTCTTAGGGGTATTAGTACCTTTACCTAGGTACCTACGACTATTAATTATTAATAAGTGTGGATACCAGTACAGAGTGTAGGTTTATAATTATTTGGTTTGAAAAGTCATTAACAGCGAGTCTTCGCCGTTTCTCGGTATGACTTTAATGTGACACTACCTCATTTTAGATAACCGCCTACTGTACCATTCAGAATAAATCCATAAAGCGAATTTCATGCTTCCATTCAGAACAAATTTTACATACCAAATACTCGTAGACATTAATAAATAAACACATTTATCTTTCTCGGTATATTTCCCGAAGAAGCCATTTAGCTTTTCCATTTCGACAGTACTTTTATTGTGCATTAAAATAGACAAACTCATATTTTGGTAATGGTTATATTTTTATGACTTTTATACTTTTTTTTCTAAAGGAGAAAGTATTTGTGAAAATATTAGAAAAAAGTCGCGTGTATAAGTGTCGTTTTATTCTTCCTAGTAAAATAAATATAATTCTTTATTATTACACATGAATTTATCTTTATTGAACGGTTCTGTGTACTTGAATTCTCAGCATGTGCTGATTTAACGAAATTCCTTTGAATTGATATCATTTCACATAACACTTGTCTGTAAATGTTGCCATTAGCTCCGCAGCAAATTGAAACGTCTTTAATGAGATGTTGTTGCCTCCGAATATAAATTATTATGTATTTACTATACAGGTTGTTACAGTTTCAAGAAAGTCACCGGTGAGAACACTGGGCGGTAATTATCATTGAATTGGCGCCTGCATTGATATCATTAGCCGCGCTCGCGCGTTGGATGTAAATTAAAGCAATCAGCATTCCTGCGGTACATCCTCCTTGCGGACCAGTAGATATGCAGACCAGTTCAGATGAATGCTGCTCTACTTGAAGAGGTGGCGGTGGCGGTGGCAGTGTTTAGCGCGGTGGTGGCGCCTTCCCGCGGTGACGAATAGGAGCCGGCATTCCTAGCTAATATCTAATGAGGGCTGATGATTGATGAAGCGTGCCACGGCGCGGCGCGGCGAGAGAGTAATGAGATATTGGAAGAACAAGCAACATAATGTGAATTTTCTTCACTTTTCTTCGTTATGAGATTTCAACTCTAGCAGCTCTCTCCAGTTCGAGATTTTCAGCTCTTATTTAATGAATGAGAGTTTATAAATGAGGCGAAATTCATTAAAATATTGTCAAAGGAAGCGAGACCATCGGTCTTCAATGGAGTTCTGATTCCAGTCCTATAGACATTAAGAAATGAATCTCGAAGATCTTGAAGAATTTCGACTTGTAACAGTAGGAATTAATCCTGACGCGCATGTGTCATGAAACCATTGATGACTTATTACGAAGGAGAAGGTCCGTAATCAACTTGATTAAAATAGGGACGCTAAAAAGCGGAGTTGTGTGACCTTCAATCATCTCATGCCCAGTGTCCACCCTGCAAGGGAAGATAGCTTTTTGACTAGTTAGTTTGATGTTTTAACCCCTCAGGCTAATTTGTTCGTTTTTGGGAACAACTGATGTAGGTCTCATAGAAATCGTTGTCTATCTCTTATTATCATGGCTATAAATGTGATCCAAACCACTGGTTCCCAAACTCTTTTCACCCACGGACCCCTTCCCCTTTATTGCAATATAAATATTTATTTGGATTTTATTGCAAAGCAGAAATATTTTGACCTTCTGACAAAATAGCCTGAAATGTTAAAATATGTAAATAAGGAAAGGTTTTGTAAAAACACTGAATCCGCTATATTAACACATTTCGCAGTTGTTTACATTACCTATTCTATGTTCCCGCTAAGTGGGCGAAGTCAGCGTCCGCAAAATTTTCCGATTTGAATCGAGAGCATTTTTGATACTGTATTTGGGAAGAAAATTCGCTGAATAAATTTCTTCCTCACTACGATATTGATCCCTAAATGTTCTTTCCTGATCTGTTCATTCTCTTACATAGTTCAATAAAAGAAACATTCTGCAGTTAGATCATTGATGGCTTTAGTGTACAATGGCCATAGGAATACAAAACCCAATGTACTGTTTTAGTAATCTTCAATAATTACTCTTTAAATAATGTAAACGAATATTTATGGAACAAAGCAATAACTTTCTTTATAACCATTAAATTTCTTTAATTGACGGACCGTTTTCGTTTACGGAAGCATCAGGGTAAAAAATAAACTAACCTTAGTTTGAAGTGTGCGCTGATGGTTGTGGTAAGCTAAACCGGTCGGTTTTAAATTAAACAAATTTCGTGATCATAAACAAAGTTATTATTTTGTTTCAATAATATGTCAAACCGCAAAGTGACTGCTTTCTACCAAAACATAAATAAATATTTATACGACGTCACGATTAAACGTTGGTACAATGAAATAAAATACGTCCTGCGCGTTTGAATCGTGATTGTATTTCCAATCACAATAGTGAGTGGACATGTTAGGCATGTGTATAGTGTTAATACTATCATACATAACTGATTAAAATCAATCTTGTCAGTGAGTGGAAATGTACCTACATGTTATTCAAATTAAAATAGACTAGCAAGCTATCTGACACAGCTATCTGACATGGCTATCTGACATAGCTATCTGAAATAGCTATCTAACATGGCTGTCTGACATGGCTATCTGACATGGTATCTGACATGGCTTTCTGATATGGCTAACTTGAAATCTGTGAGTGAACTTGTATATTTTGTATTTGTTTTTACGCTTAGCAAAACTAAATATCAATGAGTGGACTTTTTGTCATGTATATTGTTATTGAAATCGGCTTAAGACTTATTGATCAGCAAATCTAATGATCAATGAGTAGACTTTTTGTCATGTTCATTGTTATTTCAATGATTTGAAATCGGCTTAAGACTTATTGATCAGCAAATCTAATGATCAATGAGTAGACTTTTTGTCAATTGTTATTTCAATGATTTGAAATCGGCTTAAGACTTATTGATCAGCAAATCTAATGATCAATGAGTAGACTTTTTGTCATGTTTATTGTTATTTCAATGATTTGAAATCGGCTTAAGACTTATTGATCAGCAAATCTAATGATCAATGATTTTGTCATGTTTATTGTTATTTCAATGATTTGAAATCGGCTTAAGACTTATTGGTCAGCAAATCTAATGATCAATGAGTGGACATGTTGTATTTTATAATGTTATTTCGATGATCGAAATTGGCTTAGGACTCAATGATAATTTCCACTCAAATCTAAAGATCAATGAGTGGAAATTTTGTCATGTAGATGTCGTAGGCCGATCGTAAAATTAGGCAGATCATGACGTGCCTAGCCACATCGTGAAGTGCCTGGCGGTAGATTGTGATTTGCCTGATTTTACGATTGGCCTGCCACATATATATGATTTGAAATTGTGATTAAGGTGATGCACTACTAAGTAATGCAAAATCATGTGATTTTATTTTTAAAATTGGTACGTTTAGCTTAGTAGTATTTAAGAAACGTTAATTAAATACTGCGAGTAGAACAGAATCGCCGTTGAAATAATCGATAATATTTTTGGTTACTCTTTTTATAAGCCCAGATAAAAAACTAAGTAGGTCTATAAAAACTGATTTAAAGTTCAAAATCTCCTACTGATGAACTCATTTTCCTTTATGGCTTTATTGTGTAATGAGGAAAATTAAATTCGTTAGAAAGTGATCGTAAAATATTTAAATATTTGGGCCTGAGCTTCGCGAAATAAAATAAAATTCGCTTTTTGGTGATGTTTTTTTGGTAACTTCTTTTAAACGCATTCTCACGAATTTTACACGACATGGCGCATCGTTTTAACACATCCAGAGATCATTCAGTGGACATTTTGTCATGCATACATTGTTATTCCAATGATTCGAAATTTGCTAAGAAGTCTGTGATAATCACGTCTAGAGATCTGTAAATGGTCATTTTAGACTTGTTTAATGTGATATTCCAATGATGGCATAATAATTTAATCATGTGATCATCACATCTAGAAATCGAGGAGTGGGTATTTTATCTTTTATCGCAGATTGACTATCGTCCGTGCAATCTGTACCCTACAGGCTGAACTCGGTACAGCGTAGATTTCGAAATTATGGTCAGTACATACGTCTACTTTAATGATAAATTAATCCAACTTCCAAAATTAAATATCTCGATGGATATATAGATCAACATTTTCAATCGAAAAAACATATTTGTGAACTTTTCAAAAGAATTCGAAAATGTATTTATATATTTATAAGACCTAGAAATATTCTTAGACTGGAAATCCTAAAAAGAGTGTACTACGCAATTGTTCAATTTATATTAAAATACGGTATTATAGACTGGGGAGGAACACATGATGTTATTTTTAATTATCTCAAAATAGTTCAAAGATTGATAAGGTTAACCTAAAAAAACCATCTACTGCTGAAAACCAGCTGCAAATCCAGAAGAAATGCTTGATTCAAAACTGACTTTCATAGCAAACCTTGAATATGTGCTAAAAAGGTATCAAAAAAGGTAAATTTTCTTAGAGCACTAAGACATAAATTAAATAGAATCACCACGGAGCTCATTTATAAAACTATCGTTGCTTCACATTTGGATTACTGCTCTACGATGTTATATTTGGCCAATGAAAGAAATTTGAACAAACTAGAAGTTATACAGAAAAAAGCTATGAGATGTATACTGGGGTAAGGCAAATACGCAAGGATTAATCAAATGAGAGAGGAGCTAAATTGGATTCCAATAAAAAAGAGACTATTTAATGTGTTAATTTTTGTGCATAAAATTATGAAAAACCAAATGCCAACATACTTTAAGGATGAAATTGTTTTTAATAGAGACGTTCATAATTACGAAACAAGAAATATAAACAGAGTTCGATTGCCACAAATGAAGAAATCAAAATCACAGAACTGACTAATGTATAGAGGACTAAAGATGTATGATGAAATGCCTGAAAGTATGAAGAATAAAGAAAGAATTAATGTATTTGAAAAGAAATGTTATGCTTTTTGTAAAAATATTAAAATTTATCAAATGGAATGTTACATTGTGCTTATTATTGTATATTCATGTAGTATAAACTATCTCAATGGATATTGGTGGATAAAATATTGAACATCTTTGTCTCATACCAAACGTAGATCATTTGCTTAGCTATTTTGAAATAAGTGAGTGGACTTCTCATAACTAACCGGCTTAGCTAACTTGAATCATAGCTAACCGGCTTAAATCATGCAGCTAGAGATCAGTGAGTCATGTGGTATGACTGTCAACTGCAATAATTATTCACGCTGTTCGGAGTCAACACTTGAAATACGAGTACCATCTATCTTATCAATGGCAATAGCTGATACGGATCTCCGCATAATAATGTATGCACAATGTAATTAGTGTAATTACGCTTGATTATTTCAATCAGCGCTGACTCTTTCTTAACTTTCTTATGAATATCGCAATGTATATTATACAGGGTGTTAAGGGACGTACTTGACTTACTTTAACCAATGATTCCTGACATTATTTGGAGTAAAAAATGTAAATGAAATTTTGGTCTCCGGTGACATTTTTGATGTTTTTTTTTTTTTTTTTCTACAAAAACATAAAAAAATGGTAGTTGTTGAACAGTTGGAGGCGGGCTAAGGGGTTCGTCAGACACCCGGCTGAGTGACCAGTGACGACATGCTCAAGAATTTTTTTTTTGTTTGCTTTTGAAGAAAAAAATTTTGGAAAAAAAAAGTCGTCAAAAAAAGTCACCGGAGACCAAAATTTCATTTACATTTTTTACTCCAAATAATGTCAGGAATCACTGGGTAATGTAAGTCAAGTACGTCCCTTAACTCCCTGTATATTCTTCTTCTGATTTTTATCGCCTATAAATTGACGACCTCCGTAGTACAGTGGGTAAGACTCTTGACTCACAATCCGGAGGTCGCGGGTTCGAACCCGGCATGCGCAAATAAATTTTATTTGATTAATTTGTGTTATTTCACAATTAATTCATTTAAAATAATATATAGTATATTTGCGGCATGTTCCAGAGTGGAAGATACTATCAGTATCGCCCTGGTGTAAGACCACCATTCAGAATTGAAACGTTGCTTGAAAATGGCTTTAGCCGTGTTTGGTGACCAGATCTGAATAGCCAGGTACTTCCCAACCTTCCTCTTCCCCAACTCCTTCCCCTCCCCACTACCTTCAGCCTCACAACATACCCCAATTGGGGATGCCATAATCTCACTGGCTCCAGACGGGAGCAGTTGAAATTCTTGTGCGGCATTCACTGTAAAAAAAAAAAAAAAACATTACCTTATATCCAGTCATCCAAAAGAATAATAGACGTCAGTTTATGTTATGCTTCGTATACACAGGAGAAAAAACCACGAATTACGGGAAAGTAACGAAGCAATTAGCTTTTCGCGCAGTTTGACGTTGCTTCTTTCCTTTTCCATAATTCGTGATTCGGCTCACGGTTTTTTCTCCTGTTTGTATGCAGCATTATGTATATTTTTTTATACCGATAGGAGAGTCATTTGTGAGTTAACTATATATATATATATATATATTTTTTTACACTAACTCTCCATCTTTGGGGATGCTGTGTGGATGGTATTTTAAGGAGATGAAGTTCGAAGAAGGAAAAGGATACGAGGTCAATTGCCCAGGAGTGACGGAACATCTTTCTCACTGGGGTGCAAGGCGGTGTGTCGAGAGAGTCCGGCTGGAGAGGTGAAAGGGTCTCTCCCTCAACCACGCAATAGGTGGATCGACGCATCCGGTGCACAACCCCCTAAAACCCGGGCACCTCCACTAAGTCATCAAAGGTAGCGAATCACTTTATGACGCAGATGTTGGCTATCCAATGAATGGTTCCCGGGGCGACGGTACCCAAATTAGATACCTACCTTCTTCTCAGTGGCGTTAATAAATTAGTTTTTTTGTTGGCATATTTTAAGCTTATTTTTTTTATTCCTTCTTTTTAAGAGCAAAGATGTTTTCTGCTTTTATTCCCTTCGTAGCGAATCACTTTATGACGCAGATGTTGGCTATCCAATGAATGGTTCCCGGGGCGACGGTACCCAAATTAGATACCTACCTTTTCTCAGTGGCGTTAATAAATTAGTTTTTTTGTTGGCATATTTTAAGCTTATTTTTTTTATTCCTTCTTTTTAAGAGCAAAGATGTTTTCTGCTTTTATTCCCTTCGTTTCCACCATGAGCTCTGTAATTACTCAATCAAAACTTTATTCAAAAAAGTAAATATTGAAACCACTGGCGAAACCGGGTGAAAGTACTAGTTGAATATAAAGACTTTCAAACACTTACACTGGAATACTGAGAAATCATCACTGCCCGCCTCTGCTAGCAGTTTCACCATTCTTGTGCTTTCTTAGCTGTAGAAGAAACTAATTTAAAATGGGTTTGCCTGGAAGAGCTCCGCCAATAAAATGAAAGTTTTAAGAACATATATTTAAGTACGAATATTTCCTAAATAATTATTTTTGGTTTTATTTTTTATGCATTTAACCTCACTGTCAGTTTTATCGTCGTGTATAGTAAGAATTTTCCAGAAAATATCTCCTCCTTCGGTTATATCTCCTATGTACAACGTTTAAAAATTTTCAATTGACTCCCGTGAAAAATTACTGGATATTATAATAATAAATTGTTTGTGTAACTGTAATTATTTATAAAATATTTGCAATATGATTATTGCATTTAAAAACAGTTATTTTATATAGAAAGCGAATAGCTAACCCACACCATCACAAACAACCAAAATCACTGTATTTGATTATGGGTTATTTCATCTTCTTTAAATAATTGTAAATAAATCAAATTTTGTAATGTTTTCATTTTTTGCAAGTGTTATTGTGATAACTGTTTCATCGTTCACAGTCATTTTCAAACTGTGGTTGAACCACTTGGAAATACTTGTTTGTTTGATTTTATTTACCCCTGCCGTAGGTACTTTTGATTTGTATCTATACAGTTTAAAGTGTCAATCTAATATTTTCATTTAAATTCGTTTTCCCCGATTTAATGAACATCTAATGACGGCACGTTTGTCTTAATTGTTTTATAATGTCGTGAATACTGAATACTATTGTCAATTGGGATTCCTTGTTACCCCGGTTATGAAATTCAATTAAATGAATTACTCTATTAAAATTGAAATTATTAAATTGTTTAGTTTTCTTAAAAATCCAGGTGTGAAATATAAGGACTGAAAAATAAGGAAGGAAGAAATGAGTGAAAAGTTGTATTTGGATATATATATTTTTTTAATTAAAGACAACACTTGACCGCTGTGGTCGCAGTTTAAATAATAAATGCCACTATTTTTCATTTCCAGAACACTGCTTTTAGTTTAATATACCATTTTGACCTTCTTAGCTATTTACCTCGACATATCGCAACCTAAAATCTAATTAACGAACACGGTAACTTATCCAAGGCGAGATTCTCCGTAAATAGATTCATACCCTTCCACCGCCCTATCTCTATCACTCCCTAACATGCTTCTTTGCGGGTTAATTGTAATACCTAAGAGGTAACCTAAAATTGGTTTGGTTTCTGAGAATTATTTAATATTCTTGATATTACACGTAATATGAACGGTTGTCTACCAGGCAAAATATATGATATTTAGAGGAGGTTGGTTATTGTTGTTGTTTTTTTTTTTTATTTTCTATCATTCAAATTTCCACTGCCTGGAGCCAGTTTGTCTTTGGCACCATCAAATTTATTTGGGGAGTTTCCATGACAGTAGATCCCCCGACAGTTGACCCCCACATACTTATTTTCCAATATGCAGTCGGTTTAGGGAAAATACAGTATACCTACTTACATAAAATATAACCATTTCCCCGATGGGGGGTGTGCATTGTGCATGTACCTCCGAAAAAAATAATTAAACATATTTTCATTCTAATTCATTTAATAATAATTTTCTATGATATTATAATGTATATCCCAGCGTATAAGTACAAAAAATCAACACAGAAAATATATTTGTCTGATATGCATTCCAAATTATTATTTAATGTACTTTCGAAGTCGATTTTACGTTAAATAATGCAAACAGATTATAATTTCCTACTGATTACAATTTCTGGGGGCTAGTTGCTGGGAGAACATCTGTTGGGTTCTCTGTAAAGCGTGAGGAAATAGTAAATGGAAAGGAAAAATGGGTTAAATAGCATTTTAAGAAAAGCCTGTTAACCCTAGTTGCGATTTTGTCCTCTAGTTACTCTTAAAGATTTGTCAGATCGGTGATTTATTTAGAAATAATAATTCGAAAGAACTCTTTCAGATTTTAATATATCAATCGGACAACGCAATTAAAAATATTAATATTTGGTTTAAAAAAGGTTTTTTTTTGCAATAAAGAATATAATAACTGCATATTTATTTTTATATTTAGAGTTAGTTTTAATAGTTAAAATAACTGTCAAATTTTTAATTTTTCAAGATCCTCAAAAGCCACCGCATTTATCGTGAATCGTGTGACGTCATCACTCACCAAAAGTTTGTTTTATTTTCAACAGGTGTTGTCATTTTGCATGACATTTATATGGAAAAAGCTATGAAACTATTCAATAAATAAAAACATTATTTAGGTGGAATTATTTATTTATTATATTATATTTTTATTATAATAATATATTTTTCAATATTATTACGGGAGAGTGGTTTAAAAATTGTTTGATCTTATTATTTTTTTAGCTTTACCAATCGAAAAATCGAAAAACGAAGCATCGGTAGGCAACTGGTAAGATACAGTGCCGGATCAGCTGTTCGACGTCCGCCATTTTGGAATTCGGAGTTCGTGGCCGTGGAAGTAGCATTACGATTTTTTTTGTACAGTTTAAACTTTTTTAATATTTTAAATAATAGAGATAAACTAATAGCGATATCTACCTCTATTTTTGATACTGAATTATTTAGGCCTAAATAATATTTCAATAAACACAACAACTAAATCTCTATAATCAGTATGTAAATAAACGAATAATATGAAATGTTGTTAATACCGATAGCTTGTGTCATACATTTCAATACAAACACTGGAAAATTATGGTGACCAGTGACGTCAGCCCTAAACATTCAATATCAACTTGACAGTGCGTTTTCATGACACGATTAAAAATGGACTTTTTAAACTCTACGTTTAAAATTATTTTATAAAACTTATATATTCAGAATCAGCGTGTATTGGTTCATATGAACATATTTTTTAAAGCCATAATATTTTTCACTATAAATGATGGCCTAGAACACCCTTGAAGGGTGAAAGCCAGAAATAATTTTTCACTGGAGTTCCTTATTACGAAAAACATATTTAACTACAAAAACGTATTATTATAAATTCTCTTCCCAATTTATTAGTTTCGTATAAAAATGATTAATATAAAAATTCACAAATATGCAAGCAATGGTGGTCGATGATTTTTTTGGAGTAAATTATGATTATTTAGAAATGTCTATGGTAAACTTTTAAATGCAAATATAAAAAAGCGTGGTGTTGCCACATTCTAACACTACTTAAATCATATATCTCACAGTAATACGAAAGGAGATAGTCCGTATCAGTTTGATGAATTCTGCACTAAAAGTCACAAAAACTCCAAGGGGTTACTAAAAATATTAACCAATGAAATCTTTTTAGCATATTTTCGATTCAATGTGAATTCTCAGAAGGGAATTGGACACCCCCCACTCTTGAACGAAGTGCAAATGTGATACTACTTTTTTACCCAGTTCGTCACATCACGTGAATATACACTCTCATTGCCTCCTCGGGTGGTAAGTTGGGTTCAATCCTCGTCTTATATTTCTTAGTATTATATTTGGATTTCACTACTTAGAATATTTAACCCTAACTTTGATACCAAATAAATTAGATTTGTGACAGACTTGTAAATTTCATTCCCACTTGCGTGGTAAAATTTTGTCACATACTTTGAATGTAATTTCGGTGCTCTTCATAATCCCCGGGCTCCGCATATCGGTTAGTTAGGAATATGAATATATCCGAAATTATTATGTTGATCTACATTGTGCGTAGGTAACGTGAATTGCGCAAATTGTTGACGAAAATAGAAGTTTCGTAACAATTCTGTTTTAGAATGGAATTTGTGGGAAAATATTACTGAATTCCATTTTGTAATACGTGCCCAAAGTTCGTAGAAAATATATTTAACATTTTCTACGAACCATGATTGGTGTTGGTGCCTATACAAATTCCAAAATTAAGCATTCAAAATCATCAAATTCGTTAATCAAAAGCGTAAAATTATGCCCATTTATAATAATTTTTAATCATTTTAAAACCTTTAAGGTGTAACGCATGTTGACATTATGTTATGCTGTCAGCATCACGCTTCTAATGCAGCGTATAAACAGGTAGGCATTACCGCAAGCCGAGGCACGATTATGGAATTATTGGAAAGGACCGAAGCAACCACAAACGACGCGAAAGATTTTTTGTATAAATTCAAAACTTAAACCTCAATGTCTCCTAATTATGTTTTTGCGGATTCGCGCCTTTTGAATTGCACCGACGATATCTCCGCATTATAGAAAAATACTTTATAATGTATGGATGCCCCGGTAAGATCTATCCTTATAACTTATAAACCTTGAAGATTTGATATCCGAGCTCTTTCCAACCTTCCTCTTACTTCTACCCGCCACCCTCCCACTTATTGCAGCCTCACAATATCTCTCCAATTGAAGATGCTATAATCCCAAGGTTACAGACAGTTATGATGTAGATATAGCATGATTGATACTTTCTGTATCGCCCTGGAGAAAGTTCACCACATTCAGAATCGAAACGTTGCTTGAAATGGATTTATCCGTGTTTGTTGACCATATCCATGGTACTTCCCTACGTTCCTCTTCCCCATTCTTTTCCCTCACCGCTACTTCACAACGTGACATACCCCAATTGGAGACGCCATAGTCCCAATTCTCCAGACGGTCGAGTCTTTTGCGGTAATCACAAAAAAAATCTCATAAACAAAATAAACATTACTAAAATAAATGACTTATTCGATATTATTATTAGCCTTCATTACATAGTATAAAATGAAGTCGCTCAAAATGTATGTGCGCGTTAATCTTTTAAACTACACAACGGATTTTCATACGGTTTTCACCGATAGATAGAGTGATTGAAGAGGAATGTATAATAAATGTAAATTATATTAGAGAAACGCCGAGAAATTCAAAGAAAACTTATTTTTGTGCGATATAAAACGGCTGGCGGGCCGTACTATAATAGTCACTTTTGAAATTCGTTCTACGGAAGAAATTGGAAAATAGATGCCCTAGAGTAAGTAGGTATTTCTTTATAATAGTATAAAATGAAGTCGCTCAAAATGCATGTGCGCATATATCTTTTAAACTACGCAACGGATTTTCATGCGGTTTTCACCAATATATGTATAATACATGCTCATTACAGCAGATAAAAGCCGAGAAATTCAACAATTCAATTCAGGTAGCGGGCAGCTAGCAAGCGGGTGGTGTGGATTTTATAAAGGTTGAGTAATGGCGTTGTGTTTCGTTAGCCACAGCAACGTGTGGCCGGGTCTGCTAGTATTAGATATTTAATATCCCCTATGATAACAGCTGAAACGCTTATTTGTAGGGTTTTGCGGTGCTACAAAGAAACTAATCTAAAACCTCTTGACGCAAAACCAAATATTCTGTTTTCATCTCTTATTTACTAGAAAGATAGCTAGAATTCCTTTAATGAATGATTCATTGGTATTTGCATATATCGACAGAATCATTTGAACAGTTATCCACACAACAGTTGGCGAATTGAACATGTGCTAGAGCTAGATTATTATTGTTAAACTCGTGCGCACTGCGCACAGAACATCTCTTATGTCTGACCTTCATACTTCATGCAGAATAATATTACTTATTAAGTAGCTACTTGCGTTCTTGTAAAAATCGACATCTGTGAAGCACGTGCTTGGAGTGTCTTCCTAATTAAAACTAAGGACTTTGATCAACTGAATATTTGAAAACCCTCTTACTTCCTTGTCTTCCTAAGGCCCGGTAGTAAGCGTTCAAAAAGAAGAAGAAAGGGAGATATTGGAGGACCCACCACATACCCGCCCTGGTATAGGTAACAGATGGTTACCCCTTCAAGGCTCTTGCAAGGACTCTAATTTTTTGGTAAAAACGACTCTACATTTGATAACGAAACTAGACCTCCAATGTCCTTGCATACGTTGTTAGCAAGCAGTATGCAAGTGCTTAGCGGGAAATACAGATACAATATGTGTTAGTATAACAAAAATAGACAAGACAATGGGACAGGTTGGTGAAAGTCCACGAGGTGGCAAGCGCTGGGTGATTGTACCGGCGTATCCTACAAGCACCTGTTTAGGAGGAAGACACAGTAGATAAGTAATAAGGGCATGGAAAACGGTTGGGAGTGAAAGGGAGATATGTAAATACGAATGTTAGAGGGAGTGCGCTAATATTAAAAACGATAATAATGAAGTGCAGTGCAGCTAATCAACCATATGGCAGCTTCGCGGGACTACCTATTTATTGTATAAATTATTTATTATGTAAAGTGTATTTTTGTTAGAAATAAAAAGTGAAAATTGTGAAAATGTTTAATAAAACACGACTCTTTTTTGTTTTTATTTTTGGGGTGTTCATGTCGTGTTGCGTTACAGCGTTACAGTGTCCATCATCAGGGCAGGTGTATCACGCTGTCCGAAACGTTGGCTAAAGGAGGGGGTAGCTCAACACGGCATAACACCCCAAAAATACTTTTGGCCGTGAAAATCTACTCGTAAAATCATATCAAAATATGACTCGTTCAAAATAGAGCAAAAATCTCGTAGAAAATTTCTTAAGAAGCATTTAAAGAAATGCTTTGAATTTTTTCATACATATATGTAACTTGTAAAATAATAGAAAACATGTTTATAATAATTTTCGGAACATAGTTTGCGATTTTTTTTCTTTCGAGGGAATTTCATATAATTTCTGTTTCTGCGTGGAAATGTGTAGATATTATCTTCAAGAATAACATATATTTTTTAAGAGCTTGTAACTTAAAGTGTTCAATAAAAATAATAATGGATTAACCACTTGGGGACATTCTTGCAAAACAAATTTAAATTACGCACAATCAATACAAAATTCTATCGTTAAATTACTAGTTAAAAAAAATATTTTTTCGCAGAGACGAAACATTTCACTTTTGTATCAAAATTTAACAGTTTTGCCGGTGCAGGCCTTATTATGGTATAAAATATTGATTCAGCACATATCTGACTCTGAGTATAAGAGGAAAGTTGAACATGGGCACAATACTAGGTTCACAAAGAATGAAGGCATGCTTGTACCTAAACATAATAATAAATACGGACAGCGAACCCTTGAGTATAATGTGCCTAAAATATATAATATGCTACCTGGTAATATTAAGAAATGCGAATTTCCAAATAGAGTCAGATATTTGCTGAAAACATGGCTACTAGGTAGAAATAATTTGTATTAGACGATTTAGTTTTACTATTAATGTGTAAGTTTATTGTTATTGTATAAATTAAGGTCTAAGTTGTAATCTGTAAAAAGTTGTAATAAAAATCCTGTTGACAAACTACTTAACTGTAGTTTAACGGGATATATATGAAATAAAAAAATAAATAAAAAAAATGAAATTAAGTTATAAATTGGTAGAAATTCGGGATCCCAAGTCTTAAATATTAGCTAAGAGTTTTGTTAATGTAGGTAGATATTTAGAAATGTAGGGTGTCATGGTACGTTTCCACGTTTGCCAAGGCTTGGCAAACCTCCGCAAGCTCCAAGCGTCCACAAATCTCGCTTGGCGTTTGGAAGTCGTTTACATGCTTGTGAATGCGTCAGTGCGCTACCTACACCCGAGCATGGCGGACGCCGAACTTGTGTCGGCTATTGCGTTTGGTTTATCAAACTTTTATTTGAAATACAAGCAAAGTGTAACAAAAACAAGGAAAGCTCGACGACCACGAGGATGATGGATGATACAGATTCATAAAAATCGTCCCAGGTCACTTCGCACAAAGAGTAGACATTATCTCACAGGCTAAATCCTATAGATTTTTGTCTCTTTTTAGTACAACTTTTTCGTTTCATCGAGTTTCAAATCACAACGGTGCTAAAGAAGTTTTCGCTTCAAAAATAATGATCGCAATTGGGACCCGAACTCGAAGATCACTTGTCTTATATAAAATTATTTTATTTTATAAAAAAAGTTATTCTAACAAAAATCATATATTTTTTACTATATAAATATATAAATGGTAAATCATCAATAAAATATTATTTATTTATTTTGACTTTTTAGGTAAATCCAGTCGCAATAAATTACATAACATAAGTGCATTAAAATTATGTACACATTTTAATAAGTCTGGCATGCCTCATACGTCATACATATGTCTCGTAATATTATAAATATTATCATAGACCGCATGGAGCAAAAACGGCGTGCATTCGCCGTCAGTTCGAAAGTTCCACTGAGCGTTTGCCGAAGCTTGCCGTTGGATCCGACCCCGACTGGATCGGCGGCAAACTCTCGCAAGCTCTTGCAAGCCTACGCAAGCCAAGCCAAACGACCTGTTTACACGTTTGCGCTTGTGGAGGCTTGCCAAGCCTTGGCAAACGTGGAAACGTAGCATAAGGATCATGGCAAGATGCCCAAAGTCCCACAGTCAACGAAATTGTCAATACGAATAAAATTAAAAGTGCTTTAATAAAATTAAATATGCTTTGCGCTTTTTGATTTAAGATTCTGTTGATATAATTTTTTTTAAATATATACCTACGCTTCGGTTTCTAATTTCAGCATTCATACGATATTTCATACAAAATACTCTTAGATGTACTCTTACACAGTTTGGGCATGTAGAGCAAATTAACGAAGGAAAGACTATAAGGAGAATATATGACTCGAATGTGAATGATAGAAGAAGTCGAGACGCCCGAGGAAGACATGGCACGATTAAGTGAACCAGATATTTGAGTCGAGCCATGTCAAAAGTCAGAATAACAGACGATTACGAATGAGGCGTTGAGTGAATGTGAATGAGGCAAGGAGTGGGTGCCATGGCAGACTTTTTTGGCGGTCCGTCCAGTCTCTACCCCTTCGGGGAAATGGCGTGGAGCTTAGTTAGTTAGTATACTCCCGTTCATGCTAGTAAAATTAAAAGCACAAATATACGTTCCGCGTTTCGATTTAACATTCATTTGATATGAAAAAGAAACGATTGCTTTGACTTTGATGATTTTATTTTAGGTCGATTTTTTTTTAACTGAACCTGGTGGGTATGAGCTATTGCGAGTTACTCTTGGCTGCAGCCTGCAGGTTGAAAATTGCTATAAATATAGCCAACCTGATAGGAGTATGTACAGAAGGAAAAATATGTACGTGGTAGTATTTTGATTAGATTTATCAATGACTCCTGCGAGTGCAATATTGTATGAATCATTGCATATCTACATTTTTTAAGTACGTAGGTATATATTTAATATTTATGTATCTAGCTGATGTCCTAATAGATTTGGTTGTTTGTTTGTTTCAGGAAGGCAACCCGGCACGTGGTGGACGCGTGGCTCGTGTCCCACGCCACGCCCCCCGCGGGCTCCGGAGGCGGGGAGGGGGGCCACCCGCTTCCGCACCCCTCCCCCTCGCGCTCCGGTGCCACCACCCCCGTCAGGTGAGTCCCGCCACCGCACCTGTTGGACTTACACTAATCACTTATCAACCCCCCACCCCCCGTATGCTTATATACTTGTACTGACAGGGTTGACCACCGCTACCCTACTAAAAACTGCTCCTTCTAACTAAAACCTACTAAAAGTTGCTCAGAATTACAGAAATTTAGCTTATGGTTTATTTTTCGTGGAAATCTCAAGAACTCTCTTTGTACGCCCGTAAAAATATATGACATCTTGATTTCGTTAATTTTTCGTGGAATTCTCAAGAACTCTCTCTGTCCGCCCATAAAAATATATGACATCTTGATTTGGATTACTTTTGTGGAAATCTCAAGAACTCTCCCTTTACGCTCTAAAAATATATGACATCTTGATTTGGTTTTTTCGTGGAAATCTCAAGAAATCTCTCTCTGTACGCTCGTAAAAATATATGACATCTTAATTTGGGTGATTTTTCGTGGAAATCTCAAGAACTCTCTCTGTACGCCCACAAAATATATGAGATCTTCATTTGCACCTGGTTGACAAAGTTGAATTAATGTACTTTTATAATAACTAACTGCCTTCAATAACATTACGAATGCTAATACGATTGGCGCCCGTAACCGTAATGAGAGGTAGAGACTACTTTACAACATTCCAATTACTTTCTTAAAAACGTAACGATTTTTTTTTCTAACTATTTAAATATTTGCTTCTAAAGTTTTCGTCGATTTTCCTTTTCTTCTTCTTCCTTTTTCCTCGTGTGGGTTCATTTTCCTTGTATTACCACTTGGTGCATGAAATATGCCTCATGCCAGTAACTCCGATTTTTTTATTAATAAAGGCATTGACTTGTTGGTTAACTTCACTTTACAACTTGCCTAACTTACCATATGACCTATTTCCTGAAAATATTCGCATTGATTTAACCGTTAAACAATCTAGCAACTGTACAAATAAAGAACTATTGTTTTAATATTAAAAGCATTTATGTTTTTCCGATGTGTTGTTACGCTAGTCACACAACTTTTTATTATTTAGTCAGATGTGAAATTAATAATTTATCTAAATACTTAACATTGTTAAAATACGTCATTTGTAATCAACAATGATGGATGCCATGTGTTTTTTTTTATGAATTTGTTCTTTCCAATATTTATTTCTTCTTATTTTTTATAAATGCCGATATTTCAAACCTTCCAATTTGGTTTTGATAACCCTAATACAAAACTGTTGCCCTCAATAAGCACGGAAGTATTTTGGTGCCAAGTAAACAAGAGATTTGTTAATTGTTTTGGCTTTTGGGGTGGGGTATATAATTTTGCCGGTACTCGTAGTAAGCTTAATTCACACAAAGGTTGTAATCCCCATTTCCGTATAGTAAGGTTTCGATTATCCGTGTTTTCGAAGGTCTGATATTCTTCTTCAGTTTTTTGTAATAGAAAATGTACATCCTTGCGGCGTCCTGAGTTCTTTTTCTTCTTTTTCTCCACTCCTCCTTCTGTCTCCCTGTTTATTTTGCGTAGGTAAGGATGCGGTGTTCAACTCCGCATCCCTTAGGCATCCCTCCAGTGTCCTCCGCAGAAACTTCTTTGGTGGTCAGCTTCTACCGTCCTTTTTACATCCTACATGTCCTGCCCAAGAGAACCGTTTCAGATTTACAAATCTCATAACGAATATTGACCGTTTTTCGAACAGTTGTTTCGCTCAGTTGTATTTGTCAAAATTTATTCTTAATATTTGCGTCACAACAAATTATTGATGTATTGTATACATTATCAATACAATAATCCATGTTCAAGAGCTTGTTTCTTGAGCTTGTCAAGAATATGATACAATATTTAAAAAAAACTATAATAAATTATTAAGACTTATTTGTACAGTTTCATTACAAAACACTTCCTCCCGCAGAAAAATCTCCGCGCACGAGTTCGAGCGGGGCGGCCTGCTGAAGCCGATCGTGAACACCATCGACGGCACCCCCACCTTCCTGAGCGCGGGGGGCGCGGGCGGAGGCTCAGGCCCGGGCGCCGGCTCGGGGGGCCCCGGGGCGCCCGGCAGCCGCCCGCAGCGCCGCTCCAGGCATGAGCTCCGCCAGCTGGATGAGAAGGAGCTCATCTTCGAATTGGTGAGGTTTTCAATATGTCAAGGTGGTAGCCATGTTGGATAGTACCTTTTTACTCCGCCAGAGTCCACATGAGTGTTGCGAGCGGTCAAATCGGAATAATCAACATTACGCGAGGTAGGTATACTGTTCACAGAACTTGTTATTTTTTTTTTTACACACAGGAGGCCTTGAGGAAAATAATTTCCCTCAGGGCCTATGTCATCTTTGGGGATGCTATGTGGAGGTTTTTTTGGGAAAGGAAGGAGAGGAGAGTTCTGGGAAGGAAAAGGGTTTAAGGGGTGGGTAGGATGGGGGTTCAGTATGTCCTGCTCATCCGCCTCCAAGACCTAGACAAACCTCACCCCATGAACCCGGGCACCCCTGCTAAATCACCAAACGTAGCGAACCACTTGGGGTGACCTATGGCACAGGTGTTGGTTATCCAATAAAGGTTCCCGGGGCGGCGGTACCCATTCTCGCCTCCCAATTGAGTTATTACAATGATGAATGCACTTTTCTATAATTAAAGGGTTGCTATCATTAAATTCTTAGTTTTCATATTTTTTTTGTTTCTTTACTCGTGAATCTATAAATATTTATAGTAGTTCTATAATCATATGCGAAATAGCCATAATGAAAAGAGTAGGTTTTTTGTAATTTTGTGTGTAAGCAGACACACATGTAAAACATCATAGATGTAAGTTAAAAGAGAATTTGTCTACAACCTAAAGTCTTTCTCTGCCTATTTTATAAGAATAACCTAATCTTAATAATATCAATAACTTAGGTTAAGATTTTTAATTATTTTATTTATTTTATGATTATTTCATAAATTTTGCAGTTTTTTGTCATTTTTTTCAATGCCCGTGTGTGGTAGCCATACATGAAAAAAATATGTAAGATCAAAAAAATATTATTTTATAGAAACAGATAATAAGAAGAGGAAAGAAAAAACATATTTAGGGATAAATAAAAATAAAAATTAATAGTTAGCTGAAACATTGAGAAAAAATTTTTTTAAAGAAGGTAGATATAAAAATTTGTATGAAAGAACTAAAAAATATTATTTTATAGAAACAGATTATAAGAAGAGGAAAGAAAAAACATATTTAGGGATAAATAAAACTGAATACAAATATAAAAACTAATAGTAAGCTGTAACATAAAGAAAAAAAGATATTTTAAAGAAAATAGAAATAATTTTTGTATTAAAATGAATAAAATACTTAGTTTTTACCACTTTTATTGTTTACAGAACCAACATGTTTCGTGAGCTACGCCCACTTTTTTATGTATTCATCTTCAAGAGAACATATGTACGGTCACATTTGAAATTCGTGCTAAGAAAGAAATAAAAAAAATATGTGTTAGGGTATAGAGTAATGTTAAAAAAGGTGTGCTAGAGGTGGGCAGAAATCGTAAAATTCTATTTCTAATAATCTATACAAAAATGTGCGATATGCCTACGAACTGTATGTTGAGTTTTAATTTTTTCCCGGGCTTTGTAAAGGTAATCCGATTTCTAAGTGCTCTGACGCACATACCGATGATATAAAATATATGAGGCAATTGACTTTGGGGAGATCCTAGTGCTTTATTGCAATTTAATGAAAATGAGTAACTTTATATATACCACTATTTAATCAAATTAATCGACGTGTTTCAAAACCAATGGTTTATTCGTCAGGATAGACGTATAATGAAAATGAACTAATACAAGAATATAGACCAACAAGTATGGACGAATGAGTAGCTATAGAAAAAAAAAACATTACAATAAGCGGTGATTAGTTAGATAACGTATCATAAAAAATATTATAAAATAGGTAATTATTGCATGGATGTATAAACTGTATTAAAAATTATCAATGAAAATTAAACTTAAAATAGATACACTTCATGTGGTCTAATATAAACTTTGGTATATTTTTACACATTAACTTACATTTCTAATATTTATTTCATACATGACTTTTATGAAATAATATTAGAACATTGTGTACATGACTTTTATGAGTGTGTGCCAAGATCGAGTTTTTTGGCGGTCCGTCCTCTCTGCCAACCCCTGCTGGGAAACGGCGTGCTGGTTACTTAGTTAGTTACATAACTTTTATATTTTCCTTTGAATTTTAACAAAATAAGTATCTTTTAACTAGGAACTATAGATACATTTGGATTACCTTATACAGTGTTTTTGTTGCCTTCATTTTTTTAGTCTGATGTCTTATTTTTGTCTTGTTTGGCGCGGATGGAAGTCTTTATTGTATTTGTGGATAAAAATTATATTTTGGTAGAAAGCAGTCACTTTGTGGTTTGACGTATTTAATGAAATACAACAATTTTTTTTGTTTTTAACCACGATTTGTTTAATACATTTTGTGGGCTTATGTATTTTTTGATCAGTCTAATTTATACCCTGATGATACTTGTGTTAAGCGAAATCGGTCGATATTAAAAAAAAAATCTTGCTTATAAATTAAGAAATTGTTTATTTCATTAGTTAAAAATTAAAACGTTATAGGAAATTCTTTGTTTAACACTCATTACATCTAGTTCCTGGGTTGAACCTGTCGAATAATGGAATGTACAGATTAATGATAATTGGGGACCTTAACCATTTTCTGTGTTAAAAACTTTTCTCATTGCTCTATTCTGGATTATTTGGAGTTTTTTAAGCAAAATACCTTACTTAGTCAGCGCTCTTGAGGCGATTTTTCGCAAAAACAGCGCTATATAAGTTGTCCAAATTTATTATTATACTAGAATAGTAGTCTATATGTGGTGCAACAATTGTTTTATGAATAATGAATAACAAGTAATTGTTCTTATTTATATGTTTTCAATTTCTTTGAACTTTGTTGTTCGATTGTTGTTCTGAAAGTTTTAAAATATCTAGTAAAAAATAATAGTGTGATCAAATGAAAGTGCGATGTAATTTTCTTTTACAGAACCAATACATTTTGCATTTTAATTTTACCTCACCGATGCGAATTCGATATCAAAAGGATCGCTCTACCAACCGCCAAGACCATTAATTACTTTTTACTCAATTGTATGACAGACGCGACGCGACTCCCAGACCTCCCTTTTCTCGTGATTGTCGATTTTTGTTTACTATATCATTGGCACACGATTCCTCAAACTTACTGAAGTAGACAGATGAGACATCAAACCTGATTGAACCAAGTTCATCACCTCTATTTGAAAGGTAACACAGAAGACTTACCCAGATGTTATATAGACAGCCCTACGACAGAAATTTTGGCGACTTTAGCAAATCTATTGTATTTATTATTATTTTTAATTGTTAAACTAACGTTTAAGACAAGATTTTTATGCATAGCACAAAGGGTAACAATTATTATAAGCAATAATTATCAGCCTGAAACACTCATCCACATTGAAAAATCTTCCGAGAAAAAATACATGACGCCAACGGGACATGAACCCGTGCCCTTCTGATTGCCCGTCAGCTGCTCTCCCAATTGAGCTATGGCGGCTTATCTTATACCCGCCAAAATGATTCAATATATACTAGTGTTTCATTCAACAATTACTGCTTATTATATTTTTTCCACCTGAAAACAACCAACTTTATTTTTGCGAGAGAGACACTGTTAGTGTTAAATCCGTCGCTAGGTGGCGTCGAGACAAATTATGTCTTCATTTATTGGAGAAATACTTAAACTTGTCAAATATTAATTATTATTTTTAATTGTTAAACTAACGTTTAAGACAAGATTTTTATGCATAGCACAAAGGGTAACAATTATTATAAGCAATAATTATCAGCCTGAAACACTCATCCACATTGAAAAATCCCGTTGGCGTCATGTATTTTTTCTCGGAAGATTTTTCAATGTGGATGAGTGTTTCAGGCTGATAATTATTGCTTATGATAATTGTTACCTATTGTATTTATCTTCTGGCGAATCCGAATTAAATGTCCTTGCCAATCTACAAACAACTTTAATTACTGACTTGGCCAAAACTTCATAATAATCCTCCACCTCCCAAATCTGGGAAAAAGGCGAATTAATCAAAATATCTAATTAATTCATGTCCAGCGATGGCATTTGCATACCAAACGCGGCTTTTTTCTTCACTTCTTTATGTAAACAAATTAGAATTTTAATGGCTAAAATGATCTTTGTGCTTTTTGAACCCTTTCATACATGTTTAATAAACATTGGAAACAATGCAGAGCGTGAGATATTTTTTTACTTCAAAGAATAAATTTTCAGGCATTTTTTACCTACCTATTTTTTATACCTACTTGATTTTATTTTGAAACCATCCTACGTTTATTTTCACTGGAAATACTTGTTAATCATTTCAGCTACCATTCCTAGAAATTAATTACGGATCTGTTCTGGTTTAGAAATTTCCTAACTCAAGGTGTGTGAAATACATATTCATTTAACAAACACGGGGTTGATTAAAAAAACCCATAATAATTATTCTTGTTAAAGTTAAATACCTGTTCAAACGCGAATAGATTTTAATTTGAATCTGTCAACAATTGGGTATTAAAAGTTTGATCGAATAATATGTAAATTTTCCCAAACACCTGTCTGCTCATTGCGGGAAGCTTCCAATTCTGTTTTTACTACTTCTAAATAACTTATCGATGGCAGGAATCACAAAAAATTTTAACAAAACCAAAAAACGGCTTCAAAAAATGCACTAAAAAGTAAAAAAATAATTTCGTACTCTTCTACAACTTCATAATCAACTTACTTTTTCTACTCATCAATATGTAGGTACGATTGTTATTTTTGGAGTCGGTGTCAGTCAAGGTAGGTTTGTAACTACATACATAGTTATAGGTGAGATGTGCTTGTGTCGCACAAGCGATTTGACGAGGCGAGAGGCGAGAGCGGGGCCGTGGCGTGAGGGGAGCTGTCAAGTGAACACGCCGGGCCGGGTACCTTTGCTGACACCGACTCCAAAAATAACAATCATACCTACACATTGATGAGTAGAAAAAGTAAGTTGATAATGAAGTTGTAGAAGAAACGAAATTATTTTTTTACTTTTTAGTGCATTTTTTGAAGTCGTTTTTTTGTTTTGTTAAAATTTTTGTTTATTTTTTGATTTTTAGTGAATCTGAAGTACACTAACTAATTTTTCTGAATATGGGTAGATCTACTAAACGTGCTGCTCATATGAGACAGACATAATTTGACCATAACGACGTTAGGGTCAAATTAAGAGATTCGGCCGAGTTTCGTTAATTTGCTCCTAAGAATTGAAGAGTTCCGTTACTTTGTCATGGATTCGATAATCAGAACCTAACCAAACTCTCATCAAACTACCCTAGAAGTACATCCTTTCCAATAAAAAAAGAATCATCGAAATCGGTTGTCGTGATATTGAGTTATTCGTCCATTTGTCGCGCACATACTTAATGCAAATTTAAGACTTATATGGTTTTCTCATGGATGCCATTGTCGGAACTGGACCAAATTAAAATGTGCTGTGGTCACACGGGAAGCACCAGCTTTCAAATAAAAAAAGAATCATCAATATCAGTTCACCCAGTCGAAAGTTCTGAGGTAACAAACATAAAAAAATAAAAAATACAGTCGAATTGAGAACCTCCTCCTGTGAAGTCGTTTAAAAATAACCCGAATCAACTTTTACTCATAAATATTTTCGATTTCGTTCCTTTCATTTTCACCCCGGTGTAAATTTTTAAAGATCGAGACCGTTCCGCAACTAATTTATGACTTAACGGTGCAGAATAAATTTGGTACAGGCAAATAAGGTGTAAAGAGTTTATTGTTGAATGGTTTTATTATAATTACTACCGGAGGCGAAATTTAAGAATAATGAATTAATTCACAAGGAAGATTTAAAAATAGAGGTAGGTAGTAGGTAAAACCTTGTTGGATTCCAATGAAAATAGATGAGAAATCTTTAAGATGTTTTTGACCTATATTCAGAGTTTTCAATAACGAAATATCAGATATATTATTATTTTTTTTTTTTTTAAATAAAAAAGGACAAACATTCCCGGGTTACAAATAATCTGACAATATATAGTGTCGTGATTGAGGACTTAGACCCGGCACAAACGTCAGATTTTTCCATCCGATTGTCGGTTCAGACAAAATTCGATTGGACGGCGGGCGCGGAAAGGCGTGGCCTATTTTCATTACTCCGCGCCGGCCGTCCAATCCGGTTCAACAACGGGCGTGGCCCCGGTATTATAACCAATCCGGTTTTCGTATCGATTTTCGTCTGATCCGATTTTTGTCTGATGTGTGCGGCTTGCCTTAGCCAGCAGGGGAATCACACACGCGATGCCTGGGTGGGACCCAAACGCGATGCCAACTCAGCCACTGACCGGTCTATCTTTTGTGTGGGAGAATTATTTGATGACTGAAAATATATCATTAGATGTAAGAAAGTGTGAGATTTTGAAATAAATCAATGCCCTTTAAAACGTTGATCACATGTTCTAGAAATAGCAAAATAATCTAAAAATGTAGGTTTTTTGTTTATAAACGGTAGATATTATTTTATGCTATTTTTAATATTTGTTTAAAGCCTTGAAATTTGAAATATTTTTTTTTTATTTTTATTTATTTTACATTAATTTGATATTGAAAATTACATAGTTACCATATTTTAAGCCAAATAATTTTACACATGCATACCTATTCAATTGGATCCTACGCGTAATGGTACACATAATACAATGATGTGAAAAGTAAAATGTACGTCGAAGATAAATTGCAATGCAGGTGTGAATACATATTTGCCCAGTCAACATTAGTTTCTAACTAAAAGCCTATTCTAAGAAACTAATCATGACATCATTTTTTTTTTGTTTTTTTTGGTGCGTAATATCAAATGGTTAAGATTTTTTTTCATGTTATATTCATTTATTTGTATCGGTAATACACTAAAGACGAATAGATGAAAAAAATTGTACTGAAAAGAAATAAAAGCGAAGAAACAAGTAGGCAGTCGTATAAATTATCAGATGACATTTTTTAATAATATTTCCGAATCTGCCCTGCCTAAATCTAATAACCAAAATGCTATTTTTGGACCGATTGGACCAAAATTGAACTACCAAACAATGTTGGGGCGGCTTTAAGAAGCAATTTGTAGATTGAAAATAATATAATATTGCAGATTGAGTAATAAAGAGTTCGTAATAAGATTTCTTCCTCAAAATTATTGGGAAAAGCAAAAATTGCGGGTCTTTCCCAAAAACCTTTTCCAAACCCTTAGCAATTGTCTAGTCAAATGACTACAAAGTAATTTAAGTGGACCCGCAAGCGGGGTTTGATGAAATCGCAACTTTCTGTTCCCGGAGATTTGATTCAACAAGTTTGGCAACAACTGTCGCAGTGGTTTTGCCAAACAATATGTTGGTTTGATCGAATATGATTATAGAACTTATCCAATCACTTTGTTCGCAGCGGGGAAAAACGCCTCGAAATCAGTTACGATAAAATATACGTAAGGTTTTTACACCCCTTCAGCTCTACGGTCGCAAGTTTAGGAAAGTTTTCAGCTGTGGGGTAGGAAAATCTCACAAAGTTAATAATCCATGACCTTTATAAGAGATTAGTGAATTACAAATTATTTCCGTTACATATTACTCTCTATAATATTATGTTAACAATTTTTGTAATTTAATTTTGTATTGGAATTCACAAAGGTAGTCGACAATTAAAAATACTTTAATATAAAAACTCTCGTTTTTCCCATTCATTCATTCGCATCACTAATAATACCGATTTCGGTTGTGTCTGTCTGGCTATGTAACTTTGGTTCAATGAATTCGGTTTTGCTTTGAATTAAAATGTCATTTTTAAAATTAGAAGTGGTTTTCCGAAGAATTCAGACAAGCGATAAAGTATATAAATATAATATCAGTAGGTAGGTACTTCAACGCGTTTTAGTGTATATAATATAGTAAGATAAGAATAAAATATTTTGCACTCTGATAGTATTGTGTTGTTGGATCATAAATAGTATAGTGTTGTTGAATCGAAGTCGAACTTATTTCTTAAAAATGCTACATATTATAATATTACTGGTCTTCCATTAAGAGCATTTGCATGTGGATGGAAGAAGAGTTTACATTTCATATATACATGTACAAATACAGTCACGTATTTCACATATATAGTTACGGTTAATACAAATACATCGCAATCAAAACCCCTTTAACTAAAAGACACAATCATGCATGTAATCAGTAATAAGAAAAACAAGTATAATTTTTAGTGTAACATTCATGTGGAAATAGGGGAAGCAGTTTTCCCGTTTATGATTTCTCTAAAATACTTTTTGATAGAGTTCAACAATTGTAATTTTTTATTAATGCTTTTGATTTCTACTGGTAGGTTATTGAATAAGTATTTTCCTTGGTGTGTATAATGGTGTTGGGCCGTATAATGGTGTTGGTTTATTATTCTTAATTATTTTAAATTCCCTTAACTTTGGTATAATATTATGATGGTGAATCGTTTCATTTTATTGCTACTCTTTATTTATAAGTGCAGAAAAATATTTCATGATAAAATGGGAAATTTAGACTACAAGCTGCGAGTATGTTAAGATTGTTAAGTTACTGATGAATAGAGATCATTGTTTCTAAGTTTGTATGTGGAACAGTCACTACATTTAATTATATTATATGTTAAATCCCTGAACAAGGAAGTTGGCCGTTAGTGTCCCTGATTTCCGTCCATGCTATATTATTTGTCCGTTGCAACAGCTCGGGAGCGATCGGTTTTGAATATTTCCTATTCCGGCTGCTTGCGGGGGAAATCGAATTTGTGCCGCAACTGTTACGAAGTTATACAGCTTCTGTATTCAGTGAACTAAGCTCTGTTAGGAGTTGAATTCGGTTTGAATACCATTTGGATACCTACTGTTGCTAGGGACGTTTGAATTCTGTCGGCAATGTACTGCACAACTTTTCAATCCCTTGAAAAGTGTATTCACCTTTGGAATGCCAGGGGTATAAAATGCCAATCTCCCGCCGTATGCCGGCCTACACTAATTTTATAATAACTTACTTGTTTTTTGCAAAATTTTATGTTTGTAATTTTTACCTTCTTATCAGTTTATATATAATTTATATATATATTTCGACAGAACCAAAGAACAATGTCGGAAGTGCGATTCTGTAGTTTTGCAGTAAAGCTGTTTAGAGTTTCGTTTCTACCGTTTAACTATTTTTTAAATCAAGAATTACAGCATAAAAAAATACATATATTTATATTTTTTAATTTCATCCAAAATTCAGACGTTTAAATTATTATCATTGATTAAAATTCTCGTAGACCACCCCTCTCCCCCACCCCAATATGTTGTGTATATAAACCGTAGACTAAGAATTATTTGTACCAGTCTGAAGATGGCTCTAACGAGCTGAAACCGGTTACGGTCAAATAAAATTAAGTGGAATAAAGTTTTATATTCGTTTTTATTATAATATACAACAAAAAGAAATTAAAATAAGCCAAGAGCGCGATTTTCAATTTTTAGCAGATCCGACGTTATTTTCGGTGACGGTACTTAGATTCATCCTATAGTTTCCCCAGGATACCTACTTATATTCAGAGAAATGTAAATTATAAAAATATATAATACGATGAAGGTGAACTATTTTTGATTTATATTATATTTTCCAGTTAAATAGCGTTCTTCACAATAAAAATAAGTCATATTATGAAAATCGGAATTATGACATTTGACATGGAATTTGGCGATGTGCTTTTTCACAGATGAAATAAACATTTGCAAGCGATGAAACGACAAGCTAAGGGCATTTATTAAGAAATAGCACCAAATCGTGAGTGGTGTGCTATTAGTAAATCCACGGTGGATTTCTTGACACATTAGGGGTTAATGCATCTCAAATATTCGATTGAATGCGCTGCAATGTTTTCACTGAATTTGATGCAACTGCTAGGGTCATGTTATGCTCAGTGAATTTCGAATTTCAAATTTGGGAAGCATTTCAAACCTGTACATTTTCAGTTAGAATCCCTCAAAGGATGCATATTTTTTATTGTTTCCTCCACAAAAGAGATTTTTCGGTTGTCTCTTAGTTGTTCGTTGGTGTCGATGGGACCAATAAAGCTAGTACTTTGTAATTAAATGCAACTGAATTTTCACCCCTATGCTCTCAATATTGCATTAGGGGGCATACATTAATTACGTGAGCTCAAAAGGGGGGGGGGGGGTGGTCAGCAAAATCTCACCTTGCTTGAAAAGAATATACCAAGTGGCCCAAATTTATCTCACCAAGGGGGGGTCTAGATGGGAAGAAAAACTGCTCACGTAATTAATGTATGCCCCCTTATATCAAGATGAGACAATCTATCAAACGGACCACTCCTTTGCCCGTAGTTTTTTTTTCTCCATGTTTTCAGACAAACCCAACTGTGAAGCGCACTTTATACTGGGTAAGCAATTGTACTATACTGCTATCTATCACTATTAGTTCTGTGAACAGTAGAACTCGCGTCAAAAAACATGTTTCTAATTTTTTCTAATTTTATAAATCAAAACCAAATTTCCCCTTTCCTACTTGAATAATTATGTATCTACTTAATTACTAAATATGTAGTTTATTTAACAAATGTTATTTCAAATAAATAATAATATAATTTTCCCAAAGAAACGTCACTATTTCAATGACAATTTTTTTTGCAAACTTTTTTTAGGCAGGCACGAACCATAATATTGAAAAAATGTTTTAAGAAAGTTCAAATTAACAAGATGACTTAATATTTGAAAAAATAATTATTTCTAAACCATTAAAAGGGTCACCATCCTGAAACTGAAACGGAAGGTACATTGAAGTACCCACCACTGTCCCACCCCGGTATAGGCAACTTATTGTCGCCCCTTCGGAGTTCTTGCAAGAATCTAATTTTTTTGAATGAACGGCTCTACTATTTAATTTAACGAATCTGGACCTTCAATGTCCCCGCATACTGTGTTAGGTGGCGGTATGCAGGCGCGCCTACAGGAAGGAAGGTTCAAACAAATTTTCAGATGGACGAAATGCAAAACGGTTGAGTTAAAATAGGACTTCAGTCAATTATAGTTTGCAAGCTCTTTACAGCACTCCTCCAACACTGGGAGGCTTGCTGGGAAAAGCCATTATTTTGTTCCAAATACTTGATTTATATGATGATAGTAAATTCTATTTCAATTCTATAGGTGAAGGACATCTGCAACGAACTGGACGTCCGATCCCTGTGCCACAAGATCCTGCAAAACGTCTCCATCCTGCTCAACGCTGACCGAGGATCCTTATTCCTTGTGCAGGGAGAGAAGGGGGGAGGCTGCAGCCCCGCCATGACGCCTAGACCAAGGTTCGTTCATCTCTTGTGCTTAGTACTTCTCCTGGTAACTGATTGCAATGTCGAATATCTTCTGTGATTTTCAGGAAAACTTTCGGTACGGGGTGTTAAGGAAAGTACTTGACTTACTTTAACCAGTGATTCCTAGCATTATTCGGAGTAAAAAACGTTAATGAAATGGGGGGGTTAATCGGTTACTCGGTTGAGTGACCAGTGACAAAATATGGAATATATATTTTTTTTGATTTTGAAGATTTTAACAATTATTATTATAAGCAATAATTATCAGCCTGAAACACTCATCCACATTGAAAAATCTTCCGAGAAAAGATACATGACGCCAACGGGACTTCTGATTGCCGGTCAGCTGTTCTCCCAATTGAGCTATGGCGGCTTATCTTATACCCGCCAAATGATTCAATATATACTAGTGTTTCATTCAACAATTACTGCTTATTATATTTTTTCACCTGAAAACAACCAACTTTATTTTTGCGAGAGAGACACTGTTAGTGTTAAATCTGTCGCTAGGTGGCGTCGAGACAAAGTATGTCTTAATTTATTGGGGAAATACTTGTCAAATATTAATTATTATTTTTAATTGTTAAACTAACGTTTAAGACAATATTTTTATGCATTGCACAAAGGGTAATAATTATTATAAGCAATAATTATCAGCCTGAAATACTCATCCACATTGAAAAATCTTCCGAGAAAAGATACATGACGCCAATGGGACCGTTGGCGTCATGTATCTTTTCTCGGAATATTTTTCAATGTGGATGAGTGTTTCAGGCTGATAATTATTGCTTATAATAATTGTTACCCTTGGTGCTATGCATAAAAATGTTGTCTTAAACGTTAGTTTAACAATTAAAAATAATAATTTGAAGATTTTCTTCAAACACATCTAAAAATTCACCGGAGACCAAAATTTCATTTACAACTTTTGTTCAAATAGTGTCAGGAATCACTGGTTAAAGTAAAGTACGTACTCTATAACCTAATCGGTAAAACTAGTACCTACGTACGCACCCATTTATGTTTGTTATCCATTCACTTAACCACTCTGACGCATTATGCTTGTTTTCACAACAATATAACATTACCAGACATATTTATGACTTATGAGGCGAACCTGACTTATTAAAGCTGTTTTCTAACTGCTCATTACTCGACGTCATCTTTACATAATATAAAATGAAGTCGCTCCCGCTGTCTGTGCGCTTGGATCTTTTTCTTAACTTATTTTCATGCGGTTTTCACCAATAGATAGAGTGATTCGTGAGGAAGGTTTTTAAGTATATAAATTGTCAAGGTTTTGTGTAAATTGGTTGAAATATATAATACATCTGGCCAAGTGGCAGCGAGCAGCGGCAGCGGGCAGCGGGCTGCCAAACGGGCGGTGTGGATTTTATTTAACAGATGGCGTTAGTAATAAAGGTTGGGTAATGGCGTGGCGTTGTGTTTCGTTAGCAACAGCAACGTGTGGACGGGTCTGCTAGTAGTTTATAAGAGGGCAATTGAATTTCAGTTAAAAATTTTGGTACAGTTAATCCACTTGTATTTTATTTAGATAGCTACCTACCTTCTTACATTGCTCGCTATTGTGGTCTTAAATATTTTGTAAGTTAATCACCAATTTGCCGTTTATTACGGGAGAAATAACACAGAACGAACAAGAACCCAGACAGAGAGAAATGTAATGTATTAAGAAAAGTTCGCTACCTGTTTTACTCTACTGAATGAGTTTTAGAATGCAACAAATTGAGTGAATATTTCAGGTATACCTCCGCGTAATCTTTTCCCCCAGGAGTTAGCCGAAACAAATGACCTAACAATTTTTCTCTTCAGCGCGATGTGGCTATCACTCTTGGTTGGTTTTTGCTAACGTTTATTTATGTTCTACGTGTTTCTTTTCTGTGGGATACTACTTGAGGCATTTACTTTTACATAACATTAGTGCTTTTAATTGCGTATTTCTGAGACTTTAACTTATTCTCCTCGCTTTTCAAGATGTGGGTGTTGAAATAAAAGAACATTTAAATGTTTACTCCCGTAAATTTTACGAGAGCGAACATATATTTGAATTATCTCTTTGTATTTCAAAGTCATTTATATACATTATAGCAGACACTTGAAATATCGTGGGATATTATAATTGTAGGATTTATGAGTCTGAAAAATATTTATATAATTATTTGATAATAAGGCCGTGTCTGAGGTACGAAATCTCCATTAGCGATGCAAGTGAAAAATATTCTGTACCTGAAAGCCCAATAAAGGATCGACTCTTGTAAAGCACTTGGCGAAAACAATTATTTGATTGGAAGACGAGAAATAAGGGAGTTCTGCCAAATAGTGAATTTCCGAGGATGCTTGAGCACTTTATAATCAAAGACACCCCGAAATTTGTTATCAGGAATTTTACCTTTCGATTCTGAAAGAGTTCTTCGGAAAATTCCTCACAAAGAAGATGAAAGCTCTAAAGCGACTGGCCCAGACCAATTCTGGACAGAAGCCTTCACATCTCAACCGGAGGATGCCAGATCAACTAAGCGTAGTAAAATTTACGACATCAATCTGTAAATATTTTAAACAAAAGAAATACACATTTGAAATATATAATTATTATAATTAAATAAAAATAAAACAATTGTCTGAATACAGATAGGTACTTACTTTATCGCTTGTCTGAACAATCGGTTACAATTTTGAAAATGACTTAAACTTAAAGCAAATCCCTGTGCTAGATGTCATTGAACCGGAATTACGAAATTCCATAGTCCAATTTTCAATTACTTATCTCGGGGAATTAAGTAATCTTTCAAATCTAAATGAAGATAACATAATGTAGATATGATTTTAGATTTTCACGGTCAAAAGTATTTTTGTTGTTTGTTTTTGGGGTGTTATGCCGTGATACGCTACCTCCTCCTTTAGCCAACGTTTCGGACAGCGTTACAGTTTCCATCATTAGGGCAGATGTGTAAATGTTTGTGGTAAAATGTATGCTTAAGTACTTCGAAGCAATACCGTGTTGCCAGCTCCATTTAATTGAAACCGGCCATTACTTTGGATTTGTTCCTGAAGTCCTGGGAAGACCCAAAACTTATAGAGCACGCCTAATTACAGAGCAATTGAAATTCATAAAAATCCTATTAACATTAATAGAGACGACGGAGCTAAGCTCAACAGTTCTTGGTATCCGGTAATTGACGGCTACACCAAAGCTGAATGCAGAAAACCATCTTCAAGTATACTGTAATTCCAGCTCGCAGTGGAGTGGAGCAGAATTATTTTAAAAGTTATAGCCATTTTAGTTCGACCAGTTTAGACGGAAACTAAATAGAGTAAAAACTAAATAGAGTAAAACGCGTGTTTCTCCAAACTATTTTTTTCGAGACGATTGACACGATATCTCAAGTTCTACTGAACCAATTTACTTGAAATTTGGTGTGAGCCTTCTCTGTACATTACTCTGTTGCGCTAACTAAAACTATAACAAAAGATCAATTTTTACTATTTTAAAAAAACTCGGAAACGTCAAAATCTGGTAAAAAAAGTATTTTGATTTCAGACAGCCGCCATTTTGCGAAAAAAAAATTTTTACTTTTCCTTAGTTCGGGCCATAGCAGCATTTGTTTGAATTAAGAAATAATTTGGTTTATTTTTTTTCAAATTACTAGGAGGGTTGCAATCGTGACAACCAGGGCGCGCCATTTTTTTGAGACCCCCACTTCAGAAACCTAATTTAACTTTTCTAATTTTAAATTTTTTGATTTTTGATTTTCTTTATCTATTCTTTAATGTTTAATTGATATTTGGTAAAATAATGGCTAGTAAAATATTGTTATTATATTTTTATTGCACCTGAAAAAATACCTACAGTTCATGCTTCTAGACCTAAATACTCCCTTAAAGCTTGTTTCTAAATGAATGTTGTGCTTAATAACTAATGATTTATTTATTTATTATATACCCACATAAGAGATTTTAATATTTTATGATAATATTATAGTGAAATGGAGTTAACACCGAGTAAATGATAAAAATGAACGATTTAGCAGAATGATATATTTACATTAGTGTATATTGAAGAGGTTTGCTATTATATCCTTCTTGTAACTACATTCTGTGCAGTTGAACACATGTACTATTTCTATGAATGTATTACCAACTGTTTGTAATCTAGGTAAAAGCTAGAAAAATGATTCAGTCCAGATATTAATGTAACAATTAATTAGAATTTTGGTTTGAAATTTGGAGTAGTTTTCTATAGTTTCTAAGGCAGATAGGCTGAGTAAATATAGCATTAACAAATGTAAAAATAAAATTCTAGTCGGAAATAAACATTGGAAAAAGTATTTGAACATCAGAATTGAGGTGATTTTTCATCAAATGTTATTATTATAGTTCACTTTCATTGAAATATTGCAAGGGAATTTACTATGGTTGTAAAAATATTTGTAAGTTAAAATAGCACTGAATGGAAGCGTACTGGGAAGATTTTTTCATTAAAATCTTGTGTGAGGAAGCTTTACCCACAAACTACACTTCCCAGTTACAAGATAGCGACACTTTTTCACCCTTTCGAGCATTTGCCATAATAAATCGGTGTTTTATCGCTTTAAAAAAAAACCTCTCCTAAGATTCTGATAAAAAGCGACATTCCCCGACGTCATCTTCTTGATGTGTTTTCTAGATTAAAGTGACCAGTTGTTACTTGTCAGCTCGGTAAAATGCTGGCCCTTAGTAGGCGGTGAGTAATTGCCTAAATAACAATTATATTGGCTTTAAAATGGTCAACTTTATATAGCGTCATTTTGTGGTAAGAACACCCCAAGAGCTCTTGAAGGGTTAATGTGTTTTCTATACCTATTGCTTTAAATATTTGTAGATCCGTTTTCTACATGTTTCCTTTTCGAAATTTTATCATAGTCATTTGCTAAAGCAGTTACCCACTCCCAGGAGTTGTAATATAGAATATAAAAAAGGTAATAATTTTAGTAATATGTTTTAGTTTTGGCAAAAATCGAATCCACATTTTTCCAAGTTAAAGTAAAATATGTTGATCTTTAGGTTATTGATTATCAGTTCGTATATTCGGGCGAATACATATTATGTTGACTAATCACCATCATCATTCTACCGGTATTTCAATTAATGCTTTTCGGACGAATTAGCCTTCTGCACATCCGAGAGACACACCAATCCATGCCCAACATTTGTAAACTGTGGAACTTCTCCTCATCAGAACAGGTCAACTCATTACATGTCTTATGCACAAGTTCACTCTTCTTTAAAAAGATAGAATGCACAGGGGAATACGTATTATGTTCACTAATCACCATCATCATTCTTCTGCACCGGCTCACATCCGAGAGATATGCCAATGCATGCCCAACATTTGTAAACTGTGGACATTCTCCCCATCAGAACAATGCCCAACATTTGTAAACTGTGGACATTCTCCCCATCAGAACAACGCCCAACATTTGTAAACTGTGGACATTCTCCCCATCAGAACAATGCCCAACATTTGTAAACTGTGGACATTCTCCCCATCAGAACAACGCCCAACACTTGTAAACTGTGGACATTCTCCCCATCAGAACAGGGCAACTCATTACATGTCTTATGCACAAGTTTACTCATCCTTCTCTTAGTTTCTCCAAAGATGATGTTATTGAGGGATTAGTTCGTGATATTGAAAATAATGTAAGGATGAGTGTTTTATCAGAATGAAATAAGTGTTAAATTCAAGACTTATATTAAAAATATAGCATCCTAAAATTGAAATTTTTCGGTTAATTCTTAAATTGTATGTAATTGAAGAATAGATATTCTGGTAGCAATCATCTCAGTGATATCCGATAAATAGTCCTCTTGTCAATTTTAGAAAGGCCTTGTCAATGTTGTCTCCAAGATAAAAGCTAGTAAAATTCTAGGATCGTAGTCCTGGGAAAGTATGTAGTATGTACTTATGGTCCATGGATGAATACTCCAGTTTTTAAAAAAGTGTGGACGAAATTAGTGAACGGATTCGTTGATCCTCAGCCAAGAGGTTGCCCGCTGCTGTGGGCTGTTGAACCAAGAATGGTTTGTTGCTCCGATTTTAACTCTTGAAGTTCTGTCGCACGATCGCAGTTTTGGAAATCGTGGTAACTCAAAAAATTCAAGGTTTGGCAATCTAGCCAGTACACAATGGTACATCCGTAAATTCTGGAAGTGCCACACACCGAAACCATAGATATAATATTTGGAAAAGAATCCACACATCTTGTTACAAATCTTCTGTGTAACAATTAAGCTTCCTGTGTAGAGTGGAGTTGATAAAAGAAAATCGTAATTAGGCTAAACTTTTAATAAAGGCACCTCTCAAGTACTATTTTGTTTTCATATTACGGTTCGCTAATTTCATAAAACTTAAAACCGTCGCGTAGGTTATTTCGGGCTCTTTGAAAAATCTTTCATTACGCTTTTGCGTCAGTAAATATATTCAAGAAACTTGGGAATTGGGAAGCCTTTGAGAAAAATTCTCTTTGATTTCTTTTCAAAACTTGATATTAAAACTTACTTTGGTCCGTAATTGCTTACCATCTCTCTACCTGTGTGAAAACCTACAAATAATGAAAGAGCATGCCAATTTTGTATTTAGAGAATAAATAATAAGAGTTTATAACAATAAAGTGTATCAAAAGCACTTGCAGTTAGGTGCCTTCACAATACAGTCAAACAAAGCAAAGTTTCTCAATGATAATCCCGAGAACAGTCGAGTCTACGGTTTCTAGTAACAAGAACTATGTTTAATCAAGCTCTCAAAGTAAATGTCTTCAAATACTGTTGACCCATCCTTCGCGGGTTCACGTTTTACTTGATCGTTCCTTTTTTTAACGTTTTCCTTTTCGGGCTGAAGCAAGTGGAAGATTCCAGGGTGTCATTAGTCGGCCGTAGGGGTGGGTGGACATGGCATTGGGAGTGGGAATGGGAATGGGAGTACCGAGTAGGGAGTAGGTAGGGATGCTGCACAGTCTGACATCTGGCTTGTGTTCTACAACAATGAAATACATTCAGTTCAATTCAACTCGGTTCACAATACACAACGATGTTTTTTACTCGAATGCGTTCTACAGCTCAATCCATCTATTGTTTAAAATATCACTTCTCGTTTAGGAAATTTAAGCATTTTAATAAGTCCATGCTCCATTTAACCATTAATTATCTCTAAAACATCTAAACTAAATTCCTCTCATTGGGAAAATGTATGTACAAACTTATACGTGTTGTCTAGGCGTCTTTTTAAAAGACATTTAAGATAAGACCGGTCAGTGGCTGAGTTGGCATAGCGTTTGGGTCCCACCAAGGCGTCCCTGTTCGATTCCTCGACTGGCTAAGTCCTCCTCCACGACTCAAGCAAAATTTTCAGCTTAATGTGGTGGCAGTAGGAGATTTTCAAATATTGTCGGGTTATTCGTAACGAGGGAATGTTTGTCTTTTAAAAAAAAAAGATTTCTAAAAAATAGTTTGTTTCTCATAGCCGGCTGCCCAAATAAATTTTGTAAATTTGTAATGATGTTTTAGTTACTACTGGAGAAAGTATATTTTTGCTGTTGTTCTTTTTAGTTCCACTAATTACTATTTAATTGTGAGAAGTTCTCAATTAGTTATCGCAAATGTTTCCATGCCAACTCAGATTCAAGTCAACTCAACACCTCTTTCAAAAGTCATTAAAAGCTATGAAAATATCATTTTAAAATAGCCCATAGCCAATTTTTTATATATTTTTTCATCACCTTTGATGACTTTCAAATAAGGTTCCGAGTTGATTTCATTCTAAATTGTCCGGCCACCATCTTAAATTACCAAAATAATGTCTGCTTTATATTTTTGCATTGATTGTTTTTTCTCACTCGTGAGAGATACAGGAAATCACGAATTACATAACAGTATGTATGTATTTTATTATTGAATATTGAACAATATTAAAATAGCAATATTACAGAAATATTGGTTTCCTATAAGACTTTTTGCAGTAAGCCCACAAAACATAATACAATAATGGATTAACTGGCTGGTTCAGTCGTATAACTCCTTTGAGCGTGTTAGTCTCATTATGCCGAGTTTTTCTTCTCCCAGGCATTATTATGCTTCCCGTGCAGACCTTCGTCTCATATAACACTTCCACAGCGGGAATTAATGTTTAATCTGTGGGCGGAAGATTCAAATGCTGTTGCCAAGATGAAAATATACCATTTTAGGTTTCATACACAATTTACTGCCTAATTGACTCCCAAACCAACATGTTGAAATCTAACGACTATATATGCTGAACATTAAAATATTGTACTTTTTAGATCGGAGGGTTCCGCGACTTTTTATCCCGCGACAAAATGTGCCCGACAAAATATCCCCAAAAAATATCTACTAAAACCTAACCTAATAAAAAAATGGGACAAAAATAATACAGATATCCTGTAAAGAGAATATATTATTTTAGATTTTCACTTCAAAAGTATTTTTCGTATTCATTTTTGGCTAAGGGAGGAGGTAATGCCTCACGGCATAACACCCCAAAAATAAATAACGAAAACAACAATAAACATTTGTTCAAAAACAATAAAATGGAAACAAAAACAAAAACAAAAAAAAAACAGAAACAAAAACAAAAATAATACAGACATCCTGTAAGGGGGCATACCTTAATTACGTGAGCAGTTTTTATTCCAATCTAGACCTCTCCCCTCCTCCCCTCTCACCTTGGTGAGATAAATTTGGGCCCCTTCGTATATTCTTTTCAAGTAACATGAGATTTTTCTGGACCTCCCCCCCCCCCCCCCCCCTTTTGAGCTCACGTAATTAATGTATGACCCCTAAAGACAATAAATTATTGTTCAAAACTAGTTAAATAGGACCAAAAAATATATAGACGTCATGTAAAGTTAGGTTAGGTTACGTTTTGGTAGCTATTTTGCTGGAGGATGTTTTATCCGTAGAATATTTTGTCGTGGGATGAAATCCCGCATTATCAAATATGAGTGCTATTAACAGGAAATGTGAGTGCCAAGCAGCAAAAACTAAGAGCTTATAAACTATAGAGCTACATTTAGTTAAGAAATATATGTTTAACTAGCTGACCCGGCTACGCTTTGCTGTGGCTAACACAACGCCATCTACTGGATGGTTACCCAACCTTTGATAAATTAACTCACACCGCTATTTGTTAATTTGCATACAAATCAAATTCACACCGCCTGCTTGCCAGGCCGCTAGTCCACTACATACAGATATTCTCCTTTATATATTATATATTTCAACCAATTTACACAAAACCTTGACATATTATACACCTAAATCTTTCTCATGAATCACTCTATCTATTGGTGAAAACCGCATGAAAATCCTTTCCGTAGTTTTTGAGTTTATCGCGAACAGACAGGCCGACGCGGCGGAGGACCTTAATTTATAATGTATAGAGATTGTTAAAAATTAAGCAAGATGCGTATTGTGTGATCCATTACAAAAAGTTGAATCTTGTGTAAAGGTGGGTACTAAAACTATAATATTTAGGTACGCAGATCGTTGACGTATCAATGACGCAGATACACTGTATACCTATTTAGTATTTACTATTATATTTAATTCTTTACTTTATTTAGTTTGATGTTTTCCTGTTCTAAGTACTTGAATGAATATATGCTAGGTATCAGCTAACATAAGTTACTACGTACAATTATTATCTAATAAATTTATGTTAATCCTCACATCAAATTATACATCACACATGAATGCATAATATGAACAATGTTTACATACATGGAAGATTAATAGTTATAATTATAAATTTAACGTTACTCCATGGCTATGATGTGTAATTGAGATTTATGATCAGGGGTTTCCAAACTTTGTACCACGAAAGACTTTTTGGAGCAACACTCATGACTGTGACGATGTCGCGATGGTGGTCTAAAAGTAGCGCTGCAGGCGAAATTAAACACCGCCCTAACAAATAGATTTGCTACATCGACCAAGTATATCATTCATCAATGGCTACATGCATTTCGATACATATTTTTGAGAAGGAGAAGATATAGTTTATTTGATTTTGGACATTTAACTCATCTTCAATGACTGGTCGATCGCCCGGTGGGTTAGATCGTTTGGTTAACAATACTCTCAGCGGGTGCAGTTTTTTGCTTCTTATTTTGTTATTTGAAATAGTTCTTCGTTAAAGTTTTCGTGACTATATTGCGATTGCCTGCCTGGGTAATTCACAATTCAAAACAAATATCTTTGGAAGTGTCAAAATGAGCAATTTTCTTAGTCATCTCACTTTCAATGGTTCGTGCAAAAACACTTCACAACAGTTAAATTTCTAAACATGATTTCTCTCGTGCTGTTTTTTTAAACCTTAGATTATTTACAATAGTTTTATTGCAATTCGCTTCTCTATAGAACACACAAGATGTGGTTTTGTTTTTTATACAAATCCACAGTTTTATTTCGAAATTGATGACACTTGACCTTCAAAATGAGAGAAAGGTCACGGTTTTAATGAGATTTCACAAAATTTCCCAATCCCCTTTTCCCACTTGTTAAGCTCTTATATTATGTACAGTTAGATACGTTTTTAGATTTTCACTGGCGCTACCTCCTTCTTTAGCCAGGCGCAATACGGCATAACGAGATTCGAGACCTTGGCGTGATTTTTGAAGCAAATCTCTCTTTCAAATCTCACATATCAGACATTGTCTCCCGCGCGAACAAAATGCTCGGATTTGTTCTTCGTAATGCGACATCATTTACTAAAGGAATTGCAATACGAAGAACATATGAAGCACTTGTCCGCAGCATCCTGGAATACAGCTCCATTATTTGGGCACCCTCTGAACAAAACCATAACCTAGAAATAGAAAAAGTACAAAAAAGGTTTATGCGTTACCTGTATATGAGGGAATATACATACTACCCATTCCTGTATCCATCGTTGTTCTTAACAGGAATGCTCGATCTTAATACCTTAGAAGCCCGCCGTAAAATATTTTTGAGGGAAACATTTTTTTAAGCTGATCTCCGGTACTGTACTGAATCCACCTATGTTGAAGGAGATTAACCTATATGTCCCTAACGCGTATACTCGTGGGAGATCCCACACACTTTTTTATTCTCCGAAAGCGAGAACTTCTTCCTTTCAGAATGCCCCATTAAATAGAGCAATTCAACTGCTTAACGATTCTGCATTGAGCATTGACATCTTCAATGTTACCTATAGAGAGTTCAGTAACTATCTTTTGACATATGTCTCAACATAGTGAAACTGCCCCCTCGGCCTTTTTTTTCTCATATATTTTATAATCTTCTCCGTAATAATTTGGTGTATAACTGTTTTATGAAGAACCTGAAAAAATAAAAAAATAAATAACACCCCCAAACAAATAACGAAAATATGTACAGTTAGTTTAGCAATGCTGAATTCATGCATACTGAGCTTTTAAAATGAGTTTTTAAAAAAACCTCTACCAGCCACAGATAGGGCAAGCGTGATAATAACTCACGTGGGAGCTTATCGGAGCAGAATCAAGAGTGAGATTCTATTTCTGTTGTCCTTGCATAATATTGAAGTAAATAAAGCAAAACGTGATGAGAATCCCGAATACGAACTGAAATAGAAGCAATGTTATTCCCACGCCCATCTTCAGCGACCGCCCGTTCTGAGCTGTTGGTCGAGATTCGGACAATCAATTTGATTGCATTCAAATGCATCCAAATTATTTGTATCATTTCAAAAATTTTCACCCGTGTCGGAAATCCTCCACATTCCTTGCTGGGTTAAATAGTACTCAAAAAGGTTTATTTTCTTTTATTCATTTATTTGTTTGATTTGATACTCAACAATACAATACGGTACAATTTCCAACTGGCTGGAGGCACTAACATGGTGGCACCTCGATTATGGTCTGTAGATCGAAAGGAAATGGCAGAAGATAAAATGATGGGCTGAAGGGAAGAAGAAAATGCAGATTATTTTGTTTTTGTCGAAAGAAAGACAAACATTCTCGGGTTACGGACAACCTGACAGTATTTTAAAAACTCCTACTTTTTTTTACATGAGCTCCACACAGGAGGCCCTGAGGAAAATAATTTCCCTCAGGGCCTATGTCATCTTTGGGGATGCTGTGTGGAGGGTTTTTTTAAGGAAAGGAAGGAGAGGAGAGTTCTGGGAAGGAAAAGGGTTTAAGGGGTGGGTAGGAATCTGGGGTTCAGTGTGTCCTGGTCTTCCGCCTCCTAGACCTAGACAAACCTCACCCTATTAACCCGGGCACCCCTGCTAAATCACCAAACGTAGCGAACCACTTGGGGTGACCTACGGCAGAGGTGTTGGTTATCCAATAAAGGTTCCCGAGGCGGCGGTACCCATTCCCGTCTACCAAATTTACCTACTATTACCATTATAACCAGAAAATATTGCTATGGTTGAGGTTTTAGCTAGGAGAGTAATTGAAAGCACGATGCCTGGGCTAGAACCAGATATATTTGTCATTTTAACCACTAACCGGTAAATAAGCTCATCGAGGGAATGGAAACACGACCTGCAATAAACCTCCCAAGCTAAGGTGTGGGCTATCGTGCTCAGGCTGAATGACCTGGGAAACAGTGTCACGAACGGTGCCTCCGAGAAACACCGGTCGGAGTATTTAGACCTTACCCCAACACTCGTGGCTCCGCTGGAGTGGACCGTCTATTTCTCTAGATAGTCATGGGTGAAATTGGACCATTCAAAAATTTGGGCCTTTGGGGAACCTTGGAGAGCTAGACCAACACCGTGGACTTTTCCTTCGTGGGGCCTGCAGTGAGGAACCAAGTATGTGGAGATAAGGGCCTTCAGGGAACCAAGGGGGAATGGGGTCTTCAGTGAACCAAAGTGGAAAGCTGAGGCTGGGTGGACTCTTCCTTCTTGGTTGGGGCTTACAGGGAACTAAGGGGTAGTAGACAAGACAGCTATGCCACCTTGGTGAGCTTTGTCTTCATGATATATTAAACTTGGACCTTCAGGGAACTGGGTAGTGAATTCATCCAAAAACTCCAGCAAAACTCTTACCATTACAGGATTCTCCAGTGGACCCATACGCCGGAAAACAGGGACCCTCGCGGGACCTGGAAACAATCTCAAAGGATTGACGTCTCCGCTTTAATAATAATAATAAATCAATAGTTAAACATAGCCAAATTTATACATTGCCAGACTTCAATACAAATTTAATTGTTATAAAAAAATAAATATCTGTTATTACTAATGTTAATTTATAAGGAATGTCGAAAATTGCAAGCAATTTGTGTGTGTCTGTAATTATATGAAATGTCTATAATATTTTGTTGGCAATTTAGCGGCTTTTCACGTTAATATAGTTTTTATGATCAATAATTTAGGCGAAAGAATTATAAATTTCTGCTTATATAAATGCGCCCTTGCTGGATTTGAATGGAAATGTTTGCATTTAAACTAACCAAATAATGGCATTGTCCGAATGCATAATTTACATCACTAAAATATACCTAAACATAAAGCAAAATTTTCCAACGTGTTTACATGCTGTGTTGGGAATCGAATTCAAATCCCATTATGCTACTAAAACATCACTACTACATTGTAATAATGGAAAACTTCCCTCCAGAGTAGTATAACATTAAATAGTATAACTTTATAGTTTAGTGAAGTGCGTAATATTACTGCAGCATATCGTGTTCTAAATGGCGTTAAATTATATATTAATCCATATTAATACATAGTTTCGTTGGAATTTTCCTCGGCGTTAAGTAGTGTGAAACAAGCCATTTAATATGCAATCTCAAAGTAAAGCAGTTCCCAATTTCACAAACCACCGGAGTGAAGGCTGATTGATGGGAAAACTAGTAAGCATTAGGGTATGCTCCAAGAGACTTTCAATCTATCGACATTTGACAAATGACCTTGAAAATTACCACAAAACTACACACACAATATGCGAGCGTGAAAATTGTCCCTGAAAACTATTTGTTCCTAATTTTCCACTTCCTCTACTCAGAGTTTCACGAAAAGACTTTATTTATATAATACTAGCTGACCCGGACACGCGTTGCTGTGGCTAATAAAACACAACGTCATCTACTGGATGGTTATCCAACCTTTATAACCACCGCCGTCTTTGAGTTTATCGCGAAGAGACAGACAGATGCCGCGGAGGACTTTAATTTATAATACGTAGAGATGGTGTGAAAGATTATAGTAATTTGCATGAAATGCTTGGGGTAACTAACGTATTTAAGTTAATGAGGATTAATACCGTATCCGTCTAAATAACTTTTCAATTACCGCAATATACGTGATCTTTTTTTTTAGAAGTTAAAATGGGTATAGTAAACTATCCATAAAAGATAAATATATGCCTTCACGGACTTTTTTGCAGATCTATAAAAGAGGAATATCCCACCATTGCTTTATTATATGCATTGTTTTGTTATATCCCCAAAGGATTAGGCAGCGTTTTCGGTGAAAGCTACCAGGCGGCTTGACTTTTTCCGACACTTTTAACAATTATCGTTATGTTTCGACCAATTTACACAAATCCTTGACAAATTATATACCTAAACCTTTCTCACGAAACACTCTATCTATTGGTGAAAACCGCATGAAAATCCGTTTAGTAGTTTTCGAATTAATCGCGAACAGACAGACAGACGACGCGGGGGACTTTAATTTATAATATGTAGAGATAATACAAATACTTAGAATATCTGTGGTATTAGGTCAAAATATGATGCATTAAAAAATTATACTTCTCGAGAGAAAATTACCTGCAGTAAAATGCCTTATGAAAACCTCCAATAGGTACTTCGGATTTTTCGGTTTGGTTAGTTTGATTTTTTTTTTAATATTTTTATTTTTGATACTGACAATTCGTGGTAGAATTCCATTATAATAATATATTCAAAAATTTTTACTTTTTCACTTAATTTATTCCTGACCGTAACCGGTTTCAGCCTATTAAGGCCATCTTCAGACTGGTATAATTATTCCTTAAACTAAGGTTCATATATATATACACAACATTTGGGGGAGGGGGGTTAACAGGGGTGGTATGCAAGAATTTTATACAAATTATATGGATTTTCCCTTATTTGATGCTGCGAGTAAGTTCTTAATTGTTCTTATATTAATTATCGCAACTAAATGCTTATTATCCATAGGCAATAATTACTTCGGGTTTATAGATTACTTTAAAATTTATTTGGGTAATACAATACCCTACATCCCACATGAATTATTATCACCCTTTTTTACTGTTATCATGTAGGAATCTATTAATATTATTGTTTTATTTATGGTAATATGAAATTTTTGATTCCACGTTGAGTGATATGTTTGCACAGTTGGGGTTAAAAGTGGTATAAGTTCAAAAACTATATTAAATTTAAAACAAACTATTATTTTTAATTTTTTAATAATGTTTGACCTGAGACGAGGATAGCAGGAGATTTAACATTCTTTCTTATATACATTAATTTCTTAGTAATACTAGTGATGTTATAATATCCACACAAGAATTGCCCAGAGCAAACCATACAAGTTTACCTGAGACAGTGTTTGGGATTCTGTCATAATAATACGTCACTGTTGAGTAAAACTTTCAAATACTTGTGAAGGCCTAACCTTGGGGCTTGTTTCTCTGTTTTTCCCTCCACAAAAACATGAAAGCTCATTTTATTACCTACATAAATTATGCACATAATATTATATAATTTTGGTTTCTATATTAAGCTTCACTTTGAACTTGGCGTAGAGGTTTAGCTTGAGGAGGGATATCACGCGCCAACTTTGAAAGCTCTGCATCATGTTTGGAATTATAAATCGAGAAACTTTTCTGCAAGTATTTTTTACAATTCGGGAATTCCGCTAATTTATCATGAGAAATCACTTAATCATTCTGCGGGATGACTTAGTTAACTTTACTACAAGAGTTTTATGTGTCAAATAAATTAGAGGGCCGAAACTTTTTATGTTTTTAATTTAGAAAAAACACCATTATGTTTATTATCATGTAATGGCAAAATAATGTTCGTTTCATTTTTACAAAACGTTTGTCTTCCTATTATTTTGATGCGCGTAATATTATGCACGTTTGTCCCTTAGCTGTTTGTTTTTCCAATTCCAGTTTAGACTTCGAGACCTGTATTATAAGTAATTCAACTTTGAAAGAAAACATTTCCTCTTGGAAGTAAAATATTTTTTATACAAATTATATTAAAGCATTATTTAAATATTTATTTTAAAGCATAATCAATATTGCTTATTTTATTTCTTATATTATATTACCGCACTTAAAAAAGCTCGCAACTTTATTTCAATGTGGATCACGCATCTGCCCTGACGATGAACACTGTAACGCTGTCCGAAAAGTTGACTAAGGAGGTAGCGGCAACACGGCATAATACCCCAAAATATAATACTTTTGACCGTGAAATTCTTACATTAAACCTTTGATTTAATCCGTCAATAAAAATTATACTGAATTTTTAAATGCTATTGTTTGTTCCGTGTTTTAAAATTGTTTAAATGACAAAATCATTACAAGGGGTTAGATTGAATGTTAAAATACTTCATTGATTTGTTAATACAAGGATTGCTTTGGCAGAAATCATTCACGACGTAAATAAATAAATAGAATAAATCAGGCGTACGTGTCTAAGTCAGCGATTCCCTTAAAATAAACTCGTATCAGGACCTTGAATTCGTGGGAAAATTTCCATTTAGTTTTGGAATTTCTCCAAACCTTAATGAATGTGGCTGTGGCTGGGCTTGATTTTCTCGGGTTTAATGACCTCGCGGCACGATGCCCCCCAGGGACCCATCGGCCATCAGCCGCTGTTCAAACCCCAACCCGCCCCAGCCACCACCCTGGCTCCCGCCCTGGCCCCCGCCCTCGGCCTGTCGCAGACGTCCACCAAGCAATTCTAATCTTATCAATTGTTTAGTCTATATTATCAAATTGACAAGCAACAACAATCTTGCTCTGTTATGAATTTTTTAAAAGTAACTACGTATTTTGTTTTAATTAAAGACTGCGTACACCTGGGAATGAGTGTGTACCTAATATTTTTTAGAGGTTTTCAGGTATAACTATCGGTCTAAACTTAAAGTCGTTTTATTCAAGTTGTAGAAAATGCTGGTCATTGGCTGACTCGACAAGTGCGTCTGGTTCCCACTTAGGCGTCGCAGTCGCGGGTTCATTCCTCCCCTAGCTACATCCTCCATCATTGCACAAGCATCACTTTCCACTTATATTTATAGTTGTAGATTTTATCAATTATTACCAGGTTATTAATAACCCGTGGAGAAAAGAGAAGAAATAACTTATTTGGTTACATACCTACATATTATTATGTATTTGCATTAAATATTTATTCTAAGCTCACTCTCAGTACATCTCCTAAGAACTTATTTTCTATTTTCTTACTGTGGTTCTTTAGCCGTATTTAATATTTTATACTTATATCCTAGTTTGGGGTAAATAAAATTATAAATACCGAAACATTTTACAAAAAAAATAATTTCACAAAGCGCAATTCCACGTAAGTTAGTTCATGTTTATTTAATATAACACAATATTAATGTAAGTACTCGTAACTTGTTATAAAACAAATAATAACCTCAACCAAAGTACTACGCAGACAACTTACATAATATATTCTGCAAAGAGACGAGCTTTGACGTAAATTTCAACCTTCAAAAGAAAAAACCAAAGAAGTTGTAAAATAATTGAATAATGTAAATATCCTTTGTTATCTAAAATTCCTATTTATAGAGTATTAAACCGGAGCTTTCCTATTAAAGACGTAATGCTACTGTTATGTATTCCATTTGACATTCGTGGTAGTGTTTACCCTGGATATGTTTACTTAGAAGTTCAATTTTTAAACTACATTTCTCCTTAACACAGATTCAGTCACTGTAATAAAATTTCACTCCAAAAATATGAAATACAAAATATAGATATATCTTGTCTGGATGGAGACTTATTTCAGCAGGCAAATCTTGTTATCCAATCAATGTAGGAATCTCTGGATATAGCTCGGCGCTTGGGAGCTTTAGGCTGCGTATACATTTGCGAAGGCAGCTTGCAGTTGCTTCGCTACTTTCCCTTAAATTCGGAGTTAGGCTCGAGCTTTGGTTACCTTTTTATGTTAAAATAGGCATTCAGTGTAACGTACATGCATATTTTAACATGCACGACCGTTGAACATTAAAATATTACTGATTAAGTGAGTGGTAAATAGATGACGTACGAGTATCGTCACGAGACGTCGTCGGTCATTTTGGAGCGCTGCTGAAATATTCCGAATGGATAACGCGTCGGGTATTTACGAGTATGCACCCTGGACATTGCAAAGAAAATGGAAAAGTTGTGGTTTATTTAGTAAGAAAAAATTACGAATACTTTTGTTATATATTGATATTTAATGATTATTTAAGCTTGTGATATTTCGAATAATTTGGTTTATAACGAAAAAAGTCTTTTATTATTATTTTTTTTAATTAGGCAATTCTTCCTAAATATTCTTTATTTCATTTCCTTTATTTTTACGTACGTTAAAAAAATGGTTCCATGCCAACTCGGAATGAAACTCAGAACCACCTCATAAAGGTCATTAAAAGCTATTCAAAATTATTTTTAAAAAGCCGTTAACCCTAACCTAAATTAACCTATTTAATCATTTATTTATTTATTTATTTATTTAAACGCCCATTGGGCTTTTACATACATTGTTATTAGTATTATTACATTAACTATATGGCATATAAAAGTTTAAGTATATATATGAATAAAATAATTATTATATGTGTAGTACCTACATAAATGTTTTACAAATAATATAGAATACCATTATGGAGAACAGTTTTTTTTTTGTACTTACAAACAAAAATAACGGGATTGAAATTAATCAGCATTAGTAGGGACTTAAGCATAATCGAAATATAAATTAAATTACAATATTAATTTGTAAAGTTACATATATATATTAAAGTTTAAAAGTCTAAAAGAAAAGAGTGAAATAAATAGAAGCTAAAAAGGGTTTTTCACTATGGAATGGTGAAGTCATACATTTCAGCAAAGTGTTTATGTAGATTTCGTTTAAGCACTGCTACGGAATCTCTAAATATATCAACGACATTACCAAATTTATTACCAAAATTTTGTATTCGATTTAGGGATATGTGCGCTTGATAATTTGTTTTGAAATTGTCACAGAAAAACGTGGAATTTTGTCTCGTATTTTTGGAAGGTACAAATAATTTTATTGTGGCCAGAATTTCAGGGCTGTCGATTCTATAATTAATAATTTTATTTAGTAGAACAAGGTCGGAGATAATTCGCCTATCTGACAGCGTAATCAAATTTAGTTGGTGCATCAGCTGGATATAATTTATATTTTGGATTGGAATATTTAGTTTAAAGTTAATAAATCGTAGAAATTTGTGTTGTACCCTTTCAATCATGTTTTTATCATCACTCTTAATGACCTTTCTGAGGTGGTTCTGAGTTGGTTTTATTCTGAGTTGGCCGGTCACCAAAAAATGATATACTTTTAAAATATATGACAACTATCTTTTTATTATTATTAATACTTTGTTCACGTACATCGTGGAGGATATGTAAGATAATCCTGCAGTTGCTGTCCGATCTTATACTTGAGGGAAATACCTCCGATCCCAATCGGATTAAACTGTGAATTTTTTCATACATATAACTTGTAAAATAACTGAAACAAACGTGTTTATAATATTTTTTGGAACATACTTTGCGATTTTTTTCTATCGAGGGAATTTTATATAATTTGCGTGTCGGCGCGGGAAAAGTCTAGATATTATCTTCAAGAATAACATATATTTTTTTAAGAGCTTTAAAAATTACCGTGTTTAAGGGAAATATGTAATAAATCGGTAGAAATCCGGGTTGCGGGCCCTTAACAGCATTTAAAGAATCACTGTTATGTTTTTCATACATATAACTTGTAAAATAACTGAAAAAAACTTGTTTATAATAATTTTTGGAGCATACTTTGCGATTTTTTTCTATCGAGGGAATTTTATATAATTTGCGTTTCGACGCGGGAATGTCTAGATAATAACATATATTTTTTTAAGAGCTTTAAAACTTAACGTGTTTAAGGGAGATATTTTTTTTTTTTTTTTTACATAAGCTCCACACAGGAGGCCCTGAGGCAAATAATTTCCCTGAGGGCCTATGTCATCTTTAGGGATGCTGTGTGGAGGGTCTTTTAGGGAAAGGAAGGAGAGGAGGGTTCTGGGAAGGAAAAGGGTTTAAGGGGTGGGTAGGTATCTGGGGTTCAGTGTGTCCTGGTCATCAGACCTAAACACACCTCATCCCATGATATGTAAGAAATCGGTAGTAATTCGGGTAGCCGGCCCTTAGGATGTTAGGTTTCTTTTGATATTTTCCATATGAAGTGTTGGTTTTTAAACACTGGACAAATATGATTGTAACTAATAGACAACATTTTTTCTGATCGGTCCAATTTCTGTTACGACCTAACTACTTGAAAATTGTAGAGTGGAATTTTTCGAAATTACAGTTTTCCGTCTAGCTAAATAGTTACCTACTTACTTATTACGTAGTGTAGACATTATAGTTTTTTAATAGCTCCACGCAGGAGGTCATGAGGAAAACAATTCCTTAATTCCCTCGGGCCTGTGTCATCTTTGGGGGTGCTGTTTGGAGGGTCTTTTTAGGGAAAGGAAGGATAGGAAATTCTGGGAAGGAAAAAAGGTGGGTAGGAATCAGGGGGTCAATGTATCCAGGGAGTGACTGACGTATGAATCCATCCCTTCAACTGCGGCGACTGATTCTGGCTGGGAAAATCAAAAGATCTCCTAAACCAATCTCTCCCGATCCGGGCCGCCACGCAGCAGGTAGGCAAACACATCGCGACCAAGCCCTTGAAAAGCCTCACCCCACGAACCCGGGCACCCCTGCTAAGTCACCATACATAGCGAACCACTTGGGGTGACTACGGGGTGTTGGCCATACCCGCCTCCCAAATTGTTAATGTTCTTCCTGTGTCTTGTTTTTGAGATATACGAGTATTTAGTTTATCCATCTTGTGAGTTAGTTGAATTTAACAACTTGCACATGTCGTATCATCGCTGTAATATTCCGCCAGTGCAGCTGTAACTCTCACACCCCGCGGGGTGGATTATTTGAGAGTTGGAAACTCTGAAACGCGGCACTAACCTACTTCACAACTAGTGACTTGCTCCATTATCCCTGTGTCATACTCAACTACATAATATATGAACACTCTTTAGTAACAAATTATACACTGCTTTGCTTAGCTGGCGACTAGATATCGGATTATGTGCATTTTTGTATTTGCTCTTTATTTTTTTTTTATTAGCTTATTTATATACAATATCATTAAATTTACAATAAGCCGCCGCACTTTTAATAGGCACAGATTTTGGAAAGTACACTATTTTTAAACTTAGTCATTCTAAATTTCGATTACATAAAATTAAAATTAGCTTTCGTCTTGTGAGATTGTACGCCAGAATCACAAACCATGTTACACAAACCTAGCGTAGCCGCTGAACTACTTGAAAACTGGGATGTTTTTCTTGCCTTGACGCGAGTAGGCGTTATAAAGGGGCACTTTCTTTTATATCACAAACCATGTTACACAAACCTAGCGAAGCCGCTAAACTACTTGAAAACTGGGATGTTTTTCTTGCCTTCGAGCAGGCGGTATAAAGGGGGCACTTTCTTTAATGTGTGCAAATTATTTTACTATGAATTATCACTATGTGGTTTCTATGGACAAGATTCAATATGGCGTCGGCGTCAAAACGAAAAATTACGCGAATAAAAGTTTTTACGAATATAAATTTAAATGCACGTTTTTCCGCCGTTCTCGACTGAAACAGATGGTTCTTGTGGTAATTAAGTTTAAGGGTAGTTTATTTTTTAACATATATGCCTATTAAAAGTGTAGTGGCATGCGGCGTCTAGTCGTAAATTTACCACAATATCTAGTTTGTATATGTTTGGAATATATCTTTTTCCCAAAATTCCTACCCACCTACATACTTCCTTTATTCCTACACTGAATGTCTACCTACACATGCAAATCAGTGCGGTGACAACTTCCAAATAAGCAAGCAGTGTATTACCTACCAGTGTCCATGTGTATTATTCGTATCAAATGCTAAATTACAAGTTTATTAAAAGTCTTAAAATTCTAACTGTTGGTGACCTAACAATATGTACACAGTTTGGAACATTTATTGGAATGTGAATTCTTATGTGGACACCATCGATCCAGCCTGCTACATTAGCCTACAGTGAGTTTTACGCTTCTTATTTCCCTTCTATTTACCTTCTAAGAAAGTTTCCTAATAGTACACAATACATAGTTTATATACAATATCTAGTTTAAATATAATATCTAATTTATATACAATATCTATACTTCAATTTGGGAGGCGGGTGTGGGTACCGCCGAACTATTTAATGGATAATCAACGCCTTTGCCACAGTTCAACCCAAGTGCTTTGCTACGTTTGGTGACTTAGCAGGGGTGCCCGGGTTCATGGTTTGAGGTTTTTCCGGGTCTAGGCAGCGGATGCGTCTGCCCACTAACTGCGTGGCAAGCCGGATCGGGAGAGACTGGTTGAGAGAGACCTTTTGATCTGAACTCTCTCGGAACATCGCCTTGCACCCCAGTGGGAGGGATGGATTCATACGTCCGTTACTCCTGGACACACTGACCCCCAGATTCCTACTTACCCCGCATACCTTTTTCCTTCCCAGAATTTCATCTTCTTCCTTTTCTGAAAAGACTCTCCACACATCATCATCCCCGAATCTGAACCGGAATCACGAAATCTTTCCATGTTAAATTCCTCCGAGTTTTGAAAAAGATCGTTGCATTGTTCTTTGTGTTGCCAAATGTAATATATTAAATCAAAACTTTACCTTGTTTTATTCGACAGATCAACGAAAGTATAGTTTAATAAAATAAAAGAAATTCTGCCAAGCAAAGCCAAAGCGAGTATTACACTCAAACACGTACTCTTTACATACAAGCAATTTTAACGGAGGTCTTGATGGCTATTAAAATTAATACCATGCAATAATATTCTTTGGCATGGTAGCAATTTTGCAAATATATTTTACAACTTTCATTGTATACGATAATAATTCAATATCTAATGATGTCTGTTGCTGTCTGAGGGTCCAAACATAAATGACAATAGGGCATTATTTGCATGCAAACATTGTTGCTACAATATATCTATTGTGTAACGAACCTGATCAACACCCCATTCAAACTTCAAGCTGGTGAGATATTAGCTAATTAAAACGAGCTGTATTAAAAGCTACTGTTTAATTACCCACAAACCATTATTTTTGTTAGTTTCTTGCTGATCCGGCAAACGTTGTTGTGCCGTATAAATTATTTCTATGAGTAGATGAAAGTTCGATGAGGCGGACGTAGCGTTATCTGTCATTCAACAACATAAATAATTTCGTTCTGTTTGAAATACGAACGACGGTTAAATTTGTTCATACAAATATACAAAAATCGCGATTAAAAATGGGATGGTCGCTATTCAAAAATTGAGGGGGGGGAGGGGGGTAGGAGGGTGAAAATTTGGGGTTTGGGTATTTTTTATTAGAAAAAAAAGTATACAAAAAAAAGAAAACATTTTCTGGATAGAAAACTAATCACCTAGCGGTATGAAATACACTTTACGACCTATTCTCATACCTACCAAATATACATTTTAAAAAATCATAAAAATCGGTCAAGCCGTTACGGAGGAGTGCGACCACATACACCGAAATTTTGATTTTGATTCATCGAGACTTGACGCGAGATTTTTTATATATATGGATTTTTACGTTAGGGAACGTACCCATACTAAGTGACCAACTTTTTGCAATTTTTAACCCCCCCCCCCCCCCCCCTCGACTAAAAACCTAAGCCCCTCGCTGCTCATTTGTACCAAGCGTGGTATTTTGAAGATACCCCCCCCCCCCTGAACAGGTCACGTAGTATGGGTACATTCCCTTACCTAACCTTTATGTTGTTCATAGATATGGGCAAGGACGTAGATATAGTATTAATGGGATTTGATCCTGGGGAGGGCAAGGGAGAAGGGTAAGGGGGGGAGGTAGGAAAATGTATGAGAAAGTTTATTATTTACAATGCATTGCTAAAAGAGATGGTACAAATAATATTTATGTATTTTATATTTATTTAAAATATTGTTGTATTTTGTAGGAATGTAATCTACGATTCCTGTTCTCTTTTTTCCAAAGCTGTCCAAAGCTTACTGAGGCCGACAGAGGTGGGTTTGAAACCCCCAACCGTCGCCCCCCCCCCCCCCCCCCCTTCCCTTTATTGTGTCTTTAAGAATTACATTGAATCATTTTGTTCCTATCTTATTTTTATTGTTTTCCATTTAACTACATGCATTTTTATAAGCACATGTCTATCATGTAACTAAAATATACCCATTCGTATTATATTAATTTTATCCACGAATTCGTGAATTAAAAGAACCATCGGTAGTCGACCGCACACTTTATTTTTGCTAGCACAGCCTTTTATTCCGACTTTGGCAATTTTCCAAATCGAAGTGATTTTTTTGCATTATTTTATTTAATTTTGAACTTCCTTTTGCACAAAAATCTGTGCATAGATTTCTATTACGGGTGGAAGTTAATTTTTTCACATTTTCGCAATAAAGCTTTTCATATTTTTAATTTCATGGAAAATCTAAAAACTGTATTCGACATGACCGCAACCCTGACAAACGTTTTTGAAAGGAAAATTTTGAGGAATTTTGAATTTTGAATTTTCGGTCCGGTTTTAGAAAATAGATTTTGACGCAGACATTACAACAATTAGCTATATAGTCTGTATAAGGAGCTAAACGTCACAAAATTTATAAAACTGAGAAGACTTCGGTGGCTGGGTCATGTGGAGAGAATGACCGAGCATCAAGTACCAAAGTCCCTGCTGAACTCAAGACCGATAGGGCGAAGGAGCCTTGGAAGACCAAGGTTAAGATGGAGCGACAACGTCTTCAAAGATATATCTACCTTGGAGCTTCTAAACTGGAGAGAGCTGGCACAAAACCGAGAATGAAGTGGAGGCCAAGACCCACCAGGGGTTGTAGAGCCAAGAGTGATGACGATGTGAAATTTGGTAACCGAATAAAACTGAACAGTGACAAAACAAACATAGAACAGGTTTGATTTTTGTTATTTTCTTCAATTCTATTCAATATGAATAATGTAATATTTCTTCCTTGCTTTTAACGTTCGTGTTGTTTGTCGATCCCTTACCATTTGATATGTGACACCGTCATCAAAATTGAAACTGGATTACACGATTTTTCTTGTAGCCGCCAATTAAAAGTTTCCCACTTAAGGCGCGTTTATTCTTTGCCGCGAGACTGTAGCTAGCGGATAGCAGAAACAAGATTCCCGAATTATTATCCCTTCTTGATAAATGAGTATTTCTCCCCGAACCGTGGGATCGGACTACAGGACTGTATCAGGTTAAACCATTTGTTGACTGCCTGTCAAATTATGCCTTTTTTAACACAGACTTATCGGTCGCCTATCGGATTACTTTTTTGTCAAATGATGATACTACCTACACCTTTTTCTGAAAGGAATATATCTTGAATCTGAGAACCATTTTTTTCACAATAGTAGTGTCCGAGTTTCATTATTTTTTCATTGAACAAACGTAATGTTGTCTTATCTTATTTTTTATATGTTTGTAAGTTGGTCTATTTATTTCAAGATTTAGGTTTCAATTTAAAACTTATGGTGCAAATGACACTCCCAACAGAAAGTTCCTTTAACCTAAATATTCGGAACAGAAAAGGCTCTCCGTCTCTAGAATTTTTATTACTACTAAGATAAGGTAATTTATAGTTTGCATCAGTGTTATCTTTCCATATTTTGAAACGTTTGTTGTATAATATACAACTTTTGCATAAGTTTTCGGTTATTGATGACCTAATCATGAATGTCACTCCTGAAATGGTTTTAGGTGCGATTAAGTAAACCGTCCTAGGCATAAGTCCAGGGGACGACACCATAGGTATTGAGAACATAAGGTAAAGCGGAGATCAGCTCTATATTCTTCTTGCCGCTCCAGTCTCCTAAAATACACACACATGCCGATGGACATGAGTCAATCTGTTATCATACCAATCTTGGAATCCAATTAACTGGATGCTTCGATATTAGGAAATTGAAAAAGAAAATTACAGTTTATGGGTGTTTTCTCGACCCAAGCAAGGCCTTTGGTCGTATTTCTCATCACTTATTATGGTAAAATCTCATAAAACGCGATATCCCAGCAGCAGTTGTCAATATGCTGGCTATTTGATATGGACAACAGAAAAATTACGTGCATTGGGCAGGCGCTTCTTCAAGACAGCTTTTCTCCTTAAAAGCGGAATCGGGCGAGGGTCTCCCACCCTTGTTTATATCGATGGCGGAAATTTGAAATGCTGTAAAGAACAAAATATCCAAAAATGAGTTAAACATGTCATATTTCACCTTTTTTTCTAGGAAAATAAGTGTGTCCTTTACTACGTGAATTTTAAGAGGATTTTTTGTTGAAAATTAATTAAATTCTGTTTTTAAAGACATTTACAAAAAATGTTAAGAATTGTTAAATATCTGTTCTACGTAATTTAAAAATAAAAAATCGTAATTATAGGTCCACAAACACAGGACATATGATTTTTGTAAAAAAAACTTTCTTTTAGCTCTGAACAATTAACATTTTGTCCGTTACAGCATTTAAAATTTCCGTTATCGATATAAACGACCTCATATAAGGCCTCAACGACTCGCGAATTCGTTGACATGTCTGCGGACAACGCAGTAACAATATTATCTACGCGGATGACATGGTGCTGCTGGTACTCTCCAATAAAGTAATTAGGTCAAAATATATTACGATTCTAAAAAGTCGGTCATTATCGTTTTCAAATACAATAAGGAGCCACTAAATATTCCGCCGATCTGTCTAGAAGGAAAGGCATTGCACATGTTAAATATCTGGGACATATCCATACATGGGATTTGAAGGATATAGAAGAAATGTAACGACGAAGAAGAGAAAATAATGTAGGTACGTGTCGGAATTCTCCCAAGGCGGTTCTAACACTATAGCGACGATGTCAGAAAATTACTTTTTGAGACGTACTGCACTGCCCTATACACATGTGAGCCATGGACACAATACCCAGTAGCGAAATGGGACAAGCTGACTGATGTGATACAATAATGCACGCAGGCAGCTTACGCAACTACCAAAGTTCTGCAGTGCCTCCATGACGATAGATGAGAGGGTGCACTCATTCTCCGCCTTATTTCGCCACCGACTAGCCAACTTCTGGGGCAGGAAACAGATGTCAACCGATGTCATTGTTTTGCTGCATCCGAGTGGCTCAGTTCTTCACTAAATGGGCGATGGATGCAGATGATGCTGCGACCTCTCTCATGGACGATCTTTTAATAATAATTTTATTCTTAATTTCACTTATTTATACGATGTTTTTTTTATGTTACCCACCTATTTTTATTTTATTTTTTATTATATTCGTTTTTTGTAATCTCAAATAATATGCACTATCCTCTATCCTCCTAGTCCCACTAGGTTAAAAACTTAAATGAAATAAAAATATATAATAAATATATCAAAATCACGTGAACAGCAAGCACCGGTTCTTCTAGTGAGGTCTATACGATGCGCTATAATATTTATATTATAAATCTTTTACAGTAGCTACTTACTACCCCTCTTACACCACGCACGTCATATTATAAACATTCTACATTATATCTAATAAAAGATTATTCATCGAACTTGTAATTTATTTGCACTAATTTATCTGTATAATAAATAAATTAAAAATATTGAAAGACTTTTGTGCTTTCAAAGTCAACAATACTGAACTGTGAGGACAACAATGGTGCCTGCGCCGTCCCAATCTCTTCCCCTCTTCTCCAGGGGTTGGGGTTGGGTGGTCTAACTCGGCGGGATGAGACGTTTGACGAATAACCAAAAGGCATCAAGGCTAGGCTATTATAATTCTAATTAATTGTTTTAATTGGAAACTGGTTGCGTCCATTTTTCATTTTCCCAAATTAATCTTTGTTCAAGATGTTTCGGCGTTCACGTCAACCTTCGGAAGCCGGGAACCAGTTACTGAATTAGCATTAGCCAGAATTCTATTTCAGTGTTAATACGATGAAATTCTATGTACGTTATTTTTGTTCTTTGTCAAGCTTAGCCTATGTATTTAGTCAATACTTGTTAATTTAAAAAAAAAATTACATTAGCTCCACACAGGAGGCACCGAGTAAAACAATTTCCTTAGGGGCCTATGTCATCTTTGAGGATGCTGTGTGAAGGGTTTTTTAAGGGAAAGGAAGGAGAAGAAGATATGGGAAGGAAAAAGGTATGAGGGGTGGGTAGGAATCTGGGGGTCAGTGTGGCCAGGAGTGACGGACGTATGAATCTATTCCTCACACTGCGGTGCAAGGCGAAGGGTCGGGAGAATCCGGCTGGAGAGGTCAAAAGGCCTCCCTCAATCAGTCTCCTCCGATCCAGCCCACCACGCAGTGGTTGGGCAAACGTATCCGCCACCAAGACCTAGACAAACCTCATCCCATGAACCCGGGCACCCCTGCTAAGTCACCAAACGTAGCGAACCACTTGAGGTGACCTGTGGCAGGGGTGTTGGTTGTCCAATAAATGGTTCCCGGGGCGGCGGTACCCATACCCGCCTCCCAAATTGTTGAAAATCCGTAAGTCTAAGCTTTAACTTTAGGGCGCACAATTTACATCCGCGCTGTGCCAGCGGGTTCCCCACAGAGCATCGGACCATCCCAAATACACGCAATTAAAAAAATTACTTGCTTTCAAGTTTTCTCCGCTATTCAAAAAACTATTGCATAATGGATTAAATATTTTGAATCAAATTTGGCAATATTTTTTAAAATTCCAAATTGAAGTGAAATATTCTCGTGGGGTTACCTTACATTATACTTAACAGATATTTTGTCCGTTCGATTTCTTTTGAGGCTATTAAAAAAATCAATGTCTAAGTAATTTCGATTCAGAGTAGTGATTTCTCACCAGGACGAGATTGAAAGTTTCTTCTACCCTGGCACAAATAGTTTTATTTTATTCATTTCAATTACGTACGAGGATTTGAAAAAACCCATACAGATTCAATAAATGATTATTTGTCCACGTTGCGACACGCTCCAAATACCCTTATCAGGTCCAGAGCTGCGTATATTTCCATTGGTAATCGGATAAAACAGACCAGTAACAAATCAGAATAAATGATAAAAATAATAAAGTTAAGTTTCTTTAGTTGGGGTGACCGGACAATTCAGAATCATTTAACTTCAACACCTCTTTTGAAAATTCATTAAAAGTGTTTAAAAAAATTGGTTAAATAGGTTACGTTAGGTTAGGTTATGGTTAGTTCAAAACTTTTAATGAATTGAATGGGTATTGAAATGCAACTTTGTTGAGTTGAGGCGCTCAGCGGAATAGTGGCCCAACCCACAAAAATTGTAATGAGCGAAAACATTATTTGTTATATATTTTTGTCATATACCTATATGTAGCCACAGTGGCCCAATTTTAGTTTACACTATTTCAAAGATCCTTTGAATCAGTGAAAGCTAAAATTGGGCACTACGGCTTCACAGGTATGACAAAAATATTTAACAATATTTAGGATTCGCTGATTTGGGTTGGGCCACTCTTCTGCTGAGCGCCTCAGTTGTCGTGGAACCATTTTGAGGAGGGTTTTTTGTTTGTTTTGTCGTGAAATCTTTACAATTCCGCCAAGTCTTTTATTCACTGACCTAAAGGAGTATTCCTGACTAATGTGTGTATTGTATTTTGTCATGCAGGTGCCTGGTTTCCAAGCTCTTCGACGTATGCCCGCGCTCCACGCTGCGCGAGATGGAGCGGCGCGAAGAGATCCGTGTGCCCTGGGGCACGGGCATCGTTGGTTACGTAGCGGAGAGCGGGGAACCCGTCAACATCCCCGACGCGTATAAGGTAGGCCTGATTCTAATTATTTCATAAATTTATTGTTTATTTGGTGAAGCTATTCGACCGTAGGCATAAGATCAGAGTGGGGGAGTGCATCTCTGACGCACCTAGCGATGGGCGCCCTTGAATATTCTGCTTCTAATATAAATTCCTCGAAGTCGAGAATTTATTTGTTTTTTTTAAGAAAGATGTTCTGTATTAAGTTATGTCCTAATTTTTTAAATGACAATGTATTATATTTATAGAATTAATAACTACAGTACAATTAGTTAAATCTCCAAAAATGACGCTACGAGCTTTCAAAGTTAACGATGATGGAAGAATAATAAATATATATTTCTTTATTAATAGTGATTCCTGACATTATTTGGAGTAAAAAATGATAATTTAATTTTGGTGTCTGTTGATTTTTTTTTTCATTTTTTTTATCTTTTACATGCCATCACTGGTCACTCAACCGAGTAACAAAAAAACAAAAGTAAGCAAAAATATTCCTTACCTGACCATAACTGTCCAATACCTATTATTTTTTATGTTTTAAGTTGAAAAAAAAAACTTCACCCTAGATTTAAAAAGTCACCGGAAACTAACGTTTAATTTACGATTTTTTATTCCAAATAATGCCAGGAATCATTGGTTAAAGTAACACCCTGTGTATAAGCATGTATAGAATTTAGAAGAACTTGGGTAAAATGTGCATAATAGTGTGTCGTGACGTCACACGAGACAAAATGCAGTTTAATTCATAATTCGATTGGCAGTGCTGCAGTGCCTATTGCTTCCCCAGTCTTTGTGTAATAATATATACCGGACATCACACATTTCTGGCTGCAGCAAACAATATCAACATTTTGACGGCTTATATATAATGTCTTCTGTAGGTACCTACTATTCGGTATTTTCCAAAAATTCTGAAAGTCCTATCCTGGGATGACCTAGATGAAAATTCCCGCAATATTCGGTGTTTCGGGCATATTCCTGAAAAATAAATTCCCGGGAATTTACCTATCAGTGGAAGCACCCAACATACATAGATCTGTACCTTATGTTGTCTTGTGCCTGCCCTGAAGTAGCCCGGGGTGAATTGTTAGTACTCCCTAACACTTATCTACAATGTAAACTGCTATCTATTTGTAGCCCGTGTAAGTTTGAATGGAAGTTATGTTAGTCTTAACATACATAGTTCGCTAGAGGAGGGATCCGTATCGACTATCCCGAAGTCTACGCCTTTTAAAAAGAGCTCATCGATGTAAAATAATGTATGAAAAGGGTTTTTTTAACATTTTTTAAATTCCTTCTTATTCAAAAGCCTTCTGACATTCGGCTAGGGCCTTAGGCATCCTTCAAATGTCTCCAGTGTTGCTGAATTATTTTTCGGCAGTTCCATATCATCTGTAGATTTGTATATAGGCGATATCTGATTCTATTTTCTGTCAAGGACATCATCAGCCTAGGATAGTCCTACATGAATATAAAAAGAGTTGGTACTTTTGTCGTGTCGTGAAATCCACTCATTAGTATTTATATCTCTCAAAGAGATGGCTCTTTCCACGAGTCTATTTTTGTCACAATCTTCTTGATCATATCAGAGTCTATGTTAGCGCTTTAAATACGAGTACAAATAATATGATTACATAGACTACGTATTGGAAACTTCTATATTTAGATTAAGAGATGGAAAGTGCGACGTCAACCAAAATAACCTATTCAAAGCTTAGCTATAAAATTATTAAAGCTTGAATAATTCGAAGTGCAAATAGAAAGTATACTGGTAAACTGTTAACAATATTAAATACAGTAAGAATAATTTTCCTACAACTACTTCTTGGTAATACATTAGTCCTGTGTCAACCTTATTCTTCTTGTCCGCTTTAAAGCACTGCACTCGACAACTTTTCTTTCGCGGATTTATTTATGAATCCTTTGCTTAACTTTTTTTACATATATATATTTTTTACATGAAAATCATTTTCCTCGGGGCCTATGTCATCTTAGGGGATGTTGTGTGGAAGGTTTTTGTAGTTAATATATATTTCTAGGACTGATCCAAGTTACCAACATACAAAAACTTTATTTGTTGTTGAAATGGGTTTTCTTTTAGTGAAAATTGGTTTAATAATAAAGAAAATATTAGTCCGAGCTACCGGCTTTTTTTTGTTGTTGTAAAAATGTGTAAATATTTATTTATTTTATTTTATTATTTACTCTTTTTATACGTCTATGGGGTTATACGTTGGGTGAATAATAATTTATAAGAAGTCGGGGACGCCCGAGGAAGACATGGCACGATCAAGTGAATCAGATACTTGAGACGGGCCATGTCAAAAGTCAGAATAATAGAAGAGTATGTATGAGACGATGTATGAATGTGAGTGATGCAAAGAGTGTGTGCCAAGACCGAGTTGTTTGGCGGTCCGTCCTCTCTGCCTACCCCTGCGGAGATTGGCGTGATGGTTAGTTAGTTAGTTAGTTAGAATAATATTTATAATTTTTTTACACAGGAGTAAAACAAAAATAAACAATAGGTTGCTAAAAAAAATATTTCTTCAGGTTTCGGTTGTTTACAATTGGATAATATTAAAAAGTAAACTTGTCATAATAATAATAAAAAAATGAAAATATAAATAATATGTAGATAAAAAATAATTAAGTATGTTTTAAACATCGAAATTATTAAAATTGTTAAATATAAAATGTCAATGTCATTTGTATATTTATTTGTAAGCGAGAAATTTTCGAGTTTGCTACATAATTTTTTGTGAATGGTGACATTGAAATAGGTCCTTATGGCCAGTGAGTCGAGTAAGTACTCTTAAATTGACTACACTTAGGAATTCGCAACGGTCGAGCTCCGAATGGCGAATTTACTATTTTAAAAAAGAAACATAGGTCGCAAATCCTTCGCCGATCCTCAAGTGTATGTATTTTTAAGGTATTTAATAAAAATAGATAATTTGATATTTCATTTTAAATTAATAATGCGTCGAAACTTTCAATGATTTTATTCGACATTGTTAATATGAATTTTATAGTGAGGTGACCAAATGACTAATAAATATGTTTGGATATCAAAATTCTGATTATACGAAATCAATCGAGCGTCTGCGGTCGGAATCGACCCAATTACTATAATATTCTCATTATTCTCGGTTATTAGAAAAATGTGTTTGTTCACGGTAAATTGAATTAATAAAGCACTCGGCTTGTCACTATTTCGAAGAACAGAATATAAAACACGTGGGAGACTAAGCCTGTTTCAGCAAATATCTACCTAAGATCAGATAACCGTTTTGCAGTTGTATATGAAGAAACTCGTGCAGGGAACTCAAAGGCGGTTGTTTACTATTGTTAAAGGAAACCCTCAATTGGAAAATTGGTCTCAAATTGGCTTCATTTTAATTCACATGGTTAAAAATAAATTAATTATAATAGTTTGAAATTGTTCTTCTGTGAATCTATCAATAGCGCTAATTTGCCTATGTACATATAAAGCGGCACGTATTCAAAGGGCAACATGTCAATATAATTTGTATTTTACTTGAAATTGGCATGTTTTAACGTGTCCATTTTTTAATGCATGTCATTTTATATTCTACTAGCATACCCGGTCACACGTTGCTGAGACTAACGAAACACAACGCCATCTACTTTTTTTACTACGATGGCGTTGTGCTTAGTTGTATCGTTTCGATCTACACAACGCTATTACCCAACCTTTATAACCAACGCTATCTGTTAATTTGCATACATATCAAATACACACCGCCCGCTTGCCAGCCCTCTCCCTTTGTATATTATATATATATATATATTTTTTTTTTTTTATTTTTTTTTTATTTAATAAATGTTTACATGATACATTGTTGGTATTTTTTGACTACCACACTAGGCTATTGCCCGTGTTGTGGTAGTCATACATGACATATTATTTTATATAAGCAGATAAAAAAATATGAGAAGAGGAAAGAAAAAATAACATATTTAGGGATAAATAAAACTAAAAACAGATAAAAATAAAGATAACAATTAAAAGTAAGCTAAGAAATAAAGAATAAAAATATAATTTAAAGAAGATTGAAATAAACTCTGCCAAGTATTATTATTCTTGAGATAAAAATAGAAATAAAAATTAGTAAGTATTCTTCTGCACGAGAGTACATGTTTGTAGTCGCTTTTGATATTCTTTCTCTGAAAGAAGTTGGAAAGAGTGTTAGAGAAAGTAAATTTTTTTGTTTGTAATTATTTTTTTTAATGTAATGTTAAGTTAAATTAATTAATTAATTACATTTGTATTAATTTTTTATATTTTTTTAATATTAATATATTTGTTTTTATTGTAATATTAAGCTCTCATGTGTTGTTTGAAGAAATCTCTTCCCTTTTCAAATATCCAATGTTTGATACGGGCTTTAAAGAGAGATTTAGAATTATTCTGTGATTTTATATCGGCACTCAGAGCATTATACATTTTGGGAGCGATAAACCAAAATTGTCGTTGGGCGAATGAGGTTTTTGTTTTAGGGACCACGCAACCCAGGTTTGATGAAAAACGTGTGTGTGCTTGATGTTGTGGAGCCACCAGTAGATTTTTTTGGCATATGTAACATATGCTTATCTTAGTAAATATCTGTCGAATGTCTAAGACCTTGATTTTAGCAAAGAGTTCATTTGAGGGATGGGTAGGTTGGCATTTAAATATGATTCTCAAAATTAGTTTTCAACGAATAAAATATATAAAATATATTTCAACCAATTTACATAAAACCTTGACAAACTACATACTTAAACCTTCCTCATGAATCACTATTGGTGAAAATCGAATGAAAATCCGTTGCATAATTTAAAAGATCCAAGCGTGCAGACAGCGGGAGCGACTTTGCTTTATACTATGTAAAGATTGAATTTTTTTAACAGAGAAACCTCTAAATTTAATTCCTATTTATACGCTGAAAAGTTCCTACATATTTCCTCCCTCCCACAACACGGGTCTCTACAAGAGACATGTTCACTCCTTCCTCTCTTCAAAAAGACTCTCCACACAGCATCTTCAAAGATCTTATTATTTCGTATTAAAATGCGTATTCCTTCGTTTTCAATGCGTACTTACTATTGTGATACGTATTGACTTCTCATTGCAGTATATTTATTATAATAGCTTAAGTATTTGATTACGGGAAACATTTGCGGCTAGTGATATTGTGGTGGGACGAAAATTACGTATTTCTACATACTTGCCAGGACGTATGCAATAATCATTTGCATTTTTTTATATGAATGAGTACTTAACACGATCATACAACGCAATTCATTATTTTCAACGTTCTAAATTTGTTATCATCCACCATTTTCAATATATTACGCTAACACGAGCGAATGCTAGTGTAGCAAGTACACAAAAAATACTTTTAAAAAATTCATTCATTAGCCATATTATTTCTCCGAATGCTGACAACGCCTGCGCTCGAGAGCGTGTGCGCATTTTTCCCGTAACCACGCTATGGTTAGCAACTCTCTAGCGGTTTATAAATCCTGAAATTTAGTATCATTACATAGTATAACATGAAGTCGCTCAAAATGTATGTGCGCCTTAATCTTTTAAACTACGCAACGGATTTTCATACGGTTTTCACCAATAGATAGAGTGATTGAAGAGGAATGTTTATATGTATAAATACATGCTTATTATAGTAGAGAAAAGTCGAGAAATTCAAATATTCAATTCAGGCAGCGGGCAGCTGGCAAGCGGGTGGTGTGGATTTTATAAAGGTTGCGTAATGGCGTTGTGTTTCGTTAGCCACAGCAACGTGCGGGTCTGCTAGTAAAATATAAATTGTAATCCTTTTTCATTCATATTTTAGATAAATGCGTACTAAAATAGCATTGATACCCGTATTGTTTGAGCCCCAATGGTCAGCCCAGTACATTGTGTATATTCGTTACACGAGGAAAGTTGAATATATTGTGAGGTTAGGAAAATAATAAAGTAAGGTAGGCTATACACGGCTGCGTCTTCAGGCACGTGGAACGGTCACAAGGGAAACATATTGAATTCATGTCCCACTAGCATGTTATACTCCACGCCGCCTATACCTTTGAGCTTTCTGGAATATATGAATGTATCATTTTGCCTGCAAAACGTTTACTTTAGCTGCATGATGCATTCAATATTATTTATTTGCTTTTTGATTTTGCGGCTACCGCGAATTCTATCAACAGTTTATAGATAGGACTATCTAATATTTGTGCATTTAGTTATTAAGAAACCAACAAGGTCATGTACATATTGTACATTTATAATACCTTCGCTTTCATAGCGTAGTGGTATCACAAGTGACTTTAAATGTAAGATTTACCTGCTCTATTCTCAAGCACATTTAACTTTACATTAACATCTCTTTTTATTCAATCAATCTGTGGGTTTTTTTGGTTATTTGTTTTTGGGGTGTTATGCCGTGTTACGCTACCTCCTCCTTATTTAGCCAACGTTTCGGACAGCGTTACAGTGTCCATATCAGGGCAGATGTGGCACATCTGCCCTGATGATGGACACTGTAACGCTGTCCGAAACGTTGGCCAAAGAAGGAGGAGGTAGCGTAACACCCCAAAAACAAACAACCAAAATACTTTTGGCCATGAAAATCTAAAATCATATCTAATCTGTGGGTTTATTTATTTAATATCGACGGTAAAAACATACCATAAACAATAATTGCATGTCATAGTTAAAAGCGTAAGAATTCATTAGAAATAATAAAAAAAAGAATAACAATTAATTGTGACATTTGATCGAAAAATGACATCATAGAGTTTAAAATTAAAGAAAGCTCTGACGGATATGTGTACATACAAATTATGGTACATATAAGTAAAGCAGATATAGGTAAAATTAAATTGATTCAAAAGATATGATAGTCTAGTCTTCGTGTACCCATTTTCGTGTATTTATGTGATATTAATTAATTCAGGACGGTTCCTCTCTGGCTTAGGCAGATTCCATACACCACGATGAAGTGCAATTTTGAACATATTAAGTATACAACATTATACATTAAGAAGAATAGAATTCTTCGATCTGAGAGTTTTAATAATCAGTGGCTGAGTTGTCATCGCGTTTGGGTCCCACACGGGCGTCGCCTATTCGATTCCTCGGCTGGCTAAATCCTCCGTCACAACACAAGCAACATTTTCCGCTTTCTGTGGTGGTGTCATTAAAAAATATTCCGACGAAAAGGAAGAATATCCGTCAGAAGCATATTTCTAGTATATTAAAATCATCAATTAAATAATAAAATAATACATTGCTTTTATCATTAAGAGGGCATTACCAGAGAAAGCCTGAAATACGTCATTTTCAAAAAAGTTTTTAGACGTATTGACTCTTTTCCACAAAAAATTATAAATGGATTTCGAAAGATTGTTCTTTTATCTAGTATTCGTATGTAATAAATTTTTAGAATTTTTTTTAATTTTTAGTATAATAAGGTTATTCCATAGGTCGTTGGCAGATTTGTTAAAATTTCAAAAAAGTTTTTGGATTATACCACACCCATTTCAAATAATGTAATCATGCAGTAAAATAAATCAATACATTATCTAGCAAAGTTATATATTAGAATTTTAATTTTAGTTTCAATAAAATCATTAAAAAATATGTTCGTACATGTGTTTCTTGACGAAAATTGGTCCATTTGTGTATTTATTTGCGCACTTACAAACTAATATATTTCAGATTTTTTTAACATTCTTATTAAATTTAGACATTATTGAAAAATGATAAATACTTATAATCAAAAAATAACTACAAAAAGTACACTATTTTAATAGTTTTATCATCACGCCTTTCAGCATTTTTGGATGAAGGTATAAATTAAAGCTAATTTGGATTGAAATAAATTCAATATTGAGTTATAATTTTAAAAAGCTGGTACGGAGAATAATTAATCTTTCTCGTTGTAACCGTCCTGCATGATCGGAAGAACAACTTTCGACGAAATGTGGATTTTCGTCCGCTGGCTGGTTAAACGCTCTTAATGTAATATCGTCATTTGCCTTAATGTCAAAATTATTATAAATTTTTATATATAAAAAAAATATAGCTGAAAAGGGGTATTTTTGTAGATTTTAAAGTGTACAGCGTACAAAACTAATAAATTGGTTTTCAGTTCCGAGAATTCTATTGGTAGAACGGGGTGTGCCGAGGAGTGGTACTGATGTCTGCGGAAACGGGAAGAGCATTGTACTTTGTATAAGTCCAGGCGCCGGGAAAAAGTTGACCTCTTTTCGACGTCAGAGCGACAAGGGTCAATATAAAACAAGTTTAGCAATCCAAGACGTCCTATTAGGTAACCTTATTTTAAGGCTTGTAAAGTTTCAGATTATAAAAGCGGTGACTGGGGAAAATATATATATTTTTTTACATGTGCTCCACACAGGAGGCCTATGTCATGTTTGGGGATGCTGTGTGGGAGGTTTTTTTAAGGAAATCAAGGAGAGGAGAGTTCTGGGAAGGAAAAGGGTTTAAGGGGTGGATGGAATCTGGGGTTCAGTATGTCATGGTCATCCGCCTCCAAGACAAACCTCACCCCATGAACCCGGGCACCCCTTCTAAATCACCAAACGTAGCTATGGCAGAGGTGTTGGTTATCCAATAAAGGTTCCCGGGGCGGCGGTATCCATTCCCGCCTCCCAAATCATGATGCTCATATATTGTAGAAAGGAGTGTAAGGAGAATATACGACGCGTAAGTTAACCGTAGTCGTGAAAGAAGTTATTATTATTAATTACCTAATTATAGAAGTGCCTATGTCAAATTGTAAATCGCTCAGGAATGAAGATTGTTTATCGATTGCTCGACGTAAAAAACACTAAATCAATATTTTTACAATATTAGATAGGCTACAATTTTCTCAATCTAGAGCGCCTGACATTGGTTTTCTTGGCATTCAAATAAGGGTTGTTTTAAAGTACTTTATGGTACCTAAATCTGTATTCTAAAAACTGATATGGGTACTCGTAGCATTAACCCCCAGACATAAATTCGTTTCATGAATAGTTATATTTAGATATCAGCGTATTGTTCCTCTACTTTTTTTAAATTCCGAAAATATGCCGCCCTCTGTCTAATGCAAAGCAGCCCGCGTGGCCTGGGGTGCTAAGCGAGATAGACAGCCTGTTGTAGTGGAAATGAAGTTTGACAAAAATAGATTTCAATGTTATAACATATTCAACGTTCTCTTCATTTCTCCATTTTATAAAACATCAAAACATGTTCAGCATTACACAGTTGTATCCCATTTCAAAAGCTTTCTAAATTCATGTGTGAACAAACAAGAATATTCAATTTGACTGTGCATTATGTGTGTTTAACATTCGGAGCGGAGATTTTATAATGGAAGTGAAGGTTGTATCTTGTTAATATTAAGTGATCTTAAAAGCAATGCCATTAAATGTCAAAGATATGTATCCAAGTAAAAGGCCCTTCTTAACCCGTGGCATACTCAACAACCACTGAAACATAATTTCATGGGCTTTATGGTCATGAAGGAAGTGGGTGGGTCAACAGATGGGGATGATGGATCTATGAAATCGTAAATAATAAAGTATTGTGTCTTTCTGCGTCCTTCTTATTGTAGTATGCTCCCACGCTTTCTCTTCCCTTTCTAATGACATTTTTAACCATATTTACTATGTACTCGTTGGTACTTTTTAACCATATTTACTATGTACTCGTTGGTACTTTTTAACCATATTTACTATGTACTCGTTGGTACTTTTTAACCATATTTACTATGTACTCGTTGGTACTTTTTAACCATATTTACTATGTACTCGTTGGTACTTTTTAACCATATTTACTATGTACTCGTTGGTACTTTTTAAATATGTCAAAAACACATTTTTAACAACCCCTTTCCGAAGGAGTACACACTTTTCCCAAACGTAAGTTTTGTGCGAAATCTAAGCTGTTTTTAATTAAATGAATAAAAAGAAAATACTATGTTTTAAGGCACTTTATTGTTTTTTTTTAGTCTACCGATTTCGGTACCTCCGTACCATCATCAGGACTGAATATAAAAATACTAACTAATACAGGATAGTAATACACATACATATATACAAATTGTTAAGAAAGAAAGAGATAGCAAATTAGAGAGGGACAGTGCGGAAATACTTAAGAAAAAAAGTGACGGTAAATTAGAGTGGGACAGTGCGTCAGTTGTGGGAGGGACGTCGGGGAGGAGAGAGTGGGATAACGGGAAACATGCTTAAATAGGGCTGAATGTTAAATGTAGTTGATTATTAATGATTTCAGCCTTTGTATAAAACATAACAATAAAGTGACTTAAAACAAAGTATTTTATTTTTATTTATTTAAAATGCCTAGTCACAATGTGTTTACTTCTTTTGTAATGTCTCTCCTACCGTTTTGCATTACTTAATGGTTGATTGCTGGGCAAAGAAAAAAGGAATATTGAGGCACGATCGCTCCCCGGTGACCCCTCTTCGGTTAATACGTGAATTTTATCTGCAAATGAGTAATGTTATTACACTCTCAATTTTGTAATATCTTCTTACCGTTTTGCATTACTTAATGATTGATTGCTGGGCGAAGAAGAAAAAAAATATTGCGGCACGATCGCTCTTTGGTGACCCCAAAGCTTGTACATGATTTTTACCTGCGGAGGAGTAAAGGTTAATGAAGTAGACTCTCGATTTTTCGAGTTGGAAAATGAACCCTGGAAAATCTTTGCTATTTTTAAGGTTAAACGTCACGTACGTTATAATTTACGCATTTTCAGATGGCGCCAATTAAATTATTTTAGGTTTTTAATACTTTTTGCACGTTTTTTTTTTAAATATTAAGGTAAATTAATCGTTCGCGCCCGTACATATTTAATATGAATATAAATAAATAGTTTTGTCGATAAACAAACCCAAATCTTTCAAGAGAGGCTGAAAAATTCAATTCTGTATCGGTGACTCAATCCAATATTGTATTTTTCAGCCTTTCTTAAAAGATTTGGGTTTGTTTGTGAACAAAACTATTTATTTATATTCATATTAAATATGTACGGGCGCAAACAATTAATTCACCTCAATATTTTAAAGCAAAACGTGCAAAAAGTATTAAAAACCTAAAATAATTTAATTGGCGCCATCTGTGAATGCGTACATTATAACGTACGTAACGTTTAACTTTAAAGTTCTTTATGTGAATGGCGCAGTCTTAAGTGCTCGGAGGCATACAATGGCATCTCTAATTAGGAGTAGGGATAGGAAGGTAGAAAAACAGTGAGAAACTGTCTGGCTATTGAGATCTAGTCACTACCACTAATTTCAAAGCATGTTTCGATTCAGATAGGTTGCATTTTACCAGATACTTGGGAAATCTATGACCTTTATTCAATCCATCCTTCTTTTCGACAGAGTATCCACCTCTCTTGTACAAACAATTCAAACATTCGTCTTACAGAAAAAAAGGCTTGAAAATAAGTAAAATATCAATTAAGTATGGAAGCCTTATAATAAGCGTTCGCTGGAGTACTGTGTACCAGTGATTTTTAATAAGCTCAAAAATAAATTTGTTTTTGAGGAAAATGAGAATGAATGAATAGAAAATCTATATAATCTCTCTTTGTTTAATCTGTTAAAAACAGATTAAACAAAGAAGAAAAAGAAAGATATTAAATAAGTTTTTACTTCTAATATTAATGAATGTATATTGAGGTAGAACCTGCATATTGAGGTAGAACCTGCATATTGAGGTAGACAAGCAGCCATGTGGCAGCTTCGCGGGACTACCTATTTATTGTCTAAATTATGTAACAAAGTGTTTTGTTAAAAATAATAATAAAAAATTTTAATTAAAAAAATTACCTTATTTACAACTTTTTTTTAATTATTGCTGATAACTTTTTACGTCTGCATTTTTATTTTGAATCTCATTTTCTTAACTATTAATAAGTTAACTAATGTTACCATATTAAAATATTTAGATTCCAACATCAAAGTGGCGACTGCACAGTGCACACTGTTTCATATTCGCAAAGCCTTGAAATTATATCACTACGAAGAGGTCAACCCTTAATAGAATTTGTACATCGCCGCTTCCTTAAAGCGCTGCGCTCGTGAAATGTGGTTATACGGTATGTGTTGTGTATCTGGTCCATGCTTCACCCGGTCATCCTGCTTCCTCCGGCGAACACTTGTAATATCTCATCCCCTTTTCTAATGCCGGAATAAATCACCCCGAGAGGTCCTGAGAGATTTGCGACATTCCTAAACCCCCCGAATTTATAACCGCTCCCCACTTGTAAACAGCGTACGTTTTTCACCAAAAGTATTTGTCATACAAATGTTTATTCAGTGACGCGGAATATACGATAACGTGGCGGTTCATTATTACCATTTTCCGAATTCTCTTTATAAGCCGACTTTCATAGTAAAATTGTGAATTTTCGGTTTGCTGAAGTCAGTGGAATTATGGCAATTCCATTGTAAGGCAAACGTGAAGAAAAAGAGAAGACGAATTGTTGGGAAGTACATGAACATTGTTTGATTGTTTTAATAATATTACAATTACGCATTTAAATTCCTCCTACTACCATCATCATTATAAGCTGGAGTACCTATTCGACCACTTCCCGACCTGAAGAGCGATTCTATATCTTTTGTGGAATCGTTATGAGATAACGGACGTGATCTCCTGTCAGATTTTTGTGATTTTCTATGGCTGTTATTTGCTTTTTCGTGTTTAAAACGATCTAAACTAAGATATGTGACAGGTCAGCGCTGAAACCTGACATTGGCCCATAGAAAAAGCATATTAAAGCCGTAGAAATCACTCAAATCTGACAGGAGATGACGTCCGTTACCTCATAACGATCCCACAATAGAATCGCTCTTCCGGTCACTAAATATAGATTAAACCATTTCAAGCAACGCAATGTTCCGATTCTGAATGTCGTTCATACCAGAACGATACTGAGAGTATATTTATCGCTGTAACGAGGTGTAATTAATATTTCTGTGAAACATCTCATAAAAATGAAACAAAAAATATTTCCCCTTGGATTTTTCTGAATGGTTGTTTTTAATTTTTTTTTAACTCCAAACTTTTGTTTTCGGATTCTATTCGAAATGTCAGACGGCGCGGCGCAGTTGTTTCATAACGGTGCTCATTAATAAATAATCGGGAAATGGTAGCTGTGAGCGCCCACCCGAATGGCAGCAAGCCCCGCCACTCGATATAACGAAGCCCCTCTAACTATTGACCTATTCTCCTAATAAATTTGTTAGCAGAGTTGATACAGCGCGCGGAAGGCACAATCTATGAAGTTGTCTTAACCATACAAATAAATTTGTAATGTTTTTTTTAGTTTATTATTGCTGTCGATTTTTAATAATTTCCCAATTACTATCTCGTTCCCTTCCCCGCTCCTTTCATCCTCACAACATATCCCAGCAAAGGATGCTATAGTCCCAGTGGCTACGGACAGTTGGAAGCCCTTGGGACTCTTGCGGTATTTATATGCAAAAATCTACACGGAAAGTTAGAAAAGCCGACTTAAAATGCTGCACTGGGTAGCTACCGACTCTATACAGGATGTCCGGGGGTAAAGTGCATTAACTTCGGGAGGTGATTCTACATGATGGTAGGAGTAAAAAAGATATAACTTTTTCTGAAATTCCAACTTTTTTTCCATATAAAAAGACGTACCTACTAAAAATCCTTAGTGTGAGGTACGATCTTACATGCTGAGAGCCTGCCGGGCGCCCGACTCGATTGTGATTGACCCTTATCGTTACAGCGGAAAATAATAAATCTGGCCGCACACGACGGACTAATTTTATCTTTTTCCCTCAAAACTACCCCTAAAAGTTGGAATTTCGAAAAAAGTGATTTATCTTTTTTTACTTATGTATTGTATATATGTACTTTTTTACATGTGGAATCACCTGATCACCTCCCGAAGTTAATGCACTTTACCCCCGGACACCCTGTATAATTTAAGCTGTATAAGAAGGTGTTTACGGTTCCGCGACTTTTCATCCCGCGACAAAATATCCCCGACAAACGATCCTGGGGACAAAACATCCTCCGACAAAATATCCTAGAGACAAAACATCCCCCAACAAAATATCCTAGAGACAAAACATCCCCCAACAAAATATCCTAGAGACAAAACATCACCCAACAAAATATCTTCTAAAACCTGACCTAACCTAACCCAACCTAACCTAACTTAATCTAACTTTACCTAACCTAACAAAAAATAATAGAGACAATAAATTAATAGAGAAATACAGACAAAAATAATACAGACAATAATACAGGGAAAAAATAATACAGACAATAAATTAATAGAGAAATACAGACAAAAATAATACGAAAATAATACAGGGAAAAAATAATACAGACAATAAATTATTGTTAAAAAATAGTCAAATGGGACAAAATTAGTACAGATATCCTGTAATGACTAAAAATTTACTGTCTTGAAATAATAAATGTAAAATAAGGTTAAGTTAGGTTTTAGTAGATATTTTGTTGGAGGATGTTTTGTCCTTGGGATATTATGTCGAGGGATATTTTGTCCTTAGGATATTATGTCGAGGGATATTTTGTCTTTGGGATATTATGTCGAGAGATATTTTGTCGGAGTATATTGTGTAGGGGATATTTTGTCGTGTTATATTTTACCGGTGTCTACTGCAGGTATTAGTTTTAAGATTCATTTCTTTTATTTTTGTCCTTATATTTAATTCTCTTGAAAAGATCTCAGTGTGCTTTAAGCGGCTTTATGTAACATTTAAAATTTTAAGGAGCTTTTCCGCAATAAAATATTCTCTTCGCGTCACCCTACAAACCCCTTCTAATTAAATTTATTTTAAATAACTTCAACTGTGTATGTAACGGCCAGATCTGGAAATTAAACCATCCTCTTCTCCTTCCCCTCTTTAACATCCTTCAGTTGTGTGACAATTCTCAAAGATTTTCTACAGTTCTTTGTTTTTATTGTAGATAAATTTGAAAGAAATCTGAACCTTTAGAAATATTTTTAAAAATTCTGATATCGTCGTGAGTGTTTATATCTAACCCATAACTTTGAATGAACACCTTTGTATCAACGTTACATGTACAAAGAGATCACGCCTCAAAAAATCCTTATTATTTTCACCGTTAGTCAGAGTGAAAACCGCTTAACTTTTAAGCTTCCCTCCCTTTGTGTAGTAACTGTTAAGAGCGTTTAACCAGCCAGCGGACGAAAATCCACATTTCGTCGAAAGTTGTTCTTACGATCGTGCAGGGCGGTTACAATGAGAAAGATTAATTATTCTCCGTACCAGCTTTTTAAAATTATAACTCAATATCGAATTTATTTCAATCCAAATTAGCTTTAATTTATACTTTAAAGAAATGAAGATAATATAAGCGAAACTCAATCGAAAATCTGGAAACAGAAAAATCAGAAAAACATATTGACACCTCTGGGACTCGAACCCAGGACCTCTTGTTTAAAGTTTAATTTATACCTTCATCCAAAAATGCTGAAAGGCTTGATGATAAAACTATTAAAATAATGTACTTTTTGTAATTATTTTTTGATTATAAGTATCATTTTTCAATAATGTCTAAATTTAATAAGAATGTTAAAAAAATCTGAAATACATTAGTTTGTAAGTGCGCAAATAAATACACAAATGGACCAACTTTCGTCAAGAAACACATGTACGTACATATTTTTTAATGATTTTATTGAAACTAAAATTAAAATTCTAAAACATGCGTTTGCTAGATAATGTATTTATTTATTTTTCTGCATGATTATATTGTTTGAAATGGGTGTGGTATAATACAAAATCTTTTTTGAAAATTTAACAAATCTGCCAACGACCTATGGAATAACCTTATTATACTAAAAATTTAAAAAAATTATCAAAATTTATTACATGCGAATGCTAGATAAAAGAACAATCTTTCGAAAACCATTTATAATTTTTTGTGGAAAAGAGTCAATACGTCTAAAATCTGCTTTGAAAATGACATATTTCTGGTTTTCTCTGGTAATGCCCTCTAAGTAGAGCAACATGCAGGCTTAGCCCGACAGGGGTTAGCCCCGGTGAACTGCAGTCAGAGACACTTGGATTATCACTGTCATTATTTCACGGCACAAGCAAAACGCTATTAATAGCTGTATTTCAGAAAAGATAAGCAGTGATAAATCCATCGTGAGGTGTAAAATTATGTTATACTGGCTAACCCGGCGAACTTCGTACCGCCTCAAAAGCAATAAATGTTGTATTAACTTATTAGCTGAATTAAATTAAGTTTTTGTATTAAGTTAAAAATTACACAACGAAGCAATTATCGATGCGCAACTGTCCGTGTTTTGTTTTTGTCGGTATCAGAGATGACGTTCTGCATGGATTTATATTTTTGTGATTTTCTTACTTTTCCACTTACTTATGGGAATTGCATTTCATTTTCTTTATACGTGTGAGGGAGATTTATTATAATTATTTTATTTTTCCTTTGGAGGGGTCCAGACATACGTTCACCGTTTGTCTCATTTTCGACTATTAACATTTAGTGTGTAAGAAAGAGGTGCAGCAATACATGATTAAGAACAAAAGCAAAACAATCAAGGTTTTGACATTTGACGTTTTTGAATTTTTGGAATTCAAGCACAGTTAAATATTATACCTTGTGATATTGCTACAGTTCTTTCAAAATATGAGAATTCGTTCCATACAAAATGCATGAAAAAATACATTTTCTTCATAACTTTCTTTTTCGTAAATTTTTGCGATGTATTAATAGTTATTCTGTTATCCGGGGCGTAGACAAATCCAACAAATCAAAGATCATCAAAATCGGTCCAGCCGTTCTCGAGTTATAAATAGTGTAACTAACCCGACTTTATTCTATATATTAAGATTGTAAATACTGTACAATGTTTTATTATTTATATGTAAAATTCCCTGAAAGGGGTGTTAATAAAAAATTAATTTTATTCTGTTCACCGTCAAATGCCAACTAGAGCATGACAAGATATTCAAATACAAAAGAGACATACAAAATGCATGAAAAAATACATTTTCTTCATAACTTTCTTTTTCGTAAATTTTTGCGATGTATTAATAGTTATTCTGTTATCCGGGGCGGAGACAAATCCAACAAATCAAAGATCATCAAAATCGGTCCAGCCGATCTCGAGTTATAAACAGTGCAACTAACCCGACTTTGTTTTATATATTAAGACTAGCTGACCCGACGAACTTCGTACCGCCTCAGAATCAATAACTGTTGAATTAAATACTTTTTTTTATTAAGTTAAAGATTACACAATGAAGCAATTATCGATGCCCAACTGTCCGTGTTTTGTTTTTGTCAGTATCAGAGATGGCGTTGTGTACGGATTTATATTTTTGTGATTTTCTTACTTTCCACCTACTTACGGGAAATTTTCTAAGGAAGCCGGTACCGGTGCCGCCGCCCCGAGAACCATTTATTGGATAGCCGACACCTCTACCAAGGTCACTCCAAGTGGTTCGCTACGTTTGGTGATTTAGGAGGGGTGCCCGGGTTCATGGGGTGACTTTTGTGCCGGTCTTGGCGGCGGATGTGTCTGCTCACCTGCTGCGTGGCGGGCCGGATCGAGAGAGACTGGTTGAGGGAGGCCTTTTGACCTTTCCAGCCGGATTCTCTCGACCAATGGGTCAAGGTAAAATGTCAATTTCGGTCAAGGCAATGGCCTTGCACCGCTGTTGAAGGGATGGATTCACTCCCGGATACACTGACCTCCAGATTTCTACCCAACCCTCATGCCTTTTTCCTTCCCAGAACTTCCTATCCTACCCTTCCTTAAAAAGACCCTCCACACAGCATCCCCTAAGATGGCATAGGTCCTGAGTGGAGCTTACGTAAAAAAATGCGTTTCATTTCGGAGATTTATTATTATTGTATTTTTCCTTTGGAGGGGTGCAGAGACATGCGTTCACGGTTTGTCTTATTTTCGACTATTGACTTTTAGTGTGTAAGAAAGAGAGGCAGCATTATATGATTAAGAACAAAAGCTAAACAATCAACGCATTGACATTTGACGTTTTTGAATTTTTGGAATTCCACGCACAGTTAAATATTATACGTATCACAATATCGCTGCAGTTCTTTCAAATATATGAAAATTCGTTCCATACAAAATGTATTTCTTCATAACTTTCTTTTTCGTGAATTTTTGCGATGTTTTAATAGTTATTCTGTTATCCGGGGCGGAGACAAATCCAACAAATGAAAGATCATCAAAATCGGTCCAGCCGATCTCGTGTTATAAATAGTGTAACTAACCCAACTTTGTTTTATATATTAAGATTAGTGTTTACCCAGAAATACTTTTTTAATTTATTTTTTATTCATGCTTTGAATGGTTACATCATTTGTGGATTTTTCGACGACCATGCTAAGCTCATGCCCGTGTTATACTACTTAAAAGCGACGAAAGTTGAATTTTCTGCGAATTCCTTTCCACAAACAACTGTTGTCATTTGAAATGAACCATTCTAGTGTTTACTAACGTTAGTTACATTATACTTGTGATTTAACGGCCACCCTGATTTTTTTACCCGGATTTTTTTTTATCCGGGTGGCCTCCACCCAAAAGACCTGAGGAAAATAATATCCCTCAGGGTCTATGTCATCTTAGGGGATGCTGTGTAAGGGTTTTTTTAAGGAAAGGAAGAAGAGGAAGTTCTGGGGAGGAAATAATTAAGAGTTTAGGAATCTGGGGGTCAGTATGTCCAGGAGTGACGGACTTATGAATCTTCAACTGCGGTGCAAGGTGATGGCTGGAGAGGTCAAAAGACCTCCTCAACCAGTCTCCCTCGATCTGGCCCGCCACGTAGTGGCTGAGCAAACTCATCAGCCACCAAGACCAAGACAAACCCTACCCCATGAACCCGGGCACCACTGCTAAATCACCAAACGTAGCGAACCACTTGAAGTGACCTATGGCAGAGGTGTTGGTTATCCGATAAATGGTTCCTGGTGCGGCGGTACCCATACCCGCCTCCCAAAATATAATGGATGTTTTGTTAATCTAATGTTTTATACCCCATTGTTATTAATTTAACCATACTGGCCAATTGATTGTATAAGATATCTGTTTAATCACATAGTTCAACAAATGCGTACAAAGTATTGCAAAGTCTAACCTTCCTTAATATTTTTTTTCTTAAATCGACTGAAATTGAATTCCGTTTTGAACATTGCATTTTATCTCCTTTGTCAAAATAATATCGATTGAAATATAATCGCTTGAACAACCTTGAAATATAATGTGTTCGCGCTTCCTTCAACCCTTATACTTTGAATCGATGGCCAACAACACCCTTGAAGGATTGAAGGTCACTTCCTTTTCCTGGCGGAGAAATCTTAGTTACCTGTGTCGAAATCTTGTACAAATTTTCAAAACGCGTTGACAGTCCGATGTTTATATGTCAACATACTAATTTATTTTTCATTGGAGAAGATGATAGCAGTCATAATCTAAAAATGAAAATGTAAAAGAGAATAAGACAAAGAAAAATAACTGAGATACGAACCCAGAACCTCTCGTCTTACCGGGATGAGCGCCTTATCCAATTAGGCAACTGCCAACTCTTATCAAACCGTCATATTTGTCAATCTCCAAATTTTAGAATTAACAATATTATTTTCAACTATTTCTTTCCATATTATAGGCAACTACCTTTTTCATTGGAAACAATCGCTCTAAGAACTGGTTTGTAACCTAGATAGCGTCTCGGATAAATATATCCGATTTTGTTTTATATTTAACACTATTGACCTTTTTTAAAAGCCTAAATGAATGAAATAATGCCTAAATGGCTTAATTAATTTATCAATCGAAGTAATTCGCAATCAAACTTCCATTTAAAGCTTTATGTCAGTACCATAGTATCTACTATGCATAAGCTGGAAGCTCCACGTTACAATATTAATAATCGTATTTGAATTTGAATTTAGTAAGCATTTAATGTGTAACCGTTCCACTGTAACTTATCATTAAAGCATCTGATAGTATGTAACTTTATTTAATTAAGTAACACACCTGCTGAAGCACCTTGATGCGCATAAATGCATTCGAGAGTGGCTCGAGTAACAGGGAGTATATCCTTTATAATTAGTATGGATGCAGAGTGTGGGCGGGTTGTAATACCCCGCTGAAGGCTCCGCATTATTTTAAAGTTCTATTAATAAAGGTTTATAGATCTAATATGGTGAACCTTCAAGATATCAAGTACCTAAATCTATTCAATACTTTTACATTATCAGATCAAATTTTAGAGATATGGGACATTACATAAATAATAAAATTATGTATAGGTATGGTTAATGATTTTTGCTCACTCAAATGTACATTTGTTATCTGTCTGTTTGTTGTGCGTTGCATTCACAATACCTTAACCAATCTTTATACTTTTGTTGGTACATTGTTGGATCAATAATCGTCGTTAAACTCAAGACTGCTAATATTTTTCTACACTAAGACTGTCGTCTGCTACAGTATCTATTCAGATATATCTGTTTCTCAGAAGTAGTGCCGAGGAAATGAGATATTGAATATGAGTGCTTTAATGACATAGGTACTAAACGATATTATTTTAAACTTTAAGTAGGCACTCAAAGTACCATATCCCGGAAAGTACCCACGGTATTTATCTCTCAGATACGTCGGCGTTTTTTACAGGGTGTAATGACATGTACCCGAGGGATTTTAAATAGCAATTCCAGAGCATATTTGAAGTAAAAATGTTTTTGAATGAAGTAAAAAAACACACTGCTACACGTGCGACGGATCACGTGATACGCGCTGTGTCTCGTGCTGCTGGAAAGAGACTGAGTTCGTATCACGTAACCCGCTGGGCTGTACACCGCTGGGTGTACCCCACTACCCGGTGGGGAAGTGAGACCGATTTTTTTCGTTATGTTTTTTTTTTAATATCTTCAGATAAAATAACATCCACGTTTTTAACATGCTCCAAATATGCTCAGGAATCGCAGGCGCTGGTTAAAATCCATCGGTACCATCCTTATACTTGTATACCTACTATTGATAGATAATCGTATTATTGTATATGCTTATTGTCACGGTCCGAAATCAAAGCATTTCAAATTCAAGCAAATTATACCACAAAAGGAGTTACTAGAATATTCAACTATTAACACGGCCGGCTTAATTTTCGTTAAATTCTATTACACAAACGTAGTAAAATAATATTCATAATAATTTCAGTGGGACGTCAATGTAAATTTCAATTATGAAATAGGTTCTTACTGATTAAATTTCACTTATAGTATAGTTCCTACTGATTAAATTATAGTTTTGATTTTTTTATTGAATACGTTTAATGCGGTGGTGCGCACTCCGATCGTAAAACTGTAAATATGATTTTTTTTTTTAAATGGCATTAATATGTGAAACACCCCCACTCTTATCGTCTCCGTTCAAATTTAATTGTATTTTAGAGAGTTTCTTTATAACAGCATTTTCTATGTTTAAAGATAATTATAGGTCTTGCGGTGATAAGATTAGTTGATATACTTTCTAATTAATAATAATTCCTACCGTGAAATATTTTTATAGGTGACATAAATTTCTGCGAAATTTGGGTATTTGGCATTGAACCGAGAAGCAAGTTCAACTTTCCCAATTCTTGTTATGAATATTCATAAATTGATAATAATCATTGTTCAGGAGAATTACGGGGGCTTAAATGCTTTCGGTATAATTAATCGCACTGTGTACATTCAAAGCGCTCTATTTTCACAAAATATTCAATACACGTCTTATAATATTGGAGAAAAAAAACTTCACAAATTAATAACTATTTTTACCAGTTATCTGCTAAACTGGGAGTAATACAGTAAAATAAGTATTAGGTCTCACGTATCATTTTTCAAATTATGTGTGAAGATTATTTACATTGCGAAAACTGTATTATTTGCTTCCGATTTGTCTCTCGGCAATCATGTGCCGCGAAAATTAATTCTGCTGTTTATGTACACAGACAAGGCAACATAAAAGTGATGGCGAGGGTGGCATGAATAGACACGCCCTCTACTTTGAGCAATCCAAACTTCTTATGGTCCGTCCACATGCAGAAACTTGCATGCGCAATCAGTTTGTGCAAAGTTTTGCGCAAAAAATACGGTAAACTGTGCAGCGTTCATATGACTGCGACTTGCATGCGCAAACAATTTTTGAAGTGTATGCAAGCCATTGGCGTGCAAATTAGAGCAAATTTAGTTTGCGCAAATTAACGTTTAAGAGGCGGTTATGGGTACCGCCGCCCCGGGAATCATTTATTGGATAACCAACACCTCTGCCATTGTTCGCTACCTTCGGTGACTTAGCAGGGGTTCCCGGGGTTATGGGATGAGATGCGTCTGCCCACCTGCTGCGTGGCGGGCCGGAACGAGAGAGACGGGTAGAGGAAGGCCTTTTGACCTTTCCAGCCGGACCCTCATGACCCATCGCCTTGCACCGCATTTGAAGGGATGGATTTATACGTCCGTGACTCCTGGACACACTGACCCCAGATTCCTACCCACCCCGCATACCTTATTTCCCTCCCAGAACTTAATATCCTTCCCTTCCTTAAAAAGACCCTCCACACAGCATCCTCTAAGACAGGGGTGGGGGCAATTTTTTGGATGTTCATACAACCCGCGGGCCGCACTCCGATTTCTGTGTTGGTGGGGGGAGGGGGTAGCCATGATCGAATCAAAGAACTGGTTTAACTAAATCTAATAAAAAAAAAATAGTTACATTACTGCCTACATGCTTTAATTATAGCAACACTCAGAACGTGCAAATGGTTTTCCTAAAAATCTGGCTGCACATAGTCTGCAACCGGATTTTTATAGCTGCACTTTGACACGAGAATGGTTTCCGTCAAAATACATCAGTAGATGATTTCGTTGCATTCTGAACACCGAACTAATTTTAATTTAGATTGAATTTGCATGCCGGGAACTAAAACTATAAATAAAAATGGCTTTCCTCTAATTCTGGTAGCACAAACTACGAAACTCAAATTTTATAAATGCACTTCCAACACAAGAAATGCGTCAGAAAATGAAATCACACCTGACGTGTTTTCGTTGCATTCTTAACACAGAACTTATTTTAATTACAGGATGAATGGACGCGGGGAATTAAAACTACACTAACGTGAAATTGATTTCCTCCAATAATGGCTGCACAAATGCAACTACTTATTTACGACTGCACTTCAAACACGAGAATGGTTTCTTACGAAACGCGTTAGCAAGATAAAACCCCACCTTGAATTTTTTCGATGCATTCTAAACACTAAACTGGTTTTAATTACATAGTGAGTTTGTAAGCGGGGAATTAAAACTATACTCAGAACATTAAAATGGCTCTCCTCCAATTCTGGCAGCACAAAGTACGCAACTTGTGTTTTACAAATGCACTTCTAACACGAGGAACGAGTCAAAAAATGAAACCCCAACTGGAATTTTTTCGTTACGGTTTTAACTTAAGTTATAGGGTGAATCTGTACGAGGGGAATTATAACTACACTCAGTACATGAAAATGGCTTTTCTCCAATACTGGCATCAAAGTCACTAAAATTAAACCAAAAGCAACTACAACTAAACTAGCAACTAGAATTTTATAAATGTACTTCAAAAATGAGAACGTGGAAAAGTGGAAACGAAATGCGTAAGCAGACGAAACCACACATTGAATTTTTTTAACACAATACTGGTTTTACCGTTAGAGCGAATTGGATTGTGAGTCCCCAGTTTTAATAAATACTGCACGTAAAACATAAAAATAGTTTTCCTCCGATTTTTTGCTGTCGGAACGAAAGAACCGTTTCATTCGAAATGCGTTAGCAGATGAATCCGCAACAAGAATTTGCATTGTGAACACAAGATTGGTTTTACCCTAAGAATGAATCTGTGTAGGAGTCCACTAGTCCGCTAGTCCACTGGCTTAAATTAATTTTGAATTAATTTAAGCCAGTGGATTTTCTGCATTTTGTAGCACATTTATCGTATGCAATTAGTTTAGATTAGAACACGAATATATTCTTTCAGCAGGCCGCACCAAAACTGCCCGCGGGCCGCACCAAAAGGCCTCGCGGGCCGCAGGTTCTCCACCCCTGCTCTAAGATGACATAGGCCCTGGGGGAAATTATTTACCTCAGGGCCTCCTGTGTGGATCTAATGTAAAAAAAAACGTTAGCCTAAACCGTTTGCACGGTACAGTTTTGCCGTCTTAATAATAAAAATGTTTTTTATTCCAGGATGTGGGGAGGATCTTGCAATCCAACATGTTCCATATATACCTACGTAGTTATACAATAAATTATAACTCAATTATAATATTAGATATCCTTTTTCTCTCATTATTTTTTCCTTTCTCTTTATCTCCTCCTCTTCAGTCAATTGTATTTCTTATCTATTATTTAGTTTAAAAAATATATATTTATATATTTTTTTCTTATTTACTGTTAATTATCTATTTTTTGTTTAATATATATAAAATATATATATATATATATATATATATATATATATATATATATATATATATATTGGTAAACTGGGGTTAACCTGCGTTTGTCCGCCTTTTTAACTCGAGTTCTGCTCTTAAAAAGGGTTTAATACATATTATTATTTAATGTATTTTAATAGAAAATTTTTATTTCTTGTATATAAACATGTAATTGATACCATTATATTATATTAAATAAAATAAAAAATAAAAAATGTTAAGTGAAGAAAAATGCGTGCTTACTTGTGCAAATTAGAGTTTGTGCAAGTAAGATTGCGCGTGCAGACGGAGCTTAAAGGCCCCCCTCCTCTTCCACCCCCTTCGATATCTACCAGGACAGGTGTTTAAAATAAAAGAAATGATACCTGCTTGCGTTACAATGTCACAAACTTGGTAGACTCGGCGTGGGTGACCTACTTCGCTAATGGTTGTTCTTTCCAAGGTATGAACTTGAGAGGGCTAAAATTCTCCTTGTAAATTCTGGGAATATAAACACATCACGTCTCCGGGAACGTAAACCGTGCACTTGACATGGGTACTACAAGTTTATCCATTTATTACTTGACCACGATTCCTCGGAGTGATTTTTTCAAGATCAGATGAAATCACATCGGTGAAAACCAATTTTTCGTATCTGAAAGAATTGTTATCTTTTAATGTTTTTTTAATTGAAATCAATCAAAATAATGACTTTTTTGATCTCATTATCTTTGATACATGGTCATAAGTTAAGACATGTTACAACCGCAAATCTATATGCCTGTATGAAAATCAAAATATGTTGCTTGGAGATATAAACGTAAATGAGTTATGAGTTGTCTTTGTATTGCTATATTAAGTATAGGAAATGTTTGAAACTTTCAAAATACAATCTCTCCACCCCCGCGAAGGTTTCTGCACTATTACAATCACACGACAATACATCTGAAAAGTTTTTTTAATTAAAACAAAAATTACATTTTGTAAAACAATGATGTTCAATGAAAATTCAATTTTCAACACTCTTTATATTTACTCACTCCTTACTTTGGATCGAATCAAGAATTATAGATATTTTAAATAGGTACCTATGTTAGGTACCAAATTTGATCGATCGATTTTCGAATAAACTCTTTAAGGATGGGTTGTTTAAAAAAAATGGACGAATTCATCAAATATTCAAAGTTAATTTTCACGTTCTCTGTAATAAGTTCTATTCAAGTTCTGTGATAATTTCAGTTTTATGAGGCAACTGGCCTATAATGATATAATAAAAGAACTTGAATAGAGCTTACACAGAACCCGTCCTAAGTAAATGAATTTTTACCCACGGTTTTTTTTCGGTGTACGTATGCATTTCAGAATTGAATTGAATTTAATTTTTTTTATAAATCTAATAATATTCGGGAACGCGTGAGGGGTAGGGGACATGGGAGGGGAAGGAGAGGCGCAAGGGGTGTGGGACAAATGGGAAAAGACACGCAGGGAGAATTAATTTCTTTATTAGTGGCATTACAATGCATGCCGGGAACTCGCTAGTTTATAACAAATTTGAATATTAATTTAATTTAAATAAAAAAAATATTCTTCATTAACTATTATATCATAATAATCATTCATTAAATTATAAACGTATTAAAAACTGCAAAATCATTTTTCCTGTAATGTTTTTTTTTCTTAGAATATTTCGAAATGGCTTAATTCACGTCACACGTTGATTGATTCTCATGATGATTTTGATGGCGATTCTATATTCGATGCGGGATGCGCCTTGACTAACACGTAATATTTGTAGGTAGTATGTAGCTACTCCCACTCGGGGGGTGGTTGGCTTTGGTAGGCTTTTTCCGTCCCTAAACCGCCTGGAAACAGCGAAGGGCTATTTATAGCAGCGAATGGCCCCAGCCTCCCCCTTCCCTCCGAGCCTCGTGGGGTAGTGCTCCGATCAGGGAAAAGGGACACGCATTTTATTTCTTCGTTCGGCTAAAAAAAAATACTACCGTTTTATTCCTTTTTAGAACTTATTCAAACCTCTGCGGTTTTTTGTAAATGTCATTCATTTTATGTTTTTAACATGGTTATTCACTTGTTGATATCATCCTGCTTTGGGTATATCAAAATGCTGGGCTTTGGAGTCAACATTGTAGCTTTGGTGCTTTTCTATTTAAATATCGATAAGTCTTGTGTAGGAATAGATAATGCCTTTAGCATTAAAATGAATTATAGCAAAAAGGTGATAAAATGTGTAAAGCTCAAGAAAACTTTTTCGAAAAGTTTTTTCAATTCAAAGTCATATATTGATTGTAGAATTAATTATGATTTGTAGTCTAGAATTACACTTACGATAATATATATCTATATATCCTCTGTTCATAACAACTAAATCTTTTCATCTTCTCGATTAGAGGCGATCCCCTCCCCCCCGTCCCTGTTACACATCGTCACATTTGTGAGACCCCCTCCCCCCCAGTGTGACGTCACATATTTTGCAATTTTATATCCAATAAGTAATCGAAACTTTAAAAAAAATTATGATAAACGTATAGAAAAAGTTGGTAATATTTTAAAGTTTTTCGTTTACATTTGAATTTTGCGTTTTAATCACGGACATATGAATATACATGGACCTGCCCTAAGTGATAAAAACGTATTATTTCCCCCTCCACATGGCGCCGGCTGAAGCTCCTCCTTGGAACCGGCTCGCTCCATGGGGAGGGGATAGAGCCTCGCTTGAATCTAAAATGTGTGACGTCATCATTCTTGCCGTGAACAGCTAGAAGGTAACATCCATACATTTAACGAAATACAACGCCAAAACGGTAGCGTATTCTATACAATATATCTACATATCAATGTGCACATAGCGAATGTGGGCGGTTCTCCAGTGTGCTCGTCGCTGGTTACAGGGGTAAGTAAATTATGAAACATTTGTAATAGTGTTTTAACTAAACACGGCAACAAAATATTGCTATGTGTATTGGGGCGAGTCTTTTTGGGGCGAGCATTTGGCCTTAGCAAATATGTTATTATCGTGGCAAGCAATTCGCGCTCCCATGTAAAAAGGTCTATTCATTCAAAGCAGATTTTGATTTTAAGAACTAAATGGTGATATTGTAATGCGAGATGCCTATTTACTGTCAGATTGATTGTATAACGAATCACAGTTATCTTTCCCCTCTTCGCCCTCCATGGTTTGGTTTGACCCCTCACCTGTAACTGCTTGTCTAGTCATTTGGATGTCTATGGTTTTAATAATTTTGATTTTTACATGTGACGTCACAGAGCCGACGCCCCCCCCCCCCCCCCAATACCCATTGTCACACAGTGTCACACTTCTCTACTCCCCCCCCCCCACCCTTAAGGTGTGACGTAATTTATAGATGGCCCCTATAAGACAATTTAATTTTCGTTTGAGATTGTTTTTAATAAGGTCTCAATAGATTTATCTATATTTAAACTTGCGGTGATTTTTCATATAAACGGGTCAGTAAAAATATCATTGTGTTTTAGTTTACGTTTTCTTATGTAAACAATAATTCCTCTTATTTTATAAAAGTAGTGGAGGTCTAGCATTTGCATAGCGCGTACAATGCAATGCTTACTGCTTGCCAATATTATAAAATAAATAAATTTAAAAATAATTAAATTTAAAAATAATTAAAAATAATTAAATTTTAAATACGTGCTAAAAGAATTTTATCTCTTAATGTGTGCCTTCAGAGAATATGATTACGATACTCGTATTTCCCAAAGAATTAAATTATAAATTAGTTTATCGTATTTTATTGCTTTTACAGGTATCCACTCTCATCAAATTGATTAAAATATTAGAATGAGGATTAATCAGCAACGTGGGTTTGAAAACCTCTTGGCCTTAAATTTGTATTGCTGCGCAAATAAGACCCAGAAAAATCCTTCTCTGGTTATACTCGTTAAAAGTTTGTGTATAATTTGTTTTAAATTTATTTTTAGATTCTGCCGAGGTAAATCAAAATTTAATTAAATAACGGGATGTTTCCAGAAATTGAAGGATGCTGACAGCTTTGTCTTTCGAAAAATGATTGTCAGTTTGCCAGTTTAAGTATGATTATATCGAAATTGATTTTTTGTCATAATGATCGTTGTTTATTCTAGCAATCCCAGATTGAAAGCAGTAGTTGTCAATCATACAAGAAACTTCATGGCCAGTGCCAAAGGAAAATTGAGGGGACTTTTTTAACGGAAGGTATTAGAAACTGGTAGAAGAAAGAATAGACAAATTAATGTAGAAGTTCTCTAAAAGAAGCGTTGTTGGTCCCTTTGCGAAACAATTCCGCTGAGCTTCCGGTGGTAGGATACTAATAAGGGTAAACTTAATTTTTTGCCATTGCGTTCCATTACCTATAGTCAACCCACAGTTCTGCTGTGTAATATTCCGACTTACAGTTGACAAATTTTAGCGCGGCCTCCTAAGCGTCAGTTAAGTTGTCAATAAACAAAACGTTGGTTATGCAAAAAAACTACCTTATTAATGAATGCAGGTTAACTAACGAAGCTCTTAGAATTAAAAGTAATCGTATGCATAATCGTTCCCTAATCTTAATTAATTCATCTACGACGCGATCAATTTATTCCCTTCGACCTTGGAGAGACAAAGTGGTTCAAATATGTCTAAAGACCTCATTAACTAACAACCCCCGTTTAGTCTCAAAAAGTACATGCAAAGTTCCAACGTATATTAAAGTTAAGTATTTCATTCTCAAATGGTAGTTTTAGAAGTATTTTTAATTTTTGCGTGGCTGTTTGACTGTAATGTAAATCCAAAGATACGTTCGCCAGTGCTGCCAATCGATTTCTTATTTATTCCCTGTCAATATCGGTATGGCTATCAACCGGGGGCTGTGCTTGGGAAAACGCTATAAAATCATCGGTAGTTAGCTAATCCATCCGGTATTGTTAAGATATCGATATCACTATGCTAAATGCTAGACCTCCTGCGCTAACAGAAATGACTCTTTTCCATCACTCCGTATCTTCAATGCCAGGTCGTCTGGGATTTGAGGTATTTTACGGCTGAACCAACTACGTAAGAAAAAAAAATTCTTTTACCTAGCCGTACCTACTGAATTATTACTAATTTCTTTCATTTTAACATTTAACAAATTATAATTTCAGATGAAGTCACCAGAAAAGCGTTTTACCCCCAGTTTCCTGGTTTCTCTATTTACAAAATTACTGAAAGTTTTTTTAACCCTTTCCCGGCACTGCAACCCATTTTACGTACAAAAAGTACCAGAGTATTAAGTTTATCGTTGTCAATAAAGTTTTTTTAATTAAGTTATTTTGGTCTACCAGCTGGAACGGTGGTTTTGATTGATTGGATCTTTTAGATTCCTCTTCGCGGAAGGCAGAAGGCAGGAGGCGGGGGTGACCTGCGCAAGGAATGCCTGGCCAAATGACTCACCACCAGACTCTGTGGTAACATCCCATATATGGTATCCAGTTATGTTGCCCTACAAGGAGTCCCGCTCTCCCGACCTTGCTGCTATTGCCTGTGTACTGCTTTTCCTGTTTCATAATATGGACTTCTGGTTCCTAGTCAAGCTAGTCATTTTGAATGTATTTGTGCATTGCTAATATAACGTGCACCGCTAATATAACGAGCAAGCATCAAGCTGGATGCAGTCCTCCCTTCCCTTACAATAGCCCAACACAGCACTCCACTTCATTAGCACCGTTTTGATTTGAAACTCGATGAAACGAAAAATAGGGATACTAAATAGAGACAAACACATACATCTATACGATTTAGTCTGCGAGAGGATGAGATATTATAATCGGCCTCATCTTTGTGCGGTGCTTCGCAGAGTCCCCACTCTTGCCTACTTTAGTTTTCTGAAGGTTTCACTTCTACCGCGTGTGAATTGAACACTGGTCATTGTGATGTTATCGTGAAATCGGACCATTCTGTAAAAAATAGCATTGTCTGCATTTCGTTCTCGTGCACATTTTCAACCCTCTTTAAGTACGTGTTAGCATGTTTCTTTTCATCTGGGTTTACAGCATTGCGCTCCATTGACATTTAAGTATCAAAATATGATTTTATACAAAAATATTTACATGTTTTGATTTTCTTTTTAATCCCGCTATTATAATTGTTTGAACTTGGGTATTTAAAGTTAAATGGTTCTCAGGGAATGGCCTGTTTTGCAAAAAATGCCCATTAAAAATCAATTTGTCCGTGTGTGTGTTTACAGAGCGAGAAGGGGTTGGGGTCCAAAGCAAAAGCCCGAGGCGCGACATCCCAAGGGAGTCAAATTCTAAACTTTACGTGATGATTAAGCAGCAAATTGATGGCGTTTTCAGCTTAAGGTGTGATTTGTAAATCCTTATTCATGTAATACTAATAATTCATGTTTTACTGTACGGCTTTTGCTGTGTTTTGGATTTATTTTGTGTGAATTTATTCTCTTAATTCTCACTGAAAGGAGCCAAAACGTTCTTCAAAAAAGGCCGTAAAATAGTGGGTCATTGCGTTCACAGTTATTGATAATATAGAACTTGGCCTATTTGCTTATTTTTAATAGGTTAATTTTAAAAAGCTCATCAGATCAATAAGATTCTAAGTTAAGATATTTTAGTTTTAGTTATTTAAAAAGCAATGATTATTGAATTGTGTAAAATCTGTACTTCAGCATTTGATTTCAGTAATTTATTTTTAAATAGTGTAATAAATTTATGAAATTTTATTGAAAGATTCCTAATAAAATCAAGAACGTTTTAGAGCCGCAATTCACGGTTTTTATTGAATTTTCTGTTGGTGTTATTTTTTAATAGGTGCTTATATACTGGCAACTCGTCCCGTTTTGTGATATTTTTTTACGTTTTGTTCATGCATTTAATTTAGAATAACTTACCTACGACATTTATTTGTGATTGTAGTCATTTTTCATTATATTATCTACCGCAAAAAATAATAATGGATTTCAATTTTTAGAACCATTGCTTCGAAATACTCCGATAAGAGCTAGGTATATTGAACGAAGTTTAAGGTTATTTATTTTATAATTATGATCCGGCATATGTAAACTTAATGTATAGAGAGTTAAAATCTTAATTACGAAACAGAAAATCTGTTCAAGTTAGCTAAAGCCATTTCTCCCATTTAGTGGACTTCGGTTATATTATCATTTATTTATTTGCAAAAAAAGGTTTCTAAAGAAACATTATATTGTTAACACATCATTCTTTCGTGCCGTCACAATTTCTCCTCAAATAATATTTTACGAAGATATAAATTTTGCCTTTTCCCCATTCATGCATTACACTGATCTAACCACCCACGTTCGTCTGTATTTTTCTCTTTCAACTACGACATACATGACGGGCCTTCTTTATTTCGATATCTCTCAAAACCTTTTACTATAAAACTGTTTCAACTAAAATACAAAGATTTTAGAATGCCTACGAAATCATATTACTGATATGCTTCTTCGTATACTCAGTCTTCACAGCCTTGCAAGAATATTAACGTAGATGTACATTATTTTCTATGTTTAATACATTTTAAAATATCCTTTTTTATTATTTTGCAAGCAAGTGACTCCTGTTTTCTTTCTTTAATTTTTTATTCTAACATTCTGAACCTTTTCACGACGTGCATCATCTGCAAATTTGTAGATAAATCTCTTCTTTTTCAATATTCGAAAAAATATTAAATATTAATAATATTTTATTGCATTGTTTTTTTATGATTCCTTTAATTAATGATTACCACTCTTTTTAATGTTTTTTTTTGAACTTGTATATTTAAAGGTGGGATATTAGGGTATTGTCAATACTTGTTTGTCTTTTGTCAAAGTTTTTCATTTCAATTTTATCCTGACAAAGGAACCATTGGATTCGAAATATGTTGATAATTTTGATTAAATAAGTGGTGTATATAAAGTGATTTGTTTTCATGCAAATAACTCGTTTATTTCATAAAAACTCGTTTAATCTAACTTTTAAAGACCCGTTTTGGTTGAGGTGATATTTTACAAAAATGGCGGAGTATTTTTTTTTTTCAGTACTCTCTATTTATTATTATTAACGGACCCTCTGAATTAAATACTTAAAAAATAAAGAAAATTATCCCTGCAAATAACTTTACTTATCATGCTGAGAGTACTTGGGTGGTAATTTTATATCCCGTTAACATAATAACAAGTGTAACATTGTTGGCAGTGTGATCATCAGAAATTATACAATACTTGTACACGTGTCAAGGCCCCAGGGGCGATAAAAAAACCCTAATATTATTTATTACTACTCTTATCGGCCATTTGATTATTTACGGGCTAGTGCCATCGTGACTAGAAATTGAATACACATTTACACCGTATTTATGCTTTTCCAAAGAACACTATTCCGTTTATTAAGCTATTTGAGAACGGTTGTAACCAAAACTGCTTTAGTAATGTAAAGAATTCCATAATTCTTATTTTTTGTCTCTTTTATACCCTACTTTATCGCGTTGTTTTGACTTCCTTTGGCTTCTATTCATCAATTTCCTTTACTATTTTAGGGTAGCGGTTTTTTTAAAGGTCCTCAAATTGTACGAGCTTTGTCAAAATACGCCTGTTTTGCTTAAGTCTAATTTGGAATCAAACCGGCAACCTCTTAGTCCAGAGCGCAGTGTATCTACGATTGTCGTGTTCCTCTGAAAATTTTTGGGTTTATGTTGCTTTTATTTACCGTAGATATAAACTAATGGATAGTTTCCTCCAGAATAGCGCCGAAGTAATCTCAATTCATAAGTAAACCCCACGTTTCAAGATAAATAGTTAGCATTCGCATTCCGGACAGAACCATTTGTCTTCTCATCCCTTTACTGATTTTTCTTTATCTGGCTTATTTATTTCGAATCCTTTCCCACAATAATTTCATTGTGCTTTTGATTGTGCCGTAAATAACGTGTTCTTCTGCACCTTGCGGATCACGTCAAGAATTTATAGACACTAGATCAAATGGTTTGAATTTACGATAAATACATAACTTTGATAGGGTCGCACAAACAATTTATGATACGTAGAAATGTATGTGTTGAAGTATCTAGTCTCTGACTCACCGCTGACTGTAATTCTACCACACTCAAGTTATTCTAACTCAACTTTTTTCTTGCATCACAAAACTTGTTCGCTTCTTATATCGTTTTTCTTTAAACATCCCTGTTTTGATGCGTGAGAAATAATTTTAGTTTCAATCAAGTATCGAAGGATTGAAGTTTATTGTCAACATTATTTTTATACCTTTTATGAATTTGAAAATCTTCTTTCCTAAGTAGTTATAGTAGTTACCAACATTTTGTAAAATTGCGTTAAATGAAAGGTCGCAAATTATCAAGTTAAATTTACGTTAACTAACTGTAGTGTTCTTTAATCCCAAAGTTTACTTGATTTATGTAGATAAAGTTTACTTGATTTATGTAGCTGCTTTTTTACGTTTATTGCTATATAAGCCTAAGTTATTCTGCGGCAGGACTTTCGACGCTAATGAAGTCCAGCCGTCTACTATGTACCTTCGGCTATTACCCTAACCGTTCGTACGTTAGACACGACCGACGATAGATGAAATTCTTCTAAGGAACTACTTAACTGGCATCTGATAAGACATCACAAAACCACGTATAACTAACTACACTAACGAAATCTGTTGAAGGATGTTAAAACTATAAGGGGGAGGCAGAGGGGATGGAACGCCAAAAAATTCGGTATTGGCACACGCTCCTTGCTTCATTCACTTTCATACACCCTCTCAAACTTCCATGATTTAATTTAATATCAAAAATAATATTATGTTTGACACTCTTGCATTTCTCATTTTCATTGCATACTATGCTTAAATCTGTCCTTGGCTATGTTCACGCCAAAGCTTTAATTTAATAACAAAACACCCCAAAGAATTAATTTCAAACTATATTCTCGTTTTCAAAATCCGAGCTTACTTTGGTTTACTTATTTATACCATACGCGAACATAGGTGTACTTTTGATACCTTTGTGGGTAGGTACATAGTTTGAAATGACAAATTTATCCTCCCGTACAGCGAGACAGATTGCAACAAACTTTTGTAGCGGTGCTTTCGCCCACGAGATATATTTTCAAATCCCCTAATTCTACTTTTACTTTCTTGTACGTCGGAGAAAATACATTAAATTATATATCTTTCTCTTTGGAAAAGCCTAACTTATGGTAAACTTTTTTCCTCATTCTGAAAACAGTTTAGTTTGCTTAATATTTATTTTTTTAAATCCTTAATTTTGTTAGAAAATATTTCTACAAAGAATTTATTTCTTGCTCAAATTTCCTCTACTTTTTTTATTTTTTCTATTCATTAAATAAAAACAAATCTAATTATGTATGTGATTTTTAAATTCTGCTCGTATTTTACAATAGGTACGAGTAAATTTAATAATAACGTTATTAAATTTGATTTACATTTTTAGTAGGAAAATATTAGACGGGGTTCTACGAATTAAAAATAATAACAATAAATAGATCTCTAGTTAACGCCCACCTATTCCGATCCAATATTTTTTTTTGTTCTTAAAAAAAAGACAAACATTCCCGGGTTACAAATAACCCGACAATATTTGAAAATCTCCTACTACCACCACAGTAAGCCGAAAATGTTGCTTGAGTCGTGATGGAGGACTTAGCCAGCCGAGGAATCGAACACGGAACGTCCGGGTGGGACCCAAACGCGATGCCCACTCAACCACTGATCGGTCAATTTTTTACATTTTATAATATAATTTGCTAATGTTGGCTTCACTGGGTGGGCCCCCATTAACATTGTATGGTGGTATCACTTTTTTTTAAGAAATTATTTATGAAGTATATGAAATTAATATGAAGTTTATGAAATTAAAAATAACTATTTTTTTATTGTGGTGTATTGGATTTTGTATGATTTGGTACAGAGGGGAAAATAATCGAATGGGTATCATGCTGATGGTGAGAGATTGGGCTTTTGGTGACCAGCTTTAGCGCCAGGCTCTTCCCGACTAATTTTTCATTTGTGAAACCGGTATGGATACCGCGCCACGGGAACCATTTATTCCATAACCATCACCTCTGCCATAGGTCACCCCAAATGGTTCGCTACGACTACGACTACGACTGATGAGGGGTGTCCGGGTTCATGGGGTGAGGTTTGTCCGAATTATGGCGGCGGATGCGTACATCCACCAACTGCTTGGCAGGCCAGATCGGGAGGGACTGGTTGAGAGAGGGGTTTTGACCTCTCCAGTCGAACTCTTCGACCCATCGCCTAGCACCGCAGTTGGAGGAATGGATTCACACACACTGTCCCCCAGATTCCTACCCACCTTTCACACCTTTTTCCTTCCTCTCCTCCTTTCCTTAAAAAAACCCCCAGACAGCATCCCCAAGTTGACATAGGCCCTAATGATTTTTTTTCTGTGTTTCTTTGTGGAGCTAATGTAAAAAAAAACTCTCCTGTTTACTTCGTATCACTTCTCAAATGGAAAATTAATGGTTCCGTTGTCTTGTGGTAGATTTTTAGGGGATATCCACTGTCGTCTTACTTATGGCGGTATCATACTATATATATTCAATATTTTATTAATAAATCAATATAATATAATATTAATATTTTCGAGGGGTAAAATAAATCTGAGTTTGAAATACTTTAACGGCGATTATATTATTATATGTGAATAGTACACACGCTTCTCTAGCCGAGACATTTGGAAAATCTCCGCGCGCAGAATGGGGGGCTGAGGAGTCGCGATAGGTCTCCACATTTAAACACACCACCGAGTGACGTTTGAATTGTCTGTATCTGTGACGGGCGGCCCTTTGTACGGGCCATTAATAAACTTACCAACGTTCTGGGGTTACAGAGCGTATGCAAATGTCATTTGCTCTTTATACGTTGCTGATCTGTTTATTAACGTATTCGTGAAGTGAAGCATCCTAGACCAGAACTAGATACTGTACGGGCTAATCATTTTAAAGGGCGCTCGTTCGAATGCACTTGGGCACACCGATATTTGTTCAAATTGGTTCGATATATTTTATACTATCCGTCTCTAACTCCGCAGTAGTTCTGCGGTGCAGTACACCACCATAAGAGAGAATCTTTTCTAAATTATTCTACTGGACCAACTATTAGCGTGCATTCATTCCTTCAACGGAATTTAGAAAGTTTACCTCTTACTTTAATTGTATACGAGTATTGTGTATCCCAGCTTAATTAAATAACTTGTTCCCTGAATCCTGAACATCCTTTGTACACAGAGATTATTTTTTACGATGGTTTGACATTTTGAGAGAATGCTTTCAAAGAAAATTGCACAATAGTTTTAACGGTTTAATTCCCAACTTTTATTTCATTCGGATGCGAACAATTTGGCTACAATGAAGACATTCTGCATTTTGTCCTTCTTATAACTTTGAGCTTTTGTCAACGAAATGCACCAATGACTTTTCTTGATGCTCCGCAATCAAGTTTTCCCAAACTTTTCTCGATATTTTCATAAAATTGCTTTTCATGAAATCAGTTATTTTGTCTTCAAGAGTTGAGTTATGTCTCTGATCTGAAAATCCGTGTGACGAATCTGTTTTCACAAGCAACTCTTTTCAGCTGGCAAATTAATTTCCATCATAAGTTATAGAAATGTAAAATGTAAATTAAATCAATTAATAACTATATTAAGTCCATCAAATCTTGACATAAGAAATTATCATAAAAATAACTGCCTGTTATTACTTACAAATGTCTTCTTAAAATGTCATCATTATGCACCTATTGTAGGTAATTAATAAAAAATAAAATAAAAATCATATCAAAGCCAAAAGAGTCGACATATTGTTTTTTTCGTTATTTATCTTTGGGGTGTGATACCGTGTTGTGCTACCTCCTTCTTTAATCAACGTTTCAAACAGCGTTACAGTGTCCACATCATCAGGGCAGATGTGTCGATGATGGATACTGTAACGCTATCCGAAACGTTGGCTAAACAAGGAGGTAGCGCAACACGGCATAATACCCCAAAATAAATAACGAAAATACTTTTATCGTAATAAATCGTACCCGACATATTGTTTGTTCTGTATTTAATTGTGCATTTATGAAAAGGTGTGTTTAAATCTCGGGCGAAATTGGGTAGTAAAACCAGTATTTAGTAATGGATCTCATTCGACGTGACGCGATGTAGATAGATCCATGACTGGAATCACGAAATTACTAGGATATGGTAGTCACATGTACAGTATTCCGAGACTTACCCGAGTTGGACGTGTTCCTCGCTTTATTCTTAATGTCAAATAAAACAGTAGAGTGTGTCTGTCTGTAAGTAGTTAAATTATCTCTCGACTTTCTTATTATATAACGGAAATATAAAGCTTGCGATCTACATCCTACCACTGCCGCACAGAGGGCTAGATTGCCAGATGTGCCAGATTGAATTATTTATCAGACAAAGTAATAAATTTTCAAAGTTATTTTTATCTTTTACTCTTAAATACGTTATTAAATAATGCGGAACTCCTAGATAGAATTTTCTCCTATCTTACTAGGAGCTCCATCATTTTCCTAAGCTTAGTAGAGAAATGGGTACCTTTAAACAAAATTGTACCAGCCGCTACTACCTACATAGAATATGTATTATATTTTGGTTATCAATTTAAGTTAGCCTTCAGTAAATCAGTACTTTTAGCCCTCCGAATAATAAGAAAATAATTTTCTGTCAACTTTTGCCTGTCAAAGTTTGCGCGCAAAATTCCTGGTTTTTCCCATGCATTTTAAATGTTCCTATTTATTAGTTTTTTTTAACGCTTTTGCTAAAATAAAAATTGTTCTAAAATTAAGATAAAATAATCTTTCCCATATGTTTATTAGAAATCAATATTTTTGTTTATAAATATTTAAATTTTAATATTGGAAATGTAAATTGGCTAAAAATGCATACCTGCGAATATTTGAATTAAGTAATTAAAATGGAATAAACTTCATATTTTAAATTCAGATTCATTATCTTAACAAAATTTGTAATAAAACTGTCACCTCACTTTTGATCACTTTCATACAATTTTATTTCAAAATTAAATGTGGGTTACGTCACAAATAGGCGCAAAATCAAACCGTCACTTTCGATCAGGTTTGTAAAATATCTGAACAACCTAGCTCATACAATTCTAAGACAATGAGAAGCATTATTTCTTTCCGTTTCTAACATAAAAGAAATCACAAATATTCGCATTACAGAAAGAGAGATATCTAACTTTTAATAATGCACGCTCGCTCTGGGACAATCTGGGTCTCCTGTTATTATAACGGCATATGATGTTTTGGGACAACTTGGGTCTCCTGTGATTAAACGGGTTAGTATAAAATTATTTTAAGGTGGATCATATAATACAAAATTTTACACCATTGATATTTTTAGTAATAACTTAAAGAAATATCGATATGAAGTATCGCGTACTATCGATTATTAATATGAGAGTACGGAATGTATCGGGAGCATCTCCTATCCTTTTCCTATATTCCTCTTCCTCTCCCCTTCCTATAACCCAGAATGAATTATACGATATTAAAACTTCATTTCCAATGTACTTTAGCATAAGAAACTTCTGTGGCTTGACTTCAGCTCTCTTGTATATCTATTATCACTGTATATTATGTAAAAGCTGTTTGTTTCTTACAAATAAATAAATATTTTATTTTATGTGTATGTATAATTTTAATTAAACTATGTATATACCTACAAGTTAGTGTAACTTTAGTTTTAGTGTGCAACAATGTGTTTTGCGTTCAGTTTTAGTTTTAGTGAGCAAAAGTGTATTTTATTGAAGAAGAAGAAGATAAAAATAATAATCTAAACGAAAATATGAAAGAGAACAAGACACAGAAAACAAAAAAAAATACAATGGTCGCATCTGGGACTCGAACCCAGACCTCTCATATGAATAAATTCGGATACATTTATCCGAGACGCTATCCAGGATACAAACCAATTCTTAGAATGATTGTTTCCAATAAAAAGGGTAGTTGCCCATAATATGGAAAAACAATTAGTTGAAGATAGTATTGTTAATTCTAAAAAATTTGAAATATGTGATTGACTATTATGACGGCTTGACAGAAGTTGGCAATAGCGAAATTGGTTAACGCGCACGTCCCGGTTAGACGAGAGGTCTGGGTTCGAGTCCCAGTTGCGACTATTGTCTTTTTTCTGTTTTCTGTGTCTTGTTCTCTTTCATATTTTCGTTTCGATTATTATTGTTGTCTTCTTCTTCAATGATATATTACGTTGATGGGAATATCCTTCAAAAGTTATAAAAGAAAAATTTTCTTATAAAAAATTGTGTGTTTTGTTACGACCATAAAACGTTTGTAATTTGGATATGTTTAGGTAGCTATAATAGCAAATTAAGATATCTGCGAAATAACACACGGAAAGCTCGCGAGTAAAACGTCTATTTGCGACCGAATTAAAGAAAAGTAGCTTTCACGAAAGTCAATAAAATTGGTACACTCTTGGCACCCTTCCTCTTCCATTCACATATTTTTCTCTATCTTTTTTCCATCCCTACTTTTATCAACGTGTATACAGCCCCATTGCTCCGGTCAGTTTGAACTATTATGCATACATATCATTGAAGAAGAATATAATAATAATAATCTAAACGAAAATATGAAAGAGAACAAGACACTGAAAAACAGAAAAAGATAATGGTCGCAACTGGGACTCTTTTCTCTTTGATATTGTTTTCGTGATTTCGTCCTCCAACCCAGTGTGCGACGCGCAGATTAGACCTCATCTCGGCTGGTCCTACAGGCCCTGAATATCGTATGAGGCTGCGGCCGCGGGAGGAACCTGCGTCCGGACTGGGGCTTGCGCCGTCATACAAATTGGGGAAAACAATGCCAGGCTATTATAGCCAACGGATGCTGGGAGCGTTTCAATGGAACATACCCAAGGTTCAGGGGATTTACTCCGAAGGTCCTCTCAACATAATATTTTTTCAATATTTTGATTTTTTAATACGAAATTTAATTTAACCTATTTTGGGTAGGTAATAAATAAGTTTGTTGTATTACTTTTTTGTTTGCTTCACTTGATTGAAATGATATCAATATGCACACCGGTTTCAGAAAATCAGACATAGGCGGATGTTTATTATAACCGATATATTATAAGCGATTGAAACAATTCACGCAATCACCTATGAAACGGCAATATGTTTTCTTTATCAATAACACCTATAGATCGGTTATTTCCGGCGTTAAGAATTTTATACATTTTTTTTTATTTCCTTCATACCCTTTGAATGTTGAATTAAGCTGTCAAAAGAAATATATTTAAAAAAAAAAAAAATTATTAATCATTAATCATGAACGCCCTTATGGGCTTTTACGTATATTTACTTTTTTTATGTTTTAGTGCATACAGGTGTGTTTAGATGACAAATAAAAATAAATAGGTTTTAAATAATATGGTACATAGAAGTAAATATATGAGGTAAAAAGTATAGCGTTGTACAATAGTGAGACAGAAAAACAAAACGCTATGTATTATGTATTAAATATTTTTCAAATATTTATTTATTTATCCTATTTCTGAATATTTGTGATAAGAAACCGTTTTCAGAAAGCAGAAGTAAACGGATGGTTCCAATATGTCTGTTCAGATCATACAGAGAATTTCTGTTAGTACTGTAAGGACACAAAATGACCATTTCTTGCCAAGAATTTGTCAGAAAATTGAAAAATCGCTCGACGTTTTGCCAGAATTGAAATTGGACAGAGAGCCAGGAAAGATATAAAGCCGTACACGGTTTATTTTTTGTTATTGTTCGAAAATATCTCAGTTCTGTTGTTACTTATTACTTTAATTTGAAGAGTTATGTTTACACGAAGATAAAAATAAGTCTGTCGTGACCTTGAACTTATTACTTTTATTCAACAATAATAATAATTAATTTATACTTGATTGCTGATCACTGTCTATTTATCGGAGATTTCAGAATCTAACAGAGTTCTCTATTTTTTGTTTATTGTTATAATTTCATTTATGTTGGTTTTTGTTAAATAGCGATCAAGTCGTCAAGATAATAACACTGTTGACCATTCAAGCTCGAAAAATTATCAGGTTTTTAATAATAATAATAATTGTTGGATGATTTTTATAGGGCCATTTTCGTGAGAAAATCACCTCAAAGGCACTTTACAATTCATTTACACATTTAATCTATAGATACATGTATATTACAAGTGGCTTATTACTAAGATTGGTAACTAATGACTTACAACTAAGACCTATATGAATAGTGACTTAAAACTTTACTTATTTTTATAATCGAGTACAAAACTGCTCTAATCGTATTATTACTTACGTATTCTTATATATGTCTTAAAAATATATTTTTATGACTATTATACATATCTACATTTACAAACACATTTACATTTTAGCGACTGTTCATTCCTCAGTGCACATATGATACATTCTATATACTTGAATTAAGTCAATAAGGTATTGACGCAGTTTTTTTGATTGTATAATAGTAGATATGTATAATAGTCATAAAATATTTTTTTATGACTATTATACATATCTACATTTACAAACACATTTACATTTTAGCGACTGTTCATTCCTCAGTGCACATATGATACATTCTATATACTTGAATTAAGTCAATAAGGTATTGACGCAGTTTTTTTTATTCATTTTTAACATTTTTCGGAATCATTAATTTGCGTTGGGTAATAAAAACTAGTTTCAAGCATTATAAAAATTATGATTAATTTTCAAAATTACGCGTCAGTTTATTGGATTTTTTTTTTATCAAACTCTGAAAATATTTGAAGTCAATGCGTAAAGGCTATTCGTTTATAATGGTTATTAAAACATAATTTCAGCAATCACTTAAAGTTGTAAGGCTTTATTAAAATTCCTCGGAATCTAATTAGGAGCAGAAACTTCTCGACCTGACCAAAGCCAAAAGTTGATCCAATCCTCCAATAATTAATTAACGCTTAGATGGAAACATAATTATATAGTCTTCATGCCATCTAAATATTTACGCAAAGGTCGTATAAATTTTCCTTTAACTAAGTACAACTTGTTTTGAATTTAAAATCTATAGTGAATATTTTGAGGCAACACCGTGATGTTTTGTTAAATGAATAAACTTTCCATTTAAATGTTGCTTCAGACACTTCTCCTTATCGCTTCATTTAACATTACTTATGTATATTTGGGAGATAACTACAAAAGAGGGCGAATGAAGGCTCTGAATGGGGTGGCCAAAAGTACTACGAAATAAACAACTCTCCACTGGGCGAGTGCCTACAAATTACCCTTCCGAAATTTATAATTCAATTTTAGATTATTTTACATGAAGAGTTGGATTAACAAAGAAGGGGTGTCGTAATATTATATAGAAGAAGCATTTTAATGGAAGAAGGCGTCAGGGACGCCCTTGGAGGACATGATGTGATCAATTGTTATTGAATCAAATGCTTGACTCGTATCATATCAAGGGTCGGTAGAGCTGTCCATATAGGCAAAGTATACGATATATTACTGTCGGTACATCAGTTGTGTGGCGATCCATTCTCTATTTGCCGGGGTGGAGAATGGTGTGATGGTAAAGTTAGGTTAATGTATTCATTTCAATTCTATATGTAATACTACTAATATATGAGATAGCGAAGCAAGAATGAGATCGCGAATGTATATACCAGTTTGAATAGCAGACCATTGCTAATTTGGGGTTACGAGGGACAGGTTGGGTGTGTGTCGTTTATAAAGTTAACATAGGACATAATAACAATAGGACTGAGTACTCGAAACACTCCCTTGTACCTATGTTACATGATGTTAGTAATAGATATGCAGATGTGGCAGATCTATTTAACTGCATGGAAGGTAGGTACAAGAGGGCTATGCTATCAAATCTTTTCAGTCAATATTAATTCTACTTGTACTTAATATTTTTGTATGTAATTGTCACTCTGGTGTCATTTCTCATTCAAATGCCACAATTATCTGTTGAACAATTTTTTTCTTTTATTTTTATATTATTATTTTTGATTTTGTGACATGTAATCAGTACTTATCGTATATGTACACCGTTGAAATTAAATAAATAAATAAACATCATTGCGTAAAATGTTAAGTTCAAGTATATGTTATAAATCGGAGCTGGACTTCTTAATTACTTCCCCGGGCATATCGAGGGTACCACAGTTAGTTAAATATTTAATTTTAGCTTCTGTTCCTGTTTTTTTGGTATGGTCTTAATTCAATCTGTGGGGAAAAAGTTATAATGTTCACAGTAATGTACCAACTTGCTTACTGACCACTAAATTACTAACTGCCATACGTAACATTCGTATTCAATTCAGAGTTTCTGCCGCACTTGTTTTTGTTCGTGCGTGTGGTCGCCCGCCTCGAGGAAATGAAACAAGTGATCTCAGAATTAATTCCCCACCCCCGATACAACAGAACTGAATAATTCTGCCGACATTTCAGACAAGTAGTCTATGGTTCCCCGCGTATTTGCCGGATGATGATATGCAAATACGGTTTGTTGTGTTACGAAGATGCTTTAAGCAAACAACTTTACGCATATTATTCTCGGTTCATAGGAAATGGGTACAAACATATTGTCAGTTTCCTTACAAAACAATCTGTTTTTTTTTCACCAATATATGACAAAAATAAGCTTATTATAAAAAAATTGTATTAGGCACGTTCCATTCACATTTATTTAAATAAAATTATTTTTGTGTTTCTGATATTCCTTCTTTATTTCAGTAAATCTCTTTTTATAGTATGTTTTTCCTGTGCCTTTGTACCTTTATTTGTGATAAATAACTTTAACGCTTTAAAATTGATATTTTAAAATAAGTTCAATGCGTCCATTAGACATTTTTATTTGATTAAAAGCGTGATTACAAAAAACATGGGTTTTAAGTTTCAAACTTTAAATGCTTCTTCCCAAAATGGCCATTCAATCACTAACTCGTTATTTCGATCACTTAAATTACTAAGCTTATGCTAAAAAATTGAATGAAGCCTCATAATACCAATTTATATTAAAAGAATAGTAGTTTTTTTAATACCATTGGTATTTTTAATTTAAATTGTAACTTACCCTCGGTCAGGGGCGTGCAGAGTGCAGACTGTCAAAATTAAGTGAAAATTAACCCCATTTTCATAAGTTACATTAGATTTTCTTTAGTTAGGTTAGGTTTCATTTCTTAGGCTTGGGGGATGAACAGTTTTTCAAATTCCCATAATCCCAAAATGCGTCCCTGCCTTTACGGTATTTTAACCCCTCACGCCTGAGGGTGAAAATAATTCCGTTTTGCCATGAAATCCAAATAAATGGAATATTTCTGAAGGTATCCGAAAACTAAAACCAGTTTTAAAAAGGTGATAAAATACGCTTTCAAATTTAAAAATCCAAAATAATATAACTTAATATAAATATAATTTTTGAAACATAAACATTTTACGTGCTAACATAAAAAAAGATTTCAAAATGACTCACCTTTCGTTTTTTCTACCTAAAATTACTGATTACGAAAAAATATAAAAACACATACTTACATATTTTAATAGGCTTTGTATTATAAACGTCATCTCACTTTTTTGTCGTTTCATGTAAAAATAATTAATAAAAAATTCCCAAAGTTCAATAGTTTTTTTTTCAATTACGGCGGGAAACTTTGAATTCCTTAAGGTATGCATTTTAATAAAATTTTAAATATAAAGTGTGGTGTTTGCTCGTTCTAACGCTGTTTAAATCATATTTCTAACCATTATAGTAAGGGAGACAACGATTTCTATGAGACCTATAAGATTTGTTCCGAAAACCGAACAAATAGACCTGACTGGTTAATAAGTACCGTAACGTGCAATAATTACTTACGCGCATGGGTTATTAATGACGTTTGTTGCATTCTTATAGTTTAGTATTTGGATTATCAATTTAAATACCTGTGTTCTTTACCTGCAAAAAAGTACGCTAATAATATTTAGTTTCCCTGGTCGTTTTATTATGGAATTGACTATTATTATGGTGAATTTATTCGATTTACTAATAAAGTTTGGGAAAGTTCTTAACTCCTGGATATTTACATAGTCTAATGGCTTCTCGGGCAATATCAAAAATACAGCTTGTGTAAGTTAATACTTGGAGCCCCCACGCTCCAAACAAGGGGAAAATTTGTGAATTGTTTGGGAGCCATAGATAAAGCGAAAATAATTTCCAATTATTTTATTGAGGTCACTCAATGTGTTGGCGATATAATAAAAATTATAGGCTTTTTATGTATCCAACCTTAGAAAATACATTTAAAAAAAAATTGCTAATATTAGCTCTCATTTTAAACTTGCAGACGATCCTATGTGATGATTTATTATGTTTTATGCCTTTTTTAATAAAATATAGATATAAAGATTACGGATATAGATTTTTGCATTTATAGCTTTGAATAATATTAATAATTAATAATAAAATAATTTTATAAATTCAAAATATCTTAAGAGGACGTACATTAATTACGTGAGCTCAAAAAGGGGAGGGGGGTTCAGCAAAATCTCACGTCTACTTGAAAATAATTGCGATGTGGCCCAAATTTATTTCACCAAGGGGGGGGGGTCTAGATTGGAAGAAAAACTGTTCACGTAATATGTGCCCCCAAGCCCTACCATACCGTACCATGGAAGTTTTGTGAAATTGGAAATAAAATAATAAAAACTAAAAAACACCAGAAGTGGAGCTGAAAAATATTTGTTTTTTCGAAATTCAATTTGTGATTAAATAAAATACGTAATTTTCGATTTTACTATATGTGCGAGTATGTATCGTTAAAATTGTACGTATCACTAAAATTTTGGGAATGGTGAGCTCTTGCATCATGAAACTTGAACAACTTTTGTAACTAGCTCAGCGCAACTAATTAATAATGCAACTATGGAAGCTTTGAAGTTTCCATTTATATGTCAACAACAACTCAAATATGACGCCATATATTCAATTGTTCAATGAGAACAAATAATTCGAAATAGAGTGATATTCCAATCTCGAGCGAAGCGGCTAATATTTACCAACCATCTATGTAGTTACGAGAATAATAATATCCACCACTTTCTCCGCCGTTCGGAGTAGTTATATTTTGTTGTAAATATTATTTAGGAGTCGATTAGGACCGAGACAAACGACATAATATAGAAGCAATTTTTCCCGCAAATTGAGAATTCCCATTTACCCCGTGCGGGCACCAACACCCCCTACCCGCTACCTCGCACCCCCCTCACCCCACGCCACTCGTAAAATCTTTTGTAACGACCATTTAATGTACCGAGAACCGGGCGAGTTATATGTTAGATCAATTTTGATTTACGTTCTTTCTGCTTCCACTCTACGCCATTTTAACCCTTTTGGTACCTGTCCAAAGTCGATAGATAGACTTTGAAAGAATTTCAAAAATTCATGAAATTTTGTAAAATTTCAAAACATTATCTGGAAGAAGAAGAATGGAATCGCCAAAAATACTCCAAGATTCGTAGAAGATGAATTTCGTTACGTTTTCTACGAACCTTGCCTCTATATATCGGCTATCCAAAATATCGTACTTATTTAGATATTTTATTCATTAAGTTTTAATTCTGAAGTGCGTTTTAAAATTAGGTTGTAACGTACTTGTAAAAAATTATGAATCCACCTGCAATATATTTTTTTTACCTGTTTTGACGTCCTGAGACAACGTTGTTTTTCCTTTTTTGTTTCGTTATTTTCGTATTTGTGTACGTAAAATGTATGAACGTTTTACGTGTCCTCGTTATTTTTTTTTTTATTTAAGTTATTAGTTAAATATACACACCCCCTTACTAATAAACGCGTTTTAAATTTTACGCAACTGATAAACAACCAATTATCCTACATTAATGGTTGTTTATCAGTTGGGTAAAATTTTATTCAAGTTTATAAGTAAGGTTCTATTGTTTTAAATAATACATGAACTATGTTCTAATTCTTACCTACAGCATATAACCGGATTAATAAAATAAATTCTAAAATTGAAAAGTATTTTTCTTAATCAATAAAAAAGTAAAAATTGGAGTTTATACGTAAAAATGATTTAAAAAATCTTTGATTTAAATTATTTTATAAACTGAGAGAATATCCTTAATCTTAACACAATGCAAAAAATATCAATAATATTTTTATTCTTGATAACCATCCACTTTAAATATTTATGTTATTTCTTTGCGTATTTTTGGCTAACCCATTGAAATCCGGAGGATACTTAAGGGGTTAAGCATTACTAAGAAATGCCTTTCCAGGATATTGTAAGGTGTTCACCGGATGGAAGTTTTTTCAGTAGGAGTTTTCGTCTACTGGTGGGTATGACGTGTTAGTTATTTTACTGTGATAGAATAACGAGTACGTAAAAGGATACTTGAAACCGAATGAACTTCTGTGAATAAAAATTATTTTGTTTTCATTTATTCGATGTGATCTTGAATTTAATACGAGAACCCATTTTTGTAGATACCTACACAAGTCCATAGATTGATTGATTTAGATAATTTTTATTAACTTTTTTTGATTTTGACATGGTGGTCTATGATTTGGTTATATTTGTTAAATTGTTAACCAAAAGCAATGTTAACAATTTTCCAACATTTTCTTATGTTTAAATGGGGTAATGAATGGTCGTGTCCCCTTCCTCATTTTTAAAAAAAAGTATGTACGAGTATGTTGCCAGAATATCCCTTATTTAAGATAACGTATTTTAATGTGACCGGACAACTCAGAAGCATGCAACGTCAATACCTCCTTTGAAGAGTCATTAAAAGTAATTAAAAAAAATGTTATCTAGGTTAGGTTAGACCGGTCAGTGGTTGAGTGGGCATAGCGCTTGGGTCCCACCCGGGCGTCGCATGTTCGATTCCTCGGCTGGCTAAGTCCTCCATCACAACACAAGCAACATTTCGGCTTTCTGCTGTGGTAGTAGGAGATTTTCAAACATTGTTGGGTTATTCGTAACCCGGGAATGTTTATCTTTCTTAAAAAAAAATTAGGTTTATTGGTTACATTGGATTAATTGGTTATGTAGGTAACGTTAGGTTAGGTTATGGGCTATTTTTCTTCTTTTTCATAACTTTTAATGACTTTTCAAAGGGGTCTTGAAGTTGCATGATTCTGAGTTGTAATGGAACCTTATTTTATACCTAAATATTTTTTCCTCTTATACCACATTACTGCAATAACTTTACCATACTGTTCAATGTCACCATTAAAATGAGTAATGTGAGGTGAAGACTGTGGAGTAAGTAGTATTGGGATAAGTACTATAAAAAGGTGTTAGATATTTCATTTTAAATGGAATGAGGATCAAGTACAAGCCGTTTATTCCAAAGTACTTAGTTACATTTTAAGATATAAAAACGAATTAGATATAAATTGTAATATTCCAACGTTAAATAAGTACGCTTCCTATTTTCAAATTATTCAGTTTATCTGTGGTTGAGAGATCCAGGTGAAGATATCTTCTCATCAACGTGCTCATTTTCTCATTTAATTTTAAATAACCTTTTAAAAAATTCTAGTTTCCTTGAGTACCTAATGAACATTTTTTATGGTTACTCTCCTCGTTGAAGTTTAATGCTTTCCGCTAGTGCCCGAACTGTCACGCCGGAAGATGGCTAATTGAATTCTGGAGGCTGCCTGGGATTGGGAGCGATTAGTTTTAAAATGTTAATTAGAAAATTTCTCCCGGATCCGTTCATTTGTCGAGGAGAACCGGACAGGACAAATGGATCTGTGTACAACTGGGGAAATTAAAAAAAATACAACACTTGAACAATTTGTAAATTCTATCAAAATTTCAATAGCGTGTTTTTTGGTTTTTAACGTGAAATTTTGTGTTTGTCCTTTATATTAGAAAAGAATTCAAGAGTATTAACCGTAATATTTTCTGTGGTCGTTCAATACTCTCTCGATCAGTAATCAATTTATATACACAATTAATATATGTGGTCCCACACTAAACATGTTCAACCTTCGATTTAATACAAAGATAAATAAAAAGGAGTGCAATTGAAGCTACTTCATCATTACGAAATGTGATCAAAATAAATTAAAGGCCTGCTTTTTTATGTAAGTACCGCACAAGAGTCCCAACTGCTCCCAACCGTCCGGATCTAGTGAGACTATGGCAATTGAGATATGTTTTAATGGAGAGGGTGAAGTACCTGGTCATTCCAATATGGTTACCAAATGCGGTTAAAGCCATTCCGATTTTAAATGGTTGTCTATCACCGGAGCGATGCTAAGAGTAACTTCTAATCTAAAATGTTCCGCGAAGTTACTTTACATTATTTTATTGATATGGAAAAAATGTGAAATAACACAAATTAATCAAATAAAATTTATTTGCGCACGCCGGGATTTGAAAACCGCGACCTCCGGGTTCGTAGTCGAGGTGAGTCTTCACTCCCCAACCACAAAAGCCGTCATTCTGCTGCAATAAAGAAATACTTATTTGAATCAATTATGTTTTAAACGCAAGTTGGTTTATTGTTTTATTAATTACCAAACCTTTGGCTTTGGACCCGAAAAATAAACACGTTTTGTGAATATTTGTGGTATTATTTTATTCAATAATAGCTCAGATAGCTAGAGATGTTTGAGTTTAATTTCCCATGTAGGTACCTAATTATTCGGTGCTTAACAAAGACGTTTATAGAAAACGATATACTAGGAACGGGTGCCGACATTATGATATAGTATAAACATAGAAGCGGTGACGTGTATCGACTCTTTTCCGATATTGCAGAACAAAAATTTAACGATTAATATTTTTACATCTGACTGACTTCGTCGATGAAGATTGGAATTGGATGGAAGCATTGGAAAGAGAATATCATATATAAATATTTGCTCAATCTAGGCCTATCATATACATGCAAAACCGAGTTTTCGAAATTCAAATGGGTTGGAGATCTACAATGTCAGGCGAGTGTAAGTGAGACGGAACGTTGGGCAGTTGGGTTATGGGTACCGCCGCCCCGGGAGCCATTTATTGGATGACCAACACCTCTGCCACAGGTTCTCCCAAAGGGTTCATTTGACTTAGCAGGGGTTCCCGGGTTCATGGGGTGAGGTTTGTCCAGGTCTCGGCGGCCGATGCGTCTACCTGCCTGACGCGTGGTGTGCAGTATCGAGAGAGACTGGTTGAGAGAGGTCTTTTATCATTTTATTTATTTATTTATTTACGCCCATTTAGGCTTTTACATACATAATATATACACTTAACAATATTTACGAAATTACTAAGTGCAGGAAATGACTGTTTACAACACTTGCACATAAACAAATATAAAGCAAAAATACTATTGAATTTGATCCACACAGTATGCAGGCACAAAATATTAAAACAAAAAAAAATACAAAAAAATACAAAAATAGCTTCTCTCCTTCAGCCGACAAAACACCACCAATATGCTAGTCAATTCGAACAGTTTCATCAACACATTCCCCTACTTGATGAAAAAAACTTCAATAAGGTATGCTTATATATTAAAATTGATGTATTAAATATATCAACAACATCGGAGTATTTGTTTCAAAGCTGTTGAATCCGTCTCATAGTGTAATATTGGCATGTTGACTTAAAATTGCTACAATAATATTGTAGGTACTGTCTTGTGACTGACCTGCCTGGAGTATGAAAAGAAATTACGTATAATATATCAGGGGTGTCAAACATTAAATTAATGGCATTATAGGATGGGGTGGTGCACTTGATACATTTATGAAGCCTCTACAAATAATTCAAAAACGCATAATTAAAGTCATATATAACAAAAATAAAACATTTTCGACCAACTTATTATACAAAGAAACTAAAATATTTAATATACGTAAATTATTTATATTACAAACTTTGAAATATGTGTTTAAAAACAAAAATAAATTCGAAATAAATGAAAACAGAACGAGCAAAAGAATAAATAATATATTTTATACCCCACAAACCAATACTAAATTATTGCAGACACATAGCAGTTTCATTGGTCCTCGTACATTTAACCTTCTACCACTACAAACTCAAATGATAAATAAAATGATAAAATATGTAAAAGAGGTAAAATTATGGTTGAATAATGTAGATATTGAAACGCTTTTTCTATAAATTTATCCATCCTTCTACAACTCATTTGCTGTAACTTCTTAACTGTAGTACAATATGTTTTCTGTTTATTTTATTATTTTTATTTTATAATAACTAAAAAAAAAAAAAAAATTGTATGTTTTTCTCCATATTTTTATTTTATTTTTATAATAGCTGAAAAACCCCTTTTCACTTATTCTACCTATGTAATACTTATTTTTTATACTATCTTTATATTTAATATGTTTTTTTAAGTCTAATTTATACTTTGGGTACTTAGAAATATAGTATTTTGTTTTAATATTACCCACACTCAGGCAGTGCCTTAGTGGGTTTTTATTTCTTGTTCATAATTGTTATTATATATTATGTTATTATATAATATTTGCTTTTATACATTATATGTACAAAGAAATGGGAATAAATAAAGTTAAAAAAAAAAAAAAAAGATTTTATACAAACAGGTTAAATCTGAAATGATTCTACGATCAGATAATTTTATTAAATTTAATGAACGAAGTAGGTTATCGTAATTTAGGCATTCACTAGGAATGTGTGGGGAACTAATGTAAAAAAAAAACATATTTTTGTTAAAGAGACTTCTAGTGATATTCATTATTCTGTGGATGGAAGGTTTGAGAACCATAGGAGAGAAAGGAACAAACATTGTGTTATATCCCACTATCCTATTAGCGCCACTGTGATGGTTTTTACCTACGTAAAATGTATTTAACTATTTTTACTTTTGCTATTTTTAAATAATTTAAAATGCGAATCGAAAGCTTTTGTAGGTGGAAATTCGCGGTGTTCGAAAAAACATCACCCCTACGTGAAACTAGTAAAACCCATTGACATTCACAAATTCCACGACTTTATAATATTACTAGCGCGGTCCTGTAAAAAATCACGGGATAGTCTAAATTCTTGAAAAATCAGTTTTAATTTAAACAATTTTCTGTTGAAAATATTATATAATAAATAGTACTTTATCGTTTAACTGAATTATTCACAAAATCAGTTCCATTTTTGAATGCGACACTTTAAGTCAATGCAAATTTGAGTTAATTCAACCACAGTTATGCAGGACGCACAGAAAACTAAATTAGTACTTTCACTTGAAAAATCACGTGAATTGTCTGAATTCCTGATAATTCAGTTCCAATTTTTTAAATGAAACAATTAAAACTATTTTCAGTTCAAATGTTATATTATACGCAGGTACCTACTTTATCGACTTTCAGAAGTCTTCATACAATCAGATACAATTTTTAAAATTCACTTAAATTCAAAGCAAATTTCAGTTAATTCAACCAGAGTTACGTAGGACACTCAGACAACCGAAATAAATATAATGATAACAAAATAAATATTATATTTCAACCCTCAGTTTCTGAAATTCATAAATATTTCAGCTCGCAGTTGACTGAAAGCCAATCATAAAACTTTTAGTGTAGCGTTTTTCGTCATTTCCGCGCTTTAATATCGGAAGCGTAAAAAGTGAGGTGATAGCAAAAGCGTGTATCAACATGAGCATCCTCCATTCCTCACTACCCTTGTCACGGTCATGGGACCCGTCCATCGATCAGAAGTCGAGCTACCCAGTACCCACCCCTATAACTTTATACGCCTAATACCTAACCCAAATAACACTGATGACTTTGAAATAGAATACGCTACATTAGTCCGTCAATGTCATTGGGCATTGAGTACATATACTTTACAATTTGGGAGGCGGGTATGGGTACCCCGGGAACCATTTATTGGACAACCAACACCCCTGCCACGGGTCACCCCAAGTGGTTCGCTACGTTTTGTGATTTAGCAGGGGTGCCCGGATTCATGGGATGAGGTTTGTCTAGGTCTTGGTGGCGGATACCTTTGCCCAACCACTGCGTGGCGGGCTGGATCGGAGGAGACTGATTGAGGGAGGCCTTTTGACCTCTCCAGCCGGATTCTCCCGACCCTTAGTCTTGCACCGCAGTGTGAGGAATAGATTCATGCGTCCGTCACTCCTGGCCACACTGACCCCCAGATTCCTACCCACCCCATAGATGACATAGGCCCCTAGGGAAATTATTTTCCTCGGTGCCTCCTGTGTGGAGCTAATATATATATATATATTTTTTTTTTTTTTTTTAACACGTCACAATTTTTACATAGGTATTAAATTAAAGTAATATATAAAATATAAAACAAACGTAAATAGTAAAAAAGTTCAATTATGTGATGGCGATTATAAAAAAATGTTCTCCTTGTGTAATGTGCTCTCTATACATAGTAGGGTAGATTACCAATTAACTCTAGATGAATTCTGGAATACAGAATTCAAAAAACCTGTAAACCATAACTACCCCACTAGGCATAGAGAAGCAGAAATGTTTATTATTAATAAATCTACAAATGTATACGGTGATAGAACAAAAAGGCATAAAATTCCGGAAATATTTAATGCATTACCTGAAAATATTAAAAACGAGACATCATATTCAAAAATCAAAACTAAAGTTAGATCATTCTACTTCAATAGAACATGAAAACTAAAATATTGTATAAAAATACCTAAATCTATGAAAAACAAATAATATTGTTAACGAATAGGTACCTAGATCTTTTAACCACTGTTCAAAATAAAATTTATGTTATAATAAGCATTACAATAATTAGTTAAGTATTTTAATATTAAGTATTATATTATTAAATAATTACTAGATATGTATTAAGCACCAAAATATAAAACATTTTATATGTTGTAAGTAAATAAATAGGAAAAATGAGAGATTTTTTACAATCAAACTGATTGATCAGTTTTGTAAGATTTAAGTAAGAGAAATTATTGTACAATTAATAACAAAATAAACATATTTAAAAAAAAAAATTAAATTCTAATGTAGGTACCTATAAGCAAGCTGGGTTAAAATATAAATTACGTGAAATTAAAAGTACGAAATGTGTGGAATTCATGATTTAATGTTTTTTTAATACTTTTTAAATTAAATAAATATACTTCTAAAATACAACGACAAGCAAGTAGATAATTATGTAAAACTCCGTTGCCCCGGCTTTACCGCTTTGATTTTCAAAATCAGATGTAGACAGTAATTTATTTTCCTTTTATTTTAAACATCAAGGGTGCAAAATTTCTTGGAGAAGTATTAAAATTCTGTTTTAAGGGGTGGAAAAAGGGGGGGGGGGGGTGAGAAAACTGTACATTCTCTAAACAAACCCACACCGGGACATTTCGAGCAACGTTTGGTTTCTGAATGGTGATCTTCACCAGAACGTTACTGAGAGTATTTACCACTTCGGAACAACTCTGGTGATTTTACGAACTATCAAATAAGTCATCTCGTTATTATTTTTATGGATTTTATATACGTACTGAAAACTGTAGAAAGCCTATTTAACCATAATGAATGAGTCATCATTGGTACAGGATTATAACTAACAAATTACAACTACCGACAATCGATCAATCAACAATATAAATAATAAATAACAATATCAATAACAATATAATCTAACAACTCCTCAAATTTCTCATTTTATAATAATTCTCTAACTTCTCCATCTTCTTCTTGTAACCCAATCTAATCATTTTCTTACTATAGAAGATCTGTGTGCATAGTACTAAGAGCAGGCAAAACATAAAATATCTTTATTTACTATCTAAGCAGCATTATATGTATAAGACTGATTACTGTGAACTATATATATATCAATAATTCCTTAATTTACTAAAAATAACTTATCTTTTCCAATAATTCTTTAACTTCTTCACCTTATTCTTGTAATCCAATATAACTACATAAACTCTCTTATTGTAGGAGAATTTGTGTTGATAGTATCAATTAGTGAAAAATTTCAATCTATACTAACGAATGTATATCCGCAAACTGTAAACTTCACCCGCCATAACACAGGGTCATCCCTAGCATGGAGGGTGAAATATCACAAAAACTATATGTACTCTCGATAATTCATGTATTAAATAAATAAATAAATAAATAAATAAAGTGATGTCCAATGTAGTAGTTGATTAATGAGTGTGATATTGTATGCATTTCTATTTATTTTATCCATGGATGGATTATTTCTGTACACAGTACACTGTTATCTATTTTGTATGTAATGACATATTGTTATGTGTATGTGTTATATTTTAAAGGGAAAAGTAACGATGAGCCTTGGTCGGGCTCGGGTGTATTCTGCCAGTCAACTTTGATTTCTTCTCAGGAAATCTCGGACGCCAAACCCAGTCTAATGTCTGGGTATGTCAACTAGCGGAGATCACGATACTCAATTCTCAGAGTGTGGGTCATGGTTTTATAGCATTCCTGAAAAGGCTGCACAAGGAATCTACATAATAAAACACAGAGTAGAGTAGACAATCGGTACACTGTATTGACATTATAAATTATAATAAAACAAATTGGATGGACTCACCCCCGGGACCAATGTCGTAATTTATGATATTCCTAGCTACACTAATTAAGTTTTACTGCCGCCGTTCCCCCGATGTCGCGTGAACCAACACCACCTCCTGGTGGCAAGGGAGGTCCCAACCTCTGCGGCTCAGCTTGTGCCTGCGACCTCCACGGCGGTCGCCCGGAAGGGATGATGGACCTGGACCCTCAGAGAAAGGGAGGAGTACCCAAACTCTCCTCCAAATTGTATAGGAAGGCTCGTCAGCAATCGAGGCGGAGTATCGTTCAACCCTGCGGTAATCTCGGGTTTGTTCCATAAATAAACCCCCGGTGGGAATTCGATGTTTGCCCTGCATTCAATGACAGGCGCGGCGGGTAATTATTTACACCGATCTCTCGGATAAAGAGGTACTTTAAACATAACAATCGAACACCGCCATTAACTCGTGTTCACTTTTGGGGACCCGCGCGAAACTCACATTTTACGTGAATAAATCTTCGAAATTAATATATTTTCTTTTTTAAAAAAACACAACGTGTTTCCTTCCCCCGGATGCAGATGCCCAAAACTTGGATTTCAATCACATCGTATTTAAAACTTAATAATTAAGTGACCGTTGTTTTCACGGCGTACCGCACATTACCCCGTCAAAACCAGAGTACGGAAACGGAACCAAACAAACGCCGCCTACCGACGCGTTGAACGAAACTCCCCCAGCTTTGCCAACCTAACCAATTAAAATGCATTTAAAAAATAGTACCTAACTTACGATTAATACAATCGCTTCATAACAACACGTTTATTTACCCCCTTTTATGTTACTTATGTGAGCATGTCTTGAATTATTTTCTTACTTGCACATGTTAAGGGGTCGTTTTTAGTGTTGCGGAGACCAACTCCGTTTATTTTATGTATATCAATGGTTGATACATTATGTACACTCTCGCCATAATCTATTTGCGTTTCTGAGGTCAATACTAAATAAACAAGTAATCGGGTTATTTTAGCGACGGAATAGTATTAATTAGAGTACGCTTTCAGCCCGCTCTAGTGGGCGGCCACCACCGGTTCCCTACATACTATATAATTATATTCCGTTACCTACATCGATACGGGACACCGCTTCTATCCGTACACCCACTTCTGCCCGATTCTTCCGACTTCTTAGATTTTCCACATCCGAATAAATAAGAACCTAATTTCAATCCTAATTCATCTGCATGTTTTCAGATTCCCAATCAATGCCCATCCATCATTCTTTTTCTGCATTGCGTAATTCACATTTTATGTATATAATAATATTACTTCGTGTAGTAGATACCTATATGTATTTGAGAGTTAAACTGTTTTGTTTCTTTGTCTGAGACAAGAAATCTGACATTGCTTATGGCGCGTTCTCGCCTGATCTTTTAGAGTGAGGCTATAGTCAATTTATGGAACAATAGTTGAACTTCATTGAACTTTGGTTATATTCCATTAGGGATTATACAGGTGTCCCAAAAGAAAGTTGATATATGTTTTGCTTTCTGTGTGAACGCAACTTTTCCCAGGTGCGCGGCGGGTATGTCAATCAGTAGTCTGGCTATTGGAAATTTAGTCGCTATGAAGCATTTCTCGGGAGCGACCGCGCGTTGTGCGTGCGTGAGTTTTACAAAAATGGTGATTCGGCGACTGTAGCGCGTAGAAGATTCTGCAATATTTGAGGTTTTCGTCAATTCAATGATGCGCCAAGCATTCCTCTCATTCGAAAATGGGTCAAAAAGTTTGAAGAGATCGGTACAACGCTGGCAAAACCAAAATCCGGGCGACTAAGGTCATCGAGAACGGTAGAAAACGTAGAGAGTGTTTATCAGTCTTTTCGTGACGACTCAAACTTTTCGATTCGAAAGAGCGCAAGTGCTTAGATCATCGTTACATAGTATTTTGCACAAAGACCTAATGCTGCAACCCTACAAACTTACTGGCTATAACCAAAGAACATGGTTCCAGCAAGACAAGCAAAATTACATACGTCCAATACGTCTCTGCCATGAGTTCGTGAAATTTTCCCTGGCAAATTGATCTCCAGGAGAGGTGACATAAATTGGCCTCCTTGTGGTCCTGACCTAACCCCTATGGACTTTTTCCTGTGGGGTTATCTCACATCTAAAGTGTACGCCAAAAATCCGACTTCCCTGATGCAATTAAAAGGAAATAACCGTCACGAATTAAAAGGAAATAACCGTCACGAAATGGCAGCCATCACGAAGCCTACCTGGCGAGCCGTCATAAGAAATTTTACTCTTCGATTAAATGAATGCCGCGAACGTGAGGGTTTACGATATTATTTTTCAGAAATAAATTCCCAAATTGTGTATTTTAGTATTTAATAAACATTTTTTCGATAGAACCCTTACTTTTTTTAAATCGATCCACTAAATATCAACTTTCTTTTGGGACACCCTGTATTTCATAGAAAAGCATGTTCTCACGGATCTATTTCATATTATATCAGGCGAAATCGCGGCTTTTTGCTGAATTCCCACCAGATCTATTCTATAAAAATCTATGTTCAATTTATAGAACGAAAGTAAGTGATCAACTTTTGCCTGTTCTCACAGAACTTTTTCATTTTATTTTTATTATTTCTCTTGTTTAAGTTTAATAAATAAATGAAATAAGCCTTTGTAAACTGTTGATTTCTCTAAAATAAATATTTTTTTAATAAATAAAAAAATTTAGACCGATTCCACGAAAAAGTCCTTAGAACCAGGCGGGAAGGCATATTTATTGTTGAATTGCAATAATGTCCAGCAGGAACACATTATTTTGTGCTATCGTATTTTTATATTATTTTTTGCGTGAAAAAATCACGGATATTACAATTTTTGTAGGATTAGCGAAGCAGAAGCCTTTCAAAATATGATCAGAAATTTACCTATCGAATGAACAGCCTTACTGAAAGGTTACTTGAAAATTTACGACATCTGTTAAAAATTTTAACAAATTATTTCACATTTCTAATGTACATAATTATTAATTAATTTATTAAAAAATGTACCTACTTTATGGCTTGTCTGAATCGTTCCAACAATTAATTCAAATTTGAAAATCTATGCATATCCCAATTGAACCCGAGTTATACATAAAATCATGGAGACACCGCCGAAATGTTTATTTTTTGTACCAAAGTGCAATATTAAAGATGTCATATTATTAACTAAAAGTTTTCGAGTTCTATTATTTTATCCATAAATAATCATAAATCTCTGAAAATTGCCAAATTTTCTGCTTGTAATTTCTAAGCCAAAACATTGGTTAAGGTTTCAATATCATATAAATTGAGATGACTCCAAATTGTTTGTTCTGTATTTTCCTTTTTTCACTAAGATAAATAGGTTTTCTAAATTTGGCTGAAGCCTCCTACCAACTTAAATAAATAGTTTAAATTACACACATACGAGTTTTTTTTGTCTCAATATAATATTTTTAGTGATGGAAAAAGAAAATTGTGTTTTTTCTTGTTAAATATGGCGAATAACTTGAAAAGCTTTCAGAAAAGGCTTAGGTTTTTTATTGAATGTTTCATATTTTTCCTCGTCTCTTAGTGGTTAGTGGGCGGCAGTAAATGCCGTGTATTTTTAAAATAAATTTATATTTTCAAGAAATACAAGGTAAACAGTATAGTACGTATATTACATCATATACATCAATTTGGAAGGCTGTTGTGGGTGCCCCGGGAACAATTTATTGGATAACCAACATCTCTGCCATAGGCCGCCCCAAGTGGTTCGCTATATTTGGTGACTTAGCAGGGTTGCCCGGGTTTTATGGGGTGAGGTCCGCCCACCCACTGTCTGGGACCTTTTAATCTTTCCAGCCGGACTCTCTCGACCCACCACCTCTTACCACAGTGGGAGGAGTGGATTTATACGTCACTCCTGGACGCATTGACCGCAGATTCATACACACCCATTATACCTTGAAATCTTGACAGTCCCCGTCCGAATACGGTCTATAAGTCCTGTTAATGTATTTGTAACAACTGCAATCCCATGTTTAATCGTATTTACGAATAAAAAGACTAGAATTCCGAATGAATTCACAAAAAAATTTTCTCCATGTAACATTTGAACGTGAAGTACCTAATTATGCATCATTTTACATTCTTAATTCCTGTCTTTAATACCTTAAATTAGTGCAGTAGTATTTTCCTTCTCAGAACTTACTCTCCCTTTCTATAAAAATACCCTAAATACAGCATCCCCAAAGATGCCACAGACCCTTAGGGATTTTTTTCCTCAGGGTCTCCTGTGTGGAGTTAATGTAAAAAAACAAACAGGCATAACAATAAAAAATGTCGTCAAAGATTGGCAACTTGAATCGTCCCCATTAAGAGGGCATTACCAGAGAAAGCCTGAAATACGTCATTTTCAAAAAAGTTTTTAGACGTATTGACTCTTTTCCACAAAAAATTATAAATGGATTTCGAAAGATTGTTCTTTTATCTAGCATTCGTATGTAATAAATTTTTAGAATTTTTTTTAATTTTTAGTATAATAAGGTTATTCCATAGGTCGTTGGCAGATTTGTTAAATTTTCAAAAAAGTTTTTGTATTATACCACACCCATTTCAAATAATGTAATCATGCAGTAAAATAAATCAATACATTATCTAGCAAAGTTATGTATTAGAATTTTAATTTTGGTTTAATAAAATCATTAAAAAATATGTACGTACATGTGTTTCTTGACGAAAATTGGTCCATTTGTGTATTTATTTGCGCACTTACAAAGTAATATATTTCAGATTTTTTTAACATTCTTATTAAATTTAGACATTATTGAAAAATGATAAATACTTATAATCAAAAAATAACTACAAAAAGTACACTATTTTAATAGTTTTATCGTCACGCCTTTCAGCATTTTTGGATGAAGGTATAAATTAAAGCTAATTTGGATTGAAATAAATTCAATATTGAGTTATAATTTAAAAAAGCTGGTACGGAGAATAATTAATCTTTCTCATTGTAACCGTCCTGCACGATCGGAAGAACAACTTTCGACGAAATGTGGATTTTCGTCCGCTGGCTGGTTAAACGCTCTTAACAACTGAACAAGTTTTCTGGGATTCTCCAATCTCTAAAAAATATTGTTAACTTTGCTCCTCGAATTGTTGAAAATAAAAGGGTTGTTGATAATATTTTCAAAGCAATGTAGCCGGGTTAACCCTTTGCTCCCTGACAGGGCAAATTTGTATTCGTCTATAAAACTCTTTCTATCTTCTGTACCAAAACATTTTTTATATATTATTCCTATCAGTTCATTATTGAACTTTGTTTTATGAGTCGACAATATATTAAAGCTTAGTTACGAAAACGAACACTAGGAGAAATTGTTTTACGCCGAGTCGTCGCATGGTTAATCGAGTTATTTTTCGAGAAGTTAGAATGAGAAAAACCATTTTTTTTTATATTGTAAACCAGTAATGTCATTAGTCATTATCTAACAAAAATTTTAGCTATTTAGAAGTAAACAAATTGTTACTTGTTCCCTGACAGTATAAAAATATACTGGAGGAATTTACTGTACGAGTTTTCAGAAAATTCAAAAAAAAAATAGGAATGATTTTCAAGCTGCAAATAACAAACAATTCACAAAAAAACGAGTGTGCTTTAGACCACCCGACTGAAGTAAAACTTCTCTAACTTATAAAAGAACATATATGACATTGACATTCAGTTTCAGTTCAGTTTCAGTGCCGGTAACCCGGGCGTTTATTTTATTTTCATTATGTACATAGATTTCTTTTACCCACCTCACTAGACAAAGTCTGTTCAGAGGCGGGTAAATAACAATTTTTATTTAGTGAAAAAGATATGTATCGAAGACATGGATATAAAAAGATAAAAATTATATAAGAAGACAAAATAAAAGAAAAATTGACATATATTTTTAGCTGTTTGAGACACATTCTAAGTAAAGAACTACTGAGAATGACGTACTTCGCACTCTGTCAATCCATAATCCAATATGGTATAATAGGATGGGGTGGCGCCTATAAAACTCACACACAATCTCTTTACATTGCGCAAAAACTAATAATTAAAATAATACTAAAAAAATCATTTCTATATCCATCTGAACTCATATTCAAAGAATTTAAAGTCAGAAAATTAAATACTCTCTTCCTGTATCATTCAACCTTACAAGTTTACAAAGAGGATATCCTAAACAAATCCATACCCTTCAAAAACACAGTAAATTTTAGGCAAAAATACACGTTACCAATTCCCATTTGTAAAAAAACTTTGGGTCAACAAAACTATAAATACTTAGGAACAAATTTCTTTAATAAATTACCAGAAAATATAAGATCCCTTAAGGACAGTTACAAAAATTTCAAAACACAATTAAAAAAATATACTGAAAACCTTAACTAAAAAAAATAAATAATAATTAAAAAAATATATACATATACACACATATGTTTCTCTTATTCTTAATATATACTAAATAAAAAAAAATCAAAATAACCTAACAAATAATACTTCCTCCCATACACACAAGCATTTGCTTATTATGGGAGTACATTTAAAAAAAAATGTATATTTGTATTAAATAATTGTATTAAGTTTTTTTTTATTTTTATATACTTTCATTATATTTATGTATCTATTGTATGTACTGTACAAAAAAAAAAAAAAAAATTTTCAATTTCAATTTCATAAAAAGATAAAAAAAATAATAATAATAATAATCACATTAGGTTGATTTGTGACATTGGGGTGATATATGACTATGGGGTGACCTACGACCGTGGGGTGACCTACGACCTTGGGGTGACCTACGACCTTGGGGTGACTTACGACCTTGAGGTGACCCGCGACCTTGGGGTGACCTACGACCTCGGGGTGACCTACGACCTTGGAGTGACCTACGACCTTGGGGTGACCTACGACCTTGGGGTGACCATCCTTATCCTTATCACTCCCCTAGTCAAGCGTGCGTAAAGGCCCGACCATTCGCCTCGCCATCGATCACCGTACGCATCGATTACCGTTTGCATCACACTTTTAGTAACATTACACTTTCAGTAACATCACACTTATCGTAACATCACACTTTTCGTAACACATCACCACTTTTTGTAACACATCACCACTATTCGTAACGCATTCACCAGCTCACCCCCAAGTCGAGCGTGCGTAAAGAATTTTACTTCAAAAATGTATGAACGTCCTCTTCAGGAATCAAAGGAATCAAAGGCTTAACACACTTTTCTGAAGACATTATTCGGCTGTGTTAATGGCTTTTACATCAAAAGGTCAGGTTCCAAGTAAAACGATCATCAGGTGAGTTGTCTAGGTCTAGGGGAGCCGGGACTAAGATGAATAGATCGCCTGCCCGAAACCAACAAAGAATTCATATAAAAGACCAAGTAACTAATAGATAGACGTCACGTTTGTAATGAAATTCGGAATTGAATACCCTTTCTGAAGCCTTTGCTTCATTATTACACTTTTGTTTCTAGGAAAGTTAAATTTCTTCATTTAATTCATACTTAATATTGTTTCGAAAAAGTTAGCTTGTCTGTATATTATTATTTGTACTTTTACTGTGATTGATGAACACATTGCGAACTAAAGTCGTTAAATATATTTTTTAAATTATACAAGTTTGAAATATTGTCTTGCCACTGAGAGCTCCATTAAAACCTATTTTTTATTTTATTAAAGTCGTTTATAAAAACAGGGAGTCGCCATAATGCATCTTACGGAGGTATTTATTTTTTATGTGAATAGCGCGCACAACAGTCCCAAATGCTTCCAATATTGGGATATGGTGTATGTTGTAAGGCTGAAGGTAGTAGATTATAGTTGCCAATAACCAAAAATTAGTATTTCACAGTTATTGTTTTATTACTATTTCTTTTGTTTTGATTTAACCCCTCATGCTAATTTGTTCGCTTTTCAGAACACCTCGTATAGGGCTCACAGAAATCGTTGTTTGTCTTACTATCATGGTTAGAAATATAATCTAAACGGTGTTAGAAATAGAATGCATTACGCTTTATATTCAAAACTAAAAGTTAACCACAAAATAATTAAAATGTACACTTTTATGAAACCAAAGTTTCCGACCAAAATTTGAAAAAAAATTATAAAACTTTTTTTTTTATAAATAATTTTTACAAGAAAAGTCATAAAAGTAATTTGACGATAACTTTTATAATACATTTGCCTAATCAAAAATGTGTCTTTGTGTTTTTTTCGTTATCAGTAATTTTAATAAGAAAAACCTTAGTGAGTCATTTTAAAAACTTTTTTTATATTTGCATGCAAATTTTTTGTATTTCAATAATTAAATGCTATTTGGAATTATAAAATTTTAAAGAATATTTTATTACCTTTCAAAAAAAGTTTTTAGTTTTCGGATACGTTCAGAAGTATTCCGTTTATTTGGATTTTATTGCAAAGCGGAAATATTTTGACCCTCTGACAAAATATGGCAGAAGTCTGAGGGGGTATTATAAATAGTTGAAAATATACAAAAAATAGTATTTCGCAGTTTTTGTTTTATTTCTATTACTCTTGGTTTAGGATATTTAATTAATAGTCTCTCAACAAACCAGTTAGTGAAAACATCAATCAAGGCGTGCTTATTGGGATAAAACATTTGAATTATTGACGTTTTCTTTCAATCAAACACAGCATTATTACGCTCCGGGCAACCCGCGGCCGCAAATAGATTTCATTAATTATTTTGATGAGCCCTTAATATTATTGTAATGTCTTCGGTCTGAGTTGTTCCCTTCTTGAATTAAAGATATTACGAAAGATGGTTATTAATGTCTTCTATTCCAGTAGTACTCGCTATAAAGAAAATACGCCCCAATTCTTAACTACTTTCTTATACAGGGTCCATAGCATAAAAAAAATCAGAGTATTCAATTCACACGCGTTACAAGTGAAACCTTCAGAAACTGGAGTAGACAAGTGTGGGGAGACTACGAAGCACTTTTTTTATCAATGTGAAGGATGATTATTCCCATATTTTTTTCATCGAATTCCAGTGCACGTTTTCCTATACATTTGGTCGTCTTGTTTGTTTTTGTGTTTTCTTCTTCGGAGTCGCTAGATGTCGCTTTTTTGTGTTTTCTTTTTCGTGTTCATTTTGGAGTGGTTTGAAGATTGGATATTGATTTTACAAAAATTATTTATTTTTTTGGATTGGAAGCTGAGGTTCGTCAGGCGCTTTAAACCACTGGACCATAGGAGACATGCGTGGGACCATGGAATTATCGTAATATATTGGAACCGAGTATTATGAAATAAATAAATATTTTATTGCTGTCTCATTCTCTCGCAGGCTAAATCTTACAGATGTGTTTGTCCCTTTTTAGTCCGTTTCATCGAGTTTCAAATGGCAACGCTGCTAAAGAAGTTTTCACTTCAAAAAATCTTTGTAGATATAAAAAAATATGTTCAATTACTCGTAATAACCGAATTTGAACTATACGCTTGCCTTTAAAATGTATATTCTATTTGATTTGAGAATGATGTCAGTAAAACGTGTCGTATTTATCTTTTAGTATTCTTTTTTGAAATCTGCCTACTACACGTATTTATATTTACCATATAAGTAAATCTGATGTTGTGCAATATATGCTCATTGAATCATGTACTATTTAAATGTTGACATTTACTTCAGCAATACGATATTATCAGACTAAACTTTTATAGAAACTTGGCACATTTTAGATCTCCCTGTATATGAAAACGTTCTACTTTACGACTGTATATTTTTTTAGTATTTTATGACAGCAGTCATAATTCTCTTTCCAGCAGTGTGTCTTTAATTTTAAAATATTCTCGCATATTTCATGGCAAATGGCATCAAATCTCTATCTGACGCCAGGCGCGATCCGGACCCGAGAAAGGGAGGGAGTATCATTTGGTCATGTGAGCTTTCACTGCCGGTGCTCTGCTCTTTCTACGCGTCATAAGATCCTCTGTTAATCTATTAAATTGTTTCCGCTTGATTTATGTTAACATTTTAGGAAAGCACAAACTTCAGCGCTTAATGAAAAACTTGTATTCTTTTCAAAATAATTCACATTCGTGTTGAGAAATTATATTTTGTTTTGCATGAAATAACAGTTTTGGTTCAACCCTCGAGTCTGATAAATCGTTTGTTAGCAAGAGAAAAGGAAACTGTAATAAAAATATAAAATATGTTTTATTCCGAAACGGAGGAGTTCTGAAATATTTTCCTCTTTCAGTCTGTAATATTTTTAATATCACCTATTTACTAGAATGAGATTTCTGAAAGGGTAAGTTGTAACTTCCTATTTGGTATATTGTGCGCTACATTTCTGATGTTAAAACATGATTTCTTGTAAAAGTGGTGGTATTGAGTTCTAGTGTTTATATTTCCTAATGAATTATGGCACCTCACCTCAACCCTCAGGCCTCTTTATGTTTGACGTAAATTTTTCAAGGAATCTCAAAAACCGTAAGGGGCTTTTAAGGTTTCTTTTTCGTCGGGAAAACGATTTTATTCGCGTGTTTTATTTAAGTCACTTTGGCTTTTTATGAAACTGACACCAGCATGGAAAATATAATAATATCAATAGAATTAATGTGTTTTAATGGACGCTCATGTTTTTCCTTTTTAAGCATTTAACCTCTGAACATTGTTCATAATGTTAGTCCCATTCCCTCTTAAAAAAAATTCTTGCTTTAAAAATACCTTATAGTTCCTTCCACTTGAAAGTAAAAATTGAATTTTAAAATATTCTTTCTGACTAGGCTAGAATGGCTCAAATCAATTTTCTAGCAATCTTAATAAATTTCAACTTAAATTTTATTGGTGCAGAGACGTTTCTTTTTGTAAAATTTCATGCCAAATCTGACTTTGTTATTTCTGCATTGCACCAAATGCAAGATGGGGCAAATCTGAGACCTTGGCTTTAACTTTATTTGCCATAAAACATACCAAAGACGCAAAGAGAGATCTTGTGGGGATGCTGGGTACTTTGGGTAGAGAGTGCACTCCGCTCACTTCATTGCACCCCAAATCAAAGGGTAGGGAATTCCTTTAATGGAATGGTCTCTAAACAAAAATATATTGAATGTTTGTTAATAGAAGACCAATTAATTTACTCGTTTGAACTTAAAGTTATCGTTAAGTTAAATTATCTAATTATATCCAATTATTCAATGTACAATTAGTTTCATGTTATTTTTAACTTTAGTCTCTACCAAAATATTAATATAACAGCCTAATTATTTAAATATTTACATATTTTTAGAATTTTGACCTTCGTAGTGTAGTCTATATCAACATCCCACATTATCTAATTGAATAATTACAGTTTTAACTGTTACCCATAACGGATTGTAAGCAAATTATAATTCAAAACGTGGAGAAAATATCTTTTGATCCTCATTTTAATATCTTATCTCTTTTTTGGATGTCGTATCTCTCAAGAAAATTGTAATTAAAATGAAATTAAAATGGGATATTATAATGTTATTATTATAATATCCCATTCCTATTTCCGGTGAATTCTTTATGGAGACAAAAAGTAATTGCTATCGATTTTGAATTTTTTTATTGCTTCCAATCGGCATTGTTTGAATTCGTTTTAAAACTTGTGGTAGTTATTTGTTATTGGCTTTGCTGAAAAATCATTTCTCTAATTACGTGTTGTATTATTTATTAATTTATAATTTTTTGATAATTTATTTACATGCCTTAAATTTCAGGGCGTGCTCTGCTCAACGCCCATTTTTTTGTATTGCTCATTTATCTTTCAGATTTTTACGACAACGCTTTCATGTTTTTAAGAAATCTTTGCTAATGTCGTATGTGCTACACGCCTACCAACATGACAGTTTTCAACAAATGTCAACAAGGCAGCCATAAACATTACGCAATCCTTTGCAAAATTCTGACAGTTTACTGAACGTTCCGACACCTGGGCGCAATAACGAGATTGATAGTCGGACATGATTTTAGATTTTCACGGCCAAAAGTATTTTTGTTATTTATTTTTGGGGTGTTATGCCATGTTGCGCTACCTCCTCCTTTAGCCAACGTTTCGGACAGCGTTACAGATTGATGCCACTGCCCTGATGATGGGCACTGTAACGCTATCCGAAACGTTGGCTAAATGAGGAGATTGATAGTATTTTATGATGAAAATAAAAATTATGTACTTTTAACACCACTTTATTTTGAATGATATTTAAAACGAACTAATTTCGATTCATCTTGCCTTTTTCAGGATTGTATAAATATATAAACGCATGCTATTGTATTGTTTGTTAACCTTGGTTAAAGGTTCAGGACGAACAGAATCTAATGAGTTTTATATATTCAAAAAGTGGTGTTATAACATTTAAGTTTTTATTTAAATTTTAATTATGTCTAACCACAGAGTGTTCTTCCTGTGAAAATTTGATAGTATTATTTTTAATTAGTTTTGTCTTCAACAAAAATACTAGTGGCTAGTTATCTCATAATATTGTTATGAGTTTTCAACCACAAAAAACAAACTATTAAAGCCATGTCCAAGCGAGGCTTGCATGTTAATAGGTGGCTGGAATTTTCCACATTTGTGGTTTTCCTCATTATAATATGGTAAACGTTTGAATTTCAGCAGTCTGAAAAATGTCTACCTCTTTATTCGCGTCAGTGTGTTACTGCAAACCTTTTGAAAGCCCTCGTGCACTAGAAAATAACGAAATGCAAACAACGGACCGTTCCTCTTGGCAGTCCGGTAAATCTTTTTTGTAAAAATCTACCTAGGAAAAGTAGTTTTTTTTCGTTATATTTTATTGTTTAACCTCTTATTATGATGATCTGTTCTTACGCTAATTTATACTAACACAATTTGTTTTTAACAATATTATATGTGGCGGGTATGTTATTTGTTATTTTTTTGCTCCTTCTATAAAACTGAGCTTAAATAAATACGGCATTTTAATGTGTGTGTTTTTCATAATTGAAATCTGACGGATTTATAGATTATTATCTCAATTTTAAACCAGAAAATTTAGTGAATATGTAAAGGTGTTTCTTTTAGAGGTTTGGTTTTTAAACTGGTAACATTGTTTCTACAGACTGTCAATTTGACAGTTGACAGTTGATTTGTAGTGAGTACGTTTTGCCATTTCACCACGAATGTCGTCAGAACAGCGCTTTCAAATTGTGCAAAATTGCAAATTTTGAAAAATTGTGCAAAGCACGGCGCGGCGGGTGCGACCATCAATTTATTGCGGGAAACATTTGGTGAGCGCATAATTTCACGTAATGGACCTGTGAACTGGTCTCCACGATCGTGTGATCTCACACCATTAGATTACTTTCTTTGGGGGTATGTGAAGTCACTAGTCTATGCTGATAAACCGGAGACGTTGGACCATTTGGAAGTCAACATTCGCCGTGTTATTGCCGATATATGGCCCCAGTTGCTCGATAAAGTTCTCGAAAAGTTGTCTAAAATAAAGTTGTCTAAAATTGGACTTCACGATTGCGCTTCATTCGAGCTAGCCGTAGCGCTCATATGCCAGAAATCATATTTAAACAATAATGGCATCAAATTATCTATTAAATAAAGCCACTATCATAGACATTAACATTATTTGAAAGAGGTTTTTTTTTCATTTTGAATTTGTATACCTCTAAAAAAACACCCGAAACAAGCAAAAACGTCAGGTGAGCTTTCGTGTTGTGAATTTCTTTTGACAGTTTTTTTCTGTATGAAGTTTTTGGATTGACGCGAATAATTTAAGCTCTTAAAGGCACCTTCATAATGATGCTTAGTTGCTTGCTTTTAATTTCGGTTGACGCCGGGTGGTAAATAATAAAAAGTTCACATTAAATATAATGATAATTGTATTTCTTATTAATATTTAATTTTGACATTATTCTTGAACTCATTTGGTGCATTCCACAATACTACAAAAGTTTTTGCGTGAAAAGTTATGCAATAATTATTGATCTATACCTGTTTTTATTGTACAGTGAAAAAATAATTGTCACGTATTGGTCGCTACAGCGAGTTCTACGGAATACATTTAAGCAAATTTTGTATTCATTGCAATGACACTAGGTTTTACCATAGTGTTACCTTCGCTATCGCCATTGAAACTTTCCCAGAGGAGGCACTTACTTTATAAGCCGATATCGATGATTAAAAAATCTCTGCAAGCTTTGAATAATAAAACTCTCTAATGCTCATCTTGAAGAATACTGCAATTGTTTTATCCAGTTATTTTTTTTCACACGAGGAGCGTTAAGAGCTGCTGTGAGTTTTTAACGCCTTTTCAGTGCCAATATATTTGTTATAAACTTTAAAGTTAAAAAAAATTATTGAAAATGTGTCGTGGGCGCTAATCGTGGGGATAAGTGAAAGGAAATAAAATTATTCAATGTAAATTCAAGCTTTTGAATGAAGGCACAATGTTATAATGTTATATAAAAGAAACAAATCATAAATTATCTTTTTTATTTTTATTTCCTTTAACGACGGTTTCATTCGGCAACAATATTGATTGAAGATATGTACTCGTAATTATAACAGTTTTTTAGCGCTAGCTGCAGTGAAAATGTTTGTATTTTTTTAGAATTTTCCTCTAAATTAAGGGAATTACTATAAAAGAAAACTAATTTTAAGAGTTCGTTGCATTTAAACCCTTTGTATTTTTTTGGATGCAGTTTATTTTTTTTCGTTTTTTCATTGTGTTCTCTAAATTGAGGAAATTGGAAAAACAGAAAACCAAAGTTAGACAATTCGGCCGATCTTTGCCGATGAAATAAGTCTCCTGGCATTTAATATTTGGCGCAGTGCGTCACCATGTCCCTAAAGCTTAATTTGCAATTATCGGTAATTATGACAAAGTGTTACGTCACGTTTGACATATTAACCCATTTCCGGCAGCGCGAGACTATAAATTAAACTTTATCTGCCATTTTCTTTAATCCGCCGATTAGTGAGGCCAATTTGGGAGGCGGGAATGGGTACCGCCGCCCCGGGAACCTTTATTGGATAACCAACACCTCTGCCATGGGTCACCCCAAGTGGTTCGCTACGTTTGGTGATTTAGCAGGGATGCCCGGGTTCATCGGGTGAGGTTTGTCTAGGTCTTGGAGGCGGATGACCAGGACATACTGAACCCCAGATTCCTACCCACCCCTTAAACCCTTTTCTTTCCCAGAACTCTGCTCTCCTTCCTTTCCTTAAAAAAACCCTCCACACAGCATTCTCAAAGATGACATAGGCCCTGAGGGAAATTATTTTCCTCATGGCCTCCTGTGTGGAGCTTACGTAAAAAAAAAAAAAAAAAGTCTTGCCAAATTAGTACAGATAACAGATCACGGTTTATTAATGTCCATACCTATATCCAGAGCAGGAAAGCACATTGTGAACGTTTTACAATGTGCTCTCTTAATTGCATCCTAAATTTGGTTGTGATCTGACTTTTCAATGCTTGCCAAAAGTTTACAGAACGGATTCTAAACAAAAGTTATGTACAGTTTGTCAAATAAGAGTAGAAAATATATGAGGGCGCCACTGTTGATCAAATGGCAATACTAAACACATAACTCATGGTGTTAACCTACATTTTTATAAAAAATTAAAAAGGCATAATAGTGGAAAAAATATTTTTTCGTTGCAGTATAGATACTCGCCGATCTCAAAATTAGAATTGCATATAGGTATATTATTATTATACCTTTGAAATTTTGTGTTAACATAATGAAGAATAACTTTAATGTAATAAAATATAAAGCACAGTTTAGAAATTGCTCATATTTATTTAATACTAGATAAAGTACCTAGCGTTGCCTGGGCTTTAGATCATGTCTCTAATTTTAGATCTGAATACATTTAACTCAATTCAGATCTAAAAGTAGTATAACTAAACTCACCATTAGTGATTCTTCCTTTCTATCTATTGTTAAATTCAAATTTATGTTAAATTAAATTAAAGCAAATCGCTTTATAAATCACCTCTTAATCAAATTTATGTCATGAAGAAAAAATGTTTTTTTTAAATGTGGTTTACTGTGTTCTATACATTCAGTGTCATTGCACTTCAAAAAAATATTTGACAGTTAAATTGGTGTTGCCAGTCTACAAATTTAGTAGTTCCAGTTTTTTTGACAGACTATACGTCTCATTTAGTTTAATTTGAAATTAATAAAGCTTTCCAAGTTTAGAATTACGCATTTCAATCAGTTCACGATCTTTTGCCCAGTAATTTATTTCTTGTTCTTTCTTCTACAGTTTTTTAAAAGTTCCTAAATTCTTGGTGAATACGACTCGTATAGCCACCTAATTAACTTTATAGTTCTGATCTGAAGTCTACCAATACCAAAAGTTCCCCACTAATTCCGCAGAACTTTGTAATGATGTGAATAGTTTAAACAAATTCTATTTGGTCATTTACTTTTTGGCTTTTGTGCGGGGATTCTGCGGCGGCATTGCGTCACAAGCAAGTTAGTGTGGAGGCGCCTGCCCAAAGTCCTAATGAAGTTTTCTCTCATTTTCTCACCATTCTCCTCAAGGCTCGCAAATTTCAAATTCTCGGCATTCGCAATAATAATTTAACATACTTTCGCACTGTATTAAATGAATTTTAACTCCGTTTCGTGATAATCCACCACTTCTGGGTTTCTTTTTAAATGCGTGAAGAATTACAAAAAATTCTCACGATTTACGCCTTTTTGTAGCACATTTTGTATATTCGCTGGTGGGAGATTACGCGATTTTCTCGATGTATTTTGTATTCTGTATTGTTGGTCTAGAGTTTTTGTTAGATCCAAGTTCAGTGATACATGGTGATATTATATAGTCTAATTTTAGAACTGTTTCTCTCAGTTCGCTGGAAATCTGACCAAAACTTGTTATTTATTATAGTAGTTTGCGAGTTTTCGTTATAAAGTAAACTAAAATCTAAGTTGATTACAAACGACGTATCGAAAATCTAACAATGTTAAAACATTAATTCTTATTATAAAATCTAGTCAGTATCAAACTCTTACAGTAGATATGTACCTATCATGCAAAGAACGACTATGGCTACAGTAGCCATAGTCGTGGGGGAGTTACCCCCCTCGTGAACGAATAACGTTCTAAAACTTTAATCACGCATACCGTTTTAAAAACTATATTCTCTATCGTTATAAAATTAAAATATTTTTTTTAGGATACTGGTATATCGCACTATATTACTGTTTCTTATTAAATTGCTAAAAGTGTGAAAAAATTTCTGCAATTTATCATCATACATTTTTGTTGTATAGGAAAATTCTTGTAAATCTGCATTTTGAAATGTTGATTAAATTGTTTTTTTATTACATTAAAATAACGACAGTGTAATTTATAAGATGAAAATTTTCTGGTATGAATTTGAACGGCTGCACCGCATTCCTATTTTTCTAAAATCTTTAACTTTAAAAAGTTGACTGAATTTACATTCGTGCTCAAAAAATAATAATGTACAGGCATATTATTATAAATTTCTGTACCCGAGAAGCATACGGATGCAAGTCCAAAATTTAAAGAAATGAGTTTTAGATGCAGACTTGAAGTAAATTATCAGTGGCAGAAAGATACAAGTCCTATCCTAAAGAAAAATAGGATTTTCAAAAATGTATTCGGGTGCAACTACCTTTGATGCAACAACTACCTAAGAAGCAGAAAGATGTACATAGACTTGCATCTTTATGATTTAGTTTCATTTTGAGTATTATGACTCAAATCGATTTGCATTCTTCTGCCTCTAACATTACTACGCTTTCTATGGAAGTAAACAATTTTCAAACATTGATCCTTTCATAATACACCACATGTCATAACAAAATATTCCATTTCATTTTGAAGCAGAAGGACTCAAGGCCATGTTTTTGTAGGTTTTTTTTAACAATATTTTAAAAAGCTTTACATATAAAATATTTCGTTTTAATTGTTCGTTTTTAAAACAAAACTTGATTTAATAATAAGGAACTCCAGTGAAAAATATTTTGGCTTTAAAAAATATGTTCATATAGAATATAGACCAATAAACGCTGATTCTGAATATATAAGTTTTATTTAATAATATTAAAGCAGAGTTTTTAAAAAAACATTTAAAAGTCCATTTTTAATCGGGTCGTAAAAACACGCCGTCAAGTTGGCATTATTGAAATGTTTAGTGGTGACGTCACTATTCTTCGTGTCGTGACGTTACCGTAAAGTCATTGTATGGGAATGTAGGAATGACACAAGCCATCGTATTAATTTATTCGTTTATTTACATACTGTTTATAGATATTTAGTTGTTGTGTTTATTGAAACATTATTTAGGCCTAAATTATTTTTCAAAAATAAAAATATCTCTTATTAATTTATCCCTATTATTGAAAATATTCAAAAATACTGCACAAAAAAAATAGTAATGCTACTTCTAGGGAGAATACTTCGAACAACGAAATTCAAAATGGCGGTAGTTGATCAGCTGATTGCCCGATCCTATAGTAACTTTTCAGGTGTGCTGACGTCACACGATTCACCATACATACGGTGGTTTTCGGGGATCTTGAAAAATTAAAATTTTCACAATTTATTTTTATTTTTTTATTTTACCTTTATGAGTAAAACCTCAAATTGTAATATTTAAATAAATGAAGACAATGTAAGCGAAACTCAATCGAAAATTTGGAAACAGAAAAATCAGAAAAACATATTGACACCTCTGGGACAGAGGTGTCAATATATTTTTCTGATTTTTCTGTTCCAGATTTTCGATTGAGTTTCGCTTACATTGTCTTCATTTATTTAAACTTTGACAATTATTTTAACTTTTAAAACTAACTCTAAAAATAAAAATAAAAATGCAGTTATTTAAGTTAGAAGGTTCATTACTCAGTAATAAAAAAATAAAAATTGGACTGGAGTTCTCTATTGTTTTTTTATCAGCATGGATATCCGAAGAAGTTATGAGACCATGGATACAGAAAATATAGTTTTTTTGGCTCTCCTGAACATTTACCTTTTTGGACTTGCATCCGTATGCTTCCCGGGTACAGATTTAAAAGTCCCCATTTTCGTAAAGTTAGCCCCCCTGCACGAAGAAAGTTATCCATACCACTGCTTCCAACATAACAGAACTCGTTTAATAATATTATTAGGGATGTATCTTATCTAACTTATTACGAAAAAATAGGGAAAAATAAAGGAAACGATGAAACGTTTACTTGGTAGATAATAAAAAAATAATAACTTTTCAAATGTATGTAAATTGCTTTTATTACCAGTTAGCTTGTGCTTGTAATTAAATGTGTTTTTACATATAAATGGTAAAATATAAACTATTTATCGGCGTGAAATATGGTGGAATTTAATTATTTTTCAACAATTACAATAAGCACTACTGATTTACATTTGTGGAAATATTGTAGCAAATGATTTTATTTTATCATTGACATCAGCGCCACAAGTTGAGAGTCAAGACCTCCTCTAATAAAAGCCTCCACCATGTCTGTCTCAAACCGTCTCGTTCAGTTCACGCCCAAAGATTCGTTGTTCCAATAATCTCGTGTCCTACGCTTCAGGATTATTACGAAGAATGGTCGGCTATCTTCCATCCTTGCTGCTCGCCCTGCCCAGCTTACCTAGTCGCCATACTTTTATAAATCTTCTTGAAGAATCTGCCACCCACTTCTTTTATACCAAGTATTCATATTTTATATTTACAAACAAGCCTAGCATTAGGTGGTAGGTACCAGTGGCGGTCCATGAGTTTTCAGTGAGCTAGAGTGCTAAGATTGAAAAATACGACGTTTTTGACGTTTTTGATGTTCTAGCTGAAAAAGTTTTTTTTTTTTTTTTTAATTTTAACTTTTGTATGAAGATATTGCGGCGTATCCACATTTTAGTAGAATACTGAAAATCTTCATACAAAATGTTGAAATTATGAATTAAAAAAAAAAAAATCATTTTCAGCTACAATAACGTCGTATTTGTCAATCTTAGCACTCTAGCTCGCTGAAAACTCACGGACCGCCACTGGTAGGTACATCTTACGTAATACACTATACTAATGAAATTATTAGTTTTATTTTTAACTTAATGAGTGAAACCTTAAATTGGAATATTTAATTAAATGAAGACAATATTAGCGAAACTCAATCGAAAATGTGAAAATAGAAAAATCATAAAAAGATACGGTCACATCTGGGACTCGAACCCAGGACATTCGCCTTGCCGGTGCGCAACTCTGCCAACTGAGCTAATGTGTCCCTATCCGATTCAGTCATATTTAACTGTATTTATTTATTTTATTCATATTTACTTAGACTTATAATCTTGCAATCATACATAAGATAGCAGCCAATAAAAATATGCCTTAAGAAAATGAAGATAATATTGGTAGTTCTTAGTTTAATAAACTTAATTTCGAAAAAAGAAACGAAAATATGCATTTAATTTTACAAATATTCCTAGGTGTCGAATGATAAGTGAAAGTAAGTAATGATAGTTTATTAGAAGCACATTTAGGAAACAAAATGGGAACTATTTATTGAATAACCAAAACCTCTATCAAAGGTCACCCTAAGTGGTTCACCCAGGATTCCTACCCACCCCTAATACCCTTTTCCTTTCCAGAACTTCCTCTTCTTCCTTTCCTTAAAAAGACCCTCCACACAGCCATATAAGTAAGGTCGCATAGGCCTTAAGTTAAATTATTTTCCTCACGGCTTCCCGCGTGGTGCTTTTAAATATATAAAATATATATACAAAAAAGAAAAATGAAACAATACAACTTTGTATAAACCACTTATATAATGTGCAAATCCGACCGGTTTTGGAACAAACGTTCCTTCGTCAGGGAAAGCTTATACTAATTTGACAGTTTAGAACAATGTTTTATTATGGTAGGGGTGGAGCAGTTGCTAGTTAATAAGTTGCTAGTTAATAAGTTGCTAGTTGATAAGTTGCTAGTTAATATTAACTAGCAACGGCTCCCACCCCTACCATAATAAAACATTGTTCTAAACTGTCAAATTAGTATAAGCTTTCCCTGACGAAGGAACGTTTGTTCCGAAACCGGTCGGATTTGCACATTATATAAGTGGTTTATACAAAGTTGTATTGTTTCATTTTTCTATAATGGATAACCACAAAGTAATAGCTACATTCAAAAATATAAATATATATACATGTAAAAAATATATATTTTAAAAAACACTCCATCGACTTTTACTCATCTCGAATCTCGATAGTGATTTTAAAGGTTAAAGCTGAGCGAGCTTTTCCATCAGGTCATCTGATTTAATACATGGGACACGATATTGCGGATTTTTCCTCCATAAAATTCATGTTAAACTGTCAAAATCTGTGTCCATATTCGCGTTCGATGAAAGTTTGACGTTTATCGGTGGCATTAAACGGGTTATTTGATTATGATTTACATATATTCTATTTCTAGAATAAATTACATGCTTCGCCGTGCATTGGGAATATTAACAACGGTACGTAGATGACTTTGCATGATTATTTTCTATTTAGTGGATGTTAACCAGCCGATCACCCTACGTATTCTTAGATTTCAGTTAATTTGGAAGAATAATACCCACATTTTATGATAATTGTAAATCTTTTAACGCAATTAAAGACCCTTGCATTAATTTTCCATAATGCAAACAGAATTTCGCTTATTTTGTTTTCTATTCAGTGTGCTATAAAAATACAACGCTTTTATGGTTTGAACCTTTGTGATTTAGGTAAGATCCGAAAGCAAACATAATAAAATCCCCGCCGAATGAACTTGTTCCATTATTTACTGCCGATGCAGTTCTTCCCTGAATATCTCCCGTTAACCCATAATGTTGGTATTCCACAGAATAAGCGTAAATACGAGTTCGGCACAAACATAAATCTCTTCCATAAACATGAACTCCGCACTAACCCGCGGCAGTACTCCACTAAACGTTAGGTCTGACCACCATTTTACGCTGAAAAATTTCATAACCATTTCTGTCGTGCTCTGTCAGTGCATTTCTTTCCCTCGATTGCATTCATCTCCCGCTAGTCGTATCGTAAACTCAAACATTTTACTGCTATTATATTATGAGCTATACATGTTAATAGTATACTGAATTTATTTAGTGGCCATAATTCTGTGATGAAGGAACCGACCGCCATATAATTCATCTGTATAGCAGATAGGTGAACGCCCTCTTACGTCGATAGTCGCTGCCCACTGGACACTGGACACTGGACAGAGTTGTAGACAGTGGATAGGAAATATTCATTCTGAATAACGTTTTATTAAATGTAGTTACTACTGTGTTCCAGATTTCCAGAATAAATATTCGATTCTCTTTGTTTTTCCTTTTAGGGTAAGGTTTTTTTTATAAAGTGTTTCCCTGGTAATGATTAAAATAATATTCCCCTGAAACGAGAAACCATAAGCACCTTAACAATTGCGAACGTTTGCAAATATTGTTCGCTGTAATGGTATCTCTGAAGCTACTCGTTTTATCTGTGTTCTACTCTATGAAAATACGCGTAAATTAAATATTTCGCTTTTTGATCGCTACTGTCGTGGTATCGGTAAGTTACTCTAGTTTTAGACAAGTTTGACTGTATTAAGAAACGCAGTTCGAGTATGTATTCGATAATTGGAAGATTTTCAATTCCAACTGGTAGATATAAATGAATTTCTTTTATTTATTTGTATATTAATAAATGACTTTCTATTATCAACAGGATGAGAGATTCAACCACGACATTGATACGCTGACTGGCTACAGAACTAGGACCCTCCTCTGCATGCCTATCAAGGACTTCAACGGAGACGTCATCGGTGTCGCTCAGGTAAATGTTTTAGTTACAGAATTTACTCCTCGTATCCATGAAACTACGGTTGGTAAAATGGATTACTCTTGCCTTGGTATTTCTGATTAATTGCTGGAATGAGCGAGATTTGTTGACTGTGGGTACCCAAGGGTAGGATTTACCCGATTAGGGAATTAGTGAATTCGAGAGAAATTAGTTATTTGCAAACTGGATTCAGCGTCTATATGCATTGTGCATTTGACTGCCACTAATCGCAGGCTTACGTTTTGCGCAGCTGAACCTACGACCAGAATGCAGAATCATTGATTGTTTATTTGTCACTGTATCAATAGTTGATAATAACTAGCATACATTAAAAACCTCGAGATGCTACATCTATGGAGTTGTTTATTCTATCGATTGGATTTTCCGGTCTTCCGCGTTTTACGTAAAATTCTCGTAGTTCGAAAATGATCACATTCTGGTATCTGAGCGCGTTCCTCCAGCAGTTTGGAGGGTTAAAAAATCCCTCTCCCCTTCCGTAAGTGTAAAGTATCAGATTTTATAGCATCCAGCCTCCAAAGGTTCATCCGACACTGCAGACTGCAGGCAATGGGTGGTTTGAATACTTTCTGAATGATTTAATGGCTATCTTTACCGGAGTTTAAAAATGGTTTCTCTTGGTAAAAGTTCTTTAAACGTATGTATGCGTTTTCTCTCATATTTTCTCTTGAAGGCGTCAATCGAAACTCCATTTCATTCAGCAATTCCCAGACTTGACTCCCGAATTCATTGGTTTCAATATATTATCGTATCAGTTCAAAGAATCACTGAATAAGTAACTCCAGTGAAAAATATTATGGCTTTAAAAATATGTTCATATAGACCAATAAACGCTGATTCTGAATATATAAGTTTTATTTAATAATATTAAAACGCAGAGTTTAAAAAAAAAATCCATTTTTAATCGGTTCGTAAAAACACGCCGTCAAGTTGACATTGTTGAAATTTTAGTGGTGACGTCACTGTTCGACGTGTCGTGACGTCACCGTAAAGTCATCGTATGGGAATGTATGATATGACACAAGCCACCGTATTAATTTATTCGTTTATTTACATACTGTCTATAGAGATTTAGTTGTTATGTTTATTGAAACATTATTTAGGCCTAAATAGTGTTTCAAAAATAAAGGTATCTCTTATTAGTTTATCTCTATTATTGAAAATATTCAAAAACTACTGCACAAAAAAAAATAGTAATGCTCCTTCTAGGGAGAATACTTCGAACAATGGAATTCAAAATAGCGGCAGTTGATCAGCTGATTTCCCGATCCTATAGTAATTTTTCAGGAGTGATGACGTCAAACGATTCACCATACATACGGTGGTTTTCGGGGGGTCTAGAAAAATTAAAACTTTGACAATTATTTTAACTATTAAAACTAACTCTAAAGATAAAAATAAAAATGCAGTTATTTGAGTTAGAAGGTTCATTAAAAAATATATAAATAATTGGACTGGAGTTCTCTATTGAGTAACAATCTTCATCTCAGCTTAAAAGCTTTTTCAGATTGATTGACAGTAAGTATATTGATTAACAATGTATTGTCGCAGCAAAACCTCGTTTCCAAATTTATTAATAATATATGTTTCGTCTTCAGGTCATCAACAAGCAAAATGACTGCCCCTTCACCGCCAACGACGAACTGGTGTTCGCGGGCTACCTGCAATTCTGCGGCATCGGGCTGCGGAACGCGCAGCTTTACGAGAGGTCGCAGCTGGAGGTGAAGAGGAACCAGGTGCTGCTGGACCTTGCCAGGATGATCTTCGAGGAGCAGAGTACCATCGAGCACATGGTGCTGAGAATCTTGACGCATACGCAGAGTCTCATTCAGTGCCAACGGGTGCAGGTAGGTGCCGAATGCAACTGATTTCTGATTTCTTTTATGCCTATAATACACCCTTTCATTATAAATGGAACAAGAGAGATGATCATTTCCTTCACCCACAATAACAAGCGAGAATCGCTGCTTTTGCAATGGTAGAGAACTTAACTAGCAGAGGTATGAACCCGCGATGTCGGGAGGTAAATCGACGCTTTTGCCTTTTTAAGGTCCATATTAACAAATACCTTCATGCAGCCCCATCCTTTACTCACAGCATTGCCCAAACGTAGAATCGCGTAGTTATAGTTAGTTACCTTGATGGTTATATACCGCACAGATAGGGGCGCTCTTGTGATCTGCAATGTAAAAAAATGTGCATTAATGTTTTTTTTTTTTTTTTTTGCCCAGGACGCAAAATTTTATGTTTATATAATGCATTTTTTTACTATGATAATAATGAATAATTAATCTTGCTTATTATTTCACCATTTTCCCACGTACGAGTTTATACGAAACGAGACGCGACGGCAAATGCAGTGTGACAAGCCCACGACCTACACAGCCAACCCCTACATTAAAACGCCTCTGCCCCTGTCTGTCCGTATACTGTATGACCCGAGATATAAATAGCCTATTCGCTACTCTGATAACATACATAATTCGATTGAAAATAGATCTAATAATACAAATTGAACTCGAAAATCCGAGTAGATTGTAGACTATAGAGGTACCTACTCGCGGAGGTATTTTTAAATCCCTTTAATTGTATTTTAATAACTGTTTGATCAACCGAGATGTGTGTTTGTGACTATGAACAACTGTAAGGCTGGGTAAGGGACTAGTAAGTTTTTTTTTTCCTGTAAATCGCTCTTGTAAGCGATGTATGGCCAAATTACCAATGTAAACGACGCCAAAAGTCACTTAACGTAATTTATACCAAGTTACAAAACTTATTCTTTCGGAAGTTTTTTGACAGGTCTAATCGCGCCCGCGCGAATTTCCAGCCTTCTTGCAGCTTATAAAATCAGTTTGATAAGCTAAGAGACTTACCGCAAGAAATAGTTCCGAAATGCGCCGTTGTGAAATGTCAAAAATTAAAAGGCAATTGTTTTCATAGGATTTTTTTCCTACAAAACTCGTATTTGTTTCCATTTATTTAAGTTTTCTGGAAAATGAGCATTCTTCTATTCAATTATCGGCCCAATCCTCTCTTTTTTCCTTTTCTGTTTTTAACATTTACGGATTTGAAATTTTGAATTCGAAGTCGGTTGCTGTCAACAGAAGTCAGGTAGCTGTCATTCGGATAAAACGAAATTAATTTCCGCCTTTGACGGCACAAAAGCTCGTGGAGAATTGTTTAATTAAAGCCAAAATCTATTTCAACTCTTTATTTGGGCTCTTTCGTCTTAATTGACAAAATCGCGTAAATTTGACAGTAGCAGGTCATTGTTGACAGGAAGCCATCTTACCGCAAATAAATTTACAGATGTAAACTGTCGCATGAGCATTTACACAGGTCGAACATCCGAACAGCTTCCGTGATCATTAATTACCACAAGTCGGATGCATATGTAAACGCTCCTGTGAGTGACCTGTCAAAATCTTGTAATCTCTATGTAATCCGTAAATTTTAATTACGAGTGTAACCCCAGCCTAACTACGAGGTGAGGTTTTTAAGTTCGCGGAATGGGTAGGTAAGTGATTAGTGCGGGTGTCGTTGAATTAGTTACTAATTTAACAACTCATTATTAGTATAAACACCAGGTTTTATCGTAATTAGGTCATTAGTCTTTGAGTTATCTTCGGTCAAACAAGTCAATCGGGAAGAAATTGTGAAATATGGAGAAAATAGAGTTCCGCGCGTTATAAAGTTCCTTACCAAGAAAGGAAAATGAGTTCTGACCATACTGAAAGAGATGTCATCCGTTTACGGGGACTCTTGTCCAAGTAAAACTATGGTTTACAAGTGGCGTACCCTCTTTAAACAAGGCAGAAAGTCACTTGAAGACGACCCACGGCCAGGAAGGCCGATCGAGGTGACCACCCGTCCTGACCTGGCTCCCAGTGATTATTACCAATTTCTAAACTTGAAAAAAGAACTTCGTGGGAAAAAGTTTTCAAGTGATGAAGAAGTGAAAGATGTAATTTCGGAAAAATAATTTTGGATCTTTATTTCCACTCCTTCCCCCTAATTCCGCGAACTTAAAAACCACCCTCGTACGTGAATAAATGTCGCCGTTTCAAAAACGATTCTAGCAAACTGATTGGTTTATTTATTTGCACCTCGTCCCAGGGTAACTGCTCTCAGTACTTCCCTGTAAAAGACCGCAAGAATATAATTTTGCTTGACATGACGATATGTTTAGACACAACTTGTGATGGATGGATACTTCTAGTGTTCGTCTTCCATTCTCTTATTTCTACCTCAAAATATTTCCTTTTTGAGGTAGCAAGAGTCTCACTGGCTCCTGTTAGTCGAATTGATTGTATTAAATTTAATCTCATACACAAGTATCAACTACCTCAGTTCGCGTCAATAATCCAGTAATCTATACGCGTGATGTAGTCGAGGCCTTCTGACCGGCAACATTATGTTCGCAGAAATACTGTGACACTTTGCTTACTCGTTTAACATTTTTTTTATTATGGAAGTGTCCCATCAAGTATAGCAGGCATTCTGAAAATGTCTTATTTATTTATTTTTTTTTTAAAAGAAAGACAAACATTCCCGGGTTACGAATAACCCAACAATGTTTGAAAACCTCCTACTACCACCACAGAAAGCCGAAAATGTTGCTTGTGTTGTGATGGAGGACTTAGCCAGCCGAGGAATCGAACACGCGACGCCCGGGTGGGACCCAAGCGCTATGCCCACTCAACCACTGACCGGTCGAAAATGATCATTATCGAAGTGATCATGTCCAATTATTTTATTTATGGAAGGTAGTGAAAGTGAAGTGAAGTAACGCAGGCTTGTCAAACGTAACCTGTATTTTTTTGCTATTTTCGACACGGAAAGTCCCCTTTTCGCTGAAATTATCACTTTACTTGATAGATTGATATTCACAAGTGATTAATTGTTTTGCAGGTGTTGTTGGTGCACGAAGCGTCTAAGGGCAGTTTCTCGAGAGTTTTTGATTTCGAAGCCAGTGACCTGACCAGAGAAGAACAAGATGCGAGAACGAGGTAAAGAATCATAAACATTAAACAAGAATAGTGTTTTCGGTAAAATTTCAAAATCGCTGGACACTTCAAAACACATTAAATTTTCATACGTTGGTTAGATAAAAATGGAACTTTAATTCATCTTTTACCATCTCTCTCAACGTTAATAATCATCTTTTTATCATAATAAAGTTGAATCAAAAAAATATTCGTATTAAGCATGTCCAATGTTCATTGTCCAGCTACTCTGAAAAATTGCCGTTGATTTTTGATTTTTTTGATTTCTATTACTTTCATAACTTTTCAACTGTTAACTATTAAAAATACTTTATTAGCTTCATTGTACTTAAATGTAAATACTTTTGAAAGTGTTTTTTTTTTTTAATTTCAATTTCGTATTTTTTTTTCTTCATAGATCTTAGTGTTATATATATTATCTAGCTGAAAAATAAAACAGCCTAAAGATTTTATGTTTAATTAAAATAGTTTCTTAGATTGGTTTGCGTCTGAATAGTAAAATTTTATTTAAAAAATCGGAGTGTGCAACTCACGTGCGATAGAAGCAAAACCTTCAGAAAACTATAGTAGACAATAGTGGGGAGGCTACGAAGCACCGCACAAAGAGGATACAGATTATACTATCTCATTTTCTCGCAGGCTAAATCCTACAGATGTATGTGTTTACCTCTTTTTAGTGTCGCTATTTTTCGTTTCATCGAGTTTCAAATCACAACGGTGCTAAAGAAGTTTTAACTTCAAAAAGTTAATTAAGGTACCTTAGATATTTCGTGCAATTTATTGATATTTATTTTGTAGCGAGTATTTCGCATTCAATGATTAGCAACCTGCGGCTCGCGTACCCTTTTCGTACGGCCCATTTCGCTAAATAAAATATTTGAAAAATTGTAGTAAAAAAAATTCAACGATTTCTTTATGTTTTTGCAATAACAAAAACTTTTGGGATTGCAAAAAAATTGACAAAATTTTGTTTAATTTTTTTTTTCCGAAAGATTACCTATGTGTTTTTTGTAAATTCTTCAATATTTAAGAATAATAGAAATCGACAGCATTTATGGGTATGGCCTTGGAGATATAATATTTTTCAATGCAATGATTAAAACCCACTGGATTCTATCGGGAATCTGGACGGAAATGATTTTAATTCGTGTTCTTTATTGTTTCCAGTCCATTCGAGAGTCGGTTTCCAATAAACATCGGAATCACTGGTTATGTGGCTACTACCGGAGAAGTAAGTATCTTCCTGTATTTTTTTATGAAATCATTGATTTGAATCATTATTTGGGTATATACTCGTACATGGGTCGGCAGCACTCGTATAAGAATTTGTTAAAAACACTCTAAAACAATGTGTATGTACTTGTAAATCTTGTAGCTATGGTGAAAGTACGAAAAAAAATATATTTTTTTGATAATATGGTGCATTTGTATTAATTATGAAAACGTGAGATAATGCCGTCATTTTTATGACAACGGGCGCGCGCAATTTTCATAAATTATTAAAAAATGGGTTAGGTGTTAGGTTTTTATTGCGGAATGGCGACATGGCGGAGGTGTTGTTATTGTTAATTGTAATTGTGTATAACTAGGGAATGCAAATCTCGCGAGATTGGGGCTTAAACGAGATCTCGCGAGTTTAGAATAACAATACTGCGAGATCTCGCCAATTTCGAGATCTCGCGAGATTGGCAGTTTTGTGTGTTTTTTTTTGCAAATAATCACAATATTTGAATAAATTAGGAAAAAAATAATTAAAATTAAAAGTATAATAAGATAAACATTTATTTTCACGAATTTTTCAATAGACTTTTATGCATCAATATGTTTGACGTATTTGTTTATAATTTTTTAATAAACTTCGTAGTAAACTTTGACGTACGTATATGTCAAATAACAAATTAAACAAACAACCTTTCTCTTCTAATATCAAACAAAAATCCTTTAGCAATAAAACAGTTCTTTTGTAACAAACAAAACAACGAGAAGTTTAAAAAAATTAAAACTACTTCACATAAGAATTTTTTTTGCATAAATAACCAAAAAAATACTCGAATGAAATCAAACTCAATCACGTAACACGTTAGGGAACGTACCCATACAACATAACCCGTTCAGGGGGGGGGGGTCTTCGAAATACCACGCTTGGTGCAAATGAGCGGCGGGGGCCTTAGGTTTTTAGTCACCGGGGGGGGGTTAAAAATTGCAAAAAAGTTGGTCACGTAGTATGGGTACGTTCCCTTAGCTAGCAACAACTATTAGTAAACAAAACAAATGCGCGCTGATGACGCTGCACGCCGGCTTAATTTTCCAATCGCACGTACAAACGAATCTGAGAGACACCTCGTCCCGCGACCGCTGCCTCAGGCCGCCGCCTCACGCGCACCGAACGAAACCGAAAGATCGCAACTCCGTCCGTGTCAGGCCGCGCTTCGAATAAGACGTTTTTATGCTCGAGTGCAATCTCGTTAGACTCGCGAGATCTTGCCCTTTTTTCGTCCGAGATCAATCTCGCTGAAAAGGGCCGAGATCTCGCGAGAACGAGATTGCATGGCCTATGTACAACATACGAGTGTTATTTCTTTAATTCGAAATAATGTTTTGTGTGAAGAATTTCTGGGTGTTTTTAATACTTTATTCTAAGAGAGTTACCAGGGAAAACGGATTTTAAAATTCTCTGGTAATTCCCGGTTTTCCTGAGCAGATTTTACATTTTTCCCTCATATATTTTATTTTATGTAGGGCATATCTTTCAATTTTTTATTTTAGAAAAAAATGTAGACGTTTCATTCACGCCGGGAGATTTGAATAAATTAATATAATAATTCGAAAAAACACTTATCGAAATTTTTGCCAACTCAGAAAACAAATTAATTAATTTATTCGAATCTTCCGGCGTGGATGAAATGTCAAAAATGTAGTTATTTGTTGAAATTATCTAGGAATTTTAAGGAAGTATCAGGGAATATCGGGAATTTGTAAATATTTTCGAATATCTGTAATTTTTTTTGAAATTTCGAGGCGGATACCGTTGCAGCTGGTCTGTCAAATACAGATATTTATTTATCTATATATTTGTATATCTATATATTTGTATTTGTATATAAATATCGGTATTTGACGGGCCAGCTGCGACGGTAATCAGTCTCGAAATTTTGATTTTCGAAAGATATGAAAATCCGATATTCCAAAATATTTATAAATCCCCGATAATTCCCGGTTCGTTAAAATTCCCTGAATATTCTCGATTTTCCAGGTTTGTGGCCACCCTGTCTAAGCACAGTATGCAGTTTTTTTTTTCTATTTTTACGACTGATTGCAGATTTTTTGTTTTGATATTAGTCATCTAATAAACAACGCTGCCCAACCGGGTTGCGATATAGTCCACCTGTCTTTACACTGTAATAACAAGGGGCGCTCTTGTGAGTTGTCACATAAATAAAAAAATATTAAATAAATGTATATTTTATTACATTTTCAGCAGTATTTATTTTATTTTTTCAGACTGTAAACATTCCAAATGCATACGATGACGAGAGGTTCGATGCATCGGTGGACGATGGAACCAACTTCAAACACACCACAATACTGTGCATGGCTATAAAGAATTCTTCAGGACAGATCATCGGTGTTATTCAGGTATGAAATAACATTTAAAGGCACACCGCTGATAGCTCCACTGTCACCTCTTCATAAAGGGATATAATATTGGATCTCTCTGGGGCACGATCATAATGTACTATTCCTTACCACAACTTTTTTTTTATAAATCCACAATATTTTTATTTATCTTATAAACTAATTAGCCGGGGTACCCGGCTTCGCTCAGTTAGTTGATATGAGATTGAACTGATGTTCGAACCCACGACGGATCTTGCTTTATATACCTCTACCAATGGGTAGCCCCTCCCTTACAAAAAAGCTTCGGATGGTCCACAATGTTCCAGAATATTTCACAATATTCTAGAGTGTTCTGGAATGTTCTACAATGATCTGGGATGTTCTGTGATGTTACTGAACGTTCCAGACTATTCCCGAACATTCTGGGATATTCTGGAATGTTGTGGAATGCTCTTGAATGTTCTGTACTGGTCTAGAAATTTCTAGAGGGCGAAACTTATATCAACAACAGCCCTTATATCTTCCAAAGCAAGCCCTTCAGGTTAAAATGGGAACCTTCTTCATGGATGGGGGATAGAGGGCTACCATACCATACCGGGACTCTTTTCTGAGTTTTAGCAGGACGCACACTTTTGTATACTTCATTTTATAATACGAGTATATATTGATTTTGTTTATCTGTTTATTTTAGCTTGTGAATAAATTCGAAGGCTTGCTGTTTACGAAAAACGATGAAAACTTCGTTGAGGCCTTCGCCATATTCTGTGGGATGGGGATCCACAATACACACATGTACGAGAAGGCCATAACGGCCATGGCCAAACAAAGCGTTACATTAGACGTAAGTTACACTCAAACACAAAACATTTGTAATAAATAAATAATTATGTCAATTCTATTAATATATTATTTTAACCCCTCAGGCCTTGGGCCTATTTTGTCAGAGGGTCAAAATATTTCGTATTTTCACATGTAACCGAAAACTAACAACTGTTTTTGAAAGGTGATAATATACGTTTTCAAATTTTATAAATCGAAATAAACATAATTTTTTAATATAAAAATTTTGCATGCGATTATAATTTTTTTTTTTAAATGGCTTACTTTACGTTTTTTCTAACTGAAATTACTGATAACGAAAAAAAAATGAAAACACACCCATATTTTATTAAATGTATTATAAAAGTTAATGTCAACTCGCTTTTTTGTCATTTCCTCTAAACATAATTAATAAAGTTTTATAATATTTCTTCAAATTGTGGTTGAATACTACTGTGGTTTCATAAAGGTTTTATTATTTTGCGGTTAACTTTTAGATTTGAATATAAAGTGTGGTGTTTTCTCTTTCTGACACTGTTTAGAATATATATTTAACCATAATAGTAAGGGAGACACAACAATTTCTACGAGACCTATATGAGTTGTTCCGAAAACCGAACCAATTAGCCTTAGGGGTTAGCTGTCATAAAAATAATATTCATGTATTCCATTCAATTTCAGGTTCTGAGTTACCACGCTTCAGCCTCGATGGATGATGCTTCTAGATTGAGGGTAAGATATCAATATTTTTTATAATTACTTTCCAAATATTTTAAACGATTCTAATTTCTTTTTTAATTCAACAGCCACTTTTTGTAATACAAACAGATATACCATTTTCACTTCTTCTTGGTCATATGGAACTATCAATTTTCTTAAAAAGCTGACTTTATTCAGAAAATGGTTTCATTTCACCTATAAGTTTCTTTAATTTATTTTTGCTTTTTTACACTATTTTGGCTTTTTTACACTTGACCTCATATTGTTCATCTTATTTTATTTGTTATACTGAATTCAAGCCATTCCCAGCAAGAGATCGTGTGGACATCATCGACGTTCATCCTCTTTCTTTGCTCGCGTCTTGTTTGAACATGAAAAAGACGAAACGTTCTAAAACGATGACATCATGTAAATCTCTCGCTGGGTCTAGTACAGTAGATACTCCCATTATCGTCCTGGTGAAAGATCGCGATTCAATATCGAAGGGTTGCTTGTAGTGAGTTTAGCCATGTTTAGTGACCAAATCTGAATAGCCAGCTATTTCCCAACCTTCCTCCACCTCATGTTCTTCCCGTTTCCACTCCCTTTAGCCTCACAACATACCACAATTGGGGATTCCATAGTCCCACTGGCTTCGGACAGTCTTCCGCTATTCTTATGTATATTCTTTAAAAAGGTCCTTAGGTACCTTTTAAAACCACAATAAAGATCTCTTAAACCAATGCAGAAGGATTTCGGAAATTATTTAAAATAGTAACTCGTAAAATGTGTGGCTTTGTTTTCTGCAAATTTTCTAACGAGTGCGTTTATTTTTCAGCAATTTATTTATTTTGTAGCAAGTTCAACTTTCACATTACCATTCCAGACACTCCGGGTTCCATCGTCAGCCCACTTCCAGCTGCACGACCTGGCCTTCGACGACATTGACCTGCACGACGACGACACCCTCACCGCCTGCCTCCGCATGTTCCTGGACCTAGACTTTGTGGAGCGCTTCCACATAGAGTACTCTGTTCTCTGCCGGTGGCTGCTCAGCGTCAAGAAGAACTACAGGAACGTCACCTACCACAATTGGAGACATGCCTTCAACGTGGCACAGATGATGTTCTCCATTCTAACGGTAATTTCTAATGCCTAACCGAACTAGACATTGCACCACCAATGCCAAAATTATTCTTATGTATTTTACAGTTAGAACTTGGTACATTTTTCCCATTTTTTATTTCCTTAAGGTAGTGTAAAGCAAATCTCTGAGTTTTGGTTTACAACTGAAATTTGGAACATTTTTCATAGTTCTGGGGGTTTTGTAGAGAAGGGGATGTATACAGAATGACCACAAAGCAAAGGCCCTTCATACACAGAAATATTTACAAGCCACGTGACTGTGATGCAACCACAAGTTGCCTACTGATAAGCTACTCTTTAAAGCTGGTTTCCGTACATAGCGCTACCCGAGTTAGACTGAACTTAATCATTTTTTCACATGCAGCCATGGAGTTAATATGGGAGCAAGTGACTCGAGCGATGAAGACAATATTGCTCTTTTTATTTTTATTATAAAAAATAATCCAATGGAAGATTTTGAATTTGTGCCTTAAATTTACCATCTATTGGCAGCAATTTTGTCTGTTTTAGTTTATTATTTTCCATTATTCTCTATTATTGTATGTATTTAAATTATCTATTATTGTATATATATATATTTGTCTATTATTTATTATTTATTTTTGTCTTAGATGGGGTTTGAAAACTATGCGGGATCAACAAGAAAATTAGTTAGTTTTATTTTCATATGTTTTGTAACATCATCTTGTGACTTACTAAACATTATAAACATTTTATTTCCACCTAATTATTCTCAGAAATAATATAGTAGTAAAATAACAGAGTATCAAAATGATTTTAAATATTTTTTGCGAAGCAATGGATGAAAATTATAACTTAACTTTTTTGTTTCTAGGCAACTCAATGGTGGAAAATATTTGGGGAGATTGAATGTCTCGCTCTGATGATTGGCTGTCTCTGTCACGACCTCGATCACCGGGGAACCAACAACTCCTTTCAAATCAAGTTAGTTCATGTATTTCTATTCTTAGATCCCTTTTATAATAGAAAACTGCAATCCCTAATGCTGTGAATATAAATTTCACAAATAGTTGCCATGAATGTAATGTTATAAATTATTTTCTTCAAATTCTAACAGCATTAGATAAAGTGCAAAAAAATCATGCCTTCAGTGTAATGAGCAAATACTTGTGCTTTTGTTTTCAATAAAATATGATCCAAAAAGAATTTTTTTTAATGAGTGCGCTCAAAGTATCTTAAACCTTATTTTGCTTATTATTTGTGATTGTAGAGCATCGTCCCCACTGGCCCAGCTGTACTCCACCTCGACCATGGAGCACCATCACTTTGACCAGTGTCTGATGATTCTCAATTCTCCGGGAAACCAGATCCTGCTGCACCTGTCTCCCGAGGATTACGAGCGGGTTATCAAGGTGCTGGAGGATGCCATCCTCAGTACAGATCTCGCAGTTTACTTTAGGTTTGTCAAATACCCATCTCGGTAATCTTAAATCTTAATAACTACAAACTTGAAAGTCTGAAGGAAAAATACTGACCAACTGTCATACAAAATTTACTCACCTTTTTCACTCTGGTATTTCAAGTTCAATGCAACTATTTTCAGCTGGCAACATCAGTTTTGATCTATTAGAGTTATACAGCTTTCAAATTTTAAAGTTAATGTTGAAACATACGATGAGTGATGTGATGCCATGTTGTTTCTTGCATATCTTTTAATTTAAATCTCAGGGAATTAGTAAAACAGAATATTATATTATTAACATCTCGCCTTTGCTTGAAAAGCTTCTTCCGATTCAAAAGACTTCTGATGTGCTGTAACATTTTACATTTTATTTTGTCCATTCCAGGAAGCGTGGAGCCTTCCTGAATCTAGTCGCATCGGAGGAGAACAACCGAGACCCGGATCTGTGGTCTTCGGAGGAGAACCGTACCCTGCTGAGGGCAATGACCATGACGGTGTGTGACCTGGCGGCCATCAGCAAGCCATGGCCTGTGGAAGAGAGAGTGGCCAGTCTCGTCACGAGGGAGTTCTTCCAGCAGGGAGACATCGAAAGACATGAACTTAAGATCACACCTATTGTATGTTTGTTTCATTCATATTTCTATTATTATTATCTGTATCACTAATTATAATTTTTATTATTATTGAGGTGAAGATAAATAATAATATGATCTCAAATTCACACCAATTTTAGAAGCATTAGTGATGTGACAACTTAAGCTATAATTTAAGTACATAATTCAACGACGCTTCTGTTTCTGCAATGCCAGTCTACACTATCTATATCTAAAATGTTATTTAACTGGAATGGGTGTAAACAATACACACTTCTTTGGGATTGAATGATTCCTTTTGTACAGCACTGGTCTTTTTGAATGTGTACATAGTAGAAATAATTAAATTAACACTGTAGTGTTACCTCATAAGTGAATCCCTACAACCTCTTCGAATTATATTTATAGAATTATGTAGATACGCTTGCGAGATATATTAATATCGCCAATTTTTTTTATTTCCAGGATATCATGAATAGAGAAAAGGAAGACCAGTTACCGATGATGCAAGTTGGATTCATTGATTCCATTTGCCTTCCTATTTATGAGGTAAATATATTTTCAGATGTTTGCATATCTATGAAGTACTTACCTATGCTTGATTTTAATAACTCCGGTTTGCCTCATACGTCATTACTAGGGCCCGGAATAATATGTAAATACATATTTTCGGTCTCGTATGTGTTCTCTACCTAGATTATCATAATGTATATAGATTGTGAAAAACTAATTTTTATTTTCCATATTTCATACTTAAGTCCATATTTTACAAAAAATATCACAATCATCCATATTTTCGATTTTTATATGACAAAATATGAGTTAGTTCGCAAAAATTGATATAATTTTACGTTCCTGCCGTGTTGCTTGCGCATCTTTTTATTTTTACTTACTCAAGTCACCTATTACTACTGTCTAGGTACCTATCAGTTTAATTTCAAAATGCCCAAGGAAAAACAACCTTTTGCATTACAAATTGGAAAAATATATGGAAGATTTCCCAAGCCAATCGCTAATTATAGACGGAACAGTACTTTTTTGTTTTGAAGAGTTTTATTTTTCAATGTACATTTGTTACTTTAATTTAAAATTTTTGCGACCGGTTTCGATACGTCCGTATCATTACGAGCAAACTTAAAACTAACTTAAAAATTCTATACAAGTACAAAAATTAATTAGGCGTCTTCAAAACAAAAATGTCTAGAAATTGTTACATAGTCAGTGCCCAAGAAATACAAAAAATTGGAAAAGTACTTTATTGTCTAGTCTGTGAAAAATCTATTTCTTCTGAGAAGCGTTTTTTAATATCGCAACATGTATCTACTGCAAAACATGTGGCAAATATTGCGAGGAAGAATAAATTCAAGCAACAATTTTTTCCTGACGCAATGGCAAGTGCTTCTCAAAGTTGTGCCTTTCACAATTTCGGAACTAGTCATCTTTAAGTGCGCTCCCATTACATCATGTGACGTGGAAAGATCTTTCAGCCAATATAAGGCTATATTTAGACCAAATCGACAAAGTTTTAATTTCAATAATTTAAAAAAGCACGTGGTTGTGTACTGCAATCAATTTAATAGGACAGATTTAGAGGAAGATGAAAAAAATTAATTTTTTATTTGAATTACCTGAACATTTCGCTATCTTCTTATAATTTTTTTTAATGTAACTGTTAGAATTTTTTAATACATATTTATCCGAGCCCTAGTCATTACATATGTCTAGCCGCGTTGTGGGTAGCTTGAAAACAAACTAATGAGTTCAAGTAGTGGTTAATAGTCCCTTTTGTTTAATTCCAGGCATTTGCTGTGTTGTCGTCTAGTCTAGATCCGATGGTAGAACGAGTCAGGGTCAATCGAGAGCACTGGATTCAGCTAGCTAACGAAGGGTCAAAACCGGAAGAGACAGAGATGGAGAAGGAAAGTCCGCAGGGGACGTTGAGGAGCGAGGTGACTCCAGCGACAGATGCTCCGTGTGACGGACTGTCCAGCATGTCCAGTGTCGGCTCCTCGTCTCCCGACACGCACCAGGAGGACATGAAGTACGTCAACGACAGTGACTCCTCCGACAGGTTACGGCTTTCGGGGACGCAGGAGAACCCCATTGTGGGGATTGTGGGCAACGACCGAAGTGCACCCATCGCCGTACCTAATAGACGAGACCACAAGTTAAATCATGACCCTTAGTTTAATCACCCTGGAATAATATATATCAATTTGTGCACACAAACTTAGCGGTTGTATTGAGAGTGTGTAAACTTTTAGTGATTTATGTTTAGTTAATTCTAACATTACACAATGGGGAACTGAATCTTTATTTATTCTCAGTGAATGGAAATGATGTTTTCTCGGTGGATAATAATTCCCCGCAACTTTTAGCTAATTACTATCAGTGTGATGTTGATTAGTCCGGAGAGAACTTCGGTTTTGCTAACTGGATGATTTTATGTTTAGGTAATAATTAATAATTATTGTTTGTACTTTATTTATTTCGTAATATTATGAAAGTGACATGTTTTAGTTTATAATCATATTATTATGTACTCAGTTCCTCGCACAAAACTTATTTTTTTTATGGATTAAGCTCTTTCAGTGCTTTAGTGATTTTCTTTCTCACTACACTATTTTTTAAATTGAATAATAAATACTTCATGTAATGGCAGTAAAGCAAAAGGTGTGTGGAAAATGTACAAATTTAATAAATACTAACTATGAATGTTATAGATATGCAAATGATTGTGATTTTTACTCACATGAGAAGTAGATGTAATATTAATTCATTTTCACTGTATTCCTATTTTTTTAAAGAATATAATTAAATTTGGAAATCAAAAACCATACCATACAAAATAAATATTTATGTAATGATGTAAATATTATTATATTACTGATAAAGTTCTTTTACAAAATGGAAAGATGTGTTTTTTGACATTTCAAACTTCTATTGAGTAGAGGAGACCAATGATAGCAGAGAATGGATTGAGATATTATTTTTGGGACCTTTTGATTAGGCTCGCATACCTTTCCAGTATTGTTAGGAATGTGGATATAATGATAATCCGAAAATATACAGATTTAGGAAATGAGATTAAAAGAATTTGGCATTCTCAAACTATACATTTTTTACCATTTGTTATTTCGGCTACTGGCATTATACCTAGCTCTCTCATTCAAAATTTAGGCATATTAGATTTGTCAAAGAATTTATATATAAAATTGCAAAAATCAGTCCATTTTAAATACATGTAGGAATACAAAAGATTTTTAAAATATTTATATTGAGGGATCAGTAAGATTTATAGGTCCAATTAGGAGTTCCACAGAGCCGAACCCTCTGATATGAAAATATCTGGAGTCGGTGAATTATTTTCCCATTTGGTCTCTGGTAGGTTGACATGTCGTTCTTGTATTATTTTGTATTTATTATACTTATATAGTGCAATTGCATAATGTGATTTGACCAGATGATCATTTGTGGAAAAGTGTGTGAAAGGGTTTAGTCTTTCCTATGGGGAAAATTTAACCCGGACATAAAATCTGGTGCGTGAATTATCTACCAATTTCCGTATTATAATTTTGATGTAGAATTAACCTACCTAAAAAAGATTTACATGCTATTGAAATGCATCTCAAATTATGTGGTACATAGTGGTATAATATATTTTTTAATGTTTTTTTTTGCTGTTCTAATAAAGAATGTAAAATAATGTAATTTTTGTAGGTAGATTCCCACACAAATCCACAGTACTGACAGTATTGAAAATGTATGAGAATATTTATTGTTTAGATTTAAAGCGAATGTAAATTGAAAAGCGTTCAAACACATAGCTACGGACTGATTATGAATAAACATGTTATAATGAAATGTTCACCAGATGGATTTTATAAAATGTTCTACTATTAATTTATTACCTAAGATCGCAAAACAATTTAATTCATTGTACATATGTAATTATATTGAACTTATAACAGTTGAAAAGATTTATTCTCACTTTGAAATTTCCCATGTAACTTTAGGCATTTAACTGTACCACTTAAGCCGGGTATTCATTACAGAGCTGTAACTGTATCCGTTGTAGACATAGTAACGAGGTTCAAGTCTGTATACAATGTTCACGACCACGGTAACCACAGTGCTCGTTTCGAGCTTCAGCTTGCTTGCATGCACCTTGTCCTTCCTTGAAACATCAAAAATATTATTTAAAACCACATCTATATGAAAAATACAATTCGATAAATTAATATATATTAACCTTTTATCCTTTCAGTACATTATTTTACCGTCATTAGCTCCCTTCATTATGCCAACCATTTTCTGTTTGCAGACCGCACTGCTTTCATTCATGTCAACACCAATGTTTGCCCAAGCGTCTTTCTTCAAATGCTTCTTCTTAACTTTGGGGTTTCATAGAACTTGGTTGTCTTTGTACACAACATTGCATCTTTGTACACAACGACACGAGTCGCGTGCGGCAGGCTCGTGAACCATTATTTACCGTCCACGTTATGATTTTTGATAACAGTAATGCGTAACGTTTACAGTAACAGCCAACTAGTGAGAGCCCGGCTTTAATGCTATCAAGCAAAGTTCCATAAACAATCTTCAGCCATGTTATATAATTCTAATTGAAATAGCCTGAAAATAATGATTGTAAGTCGGACCAGATTTAAGAGTATTTTAATAAAAGTTATTTTTGACCTACAAAGTAGCATTATGTACACTAAACTTATTTTGACTTAACTTGATAAATCCAAAGAACTTATAATCATATTATTTTAGATGTTTAAGAATGTATAAATAATAAAGTATTTGCCACCAATCTCATTCCTTATGCATACTTAAATAAAGAATCTATTTTAACAAGTTGTAGAGTAAATTCATTGTTTTGCCAAGTTTTCTGGTGATATGGCGCTCAAGAAACGATATGATACAGATCATTTTTATCTCATTAGGTATCTACTTGTTTTAGCTTTGTGAATTCATTGTGGAATTTTGCTTTTCTTATTGGATTTTACACATCCCTCAGTGCGCGAGTCCAATACGATTAAAGAGTACAAAGTGAAACTGTTTGTTATTTTACATCATCACCTAAAACTTCAACCTTACAACAGTCCTACATCATCAATTACTTATAGACGTCAAACTGCACCAACGTAACAGCGCACTCACTATTTGTGCAGAGTGTAGTTTACATTTGCATGAATTATTTTCATGTAATGATGGAAAGTATGTTTACCATACCGTTGGTGCCAACAAGTGTAAAAGTTGTGATGAATTGAGTGGAGATAGCTTTGTTTCTTGTTTCCCACTATTTTACACTCGTAAGGGGATTTTACTATGAATTATGTGTATACACGTCATGTATTACAACCATAAATTTGTACATATTTAGTATAATTTGCACAATAATAATTGTAAATAGCTGTATTGAATTAGTTGTTTATTATTCAATTTAGTCATTTTTAGAATGGATTGTTTAGTTGATAGATCCTTCACGCAACACGTTAATATGCTCTCTTTAATAATATTACGCAGAAAAAAATGAATATATTTTTATCTCATCAGACAGTTGGAATTTCAGATTACCATTTGTGCAAAATTCAAGTGATAAAATGTATGCAATTCTATCAATGTATGTAGGTGTTATAAATTACAAATGATAATTGTTCTTTAAAATGAATGTGATATACTTACCTGTTTATTTTTAATATTGAAGTAATTATTTTCATGTTTATCAAGTCAAGGGTGAAGTTTGTAAATACATTTTTATTTTAAACTTAAATGGTTAATCCAATACCTGTGCCATATGACTTTTTGCATGACGATATTTAAAGGGAACAAACAATTATTTAAATAATAATGTGTGGAGTAATTTGTTCGGTTCTCTATACAAAGCAATTTCTCATAGGATGCAAATATTTTGTAAGTAAAGAGTTAGTTTCCAATGTGGACCCGTTGGTGGGGAACCTGCAAAAGTATTAACATTTATAGTCTTACATCTACAACTTCACTTTATTTATAATACATACAATGTCTACTGCTTCTCGTCTGTCAATTAACTTTGACTATAAATTATGTTTATGATGCATTCAATTCTACTTCTATTTATGAGGATGTTTTTGTGACCCTTTGGTTGATTGAATTTTGTAAATCTTGTAAATTATTGTTCTAATGTAAATTTTACCACCTAACATTATTTTATCAACTAAGGATAAAAGGCGCAAAGAATAATATATTGAATAAATACAATTCTTTATTCTAGTGGATGTTTTCATTTATTTTAAACCTTTAGCCTCGAGCTATAATATTTATCATCAACCTGACCTGATTGTAGAATCTCACCAACCTATTGTAGCATCGAGCTATAATATTTATCATCAGCCTGAACCAATTGTAACATCTTACCAACCTATCGTAGCATCGAGCTATAATATTATCATCAGCCTGACCCAATTGTAGCATCTTACCAACCTATCGTACCATCGAGCTATAATATTTATCATCAGCCTTACCCAATTGTAACAACTTACCAACCTATCGGAGCATCGAGCTATAATATTTATCATCAGCCTGACCCAAATGTAGCATCTTACCAACCTATCGGAGCATCGAGCCATAATATTTATCATCAGCCTGACCCAAATGTAGCATCTTACCAACCTATTGTAGCATCGAGCTATAATATTTATCATCAGCCTGACCCAATTGTAACATCTTACCAACCTATCGTAGCATCGAGCTATAATATTTATCATCAGCCTTACCCAATTGTAACATCTTACCAACCTATCGTAGCTTCGAGCTATAATATTTATCATCAACCTGATCTAATTGTAGATGATCAATTTGACATCATCCTCATTTAGTTCATTGGCGGTGACTTCGGAAATTATTTCAGAAAAAATTGTTGTTCACTGTTGAGGTTGAGGACAGAGATGGATCAATGCAACTAGGTCAGGCCTGATGATAAATATTGAAGAACAGTATTGTCATCATCGCTGGAGTCACTTGACACCGTATTAACTTCACTCGCACTGCATACTTTAAAGACTAGCAAATCAGTTAGTAGGCAACTAGTGTTTTTTTTTAAATTTTTTTTTTTTATTATTTAATAAATTTTCATAAGTTACAGTTTTTTGACATTTTTTTAACTACCATTCTAGGCTAATGCCCGTGTTGTGGTAGTCGTACATGAAATAATTCACATAAGAAAAAAATATATTATAGAAGAAAAAATTTTAAACAAGGCAACAGATATGATTTATTCAAAATATTTTTTTTTAAGGTGATTTATAGAAACCATTTACCTTGAAGAATATTTTATTCTATTCAATCGGGCGTGGCGTGTTCGATTCCTCAGCTGGCTAAGTCCTCCATCACGATACAAGCAACATTTTCCGCTTATTTACCTTGAAGAATAGTTTAAGTGGTTTTTGTTTACACTTTTATTCAATCGGGCGTCGCGTGTTCGATTCCTCAAGCAACATTTTCCGCCTAGTTTGGTGGTAGTAGGAGATTTTCAAACATTGTTGGTTTATTCGTAACTAGAGAATGTTTCTCTTTCTTATAAAAAAAAAAGATAAATGCACAAACAACCTGATTCCGAACATCTTCAAATGCATCTAAATGCTAGGGATGTCGAAAGTGAAAAAAAATATCGATGTATCGATATTTATTAAAATATCAATATCGACGTCGATATATCGAGAAAAAAATATCGATTTATCGGTAAAATTTTCAAGAGATTTTGCGTTTTTAAAATAATAGAGTATTCAGCTCAATATTATCAATAGTAATTTTTGTACACAAGTTGCTTTTTTTAATGTACAAAAATCTCAATAAAAATGAAGGTATTTTTATCACTCTTCATTTTTATTACGTTATAATTACAAAAATATCAAAAACTAAAAAGCTGTCTTCTAACTTATATGTAAACTGAGATGCATACAAAGTTTGTATGCGTCTCAGTAACATTCTATTGGCGTATTAATCTGTCAAAAAGGACTTCTTGTTTGGAACAAGGCATAGTCAATAATCATAGACATGAGGAAGCGGGCCGGATCGGCAGAGACGGACGAGAAATAAAAGGCGTCAGTCGGTGTAATGAGTCAGTCTTTTTTTGGGCTACGTAGCGGAGGTCGAAGCGGAGCGGGAGCGGCAGTGGTGCCGTGAGTGTTGCTGCTGCGTTGCTGATGAGTGAAGTAGGTCAGGAGACTACGGCGGTAAAGATCACTGGTCTTCAGGGAGCCGGCATGTTGCTCTAAACCGTGGCGGTATAGAAGTGACCTTGGTCCAGGCGGTCGATCGTCGTCGTGCTGACGAGATATGGCAGCTGTGTGTCCTTTGAGTCGGCATTGGAGGGGACCCACCACTTTCCCAACGGCGTTATAAGGAAACATATGGTTTCCTCCTTCACCGCACACGTCAAGACTCTACTTTTTTTTGAACGAAGCTACATTTATTTGAACGACTCTAGACCCTCCAATGTCCATGCATACGGGGTTAGTAAGCAGTATGCAAGTACTTACATTAACATTATACAAAAGATAAATAGAAGTAGCAGCCCGTGGAATAATTCTTCTGAAATAGGTAACATCAAAAAGAGATAATAGTGTTAGTAAAAGAAAAAGAAAAATAAAAATAACGGCTATGACCAGTCGAAGAAACCTTCTGTGAATAAAATAAGTAATGAGGAAAAAACAGTTATATGATTATGTTATAATGTAAGTAATTACTATAGTAGCGGAAATAAAATAAAATATATTTTTAAAAAAAGCCAGAGAAAGTATTCCATAGACCACCGGGCAGTCCCAATGAGAATGCGTATAGCTATCGGCCCAACCGCAGACGATGCTCGAAGTCCGCGTCCTTTAGCCGGTTCCCCGATTTTGCCTCGAAGAAATGTACTTGGGAGAGAAGGGGAAGTTTTTGAAGACCTTGAGGAAAGATGAGCGTCGGGTTACCGGAGGGGGGACGGAAGGACATCGAGACCGCACGGTTACGCCTCAGGCCAACGCATGTCGATGGGGGAGGCGCGGGCGGATCGCGGGAAGACCGCTCTGTTGTATGTTCGCCTGGCAATGTGCATGGACAGGGTCTATCCCACCCCCTTTCTATGGGGGAATGACGATACATAACATGCACAGTTCAGTTGCGCCACCAAAGAATGGAAACCAAAACTAATCAAGAAAAATAGAAAATAATAAGAGCATTTATACATGTAAAACATAATTTCAGAATCAGTACAGAGTGATAATGTATCAAGCGATACTGTCATCACTACCATCGCTCACCAAGATGACCTATCGAGGTAAAAACATAAATCATTGTTAGCAGAGACCAGAGAAGAAAAAAAAATAGTCAAACGTAATCAGTAATTTATAGGTCACATAAGTTATATTATAGATAGTTCAAAGCATATTCACTAAATAAAGAGTAATAGAGGAGGACCGAAGAAGACGGGAGCAATACGTGTAGCACCTGAAACAAAGATGAATTTAGTCTAGGTCGGCGACTCTAAGTACAGGCCATCTCTCTACCCAGGACTTGACAAACTTTTTCAAGCATTCGAAATTCTCTTTGTTCGACACAAGGTCAGCATTCCACGCTGGTCTTGTTATTCCGCGCAAACCATCCAACATTTCCTCTCGTGCTTCCTTCATCAACTCGCAGTGCCACAGAATGTGCTTGGCGTCTTGGTTAGTATCACCACATGCGCAGTTTGGGTGAGGAGAGAGGGTCAAGCTATGAAGCCGACCCCTGAACTCCCCATGCCCAGAAAGCATCTGCGTCATGTAGTGATCTAGTTTAATGTATGCCCCTTCCATTCTGAATTTAACTGAAGGAAAGAAGGAGAAAGTCCATCTGCCCTTCGTCGACCTATCCCATCGCTCTTGCCATACACTCAGCGTCCTCTCACGCATCGCTTTGAGCAAGCCAGGGAGGGCCACTACTCCTCCCGGTGTCAGCTCGACTCCCAGGTGGACAGCAGCCCTGCCTCTAATAAGTTCCTTTTTGGTCAATATTTCCCTAATTTCAAGGTCAATCGGCAGGACGCCGGCCAGAACCGGTAATGCATCTGAGGCCACAGTCCTATAAGCGCCCAAGAGTGCCAACAGAGGAGTCCGCTGACCCCGTTTAAGAGCCGAGTTTATCAAGACGTTATCCCAGCGATGCTCCCACACAGAGGCAGCATATGAGACTTGCGACACATATACCCCTCTGTACAGCAGGCGAATCGCCGGAGAACGCAATCCCCACTCGGCAGTTGAGAGTCTTCTCAGTTTCTGAAACAGGGCCTGGGCCCTGTCGGAGGCGTTCTTGACGTGGGCTAGGAACAAGGAAGATCTGTCCAAAATTACGCCTAAATACCTGGTGTTTTCTGCAAATCGGACGGGTGTGCCTCCCATTCTGATGAAGGGGTTCCTGCCTCGGCTGAGCATGCCCTTCATAAGGAGGCCCACGGTCTTGTGGGGAACGAAGTTCAGTCTATTTCTCTGTCCCCATTCAAGGATCAATTGTAAACCTTCTTCAGCCTTAGATTCCACTTCCCTTCTACTGTTCCCAGAGACCAAAAACAATTTGTCATCTACGTAGTCGACCGATATACAACCTTCAGGCAAGGGCAACCTGGAGGAGTCGTCAAACAAGATTTTCCACAGGTCGGGTCCGAGGACCGACCCCTGCGGACATCCCATGTCGACTGTTCGAGTGATTAAAACGTCCCCGTGCCCTATGATAACTGTCCTACCACTTAGGTAGTCACTAATAATCTCAAACAGTTTACGCGGGCAATTCCTGCTTTTCAGCTTGGTAAATATCATCGGCCACCACGCGTGATCAAAGGCACCCGAGATATCCAAGAAGATGCCTATGACGTACCTCTTTTGGCATACCCTCACCCATTCAAGCGCATATTTAATGGCGTGCTCCGTGGATTTGCCGGGGACAAAGCCGAATTGAAGATCGCTAGGCGGCGTTAGGGTGGGGTGTAGACGGTGCTTGATGATGTTTTCCAATATTTTACCTAGAATTGGCAATAATGTTATAGGTCTATAAGCTCCTATGTCCGTCTTCGGCTTACCGTTGCCCTTTGGTATAATCCGGAGCACGCCCTTCTTCCATTCCGTAGGGAATTTTCCCCTACGCAAGCACGTCTCCAACACCTGGTAGAACTCCTCTTTGGCGTGGATCCAGACATTCTTCGCAATTATTCCATTCAATCTATCAAATCCCGGTGCCTTTTTTGGACCCAAACCCTTAATTATTTGAGTCGGCACACACACGTGACGCAGGAAGGAACCTTGAGAGGCGATGAGGATGATCTCTGGCAGCTAAATCACTTGCTGCGAGAGCGATATCAGCCCGCGTGGGCTGATAATGCGTAGCGACACTGTATCACTGCCCGGTGTGTAAAAGAACCATGAATGAAAACTAGACTGAGACTGAGCGGGCGAGCGTATCTGCTGCTTATATAGCCGCGGCGAGTAATTACTCTCACGGTAGGTAATGCGTGCCACTCGGCAAGTTGACGAGAATGTTCGGTGCCGTACAGATATTGTACGGTGCTATCTCGAGACCTTTCTAGGCGGTGGCGATATTATTAACGCTGTAGGTAGATGTACCGGCAGTACATTGCGCTGTGTGCATTGTTCTCGTGTGTTCATACAGCGACAGAGGTGGCACAATTAATTTGGCACAAGTGGCCGCCACAGACAATTGGGAACCAACACATAGGAGTGGCTTAGAAAAAAATGGCGAAAAATAGCATACATTTCTATGTATGTACATACACATATGAGATAGTTTTGGTGATCACAAATACTAATGCAAAGACAATAGATTTGTAAGCCATTAATAGTTAAAATTTCAACCGCCAGATGTCATGACCCAATACAGTTACTTTTTTTCCATTCGTTCCTATACGGTTTTCGATTCTAGTGACTTTAAATACACACATTTAAAAAAATATCGTTTTTGATACAATTTTCGATATTGGATATTTTGTATCAATATATCGGATCAAAATATATCGGCTAAAAATATCGATATTTTGAATTAAAAATATCGATATTTCGATATATCGATATTTTTTCAACAAGCCTACTAAATGCAGCAGTGTAAAACGCCCCCCATACTTTTGTTCTGCGACTAATAACAGAATAATTAATGTACCGGACGTAGATTTAAGATTATATTTAAGATTATAATATCGTTTAAAGTTTATAATGTTTTACAAGTAATAAAATTAATCAGGGGTCATAGCAGTCGGTTTAAAGACAAAAGAACAACGCTTGACCCCACCTTCACCCCCTTTTTATTTCTCTGTGTACGTACCTATACACTTATTTTGTTACTTTGCATAAAATTGTGATTTGTGCAAAGCCTTCTTAGTCTGTTGTACATACCTTACAACCCTTCTTCCTTTGCGCAAATTCAAATGTATGCAAAGCCATTTCCTGTGTCTCTCTATGAACCCAATTTGTGCAAACCATTTATTTTTATCCTGCACAAATTGGCTCTATGTAACCTTTTTCTTATACTTTTGTGCAAAGTTATTATTTGTGTACATACCTACACACCTTGTTACTTTCATAAAATCATCTCACAATTATGCAAAACTCATAATAAACAAAATATCGAAGAAGCGTAGAGTGTAGGGCGAGATTGGACGCTGTGGCGTTTTTGCTTCGTTATGCAACAGCGGAACGAACGCAGTGGCGCTTTAACTCTAGACAATGAGATTTCTAAGAATTTCATCTCAGTTCGGAGAATTGAGATGAAAAAAGAGCTAGTATGGGCAGACTCCCGCCGCTAAGCCCTTTAAATACGGTCGGTATTTGGCCAGATAGGTACCAAAAAAAAACACACCCAAAAAAAAAACAAAAAAGAAGCGCCTTGTTCGCCGCAACCCATACATCCTGCATGTTATCCACCTTGCGACAATCCGAACTCCTAGAAGACTCCTTGTTCGCCGCAATCCACGCATCCTGCATGCTATCCGGCTGCACCCTGACTCCTTGTTCGCCGCAATCCACGCATCCTGCATGCTATCCTGTTGCACCCCTTGTTCGCACGCATTACCCTGATCTGCACGCCCACGAGACCCTGCATGGAATCCTGAATGATATCCTGCACCACCCCTCGCCTGTGAATCCATCCTTTCCCGAACACCCACCTGCATGTACCTGGTACACCCCTGGCCACCCTCAAGCATACCTGCACCCTACAACCCGCCCCTGTCGACGCCCTGAACTCACGAACACCGACAAACGCCCTGCTCCACAAACCGTTACAGAAATCCGCTCCTCCTCCCGACCATCACCATGAATTTCATCGAAGAGCTGACGAAGCTTGCCCCTCCAATAGAAGTGTTAAAACAATACATGACCACCATTACCGCCAGACGAGGCAAAGTGACGTTCTTCCCTGATGGCCTAGGAAGCAGCCCATCGGCCACTATGTATATTCGCACTCTATCCACAAAATCAACCACGACCACCCTGCCGCCCTCCTCCGACCGACCTACCGCTATGCAACCACCCACTTCCACCACCCTGTCGACACCCAAAATACCTATTGACATCCATCTGGCCAAGGAAACTCCTCTCCCTCAAGACTTACCGCCCTTACCGTCCACTTCCACCAGCTCCTGGAAGACCACACCTGCCGGGAAACACCTAAGGCCCTCCCTCGCAAAACCGAAATCACCCGTCCAGACCACCAATCGATTCACAGCCCTCTCTCCTCCCACTATAACAAACTCGGACACCACCGACGATGACGGAGAAGACGAAGACGACGAAATCGAAGAAATTGACATCCCAGAAAACTCCCCAGCCACCAAAACCGCCTCCCGACCGACGACAATCCTACCAATCATCACAAAATCAGCCAACAACTGGAACACCATGAGGAAGAAGCTGGAGGACGCAGGAGTCCAAATCACTCATGCCAAGGCCATTCCGACAGGGGTGGTGATCAACACAGCCAACTCTTACAGCTTCCGACTAGCCACCAGAATTTTACAAGAACAAAACACAGACTTCCACACTTTGGAGCTCCAGGAGGACAAGACCACAAAAGCGGTCCTCCGAGGCGTCCCCACCACCATCTCAGAAGAAGAAATCCTCCTGGAGCTCCAAGATCTGAACCTCCCTGCAATCTCCGTGAACAGAATGCGGTCAGGCCCTGACCGCAAAAACGTCCCGATGGTCCTCGTCCAATTGACCCACGGAGAAGAGGGAAAGAAAATTTTCAACCTACAGAGCATATTCCACCTGCGCATCAAGGTGGAATATCTCAATCACAAAGACGCCCCGACTCAATGCCACTGATGCCAGTACTTCGGGCACTCCGCCAAGGGCTGCCACCTGCCGCCGATATGTGTGAAATGCGCCGGAGACCACTTCACGGCAGCATGCAGCAAGCAGAGAGTGGACGGCCCAGCTACCTGCGCGAACTGCGGCGGCCCCCACCCGGCGAACTTCAGGGAGTGCCCCAAACGACCTGCAGGGAGCTCGATCCCCTCTTCTCGACGAACTGAGGTACCTCCCATAACCACATTCACCTCCCACAAAACCAACCCTTCCACATCATATGCCCGGCACTCCACTCAAACACCCAAACATCCATTCCAATCCCCGACCCCCCCACAATCACCCCCCCCCCCCTCCCACCCCCCCACTCAGAACCCACCACCCCCCAGCCTTCAGGAACACCCTTTAGCTTTTTTGACATATTCAAAAATGAATTCTTTTCCAAAGTCAGCAACCTCTTTGCCGACCTCCTCCCAAAATTTTTATCCGCCGCCTCTCCGGCGGAATACCTGACAATAATACTATCAGCAGCCCCCCAGATCATCTTCCTTTTCTCAAACTAAAATGGCTAACTCTATTGGCATTTTGGAACGCAAACGGTCTTGACAAAAACATACAAGAATTACGCATTTTCACCAATACACACAACCTTGACATTTTACTCATCAACGAAACTCATCTAAACCCATCTCATTCACCAAAAATAGCAAATTACACACTCTACAGAAACGACAGACTACATTCACGTGGTGGCGGTACCGCTATCTACGCGAAGACAAAAATCGCCCACCAACACAACATCACCCCTACACTTTCTTCATTAGAAAGTGCATCCATCACCATTTTCACCAAACACTCAGGGCCTTTGAGAATTAATTCGATTTATCACCCACCAAACAAGACTTTTCAAAAGTCCGATATCGAATTACTTCTCAGAGGTGACACCCCTACCATTCTGGCGGGTGATTTCAATGCAAAACTCCCTGGACGTACTATATCGAAACCATCAACGATCTCTCATCCGATCACAACCCCGTGTTGCTAACCCTGAACGAATTCTCGAATCTCCCCCCCCACTAAAATCAACAAAAAAACTGATTGGACGTATTTTTCGCACAGTCGGGGAAAAATTAATAATAAATTCATCCATCCAAAACCCCACAGAACTTGACATTGCGGTCGACAATTTCGCAGACACTATTATGTCCGCAATAGAGGATTCCTCCAAACCCCTCCCCGAACGACCCCAAATTAATCTCAGGGAAAACCTCCCAAATTCAATTAAAGATCTCATAAAAACAAAAAATATCCTTCGCCGCCACTGGCAAAAATATCAAAATCCAAGATTGAAAACCACGATCAATCGCACTCAAGCCCTATGAAAAAATTACAAGAACATTCAAACTCTACGTGAAACATGAAACTTCAAGAGATAAACCCACAGGACGGATCCCTGTGGAAATTATCCAAAACTCTCCAAGCCACTCCTTTTCCAAACCACCCGATTCACGCCGAAAACGGTCTAGTTTTTGACGCCCTGGACAAGGCGGAAGCGTTCGCCGACAGTCTAGAAATTCAATTCAGTCCCAGCTTCAAACACGCAGATCTAAATCACATAGCAAATGTAAACCGCAAAATAAATAGCATATTAAATCACCTCCCCCCCACAAACATACACTTCACGACTCCGACCGAAGTTATTCGTGCCATAAACGGCCGAAAAAATAAGAAAGCTCCCGGTCCGGATGGCGTCACTAATTTCGCTCTTAAAGCACTGCCCAAAAAAGGAATACTAGCAATAGTAAACCTGATTAACACAGCCCTCAGACTACGCTATTTCCCCAAAAGTTGGAAACACGCGCACGTCATTGTTCTCCCGAAACCGGGAAAAAATCCGCTCTTCTGCGAAAACCATCGACCAATCAGTCTACTTTCAAATATAGGTAAAATCTACGAAAAAATCCTACTCACTCGGCTCCTCAAGCATATTAACGAGGTATCAACCCTACCTGAAGAGCAACACGGCTTTAGAGAAAAACACTCCACCCTCCATCAACTTTTGCGAGTCTCGGAAATCATCATTGAAGGATTTAATTCAAATCGTTCAAATGGTGCCATTTTCCTAGACATCGCGAAAGCTTTCGACAAGGTCTGGACAAACGTTCTCCTTCTCAAACTCCACGATATAGGCATTGACCCTCAACTCCTCGGCGTCCTAAAATCTTTTCTTCGCCTACGTACTTTCCAAGTGAAATACAAGGGCGCCCTCTCAAAAAACGCTTCATGTCAGCAGGGGTGCCTCAAGGCTCACTGCTATCACCAATCCTCTTCAATGTCTATACACACGACATCCCCCTCTCACTTGACAAAAATTCACTTATCGCTCTCTATGCAGACGATACCACCACTATGGTGAGATACAGTTCTTCCAGGATGATAACCCACCGACTTCAGATCAACATAAATAAACTCCAAGACTGGTATGACCTGTCGCGTATAGACGTGAATCCCTCAAAAAGTGTAGCTGTATTTTTCTCCCGCAAAAAGGGAGACAGCGTACCCAGAGAGGAGATAAAAATGTACGACCAGGTCATACCGTGGCAAAACACCGCCAAATATCTTGGAGTCACACTTGACAGGCGACTTAATTGGAAACCACACATCAAAAACACACTGACCAAAGCAAAGAAAATATCCGGTTCTTTACACCCCTTACTAAATTCAAACACAAAGACATCAATTCAAAACAAACTGCTTGTATACAAAACACAAATCCGACCGACCATTGAGTACGCATCGCCCATATGGGCTACAGGCAACACCAAACGACTCGAATCTTACCAAAATGTCACATTTAGAAAATTTACAAAAAGTCCCTGGTTTGTCCGAAATTCAATTATTAACTCCGATACAAATATCCCACCCCTGAAACAACATATGGTAGAATTGGCCAAAACATTTAATGCAAAACTTCCTATACACCCAAACCCCAGTATAGCTTGTCTCGGGCGTATAAGACCCGACGAAAATCCGACCTTCCCCTATCCCATCTCCATTACCTTCCCCCCTTGAAGTGTGGACTCAAATAAAAAATACAAAACGCAACCAAAAATACAAAAAAATATTATATTACAAAAAAAAAATCAACACAAATCAAACTTATACAAAATCATAAATACCTACAGACCAAAAAAAAATAACAATACAAAAAAATAAAGTATTAAAGCCCTATAAGTTGCTGTAGGCAGCCCACACTTCGGGTAGAAAAAAAACCATCGCCCAGGTACATTTACACCCTCAGTTCTCGAGAAATAGAGATTGAGTTCTCTGCACCTCGGAAATACCCAATATGATACTACAGATAGGTACAGTTCCTGATCTCAACGCCACAACAGCATCTCGCCTTCTCTCCTGCCTGCTCCGATCTACCACTGGAAAACTTGGACTTCTTCTTGGCCCTGGCCGAACCGCCCACCCAGAAGACTCCGCCATACAATTTTTCGAAACGTCTTTATCAAGACGCAGGTTTCCCCTCTACCCCCCTTCTTCCCCTTGCCATCGATCCGTTTCTCCCTTCCTCCCTGCAATTTCTCCCCATTGTCCCTCGCTTTCTCCCCATTTCTCCCTTTCTCCCTTCATTTACCCCACTTTTCCCTTCTCTCTCTCACTTTTTCTCCCTTTCTCCACAGGCGTCGAAACGGCCAGCCGGCAACTTCCCACTACATCGTCTGTGCGGGTGGCGACTACAGTGCCACGTCTCGTACAATTAAGTTTCAGATGTTATTTTTGATGATTTTTTAATTTCGGCGAGTAATTGAGAAAACCGTTGAATTTACATTTTATTGGTATGCACAAAATGTAAGTTGAACTTTTTTAGACAAGATGTCAGATCAAAGATTGAATATTAAAAAGAAATTATGAAAAATACCATCATTCCTTAAAAATGCAATTACTGGATAGTTGACAGTGAATTTTTTTTCCATGTACAAAAACAGATAGAATTAAGGTACGATTTCAGATTTTCACGGCCAAAAATTATTTTGTTATTAGTTTTTGGGGTATTATGCCGTGTTGAGCTACCTTCTTCTTTAGCCAACGTTTCGGACAGCGTTGCAGTGTCCATCATCAGATAGAATTAACATTAAAATTGGGGCGAACAAGGGCGGATTTAGGGGGGGGGGGGGGGGGGGGCGACGGTATTTTTGTGTACTAAGGAGATTCCATCACAGTACATACTTAGAAGCTAAAACTGTTTTTTTTAAACATGTAATTTTTCGATTGTTTTGACACTTTCATAAACCTTCCTATACATACTTGAACTTGTAGAAATAAACTTGAAGTATGATACTTACTTCAAGTTTATTTCGTCCGCCCCTTGTGGAATAAGGGTGCGTTTCCACAGAAGCAAAGCTGAGCAGAGTGAAACAGAGACGTGCAAAAATGACCAATCATATTGCTCAGAAGACACATATCGTCTCCGCTCTACTTGTAAAGTTTTGTGGTACAGGACCCAGGTTTAGATAATAATAATTATTATTATAATAACACTATGCCATATTCAAAGAAATAAATCACAATTAATTATACAATTTGGGAGGCGGGAATGGGTACCGCAACTCCGGGAACCTTTATTGTATAACCAACACCTCTGCCATAGGTCACCCCAAGTGTGGTTCGCTACGTTTGGTGATTTAGCAGGGGTGCCCGGGTTCATGGGGTGAGGTTTGTCAAGGTCTTGAAGGCGGATGACCAGGACACACTGAACCCCAGATTCCTACCCACCCCTTAAACCCTTTTCCTTCCTAGAACTCTCCTCTCCTTCCTTTCCTTAAAAAAACCCTCCACACAGCATGCCCAAAGATGGCATAGGCCCTGAGGGAAATTATTTTCCTTAGGGCCTCCTGTGTGGGGCCCATGTAAAAAAAAATTCCCTGCATGTCCTTTCTTGAGCGTCCCCGTTCCCCTCCCGCATCCCCTTCCCCTCCCGCGTTCCCCTTCCACCATCCCCGTTAAACCCTCTCCCCTCTCCCGCTCCCCCGTCCCGCCAACCCCCCTCCCGCGTTCCATATATTCAGTCCCAGTACATTCAGTTTTCAAACAACTCGCATGCCAGCTGTTCCATTTATTTTTAATTTTCATTTTTTATACACATATTACAAATATTCATTTTTGTATAATAAAAGAACTTGATACACCCACGCCTTACGGCGGGTTCAAACTAAAACTATAAACTTAAAATTAAGGAGGAACAAATTTAAAAAAAGCTACTGATTGAAACGATACATTTATTCTAGTATGACACAAAAGGCAGGTGTTAATTATTAATCTAGTGTTAGTCTTAAAACTACTTAATTAATTAGTCTTAAATTTAGAAAGTCTGTTCTCTTAATTCTACGGTAAAGTCTTTATGTAATTGTTCAGAATCTAATCACTTCGGTGGTTAAAATAAATAAAATGTTCAGTCACTTCCCTTTGGTTGCTGATGATGGAGTCTCCGCGTAAGCACACAGTCACTATGCACTTTAAACTTAGTTATCTATTTTTTTCACTTGTTATTGCACAGGTAGAGTTGCGAGAGTTCTTTGTAATGAAAATTTGTGCAAAGTGGAACTTGCGCAAATTCCTGGTCGGAATTTTCACGGTCACTTGGTTGGACTTCCTGGTGGAAGTTCGCGAACGTATCGGCGGTTCCTGGTCGAAATCCACGTGCGTGTCTGGGAAATTCCCTGTTCGGGAACTTGCGCGGGTCGCGTGCAGTTTGGAGAGCGTTGCAAAACCCTGGCCGGGTTGCAAAACGTGTTTGATCACTGGTCGGGATTCGGTTCGCGCGGTTCCCGGCGGTCGGAACACTCCGTTAGCGGAGTCGAGTACCAACCCCTAGGCCGGGCAAATGGTGACTGACTTCGTGTTGAGAATTCTCTTCTCCCGTTGCCTCAAGGATTGAACCTAATTCAGCCTTGAAACATTCCCATCGGCCGCAGCGGCTTCGTGGGCCAAAGGAGAAGGTTTATTGCCTTCGTCCGGCGCGGCGATATTGGGTTTTATTTTATTGTTTTGTGTGTCCCTGCCGACAATAAGTTCTAACTTTCCAAATTTTATTACGGTCCTTTCCTTAATTGCTTTCGCCGCTCTGTGTTTGCCGCTAGCTTAAGCTCCTTGTGTCTACCGCCAACTCCCAAGCTGGCGACCTTATTGTAGATGGTGCACATTTGTTCAGTTCCGTGAATTTTTGACATTAAAATACCTAAAGGTATATCAAACTATCAATCAAATCTGGTACCTAACATAGGTATCTATTTAAAATATCTATAATTTAAAAAATCCATGAACCATTCTTATGTTACAAAAAAAAGAGCCGCCTGCTAAATTCAATTTCATCAAACGCGCGAACTGTCAAACGAGCGAAGTTAAAATAGTCGTTAATTTTTTTGAAATTATCCAATTTTCTGCATAATTTTCTCAATTCTTCTTTCCGCAAGAACCTTCTACAAAGTATTAGAAAACTTTAAAAAAATAAAGAAATAGGTAAAGTCGTTCTGAAGTTATGACGTGACCAAGGGAAGGAAACGGGGATTCATTTTTATATAATATATAGATGACATTTGTATAGCGTAGTTTTGTGTCATTTCACTTCAAGTGCGCTCTACAGTAATTAACTTAAAAACAATCTAGTCAAATTATTCCTATAGTGCTTGATCTCTAATACTATGATGCAATAATGTACCATACAAAGCAATGACAAGAATAATATGATACAAAATGTACAATAACAGTGCTATCCATAGCACAGGACAATATTAATAACTGGCATGACGTATAAAAGGTACAGTACATTAGAAAGTAATGATAAGAGAACTGCAAATAATTATTAGTAAGAGTGCTATAGCACAGGACAATAGTACAGGATTCTAGCGTTTTAAGTCTATGTATTATGTATTATTTATTTTTCATTACCATTATTAAGATCGCTAAATGTATTTGAAAATGTATTTTGAAGCCATAAGTATTTGAAATACAAATTACAAAATACCTCAGCATCAGGTAATTGAAATACCAATTACAAAATGCATTTTTAGAAAGTAATTGAAATACAAATACAAAATACGTATTTGTGTTTCAAATACGTATTTCAATTACAAGTAATTCAAATACTGCCCAGCCCTGGTCTTACCCACTCCCCTTAGATGTACTTATGTGTTTGTCTCTATTTCGTTTCATCTGTGTTTTTTCCGTTTCGTTCAATTCACAATGGTGCTAAAGAAGTTTTCCTTTCAAAAAACTAATCGGGCCGCTTTTAAATTCGGAACGCGTAACGTAGCTTGAAGTAAAACACTGCCACTTGTATTGCTTCAAATTTCCCAGCGGGATATGGAATTCAAGCTACGTCACGTATTTTTAGCCAATCACCACTCTACCCTCTCGATGAGTTAACCTTGTTAAAAAAATAATTGCCATGGTTCAAAAGCCGGGAAAATATTAGGTACGTCTAGAAAATTAGCATGGTAATAATGGCAACACTTATACATTGAAATTGACGTATCGACGGGGTTGCCGATTTGTGGATAATTCCCCAAATTGCGGGGAATTTTTAAGATTTTTCAAAAATTGGGTGTTTTGCGGGAAAAATGCGGGGATTTTGGGCATATTTTGTAATCCAACCTGGCACACCTTATGTATGATTATATTAACTTATTTTTTGTGTTTCCTTTTTTTTTCTACTGCTATACAATTAATCGGCAAGCCGTATGGAATTTTGTTATGTCATTATTTTTGCTTTAACATTGGTTGTTGGGTTGTAACCTATTTTTTAAACTTTTATTACGAATGTAATAATACGTTTTAATCAATTTAAAAAAAATGCTATTTCCATAGAATTTTGTTTTATTTTGGAGGCTGAATTATGAAGAAAGTTGTGGGGAATTTGCGGGTAAATTGATATTTTGCTCTCCCCAATTTGGGGATTTATAACATTTATTGCGGGTATTTTAGAACATAAGCCTTGGCAACTCTGCGTATGACAGACAATAATATTATTATTATTGTCTGTCCAATTCGATTTTTCCAGTGAAGGCAGTGAATTCTGCACTGTATTTACAATAAGTTATTAATGTATAAATAATATTTTTCTTGTGAATTTAAATATTTCTTTATATAATGTCAGATCGTCATCAAGTTCCTCGCTGGCAGAGCAATTTGACATTGCAATTTGTTACAACTTATTTGAAGTACGAATGCTTATGGAATCCGAAACATAAGGACTATCAGAATAGGAAGAAAAGGGAGGAGACTTACAAACTGGTAGCTAATGATTTGAAGGATTTCGTCAAATTGGATGTTAATAGAATTAAATTTAAAATTAAAAGTTTAAGAGCCACGTACCGTCAGGAAGTTGACAAAATCTTAAGGAAATCTACTGATCCAGACCACATTTACAAATCAAATCTTATTTGGTTCCGCGCAATGGATGACTGCTTGAAGGATATTGTACCACCGCGAGCATCAATGGTATTTTCTTTATAACTTACTTTGCACCTAACCTTTCCTTTACCTGCTAATCACCGGAGGTTTAGGACATGTGCCTTTTATATAAGTTTGTTCCCTGTGGTCCTAAGCCCCGACTTCATGACATATCTAAATACTCTTCGATGAAGGTCTCTCCAAACTTCCTTAGTTTAGTTATTCATCTGCATGTAGGATATATACTTATTCGAAGGTTTTGGTTTACCTTCCTTTTTAACATTGCAAACATTTTGATTCTTTTCCAGCAGATCCGCAAAGATATGTCGGACTGGAATGACTCCTGGGAAGGCGAGAGCAGCAATGATTCCAGTGAAATGATTGATGAAAAGCAAGACTTTAATGAGACATTGAAAAAAACCGACGCAGTAAACATTAAGGACCCTTTTCTAGGCATGACTGAAATAGATCAGAAGACCACCAGCACTATATTTAGTATCCCGAGTCAGCCAATTGAGGCTCAAACATATGAAGACGAGTATGATTTGTTTGGTAAATATGTGGCAGCTCAGTTGAAGAAACTTCGGCTGAAACCATCCCTGCTAGCTAAACAAGATATCCTGAACATCCTGTCTACGGCGAGACTGGCCGACACGTGATGTTCTACATTTTAGTTTTGATCTGTTGTAAAATGCGTGTAAATTGGAGCGTAGTAATAAGGAACTTGTGTGAAAAATATTATGTCCTCAAAAATATATATATTTGAACAGAATATAGATCAACAAACGCTGATTCTAAATATAAAAGTTTTATTATATATTATTATACATAGAATTAATAAATCGTCATTTAAAAACTACAAGAGATAGGTCAGCAGGTAATGACATTACAACGCTGCCTCACGAATCAGGCGGCCGCGTGCATTTAGTATGCCAACAATTTTGTGCTAAGTTGCGCCACGTATAATCGCGTACAGGTTGACACTGTGGTATACAAAATATTTCCAAATAATTCATGCTTTTTGGAAATCTTGCAAAATATGTAAATTGGGATTTGTTGATTTCATATGAACTTACTGTTAACTAAGAAGATCGAGGTACATATGACGTCGTGCGTACCCTGTCAGATTTCGATTTTGTTGGCGGGCTTTGAAAAATGCACACTTTAAAAGTTTTTTGAATGTATTTGAGTTATAAGATTGTATTTGAGTTATAAGTTGAACATTCATAAAAAAAATTACTGGAATTCCTTCATAAGCGTCAATTACATTGAGCTAGTTTACAAGCTACTTTCTGGGAAATCCACTATCTGTTAGTAAACTCGCTCAGTGTAATTGTATTACTTGCTAACTAGCAGATTGTTGACTATCTACGAAAAAAGTTGAAAGATAACTAACTAGGCTAACTCGTGATTGGTTTATTTATGTTTTCAATATGGCTGCCAATAAACAGCTGATTTCGACTGTCAAAGATCTGACAGAATTAGTTCACGCAGGCGTTGTTATTCTTGCTACTGGCGCTAGCAGCGACCTCAGTTTCCTACGCTGCTGAGCGAGTGGACAGTTCTGTATGTCATCATGACAATCTCACTCGCCGATTCACCCGCTTTTAAACTTAGTAGATAGTAGCTTGTAAACTAGCTGAATGTAATTGAGGCCTTAGAAAAGTAACATTAAAATTATTTGAAGTTTTCGTGTGCCTCCTTCACCCTGGGTCAGAATTCTCTCACTTATTATATTTGTATAACTTTAAAAGGTTTTTGAAGGTGTGTACATAATAAGTTTTTCCAATGCCGACTCTAAACACTCAGTCAAACCCATCCGCGTGCCTGTGCATGTGCAGGTTTGCCGGATTCACCTACATGTTCAGGCAGACCTAGTCGATCTGCATAGTTAGAATCAATCTTGTACACAGACGACATCCTAGCAATGCTCTGTTAAATATTTGCAACTAAAAATGACCTAAAACCTAGTAAGTGGTGTAAACAACGGTTATTAAAAAGGGACATTTATTTACACGTAAACTTGTTAATTGAACCAATTAGTAAGAAGAATATACGACGCGAATGTGAATGGTAGAAGTCGGGGACGCCCGAGGAAGACATGGCACGATCAAGTGAATCAGATACTTGAGTCGGGCCATGTCAAAAGTCAGAATAATAGAAGAGAATGTATGAGACGATGTATGAATGTGAGTGAGGCAAAGAGTGTGTGCCAAGACCGAGTTGTTTGGTGGTCCGTCCTCTCTGCCTACCCCTGCGGAGAAACGGCGTGATGGTTAGTTAGTTAGTTAACTATTGGCATAATTATTTGAGAACGAATGATAGCATTTATTGTATGTAAAGCTTCTCTGCTTGGTTACATCATTAATAAATAAATAGAACGATCCGGTTATGAGAAATGCACAAAAGTCCCACAATAGCTGTGCCGCAAACCCTAGTGAGCTTTACTTATCTGCACAGGGTCTTCTGTTTTTGTCGATTCAGTACCGTACCGACCCAGTGCTAAGTGCAACTTTGAGTGCCAAACCCAGTGCTAACTGCAAGATTTCTAGCAACTGGAAGATCTTAAATTTTCTGCAATGATTTCTGCTGCAGTTGTAGCTACTCAGATTTTTTTTTAAGAGTAAGCAGCTTTCCGTGTTTATCTGTTATGATAATTCTTTGACTTAATTCCAAAGGCAAGGATCCTTTTATACAATATGTTAATAAATTTTTCTTCTGTGAATAAAAAAACTGTATAGACATGCTGGACTCACTAAGGACTAGTGTCCGAACAGGACTTTCTACCGAAACTGAAACCGAATCTTTGGTGTCTGTCTCAGGTTCGGCCGAAAGCGAAACCGAAACTTTTTTAGACATGTTAAAAATCTATTGTTTACTGAAATTTGACTTATTTTTTACACATACACACAGTTAACATGTGTTAAATGAAATAAAAAACAATAAGAATGTGAAAAAATACATATTTTTTAAATTTTTATATTACTGCTGTAAAACAAACAAAAATTAACAAAACATGTTAACTGCTTCTTGGAACAAAAATTTGTCAGTAATATCAATACTTACATTATAAAGGAAGGGACCTCATTAATTGGTATTTTAATATTAATTGCGTTTCCAATCACAAATTCTTGTACACATGTTAGATGAAATAAAAAAAAAATAATTGAAGTACGTGAAAAATTTAATTTTAATTTTTTTGATGCTAGTAGATACTGCTTTAAAACAAACAAACATGTTAACTACTTCTTGGAACAAAAATAAACACGCCGGACTGGCCGGCGAACTCAGCTGATGATGGCGGTTGACACACGAGCCAAGAAGTCAGCCGAACGACGTGCGATAATTTACGAATGCAGATTTTCGGTGCGGTCGAAGGTTCGGCAGATTTTCTGCCAAAACCGAAACTGATGTCGAGACTAGATTTTTTTGCCGAAACCGAACCTTCGGTCGGTCACTACTAAGCGCACAAGTGTAAACTGCGGATGCCCAACACACTCCGGTTTACTTGCTCAGTTACCACGCCTGAACAAATTTTCATATTTTGTCCGGTCGCCTGCACAAGTTAAGATAACTGCGCAGTTGTTTCATCCACCGTGACCCGCAGTCCGGTGCAAGTGAAAACACAGTGATTCACAAAGGAGTTATTCTCCAAAATGAAGGGTTGGGTTTTTGCAAGTTTTGTTTAACCTTTTGGCATATTTACAATTGGCCTAATGTACTGTTATTTTTTCAAAACACTCGTACTCTTATTCTAATATTACCATTAAAAAAAGTGTGTAAAATATAATATCTGTTGAAAATATGCATTTTTCTGGTTTTACTTACCAATGGTGAACATTTTTTGGAGTTTTTTTTATTTTAACTTTATGAGTAAAACCTCAAATTGTAATATTTAAATAAAATGAAGACAATGTAAGCGAAACTCAATCGAAGTCCCAGAGGTGTCAATATGTTTTTCTGATGTTTCTGTTTCCAGATTTTCGATTGAGTTTCGCTTATATTGTCTTCATTTTATTTAAATTTTTTGGAGTGCCTGTGGTAAGCAAAAAAACAGTATACAGGTGTTCCTTGAATTACAACAAATAAGTCGTAAGTCAGATCATGCAATAATTTCCTTACATAAATGTGCATTACTTGCGCTGCATGATGATATTATTAGACAATGAAAATGAAGTAATAAGAACAGTAAAAATCGTTACATATTATGTATATTAATTTTTTTCCCACCCCTGCTTCATGAGAACACGAATAGCAGCAGTAAGGACAAGAAAGGGGTTTGTCTCCACTGTGAGTAGGCATATGACTTTTAAATATTATTTTTGGTTAAAAGAAGAGTTGCAGACTGAACAAGAATAAGGTTTGTCTTCACTGTGAGCTAGCATAGGTATGACTTTTTAGAAGTCTTTTTGAGAACTCGAATGGCTGCATTAGGGACATGAAAAGGTTTGTTGCCACTGTGTGTTAACAAATGACAGTTTAATGTCCGTTTGTGTGCAAAAGAAGAATCAGTATGGGTGCGGAAATGCCTTGCTAACTCTGATTTGTACTAGAGATGGGTAAGTTCTGGATTTTGTCGGAGGCCTTGGAGACATGCTTCCTTTTAAAAGTGCTTGAGTCTTTGGAGCAGGTCCCGGGAGCCGAGACGCACAAGTTCAAACGGAGCCGTACCTCGGTGCCAGAGCGCGCAAAAGAACTCGAACGCGCGATTACTGCTCTCGACTCGCGAGCAGCTCGGACCGATACGCACGAGTTCAAACGGAGCCGTACCTCGGTGCCAGAGCGCGCAAAAACGCGCGACCCGTACCCGCCTCGCGAGTAGCTCGAACTGAGACGGAAAGAACTTAGTTGGCTCTTGAACTCGAACGGGCGATCTGCTCCCAACCGTGGCTCGGAATGTACATTTTGGCGAAGTTGGTCCGGCAGACCGGCCATAACGGATTTATTTAGATAAAGTTAATGTTTGTCACTTTTAATCGGAGATTTTAATTATTATTTTAATCTCTTATCTACGCCGTGGACGCCTGTGACAGTCAGTCGGTGTCAGTACACGCATTTGATGTGTTTGTTTATACTTTCGATCCATTACATATTTTTATAATAGTTTCGGCGCGCCGGTAACTGGAGATTAGATTTATTGAATGATTAGATTGATAAGTGCGTGTCAGTGGATATTATTATTTAACTAATTAAGGCATCTGATATTGAACAAAAAATAAAACTTCCACTCATCGTAAAGTTCATAAACAAAAATACATATTTTTTAAAATCACTCAAATAATGTATTGCTAGATTGAATCATTAGTGCGTGACAGTGGATATTATAATTTAACTAGTTGACTCATCAGTACGGAAAAGAATAATACAGAGACATAATACACTGTTGCTATTTCAGAGTGCCAAAATTTTACCTGTTAAGGCAATACTATGGCACAAAATTGTAATTCAGCATATATTTACCCCGCAGCATAAAGAGAAATTAAACATAAATACAGCACTAGATTCACGCACGACGGGTTAATAGTTCCGAAATGTAATAATAAGTACAGACAGAGAACTTTTGAATACATCATACCGAAGATATTTAATTTATTACCTGATACTATAAAGCAATGTAATTCTATGAATAAGGTTAAATATATGGTGAAAAATTGGCTATCGGAAAAAAATAATATTTATATTGATATGTATGAAAAAATGTTGAATCTGTAAATATAAGGTGTAAATTATAACTTAAAAAATTTATATGAAACTAAACTATAAGCACCTGTTGACAAGCCAATTCAATTGGCTTGGCAGGACTTGTTTGTTGATGTGTAATAACTATTCTTTAAATAAAAATATATTTTTTTTAAAAACCCTACGTAACCCAAAAACAAGATAAAGTTCGTAAACAGAATCAACCGCTAGAAAAGCAAAGGCTGCTGTGATGTGTCACCAGGACTTACTACTCACTAGTAAGTACCAGAACTCGCGACTCATGAGTTGAGCGGAGCGCTAACACGGGGACGCCGGCCGGTGGAGGCATTCGGGTTCTAGGTCCGACTCCGAGTTTCGGGTTAGGGACTGAGCCCGAGTTCCACGACCGGGTTCTATTGGAGTAGTCGATTTTAAAAAGAAGTAGGAGTAGGAACCGCTTTCCGCAAAGGACCCGAGTACAAAAGCCCATTCCAGCTGAACCGATACATCGCTAATTTGCACAAGCAGGAATAGTCGCATTTGGAACATGATAGTGTTTTTTTCACAGGATGCTTCTTCAGGTTTTTAATTAAATCTGAAAAAGAAAATGAAGAAAGCTTCAACTCCAACTTCGGCGCAAGCGAACAACTGATCGCGGATTGTGGTCATAAAGTCGAACAGTCGTAAGCCGCATGTTTATCAAGTGATTGTTGTAAAAATAAAAGCAGTCTTTAAGATGATACTGTATTATACAAATATGAAATCGACAGCCTTCGTGGTTGAGTGGTTAAAATCCTTGGCTTACGAATCCGGTGGTCGCGGGTTTAAATTCCGGGGTGCGCAAATTAATTTTATTTGAACTAATTTTTGTTATTTTACAATTTATTCATTTAAAACAATATATAGTAAATATGCGTGGCATATTTCCAGCCTTAGGGATAATTAAATAGGGATTTAAAAACAATTTATTCCATTGCTGTCACAGCATTTCTTTATTACAAAGTAATAATTGAAACCCTTCAGATCTCATATGGATCTGTTCATCACAAGAACAAGGTTATAAGTAAATGAAAATAGTCACTTCCTATTTTTGAAAATACATAATATGTAATACCACTACGTCGAGAGAGAACATCCAATCAATAAAATCCTCTTCAGCCTCTTGCAATTAATTACAAGCACATGTAAGAAAATGTGATGTTTTCAGATAAATACAAATTAAGTACATTGTTTCATTCATAATTAATAAAAAGGTTTTGAGAAAATTTCAACATTAAATGCAAATCTTACACACATAATGAATTAGAACAAAGTATACGTTGAAATATAAGTAGGTTCTTTTAAAAAATAATTTACACAACCGAAAGTTGACAATGATTGTTGATCCTGTGGAACCTCGCTAGTACTGGAGAGTATGTGAGCGGTCAACACCAATAGTTCCATCTATTTATGTCCTACATACACTTAACATATGACATTTGTTATGCTGAACATGATAGGGAATCTTCCCTATTTCAATCATGTACATTGTACTGATGCATTTTGTATATTTTTGTCTTGGCTTTAGGAAAATAAGCATGACTCAGCTTAGTGAAGTTTAAAACAATACACGACCCATCTGACGAGAAATCTTAAAGTAAAACAAAAGGTGTGTTTGTACCTTTTGTATATTTTTGTCTTGGCTTTAGGAAAATAAGCATGACTCAGCTTAGTGAAGTTTAAAACAATACACGACCCATCTGACAAGAAATCTTAAAGTAAAACAAAAGGTGTGTTTGTACCTTTTTACAGCCATTACAGGTTATTACAAATAAAACTACATATGTAGTACATACCTAAATTTAATGCACTAAAAATTAAAGTTATCACATAAAAATACTACATACACTGTAGTCTAGTAGTAGACTCGCAGTCTTGAGTCCTGTGAGTATTGCTTAGGAGAGGAATGAAACAACAAAAGGACTTTGCTTGGCACTTAGCACACTCCTCTATTACTCACTGGAGGTGAGGCCCCCTTCCAACAATTCAGTTAAGTTAATACTATCCTTAGTTCTTAGCCACACAAATACTTGACGATTTCAAATAACAATCTACAATAACATGACTACAAGAGAATAACATCAATGTCACGCCTCACAATGAAAGCTTACAAATAATCCCCTCCTCTATTTTCAAGTGAAACATTCCCAGGAAGTTTGAACATTGGATTCTAAACATTTCAAATGGTTCCTCTTTGATGAAAGATTATTTAACACCTTTTTTGGAAGAAAGGTTTATAAAAAATCCTTTAATTTTTGATCATTGATTCTTAAAACAGAATCGGTACACATTTAGCGACGCAACATGAAAAAACACACCAATCAAATAAATTAATCTAAAGCTCTTTGGTTTCTATAATTTATTGGTAATGCAATTGCTTCTCCAATTTAAAAAAAAATCGAAATAATTCCAAAATAAAATGAGATTTCTTCATAAGAGCCCTTCACTACAGATAATTTCCTCGGAATCCAGCTCAACAGGAAAACATTAATAATTATACCGTTCGAAAATTGTGTAGATTTTGTAGGATAAACATTAATTACACTTTGAGAAAGAGGAAAAATCCAAAATTTTAAAAATTCTACACACATACATAGTTATTTAACGTTTAGCTATTTCAGTCACCATTCAAATTCAATTTTAAGTCATTTTAATAACCCGGATAAACTTTCAGAGGCAACTAGTTTAGCTTAAATTTGTAACAAAAACTTGATTAAAAAAAATAATGTTCTGAAATCTACGACAGGGTCAAAAATACAAATTTAATACTAAATAAATACAAATATCTACACTCGTACTGTACTTTGCCAGTCACCGTGTATTTATAGATGTAGTACATATCTCTAAATTTGTATCTTTACAATTGCAACTACATTATCAAAGTTTTGTCATAAATTATCTTGAAAAAAAAAATACAGTGAAACACTCAAGAAGTTTGGCTTTTTCGGTCCCTTGAAGACTGATTGGCCCAATTTATCACACAAGGTTTTCCCGCTCAACCTGTTGAATGTCAGGCGTATTTCGAAAAACCGCGCGGATTTTACCTTGTTGCTTTCTGGTCAAATATCCATATAAAAACAAAGGAATTGCTTTTTTTGCAATTGTTTTCTGTTTACCAGATAATATATCTTATTATTCATGTATATTACGTGATAATATCCTAAGATGTTTTTCCAGAATAGCTAACTAAAAAAAAAAAAGATTAAAAAATCTCCTATTTTGGAAATAATTATCAAAAAATATAATTGCACAAATATAAACTGATTTTATTATTTCTACACAAATCTGAATACGTACCCAACATGAAAAAACACAATTCAAAAGAGTTTGTAAATAAATAAAAACCTTTATACGCATTTGACAGTTGCGAAATTGACCCGCCAAGTCGTAGAAAATTCATTTCAATTTTCTAGATTTTAGATTAATGAAACTATCAGTTGCAAGCTACTCTGACCTTGTCCTTCATACAGTTTCTTTATACATAAGGGTTAAAATCGAATTTTAAAAAAAAAGCAAAAAAAATTCGCGGCCTCCTTCAGGCTTCCGGCAATGACAGGTAAGAAGTATTTTTTCGGTCCCTTGGAAAACTTTTTAAGGGAGTTTCACTGCACTTTACAAACAAGTTCTGAAAACAAAAATTCAATAATTTATGACAAATTATGATTATGAAACCTGTGGAAGAAGAATATTGCAGATATGTAGATGTACTTCAGTATAATTATGGGACAGAAAATCTTGCTTGGATAATTTTACAGTCAATGGGTACATAATAAATAAAATTTTATTCATAGGTCGTCCCCCTTTCGTAAAATACACATAATATTATGTATTTATCAAGAAAATATTATTATGAATTTGAATTATGCATTGACTCGAAAATTGATACATACAAGTAAAATTGTTTAGAATATAAAATTTTTCATAAAATTATAACATATTTTTCTATGAATGCAGAATAGAAATAAACCAGTTTGAATACATTCAATATGATGAGAAAAACAATTACACTTTTATTGTGAAGTTTTGAATGTTTTCAGGAAATAAAAAAAAATAATCTCTGCCCGAAAAGTTTGGCGGGCCGCAGTGTAGGTAGTTATGTAGATACTGGGCGCATGTTAAAAAGTTGCAAAGTTCCAGAAGTCACTGTTTTACTAGAAAGAGTTTATTATGCACATACATACACATGTATTGTATAAATCATCACATATCACTTGAAGGTTTCAGTTCAGAAAGTTTTGAGGTCACAGATGGCACACTCTCTAAAAAATGTGCTCAAATATAATATTATACAATTCTAGGAACATTTCTATAAATTTTCACAACAAATACTTTACATGGTTTTAAATTTGTACTAATTGTTTTTCATCTCCAACGAGATCCAATCCTATCAAAATAAACCTTTTTACTAAACCTCTGCAGCCGCATAACCTATTCTCCTTGGCCAACTGCAGAGTGCTTTGGTGGCAAGGTTTCCTAACTTCATTCAGGAGTGTTATTACTATTTGGGAAATACAACTACTACTACCAACAATTCATCAGTAGGGAGAGAAGGGAGATGATTTTAACGATAAAGGCAAGAATTCATAGGAAAAATGAGGATTATTTCACCGAATATGTATTTGGTGTGAGGTTATTGTTCATTTCTCAATTGAATTAATGAGTTGATTTGATTGATGGCGTGGACTTTTTAAAGTGTGTAACATGCTTAGAAATAATCACAAAAATTTTAGTGTTTTGTCGGTATTCACCAAGATCCTGAGCAAGCCCATATTAAATAAAGAGAACACTCATTAAAGATAATCTGAATAAGAGATTCCGTAAAAAATAAATAAAATAAAATAAATTGTTCACAAACTGTGATGAGATCAAATCTATGTTTAATGTCATATTAGTCTCTATTATCTCCTAATTGAAATCTGATTCATAATAGAATAAAACTTGTCTATTGCTCTGAAAAACAAACAATGGACCCGCCACAAAATGTTTTCAATACTTCATAAAATCATGTGTCTTTTGAAATGAACCGGTAGGCGTATCTCGAATAATGATAACTCATCAACTGCAATGGTCGCAATGCAACAGAGATTCTTTGCGGAAAAGTCGAAATATTATTTTTACTTCTTCAAATTTTGCAAATTCACTTTGTGGCACCATTTTATTAATGCAATAATTAAAAACACTTTGTTTTTACCACAATAAACTTTATTAAAAAGTCGACATGAAACATCTCGACTTTTTAATAAAGTTTATTGTGGTAAAAACAAAGTGTTTTTAATTATTGCATTAATATTATTTTAATTGCAAGGTGATTTTAAATAATGTCCTAGGAAAATGGAAGCCATTAAAACATTAAATTGGAAAGAAATGCAAAAATTATAGAATTTTTAATCAAGATAAGCATCATTACTTGAAAAAGGCAAAGCATCGAATAGTAGACTTTTGAATTAGCAGCTCTTGTCTGGAATCTGAGAAGGTTTTTATTAGGAACGCTTATGTACTTAAAATCAAAGATAGAATTTTAGTTAGTTAAGAATAAAACAGGATTTGAGTTTGATCTTTGCATCAATAATACATATGTAATTATTAATGATTGGGAGTTCATGTGTAGTTTGTGTAGGTATACAATATTATCATTGTCTACGAATCAGTACATGGCTGCAGCTGCTGGTGAACTGAAGGAGTGTTTCAGCACTCTGCTCAGCATCTAGATCTATTCTGATTAGATTGTTTCTTAAGTTCATCTCATTCGACTGGTTGTTTCTCATACAGGAGATGGTTCAGGTGCCCTCAACATTTGAATGGATAAAAAGGAATCAATGTCATGCGTTAACACTAGGGGTTAGGTGACAAATAATAATACTTGAGTAGAGGAGATTCTTCGGGGGATGGATTAGGACGTAGTCAGGTAGTCGGATGGCAGAATAGAATGGGGCATTTCTTTAACAGAATATGTAATTTTGTACAGGCGTGTAAAGGCTTTTGTTACCAATATTTCGGTAGCCAATGTTATGTTTCTGCCAAGTTAAATGAAAATAAGAAACAGCAAAGTCTATTTGCCTGTTCCCAATGTTTGTTTAGATAGGTGACTCCATCCCACACATACCCTGTCGCTCCGCCTACAGTCATCAGAAATGTCACTTTTCTATGCATTTAATAACTCTGTTGACATTTTATCAAACTTTTCCCCTTGTTAGTCAACTTTACTAGTTAACCCGTCTGCTTGTTTAAAATAATAATAATAAATTTGGACAACTTATATAGTGCTGTTTTTGCGAAAAATCGCCTCAAGAGCGCTGTAAGAGCGAGTTTAGGAATAAATACATCCCAAAACACGTAATCATGTTATACTTTCATAAGACCAAAAACGTCCCGAGCGACCTTACATTTTAAAATCTATATATCTCTCATCTCTCATGCAAATATATGTATTTTTCTTTTAACCAGAAAGAGAACAAAATAATGCTTCCAATTGTCTTTGAAATATGAAAGCTATCTTGCATAGATATTTTACAATCTCGATCCAAAGTGACGGTTTCAGAATTTAAGCGCAAAACTGAAGCTTCCGGATTGTGAGGTGCGAATATATTGAACCAAGCTGACGGGTTAAATTAGTATTCGGATAGGGATAAGTGAAGTAGAGATGGCCCTGGGAAGAGTGTAATTATGCATTTCAGCATCATTTAGACAAAATTTCAGCTCAACGGATGACAAGTTGGATTGGGAATAACAGACATAAATCGAAGTCACTCTCCCCAAATTCTTGAAATAATTGCGTATGAACCCCACTGCTACCCGACTACCTAGTTATTGGGAGGAGTTAGTTGTCACTAGAGGGTCCACAAGGCACACGCCCCTTAGGGGTGTAAGCGCAGGCGTTGGGGTCCAGGCTGGAGGGGCTCACGGGGGGCAGATGGTGCTGAGGGTTGTGCTGCTGATGTTGCTGCAGCTGGTGGTGCTGCATGGCCTGGGACTGCTGGTGCGGCTGCGGGGCCGCCTGCATGACCTGCTGCAGCGGCTGGAGGTGCCCCATGAGCGGGGGGAAGCTGCAGTCAGCGGCGCGCAGCTTCGACACTCCGCCCGGGCTGGAGGTGAAGGGCTCCGACGGCATGATGGCCAGCATCTGCGCTATCTTCCCCTTCAGTTCGTCCACTTCCTTTTCTTGTGCGCGAATGACTCCTGCAAGGGAAATACAGTTTCAGCTAACCCACTCATAAACAGACATTTATACAAGATTCGTAAGATCGTTATGGAAATTGACCCGGTATAAATTAAATTGAAATCGCTAGCTTATTTCCACAAAATACGAGGCCATATTAGTAGAGGCCAAGATAGGAGATTCCAAAGATACACAGTGAAATTTTCTTAAAGATTTTATTCAAGAGATTGCAATGGTTTTAAAAATATTTCACAAAATACATTGTGCAGAACCTACAAAATACAAAAGTTCAAATATAAATTTTAAAAACGTGCACAGTTTACATTTACAGCCCTCTTTGGACGTGCTGTCTCTCTTACATCGACTGACTGGCATCGTATATCGCCATCCCATTTGAATTTAATAAATAATGATGGTGAAACTCAGTTCTGCATATTATGAAAATGAAGCAAAGAATGGTCAGAATTTTGGATCACTCCTACTTGCGTTCTTCTTTATGATATTATAAAAATAAACTTGCGACTTTTCCACATGATAACCACTGGAGCAACAGCGGAATTTGAAACTTTTTTCTCCGATTACTCGAAATTTTTTGGTGACCGTTTTGAATATTTTCCGCTCGCAGTAAAAAAATCATACCTCCGAATTTTAATATGGAGACATACAAACTGAATATAGTTCTACATAGCCAATAAATTAACCTATCTTTTGTCGATTATCACATAAGATTTATAAAAAAGATACTATAAGATCGTAAACTTTAAAAATGCGCGAATAATCTTGCGTGATAGCTCCTTTGAAATTGTCGTAAGTGATACTTTTTCCATCAAAATTGGATATTTTCGAATTCTACACGTTGTTTATGATCGGTCTACTTGATAACCACAAAAGCAATTAATATATTAAAAAATCTCATTTTACTAACCTTTCAGAAAATATCTTCATCATTTTCATTCTCACAAAAATGCAATGTGACAGTTGGTTAAATTGTCATTTACTGGGTTAAAAGTTTAACAAACTAATTGAAATTTACATGTATAACTTTATTATGAATCCCTCTAATTGAAAAACTATAGTTCAAATGCAGATGTCAAGCGATTAGATCGATAATTGTAAAAATAAACACAATGATCAGATGAAATTTGAAATTCACATTCCACTCAAGTAAAACATTTAAAGTCACAAACTTTTGATTTAACCGACTTGAAACCACGTTAAATGGATGGATAATTGAATTGCGATAACTGTCATATATAAACACATAATAAAAATCAATTAAAACAATCAATTTCACCTCATTCTAAACAAACACACGGCTGACAGTTCAGAGGAGAATTTTTTGCAAGCGACACAAATAAAAATGTTTTTTAAATCGTTCTAGTAGATCATAGATGCAAAAGAATAGAGACATCTATAAAAAATGCTTTAAAGGATTTTATCAGCTGCATTATTTATTACGTTAGTCTCAGATCGCGGAAGTATTTGAAAACATTACAAAAAAAAATTAATGCATCTACGGAAAATTTGCCTAGAACAGGCAGCAAACCAATCCGAGGTATTTTAAATGGCGCTATATTGTAGCAAAAAGGCGCTCCAATGGATAAAGGTACAGAACAGGCAGCAAACCAATCCGAGGTATTTTAAATGGCGCTATATTGTAGCAAAAAGGCGATCCAATGGATAAAGGTACAGCAAATAATGTCCGTCATCAAACTGGACGAAAATTGGTATCAAAATAGAGCATTCTCTATTTTTCTTACTGAAACCATACATCTGAATCTGTACAAAAATAAGTAAGGCACCCATCATTGCACAAGCAACAATTTCTGCTTTTAATGATGGGAGTACTGAGAGTTGTCTTATCATTGTCACAGCAAATTTTTGTCTTTCTTTTTATACAAAAAAAATATGTATATAATAAATGAGCTAGTTAACCTTCCCGCAGGCCCAGTTGGCGCTTGGCCTCCCCTACGGCGGAGAAGAGGTCGAGTTTGATGCGCGTCTCAGCAGACAGGGATCTCTCCAGGTGCAACGCGCGCTCCTTCAACGTGGACATGGCCGCATGCCACACCTCGGGGCTGTTCTCCCGGCACTTGGCTTCCAGAGTGCACACCTTCATCAATCAAACATAACAGTTACTTGTCAAAACAATATAGATAATAATTTAGTACTAAGTACAAAGTCAGGATGTTTCAAACAGAGAGTACAAAAACTGTGTGTAATATAAATATCTAATAAGATAAAATATAAACAAAATACCTAGACAATAAATGTGGTGAGGAATCAGAAATAAAGTTTTTTTTATATAACTAGGGGACTACTGAAACAGTGGCGGCTCGTGACTTTTGGGTGTGCTAGGGTGCTAATATTAAAAAAATGGCATCATGGATGTTGTCGTATGCGAAAAATAATTTTTATTTTTTTTCAAAAATTGGTGTTTTGTATGAAGATTTTTCAGGAAATCGGTGTGGCGCACCGCCAAACTAAAACTTTCTGAAATTTTTCATACAAAAAACTGATTTTCAAAAAAAAAAAAATTTTCGGCTACAACAACATCAATAATGCCTTTTTTTTAATATCAGCACTCTAGCACACCCAAAAGTCACGAGCCGCCACTGCATTGGAATAAGATAATAATGGATCTTTTACATTATATTCATTTTTATACAGGGTGTCCGGGGGTAAAGTGCATTAACTTCGGGAGGTGATTCTAATGGTAGGAGTAAAAAAGATTAATAACTTTTTCTGAAATTCCAACATTTTTTTTCCCATACAAAAAGACGTATCTACTAAAAATCCTTAGTGTGAGGTACGATTTTAATTTACTGAGAGCCTGCCGGGCACAATAAGGAACTCTAGTGAAAAATATTATGGCTTTAAAAAAATATGTTCATATAGACCAGTGATTCCCAAAGTGGTCCAGGTGAACCCCCAGGGGTCCACGGGAGACTCGACGGGGGTCTACGTTGGCGTGATAAAAAAATGGGGGTCCACAAGTTGTATGTGGGGGTCCACGAAAATTTATCTGGTTTCGATAGTAAAGAATAAAAATGTTGGCTTGGCTTTACCTATCAATGTAGGCAGATAACATCTACACTACTAAAAAAAAATTAAGGAAGCAAAAAAGTCTAAATTTTGCGGTGATTTTTGACAGGCTCTATTTCGGTGAAAAATGGTCGCATTGAGACTTTAAAAAAAGCATTTTGAAGCTTTAACTACATTTGGAGCTACGGTTCTCATGTAATCCTAAAAGATAGTGCGAAAAAATAATTTTGCAAATCTTTTGGTCTACGGGATTGATATTTTTTTTCAGTTAGGCCGGCTTATGGATCAGATAGCCTTAATATTTAGCAATAATTTCCTTTTTCTAAAACCTCCCTTAATTTTTTTGAGGAGTGTATTTTAAGAAGGTCAGCGACTGTTACTTGTAAAAACTTGCATATTCGATATTTAATTCTATTAAGGTGGGAAATACAGGACACAGGACTAGGTTTTTTTTAATGATTTTCATGATTTTTTGGCATGGAAGAAATGTGTATCATTTATTGACTCTGTGAGATCATTTTATACACCTACTTACGAAAATATTGTGAATTTTTCGAAGCATTTCCTCAGAAAATATGAAAATTATCAGCAGCTATGCATCGAATGTCACCATCAGACGTAGCTTTTGTGTGCATTTTGGGTGCCATGATTTTCACCTTAAATCAATAGGGTTTTAAATTTAATTTAAGAAAATGACGTGTCTCTTCGATGTAAACCTTACTTTTCCCAAAAAAAAGGAAATTAATTTTTTTACAGGTGTGTAAACAGGAAACATTGATTCTTTGCAAATTTTTACGTTTTTTGCAATTAAAAAATTCTTTTGACAATGATATTGCTACGAATTTAGGTTCACATAGATAGAGCATAATTATATAAATAAGGTATTTGCAAATTTTTAAAATGTTTGGTTAAAAACTTTCTGAGCACACAAATTTAAAAAAAGTCGTTTGGAGAAAATGCGTTTCAAGTTTACCACGCGGTTCGGCACAAACACCCTCATAACACCGGAACGAATTGAAATTTTTATTTAAAACTTTAGGAACATATTCAATAGTTATACTAACATTTATAGAATAAAACAATAAAAACATTTTTTGTGTCATTTACATGTATTTCCCCCCTAAGTCTGTAATCATATTATTTTAATAAATAGAACACAAGAAAAAATACTATTTTTCTTTTTATTTATACCACTCCAGGGTTGGAACCAGGGGCGTAAAACTTGGCTTTAACCTTGAAACTGACAGGAGTGAACCAAATTCTTATAGATAAAGCTGAATTTTATTATAGATAGGTCTAACTTTAAACGTCAAATTGCGTCATGCGATTATCAAACGAATTTGAATTTGTGTTGTTGACATCGCCATGGGCATATTTCATTTAAAAATCGTTTACAGGAATTCCAGAGGTAGAAAAATGTTTCAAATGTGTCCGCAATTGATCCAGAAATCAGGTAATTACATGAGACATTAACATTCAGCTTAATTTATCTGTAAATCTATTTGAGGTTAAATGACATATTGATAAAATATTCTTTCAATTTTACTTTAATAAGTATAGGTACGCCTCGTACGTCATACATATGTCTGTTAATGTTATATTATCGTTAACACAAGCTTATGGGTCCGAGTGGTTAATGTTTCACAAATATTGTTTCAGAAAATGTTCCAGACTTTGAATGATTTTGGAGCTTTACGTTAGGAACACCTTATAACATTGTTTGGCAGACCATAACACCGTTAATGGCAGGTAAAATTAATAATGCTACTAATTTATATGTTCATATGAACAGAAATGAGAATACTTTTCCCTTGTGATAAACAAAGTATGTCCATCACAAGGGAAAAATACTTTATATTCTGTTCACAAACTTTGTTTAATGTGATATATTTTTTTCAGAACACATGATGCGGTTTTTACCGTGAGATGGCTGAAATGGGTCCCCGATGAAGGTATAGGTACTCTACTCTGTTTAATTTCGGTTGAAAGGAAATTTAGAATATGTAGATTTTTTATTTCATTCTACAAGAACTGTACGGTGACTGCTGGAAAGGAAAAATGGCTAAAACGCTATATAAATGTGACATTGAAGATGAACGTATATAAACAAACAATACAGCTATTGTTTATGTTGATCTTTAATGTCACAGCTGTATGACGCTTTAGCCATGTTTCCTTTCCATTCCTTTGTCGATATTCTTTTTCAAACCATTTTTCAATTCATCGAATTCACCGAACCAGTGTTTTTATGTGCTATTATCGATTGTCTTTCTGAAAATAAAAAGAATTTAAACATGTACCCCCGAGTTATCATTTTTCAAGCAGAAAAATGTAAATTCGTCGTAGAAAACCAATCATTATTTGAAAATGTTTTCCTTTTATAAGGAGTTCATATTTCAAGTATTTTACAAACGCTTGAATTTTTGATTTCCTCAGGATAACAGGTTTCCATCTGACAAAGCTCCTTGCTGAGGAAATGAGCTTTAAAAATTATGTAAAGCTCATTCCCTCAGGCTTTGTCAGATGGAAGGTTGTTTTCTTGGGGAAACTAAAACATTTTTCTGCTTTCAAGCATTTTTATTTTTAAATAATTTATTTGGCTAATGAATTAATAAAGTAGGTCCAATGCGATTATATTGTCTATGGTGGCAAATGGCCTTGAACTTCCTCTATGTTATTAAGACAATAGTCTTTGGTGGACCATTTTATTTTTGGTTAAGTTGGTGACAGTGATGACGAAATTTCTAGTATGGAGAAGGCCCGAAGATATCGATCTAGGGATTGGTTTATTTATGGTTGGAACTAGCTGCGATGCAATTTTCCATGGTTAGATCTAATCTTCAAATTTTTTGACGAGTTTTGGGAATGTGGTAGAAATGTATTAGCCCCCTGCTAATACATTTCTACCACATTCCCAAAACTCGTCAAAAAATTTGAAGATTAGATCTAACCATGGAAAATTGGTAAATTTTTGAAAGGGGTCTACGAGAAAAATAAGTTTGGGAACCTTTGACATAGATCAATGAACGCTGATTCTGAATATATAAGTTTTATTTCATAATATTAAACGTAGAGTTCTTAAAAAATTATTAAAAAGTGCATTTTTAAACCTCTGGTCAAAACACACTGTAAAGTTGGTATTACTGAATGGTTAGTGCTGACGTCACGCGTCACCAGTCATTGTATTGAAACTTTGATTACCTAGGTATGACACAAGCCATCAGTATTAACAACATTTCATGTTATTCGTTATTTCATACTGTTTATAGAGATTTAGTTGTTGTGTTTATTGAAACAATATTTAAGCCTAAATAATTCAGTATCAAAAATAGAGGTATCTCTAGTAGTTTATCTCTATTATTTAAAATATTGAAAAACTTTAAACTGTACAAAAAATTGTATAATATTTTACATCAAAATGCTACCTAGAGACGGGCAAAGCGGCTCAGTTGAACAAGAATGAAAAGATCCGGTTCAGTGAATCGGCTCAATTGAAAGAATGAATTAAGCTACGGACACACTTGCTCATTAGAAGCCAAAGAGCATGCTACCTAGTAGCAATTGCTATCCGCTCACTTGTTCACAAAGATCCGCGAACCGCGAGCAAGTGTGTCCGTAGCTTTGAAGATCGGTCTTTCAGAATCGGATCTTACGGATCCGTATGAAGATCCGGGTCACTGAGCCGACTCGTTCGCGAACGACTCACTTCTCTATGAACTTCGAATTCAAAATGGCCGTCGTCGATCAGCTGGTAGGCGCTGTATCGCCTGTGTCTTATTTGCCTACAATTTTTGCAGTGTGCAGGTGATGCTCCGTTAGAGATAGTTTTGATTTTAAAAGCTAAAAAAATAATAATTTCAAACAATTTCTATACCACTCTCCCGTAATAAAATTGTAAAATATAATAACATAATAAATATAACATAATAAATAAATAATTCCACCTAAATAATGTTTTAACTGATCGAATAGTACCATACTTTCTTCCGTATAACTGTCATACAAAATGAACACGTGTTGAAAAACTTTTCAGGAGTGATGACGCACACGTGCGGTGTTTTTCAGGGATCTTGAAAAATTAAAACTTTGAAAATTATTTTAACTATTAACCGCTGGGACGCCGGAGACGCGCCGGCGCGCGCGTCATATGCGCATGCGCGAGAAAATAATTCAAATATTTGAATAATACATCCGACAAAAAACTTTTGGTCCACGATTTTGGCCCTTCTATGTACACAATTTGTATGGAGAACAGTGTCAGAATCGCTTGCGCTGTCATTACTCTCGGAGACGCTACAAGTTTCATTCACCTAGTCACCCTGGAATATTTTAAAAACGATTTCTTCTATGACAATCGGCTGTCAGAATTTGTCGCGAATTTAACGGTCGCAATTAATGGGTGTATCGCGAATAAAACGATCATAAAACCTATTAATTTACGTAATAAATGCAAGTAATGTGGTTTTAGTAGATAGCTTATTGTGTTGTGAACGTGTTTCAGTTAATAAAATATACAATAGCTCAAAATTTATCAACAAAACATTCAATTCAAAATTCAAAGTGGTGGTTTTTTAGTGTTTTTTTGCGAAGTTCCGCGAATTTCCGCTAAATGTCACGGCATGTGACCGGTTAAAACAAACTCAAAAAAAAAAAAATGCAATTATTTAAGTCAGAAGGTCATTATTCAAAAAAAAAATGGACTGGAGTTCAATGCAACATTGCATGGTTGTGATCAGGGTTGCCAGGTGTTCGGTATTCTACCGAACCGTTCGGTATTTTTGAACCGTATTCGGTATGACAAAAATACCGAAGTATGAGCGGTTCGGTATTTTTTTCTGATCAATTTTTCTCCCTAATAAACGATTCAACTGTCAGATTTGACGCAATTGGCAATCGATGTTGCGTAGCATCCTTACTTAGTTTGTGCGATGTTGCCGCTTCGTGCACGCGCTCACTGTTTTCACTGTTGTTTGGATTAGTGTTACACATCAGGTGACTACGTACTTGCATAAATGTGATTTTTGGAATAATTTGACTGCTTACATTGTTTCAAAGTCCGACAACCCCCCCCCCCCGTATGTTTTGACGGCCGGCGTGGTCTAGCGGTAAGGCTCTAGACTCATAACCTGAAGGTCATGGGATCGAATCCCGGCGGGAACAAATAAATTTTATTTGAATAATTTGTGTTATTTACAATTAATTCATTTAAAAATAATGTATAGTATATTTGCGGCACGTTTCAGAGTGGAAGATACTCCCAGTATCGCCCTGGTGTAAGACCACCATTCAGAATTGAAACGTTGCTTGAAATGGCGTTAGCCGTGTTTGATGACCAGATCTGAAAAGCCAGGTACTTCCCCACCTTCCTCTTCCCCTCCCCACTATCTTCAGCCTCACAACATACCCCAATTGGGTATGCCAGAGTCTCACTGGCTCCAGACGGAAGCAGCTGAGACTCGTGTGAGGTATTACTATAAAAAAATTAAAAAAATGTATGTAGATATTTCACACATGTATTTTAAAATGTATTATGTTTCAGGCTAATAGTTATTACTATAATAATTGTTACCCTTTGTGCTATGCATAAAAAATGTTGTCTTAAAAACATTAGTTTATCAATTAAAAAAATAATAATTAATATTAGACGACTTAAAGTATTTTCACCAAAAAAATGTAGACATAATTTGTCTCGACGCCACCTAGTGGGAGATTTAGCACTTACAATGCCTTTCCCAAATAAAAATAAAGTTGGTAGTTTGCAGGTGGAAAAATGTAATAAGCAGTAATTGTTGAATGGAACACTATATATTGAATTGTGTGGCGGGTAGGAGATAAGCCGACGTAGCTCAGTGGTTAAAGAGCAGTTGACCAGATATCAGAAGGAAGCGAGTTTGAGTCCCGTTGGCGGCATGTATCTTTACTCGGGAGATTTTTTCAATGTAGATGAGTGTTTCAGGCTAATAATTATTACTTATAATAATTGTTAGATATTTCACTTTGAAAAAAAAAAAATTAAAGCAGGTAAATATATTGATTTTTGAAAATATGAATTAGCCATTTCGTAGACGCATTCTCATGTATAGAGAATAAGAATTTTAAAAAAAAAACACATAATATGGGGTAGATAATTTCTATTTGTGAAAACACTCATCAAATAATGAATAATGGAGGCGTATAAAAGCAAAACTGCCACTATTTACCGATGCAAAATGTTCAGCATTTAAAAAAAGGTTTGCGTATTTCCCTTAAACTTTTTTTGTTTTTTTAAATTGCAAGCTAAATGCCCGGGCTACCGGCAACATTAAAAAAAAAAAAAAAAATGGATGTTTTTTTTTAGATTCACATTTTCAAATCAATAATTTTTAGATATGTTTCAGCTCCAAAAACAAACATATTTTAAATATTGGAGGTTTTGGAGTTCAACCATAACAGCGGCCATATTGGATTTGCACGTGATTGGTACATTTCGAGGTGATGCTTTTGGAATTTTGGTATTATTCAGAATTTATTGAACCTCACCAAAAGAGGAAAAGAGACAGTTTTGCATCATTTTAAAAGTAGTTTTTCAATGGCTTAGGCTAGGTTTACACTCGTAAGTAAAATTTACGACTTAACGTAAGTTTTTGACATGTTAGGGAACGTACCCACGTGACCAACTTTTTGCAATTTTTAACCCCCTCCCCCCCCGGTGACCAAAAACCTAAGCCCGCCGCCGCTCATTTGTACCAAACATGACATTTTGAAGACCCCCCCCCCCCTAAACGTGTCACGTAGTATGGGTACGTTCCCTCACCTCCCGGAACTTTTACATATTTTTATTTTTGATAATATGTTTTACATGGTATTTACATGATAATTTTACATCTCAGGTTTTTTTTACTACCCTTCCATTTAAAGCATTTGCTTTGTGTATGGAAGGGGAGTGTACATAAATGTTATTAGTTAGTACTTAAATAATTCATTGCACATACATATATGTGAGCTGCAGTATTTATTTTGATAATAGGGTGTATTTAAAAAAAGAAAGAATGTTATGGAAAACTAAGGATATTTGTAAGATTAATTATGTGACAGTAGTTTTTTTCTTAACCCCTCCGAATTTTCGAGAATATTAGCTTTTGGTGTCTTAAACGAAATGACATTTTACGAAAACTTTTAGTTATAACTGTTTCACAATTAAAGCACTATAAATGAAACATTTCTGAACGTAGCCGAATAGTAAAAACTGTTTTAGACAGGTTACAAAATAAGCTTTCGAATTATTATATTACAAATAAATATTAACATTTGTAAATATTAAAATTTAGAATGCAAACATTAAAAAAATGTGAAAATGACTCACGTGATGTTTTTATGTGAAAACGGAACTAAAATCACAGATTATGCAAACAACAATACGTATTCTATTGTATAAATGTGTAATAAACACTTTTGTCACCTCACTTTTTTATCATTTCATATAAAAATATTTAATAGAAATTAACAATGTCGGGCGCCCTCAGAAAATTTGGCGGGATAAATTAAGTGTCAGACTGCGCGTCTGACAGAATGTTCTTTTTATGTATTTCTATGGACAACTTGAATAGAGATGTGCAGCATGATTCACTATCGACCTTTCACTTTTTATTTTACGGATGTAACTAAAACAATAACGGAGTTATAACTGTTTCTATGGAGACACACGCGCTGACGTGTAAACACGCTTATTGTACTTGACTGCTGTCGTATTTTTAACGCATATATCTGCTTACGTTGCTGAGGGGTTAAGAATATTTTTAAAATGTCTCTTGACAGAGAGCAGTATTCGGGTTTTATCATTAATGCTTCTGATTTCTTCTGGTAGACGATTGAAAAAAGTTCTTCCCTGGTAAGTGTAATGATGCTGTGCAAAAGACGTATTTAGTTTTGGGCATAGAAAAACATGTCTAAGTCGAGTTCTGTTTTCATTTAAAAATGGATATTTATCTTTTTCTTTTACAATTTGAATTGATGAATTTTTAATATATAAATCTTTAAATGTGGGTACTTGAAATTCTTCAAACAGGCATTCTGTTGGGTAGTCCAAGGATTTTTTTAATATAATTTTAATAATTGTTCTTTGTATAATTTCTATTGGAAGAAGGTTACATTTATATACGGATCCCCAACTGATAATAGCGTATTGTAAAGTGGATTGAACTAAGGCATAGTAGATTAAATATAGATTTTTTTATCGACAGAAAATTTCTAATTCTTAAAAATATATATATATTAATTTTCTGATTTTGCTTACTACTTGACATACGTATTTGTTCCTTCCATTTCAGATTTTTATCGATAATTACTCCAAGATATTTAATTTTATTTGTTGTTTTTAATATTGTACAGTTTGATTTGCAATAATTTTGGTTACGAATTTTAGTATTTTCGTGTATGACAATGTTAAAATTTTTGGGAGCATCGTTTGGATGGATTGCAAATGGAATTACAAATGTCTTTTCACTATTTAGTGATAGTAAATTAGTGTTGAAAAAATTCTTAAGCTTGTTGATGTCTTCTGTGGCCTTTAATTCCACATTTTCCCAAGTATTTTCATTTATTATTAATACTGTATCGTCGGCGTATGATGTAATTTGACCATGTAAATGTTGAAAAAAAATATCGTTAACATACATGATAAAAAGAATTGGTCCAAGCACTGTACCTTGGGGGATTCCAAAGCTTGAAATCTCTTGATCTCTATTAACACGATTGATTTTTACCACTTGAGGGCGGTTTTTTGAAGTAGTTGGTGATCCATTTAATCGCGTTGCCTTTTATGCCAATATTATTTCATTTTTTTAATAGCATCTCATGGGATATGCTGTCGAATGCCTTTCTGGGGTCAATAAATATACTCGCACATTTTTTACCTTTATCTAATGATTCATAAATGTAAGAAGTTGCGTTAGCAATGGCATCTTGTGTGCTGAGTGATTTAATAAAACCAAATTGTTTTTTGTGTAGTATTTTATTATTATCTAGGAAATTTACCAACTGTTTTTTTACTATTTTTTCAAAGATCTTTCCTATGTTAGAAATTAGACAGATTGGGCGATAATTCGTTACTTGGTGTGGATCACCAGATTTGTAAATAGGTGAGATTGTGTTTTTGTAGTTCATTGGAAATATTCCTTTTGTTAATTAAATCGATTAAGAAATTAAGAAAAACTTGAAAAATAACTCACTCCCACGATGTAGATGACAAAAAAATAACTCACTAATCAAAGGGTTAAATGAGTGATGGGTTTTATTAAGTAAGGTTTCATAGATTTTAACATGTGTGTCGTAATAGAATCAAAACCGGGGGACGAGCCTCCTTTCATATTTTCTATTATTTTTAAGATTTCACTTTCTGTTATGTATTTCAAATGTTGAAAGTATATTACGTTTCTGTAAATTTTTATTTTTATGGTATTCCGGGTTAGAAGGCTTATGCAAAGAAGGAATTAAATATGTTTGCACATTGTTTAGGCTGTATATTGGCATCTATAATTTTTTTATCATGTTCGATGTACTTAATGTTAGTGTTTTTTTTGTATTGTCTATGGCCAAATTCACAGTTTTCCACATTTGTTTATGGTTATTTTCTGAAGATAATATTTTATTTTTAAAAAACTCTTCTTTACTTTTTTAAATATAAGATGTTAATTTATTTTTATATTTTTTATAGAAAATATACCTATGCTTTTTCATCATGGGGATTTTTTAAAGTTGTTTTGTAAAGTTTTTCTTTGTTTCTGATAGATATTATAAGTCCTTTGGTAATCCAAGGCTTTAAACATCTTAATTTTGATTTTATGTGTATTGTTATTTCAGTTGTCGAATTTTTAATGTGTTGTGACAGGATATTTTCAAAGTTAGTCGAACATATTTCGGTATCATCACTGTTTAAAACATTGTTCCATTCCTCCTTTTTTAGTTTTTCAGAGAGAATAATCATGTCTATTGTTGATTTTTTGGGTATTAAATTATGTTTTTTATGTTTAATATTATTATAATACAGAAGTAAGCATGAATGATGATCAGTTATGTTAGTTTTCCAAACAATTGATTTTAGTTTGTGAAGATCTTTAATGTTTACGTTTGTTAAAATGTGGTCTAAACAAGATGGAGTATGTTATTTTATTTCTCTAGTATTTTTATTTATGCAAGATATGAAATTTTGTTCAGTCATACAATTGATGTATTCAGTTTTGTTATTATTTTCTATTTTTTCATTAATGTTCAAGTTATCACCCACGACGCATGCATATGCATCCGACTTGTGGTAATTAATGCTCACGGAAGCTATTCGGAAGTTCAACATGTGTAAATGCTCATGCAACCGTTTACATCTGTAAATTTATTTGCGGTAAGATGGCTTCTTGTCAATAACGATCTGGTACTGTCAAATTTACACGATTTTGTTAATAAAGATGAAAAGGCCCAAATAAAGTGTTGAAATAGAATTTGACTTCATTAAACAGTTATCCATACACTTTTGTGACGTCAAAGGCGGAAATTAATAGAGTTCTTTCATTTTATCCGAATGACAGCTATCTGACAGCAACCAACTTCAAATTCAAATACGTAATGTTTAAAACAGAAACACTGGAAATAGAAAGGATTGGACCGATAATTGAATAGAAGGATGCTCATATTCAGAAAACTTAAATAAGTTAAATAAATACTAGTTTTATAGGAAAAAAATCCCACGAAAACAACTGTCTTTTAATTTTTGACATCTCGAAACGGCGCATTTTGGTACTATTTCTTGCGGTAAGTCTCTTAGCTTATCAAACTGATTTTATAAGCTGTAAGAAGGCTGGAAATTCAGGCGGACGCGATTAGACCTGTCAAAAAACTTCCGGAAGAACAAGTTCTGTAACTTACTATAAATTACGTTAAGTGACTTTTGGTGTCCTTTACATTGGTAATTTGGCCATAAAATGCTTACATTAGCGATTTACAGGAAAAAACTTACGAGTGTAAAGCCAGCTTTAGAGGCGTTTTTGCTTTTGGTTTGAAGATTGTATAGTGTAGAGAGTGAAATTTAGATTACTAATCAATCTTTAGGTCGAAATGAACAAAGTGTGGATAGTGGGGGTTTTGCGTTTATACCCCTCATTTGGAGCAAACAGATTAATTTGTGTATTTTGGAAGTATGCTTACAAGACGTGGAAAGGTTAATAAGGAAATTCATATAAGGGTTAATGCAGGAAACTCCATTTGGAGGACTGAACGCGATTGGTTCTAATAAAAAAATTGTCCAAAGCTAGCAGTCCACAATTGAGTGCTGACACCCTGACGTATGGCAGTGATGCATGGAATTGGCAAAGGATAAAAATAGATAATGTAATAGAAATGAGGTCCCTGAGGCATATGCTTGTTAAAACCACGTATGACTGTAGTAAAAATGTGAAGATCCCGAAAGAATGCAATGCTGATGTGCGGCATTCTTCAAGAAAAGTGTGTCTGACCTGTTGCTGCGAGTCCTGCAGGTCCCGTTCCACCCTGGTGACGCGGTCCCGTGCCTGCTGCAACTGCAGGCGCAGCGTGGCCGCCTCCTGCTCCAGCGCCGCCCTGCGCTGGCGGCACGGCTCAGCCCGCCGCCGCTCCTCGGCTAGGCGCCGCTCCACGCCAGCCGCCGCGTTGCGCTCCTCCGCCAGCCGCCGCTCAGCGCTTGCTGCCACCGAGCGCTCCGCCGACCGGGCCGCTGCTAACCTGAGCGACAACTGCTCATTCGCGGTACGGAGTTGGATCACTTCGGTACGGACGGCTCGGAGTTGCTCTTCTACAACAGAGGGAAAAAAAATTTACATAATTGGATTCACCGTGGAAGTTTCAACGCAATCTATCCCATCGCTATACATTTTGGCAGAAAGTAGTGTTTTACTGAAACTTAATGGAGACAACATAGGGGTAGCTGCTGATGGATCACATACGCGACAACCGCAGATCAGGAACATAAAGGACCAGCGAGTAAAACTTACACTTCAAAATGCAACAATATAAAGTGATAAAAAACTTACTCTGTTCACTGAATTTCTGATAAAAGTCATTTTCTTTTTCCTTATGTGAATCCTTCTCTTTGTACGTTTCTCTTCTTTCTTCTTTAGTGAAATCTTTTTCTTTCTTAGACTCCTTTTCTTTGTATGTGTCCTTTTCTCTACTTGTGTCACAACTGGACTCTCTATCTCTCACATCCTTTTCCTTGTGAGAGTATTTTTCTGTTTCTTTTTCCTTACAGGAATCTTTATCTTTATGAGAATCATTGTCTCTTTCTTTCAATGAATCTTTTTCTCTTTGAGATTCCTTATCTTTTTGAGAATCTTTTTCTTTGAGTGCATTTTTATCGTTTTCTCTGTGAAATTCCTTTTCTTTGTCTTTGAGTGCATTTTTTTCTTTGTGAGATTCTTTTTCCTTGTGAGAGTCTTTTTCTTTGTGAGAATCTTTTTCTTTCATACATTCCTTTTCTTTTAGACAATCTTTATCTCTGTTAGATTCTTTTTCTTTATTAGATTCTTTCTCCTTATTTAATTCCTTCTCTCTGTTCGCTTCTTTTTCTTTGTTTAATTCTTTTTCTCTGGCTTCTTTTTCTCTGTTTGCTTCTCTTTCTCTATTGGCTTCTTTTTCTTTGTTTTTATTCTTTCTTTTTTCTTCTCTGGTACTGTTAACATTATCTTTTTTCTCCCATCTTGATTTTGAACCTGAAAATTAAATAAAAAACCAACATTCTTAATCTTGTTCATTAATTACGCTTAAATCGGCCATGCATTATTTTCGTATGTCCTCATTCATTATTTTTCGATACAGGTAAATAAAATGAAGAAAGATACCTTTGGCAGACTTATCAGTACTAATTTCACAATCAGTGTGACTGACTTCAGAACCAGTCTCCTGCTCTGTGTCCCTCTGCCTGTCCCCGGAGTGGTGTCCAATGACCCCATTGGAGTGGGCATGCTTCTGGTTAGGCTGCGAATACGTCTTCTCTTTATCTTTCTCTCTGTGGTTTATCGTAGCAGAGACGTGGTTTTGACTAGACTTGCCCACAGTAGGACTACAACTAGAATGTTCACCGGCTGCAGCCTCCCAACTGTCTTTGTGGTTGAGTGCACCGGGTGATGTGAGATTATTGTGATTTTGATGTGAGGAAGACAGACTTTTGTCAGTGCTCTGCTGCGGATTGCTTTTGCTTTCACACTTTTTACTGTTACTTTTGGAAGAGTTCATGTGGATGGCGTTGCCATTCATATGCTTCTCCGTGAGGGTAACTTCCGTAGTCTTCTCTATGGTTGGCGCAGGACACTTCTCCGCTTCTTTTAATGTAGGCTATAAACAAAATATTTGACATTTGAAATTAAATAATTTACTTAGTTAAGTAATAATGTTAAAGAAATGGATATAGGGAGTATGACCTGATGATGGGCGGGGAGCGCCTGCTGCAGCAGTTGCATGTAGAAGGTATTCTCCTTGGCCACCTCGCGCTGGCGTCGCCGTCGCATGCGGTGCCCAACGAAGGACTTGAGTCCGAAGCCCAGCGTGACCACCGGGTAGCCTATGCAGTGCGCAGCAAACGGGCGACACAGGTCCAGGTGCGCCGGCACGTGGCGCAGGTCGCGCAGCCGCACGCCCGCCTCCACATATACAAACACCGTACACAGGATCAGCGTGGGCAAACACACCCCCTTATCTGAAAATACATCACAGGTTTTTTTTTTAAATATATACATAATATCCTGGTTTGCCCACTCTTACACACGGTCACTAAATGTGGATGAAGAATGAGAGGATATGTTCCATGGTCTAAGTTGTTGAAATGAGATTTTTAAGCAGAGTGGCACGAGTTACAAAGTAGGATTGTGCGAAGTAGGACTGTTGAACCTGTGCTATTCTTCTTAGAAAAGTCAGTTTCATAAAAAGCATACAATGTACTATCAATGAATAACTAACCTGTGTACCAGACATATTGCACCCAAACGTATGTGCTGGCAGCAAAGAAGACCCATTGTACAGGAATAAAGAAGAAACATATCATATCTGACGTCACAGCGATGCAAACGAAGAAGACTGAGAAAGCCTGCAATAGAAGTTAATTCACTATTAATAAATTAGTATCTCATTGAAGAAGACGATAACAATAATAATCTAAATAAAAATATGAAAGAGAACAAGACACAGAAAGAGACAATGGTCGCAACTGGGACTCGAACTCAACTCCTCTAACCTGGAAAATAAAAAAGTTATAAAAGGAGAGTTTTTCTTATAAAATTATATTAAATTAGTATCTATTTATCATGAATTTCAGCTCGAAAAATTACCTAAAACAGCCTGTAATAAAAATTAATTCACTCTTAATAAATTAGGTACCTATCTATTTATCATTAATTTCAGCTCCTTTTGCCAGAAGGTCAAAATATTTCCGCTTTGCAATAAAATCCAAATATATAGAATACTTCTGACCGCATCCGAAAAATAAAAACTGTTTTTGAAAGGTGATGAAATATGCTTTCAAAAACAGTTTTTATTATCTTATATTTAAAAATGAATCGCTGAATGCGTTGCTAAGCGCAAATCTCGAGAGCAGCTGAACCGATTTCGCTAATTCTTTTTTTAGAATATTCCTTGAAGTACGAGGATGGTTCTTACGGAGAGAAAAATTAAGAAATTTGCGCAGAAAATTGGATAATTTCAGAAAACCTAACGACTACCGCACGTTTGACAGTTCGCGTGTTTGAGAATAAGGAACTCCAGTGAAAAATATTATGGCTTTAAAAAAATATGTTCGTACAGACCAATAACCGCTGATTCTGAATATATAAGTTTTATTTCATAATATTAAATGCAAAGTTTTTAAAAAAATATTTAAAAGTGCATTTTTAAACCTCTCGCAAAAACACAGCGTCAAGTTGGCATTACTGAAATGGTTAGTGGTGACGTCACTGCTAACCTGCTAACTATTCACCGAAGTGTATCAAGATGTATTGACACATTTGAAATCTTACGCCACGGAAGACAGGCACGCCATTCAACATTTCGTGTTTTTTGGTTATTTTCATACTGTTAAAGAGATTTAGATAAATAATAGTTATTGTGTTTATTGGAAACATTATTTAGGCTCTCATCAATTAAAATTATGATGGAAAAGGGCTATATTTGAGGTTAAGTAAAGTCGAAAATATAGTCATAAATAGGTCATATTTGACATTTGGTTTACGATACATCGATCGTATTTTCGAATTGTTTTTAGTATCAAGGGCTTTTTATACAAGTTATTACACAATCGTCATGATCAGTGTATTATAAATACCGGTGTTTCTGTATGTGTTATACATAAAACAATGTACAAAGATGGCTTACGATGTCTGTATTTGCAATGAAAAAGATGATTTATTGTTTATATATTGCACTTTGTTAAAATACAAAAACAGTAGCGGTGAGATGTGGACATTTTACCAATGTTTTTCTAATATTAAAAGCAGTTAATCTTGAATAAAAAACGCCTTGTGTTTTCACACAAAAGTCATCGAGTCATGCTATATTCATTCCGCCATTTTAATTCTTTCAAAATCAGGGATGATCTGCCCAAAAAATTATTTCCCTAGATTTCGAAGTGAAATTTCCCTAGAATTTCACATTTACGCAATTACCTACGTAGCCACCTGATTGTGTAACACTAATCCTGTTATATGTTAATTAATATGATTAATTAATTGGGAAGATATCGGAATTTGGTAAATGTACTTATAATACTGTGCTTTTCCAAATAAAACACTTTTTGCTACGTGAAATAATCATTTAAAAGTACGAATACACTCACCACTGAATTCCAAATAAAAAAAAACACTTTGCACAATAAAAATCAACCGCAATCACCGATAAAATGGAACTTAAAAAATAAATTCTTTTTTTTTTCAGAGGTCCCATTTATCTTTTTAGATACATAATATCATTTTGAGTTGTCAGTGTTAAAAATAACATTGCATGTAAGTATATGAACAATAATTAAGATTCATAGGAATTCCAAAAAATATATATGTACGTATACAGGGTGTAACAGGACGTACCCGAGGGATTTTAACCATCGATTCCTGACATTATTTGGAGTAAAAAAATGTAAAAGAAATTTTGGTCTCCGGTATTTTTGATGTTTTTTATTTATTTTTTCTACAAGAATATTAAAAAATGTTAGGTGTTCAACAGTTGGAGGCGGGGTGAGGGGTTGGTCGGTTACTCGGCTGAGTGACCAATGACAGCAAGCGGAAGAAATATTTTTTTGTTTGAATTTGAAGAAAAAAATAAATAATAAATAAAAAATGTCATAAAAAAAACTCACCGGAGACCAATATTTCATTTACAATTATTACTCCAAATATTTTCAGGAATCACTGGTTAAAATCCCTCGGGTACGTTCTGTTACACCCTGTATACACGGTGTCCGGAAACTCGTAGTACAAGCGGAAAACTGGTGAACCTACATCCCATAGAGAACCCAAATAAACATAAATATTTTCAATTTTAGCATTTTTACATTTAAAATTTAAAAAAAAAAAAAAAAAAATTTATTTCGGCTATTTAGGGTTAAAATTTCATCTGATAGGTGGAAATGTCGTAGAACGAAGATGCTACAAAATTTATAAGCTGCCATTAATCTCTTTTCGTGTTCATAGTTTATTTATTTTCATCCCACTAATTTATTCTTCCACCTTTTCTAAAATTTCATTTCTTCTAAGCATTATAATATGGTTAAATTAACGTATTTACTTTGATGTGTACCTACCCGTCATCTTGAAACGGACGGCGGGCAATAATGTACTCTACTTGAAAGATTTTCGGCGATATAACTGGACCAATTCGAACAAGCATTGTGAGAGAAATTATTAGCATAGGTATGTTCTAACTTACATTATGTAATATTTCTTTTTTAATCCAAAAACACTAGGTACATCACAAAAAACGCATTTTAACATGTCATTGGTACATCACAAAAAAACACATATGCGTTGGTATATTCCATTGTAATAACACAATAATTAATCACGTCAAAATATGAAAATAACACAAAATAATTCACAAGCACACTTTGTTTTAAAGTTTAATTACGAAAGGTTTGTTGTAGAAAGATGTCAACGAGCCAAACGCGTGGACAAAACTGTCGATTGCATTTGTAAACAAACAATTTCCGAAACAACAAAATTTAATGGCGGCCATTATAAAGCCCGCCTTCCACTGCGAGCGGAAAAGAGTCTACCTGAGCGGGTAACTAGTCATTGATGAACAGAGTGATTCTGTGATTTCAAGTACTGTTTCTTGTGAGGATGTTTTTTAACGCGTAGGCAATGAAGAAATGTTTGCTTAAAAAAAAAACATGTAATTAAATTTATATTTGTTTTAAACTTTCTTATTTCCGGCAATTTCATCTCGATGATGGTTTTCCAAGCAGCATCCTTTTTGACGACATTGCGACATTCTTTGCTAGTCGTATCCTATAAACACTAAAATTGGCAAGCGGCTTCAATAAACACCTTCATTAATAGCGGAGCGGATTCGTTCGAACCTATTTAACTCGTTTAGTCTGCTTCGCTCGCAACGTTCTTGATAGAAGCACTTGTATGCAGTTAACGTTTGCTAGTCGAGCGGATTCCGAACAGTGGAAGACGGGCTTTAAACGCGGCCATTTTTAATATTCAAGACATTATTCGCTCGCCTGTTCGCGCACGTGTGGATTAACCCTGAGAGAAAGAGATGGTAATTTTGTTTCGGAATTTTTATAGTCCGGTTAAAATAGATATGAACAACATTAAATTTCTGACCATTTTTGAAATGAAGAAGTCTTTAGCACTGTTCTGATTTGAAACTCGATGAAACGAAAAATAGCGACAAGAAAAAGAGACAAACACATTAACACATACATCAATAGAATTTAGCCTGTGAGAGAGTGAGATAGTACAATCGGTCTCCTCTTTGTGCGGTGCTTCTTAGCCCACTCTTGTCTACTTTAGTTTTCTGAAGGTTTCACTCTTACCGCCTGAGACCTCTAATATTTTTGTTAGTAAGTACTACAAACTTTGAAGTACAAATACAAAAAAAAACCTTTTTTCAATAATTAACGTACAACAGAATCACCAACGTTTACATGAATTAATGTGAAGGTTGGTGTTGTTTTTTTGCAACTAAATTAGTGGTATTCAGGTTGATGTTACTACTAAGCTGTAATTTCAAATCGGATTACACTTGCAATATGTTTCTGATTTGAAACTCGATGAAACGAAAAATAGCGACACTAAAAAGAGACAAACACATACATCAATAAGATTTAGCCTGTGAGAGAGTGAGATAGTATAATCGGTCTCCTCTTTGTGCGGTGCTTCTTAGCCCACTCTTGTCTACTTTAGTTTTCTGAAGGTTTCACTCCTACCGCCTGCGACCTCTAATATTTTTGTTAGTAAGTACTACAAACTTTGAAGCACAAATACAAAAAAAAACCTTTTTCTAATAATTAACGTACAACAGAATCACCAACGTTTACATGAATTAATGTGAAGGTTGGTGTTGCTTTTCTGCAACTAAATTAGTGATGTTCAGGTTGATGTTACTACTAAGCTGTAATTTCAAATCGGATTACACTTGCAATATGTTTCTGATTTGAAACTCGATGAAACGAAAAATTGCGACAATAAAAAGAGACAAACACATACATCAATAAGATTTAGCCTGTGAGAGAGTGAGATAGTATAATCGGTCTCCTCTTTGTGCGGTGCTTCTTAGCCCACTCTTGTCTACTTTAGTTTTCTGAAGGTTTCACTCCTACCGCCTGCGACCTCTAATATTTTTGTTAGTAAGTACTACAAACTTTGAAGCACAAATACAAAAAAAACCTTTTTCTAATAATTAACGTACAACAGAATCACCAACGTTTACATGAATTAATGTGAAGGTTGGTGTTGCTTTTTTGCAACTAAATTAGTGATGTTCAGGTTGATGTTACTACTAAGCTGTAATTTCAAATCGGATTACACTTGCAATATGTTTCTGATTTGAAACTCGATGAAACGAAAAATAGCGACACTAAAAAGAGACAAACACATACATCAATAAGATTTAGCCTGTGAGAGAGTGAGATAGTATAATCGGTCTCCTCTTTGTGCGGTGCTTCTTAGCCTCCCCACTCTTGTCTACTTTAGTTTTCTGAAGGTTTCACTCCTACCGCCTGAGACCTCTAATATCTTTGTTAGTAAGTACTACAAACTTTGAAGTACAAATTTAAAAAAAAAAACTTTTTTTAATAATTAACGTACAACAGAATCACTAACGTTTACATTAATTAATGTGAAGGTTGGTGTTGCTTTTTTGCAACTAAATTAGTGATATTCAGGTTGATGTTACTACTCTCTGTAATCTCAAATCGGATTACACTTGCAATATGTTTTATTATTATTTTTCGGGCTAACTTGACCGGACTACCTTTCCCCTCCCTCGTCTCTTCCCGCGCGGCTACCTACAAACTGCGAATATGTACGATCAGCTGTTTAACCGTGGAACGACCAAATATTTTATTTTTAAACTGAATTAAATGATGGGCAATTTCAAAATAATGCTTTAAATCCGGATTTCTTTGTTTGTTTTTCTTTTAAATAGTGTTTATTAGTTAGGTACTATGATCGTCGGTAATAATTTACAAGAATTTGACCAAAACAAAAATCAACTTCTCACTCGATTTACTCGAAAACGAAAGCTCAAATCAAAAAAAGTTATACCACAAAATCGACTCCAAATGTGATGTGGAGTCTCCAGTTTCCCGCTTGTACTACGAGTTTCCGGACACCTTGTATATATATAAATAATACCAGTAATATTGTCATATGTAAGTAATAAAAATTTTGCCAGAGTTCGCAATTTCCCAAGATTTTGTCCTGATTTCCCTTTTCCCTAAAAAATATTTTCTCCCCTAGATCTAGGGAAATTTCCCTAGACATAACATCACTGATTCAAAACTTGAAAGTAAATAAACTATCGGTGGGTGAAGACGTCACACAATCCACCATAGATACGGTGCTTTTCCGGGGGTCTTGAAAAATTAAAACTTTGACAATTATTTTAACTATTAAAACTAACTATAAAAATAAAAATGCAGTTATTTAAGTTTGAAGGTCTTTATTCATTAAAAAAAAAAAAAAAATTGGACTGGAGTTCTCTATTACATTTTGCAAAACAATGATTGTTAAATTAGGATTCTATTTTTGATAATCTTTAAGTTGATAAATTTATTTAAAGTAGGTCCCCTAATAGTTTGAATCGAATCAAGAATTTTAGATATTTTAAATAGGTACCTATGTTAAAAATTGTAAAAGGTGGCACGCGGGCTGTTTAAAAACTGAATAAAAATTAAAATTTTGAATGCAAGCAAAAAAAAGGGTAAATTGTTGAGATCGCTGGCAATGGTTAATACGCACTTTTAAAAAAAATAATCTTTTGATTCACCTTAATTACATTAAAAGACAACTATTTGCATTGGGGGTAGTGGAAAATATTTTTGTGTAACATGGTTTGTGATACAAAAGAAAGTGCCCCTTTATAACGCCTACTCGCGTCAAGGCAAGAAAAACATCCCAGTTTTCAAGTAGTTTAGCGGCTACGCTAGGTTTGTGTAACATGGTTTGTGATTCTGGCGTACAATCTCACAAGACGAAAGCTAATTTTAATTTTACGTAATCGAAATTTAGAATGAAATATTTTCCACTTCCCCCAACGCAAATAGTTTTTAAAAAAAAAGTGCATATTAACCGTTGCCAGCGATCCCCAAAAATTAATAAAAAAAAGTTTTAAAAATGGCTCACCTTGCAGTTTTTTCTAACTTAAATTACAGGGCGAAAAAAATAAAAAGATATGCATATGTTGTTAGGCAAATATATCAAAAGTTACTGTCACAACACATTTTTTTTGTCTTTTCGTGGAAAAATAATTATTAAAAAATTCCCCAAGTTTTATAATTTTTTTTCAAATTGCGGTTGGAAACTTTGGTTTCATAAAGGTATACAATTTTACTATTTCGTGGTTAACTTTTCGATTTGAATATAAAACATTGTGTTTTCTCTTTCTAACACCGTTTAGATCATATTTCCACTCATGAAATTATTATTTGAGCTTGAATTCCCTCATCATACACAAGAGCCTCGACTCTTTATGGAGAGGAAAAGTTATTACTATTTTTGTTTATAACACTGCAACACATGTAAAAATAATCTGTATATTTATTTAAAAAAGACATTAAATCTAAAAAAATATTGTCAAAATTATAGAAAGAAGTCGTAATATGAGTTGTGATATTGATAAGACATTTATAAGCTGTTCTGCCATTTTATAAATTAATATCATAATGTTTAAGATAATAGAGAAATCGTGTGGTAATGAACGGGTTGACAATATCATGCTTGACCGATTTCTGCGTGTGGGGTAGTCTCAACCAAAGCCAACTTACAGTCAGGTCGGCCAAAGCTTTTGTGTCTAACAGACTCCTCAACCTTCTTATATGAATGTTTAAAAATTTGGGATATTTAAAATAATGCATACACAATCTAAGAGATTTAAGACGTGCAACTAGCGAAGATTTTAAGACACCTCAAAACACAATTATTATTATTAAGTAAAACTACAGCATTAAATGCATGAGCAATGTCAAATTAACTGAAATTCGGTCAACTGTTAATTCAATCAATATGTACAATCACGCCTTCCCTCGAAGCGTGATGGCCATTCCCTTTTACATGTCCCACGCCGGTCTGCACAGTGCAGATCGGTGTTGCATGGGGATATAGGATTGGGATGCATGTGACAAGTGAAAGCATCTATTTTCTTAGAGAATATATGCATTGTAAGTTGTCCAAATGTCTTTGCATTGCTTACATGGGGCCAGTGTGTCCCTACGGGCTTCAAGAAGGAAATTGATTATAACTTAAACCTCTAAGATATATTAAATGAAGACTTATACGTACCAAACCCTGATATTTAAACGAATCATATACGGATCTGAGCAGCATCCAGAAGGGCCAGAGGAATTCAAATCTGAACTCCAAAATAAAATCAGCAAGGATAACCATTGCCCACAACAGTAAAAATTTCAGGTACAAAAGGGTGCTGTAAAAAAACAAACGTTTTGATAAATAAGAACGTCATTTAACGGTATTTAGAAGCAAGTTTTTGAAGTTAAAGTAAAGGTTTATATAGTTTTGGTGCTGTAAATACATAATTTTAACAAATTGGCGGCAAAAGGTAATGTTCTGTAAAGCTAGCGGGTACAGCAGATGGTCCAAAATAACTCTCCTTGGGTCACTTGCAGTTGTCAACTTGAAAATCTCCGAGTTGACGCAGTGGCAGTTAATAAAAACAAAGTAGTGTTCACTCATATTTATTATATTTATTTGTAATATCCTCGCGGTAAAATAATCGACTTTTATGTATACCTTCCGTATATTCCTTCGGTGATCTTGTTGCGCTTTATCGGCCTCCTCATTTTGCCGCACTCGGCATTTCGCCTCTTCATATTTTATGGCACTTATAATCGATCAAATACAATCGTTGGTGCCGTTAATTCTTATTTAAAAATAAACATTTAAAACAATTTCCCTATTCACGCAAAATGTCTTTTGTTGTCAACCTAGCCTAGTGTCACGTCAGATTTAGTGAGAAGGCCGATCATAATTTTGTCTGAAGTCACGGATTATGTGTTACCATTGTAATAAATACAGTACCATACCAAAAGTAATATCACTATTTTAGACCAATGAGAGACTTTGAAAACCAACTGCTCTCTTCGTGAGTAAGTACTCACTTATTAGTCATCTAAAAACGAACAATCCTTCAATTGTAGTTTTTCGTCAATTTTGTGCTGACCCATGAGGTTGTGATTAGTGTTTTTGTGGATTAATATTGCAATAAATAGATGAAATTACCATATTTTTTAATCTTGGTCTCTCGTAAATCAAAATTGTGCAAAAATTCTTTATAATTTTCTGTTCGTCTATAATTACAAAAACGTTCAACGACATCTTGACACTTGGTGAATTTTCATTGTAGTAGGTAAAGCTGACGTTCGCTTTCTGGTTCTAAATTTATAGAACTAGATAACTAATTTGATTTGCTAAAAGTACACCTTTAATCTACAAATTTTATAATAATCAGAAATATGGTGAAGAAAAAGAGACAGTCTGAGCCAGGAGACGACTGTGGCGAGTCTACCGAATCCTGCGAAGAAAATGTTGCGCCAGCATGCCCACATATAAATAAGTCTTTCGAACTTACTGCATTAAAAAAGAGGATCAAAGCGTCCGGAATCGCCACTGAGTGTTCGGATTGCTCCAAAACACCTAAAGAAATTACTTTGAAGTTAGATATGCTGGACTCCAACACCACAGCTGACAATTCTATTTTAGATAACGAACCAGAACCATTATGGATGTGCTTACGGTGTGGTTCTCAATTATGTGGACGGTTCAAGAACGAGCATGCCTTGAAACATTACAAAACCCCGCGTTCCGATACTCACGCCCTCGTTGTCAATATGACAACTTGGGAGGTATACTGCTACCAGTGCGATTCCTCCGTTCCTCATTCTAGTACTAAAAAGCTTCATGAGCTCATGGAATACTTGAAAAAACAACTGCCGGCTACCCCCAAATCAAATCACATAGAAGACAAGCAAACTGAAAGTACTGAAACATCGCAACTGGTAACCTTGTATGATAAGAATTCACTGGCGAGTACATCTTATGTGGTAGAGAAGGGAAAGGAGAATGGAGCTACACAAAGGGTACGGGGACTTTCCAACCTCGGAAACACATGCTTCTTTAACTCTGTACTGCAATGCCTCGTGCAAACTCCTTATCTCACCTCAGTGCTCAAAGAGATGTCAGAAGCTGGAGAAAGGTTCCTGCTGCCGGGGGGGAAGTGTAAGATGCCTGTGACGGAGCGTGAGAAAGGGGAGGAAGAGGATGTGAAGGAGAGGGAGCTAGATTTGCCCCCCATTGCCGGGGAGCTGCAGAAGTGGGGGCCCTTAGCTGAAACTCTAGCTAACACACTTCAGGATCTTCAAAATCCTGGTATGAGACTTGCGAATGAATTGCACAATCATTGTTAATTAGATAGGGTTTTTGTTCATTCTAGTAATGTTTTTTTCCATACTGATTGTCCTTAAATGTTATCAAGGTGTATTATTTGTTTTGTAGGAAAATCAGATGTGTTTAATCCGAATCAACTATTCCGAAGCTTTGTGAGCAAGCACCATCAGTTTGGAACTGGGGAGCAACACGACAGCCATGAACTACTTCGTCACCTTTTGGAAGCTGTTAGGTACATGATTCAACTATAATCTTTGAAATTGCCTAACTGGTTATTTAAACATTTGTATTTGTTATAATGTTCCTAACCACAAGTTAACCACTTAATTTTTTTATATTAATTCAAACAAAATAACATATTTACCCAATTATTAGAAGTTCCCACTTTGTCGTATAAGATTACACGAAAATAAGGTACTCAGGTCATAATATTATGATAAAATGGGGTCAGGCATCTTTCTGACATTTAAAGCATGGTATTCACTACACGCACCCGGACTCGACCACGAACCAATCCGCTTCTTGTGCAAACACTGTACGAACCCTCAATCGTTCACTGCTCATTCGTTCACCGGCTATGCTGTGCATCGGACCATGCCTCCGTTGTCAACAAAAGCAAAAGTTGTTCATACAGTCAGTACAATTATTCTACAATACGAAAAAAAGAAGAAAAAACATATCTGGGTAAGAGTGGCTAAGGGACCAATATACGCTGGCACATTTATTGAATTATCACGCAAACAACAATCGTGCAAACAACCCGACTTTCTTAATTACCATGTATCAATAGGATGGACCCTGCTAAGGGGGGTAGGAGTTATGTAAACCTAAAATTCAGTTGTGTTAATGTCTCCTCAGTTGCCTGGCAAAATTATAAAAAAGTGTTAGAAAATTCGGGCACCCGTAATTTCGAGGTGACAATAATATAAACAAATAAACGAAGCAATATAATATTAGATTAAATGGACAGGCATAGAGTTAGAGCACTGGAGCGCCCGGAGAGCCGGGGTGGTTTTTAAGAAAATATGCGAGAAGGGATCAAATAATGGGCTTGACTAAAGGAAACAACGGTTGGACGGCCAAACCTTTTGACACAGTGGAGTGCAGGTCGGGTGTGAGTGTGGATATTCATTCGACCAGACCAGACCACATACCTGACCCAGACCCAAGCTGAACATGTGGGCCACTTCCATATGAGCAGATGAGTCAGTGTACCAGTGCAAACGCAACGATCCAATTGATGGATGGGTTACATGAATGGCATGTACATATGTATTGTCGGTCCAATGCCAGTCGCGAATCTGATTTTTGCCAGTTTTGAGTTAAATATACAAAAAAAATTCATTTTAAATGGAGCTTCCCGCAATTTATTTTTTATTATATATAAACTACAGATTAATTTAAGCTGGTTTTGTAAAAATATAATTCGATTTATGATATCAATTCTAAACTTCAAACCTCAATATCTCCAAATGATTATTTTGTGGGTTCGCGACTTTGGCATTTACCTGATGATATAACAGTACCTACAATGGTTTTTGTTTCAGACTGCTATCTTCCTATTTTAGTACTTTCAGTAATATTTTACTTAATGACGTAACTACTCGGTAGAGTCATTATTATCATATGAAGATTTATATATCCGTCCATTTATATATCTGTCAAGGTTTAACTGGATTATACATGTATTCCCAATTGCTCACAACCATCTTAGTAGTAATTAATTTTGGTAGAACTAGAAAATCAACCTTTTGGATAACTAACTATCTTCTATATCTCTATTATAAGAAACAAAGCAAATAACACATAAATTCTTTTTATGTATTTTAGGAGTGAAGATTTACGTCGCTACCAGTCTATAGTTCTCCAAAAACTAGATTTGGACTCCAAGGAGAAGAGATCAGACCTGGACCTTGAGAAGAAACAGAAAGTCAAGTTCTACGGACAACAGGCCTCCGACACCATGCTACGACCAGAACAGGTTAAATTCCTTTTTTATTATTTCTCTCGGTATAGTATTCGAGGATTCTTTGGGTGACAAAGCACGCCAAAGACAAATCAATACCTTTATCAGCCTAACCAAACCTGGACTGACCTACTGAACCTATTAGCGCCAAAAACAAAGGAACAAATCATTACGTACCTTCAAATGCTCTCACCAATCTAATCTAACTAACCTAAATGATTTAAAAAAATAAATTGTGTTAACACTTTCTTAATACTGCTTGCTTTAGGGAAGAGTGGCTATGGACCAATTTTAATGATGTCATTGTATCTGCTCATAAAATCGATTTGTCAAAATATCAAATAGAACAAGTACTTGGCCACTATCTAACTAATTAACAATTGCAGTAAATTAGATTAAATGAAACCCATTAACTTTGTGGACACCTTTTTTTACTACTACATAATATATGTACGCGATTGATAATTTTAATGAATGTATACAAAGTAAAAAAGAGATTTATACAGAAGTTAAGAGGACATAACCAGCAAATCCAAATTCCGATTCCGACTTTAGTGCTCACATATCAGCGCTCGCGAGCGGACGTTTTTGGAAATAGATTTCGTTCCGCCGCAAGCCGGGTTTCATGTACCTGCTAGCTTACGCGGAGCTAGGGCTGCAGTATGGTTCAGACTTCAATCTTCATCAATGATACAGGCAGCTGCCTAGTATGGTGACCTAATGTATCTGCTCAAGTAAATCAATGGATCATGTAACACATACTTATAAATAAATAAAATAAATAAATGTTGAATTCTCGCTTCCAGAATTTTAATTAGTAATAGTTATTTGTAATTTGTATATCGAAGTGCATAAACATAAATAGATACAAGTGAAATGCGTAAAAACTGTAGGTATAAAGTAGATACCTACATACATGCATAAACAATTTGTTATATTTTTTTTAATATTTTGCTTTTTTGTTTTTAAATTGTATTTTACGGCCATTAGAGTGGAAGATACTCACAGTATTGCCCTGGTGTAAGATCACCATTCAGAATTGAAACGTTGCTTGAAATGGCTTTAGCCGTGTTTAGCGACCAGATCTGAATAGCCAGGTACCTCCCCACCTTCCTCTTCTCTATCTCCTTCCCCTCCCCAATAACTCACAACAAACCCCAATTGGGGATGCCATAGTTTCACTGGCTCCAGACGGGAGCAGTTAGGACTCTTATGCAGTATTCATGAAAAAAACGAGTAATATTCAGATGGATTGTAAAAAATGTCCCATTTTGAAATATTTATTTGTGTGCACGATTTTTTATGTTATATTTATGTGCATACCCACAAGTGACCCAAATGCTCGTCTGGAGCCAGTGAGACTGACATGACTATGGCGTATATTGTGACGCTGAAGGTGGTGGGGAGGGGAAGGAGATGGGGAAAAGGAAGGCGAGGAATTACCTGGTTATTCAGATCTGGTCACCAAACACGGTCAAAGCCATTTCTAGCAACGTTTCAATTCTGAATGGTGGTCTTCCAACAGGGCGATACTGAAAGTATCTTCCACTCTGGAACGTGACGCAAAAATATTATTTTTAAATGAAATAATTGTGAAATAACCCAAATTAGTAAAATAAAATTTATTTGCCCACGCTGGGATTCGATCCCACGACCTTTGGATTGCGAGTCAAGAGCCTTACCCCTTGACCACGCCGGCCGTCAATAGGTCAGTAATTTGGAAGGTGGATATGGGTACCGCCGCCCCGGGAACCATGTATTGGATTATCAACACCTCTGCCACAGGTCACCCCAAGTGACTCAGAATAACCCGGGTTCACGGGGTGAGGTTTGTCAGGATCTCGGCGGCAGTTGCGTCTGCCCACCAACTACGTTAAGGCCGGATCGGGGGGTGACCTTTTTTTTACAATCGCTCAACATACTGCCTATCTCTTCTTTGGGGATGCTGTGTGGAGGGTCATTTTAGGGAAAGGGAGGAGAAGAACTTCTGAGAAGGAAAGGGGTTATAGGGGTGGATAGAAATCTGGAGGTCAGCGTGTCCAGGAGAGCGGATGTATGAATCCATCCCTCCCACTGCGGTGCAAGGCGATGTTCCGATAGAGTAAGGCTGGAGAAGTCAAAGGGACTCCCTCAACCACTTTCTCCAGATCCGACCTGCCATGCAGCTGGTGGGCGTGTTGGTTATCTAATAAATGGTTCCCGGGGCGGTGGTACCCATACCCGATTCCCGTGTTTGTTATTTTTATAATATTAAAAATGGATATAAAAAAGGCCTACCCTCCCAACCCATCTCACCTCCCCCCCCCTTCCCTCCAACCCCCCTTCCACCCCACCGCCTCCTTTACCTACCTACCCGCTGTATATAATGTTACATAGTGCAGGCGCTTGCATTATAATGTAGTTTCCCGGGACTTGGGATGGAAGCATTACAGTTTAGTTGACCCCGAGGTTACAGTGGCCTTGCAACGCATGCCGGGTACCCACTGTATATAATTTATTTATTTTTTTACGGACAAATAGTCCATTAACTATATAACAATAACACGAATAACAAGCGTGCGTAAAGGCCCGACCGTTCGCATCAATTACCGTTCGCATCACACTTTTCGTAACAATCACCATTTTTTGTAATGCATTCACCAGCTTACCCCCCAAGTCGAGCGTACATAAAGAAGTTTTATTTTTACAGCAGTTGGGACGCTTGTGCGGTATTCACAATATATGAATGGCTCACTCACGCAAAAAAACAATTTTTTGAGCAGTTGGGACTCTTGTGCGATATTCACATAACAATAAAATAATTTTAAAAAAAAAACTTGTTTCGGAGCAGTTGGGACGCTTGTGCGGTAATTTACAATAAAAAATATTATATTTTTGGTGCATTTGGTACTCTTGTGCGGTATTCACTTAACAATACATAATTTAAAATAAAAAATATTTAGAAAAAAAATATTTTTTTCAGCAGTTGGGGGACTCTTATGCGGTATTCACATAACAATAATTTACAATAAAAAAATTTCAAAATTATAAAAATTTTAGGACAAAAATATTCAATGAACATGAAATTTTGCGTTCGGGCAACCCTATAGATTTTTACAAACGTGAAACAAGGAAATCGTATCTACTTTTAAAGTTTCGTTTTCAATTTGTCATTTCAAAATGTGATGACCAAGAGCGTCGCGGACACGACTTGTCTAGGCCACGGTTGCGGGCCAAATGAGCTCTGAATTTTGTGTTTCTTTGGATCAGAAAAATGTTAGAATGCGAAGCTGTAAATTAATTAATATTAAATACACTAAAATTATTTTTCGATCAAAATTATTTATTATTTGTCAATAACGTCTTAGCAAAATAAGTATGTAAAAAAATCTGAGATATATTAGTTTGTAAGTGCGCAAATAAATACACAAACGGACCAATTTTCGCCAAGAAACACGTCTACGTATTTATTTTTTATTGATTTTATTTAAACTAAAATTAAAATTCTGAAACATGCGATACCTAGATAAAGTATTGATTTATTTTACTGCATGATTATATGATTTGAAATGGGTGTGGTATAATACAAAATCTTTTTTGAAAATTTAACAAATCTGCCAATGACCTATGGTATATCCTTATTATACTAAAAGTAAACAATTTTTCTCAAAATTTGAAACATGCGAATGCTAGATAAAAGAACAGTCTTTCGAAATCAATTTATAATTTTTTGTGGAAATGAGTCAATTCATCTAAAATCTGATTTAAAAATGACATATTTCTGGTTTTCTCTGGTTATGTCCTCTTAATGATTGTGTTACCTTTGTGGTTATTAGGTGTTCCGCGGGTTCCTTGTGTCCACCTTGGAGTGCCAGGACTGCCACCACTCGTCCAATCGGGAGGAATACTTCCTGGACCTCTCTCTACCCGTCACGGCAGAGAAGCCTCAGCCACCAGCCGTCACGCGTCGCAAGGGGCCCAATCCAGGTACCTAATTATATGTACATAACCCTTTACAACCGGCTACACTTATGAGCGAGATTGTTTTTGAAAAAATCCTGACAGAAAATTAATCCGGTTTTAGGAACGGAACCAATGTCGATAGAACGTGCGGGAGATGTTTTTGTAGGATAAGTACGTAAGTCACCAGTCGACCACTAAGTCGCCTAGCCCTTTGAGATCACAAATATGAGCTTTACTAGTGTAGCCTGTCAAAATTTGGAATTTTTTTGCCTGTTGTTTGTTACAAACGAAAAATAAATTAAGAGGAATCAATTCCGGGACTGGGCCTGCAATGGACGGAGGCCGCTGAGATAGACTAGAAAAGGGATTTCTGGAGGCACCTTGTCGAAGTGAAAGGTCCTCCACCCAAATAGGACAAAGTAAGACAGGGTAAGACGATGAAGATGATATAATAAACTTGTAACCACTCGAGTGATAGGGATTTCTGGGTGTTCGATTTTCGATTCGGCCATTCGATTTAATAAATATCACATCTCCAAATATTAATACAGAAACGTATGAACTGCTTACTGCGTTTTAAAGTCAATGAATTCATCTAGATTTCATCACATGTTTTCAGAATTTAAAAAAAATGGAAAATCTTTAAATTTATAATTCATCGTATTTTTTTTAAACCACCTATCTAAATTTGGGTAGCCATCACTACCGTATGATATATTCAGGCTTATTAGTTTCAAATTGCAAATGTAACAATTTAATATGGAATTGTACATTACATATCGCAATAATTCCGAAGAACAATGTCGGTTATGCAATTTGTAGTTTTGGAGTAGAGCTGTTTAAAGTTTTGTTTCTGCGTTTTTACTGTTTTTGAGAAGAAATATAATGTTGTTTTATTTTGCATTTCATTTAAAATTTCGAAAATACGGACTTAAATCAACAAAATGATTTCCATTTTTGCGAGATTCAACATTGTTCTTGGGGACCGTCGATATGGGCTTAGATAATAGCGCCGTTTACACGCACACTTCGGAGCGACCGAGTCCCGCACCTCTTCAGGCCGCCGCGCAGAAAAGTAAAGACCGATAGGTTTACAGCGCAGTTCACTGTGAGACTTTTCTGCGCGGCGGCCTGAAGTGGCGCGGGACTCGGTCGCTCCGAAGTGTGCGTGTAAACGGCGCTAATAAGTTTGTGTGATCGATCTCTACATATTTGGTTTTGCTTTCGAAAGGTTAAAATTCTTGGAAAGCCTCTCTAGATGTGTGCGGAGATTTGACTTTTGATGTTTTAATGGTAAATATCTTTTCAGAAGAACAAATTAACTGCCTGGGAGCTCCTGATGAGAACAAGCCATCCAAGCACCAACTCAAAAAAGAAAAGCAAGCCGCTAGGAAGTTACGTAAAACCAAAAAAGGTAATTTTTTTTTATAAAATGTACAATTGTACAATGAGGGTGGAAGTACCTATGTTAGGAATGAAGATATAAATTTTTCAAATGTTTTTTTCAACGTTGTCTTATTCCGGGTGGCCTGGCCACTTCTCATCAAAAACAGATGTATGACTACGTTTATATTCGGTGAAATATCTCACGGTTATCATACATAGTGCAGGGTCCCCAGATACAGCATCCAACTTTGCCTTCATAACTTTGAATGTTTTTCCATCCAAAAATAAAAAGCGAATTATGGATCGATGTTGCTCTTTTTCAATTTCATCAAGAAACACCTTTGATACAACTGACTGCCAAATAAAAACTAAAATATGAATCAGTCTATATCATAGGTTCTTAACCTTATTTTGCCCACTGCCCACTTCAAGAATATTTTTTTTTCTAGTGCCCCCCAATTGTTTTTACTTACCATCTATCGTGAATCTAAAACAGCTATTGTCACGATTATATTTACAACGCAGGGGAGGGGGGGGGGAACCAGCTTGCTACCTCCTCCCTTGTATTCATGATATAGTGTCAATTCTTAATAATACACGTGATAAGCGTATTTTTTGTCTTTTTTAGACCATTTTTTTTTACCTGCCTATGCCCTCACTGTGCCATCTCAACGTCCCCTAATTTTCCTCTACGCCCCCTAGTTTTCTTTGGGTCTTCTAATGCCCCCCTGAAAGTCTCAAACGCCCACAAGGGAGCGTTATCACCCACGTTGGGAACCTATGGTCTAAATTAATAAAAAGCGAATTGCGAATCGATGTTGCTCCTTTTCAATTTTATCGAGAAACATCTGTGATACAACTGGCTGCCAAATAAAAACTAACCTATGAATCAGTCTGAAATTTAGTATGGTATCATTTGACAGATGGCAGTTCAGGACGATTATGTGAAATTTCGTCAGCAACGCCACCAGTCTTCAAACGTGGGTACTTATTGATCGACCCTCATACATAAATTAAAACACGATTCAATGTCACATTTTTTAAAAGACAGCTAACATTGTAGGAAAAAAGTATGCATGTATGTACCTACATTACTTTACATAATATTTTTACTGTTGCCAATTAGCTCAGTAGATAAGATTAAATAAATGAACAGTGAAATTCATATTATTCTGAATCTAAATCTTTTGTGATGTAAGCTTTATAAAATACGCTTAGTTATTTTTTATTAAAGTTAATTAAAATATGCATTAAAAAAAATATGGATCAGCTTAATCGATACGCCGCTAAGTGTGATAAATCCATCTCTCCAATCTGTGTGTGTTAGTTAAATAAGAAAATGAATGATTGCCAACAAAAAGGTCTCGCCTGCCTGTTATTCTATGTACATCGGGTATGCAGCAAAAAACGGTTTCATAGCTAAACAATGTTTATGAAAAACCAATCCTTAATCACTGTTGCTTAATCTCACTAATAATGATCGTTTGCCCAGCTATCATTTGATCAGATAAGATTTAAGAGACATAAACGATAATTTTATATCTAAATGAGACACCTTTTGTTCACCACTTTATTTAAATGATTACATATTTATTCAATGAAAATTCTATTACGTATGTCCTAAATTTGTTCAATCGTTTTTTTTTACTGAATAATATTTTTACTTTTTCAGGTGCAGGTAAAGACAGCGGCTCTTCAGATAAACAAACTGAGTTGAGTCAGGTAGCATCCGATATTAATGAAAGCAAAGCGGACAAGAGCTCTTCGGAGCAATCGGATGCAGACGTGGAAGATAATTTAGAGGAGAATCCTAAGGCACAAGACAACATGCACGGACCCCAACCGAGGCCCGATACAGCTGCCAACTTCGCCACTTATCAGATGGAATCCGGATACAATTCTGAAAAAGTAATTAGTTCCGATTCCATCCGCGCTAGTCCCGTAGATCTGGACAAGGAAAAGAGTGACGCTTCTCCTGAAAGACTGGATAAGGACAAGGATGAAGGAATAAGTACAACATACTGCCTGTCAGCTAAAGCCATTCCTTTGGAATACAGTCCGCTCAGTGCCATCGACAGTCCTGTTTGCTCCAACCCCGACTCTGGAGTGGCCAGTCCCGAGACTGCCAAGCACACTTTGTCTGATACTGTCAATGTGGAGTCTCCCGTCACCAGTAAGGAATTGGGCAGTCCCACTTCCCTCTCTAGTGAAATCAACATGGACATGTCGAGCCCGAGGCAGAGCAATAATTCCCCAGTTAATGAATTGGATCGACCCGGTTCACGCATTTCCTTCAACCACTCTGAGAATCAAATGTCTTCTAGAAATGCTCTTCAAGTCAGTCTTTGTAATGATGCTAACAAAATGGACACTAATATAATGAATGGAAGTGCAGATATTAAGGTAGAAAAAATCAACTCTGAACTGGATAAATTGAAGCTCAGTGAGGAAATAGGCAGAGGTGCAATCAGCAAATTCTCTCCAGGGCTTACACTGAATGTGAAGGAAAATTTGATAGATGATGAACTTGGAAGATTTGATTTACCTGCTCCTCGTTTGAACAGTCCCGACTTGGAGTCCCCCAAATGGAAGAAAGAGCTTTCACCATTTGTCAATCGCAACTCGACCATTTCACCTCGCTATCAATGTGACGACGGGGAGTACAGCATCCAATCCTGCCTTAATCAATTCACCACATCAGAATTGTTGGCAGGAAATAACAAAGTGGGCTGTGAAGCTTGCACCAAGAGAGCTAATACCGGAAAGACCGTTTACACAAACGCCACAAAAAGATTTCTCATCTCGAGTCCGCCTGCTGTGCTCATTTTGCACTTGAAACGGTTTCAGATTGGGCCGAGATGCATGTTCCGAAAGATGAGCAAGCACGTTAACTTCCCAGTAATATTAGACCTGGCTCCTTTCTGTTCCGAGAAGGTGAAGACTCTTCCCAATGTGTCTTCCAACCAGACCAAGCTGCTATACTCCTTGTACGGAGTGGTGGAGCACTCGGGCAGCATGCACGGGGGGCATTACGTGGCCTACGTCAAGGTGAGGTCAGGGGTCAAGCCCGGAGACAAGCGGCTGAGCTTCCTGCCCAAGGGTGGCAACATCACACGGGACGAGACAGATACGACGGCCCCCGAAGTGCTAGTGAATGGAAATGACGACACTGACAGCTCCATGTCAGGATACGAGTCCGGAGACGTGGCCTCCGGGGGATGCGAGGCGGAGAAGGAGGCCCAACCGGGCAAATGGTTCTATATTTCAGACAGCCGCGTCCAAGAAACCACGGAAGACAAAGTCCTCTCCACCCAAGCTTATTTACTCTTCTACGAGCGGATTCTGTGAATGGCTTCCGATTAAATATTCATATTTCAAAACTAAGTGTCACATAATATACCTATTACTATTTGCATGTACATACATATTATAATTGTATTTATTCACTTTAAATTTCTGCCTAGTAAAGCGTAGAAAATAATTTCATTGTTCATCAAATCTGAATATTTAGTGACCTTGGGGTATTCAATATTAATTTTAATGCTTTTTTAGTATACTTTTTATTGTTTCCTTAAATGTTTTATTTTGTATTATAAGTGACAAATTTAAAGTCTTGTAAAATTTAAATTCCCCTTGAATTTATCATTTTTATTTCAACATATCTAATTCTAAATGTAAAATTTTTGGTTTTTGAGGATTTGTGATTTGTTTTGTATAGTTAGTTTTTGCAAAGTTTTGTTACAGGTTTGTTTTATTAACCATTAGAAAGTTACGTAATATATGATGCTGTTCATTTTTTAATTTGCTTTTATAGTAATTTATTTGGCATCGCAAAACCACTCTCAACGTGGTTAATTAAAACTTATTACACAACAACTACCCAATTGTAAGTAACAATAATAATTATTTATATAAAACTTGTATTACATATGTATTTAAATAGCATCTTAGTAGATATCACATATGGTTGAACAAAACTCCATACCAAACCACGTGTATTATACGAGTATCTAGTTCGTGGCTACAACATTATATTTTAATGTGCATTACAATATGTATTTATTAAAACTTCTAAATATTACCAATCGCGTTCATTATAAACAACTACATTTCAATGCGTTTTACTGAAATTTATGAAAAATGTATACAATTTTTTTTACAAACCTATTCATAATTTAACAATTTTCCAAAAAAATATATGCTTTAATTTTATCATGCACCATTTAAAAAATTTTAAAGTTTGTACAAATTATAAATTTAATCAAAGCCAATTCTACCGATGCCCCTATAATCCAAAAGTATTAAACTATAATTAGATTTGTGTATAATACATATATATTAATTTGTGGTGTATTTCAAAGAGTTCACAGTTTGATTGATTGTATTACTCATGTAGTCGGCTATCCATACTAAAATTACAATTAATTATTATTTTCCATTACCAATCACCTAGTACCAGTGATATTATTTGACTTATGTTGATGTGCATCGAATGAAATGTGCAATTTAACATCACTAAGAAATGTTTTGTTTGTTTTCTTTTTTAATCGATTCAAGGGCCTCCTGTTAGAATTAGAAGGTAATGTGCTGATTATAATATGTAATGATTTCAAAGGTGCCCATAAAAGATTAATTCATAAGATTCCCACACCCTCAGATATCCCAACAATTTCAGACCTGAATTACTGGCAGTGGTAGAACATATTTGATGCTTAATAATAATAATAATATTTGGATGATTTATATAGCACCGTTTTTGTGAAAAATCACCTCAAGGGCGCTGTACAAACTTATAATCCATTTCTAAAATCTAAAAACTACAAGCTAGGCAAACAATTATAAACAACTTATGGCTAAAAATTGCATACATCGGTTCATTGATCACCGATACGAAAATATGTGTACAATATTTTGACCAATGAACGCGATGCTGCCTAAAATTTTATGAAAACAGGACCATACTTACCTGGGAGGTCACTTGAAATTAACACTGTATATTGTCCATTTAAAGAAATTTAGATAGAGTTCGCACGCAGAGGACATTATTGTTGTTAATTGTTATTAATAACCATCGACCAAAAAAATTCCAGACACGATGCGTGTGAATGTAGAAACCTAAATCATTGGTTCCAAAAATTGGGTTACGAAAACATTATCAAAAAGTGAGTGCATTATTTTGCAGTCAAAAGATCGCAATCATTGTTTTTTATCTTCTTTGGTCTGCAAGGACCAAATTTGTCTCGCTAGATATTATGCTTTGGAAGCAAGACGACGGAATCAGATGGGAAGTTTGGTTATAAAATTACTTGCAGGTGGGCCAAATTATTCAACTGAGTTTGTATGACACGCCATATCTAGAGTTGATAACAATGGGTTGAGTTATTTGAAAAATTTTGGTGTTTTTTTTTAATAGTAAAGCAAAGCCAGTTATACCAACTATTGGAAAATAAAAACTGATAATTCTTATTCCCTCGAATATTTGAAAAATATATACTTGCTTTTATTTGAAAGGGTTAAAAAAATTGTGATCATTCATGTTAAAATTATTATCTATCACAATGCGGACGATATTTTAATCAATAAATATTGTAAATAGTTTGTATTTAACATAAGTTTTTCATACTGTACTATTTTCATATGCATAAAAATTGATTTATTTGTAAAATGTATGTCTGTAATGCATAAATGTTCTACTATTTTGCTAGAATTATTAAATAATTTTATCAATCATGCAATTTTACGGTTTAATTTATTGCAAAGATCTTTGAGATTTTTATAATAAAAGCTTGTCAATTTTTCCACAGTCGAACAAATTCAAAGTTTTTGAATATATTGAATAATGTCAGCTTTTCAAGATTCATTTGCATAATTATATCTATACATACACTGTAGTGCATGTAATAATAATAATATTATTCATATACATGTATTATTCAGTCACTCTGCGATTATTAAATGTTATTTATATTTTCTCTTAAATATTGTACAGTAAACATGAAAATATTGTTTTTTAATACATACGTACTTTAATTGTGCAATAAGGTAATTATTTAATAAATGTATTGCTCTCTGGTGTGAATAATAGTTGGTATAACACATTAAGTGAATCAGACAGCCCAAGTAACTAGATCAAGCGAGGGGATGTAGTAAGGGGCCACATTTGAGGGGGGGGGGTAACTTCCCCAGTCCTGTCCCCTGTTGATATTAACTTTTACCCCTTTCATCTTGGATTTTCAACTTTTTATACCACCTTTCCGACATGTGCATATTAAAAAAAATAATAAAATGGATAGTTTTGTAAAGAATAAGATGAATCTATAAAGGGTGCGATAAATAAATAATTACTTAGTTTAGTACATATATTGTTTTCTGCTTTAAATACAGCACCAATTTTAACTTCCCTTTGTTTCTCCCTAGATTATATAATATAGATATGTAGTTATTTTTCAATATTACGTTATTATGTAAATGGTTTTATTATTGTATTTATTAGTAATTTTACTGCATTATAAAGGGACTGATTTCATTACCGGGATCCATTTTACATTTGTAAACAGGTTGAACTGTTTGATTAAAAATGTGAATATTTTGCAATACCATATTTTATTCTAACGCTATTTTATTTCTTTTGTAAAAATTTTAGCAATTGAACTATCGTAATATGTAAAATTGGGATATTATAAATAAATATAATCATTTGAGGAAATTGTGCCTTTTTATTTTTAGTACCTATACAATAATTATGTATGAAGAATTTTCTTTTATGTGATACTCACCATATGTCTGTCAGAACTTGCATGACACTACTTATTGGAATGGTTCTCAGAACATACAGCTATATCCAAGAGGAAGAATGATTATTGTATCGCTTTTAGGTAAGCATTTCTTAATTTTAGAAAATATTCTGTATTTGAATCAATGAGAGGCGATTTTGAAGTTGGGTTAAGTGGGTGTGTTGGAAATCAGCAGTGGCCACAATGCAGGGTCCTGAATTCTTGTAAGTGATGAAGAGAAGACTATCCAATTTCTGAAGTTTCTCCCTGGCATTGCTTAATCCCTGTGAAAGAGAAATTATTTAACATGTTGATACTTGCAGTATGAATAAACAGAGAGTAATGCATTTTTATCTTACTTCACCCATTTTCTCCTTGAGAGATGGATTAGAGGCCATTTGAGATTTCATCTTGGACATTTCCGGTGGAGTGTATCCCACCATCTGCGACAAGACTTCACTAGACACATCCACATCGAGGAATGAGGATCCATCGCAGATCTTACAACTCAAAACCCACAGGTGGTTTTGCAGAGCCAGCTTACCATTCAGCTTGATTATTTGTGCTTTAACGGTGAATGTTTTGTCCAGTTTCTTTACTTCTGGAACTGCAGCTAATTGCTTTAGATAAATGTATGGAGTATTTCCTACCTTCACAGGCAGAGTTCTCTCATTCTTAACTATTTCAGACTTTTTACTTTCTATGTGATTATAAGCACTAAAAATATTTTTATTTGAACTGTATTGGATAGAATCGGGTTCATTATAGTAGTCGGCAAATTCATCCATATCTTCCATACTAGTAAATTCTTCACCTTGTGAAGGAAAAGAAGAAAATTTCCTTTGGATCTGTTCATTGTTTAAAGTGCTCGGTCCAGGTTCATGTTGGTTATCATTCAAATGTAAGGGTATCTGAGCGAGAGTTCGCCCTGCTTCGCTTATTTTCATCTTTTTGGCTGCATTTTTAGGCGTCAAGCAGTCAGATGATCTTTCATTAAAATTTAATGATTCTATGGCTTGCTGCTCAATTGCATCTAATTGGTCTACATCAAAGTCATCATCTAAAAACATTTCAGCATCCAAATCTGAGAATTCTGTATTTTCTAACGAGTCTGTTTGGTTAACTGTTGGTCTAAGTGCCTGCCCGTGCCTGTGTTTAGGAAATTGAGGATTTGTGTTCACATGAACATTTTGCCTAGAATTATTTTGATTTCTAGACTCAAAATTAAATTCGGTGTCATTTCTAGGAGGTTTATAAGTATCTCTTGTAAATGTTGCGGCTAGAAAAGATAAAAAAAATACAAAATATTTTGAGTTGTTAATTACGTAATTGAATAAAAATATACAAGGTAATTAATGTGCACAGTTCCCTACCAGGAATGGTATTCTCAGGAACGAGTCCTGAGTTGGTTGCTACAATCCTGGTGAGAACACTCTTGTACTGGTTGACAAGCATCAGGTCCTCCACTTCTCCGCCCAGCACCGCCAAGTGCTTCTCCTCAAGCATTAACACTCCTCTGCGGCAGTCCACAGGTCCTTGGTGATGTTACAAAATGTTAAATGAGGGAAAAAGTTTTTTTGAGAAGGATTCCTTTATGTTACTTGATGTTATTCGGAGACAATTTATTTGCAAACTAACCAAAGCGGTAAACCAAATCAAATTTACCAAACCAAATAAAGTTTAATTATTTCTAACCTTTTATTTGAAGTTTAACTCCGGGAATAAGATCGGTACTTAAATTCCTCATTGGCCTATACTCAATGGCGCTTATTTCTTGGATTCCATCAGTTAGCTTTAGCTTTAACATCCTAAATAAAAATTCAAACAATTATTTAAAAAAAAAAAAAATTGGACTAATTGCTACCACAATACCAAAAAAATATTTAACATATTATCATTATCCTTGTAGTGCGTAAAATTTGGATAAATTCACCTTTGAGAGGCTGGTTCTTGAAAAGTATTATTATGATTATTTCCTGTGCCTGTGCTCGTCACATCTATATTTGTTGTATCTACTTTAGTTAACTTTTGCAGTTGCTGGTATGCTGGCAATCCTACAATTAATAACTCACATAATTCAGTTAAGCCTTGTGACAAGAAACGGTTCTAATGTAGATAGAAAAGAAAGAAGCTTACTTTACCTACATCAATCAGCGAATTCAGTTGAAGTAAGTAGATTCCGATAAGGGAGGTCTTTATTACGCTATTCAAATCAGGCGGTAAACATCCGGGACTGATTTCCAGGAGATCTCCTAGCAACCATTGACTTTTCACCATGTCATTTAGCTGCTGTCTGCTGTATGATCGGTTTCCTTGCTCCTGACGAAAAAACTCCACACAACTAAAACACAACATTAAGAGTAAAAATATCGTATTCTTCTAAATAAAAATCATATTATTTTGAATACAAATGAGACATTGAGAAGAGATCATTACCCATTAACCCATTCGTCGTGAATTTTCATATGTTGTGACTGTAAATAGTTTTTAGCATTTAAAATATCAGTTTCCAAACTGTCCGGCATTGTGATATGATTCTTCAATGTGAAAATAGTTTAATATTGTTTACAAACGCTGAAAAAATAGTAAAACAAACGCAGGGAGATATTGAAATTTGAAATATTTTGACACTTGACGTTTCTTTCTCATTTTGCGCCATAATCTAGCATTTAGTCATAGACAAATACCTTAATGTTTTCCATTGTACTTTCATCTCTACTCTCTACCTACCCAGGTAAGTAGGTACGTACCAAAATGACTAAATAAAATAATGAAAATTAGACAGATTTCTCGGTTGGATAAATTCAGAAGCTATATTTGTTTTCATTCAAAATTATGATTTTTTTTAAATACTTTGGTACAAAATGTGTAGGCAAAAAATTAATCAACTTTATTAAATTTCTACATTTTGCTCTTCAAGCTGTACAAGTACACTATTTAGCATAACGTCGCTTTAGTTCGTTTTTATCTAACAGACCAAATCGTAAATCGTGAGAAATATTTCACCAATATTGTTCGCGGGCGCCTAGAAAACAGGCCGCGAGATACCAGGTGCCCGCGAGCTACCGGTTGGGCACCACTGGTCTAAGACATCCACCGTACTCTCCGGACCTTGCCCCAACAAATTACCATTTTTTTCGAAATTTGGAAAACTTCTTGCAAGGGAAAAAATTCAACTCCGATGGGGCAGTCCAAACCGCCTTCAAAGATATATGAGATTGGCGTTTTATATGGGAGGAACATAAAGTCGATTTTTTTTAAATATAATATATTTATTTATTTAGTGCAGTAGAGGCCCATTCTGTGAGAAATATTATTGTAACAATATTGTCTTTCAACACATTATTTTGTGTACACTATAAAATTGTTAATCTTAAGTCAAAATGAAGTTCAAAATTTCAAGTTAAACAATAACACCTAAATTAAAAAGGTAAAGAAACAATAAATAAATATATATGGGTTATCGTATCCCATAACTTTGTCAAAACTAAAAGATCACACGGATGGCATTTCTAAGGTGTCACTTACACTATAAAATACAATCATATTTTAATGAAAACAATAATATTGTGATCAAAACGGTTTCTTTCATATTTATTTCATAATTATTTGATAGTCACTTTAATATTGCATAAGAAAGATTCGCTCTAATGTAATCGCTTATAAATCATTGTTTTGTTTCATTTTTTATTTTTTTACACATATTTAAAAAAAAAACCTAAGGACATATATTTTTTAAATTTTATCTGTTGTTGAAAATGGTATGAACTAATGATATAATGAATGAGAACATTTTGTCTGATCTCTTAACACTTTGTTATTAATTCATATTTTTATCACTTATTATTTTCTCTGTTTATCATTTTATTTTTAAATTTTATTATTTTGCTTTTACTTAACTGTTTTGCATGACCGATATTTGTGTGTGTTATTTTTATTAAATTGTGAAATTATTAACCCCGATACAGGCGAACCCTAGTGGGGTTAATAATTACATGCTAAAAATATATGTATATAAATTGTGAAGAAGCAATAAATAAATAAATAAATCAAAGTATGTACCATTGCTATCTATACACTTTTGCCAACTCATAGGTAGTTCATCGATCCCTTTACTAAAAAAACCATTCGGACAGGAATCAATAAAATCTTTGAAGGCGGTTTGGACTGCCCCATTGGAGTTGAATTTTTTCCCTTGCAAGAAGTTATCCAAATTTCGAAAAAAATGGTAATTTGTTGGGGCAAGGTCCGGAGAGTATGGTGGATGTCTTAGACCAGTGGTGCCCAACCGGTAGCTCGCGGGCACCTGGTAGCTCGCGGCCTGTTTTCTAGGCGCCCGCGAACAATATTGGTGAAATAAATTAAATAATCAATAACAAAATAATTACGCTGTATGGTATGAGTCGTTAGTAGGTGTAGGTAACACGACGAGTTGATCAAATAGCAAATGACGTCTTTGACCAATGACTTGGCAAAGTGAGAGTTTTTTGCATGGCAAATAGACGAGTCGACGGACATTATTACTGACTCGCCACAGCTTTTGATGTTCATCAGAATGGTATTTTCTGACTTTTCTGTTAAAGAAGCATTTTTCGCTAATTTGACGTTGGTAACTTTTATACCAGGATAAGAATAAGACATATATGACGCAATAAAAAGATCATTAAGAACATACCAATACAGTAACTGGTAGCCATGACTACCGACGATATGATATGTTGGATTTGTTGGTCTGTGTGAAAAGAATGAAGATTTTCCTAAATTTAATTCCTATCACTGTGTTATACACCAGGAAAATTTGATTGCCAAAAAACTTAACCTTGGCCATGTTATGAGCTTAGTAGTTTGAATTGTGAATTTCATACGTGGACGAGCGTTGAACCATCGTCTTTTCAAAGATTTGCTTGATGAATTGGACAGTGAACATGGTGATTTCATCTACTTCACTGAAGTAAGGTGGTTTAGTCGTGGTAAAGTGCTGGCAAGATTTGTTGGTTTGATGACAGAAATCAAAATATTTTTGCAATCTAAAGATAGCTATGAAGCAAAACTCGATGATAAAGTATGGCTGACCGACTTGGCATTTCTAACTGATGTAACTGGGAAACTAAATAAACTCAACGAAACACTACAACGAAAAAAAAAACACATATCAGACATGATGAGCGCAATTTCAGCTTTCGTAAAAAAAATCGATCTGTGGAAGAGGCAGTTAGAGGAGAAAAATTTCAACATTTTCTTTCGTTTACTCTCCTTTTGGACGCTGAATATCTTGCGGAGTATAACCCAGCTAAACATTTGGAGTTGTTTGTTGTTTCACCAGTCAAAATTTTAATTCGAAAGGTGTTTTGACAACATTTTCTGTATGTAACCTTTGTTTATTTTTGTCAAAAATCCATTTTTCGAAAGCGATGTTTCACAACTAGCTTCATTGATAGAAACCCATTGCTTCGTTAATAAAGCGGAAGCTGAATTAGAAATTATTACACTTCGCACTCTTCGCAGTGATATCATCCTTAAAAGCAGAGATAATAAAAGCGACGAAGTTTTCAAGATCATGGACCCTGTTAAAAACAAAAACACACGTAACTGTGCTCTCATCTTTAAAGCATTTTTTGGGTCAACCTATCTATGTGAACGCGCTTTTTCTCAACTAAAAGTAATTAAAACCAAATACAGAATTATGTTAACTAACGAACACGTCAAAAATTGTATGATTTTGGGTTACACAGAAGATTACCAACCAGACTTTAAGAAGCTTTCTGAAAATATGGAAACCCAAGTATCGCATTAGTTTTTTGCTGTTCCGGTCTATTCTGTTTGAAGTGTAGTAAGTGTTAACATAATAAATAAAAAGTGGAGTAATTGTATAATGAGGTTTCCTTTATATAACTTATGTTTTTCTATTAATTCTGCGGTGCCCGCGTGGCATATCGGGATTTTCAAAATAGCCCTTGGAGCAATACCAGTTGGGCACCACTGTCTTAGACATTCCAAATGAAGCTCCTCTAATTTGGTAGCCGTCTGTTGTGCAGTGTGTGGTCTAGCGGTCAATGCGCGTTTGTTGATTTACTTCACTCAATTCGTGAGGTACCCACCTTGCAAGCTTTTTCACCTTCCCAATTTGCTTCAAGTGGATTAAAGCAGTTTTATCACTAACACCGCAGCCTGCAGCTAACTCAGACTTGGTTTTTTATTTTTTTTATTTATTTAACGCCCAATGGGCTTTTACATTTTGGTAGCACAAATAATTCATGACAGATTATTTAACATATACAGAAATAATAAAAATAAAATTTGATAAATGGTTTGCGATGGATCCGCTTCCACAATAGCCTTCAATTCTTCATTATCAACTTTGGTCTCCGGCCGTCCACGGGGCTTGTTCTGCAGGTCGAAATTTCCAGAACGAAAACGTTGGAACCAAAAACGTACCGTCGCCATACACATCATTAATCCTTCGAGCCGTTTCTACAGCACTGGTGCCACGGTGGAACTCGTACTCGTAAATAATGCGATATTTCAAGTTTTCCATTTTATAAACTAAGTGACGCAAAGAAAAAAAAACAATTAAGGAAAAAACAAATGAATTATAATTTTCGAAACACAAATACACGAGTAAATAGCTGTATAAATTTGAATTTGGAATTCCTAACCAAAGAGAAGATATTTGAGATCAAAATTGCCAGTACGGAAAAACGCCAATTTCATATGTAAGGACCTAATATTAGCAATGCTTTCATCTAAGATTGTGTATTTTACCGGGAAGACAGGAGATTACAAAACCAATAAAATTTTTAAAAAAAAATTGCCAAGGATAGAAATTTCCCAAAATTTCCCTTTTCCCTAAAAAATATTTTTCTCCCCTAGATCTAGGGAAATTTAATCCCTAGACATCCCAACCCTGCTCGGATGTGCTGTCTTAACTAGGACGGTGGACAGCCCTGTACAATATTTTACGTTTCCACAGGCATTATTCCTGCATTTCAGCATTTCATCTTAGACGATCTGCATCCAGGGCTGATCTTGAACCAAACAGCGCTTGGCGCTAGTAGAAGTAGTAGAAGCAACGGCTCTGTATTAGGTATAATCAGCGCCTTGACTCATATTGTGGTTCCATCATAGGTATTTATACTAACCCTGCTGAAATGCAACTGTTAACTCTTACTGAAACCTTCCGCACTTCACTAAACAGGGATACTCGGGGCTTAGAATATCATAAAAAAGTTGATCCATTATATAAAAAAAAATTGTCATGAGTTGCGACGTGTTTTTCAAACATTCTGTTTTCCATATAACGCTGTGGGGATACTGGTGGAAAACCTCCATAATAGGTCAAAGGGCCAGAGTTTCAGTTGCTTTCTAGGCTCGCTATGAGAGATATTTATGCTCATCAAGTTGCTCTCTGGTAGAAACCCTGACAAGATAAGCCGACTGACGCCATACTAAAATACAATTGTTTAAAATTTTATTTTAGCTTACTAATAATATATTGCTCTAAAACAATATTATACATTCAGAAGAGTTGTCTCTAACTTCCGCAAAGGATGGCACCACAATAGTTCATAATATGGTGTATGGTTGATGATAATAATAATTAAATAAGCTAGAATAACTTAAATATTTTATTAACAATAATTATCTAGATAAATATTACACAACATCAAAAAGTTTAATACACAGGTTTTGAAGTTTATCAAACATAAATAATTATTTAATTTAACTTTTTACATCAACACACTATTTTAGAGTTAAAGATTTCATTGGAATGTTGTAAGATGCCTAAACAGGACCTCTAGAGATTTTGTGATAGGAAGGTTACTAACCAACTTTAGGGGTTTTATTACGCTGCGTGAGCTCTGGAGAAGATGCCAAAGGGGTATGCTATTAAATCTTGTACATCGTAAGATAGGAAAATAATTAAAAACATGAAACTAATATAGTATATTTGTATTCTGTTCTCATAAAATATAATTCGAAAAAATATTTGTAGACATTCTCCTATAATAATTTCCAAAAATACAACTTAAGTGGAGGAGCATAATTTATTGTTGTTGTTTTTTTTTTAAGTTGTATTTGAATTCTTCCACATTAGAATAAAATGAATTTGATAGAATCACCAGTAGGTAATTAATGAGTTTATAAAAAAATAAATAAATATTGATAAGTAAAATACTCCTACTTGACTAATAATAATAGACAATTTTCTAACAAATATTACATAAGGATATATTTATTTATGCCATTTGGGATTATGTATGTATGTAGTTACATTGAATTCAAGGAATTATCCCCGAATAACATCTCAGAGCCCGGTGGTATATTGGTTGAGTCGGTGTAGAAATATTTAGAGAAACTAAACATTCCAGAGTCAGCATTGGTTGCTTGAGTCATGCTTTTAATGTTGTCGCTAGAACCAAAAGCATTTGCGTGACTTATAGCATGAGCTGGACTGCAAGTCACGCTGTGGGACTTTTGGAGCACATTTGCACTGGAGCTCATGCTGCCTCCAATGTTGAAATTTTTGTCCAAATTAGATGCTGATCCTCCAAATTGGCTACTTTCATTAGCATTTGCCGAGTTTGAGAAATCTTGCTGAAGAACGTTGTCTGCCTTTGCCAATGCAGGTTCTTCACATTTGAAAGCCGGTAGAGGAACATCAGGAAGGGGATTGTAAGGGTTGGTCAGATATTCCCCGTACAACGATCTCGGTTGTTGAACTTCTATATTGATAGAGGCTGGAGAGGTAACGTAATCAGCGGGGTATACTTCTTCTTGCAAATTCATTCTTTCATTACTCAGGGAAAGGTGAGAGCAGTGGGCATTGCCATTCTCTGCATTGGTGTGATTAGGATCCAATATAGAATTCTGTTGTGGGCTTATCAAAGTAAATGGAGACGGATTGGCACCAATATTTTGGTTCTGCTGGGATGCCATATCGAGTAATTGACCGGCAGGGAGAGGTAATTGACTATTATAATGACTATATTTTTGCGGTAGTGGATTGGGACAGAGAATGGGATAAGGGGAAGTGGCATTTTGTGAGGACACTGGCACTGCTACTCCGATTGGTGTGGACATCTGAAAATAAAAAAAATTAAATTATATGTCGCAGACAAATCGCAAAATCAGGCCGATCATGATGCGCCTGAGGCACTTCAAGATCTGCCACCATGCACTTCACGAAGTAGCTAAGCGCATCATCATCTGCCTGATTTTACAATCGGCCGCCGACACATACATTAACACAAAATTATCATCTCTAAACATAATACACAGACAGCATTATTTATACAAATATAATATTAGGTCCTTACATATGAAATTGGCGTTTTGTATGGGAGGAACATAAGTCGATTTTTTTTTAATATAATATATTTATTTAATCAAAGTATGTAACATTGCTATCTATGCACTTTTGCCATCTCATAGGTAGTTCATCGATCCCTTTACTAAAAAAACCATTCGGATGGGAATCAATAAAACCTTTGAAGGCGGTTTGGACTGCCCCAGCGGAGTTGAATTTTTTCCCTTGCAAGAAGTTATCCAAATTTCGAAAAAAATGGTAATCTGTTGGGGCAAGGTCCGGAGAGTACGGTGGATGTCTTAGACATTCCAAATGAAGCTCCTCTAATTTGGTAGCCGTCTGTTGTGCAGTGTGTGGTCTAGCGGTCAACGCGCGTTTGTTGATTTGCTTCACTCAATTCGTGAGGTACCCACCTTGCAAGCTTCTTCACCTTCCCAATTTGCTTCAAGTGGATTAAAACAGTTTTATCACTAACACCGCAGCCTGCAGCTAACTCGGACGTGGTTTGCGATGGATCCGCTTCCACAATAGCCTTCAATTCTTCATTATCAACTTTGGTCTCCGGCTGTCCACGGGGCTTGTTCTGCAGGTGGAAATTTCCAGAACGAAAACGTTGGAACCAAAAACGCGTTGTGTTTTCTTTTGCGGCACCGTCGCCATACACATCATTAATCCTTCGAGCCGTTTCTGCAGCACTGGTGCCACGGTGGAACTCGTATTCGTAAATAACGCGATATTTCAAGTTTTCCATTTTGTAAACTAAGTGACGCAAAGAAAAAAAACAATTAAGGAAAAAACAAATGAATTATAATTTTCGAAACACAAATACATGAGTAAATAGCTGTATAAATTTGAATTTGGAATTCCTAACCAAAGAGAAGATATTTGAGATCAATGTTTCCAGTACGGCAAAACGCCAATTTCGTATGTAAGGACCTAATATCATTTCTTGAAAACAAAGGCAAGGGTAGTTACCTGTCCAAGATGAGCAAAGATAGGTGTGTGAGCCTGGGTTCCAATCATGGGTGGCTGCAGAATAATTGACGATCCCTTAGCCATATTCCCTAGCACATTGGCCGCAGGCATATTAACAGCATTAGCTGGGACTGCTCCTCCAGGATTGGAGATGGACGGGGATATGGTATTGTTGCCAACAGAGAAGTTGGGAGAGGGCTTCTGGTACTCGGAAGGGGGTGGTGAAGTAGGATTGAGGACTGAGGCAGATGGGAGTGTTCCGATCGGAGACACATCACCAGGAGGAAGGATATGTGAGGGTTCTTGAGGTGGCAGCATTCTAGCAACTTGATTGCGAGAGTTATCTGTAATAATATATTACAAACATACATTTTAAAAACATATTATAAAAAAGGATGTCAATTAAGTTTAGCAGCAAAATGATAGAATAATTCATGATGATTATTACCGTTAGGAAATAATTCATCTTTGAGATAAGGGAGGAAAGTATTGATCCTTTCCCAGGTAACATTCCATAGATCTGAATACCCATCTCCATCGTTTTTTTTTTTTTTTGAGCGGAGACGATTTACATATAAATATATAGTTCCCGTGAGCATTTAGGCCATAGACCCATTGTACTATCTCCTATTTTACCTCATTCCTTTGACAGTAACCCAGTCCCTTTTATAAAGTTCACCAGGATTGTCATTGGAAATGAAGCTATGTCTTCTGGTTCGACAATGTGTCTTCCCAGGTCTCATTTCCCCTCTTCACCCCTCCTTGGTTCCCTGAAGGCCCCACGAGGGAAGAGGGCTTCATCCCTCCTTTCCACTCCTTAGTTCCCTGAAGGCTCCACGACGGGGAGTTTACCTCCCCCCTTGGTTCCCTAAAGGCCCCACAAGGGAAGCGTCCACCCCAACTTGGTTCCCCGAGGGACCCAGGAGGGAAGAGGACTTCATCTCTCCTCTTCACTCCTAAAGGCCCCACAGGGGAAGAGTTCACAGATATGGCCTCATTTCTCCTCCTCACTCCTACATGGTTTCCTGAAGGCCCCACATGGGAAGAGGACATCATCTCTCCACTTCACTCCTCCTTGGTTTCACAAAGGCCCCGCGCTGGAAGAGTGCCCTTCCCCTTGGTTCCCTGAAAGCCCCACAAGGGAAGATTTCATGAAGGTGGCCTCAGCTCACCTCTCCACGGTTTCTCCTCTTGGTTCCTCCTACTGGCCCCAGGAAAGGAAGTCCACAAAGGTGGCCCCAGCACTCCTAGGTTCCCAAAAGGCCCCTAGTTTTCAAATGGTCCAATTTTTTGTCCCACGAGTTACCAGGGTAATAGAAGGTCCACTCCAGCAGAGCCCCGAGTGCTGGAGTAAGGTCTAAATACTCCGAGATGCGACCTTGTTTCTCGGAGGCACCATTCGTGACACTGTTCCCCAGGACATTCAGCCTGAGCACGGTAGCTCACACCTTGACTTGGGATGGCTATTGCAGGTTTGTGTTTCCACTCCCTGAGCGATGGGTTCGCCATACTCCATACGCTAGTATCTCATTTTCAAAACTCATACATTTTAAAAACATATAAAAAAGGATGACAATTATGTTTAGCAGCAAAATGACAGAATAATTCATGATCACCTTTAGGAAATAATTCATCTTTGAGATTAGGGAGGAAAGTGTTGATCCTTTCCCAGGTAACACTCCATAGATCTGAATATCCATCTCCATCGTTAAAAACCTGCAAAAGAAAATTAGTTCATGACAAATATGGACAAGTCGTGACATCTTTTCAATGACGTTATATAAAATAAATAGACTTGCCATAGTCTCACAAACTCAAGATATAGTGTGGCAATTAATCAACACTCTTCTGTTTTCAGCGATTTTCAATAATTTCTTAATTCAAAAGTTATTCATGTATGATAAAGATAGACGGTTAAAAGAATATGGACAAAACAAAAGTTAGAACGCGGGCGGCATTTTCGTATTCAAAATTCAAAAGTTCCGTTGAATACTGTCTCAAGGCCGACTAAAGTAGGAGGCTTGGGCACCATTCGAATTTTGAGGTGTCAAATTTTCAAGCTATAATGAACAACGATAGTTTGTAAATGGCCTTGATTGTTATTGTATTTGTTGTTTTTGCTGATTTGTATGTTGTTTTACCGCAAGCAAGTAACTAAAGAATCATTAGATTATTATTATAAAAAGTAAATTTTACTTAGCGATGGCATCGATCGATTTTGTAATTTGGCTGTTGGGCATCCAGACCTGTACTTTAGTAGGCCTTGAGTTCTCTAATGACGCATAAAATCTTTGGGCGGAAAGCAATTGTATTAATTATATAATCGAAAATAATAAGTAATTTGCATGTATTTACAAATGAAATGTTATTCCTTCGCTTTTACTACTGTTTACCGTGTAATGGAAACATTTTCTCATCACACGGGAGGGAATTTTGGCGCTTTTTAATGCAATGTACTTATTGGTAGGACACGATCTTACTCGACGCGTGGCAGTTTAGTACTAAAGTACTAGTAATCGAGTACAGTATAATTGTCTTGTTGTTGGCTTCCCACTTTGAGATTTCTACCACGCGTCTACAGTATATGTATAACGTCATTGCATCTTTTAAGTTCAATGATGGCACTTCAAGTCTTTTATGTACAAGTCAAAAAAAATTGTATTTGTATGCTTCTAATGTTATTTATTATATTTTTATTTAAGTTTTTATTCCAGCAGGACTGGGAGGGTAGTGCAATCCCAGTCTGCAGCATTACATTTCTGCCATGTTATGTTCTGAATTTAAAAATGGTGTGTTTTTTCAAAGGAAGCAAATACACATAAAAGAAGGAACCTTGCCTAATGATTATAGTTTGGCAATTAAGTGTAGAAATTAAATAAATTGGAACTAAACATTTTCATTACTATGGCAGCACCGAATTACTTGCTTTGCTATGACGTTTCTTATGGCTGTCATGTTAACGCATGCTACGGTTTATTTATTGTCTTAAATCTGAGTAGAAGGTCGCTGATTTGATACTATTTTTATTCATTGTTTGCCTGAATTTAATTAAAATGAATAAACCATTACATAGTGATGCAAGAGGGGTTATATTCTGCGTTTTTCAACAATGCCTAGCCGAGTATCACGCGAAGAAGCTTCTGTCTAATTTAGAAGATGTTTACAAACGAACTGCAGAAATGACTGGTACGTAGTATGGTTTGTTTTATAAATTTCATTAGTATTACAAGATTTATGCCAATTTTCGAGCGATTACAACCATTACAATCTGATTTGAGGTTATGTTTAAAAATTCGAATTTGACACTCTAATTTGACAGTTCATGTGAAGCCACAAGAAAAAGGGAATAACTAAATTTAAAAAAAATAATAATAATATGCAACTTCTTTAAATTCATGGAAAAGTAACTTTTATTAATTTTCTCTTTCTTTCTTAATGAATATTATCTACTGTGTTTTTTTAAATGCCTTCTATAATAATAATTTTTACGATGTTTTTCACACACAGGTAAATCTCAATCAACTGTAAGGCGAATCGTCAAGGAAGGGGAAAAAGCAGATGGAAAATTTGAAATACTGGGAAAACGGAAAATGGGGCGCCCTAAAAAAGAATTGGATGATTTTGATATTTGGGCGTTTACCAAAAAAATTGACCACTCGAAAATGACGTGTCCTACGACTTTCAACAAGATATTCTATAGGTTAATAATTTTAGAACATGTTTCTTAAAATAAGTCCTATAAAATAATTTATAAAACTAATTATTTACATAGCAAAAACCATAAAATACATATAATTAACATAAATATTCGTCAAATAAGTTAGAAGAGAGGCGATTTTTTGAGTGTCCTACCCTACTTTTGCAAAATTCCGAACGCATAATATTAATGTTTACCCAGTCCCTGTTTTACATTTTGTGTTAATTTAAATGGTCATATGTTCCAAATTCATTAACATATATCACTTTTAGCAGAGTAGAGTTCAAAATAATAAAAAAAATCTGTTTTATTCTGTGCCTAAAAATGACGTAGGTGGAAAATTCCGCAACGCTACAACAATAAATCGATTTTGAACGAAAAATTACCTTTAAAATCATTGTGGGAATCGGTTTATTTTGATAAATGGCAACATTTGCACTATAAACAATCGCCATCTTAGTTTTGAGCCGCAGTGTATGTCTCCTGTGACACGCTGAGTGGTTGGGCGTCACGTTATGCTGTTTTTGTTTTCCACTACGAACTTGGTTTTTGTTGGTAAGTAATAAAGATTTTACTTACAGCATTTGAAGGTTAATTACTTAAGTCATGTAGAATATGATTAAATATGCCAATTAGTGAAATCGGTCTTAAAAATAAGTGCTTTTTGAGTTTGTTTCTATTCCGGCATCATACGTCACATCCAAAACGCGACGTGATGTACTAGTGGAACGCAAAATGTGACGTAATGGAACTATTAAGCATGGTTTACATTGTGCCAAATGATTTATTTAATTCTATATATAGTAACTACTGCTGGTTTTTATGTTTTGTCATATTATTTTTTTTATTTTTAAGTCTATTGAAAGTAGGAATTAAAGTTTTTATTTACAGTTTATTTCTGAAAATAATCCCTGGTGAGCGGTGTCTCGGTAAAGTCTTTTTCGTTATTCAGTTATTAGTTACGTCAGTATGGCGTTAAAAAAATTGGAAAAAAAACTATGAAATCAATTCGAAATAAAGGTTTAGAATTCATAAGCTTATAACTAACTTGAACCATCAGAGACTTCGTTGGCTAGAAGTGATGTTATGAAAAATGAAAAATATTTAATTAAATTGGTTATCTTAAAACTTATGGTTGAATTTATGTGGTTAACTTACTAAGTATTTAAATTATAAATTTATAATGCAAATTGTTCTTAAAATTGTGCAGGATGTAAACCTGTCTTTATAGTTCCTAAACCGTGACGTCTTTTCCGTTAACGTCACTTGTCCTATTGTGATGTGATAAAAGATCTAACTTTTTTTATATTAATTTGTTTAGAATAATGCTGAAAGATTAGATTTATAAAAAACGTGATAATTTTATTATCTGTATACATTTAAACATTATATTACTTTAAAACAAAAATGCCAAAGTAAAGACTAAATTGTGCCATTGAATTTACCATATAGTAGCGTTGTGGAATAGTTTTATTAAGAAAAGATATTATTTCATTTAATTACCTATCTTAAGTTATGTGTTTTTTGAAGACTGTTTAATTTAAATGATAGTTTAATAAATAATTAATTAAAATTGCTACAGAATTTTACTTAAATCTTACCTAAAGTTTGTGACGTAATGGAACTTCGCATCACCTGTACATTATTAAAACATTGATTTCCTTCTAAATAGTAGACTTTTCTTATTTATATTTACTATTTTTACGAAGTTAGATATATTATTAACTCAATAAAAAATCGTTTGTTACTAAAAAAAAAATTTTTTATGGTGGAATTCCCATTACGTAACGGACATTTTTTTTGGTAAACGCCCATTTGTGCCATTCGTCAAAAAAATCATTTTTTACATAGTACGTAAAGAAGTCCCAACTTTAAGAACTTTACTAACCGAACTCAAAAAAGACATTGGATTTGATGGTAGCCGGGAATATTTACGAAAAAATTTGCATTTCATCGGCTTTGTTTATAAACTTTGCCACTTTATTTTGAATATTATCTTTATAACTTTGTAATGTTGCATGATAAAAGCATAATGCACTTAATTTTCTGACCTTAAATTGTTTGAATAAAATTTGTGACGAATATGAGTAGGGTTTTTTTTAAATTGTTTTTCTTATTATTTTTTGTGATATGTAAATTGTTTGTGTTTGATTTGTATATTATGTATCGCCCCATCCTATAATGCCGTATTAATATTATTATTATTACCTTATAACGAAATAAACGCCCAATTAAAATTTGTTTTGTTTTATTTTACTTATATTAAATTACAATTTTACTTCCATTATTTACTTTTATTAAATTATAGTTTTTTGAGCAAAATTTTTAAAAATACAAATACGTTATGAAATATGCATTTTGACCAAAGTGTTTTTTAACTCTTCCGCAACCAAGTGGGGCCGAAGGTAGTACCCAAAATTACTATCCTCCTTATATCAACTAAAATTCTTGAAATATTTTGATAAGATTTTACGTATTCCTGCGCAAAGGATTAATACATAAGTTGGCATTTAAAAAAAAATGTTAAAAATTGTAGATCGCAAGAAAAATATTTTGTCAAAAAATAGGTAATATTCCTTGCCTAAACAAAAATTACTTGCGTGGCGGAAACAGAAACCATAAGTCAGTAGGTATAATACACCTAGCCCTAGCGCGCCGTGACTGGCACCGACTGACACGGGGCAGTATGTAGCGGCTAAGGGGGGGAAGGGTTTGCTTTAACTTTGAGAGGTGTAACGTTGCGCATTTATCCCTACATGATTATTTCTATCAATAATAACAATAACTAAAAAATAATAGTGTGCGCATTTATTGAATGAAAGACATGACAATTTGAACGTTTTATTAAATACGACCGACAAGGAGAGGTACTTACATAATTATTACCTACAAAATATTTTATTACACCTCTTTCAAGGAAGCAGATGATAAATTATACGATAGGTATGTATGTATAATTATGCTTTAATACATATATGTTATTATTATACATGTATTCCGGAAATATGTTTACGGATTTAAAAATACATATATCCAATTTTTAGCGCGCTTCATTATATATTGATATTTCGCCGGTTCCGAAAAATCCCCAAAAGGCGCTTAGATGAAAGATATAGTTATATTATTCGTCCATATCAGACAATAATTCTATCAAAGTTGATATCAAAATAACTCGTTGCTCTTCAAAAACAAAACTTCTTAAAAAGTAATATTCGTAATAAATAATATGTGCGCAATGTGACACCTCACCCATAACCCAGTTGCGTGCTAACATGGTACCTACCTACTTCCTACAGATGAGCTATGGTGGGGCGAGCCGCAGAGACATCACAAAACTAACACAAACACATTAGTATTATGCCAACACTTGAGCTGAACGCACGCTCATTGTATGATCGAGTAGGTATTTCTAAAATACATCAAAATAATGATTTTTAATTATTTTAAACCTGCCTACAGGTAGTCTGTAAGGATAATATAAATATGTATTTGGAATTTCTATAGTTTTAATGCCTATAAGACAGAAAATTGCGTGGGGTCGTCGGACGAGCCACATGGTTACCAAAGTTTTGTTTCGCAACTTGGCCTGTCGAGAGTTAAACATATATTCATTGTCTTATGAGCCATCTTGGTGTTGTCATTTAAAACCTAAAAAACGATCGCAGTGCCATAATTTATTTTCTACACTTAATTGCCAAACTGTACCTCTCATAACGAGTAATTGGCAACACAAGCAAAAAAATGGCTCCCTTATAGAGCGACATTAATGTGCCGGGGCTTTCCGCGCCAGTGCTACGTCAGTCTGTGTTTAGCACTCATTCCGCTAGCATATTAGTGTCACTTGTAACCATGATTTTTCCAAACTTGTGTTCAGACATTGATCGTGATTTTTTATGTAAAGATTAATAACCCTTGCAAAAATGTCCCCAAAGGGAAAGCTGTAGGAAAACAGCCATAAGAGAATAAAAATAATTGTAGAAATGAAACGTAAAATCATTGAAAAGCGAGAACAAGGTGTGAGCGTGGACGATCTAGCACACCCATAATACAATCGGTATATATTAACGATGGTACATCGCCTTAATTGAAAAACATGCTTTACAATACAACACTTTAATTGAATTAATACATGATAGCCAACCAGGTCTTGCTTATCTCAGGCTTCGTCAGGGCTTGTATATTGACTAATTATAAATTAAAGACTGACACATATGTGACACGTACTGACACATACCGAAAATAATATAATGAGAGAAAGAGATACAAATAGATATAAGATAAGCGAAACCTGGTTGGCTGTCATGTATGAATTCAATAAAAGTGGTTTATTGCAAAGTGTTTCTTTTCCATTTAATGGTGTGTTTGTTTACATTTACCTTGACAGAGTCCATAACTAGTAGCATATTCTTCAGCGACTCGAGGGTAGCCTCGTGCAGCAGGTCGGAGGAGTGCGGTCCACCCTGGAGCATGCTCCTCAGCAGCTCCAGGAGTTGCAGCCACAGCGCCGGGAAGGAAGGCCGGGACACCAGTGGGGTCAGGTGGTGCAGGAAAACCTATAAACAATTAGGTAAATATAAAGATGAATAGGATATAAATTAGAAATTAAAACATTGAATAAAAACAATCTGCTTCTGATTCTGCCCCATTGCACTTACCTTGCACATGATGGTGTTGGCCCGGAGCCGCACCTCCTGGTGCCTGCCCTGCGGCCGTGCCAGCAGTGGGAACAGCACGCGGTGGAAGGCCGACTCCCACTCCTCGCCGGACAGTGTCTGCAGGTCATGAACCAGCAGTGCCCGCTGCAGGTAGGTCACCGCGCTATTGGCCACCTGCTTCCTGTTGTCAGTACACAGTCTGGCTATGCCCTGGAGCAGGGGCTGCCAGGCCAGGTGCCACAGATCACACCACTCCATCCTGGATTCTGGAACAACAAATTATTATTATAACCAGGCAATCAAAAGAAGGTGCACAGATGCATGTCTCATGCCAAGCACAGAAAGGGCGAGGTTTATTAGTAGTTCATCAGCCCTCGTTGGTGGCTTGCCACACCACACTCACAACCTGCACCTTCTTTCATTCTGAACAACACTAGGGTATTTGTTTTTGGTTGAACTATAAAGCGTAATGATCAAGTGGAAGTGACCCAGAAGGAGACCGAGTAAGAGGCGGATTGTGTAACACAAAATGATGAAGAGGGTATGACATGTGTAGATAATTTACATGAAATATGGTCCCAATAACTAAAGAAGGGAATAATAGAGATGGGAAAGAATAATTTATACCTGTAGTGCCCTGCTCTGACAGATTGCTGGTCAAGGTAGATTCCTCCCTCCACCATTTGAATATCTGTGCAGTTCGGCTGTGCAAGGTGTGCATTAGATCCAACAACTGAAAATATAATAAACACTTTTTCTATTAACACCAGCAAATAAAGTTTAATTTTCATCCAATTGTGTACATACTTACAAGCCTTTCCCTTCAATTGTTTTAATTTTTGTTTGTATTAATTTACAAAATAAAACAAAAAAAGTCCAGATAAACTACTCTTTAGCAGTTTGACTAATTGCTCGATTAAGGATTAGGATTAGGCATAGATTAGGCAGATCCCGATTAAGGATTCCAGCTGCCCTAGGCTAGTGTGCAGATAGCAAATATTGTAAGCGCCCACCCGAGATGCGCCCCCCAAAAATCTTGAGCTTAGCTTCAGCATAGTGAGCCAAAGGGTTAATCGGGCCTGCTAACGTGCCCTTTTTTTCTAGATCTTGAGATTGTAAATTTACAGTTTGAGGACTTATATAATATCTATATAAATAAAAATAAAAATAATTTGAGACGGTTTACATATATATAGTTCCCGTGAGCACTTAAGCCATAGACCCATTGTACTATCTCCTATTTTACCTCATTCCTTTGACAGTAACCCAGTCCCTTTTATAAAGTTCATCAGGATTGTCATTGGAAATGAAGCTATGTCTAATAGTTCGACAATGTGTCTTCCCAGGTCTCATTTCCCCTCTTCACTCCTCCTTGGTTCCCTGAAGGCCCCACGACGGAAGAGGGCTTCATCTCTACTCTCCACTCCTTAGTTCCCCGAAGGATCCACGACGGAGAGTTTACCTCCCCCCTTGGTTCCCTAAAGGCCTCACAAGGGAAGAGTCCACCCCACCTTGGTTCCCCGAGGGCCCCAGGAGGGAAGAGGACGTCATCTCTCCTCCTCACTCCTCCTTGGTTCCCTAAAGGCCCCACAGAGGAAGAGTTCACCAAGATGGCCTCATTTCTCCTCTTCACTCCTACAAGGTTCCTCAAAGGCCCCACATGGGAAGAGGACATCATTTCTCCACTTCACTCCTCCTTGGTTCCACAAAGGCCCCGCGCTGGAAGGGTGCCCTTCCCCTTGGTTCCTCTTGATTTCTCTAATACAGGTTTCAACCGGGTGCAGCTCTTATTTTACTTTTTATTTACTAACACCTTTATCTGTATATATTTTTCTCTATAGATTTTAGAAGAATTATTCTATGGGCTGCCAGATTTATTATTCTTTTATATTATGTTAATGTAAGTACTTGCATACTGCTTTCTAACCCCGTATGCATGGACATTGGAGGGTCTAGATTCGTTCAAATAAATGTAGCTTCGTTCAATAAAATAGATTCTTGAAGTGTGCGGTGAAGGAGGAAACCATATGGTTAATAAGGAAACATATTATGTTTCCTTATAATGCTGTTGGGAAAATGGTGGGGTCCCCTCCAATGGTTCCTTGAGGCCCCACAAGGGAAGAGTTCATGGAGGTGGCCTCAGCTCACCTCTCCACGGTTTCTCCTCTTGGTTCCTCCTACGGCCCCAGAAAGGAAATCCACAGAGGTGGCCTCAGTACTCCTAGGTTCCCAAAAGGCCCCTAGTTTTCGAATGGTCCAATTTTTTTGTCCCACGAGTTACCAGGGAAATAGAAGGTCCACTCCAGCAGAGCCCTGATGTGCTGGAGTGAGGTCTAAATACTCCGCGATGCGACCTTGTTTCTCAGAGGCACCGTTCGTGACGCTGTTCCCCAGGACAATCAGCCTGAGCACGGTAGCTCACACCTTGGCTTGGGATGGCTATTGCAGGTTTGTGTTTCCACTCCCCGAGCGATGGGTTCGCCACACTCCCTACGCTGAATAAAACATAAATAACAACACTAAATCTTCAAAAAACAATAATATTTTCATAATACACAGAATTTGAACAATTCGTCAAATTTCAAAGTAAAAATTATTATTAAATCTATTCATGACCTGTTATTATTTCATCATGAGCCGGTTGTTCCAGGTTTCGGTTTACATTCACAATGCAAGAAAACGCAACAGATATATATTTTTTTTTTAACCTGCCAACGTGCTACTTTGGCGAGAGGTTTTTTCATTTCTAGTTTAGGGTGCGGTCTACTGAAATTTGTTCACATGTTTTAAAAGCATAGCAACATACATTGTATTTAGTGTAACCACTTGGACCCATAAGCTTGTTTTCATGACAATATAACATTACCAGACATGTGTATGATGTATGAGGCGTACCTGACTTATTAACAAGGTTAAAATTAAGTTGACTGTAAAAGAAAATAACCTGAATGCTGATGAGCTGATAGCCATCGGGCACATTCTCTGCCTCGCTGTCATCGCTTCCGTCCGAGGGTCTGCTGCTGTAGCTGCTGGGCTGCGACTTCTGTACTCGCCGAGCGTGGCTTGCCACCTTCCGCCGGCGCCCGTACAGATGTGATGGACTTGTCACCTTCTCCTCGTTGGCTGTAACAATCAATCAATCAGTCACATGGGTCCACATTACAGAGGGATTTGAATAAAAGAGACAGTAAGGCCCTTCATAAGCGGAGATACTTACAAGCTTCTTGAGTATGATGCAACTATAAGTCGCCTACCGGTATGCTACTCTTTAAAGCTGGTTTCCGTACACGGCGCTACCCAAATTATACTGAACTTCAAATCATTTTTCAAGTGCAGCCGTGGAATTATTACGATGTCAAGAGACGTAGACAATTAAATTTCTTTATCTTTACAAGCATAAAAAACAATCTAAAAGAAGATTTTGGGTTCACCCATATAATTAAATAATTTTGTGATAGTCACTTTTCACAAAGTAGTAAATCAACTATAAAACAGGCAACCCAGTTAAAAAGCACTTACTTCCATGAAGGCTGGCCTCGACGAATGTGCGTATGCAGTTGACACACGCCTCGAAGTTGTATGGCGTTATGTGTGCCACATCACGCACGATGAAGGCGAGGCATTCCCAGCACTTGAGCAGAGCACGTGCATCATGCGGGCGCAGGCTGCATGGATGGATCAGCGGATCCTCCATCATGCGAGAGGGCGGATTGCTCTGGTTCGTGGAGTCTTTGCCCCCCACCTGTTATCAAAATTACCATAAACATTTTTGAAGAAAGTACCATAAACATTCTGTGGTTTGACATAACGTTTTTACAAATTGCATAAAATTAGTGTTGCAATACAAAGTTATTGTTTTTTCCAAACTTTCGCCATTTTTGAATCTATTGAAAATATTATCCCAACTGGCGGTGCTGTACGAGTGGCAAGTGTATCCTGAGAAAGGCACGGAGCCTAGAGTTGCCTGAAAAATCCTAGACTATCTGCAAAAAAGTGTTTAGTTTCCCTATCTTTCGACAGATTTAACTTTTGGGAAAGCTGTGCTTATTCCACCTGTATATTAGAGAAAGGTGCTCCGAAGAACTAGGCATTGATGCCTTCGGCCATGGTGCACAGTTGGGACACAGGTTAAAAGCTTGTCCAACAATTCTGCATTGTATGAATGGGGCATTTCTACAACTCATTCGCTTGCTCAACCGCATAGCTGTGGAATGTTTGTCAACTTTTATGTTTTCTCTCTTCTTCCCACTATACATTTTGTGGGAAGTAAAAAAGGTGATTTATTAATAGGCCACACTTACCAATATCCAACCCTGTGTCTGAGGGGAGTGAGATATTTCACTATCAGAAGTGTAGCCACGATCAGTGCTCACCGAGTCATCCTCTGAACTCATTGCACCATCAGATTTGCTGCCTGTTAAAATAAATGGTACACACATTATGTTATGTAGCAATGTATCATCGATAGAATGTCTCATATAAAATAAACAAAGATTTATTTTGTTTTATTTATCACTGATGAAAGTTCCATTGTAGCCTCTCCCTCTTTCATAAACAATGCCTGTACCAGAAAGAGGTTGTAATGGAGCACTCAGTGGCAGGATCATAAGATAAGACTAGTGAGTATAAATTACCAGCAACGCTGTCATCTTCCTTGAGATGCATAGCTCCTGCTCCGGTAGTCTCCAGCAGTGTGAACACAATGGTCCAGTCGTCGGCACTGTGTATATTCTGCGCTGAGGTCTTCACCAACTCAAATAGGCCAACCGCTATCTGTAATTTTAATCAAGGAGGTTATACATACTTTACTAGTTATTTCAACAACAGATCCCATATTTTCATCCATCCCATTTCACAATTTAAACTGACAAAATACTCTGTTAAAAGTTCAATTTCACAATCTCATTAGATTGGGTGAATTTTTGGCTTAAAGTTAAGCAATCTATTTGTATGATTTAAACTCTGCTAAGCATCTATTTGCACATGTGCAACGGAAAAAAGAAAAATAATACAATGACATAATGATTTAAACAAATTTGATGGAAAATATGTTGTCCCTTTAAGCACGCTCTTATTAACCACTGGAGCAATGGCGCGATTTTTATTTTTTTCCTCGTATTGCTCGTGATATTTTGGTGACCGTTTTTAATATTTTCCGCCCACTTTAAAAAAATCATACCCCGAATTTTAATATGATCATAGTTCTATATAGTCAATGAATTCACCTATCTTTGGTTGATTATCACATATTCCTAGGATTTATAAAAAAATATTATTAAATCGTAAACATTTGAAACGGAACTATTCTCAGGATATTCCATATATAAACTCGCCTAGAAATTTCAATTTTGCCTACACATTAAATATTTTCTATTAGGTTTCTTTTAAAAGGTCTAATTTATAATCACAATCTACATAGGTATATAAGAAAACTGAATTTGTGAACTGTTTAATGTTCCCTCTCAACAAACTTTTGACAAAAATTTAGTCGAGAAATGGCGACATTTTCATAGACGATAATGGAATTCATAAAGGACTCACCAAAAATAGCTGCAATACATCAAACAGATACATCAATTATCTTAAATCCACAATACCAATTAACTCGATTATTGGTATATTTATTGAAAATATCGCATTGTCAAACACAGTCCGACCATAAAAAAATGTCAAAAACATTTTTTTTTTAAAAGAAAGACAAACGAATAACCCAACAATGGTTGAAAATCTCCTACTACCACCACAGAAAGCCGAAAATGTTGCTTGTGTTGTGATGGAGGACTTAGCCAGCTGAGGAATCGAACACGCGACGCCCGGGTGGGACATAACCACAAAACTTTTGTTTTTCAAATATTACTGAATTTTCAAGTTTGAAACATGTTTAAACGTGTTGAATGCATTACTAATTCAATCATTATTACACTGATATACAAATATGTTAGAAAAATCCACTAAAACACGATAAAAAGCCGCATTTTACACTGAGGCCTTTTGACAGAAGAACTTTCCAGAGAAATGTACAAAACATGAATTTTCGAATGACCATATATCTAAAGGTAGAGTACACTGCCATCTGTTGAATTATAATAGAAGTAGTATCTTTCCGCCTATGAAAAAAAAAGTCAAAATTGAACCGCGGGCTTATTTGAAAATATTTCAAACATTTTTTTAATGCATCTAGGGAAAATTTGCTGAAATTCAGCAGCTAAGCAAACTCAGGTTTTGTAGGTGGTGCTGAAATTCAGAAAAAAGCGCCCCAGTGGTTAAATGTCAAAATTGTTAGTGAACGAAATCGTTCACTAACAGGTCTTCTGATAAGCGTAAATTTACACTTACTGAGTATTTACTGCATTTCTATTGGCGGAAGTGACCTCTGAAGAGGATAAATACATAAACAAGTAAAAATAATAATAATATTAATCAATTTCAACTCACCCTACTGGAAATAGAGTGGTATACAGGATAAGTGAGCTGTAGAAAAGCCTTGAGTGAGCGCAGCACAATACTGGCGCAATCCTCACTCCTCATCAGGCAGATGGCGAGCCTCAGCAGTCCCGTGGAGGAGCGCTCCAGCAGGCCTGAAGTGCTCCCCACCACTCCCAGCCTCTCCAGCGGCAGGGGGGCCCCGACCTCCTGGGGGCCTAGCCCTGAGGAGGTGGCCCCTGCAATCATGAGCCCCGTGACATGCGTCTCAGTAGCTTGCCATATGTGAGACACACGGTCCCTGCAAATATCAAAAACTGTTGATTTATTTGTTCCAAACAAGAATTACTAAAAGTAAACTAATGTAATATGTATGCATTGAGTAATGCATTAAAGTTAAGGTAGCAGAGAAAGGAGGATGAAGTCTTACCGATTTTGAATGACAATCTGGATCAGGACCTCCAAGAAGAAGATAGTAGGATCATCCCGATAAGTTTGCCCCACTGGCTTTTGTACTTCTTGTGGCTTTCCGGCTGCTATGACATACTTCACCAATTCCTGAAAAGAAACAGTACAATAAATGTGGTGAACGTATGTTTTGTATGAAAGAGACACGCGTGTATGAGTGAGACAGCATGAGTAACGTGTAAAAGGGTATGATTGTTGTCCATTCGTCCTCTTTGCAATTAGGCTTCCTGCTTCCTGGAAGAATAACACTGTACAGATCTCCTAATAAAGTAACTAAGTCTACCACGAGTTATTATTGTCTCACCACCCTGTACTGAGATCACCATCAAAGGAAACTGGATCCATATTAGATTGGAAGTCATATGGACTACGTACATTATCCTTCTCACATGTCTTGTTTGAAAAACAAAAAAGGCAGAAGTCACTAGAATGATGATGTCACGTACGATCTCTCGCTGGGACAAGTAAGTATATGTGTTTCATGTTAACCCCTAAGGGCAGGACCCCATCATTAATTTGCAGTGTTGAAGAAAGTGCCCAAGCATGGTACATACAATTGCAATTGCAGTGTCAACCTTGTAAATTTTGCTATTGGATATTACATCTACTAAGTCAGGTTAACGCCTCAGGTCTCGACCCTACTCTGTCAAGAAGTCAGAATATTTCCGCTTTGCAATAAAATTCAAATAAATAGAATATTAGTGAACATAGGTATCTGAAAACTAAAAATTGTTTTTGAAAGGTGATGAAATGCGATTTAAAATAATTATGTAACTTTTTTTTTTAAATAAAAAATTCAAATGCCAACCTAAAATTTGTAACATATCTATTTCGCGAGTAGGTACTGTTTATTGTCTATTAATAATTTTTTTTGTATTTCACTTTGTTGGTTGGCCAAACTGGAACAACACCGGAAACGTCATTCTTAGAATCATGGTGTCGGACGTGACTTAGCGAATTGTTTGCGGTGGGGTTTTTTGGGGCGATGTGCGGGTGTGCATTATATTCTAGTGCTATGAAGCCTGGAAATATTGATTTTATTTGTCACGGGAGTGTGTGACGACCCCAATGGCATTGAAGCTATTTTATTTATATTAATTCCTCGCCGGATGGCGCTGGATAATAAGTGACCCTGCGTGCTTGACTTTATTATTTTGGAGTGCTATGAGGCCTTGAGTTATATTCGGCTTGAATCGACGGGTGATGTTCTTTTCATTTGACTCGCAAGTATTGTTTTGCTGTCTGTTTATTTGGCCGGCTGTTTTTTGTTCGCGCCGTCTGATGGGTGACGAGTCGCTGTGTCTGTTTTGCTGGGGTGGATTCCCTTTAATGGAGCCTGGCGCTTCGAGACGCGCTGGACGGCGTCTTGGGACTGCTGTTTTCGGCCCGGATTGCTGTTTGCGAACTCGATGCGGCGTGATGCAGGAGGAGAATCTTTGCGATGCGAAGTATGCCGTATAAAAATTAACCCGAAATTCGAATAACTCTCTCTCTCCAAAACTGTTGTAAAATACACAAGGTATTTATGTTTTTTTTTGATAACCTTTCGTTATGTTATTTTTTTCCACTGTTGATTGCAATAAATATTGTTTTACATTTTCACTACGTAGTTAAAATCGTGCTCTCATTTATATGCATGATCACCAATCCCTGGAATCCACAATCCTGAGAAAGATGTTCTTTTTGTTCTTTGATTATAATCTGTCAGATGACATAACCCGACAAACGTATGCTGCCTCCACGATCATAGGTTGCAAATTTTTTTTAAAAGTCTCACTTCACTTTTTTTCTAATAAAAACTAAAAATTACTGGTAATGAAAAGAAATAAAAACATGCACATATTTTATTATACAAATATGAAAATATCTGGAGTCGGTGAATTATTTTCCCATTTGATCTCTGGTAGGTTGACATGTTGTTCTTGCAGTGGCGGCCCGAGCACTTTTTTGGTGGTGGCGATAGACATTTTTTACATAATATAAAATTTCTCCAAAAAAAAATTATGGTGTAATCGGATATCTAAACACAAGAGCTAATCGAATATCTAAACACAAAAAAATATAAAATGTCTATTTATATATAGGTATGTATACATACCAATTTGCAAGATAGTACAATAAAAAGAAAGGTTTATCTTGCAAGATTAATATCGAACTTAATTTGAACGCGCGCGATTCCCGCCCGTAACTCCGCAAACAAATGGTTCAGTGGGGATCCAAAGAATTGTCCCCATGGTATTTGAATTCACATACGAGTACGCAAGCGCAGTTGCATACGATCGCGAAACAACGCAAGGAATCTATGGGGATAGCTCGGATCGTCTCCTAAGTGCGCATTAGATTCTGCGCACTGGGAAATAGACTCGCTGTTCTCATGCGCTGTACATTGTTCGCTGTACGTGAATTCATTCATTTTGGTGAAGACAAAGGCATTGACCATTATTTCCTTCAGTGGGTTCGAGTGTCACTGGTGGGGACTGTCCCCATTTTCCCCCTGTGAAGAACCGCCACTGTGTTCTTGTATTATTTTGTATTTACTATACTAATATAGTGCACTTGCGTAGCGTGGATTGACTAGATGATCATTTGTGGAAAAGTGTGTGGAAGGGTTTAGTTTTTCCTGTGGGGAAGATTTAACCCGGACATAAAGTCATTAAAAAAATAAAAACAAACGTTATCATCACCTCACTTTTTTATTGTTTCATGAAAAAATAGTTTATAAAAAATTCACAAAGCTTCTGACTTTTTTTTAAATTGCAGTCGGAAACTTTGGTTTCATAAAGGTCCTTTTGTGGTTAACTTTTAAATTTGAATATTTAGTGTGGTATTTTCTCTTTAAATACCATTTAGATCATATTTCTCACTATGATAGCTAGGGAGTCACAACAATTTATATGAGACCTACATAAGTTGTTCCGAAAAGTGAACAAATTTACGTGAGTGGTTGAAGACTAAAATAAAAATGTCACTTTATCAAGTATGATATTGTCTACACGTTGGCTTTAGAAGTAAGGATTAAACATCAATCATTCAATTAAAAATAATTATCTATAAAAGGTGTCCGAAAACTCGTAGTACAAGCGGAAAACTGGTGAATCCTCATCACATTTGGAGTCGATTTTGTAGTATAATTTTTTTTGATTTGAGCTTTCGTTTTCGAGTAAATCGAGTCAGAAGTTGATTTTTTTTGTTGGTCAAATTCTTATAAATTATTACTGACGATCATAGTACCTAACTAATAAAAACTATTTAAAAGAAAACAAACAAAGAAATCCGGATTTAAAGCATTATTTTGAAATTATCCATAATTTTATTCCGTATTTTTCGGTCATTTCACGGTTAAAAACAGCTGGCCTAATATTATTTTCGCGCTTTTAGTCAGAGTGCAATGCGAAATTTGCTGTCCCTTTCTGCGCTCGATTCGATGAACACAATTAGAAGAGGTAAGCTATGCTTTTCAAAAAATGACTTGACCTTGAACTGTGAGCTCACGAACCAAATTTTTTACCCGAGAAGCATACGGATGCAAGTCCAAAAAGGTAAATGTTCAGGAGAGCCAAAAAACTATTTTTTTTCTGTAACTATGGTCTCATAACTTCTTCAGATATCTGTGCTGATAGATAACAAAAAAAGTAATTATTAAATCAATTAGTTTTGTTTTAAAAACGAGCAAATGAATCGAAATATTTTATAGTAAAGCCTTTAAAAATAGTTTTTTTTTTTTAAAATCGCTGACTTGAGTCAAACAAAAACATGGACTTGAGTCCTACTGCCTCTAATTGAAGTGGACTATTTTGTTATGACATGTGGTGTATTATGAAAGGAATAAAGTCCATGGTACATCCTTCTGCTTCTAAGATAGTTGATGCATCATGGTACTTACATCGCATCCATATGCAATTTTGAAAATCCTATTTTTCTTCATGATAGGACTCTTTCTGCCACTGTTAAACATGATAATTTACAATTTTTTGTATTTCTTGGGCACTGACTATGTAACAATTTCTAGACATTTTTGTTTTGAAATGTTTTAATTTTCGATGTACATTTGTTACTTTAATTTAAAATTTTTTTGCGACCGGTTTCGATACGTTCATTTAAGTTTTTAAGTTTGCTCGTTAACCTCTGGGCGGCCGCTTGTCACCCGGTGGCCGCGGCATCTGCGCATGCGCGAGAAAATAATTCAAATATTTGAATAATATTTCCGACAAAAAACTTTTGGTCTACGATTTTGGCCCTTCTATGTACACAATTTGTATGAAGAACAGTGTCAGAATCGCTTGCGCTGTCATTACTCTCGGAGACGCTACAAGTTTCATTCACCTTGTCACCCTGGAATATTTTTAAAACGATTTTTTCTATGACAATCGGCTGTCAGAATTTGCCGCGAATTTAACGGTCGCAATTAATGCATGTATCGCGAATAAAACGATCATAAAACCTATTAATTTACGTAATAAATGCAAGTAATGTGGTTTTCGTAGATAGTTTATTGTGATGTGAACGTGTTTCAGTTAATAAAATATACAATAGCTCAAAATTTATCAACAAAACATTCAATTCAAAATTCAAAGTGGTGGTTTTTTAGTGTTTTTTTGCAAAGTTCCGCGAATTTCCGCGAAATGGCCTGGCCTCTGACTCGTTAATGATACGGACGTATCGAAACCGGTCGCAAAAAATTTAAAATTAAAGTAACAAATGTAGGTGCATCCAAAATTAAAACTTTTCAAAACAAAAATGATAATTTACTTCAAGTCTGCATCAAACTCATTTCTTCAAATTTTGGACTTGCATTCGTATAATCCTCGGGTACACAAACAAACATGGTCGCATGGTACAGTAGTGTTTGAAACGAATGTGAACTAGGTTATTATCATTTTGTTTAATAATGTAATAATTAGATTGAAAAAAATAGTATAAAGCTAATTTTTTCTCCATCGACTACTACCATTTAGACAAGTGCTTAGCAAAAAAAAACCCCGCCCCTACCCCTCCTTGCTTCCCCCCCCCTGTGCCCCACAAACATGAAAAGTGTAAGGGTTTCGTAAATCACGTCCATCTCGATTACTAAACAACATATTGGATTGCAATTTTTTATATTCTCTTTGCTGTAACATTGTCTACAATTAATGTCCAGTTAACTTCCGTCGTAACTTTTACCGTTTGTTTGTAATTTGTATGAAAAGGTAATTTTTTTTTGGCACGTAATTTTACATTTTGTCACAGAACTTTTCAGGCTGACATTTTATGAAAAAATATTTCCTACAAAAGTTTTAGCTCCTACAATAGTTGATAAAAGGCAGATTGGTCTGTAATTGCTCATCTCATTTTTGTCTCCTTTTTTAAATATCGGAAATTATTAACGAACCTTTCGAAGTCTTCATTTGACATCTTTGTTTGTACGCTCAACATACAAATTTTTACCTTTTCATACGAATTACAAACAAACGGTAAAAGTTACGACGAAAGTTAACTGGACATTAATTGTAGACAATGTTACAATAAAGAGAATAAAAAAATTGCAACCCGACATGTTGTTTAGTAATCGAATAGACACGATTTACGAAACCCTTACACTTTTCATGTTTTGGGAGGGGCGTAGGCGGGGAAGCAAGGGAGGTAGAGGCGGGGACTTTAGGCTAAACACTTGTCTAAATGGTAGTAGTCGATGGTGATTCAACTGGTGTTCTACGACATAGGCTGACTGGACTGTTAATTATATTCCACCGCCATGGGAGGAATGAATTCATGCGTCCGTCACTCCTGGATACACTGACTCTCAGATTCCTACCAACCCCTCATACCCTTGGTAGGTATACCTATTTTTGTTTGATGTCCGCAATAATTAACTAATTAACTCTGCAAAAATCATACCTATGCTGCTAAAATAAATTAAATAATATTCCCAGTGTTCAGCGATAATTTAATAGGACTGACCGGATATTTGTTTCCGCCACAAATTTATTTCTTTATTTTTCGTCAGTTTGTATTGTGTCTTGTTGATTGCGGTCATTGACGTATGATGAAGATTGCGGTCGATTGATATCTTTTCTTATTGAACGGCGTACAACCCCTTCATTTAACAAGGTTTAAAATAAACTTTGTGTTATTTTCATATTTAAATGTGATTAATTAAATACCCCAGATACGATTTTAGATTTTCACGGCCAAAAGTATTTTCACGGTCAAAAGTATTATTCGGACACTGTAACGCTGTCCGAAACGTTGGCTAAAGAAGGAGGTAGCGCAACACGGCATAATATCCCAAAAACTAATAACAAAAATTAAATACCCTTTCATTTAACAAACATTAAAACAAAGTTTGTGTTACTTGTGTGTTATTTTCATATCTAAACGTGATTAATAATACTTAGTGCGAGATCAATCAAACACCATTTCATCATAACAAATTCTAAAACAAAGTGTGTGTTACTCGTGTGTTATTTTCATATTTAAACGTGATTAATTATTGTGCATTACGATGGAATAATACCAATGCCGAATATTATGATATGTTAATGTGTCTTGGACGCTCACATGCTCCGCTCGGGGCTGCTATCTACATAACAAAATAAATAGGTACGCTAATTAACCATATTGTTTAGAAGAGAAGAGGTGGGAGAATAAATATTATTATTTATGCATTAAACCGCTTACTCGTTAATACGGAATAATTTTTATCCAACAGTTAGATTAAGCTTTATTATTACGAAAAGTGAGTATTTATGTCGGGGGAGTACGAAAGACATACCAAAAATATGCATTTAACATTTTAATTTTGTTAAAATTAATTCACTCGCGCGGTAACGCCATTATTTATTAGAATTAGAAAGAAATTTAGAATTGGAAAGAAATTTATTAGAATAATTACACAAGAATTAGAAAGAAATTTAGAATTGGAAAGAAATTTATTAGAATAATTACACAAACCCGCTAGACAAACCCTGCTTTGCCAACAAACCATTCAAAACCTGGGATGTTTTTTAAAATGATGATGAAATGCGAGTTTATTTTAGATAATTTATTTTATTTTAAAAAAGGAACATTCCGTATTATCCGTGCATCAAACTACGACAACGTTAAACGTTCCATATTATCCGTGAGGTGGAACATCTTCCATCTGTCATCATGACATTTCCACCTTTCTAAAATTTTAACCCTAAATAAGCCGAATTTTTTTTTAAATAATTTTTTTTTTAAATTTTAAATTTGAAAATGCTTAAATTGAAAATCTTTATGTTTATTTGGGTTGTCTATGTGATGTAGGTTCACCAGTTTTCCGCTTGTACTACGAGTTTCCGGACACCGTGTATATATTTATTTATTTTTTTTTTTAAAGAAGAAAGTCAAACATTCCCGGCTTACGAATAACCCAACAATGTTTGAAAATCTCCTACTACCACCACAGAAAGCCGAAAATGTTGCTTGTGTTGTGATGGAGGACTTAGCCAGCCGAGGAATCGAACACGCGACACCCGGGTGGGACCCAAGCGCTATGCCCACTCAACCACTGACCAGTCAAAGTATATGTATATACTACGTACAATTGCTAATAAAACAATGCCTATTCCTACAAAATTAATAAAACTTGGACGGATCAGCTTGGGCAGACACTTGCTCCACTCTGGGATTGTCGCGTTTTCAAATTTACAGCACTTCATAGGATGGTTTTCCTTATATTTTTTGTTTTCATAGAGCCTAAAGCATGAATATGTTGTAGAAGCATACTTTTTTGGTACATACTCTAAATTTTTATTTTTTTAAACAAAACTTGGCTAAGCCCATCCATGCCTGCAGCATGTGGAAGAGTAGAGAGACCTAAAGTTAGGGGGCTGCAGTGAAGGAGAACAGGTCAGTTTTAGGAGTAAAGAACTTGTGTATATATTCCTACTGACCTGCAGACTATCCAGCTGCAAGAACTTGGAATCCGTCACCAGAAGTCCTTGCACATTGCACTGGGCCACTGTCTCCTGCGCCTGCTGCAGCAGCTGCGACTCTTCAGGCGAGGGTTGGCGCTGCCAGGCAGAGCCGGAGTCCGCTGACAGGGCGATGTAGGAGTAGAGCGAGGAAAGCAGGCCCGCCTCGGGGGCCCGCACGGGGGCACTGGCTTCTCGGATCAGAGATATCTTGCCGGAGGCGGAGCAGAAGTCGTCAGCTTCTGTTAGATCCTACAAAATTAAGCGTGTTAAAATTCATATATATTTAGAACAAGTGAGATTAAAAGAAAAAGTTCTGTATTTTCATAAAACTATGGTCCAAAATCACTCCATTTACTTTTTATAATAATTTCGTAAATATGTAATTAAAAAAGATTTTCTTTTCCTATATTCTCTGTAGAAAGATTGGAAAATTATAATACCCTCGACTCTGTGCAGAAACGGGCGGTCCGTTTGATAGATTCTCCCATCTTAACAGACGGATTGCAATCTTTAGAGCACAGGCGTCGGGTGGGAATGCTATCCTTGTTCTACCGGTATTACAATGGAAGATGCTCCGAGGAACTAGCATCATTGATCCCTTCGGCACCGGTGCATAGTCGGGAAACACGCCAAATGCGTGCCCAACATTTGTACACAGTTGACATTAGTCACATGAGAACGGGTCGTTTCTTCGACTCGTTCTTATGTTCAACAGCTCGGCTGTGGAATGATTTGCCGGCCTCTGTGTTTCCTCCTTCCTACAACATGGGTCTCTTCAAGACCAATGTTCATTCCTTCCTCTCCTCAAAAAGACCCTCCACACAGCATACCAGATGACATAGGCCCTGAGGGAAATTATTTTCCTCAGGGCCTCCTGTGTGGAGTTAATGTAAAAAAAAAAAAAAAAACAATTATTTACGAAGCACCCCGCACAAAGAGGAGACAATTATTCTATCTCATTCTCTCGCAGGCTAAACCCTATAGATGTATGTACGTATTTGTCTCTTTTTAGTGTCGCTTTTTCGTTTCATCGAGTTTCAAATCACAATAAAGAAGTTTTTACTTCAAAAATAGCCCATAACCTTACCTGACGTAACCTATTTAACCAAGTTTTTTTTCCATCACTTTTAATGACTTCAAAGGAGTGATGAAGTTGCACATTGTTGAGTTGTCCAGTCACTAACAAAAATAAGGCAAACATGGGTTTTCCCAAACCATAAAATTTATGCTGTCTTTAGTGTGTAAAGTGCCCTTTAGTTACTAACATTACCCTGTGGGCCCTTAATCTCATCAACCGACCACAATCAGGCAATAAATACATAATAATATGAACATACCTTGGGTAGTAGGCGTGCCCTGAACAGCGCAAGGATAACCTCGAGGATGTGTTTCCACCCCTCGCGCAGGGAGTTGGCATGACGATGGCACACGCAGAACACTTTCTTGAGGGCGCAGCGGCTCTTGGCTGACTGGCCCAGCGAAGCTCCTACAAAATTAAAATGACAGTTTGTTAGTGTGAGAAAGAGAGTGTTTATTATTTTGCATATTTTTCCAAGTATTTTCGTTTTGCTTTTATGATACAAAACAATAAAAATGTAAAACCTACAAAAAGTGGTGCAAGAAGAATTACATATTTATTCTTAAGGTTTTGGCATTCACGGCAAATAATTGAAGTTTTTTTTAAATTTCTTGGGCATTAACAACTATGTAACAATTTCCAGACTTTTTTTTAAGTTTTACTTTCCATGAACATTTGTAAAATGTATACAGCCTTACTAATAAAAAAAACACCTAATTGGCCCTTGACCTGCGTACAATGCTAAGAACATATTGACAAGTTTGGTACATTTGCGCAAGCGCGTTGGCCATTTGATTTTCATTCCTCTGCAGGAACGTTTCTGTTGTGACATGTGGGATTTCACGCGCAACTGATTTAATGTTTTTTAACAGAATTTTCGTTGTAATGATCAATTCACTAATATATTAGTATAATTGAACATAATTTCGATTCTTTGCATTATTTTTGTCAGTTTCAGTGCTTTCATAATGTCTCTGTTGTTATTTTAATTTTGTTAACATAAAAAATATAAGTAACTTTGGATAAATTATTTTTTATCCGCTTAAGTTTAATAAAAATTCCATAAAAGTAATGTCATTTAATAACATAAAAGGGTTGTGTGTGCGTAAATAAATACCAAATTCGAGTTACCAACGTTTACATTGTTCAAAAATAAATTCAAAATGTCAGATTTTTTCAGTTACTCCCTTGGAACAATTGTTATAATTTTTAATTGTATGAACGAGAAAAAAGTGAAGTGACAGTTTTCTTCCAAATTCATTAAATAAAAGGACTGTGTTTTTAAATTGTGAATTTTTCAACCATTTATAGAATATAAAATCTAGGAGGGCGGGTCAATAAGTCAGTGACTTTTTGAATGAAACACAGGTTTTTGGCAAAAAAAAAAAAATTTTTTTTTCAACATAGTCTCCTTAGAGTTCTATATACTTTGTCCAATTTTTTTATCCCTTCCAAAAAATAAGATTAGTCTAGGTCAGTATTTTTCAATCTTTTTGAATACTCGACCCCTTTACAGGTTGAAAAATTCTGGCGACCCCCTTTGGCCATAGATACAGACAAAAACGTTTATTATTTTCTCTAGGATTATTATTCTGTAGGATTGTTATTTTTGGAGTCGTTGTCAGTCAAGGTAGGTTTGTAACTACATAATAGTTATAGGTGAGATGTGCTTGCATCGCACGCGCGACTTAACGAGGCGAGAGTCGAGAGCGGGACCACGGCGGGAGGGAGCTGTCAAGTGAACACGCCGGGCCGGGTACCTTGGCTGACACCGACTCCAAAAATAACAATCGTACCTACATATTGATGAGTAGAAAAAGTAAGTTGATTATTAAGTTGTAGAAGAATACGAAATAATTTTTTTACTTTTTAGTGCATTTTTTTAAGTCGTTTTTTTGTTATGTTAAAATTTTTGTTTATTTTTTATTTTTAGTGAATCTGAAGTACCCTAACTAATTTATCTGGATATGGGTAGACTTACTAAACGTTCTGCTCGTATGAGACGATACGATACGATTGTACCACCCCAGCCAGAAGTACTCCTGTCCCGGTGAGATCGGTACACCAGGGGGCACTGATTTGTTAGGACTGGAACACGTGCTCTGAGGATGGGAAGGAGTTTGGAATTTAATCGACCGGTATACATGGCAACCTAATAAGCCAATATAGGAATTAAGGATGGGCAGGAATAAATGAATGGATTGAGCATTATTTTTCCCCCCTTCTTTGTATCTTCCTTTTTCTTGCCTCTTCTCGGCTCTTCTTGCCGCTTTTTTTGGCTTTTGTTGCATCTTCTTGCTTCTTCTTGTGTGTTTGGGATCTTCTCGTATCTTCTCATCTCTTCTTTGCTTTTCTTGCATCCTCTCGCCTCTTTTTGACTTATTTTGTCTCTTCATGCCTTTTCTTGAATCGTCTCGAATTTTCTTGGATGTTATCGTCTCTCTTCTTGGTTATTCTTGTCTCTTCTAGTGACTCGTGACCTTGCTTGCATCTCTCCCCCCCGGACCCTATCCGCACGCCTTCTCTCCGTTGGCTCTTCTTATTTCTTCTTGACTCGCCTTGCCACCTCTTGGTTCTTCTTGTCTCTTCTTATCTCTACCTGTCTCTTCTAGTGACTCGTGACCTTGCTTGCATCCTCCCCCCCCCCCGACTCTTTCCGCACGCCTTGTCTCCATTGGCTCTTCTTGTCTCTTCTTGACTCGTCTTGTCACCTCTTGGTTCTTCTTGACTCTTTTTGAATCTTCTTACTTCTTATCGCCCATTATTGGCTCTTCTGTACCCTTCTTGGATCTAGCTTTGAATTGGAACTAGCCACTTAGTCCCGCCGCGCAACCCCTCCCCACCCCCACCCATTCACCCTCTCACTATTTTTACCCAGTGGTAATGGCTTCTGAAATAATCCGTTTTCTTCATCTTGAATCTTCTAGTTTCCGTAAAATATATACAAAAAAAATAATAAAAACTTGCCCAAGAAATTAAAAATTAAAATTCCTTATCTATGCACAAATTCCTTGTACAAACAAGATGATACTCCTCTGAAATGTGAATAAATAAAAGCCGACTGAAAAAAAAAAAACATAAACAATTAAGAAAAATATCTTTAAAACAGTGCTCACTATTATTTAAGTTGTTGTATTATGAAAATAAACAAACTTCACAACGTGCTGCTCGTATGAGACAGACATTAATTTACCATAACGACGTTACGGTAGGTGACTCAAAGATCCGGATAGCCTATAAAAGATTCGGCCGAGTATCGTTAATTAGCTCCTAATTTATTTATTTTTTAATTTTAAAAAGACAGACAAACATCCCAAACTTCCCATTCCATTAAAAAAAACTACAATATTTTAAGTATTTATAATTTTGCAATATTTTTTTTTTTTAAGAAAGACAAACATTCCAGGGTTACTACCACCACAGAAAGACGAAAATGTTGCTTGTGTTATGATGGAGGACTTAGCCAGCCGAGGAATCGAACATGCGACGCCCGGATGGGACCCCAAGCGTTATGCCCACTCAACCACTGACCAGTCCTACTAAACGTGCTGCTCATATGAGACAGACATTAATTGACCATAACGACGTTACGGTAGGAGACTCAAAGATCCGAATAGCCTATAAAAGATTCGGCCGAGTATCGTTAATTTGCTCCTAAGAATTGAAGAGTTCCGTTACTTTATCATGGATCCCATAATCAGAACCTAACCAAACTCTCATCAAACTACTCTTGAAGTGCATCCTTTCTAATAAAAAAAGAATCATCTAAATCGCTTGGCGTGATATTGAGTTATTCGTCCATTTGTCGCACACATACTTAATGCAAATTTAATACTTATATGGTTTTCTTTTGGATGCCATTGTCAGAACTGGACCAAATTGAAATGGAACCACACGGAAAGCACCAGCTTTCAAATAAAAAAAGAATCATCAATATTGATTCACCCAGTCAAAAGTTCTGACGTAACAAACATAAAAAAAAAATTAAAAAATAGAGTCGAATTGAGAACCTCCTCCTTTTTGAAGTCGTTTAAAAATGAAAAATTTTCTCAAAAGATCGCAGCCTTCAACATCTGGTACAGTGCCAGTGGCGGAGGTGACAATTACTTGAAATACGGGTTTACATTCATAAATAATAAACCTCAATGTTTAATTTGCCACGATCACGTGAAAGTATGAAACTAACAGAGCTTACGCGGCATCTCAAAACCAAGCACCAAAAAGAAGTTGATAAGCCGTTGGATTTCTTTGAACGAAAGTTGAAAGCTATTAGCCAGCATCAAAATACTATGATTCAGGTAATAAAACAGTGTTGTCCTGGTCTCCATATAGTGTTGATGGTTTCCATATAACTTAATTACAATTAATTTTGGTGTGCTTCCGCGCGCTTATTTTTTAATGGTCAATCATTTGTTAATTTTTATATTGTTTTATTTGTTTTTAGGTATCCAATGTCAACGATTCAGCATTATTAGCTAGTTACAAAGTCGCATATCGAGTCGCTAAAGCAGGGAAGGCGCACACAATAGCCGAAAATCTTATTTTGCCAGCAGCTCTATGTAGATATGGTTGAAATTATGGTCAGCAAGCAAGAGGCAAACAAGTTGAAGAGCATACCACTTTCTGATAATACTATTTCACGCAGAATAAACGATGTGGCCAATGATATCCGAGAGAAAGTAGTCGAAAAATTAAAGAAAAGTCCACATTTTGCTTTGCAGTTTGACAAATCTACAGATGTTTCCGATTGTGCTCAGTTTGTAGTATTTGTGCGCTTTGAAGCAGATGACAGCATCATAGAAAAAAAATTATTTTGCAAAGCACTTCCTGCAAACACTACAGGCTAGTGTTTGCACGATATGTTTTTAGAAAGCACTTGCGACTACGACATTGATTGGAAAAAATGTATCACTATACGACAAGCTCTAGCAGCTATGGTTTTACCTTCTGATTTAAATGACATGCTTAAGGAGGTAATAAAAATTGTGAATTCTATCAAATGTCTTTACCTTTGATCAGACGCGGCCGGTGCCTCAAATTGTAGGTGGTTCACCAAGCCATTCATCAAAAACGTAAGGTAGATATTATATTTTTTTTAAATCTAGACATCATGCATAATTTTACATTATTTACTATCTTAAAATATCATGTAACTGTAATAGTAAAATATAGTGCGATGTAAAAACATGCTGATGTCTAGAGTTTTTAATATAGTATCCTATGCTAGCAAAGTCGTATTTTCTCCAATCATAAAAATTCTGATAAAAATGCGTTTATGGGAATTGACCTGCCAGGTAAGTAGGTATGTTTTCTGTTTGTAAAATTAAATAATAAAAATACGTACAGCCTAGGAACTCATAATAAATTGTACAACGCAACATAACTAAAACAGCGCTCTAGAAATTATCCAATTATTATAGAATTATTCTGGTATCAATATTTTTAGAAGCATTTTACACTCCATTACATTCGATCAATAATGTCTCCATTACTATTGATATTAGGTACATCTATTAGAAGATTAGTGGAAAGGGTGGGTGTGACATCAATTTAAAAATACTCAACCTTCTAATAATAATAATAATAACGCAATAATCCAATAAACACACAAGAAACGTTTCACCCTGCGGCGTGGATCGCCATTTATTGTCTGTTACTGACGTGTGACGTTCGCAATAGGTGACAAACAAATAATAAAGTCAAAAAGGTACATCCCAAGGCCTCGAACAAGATAATATCACACGAGGCGCATAGCTGACCCTTTGACTAATGGTTGCATTTTAGAGGAGAAATATTATTACTTAATATTATCTTGTTCAAACCCTACTATCGCTGGAACCAAAGCTTCGGAATATTTCTGAAGAATGCCGAAGCTCTTCGGGTTGGCCGTGCGGCGCGCGGTCAGCCGATTTTTAGTATGACATGTTTTTGACGTTTTGGGATTTTTTACTACGGGCATCATTCAAATTACGGCGCGCTTAGCTCTGGCGCGCGGTTTGGCATGTATCTACCTCGGTTCTTCGTTCCTAGCGGGTAGCCGCGCGACGTAACTGGCGGGCGGGAAAAATGCATTTATTTGGCCGTAATACATTGTTAATTGTTAGATAGGTAAATAATTGTAATTAAATTTAAAGATTGTGCTCAATTTAATAAATAAACACATTACATAGAAATACGATGAGTTGTAAAATGATGTTCAATTTTTTTGGCGGTTCAGCGCACTATTGCACGTTAGCGCCAGCCACGCCTGCCTTTGATAGAATTAACAATTGCATAATTTGCAAGATAAACTATTAACAGACTTGCACTCTGAAGCTGACATCGGGCGTAGATGGATTTTAAACCCTTTCTTGGATAAATCAATAGTACTGGCTGATCTCACCACAAATATGAAAGAAAATCTTACAGATTTAGCTGCTGACGGCATGCTTAAAATGGCATTTCATTCTCAAAGTATTGACGTGTTTCGGATGAAAAGAAAAGAAGAGTATCCAGTGCTGGCAAGGAAGCTCTAAAATTATTGGTGCCATTTGCCACTTCATACTTATGTGAACTGACATTCTCTTCAATGGTGGACATTAAAACTAAAAAGAGAAAGTGACTTAAATTAGAAAATGATTTGATTAAACATATCAAACAAAGCACCACGATTTGAAATATTTTTCAAAAATAAACAAGCCCATCCTTCTTAGTGAAATAGTGAAATAGAAAATAGTGAAATAGTGTTTTGTATTGTATGTAGTTAGAACATCACCTTTTACCGGCGACCCCCCGAGTAAGGCTTCGCGACCCCCCTAGGGGTCGCAACCCACAGATTGAAAAACACTGGTCTAGGTCATCAAAATAGGTATTTGTGAGATGACTTCATCGTTGGAGTCAAATCTCATTCCGCCGAGCCATTTCTTCAAGTTTTGGAAACCAGAAATAGTCACTCGGGGCTAAATCCGGAGAATAGCGTGGATGAGGGAGCAATTCGTAGCCTAATTCATGGATTTTTGCCATGGAAACTGCACATGTGCGTGCACCCTTGCATTGTCCTGGTGGAAAAGAACTTTTTTCTTGGCCAAATTTATTTATTTATATCTATATATTACAGTTGACACCATACTATTAACATTTTTACATATTATGTAATATATTTTTGAAAACATTTTTACATATTAATATTACATTTCATTAAGTTGGGTGTAAGGTAGGTTTGAGAAGGTGAAACTGTTGGTTGGTAATATTGTATGTTTCGTGAACACCTCACTAGGAGAACCTGTGCTGAGGTGTTTACGTGTTTATGATTAAGTGTGACAAGTACAAGTATTTATGTGTTGTAGTAGAAAGTCAGTTTTTTTGTTAGTGCGGTCGCTTTTTTTCAAACCCTCATTAAATCGACCCAATAAGTTGGCATAATATTCGCCATTGATTGTTTTACCCCTTTGAAGGTAGCCAATGTGGATTGTTCCGCGAGCATCCTAAAAAACGGTCACCATGACTTTAGTGGCTGACAAACCCACCTTGCCTTCTTTGGCACCGATTCACCCCCGAGAAACCCACTATTTTGACTGCTGTTTGGTCTCTGGTGTGTTGTGGTGGATCCACGTTTCGTCCACAGTTACGAAACGGCGCAAAAACTCGTCCATATTGCGGTTAAATAACACCAAACACTCCTGCGAAGTCGTCACACGATTGCGTTTGTGGTCGATTGTGAGCAAATGCGGCACCCATCTTGCGGAAAGCTTTCTCATACCCAAGTGATCATTCAAAATTGAAACCACTGAGCCATGTGATACGCAGGTATGATATGGCTTCCACAATCTTTCGCACTTTCAATCTCAGATCGGCCAACACCATATCGTGAATTTTTTCAATTGTTTCGGGTGTGGAGACCTTAACTGGGCGCCAGAACGTTCAGCATCTTCCGTGCTTGCACGGTCACAACGAAATTCAGTAAACCACCTTTTAAGCATTGAAGTTGACGGTGCAGAGTTCCCATAGCATTTATCAAGCTTAGCCTTGGTTTGAGTATTGGTTTTTTTCGGCAAAATATAATGCTTAATGAGCATACGAAATTCACTTTTTTCCATTCTCTTTTCAAATTACGCGGTAGTCTGCTATCAATGGCTGTCAAACACAAACTAAATGACGCAGCTTGTTCAAATTTTGACAGGAGTCTGCTGACAGATGCCTGTTGACAGGAGCGGTGTTGCCATTTCAGTTAAGAGTCTTGTAAAATGTAATTTTATCTAGTTTCTATAAAGGTATTTGTTTTTATGACATCTTCAAAATTATGAAATATACAAGCCATTTAAAATAAGTTGGAAAAATTCCAAAATTCGTTCAGAAATTATACATAAAACAAGCATATAAAATAGATAAATAACCCCCTCTGGCTGTGTAAGCAATGTATATATCTTTCCATGAACAATTTCTTGTCATTTTTTAATTAGTAATGTTTTCACATCCACGGTCGTTTATCAATTGAATCAAATTTTCACTATATTTTTTAGTAAGGCTGATAAACTTTAAGTAACAAATGTACATCGAAAGTAAAACTCTTCAAAACAAAATGTCTAGAAATTGTTACATAGAATGCCCAAGAAATACAAAAGATTTTTAATTCATTCGCATTTGGTGACTGTGTATTAATAAGTTTTTATATATATACCGGTGGTGGTGAGCAATTAATAAACTATGAACTTTTTTATTGCATTTATTTATTTTGAAAACTCCAAATTAATGAAGAATCCTTGTGACAAAGCCACTGACTGTATTGTTAAATGTGACGATCTGTAGTGATTGATTAGTGTTTTACCTATAGAGATGTGATGCAGGCTCTCCGGTAGGCTCAGCAGCCCTGTGAACTTGCAGAGGCTGAGTACAATGGTGTCCAGTTCGCTGGTGAGGGAGTAGTGTGCCACAATGGAGGCGCACTTGTCAAAGCCCTCTAGCGCGCGCGAGTACAGGCTCGGTTCAGATGACTTTTCAAAGATGGAGGACAGGGCGGCCACCTAGACATAAAAAAATTCAATTTTAAAGTTTTCTCATAACCACATTAAGAGCAATGACCAAAATGCTTGAGTGAATATACATATCTAAATTTAAAACATTATTAAAAAAAAAATCATACAAATTGGCCTCTGAGGTTAGTTTCTTTAGATGAGATGTGTATTTTGCTCCAATAAATTAATGAAATAAAGCAAAAGTACGCTAATGAAGGATATATCTTTCTGACTTTTCAGTCAATATATTTACACAGTGCCTTGCATATTTTAAGAAGTTCATCTAACCTAACTTAAAGTTTGCAGTTTTCAGAAACAGTGACAGTTTGTTCATGAAGGTAAACACATTGACACACTGGTCCCACACATAACAACATCTGGACAACTTATAATGCACTCATTTCTATGAAAATAGATGATTTAGAAACATAATTGTCATACTCATTTGAAACATACTTGTCTTACTGATTGCTTTGCGAATGACAAGTATGTTTTTAAATTATGTACTTTCAGAGAAAAGTGTGCATTAAAGTAAGTTGTCCAGATGTTGTAATGCGTAGAATAAGTTGCGTGCAAGGGACCAATATGTCTTTATCTTAATACATTCGTAATAACATTAACCAATGCAAGAATACTCGTTAATGCAAGTACAATATTTTTATGTCAGCATTTAGTTGCAACAATAATGAAACAGTGGACTCACCAGAGGTCCCCAAGTGAGCATAAATAGTTGCTTGTCGAAAGCACCTGAAGAAGAATGAACGAAGAGGCCCTCTTTAGTGGTTCCCCTTCGTAGCAGCACCTTCCACAAATAGTTCTCCTTCACTATTCCAGTGCGCTCTGCCGGCATAACTATTTCTTCATTCCTGGGAGACAGAAACGAGGTTCATTAATTGTCAATAAATGAGTAATCACCACCTGTAAACTCTGGTCCTCCATCAATCTAATAAGGTCCTTCCACAGCCCACAGCTTCCACATCCGTTGTGCCGACATGATTGGCGGTGTGTCTTAGATATTTATAATAATAATAATAATCTTATAATAAATAATTAATCTTAAAAGAATTAAGATTAAAAGAATTTGGCATTCTCGGACTATAAAAATATTACCATTTGTTATTTCGGCTACTGGCATTATACCTAGGTCTCTGATTCAAAATTTAGGCGTATTAGATTTTTCAAAGAATTTATATATATAAAAATGCAAAAATCGGTAATTTTAAATACATGTAGGATTACAAAAGATTTTTTAAATATTTATATTGAGGGATCAGTAGGATTTATAGGTTCAATTAGGAATTCCACAGAGCCGAACCCTCTGATATGAAAATATCTGGAGTCGGTGAATTATTTTCCCATCTGGTCTCTGGTAGGTTGACATGTTGTTATTGTATTGTTTTGTAATTATAATACTTATATAGTGCAATTGCATAACGTGGATTGACCAGATGATCATTTGGGAAGTGTGTGAAAGGGTTTAGTTTTTCCTGTGGGGAAAATTAAACCCGGACATTTAAATCTGGTGCGTATAAAATAAAATGGGAGGATAGTGCAATCCCACACGTCCCATATAGTTATACATATTTATATATTTACACAGTAAAGAAATAAGAACATAAATAGAAAATAAAAAAAATAACAGTAATAAAAATTAATAATAACAAAAATAAATAATCAATTATTATGCAGGGCGTGATCTTGAGTGCGCTCGGGCCCATCGCTCACTCAGGAGTGCTTGGTGCTGGAAGGCTGCGGTCACCAACGTGTTGCCGGAGGCCATTAGCCGCATCCATTATTTATTTATTTAACGCCTTTTTACATTACAATGATAATATTATAAGTTACAGGGGCACAAAGCAGGGTATCAGAAGTATTAAGGACAAAGTAAGAATGATTGAGACAAAAATAATATACAAGAGACACTTTCGTTTTTTTTTTGTTTTTCACAAAAAATAGAATTGAGAAGAAATATAAAAAGAAATGTGTACTCGTGTAATAGTTACAATAACGGAGAACATTCTAAATAAACAGAATGATAATATGGAAAGGTAACTTGATAGAAAGTATAATCGAGCAAAATTGTCAACATCAAATACCTATATCTATTCATAAATTAGCATTGTTATTTGCAAATTGTTGAGTTCTAGGTATTGGCTTGTAAATAAAGTAATTTAGTTTTGAAATTATTGTTACATTCAAAATTATATTTGCTTGAAATGGTTTTCTGATGCTCGAGATAGAGATTTAATAATAATTTTGGAATAAAAATAATAATTTTAAATAAGATTATTGTAGGGATCACGATCCTCAGCAATGCGGTACCGACTTAAGAAGAAGTATCTTATAGCAGGAGACCGGCAGGAGTGGAGGTGTTCCGTGGAGGTGGCCAAGAGTTTTCAAGGGTTGTAGGCCTTTGCTGTATGGATAGTATCTTACTTGATGGAATTGAAGACGGCCTCGAGCATTTTGGGATCAAAATCATTGCTTCCATTGCAGCCCCTCAAGTTGCGGACAAACTCCTCCACCGTCATGGGGATGTTGAGCTTCTTGGCGTTGTGGTTGTGCTGGTCCATGTTCAGCATGATGATGGCGTAGGCGAGGCGGAAGGCCGCATCCGTGTTCGCAAACGGATTTCCATTACACTCCTACAAAATGATTAGAAAGGGTCCTTAATACAGTGAGTTTCAGAGAGGTTGGGTTCAGAAATTTACTCAGAGACTAGGGTTTTATTATACTATTTAAAGGCAATAAATCAAAACATCAGAAATCACAAGCTTTACAATATATTGACCTATTAAAAGATGAAGCACTTATGAGAGAGTTGTTATGTACTACTTGGTACTTACATGCCAATGCTCTGAAAAGTGTTCCATGACAAGGAATATAAGTGGCGCCTCTCCCGGTAGTCGGAAGGTTTCCAGATAGAGGCGGAGGGCCTGGTCCACTCTGAGGCCGGTCATGTCAAAGCTTGCGGCGTAGGTAGCGAGGATTCGTGACTCCACATTCTTCTTCTTGGAAATATATTCACCTAGAAACAGGTACCATTACATATTCATTGAGTAAATTAAATAATAATTATGATTGATTATTAATGACCGAGGATGTTAAGTTTAGGGGGTGACGCACGAAGAAATAAGAAATTAATTTATACCGATCATCTTTTTATCTAGTCCTGGATTGTTTCGCAGGAAATGAGCAATCTCCAGCGGATCCAGTGGAGTGGCCAATATTCCATGTTCCTGTAGGAATTCGATTCCCTTCTCGGGCTTTTGGTTAAAATGCTCCGTACCTGTAGCTATCCACTGAAAGATTAGAATGAATGATTAGAACAAGATGCAAAAACCATAACATTATTAAAATTTAATGTTTTAAGGAAGTGCTTACCCTCTTTTTGTTCTTAGTATCCTCCAGGTGATGTTCAGTGGGCAGATTAGCGTTTGGCTTGTGTCTCCCCATCTTTGCACTGCTTATATACTGGCTTATATCATGAACAACAGTATCATCTCCATTCTCAAAAGAATCGCACATATCTATGGCAACTTGTCCCGTATCGTCGGTGCCACTGAAGGCATCATTGATAATCTTTTCATTGGATTTAATCTGATGACAGTTGGCTTCAATGGAATCTATGACTGTAAACAGAGCATCCAGTGCCAGCGTGTGATAGTTATGAACTCCGGCCGTGACAATAGTTTTGGACAATAACTTGGTTATGTCTTCAAGCAAATTGGAACAGTAAATATCACAGTCATAATTGAGATATAATTCTGTACAAAGCCCAGGAATTCGCCACATTTGAGCAATGCTTTCCAGAGCCAGATGCGTTATTTCTTTTGCCTCGTAAGAATTCTTGGCACTGTCAGACATTATGATCTCAACAAGTTTTGTAAAGAATGCCTCTAGTTGGAGTTTCAGATGGGTGCGGAGGGATTCAAAGAGTAAGAAAGACACTTGGAGGTCGAGAGCAAACATGGACACTCGGTCAGAACTCAAGAGCTGAAAATAACAGATCTCTTGAAATAATATGTCAAACTGGATCACATAGATTGTTAATAAATCAAAAATAATATATGAGCACAAAGAGCATACTTAGAGTGCGGTTTAACTTACACTCAGTAGATTTCTGCAAAGAGGGTCTTTGACTAGTTGCAAGAAGGAAGGGTACTTGGCCAAGTGATCAGCTCCAACTTCCAAAGCAGTTTCCACTAGACATAATCCTAAGTACACCATTGAAGAAGTGTTTTGGGGATCCATCGGGTTACACAGAGATATTAAAAATCTGTAAACATAAATATTCTTCTAATATATAAAGTAGAGTGTCTATTTGTGACTTTGTGGCGGGTGGACAGGCGGCATGGATTTGATTTGTAAACAAATCTACAGGTTTATTCCGAGATTAATGAAATTATGCACACTTGACCTTCAAAAAAGAGAAAGGTCACTGTACACATTAGATTTCGAAAAACCACCCCCATCCTCTTTTCTCACACCCTTAAAGCAGTATTTTCATATTTTTTGATGAAATTTTGCACACTTGGCGTTCAAAATAAGAGGAAAATTACTGACTACATTTGATTTCGTCTTCCCAGGTCTCATTTCCCCACTCCACTCCTCCTTGATTCCCTGAAGGCCCCACGACGGAAGAGGGCTTCATCTCTCCTCTCCACTCCTTAGTTCCATGAAGGCTTCACGACGGAGAGTCCACCTCCCCTTGGTTCCCTAAAGGCCCCACAAGGGAATATTCCACTCCACCTTGGTTCCCTGAGGGCCCTAGGAGGGAAGAGAACTTCATCTCTCCTTGGTTCCTTAAAGGCCCCACAGAGAAAGAGTTCACCAAGATGACCTCATTTCTCCACTTCACTCCTCCTTGGTTCCACAAAGGCCCCGCGCTGGAAGGGTGCCCTTCCCCTTGGTTCCTTGAAGGCCCCACAAGGGAAGAGTTCATGGAGGTGGCCTCAGCTCACCTCTCCACGGTTTCTCCTTTTGGTTCCTCCTACGGCCCCAGGAAGGAAATCCATAGAGGTGGCCTCAGCACTCCTAGGTTCCCAAAAGGTCTAAATACTCCGAGATGCAACCTTATTTCTCGGAGGCACCGTTCGTGACGCTGTTCCCCAGGACATTCAGCCTGAGCACGGTAGCTCACACCTTGGGTTGGGATGGCTATTACAGGTTTGTGTTTCCACTCCCTGAGCGATGGGTTCGCCACACTCCCTACCCTGAATGTTAACTATTAATATCTGTATATATAGAGAAATCTCCCAGTGCGGCTTTAGTTTTTATACAAATCTATGGTTTTATTTCCAGATTCAAAGTGGTAGTGTTCAAAACAATATACCGCTCGACGCTTATGTACGGCCACCAGATATGGATGCTAAATGAACAAACACGCTCTAGAGTCCAAGCTGCCAAAATGAGGTACTTGAGAGGAGTGGCAGGAGTTACAAAATGGGATCAAATAAGAAGCTCGAGGATCCGAGACGATCTAAACATTGAACCACTGTTACTTTTCATAGAAAAATCGCAACTGAGGTGGCTTGGGCACGTACTAAGAATGTCTGATGACCGAATTCCTAGGAAAATACTGAGTGCGATTCCAGAGGGTAGACGTCCAATTTTGGCAAGACAACTCCAGAAACTGTTTGAGGAGAGGATGGGACTGCCATGGACGGAGGCCGAACAATCAGTGCAAAACAGGGACGAATGGAAGCGCCTTGTCGATGCAATGGGTCCCCTACCCGAATAGGACAAGGGGAAGAAGATGATGATGAAGACTTTCAAAATAAGAGGAAGGTCACTGTCCACAAGAGATCTTGAAAAACCACCCCCATCTCCTTTTCCCAAACCCTTAAAGCAGTATTTTGATTTAACTTGACGTTCAAAATAAGAAGAAAATTACTGTCCACATCTGATTTTGAGAAACTCCTCGTAAAGCAACGTTGGGTAGTTCAGCTAGTATAAGAATAAAAGCACACTTTAAAACACTTACGGCCGCTGTTCCCAATCCTACTAATCAACTGCTTAGCCGAAACTAAGGTTCAACACTGCTCCAATGCACAACTACGCTCTTTCTAACACACAAGCATCGCTTAATCTAAGGAAGCCGGACATGTGGATTAAGTTTGACTGAGCAAAGCAAAGTTATAAAAAGTGTAAACAGAGTGGCGCTAACTCACGTGGTACCGACGCACTGGCAGCAAAAGTCAAGCTGATACCTTATTTTTAATACATTTGTTTAAAAAATATAAAATGAAAGTTTATGAACACCAGCTTTTAAAAGAAATTTTGTGTGTTAATAATAAATACAATATTTAACTCTTTAATATTAATTTGACATCAAAAGTTTTTACTTTGATGCCATTTTGGGCGGGGCCAAAGTGGGCAGGGTGACTTAAGATATTCAACGATAAAATTTTTGGGAACAACGAGAATCGAGCGTTACCTTTAAAATACTTACAAATCGCTTAGCTGATGGTAGACTCTGATTGTTAGGAACAACGACCGTTTATATAATTTTTTTAAGTAGTTGAAACTATAAGAAATGTATAACCTGAATAGTTCTCTAACGCATACAAGTCCATAGGGTTGCAAGTTGATTTGTTCATCCTGTGATATAAATCTCACTCCTCTTGGATTAATGTAGTCCTTTTCAATTTCTTCCTCTTCCTTGTACTCAATCATTCCCCGCTTTGCTGGTAGAGAAACCTTTTGGCCATCGGTCTCTTCTTTGGCAGTTTGCTCCGGTACACCGACGTCTACTTCTGCTGGTGGCAAATCTTCTACAACTTGACTAGCTTCCGATTCAACTACGCATTCTTCCACTGCCTTCTCTTGAAGATCCGCATCAGAACTGGATGGGGTGATAGTTTCTGAAGAATTCACACATTTCTCCACCAGCTGGGTTATATACATATTTTCACTCGCTGCCAAATCCATTGAAGAATGTCTCCCGTGCTTCTTGGATGGACTTTTCGAGTGATCTGCTGATGAAACTTTTGGTAAAAGGGGATCACTCTCGGTTTCAATTTGGTTACTCGCTGATTTTTCTGCATCAATCCTGGAATATTTAAGAGCATAAAATACATTTTTTCAAAATAATGATCAGTATTGTAATACTATACTAGATACTATTTTATTTAAAGTAATAAGTAACCTGTAAGTAGGGTCATCCAATTCAGCGACGGTGGGTGTTTGAGACATATTCCCTTGCATGTCCACCACCTGAGTGCTGCTGGTTCCTGGCGTAGCACTGAGTTGAGATGATGAAGTAGAGGGCTTCACCATTGGACTTAGCACTGTTGATTTTTCTGAAATAATGCATTACAATACAAACTTCAATACTATAAAGCAGGGGTGCTCAAACTTGAATAGCTGGCGATCTACTTCAATATTATTAGACTCCGATCGATAGACTCTGCTGTAGCGCCGGGGGGGGGGGGGGGGGGTAGAATTTTTTTTTCTACCTCATTTTATGCCGATTTTTATATCACATGTGACGAGTATTTTTCCAATAAATTAAAACTACACTCAGAACATAAAAATGGTTTTTATTTGATTCTGGCAGTACATAGTCTGCAACTAGAATTTTATAACTGCACTTCGAATAAGATAATGTTTTTCTTTCGAAATGTGTCAGTAGATGAATCCACAACTAGAATTTTACATTCTGAACACAAAACTGGTTTAAATTAAATCTGTATGCGGTGAATTAAAACTACGCCCAGAACATAAAAATGGTTTTTCTTTGATTCTGGCAGCACATACATGCTCTGCAACTTGAATTTTATGACTGCACTTAAAATAAGAGAATGTTTGCATTTGAAATATTAAAACAGAAATTTTACTTTATGAACTGGATTAAATTAAATCTGGGTGCAGCAAATTAAAACTACACTCAGATGAAAATGATTTTTCTTTCTGCATAAATAGTCTGCAACTAGAATTTTATAACAGCACTTCGAATAAGAGAACTTTTTCCTCCAAAATGTGTCAGCAGATGAATCCACATGTCGAATTTTACATTGTGAACACAAATCTGGTTTAAATTAAATCTGTATGCGGCAAATTAAAACTAAACTCAGAACTTGAAAACATTTTTTTTTATTCTGGCAGCACATGCATAGTCTGCAACAAAAAATTTATAACTGCACTTCGAATAAGATAATGTTTTCCTTCGAAATATGTCTGATAAAAACTGTGAAAAGATCTATTTACATCGGCAAATTTTTCTCGAGATCGACTCAAAAAGCACTCGCAATTGACCGTTTAAGCACTCCTGCTATAAATCTTTAGTGCTTAACCTATGTAACGCCGGCCTTTTCAATACAATATACATCACCGCAGGGTACGTTTTGACACAATGCTGTTTCATTGAAACTTCATGGATCACACATGCGATCACGATATCCATGTAGACAAGGTTGATGTTTACTAGGCATATAATTATTTACCTATATAGAACATTGTGGACTTACCTTGTGCGCGGGCCCTTCCCCTTCGAGCAGAGTTGGCCTTCCTCCGAAGAGACAGGGCTCCGCCCTCCACCGCCCCCTCCTCAGCCGCCGCGTCACGGAACTGCGGCAGGCGCATGAATACCAGCTGCGTCATGTCTCGCAAGCACTGTTCTGCATTGCGTCTGAGCAACTCTGCAATCATACAGTAGCAATCATACACTGAACAGACAATATCTAAAGTGTATTGAAATAAAACTTTTACACTCTTGGACCCCAGATGGAACAGACAAACTGTTCAAGAAAGAATTTCGATATTTGAAAATATTTTATCAATTTCTCGTTATATTTGTATTAATGTTACTACTTTATGTCCGGGTTAAATCTTCCCCAAAGGAAAAACTAAATCCTTCCACACACTTTTCCACAAATATCATCTAGTCAAGCTATGCAAGTGCACTACATAAATATGATAAATACAAAATAATACAAGAACAACATGTCAACCTACCAGAGACCAAATGGGAAAATAATTCACCGACTCCAGATATTTTCATATCAGAGGGTTCGGCTCGGTAGAACTCCTAGCTGGACCGATAAATCCTACTGATCCCTCAATATAAATATTTAAAAAATCTTATGTAATCCTACATGCATTTAAAATGACTGATTTTTGCATTTTTATATATAAATTCTTTGACAAATCTAATAAGCCTAGATTTTGAATGAGAGAGCTAGGTGCCAGTAGTAACAAATGGTAATATTTTTATAGATAGTCTGAGAATGCCAAATTCTTTTAAACTCATTATCTAAATCTGTATACTTTCTTATTTTTTCAGAAACAGATTTTTTAATATTACAGGAATTTGGAATAGCGACATCAATGATATTATTACAGGAATTTGGAATAGCGACATCAATGATATTATTACAGGAATTTGGAATAGCGACATCAATGATATTATTACAGGAATTCGGGATAGTGATATTTTATTTTATTTATTTCAATTTTATATTTGTATTACATTAATATTATTTTTATACCAATGTAATTTCAAAAACTGCTTAAATTTTTCTTTGCATTTAACGTTTTCTCTACTTCCTTTTTCTTTACTTCCTTTTCTTTATCTATGTTTTTTATTCTCTAGTTCATAAATTCATCAAAATCAAAACTAAAATTTCATGGAATGGTTGAAAAGCATACATGTTTATAAATTTTTTGTTTCTTTTTATTTCTCTTCTTTATGTTTAAATTATTTTAAAATATATTATTTACATTCATAAGCAACTTCTTGAATATACCAACAAAACTTTAATATATTATCCACCAAGTGTAATATCTAAGCAAAAGTCATATAATAGACAAAACAATAATTCATGTAATAAATCTGCTCATTCTGACTGTCCTAAAACATGTAAATTTCCTAGTTGGACAGCCAAAGATCATTGTAATATGTAATGTTCTTAAAAAAAAAAAAAAAAATTCACTGGAAGTAAGCAAAAAAGCTTACTACACTTTATGTTTTAATCCTTTGTTGTTAAGTACTAGTAGACCCGGCTACAGTTGCTGTGGCTAACGAAACACAATGCCCTTACCCAACCTTTATAACCAATGCTATCTGTTAATTTGCCTGCTGCCCGCTTGCGAGCCCGCTCCCCTTATTTCAACCAATTTACACAAAACCTTGACAAATTATATACCTAAACCTTCCTCGTGAATCACTCTATCTATTGGTGAAAACCGCATGAAAAACCGTTGCATAGATTCAAATATCTAAGCATACACACAGCGGGAGTGACTTTGCTTTATACTATGTAAAGATATATATATATATATCATCTACTAATTTAACAAAAAAAAGTTTTAATAAGTACGCTAAACAATCAACAGTTATTATGTTTTAGTGTTTTTTTTTCTTTCTCTTCTTTTCATTTTCTCCATTTTATTTTTGTTTGTACAATATATGTTCCATATGTTCATACTCATCCTAATTTGGCTGTCTTAAAACGGGAATCCTCCTAGTTTAAACATTTTATAATATTTTTATAACAAATATCTTGTACTAAACAAATAAATAAAAAGATGTACAGACTGTTCATAACATATAACATACTTCGATCCAATGACCTCTTTGGGTTATCACATTTCAGAGAATGCCATAAATGTCATTTCAAAAAAAAAAATAATGTCTGTATAGTAATGTTTGTGGAAAATTACCTAAAGTTAACCTTCTTTCAGAAATTCTGGTAAACCTTAAGCCGGGTCCATTGCGCGTCATTTGCCTTGACAGTCCCAAAACAGGTCAATGAATTTATCAAGTTTGTCAATAAATATTGTCAACTTAAGTTGTGCTTCCCATGTTCGACAGAAAACATTTCCTAAACACTCCATCCCGGGTGAAGCGGGAAGGCAGGCGGGGGCCGGCGGGGGGGGGGGGGGGGATTCATTTTTTGACAGATGCCGCGCAATGCGGTCGTGTGGGGAGAATTAACGGAACGGCCTTTTGTGGTTTTGTGCAATGAGCGGGCATAATCACGAGTTTAAAATATTATTATACCTAAATATAATATAAAAATAAAAATATTTGATAATAAAATTATAGTATAATATCAAATATTTATAATTATTCCGTTTTTGACGTAAATATTTACGCACTCTAAATTCTTAATAGTAACTTTAGGTCAGTTTTGGTTGTAACTCCTCGAATAGTCGCCACCTCTGATAAGGCATCGTACCTCTTCAATTTATTTTTGAAATCTGGGCACCGGACGTCCCAAATGATAGGTCTCTCCCTGATTAGGGAAATGAATGCCAAAGTATTCTGATTTTCCATTGCGCTCGGGACTCAAGAATGCTCAAAGCTCAAACTGCAACTGACGATTGTTATTGTTCGGGAGCATCGGTCGCGGCAAGACCCAAAGTCACAAAATAATAATAACAATATATGGCTGCTCATGAAATTTGCGTTTCTGTGTAAAATCATTTCAAAGGCACTGCACAAAAACATGTTACGCATCCACGTTCCCGCGCGGAGAATATTCCAGGCATTTCTTGATTTAAACTGAATAATTATATTAATATTTGTTACTATATTATAATTTTATTATGAAATATATTTATTATAATATTATACGTAAGTATAATAATATTTTAAACTCGTGATTATTTAAGCTCGCTCATTACACATAACATGTAACCTCAAAAAGCCGTTCGGTTTGTTCTTCCATAAATATGACCACACGAACATGGGAAGCACAACTAAACTCGAAACACAACAAAAGTGGACAATATTTATTGACAAACTTGATAAATTCATTGACTTGTTGTGGGACTGTCAAGACAAATGACGAGCTATGGACCCCGCTTTATGCAAATATGACAGGTATATGTTTCTCCAAGGCTACATACACATAAGCAAATATGACGGGTATATGTATCTCCAGGGCTACATACACATAAGTCACAACAATCCCCGTGCCTGCCGTGCCTCGTATGCACAACCTACCAACTGCTATTGGAATATATCTTTAAAAGCATACACTCTGTTGATGTTCGGTAGAGTATTTTTATAATGTTTTAGCAAGTGTTTTTGATTTATGTGTACCAATTAAAAAATCAATAAATGTGAATGTAACCTACCTGATATGGTTCACAAAATCAATTATTGACAAAATAAAAAGCAAGGAAGTGCATCGCAGAAGGTATAGATTGCAACGGTGATCGGGTGAGACGAACGGTCGGGCCTTTACGCACGCTTGACTTGGGGAGTGATAGGGATAGGGATAGGGAAGAAGCAGTCCGACTACTTGTTGTTTTCTGAGCTTAAGATTCGGAATCTGTTGGTCAGACGTTCGCAGACTACTTTCGATCTGTATATGATAGTAAAACCCCAGATCTCAGTACGGAATTTACGAAAACAGAGATTCCTTGGCACGTAGATGACATGTCCCTTGGATTAACTAATCCGAAAGAGGTAGAAGCCTACATCCGTAAGCTGAAGACAGACAAGGCTACAGGACCAGATGGAATTTCTTCCAGTATTATCATTAGCATAGCGCCAATGATAAGTGAAGTCCTTTGTTATATACTATATACTAGTATTTTGACTTCTACCTTCCCCAGATATGGAAACTGACCCGAGTTAGTCCTATTTTCAAGGCTGGAGATAAGACAGATTTCAAAAACTACAGAGCGGTAGCCGCATTATCAGGGCTGCACAAACTTTTTGAAAAATTGATTTGTGACAAATTAAGTCACCAGATTGCGCCATTCATTGGAGAAAATCAACACGGGTTCCTTCCAAAGAAATCAACAATCACAAATCTGCTTAATTTTTCACGGTTGGTAGCCACCAGTTTAGACCCAAGGCACCAAACGGATGTAATTTACACCGACTTTGCCAAAGCATTTGACCGTGTTATGGAAATAACCATTTCTGAGGAAAATGTTTAAACTAGGCTTCGATCTACCAACACTGAACTTTTTCACATTGTATTTAAAATCCAGAAGCCAATTCGTTTCGGTAAATGGACATAACCCAAAAAATTCCCAGCGCAATCTGGAATTCCTCAAGGGTCTAATCTCGGACCTATGTTGTTTCTAATACTAATAGATGACATCCAAAACTGTGTTAGGAACAGCAAATGCCTGCTATTTGCTGATGACCGTAAAATACTGATGGAAATAAGCTCCCAACAAGATTGCTTTAAAATGCAGTTTGATCTGGATGCACTATCTGAATGGTCGTTGACAAACAAATTAGATTTTAACACAAAAAAATGTGTCACAATGTCCTTCACTCATTGTAAAAACATTATAGTTTACGATTATAAGATAAAGGGCGAAACGTTATCACGTGTAAAATCCGTGAAGGATCTCGGTGTCATATTTGATCCCGAACCGACATTCTCTGACCATATATCGCAGCTCACTCAGTCTTGCTAAAAACTTCTTGGGTTCATCATCAGGACTTGTAAGCAGTTTGATAACCAAGAAGCTATGCCAGCATTATTCAAAGTCATACTGAGAAGCAAGCTGGAGTACGCGAGCGATGTTTGGGCACCGTACCACGAGAAATACATTGACGTGTTGGACCAAATTCAGAAGAAATTCCTCATATATGCGGAAGCATGGAACCTATCCAAGGTTCATGCACCACATTGATTTACTTGAGGAAACTGATTCTGTGAGTGTAGAAAAGCAAGTCTTGCTATTCTGTCTTTCAAATTTTGGAACAATTTCATCGATAGCCCATTTCTCTTGGGATGCTATGATTTATATATACGAGACCACTACAGCCAAAGCCGACATCATGATTTACGAGGCGTGTGGTGCTGTTAAATGAACTTGCAAATCATTTGGATGTAAGTGACTGTTCTCTATATGCCTTAAAACTATTATTGAAGAGTCACCTGCCTAAACGCTGATATGGTAACTAAATTGTACTGTAATTGGAATAATTCTGTTGTACAATAATTGTATTAGCTAGGAGCATGATAATGTACAGCAAAATTTCTTTCGTGTACTTATAGTGGCAACGATTATATATTTAAAAATAATTACTCACGGGGATGCACAATTGGATGGATTCTCCGCAATTTGCAGGATTAATTAATTCCTCTCAGCATTCTTTACCATGGGTTTTCTTATTTTCACTTGGCATTAACTCGTTTCAATATGAACTTTGCGTATTATATTATGCAATGATTACTGTCCATACTTCGAACACCGATACTTTATTTTTTTAAATTCTTATTTATAATATAAAAATTTTGTATAAATTCATAAAAGACAGTGATAATAATATGTACTTCATTGACCAATAAAATAATGACAAATTGAAATTTAGAACCATAATACAAAAATACACAACAATACCTATACCTGATATAAACAATTCTGAAAGTGCATCTTCTTACTTAATCTACAAAATAAATGAAATTTTTCAAGGGTTTACATTTAAATTTTGATGGATATCAATAATATCTTTCAGTAAGTAATTTTATTCGAAATTCGAACTGCTAAAAGTAGGCGAGAAAATGTACTTGCACTAATACTTGCGAGTTGTGATGAATAATGGCACGAGGGAAGAAAACGGAGGGTGGGGAACGGGAGATAATCATTGCCATTGGACATAATATTTTTGATCCAAAATAAACACAAAATAAATCCGCTGAGCGCAGCCAATTATACTTGGCGCTAATAATAAAATAAATAAATAAAAAATGTAGCGTGCGGTATTTGGTCCGACGCACGGATCCGAATACTTTCTCCCTCACACGCATAGCGCCGTCTCGCTCGGCGACTTTCGGCTCACCACCCGGACAAGAAGACACCCCATTGGCCGAGCTACCCCCACCCCTCCGTCATCGGCCGACACCACCCTGCCCCAAAGGGTATATAACACCGTGTAGACCTATATGGAGCCAGAGTATCCAGTCTCCTGGTTGAACTCCCCAGTACCAAGTCGAGAGAGCCCTCTGGGTCCTCCTTGGGAATTCAAGTAACAGCGCCCTCGGGGACAATACTTGTCGGGAAAACCTTAACCCAACTAAGAGACCACGGGTCCTCTGGTGAGGTTATTACGCTAAGTGTTTAGCGAGAACGTTAGTGAACATTGTTTATACTCCAAGTGATTTTACTTTGTGCTACAACTTTCCTGTACTCTGTTTTTTACTATAAGCTGTGAACCCTGTATATAAGAGAAATAAACTGACCAACGCTGAAAGACTATTTTTTTATAAATACCCTGCCACAAAAATAAATAAGCAATATGACAGCTATATGTATCTCCAGGGCTATACACACATAAGCAATATGATAGGTATATGTATCTCCAGGGCTACATACACATAAGCAAATATGGTGGGTATATGTATCTTCAGGGCTACATACACATAAGCAATATGACAGGTATATGTATCTCCAGGGCTATGTACACATAACCAATATGACGAGTTTATGTATCTCTAGGGCTACACACACATAAGCAAATATGACAGGTATTTCCAGGTCTACATACACATAATAATAATATTTGGCTAATTTGAACAGCGCCGTTTTTGTGAAAAATCACTTCAAGAACGCTTGCTTCTCCAGGGCTACTTACATGTATGCTTGCATTTTGTCTTATCTACAAGTTTCTAAATCTATTTTTAAATTATAAGTTTGCAAATATAAATAAGTGAGAAATATCTTTACCGCTCAGTCGAGTTTCAAAACAAATGCGGAAGCAGCTCAGCATAATTTCACAAACACTCTCGTCTGTCAGCATGGCTCCCTCGGGACTGAGGACCAGTGTTCTCAAAACCTAAAATATATATTTTTAAATAGTTAAACATTATTATAAAACAAAGATTCACCAATCACTCGGACCCATAAGCTGTTTTCAAGCTAGCTACAACATTACCAAACAAAGATGCTCCGAGGAATTAGCGTCATTATCCCTTCGGTACCGGTGCATAGTAGGGAAACACGCCAAATGCGCGCCCAACTTATGTACACGGTTGACATTTGTCAAATGAGAGCGGGTCGCTTCTTCGACTCGTTCTTAAGTTCAACAGCTCGGCTGTGGAAGATTTTTATTTATTTATTTATTTTATTTATTTATTTCTATGTATTACAGTATTTACCTATTAATTAACATTATTACATAATAGATAAATTTTGAAAACATTTTTACATAATATATTTTACAATTTTATTATGTTGGGTGTATGGTAGGTTGGGTGTATGAAGGTGAAACTGTGGATAGGTATTGTATGTTTCGTGAACACCTCACTAGGAGAACCTGTGCTGAGGTGTTTACGTGTTTATTTATGGTTATGTGTGACAAGTATTAATGTGTTGTAGAAGAAAGTTTTATTTTTATTTTATTTAATGGTTATTGTACATTGGTTATTAAGAAGTTAATTTTTATGTTTGGTTTGGAGTAAATAGGTTTTGGAAAAATAGTGTTCCTTTAGCTTTTATCCAGACTGTGATTTGTTTTTTTAGTTTATTTGTTGGTGAATAATCAGCAGATTGTTTCAAAGAAGGTGGCATGCTGTTATATAGTTTGATAGAATAGTAGTTAAAGGATCTTTGTCCGTGGGTCGTGTGCTTTAGCGGGATGTTGAGTGTTTGGTTTGTTGAAGACCGGCTTGTTAATGAGGACTGAGAAAGTAAAGGGATATGAAGTTTGAATTTGAAGAGGTGAAGAATAGACGATTTAGCGTAGAGTTGTCTGATTGACAAAACGTCGAGCATCTTGTAAATTTTTTCAGAGTCTGTATCATATGCTACTTGAAGTATTAGTTTGATTGTTGCCTTTTGTGCCTTTTCTAGTGGATCTAGAGAAATATTACTTGCACTTCCCCAAGACAGAAGACCATACATAATTAAAGATTGGGAAAGAGCAAAGTAGATAGATCTTAGTATTGTGCGTGGGAAGATATTTTTTATATTATTTAAAAGATACATGATTTTTTTAAGCTTGGATGTAATTAAGTTAATGTGGTCATTCCAGTGTAGGTTTTCGTCAATTATCACGCCTAGATATTTTATTTGTTTGACATTTTGTATGATTTCGCAATTGCACGATGAGAAGGGTTGGGAGCAGTCGTGTATTTTCAGAGTGAAGGTTGGAGGAGGTTGACCTCTTTGAGTTATACTATGTGTTATGAATTTAGTTTTTTTTGTATTTAGAGTAAGTTTGTTTTCATTGAGCCATTGTTTGATGACAGCAAGACTTTTCTCAGCTTTAAGGAATGCCTTGATCCATGAGTCAGCTTGACAAAGTATTAGGGTGTCATCAGCGAATGTCACAATGTTGCCTTCTGTAATTAGTTCACAGATATCATTGATGTAGATAAGAAATATTATGGGACCTAGAACACTACCCTGGGGCACTCCGTAACTGATCGGAAGGGGTTCACTTTTCACGTTGTTGATAATGACTTGTTGAGTTCTCTCTGACATAAAACTTTTCAGTAAGTTAAGTTCATTTCCAGTTATGCCGAGTTTATTAAGTTTCTTAAAAAGTATATTGTGAGATATTGTATCGAAGGCTTTACATAAGTCTAGATATATTGAAATTACTTTTTTCTTTGAGTCAAGGTTAGAGTTAATAAAGTCTGTTACTGAGGTTAAAGCGTGTTGTGTACTTCTGTTCTTTCTAAAGCCATGCTGGTTCTTCGAGAGTAGATGGTTTGTTTCTAGGTAGTGGTAGAGCTGTTCTTTGATGGCTTTTTCCAGAATTTTGGACATAGTATTTAGAAGAGTGATAGGTCTGTAGTTGTTGATGTCATTTTTAGGTCCTGACTTATAGATAGGAATTACTAGTCCATTTTTTAAGCAGCTAGGAAAAATACCTTCTTTTAGGCTACGATTTATCAGGTATGTAAGTGGATTGAGGAGTTGGTCACTTAGAGTTTTAATGGTTTTAGCATCTATGTTGTCAGTACCTGCAGCTGAGCTATTCTTTAATGATTGTATTATTTTAATCGTCTTATCACATGAGATGGTTTGGAGTTTAAATTGAATATCTTTATTGGAGTTAGGAGTATCTTGATGGTTAGATGAATGTAGATTCTCTGCCACAGTACTTGTAATGTTTTCTGCCAGAATGCCTCAAATATTTGTGTAACGATTGTTAATGTAATTTAAAACTAGTGTAGGATTGTTGTGGAAGAGGATTTCTTCATTGTTAATGACAATATTTTTGATATTATCATCATCGAAATTATGAGTGCAAGTACTTTCCTTTAGTATTGACCATACACTTTTGGGATCGTAATTGGATTCTATCAGTTTATTTTTGAAATGTAGCTCTTTAGCTTTTCGTATAATTTGGGTGCATAGATTTCTATATCTTTTGTAGAATGAGTAGAGAATAGTATCACAAGGGTTGAGTTTGACTTGTTTGTGTAACTTATCTCTTTTTTTAATACAATTTAAGATGCTTTGGGTTATCCAAGTTTTTAGTTTTTTTTTGCGGTGGGGAATAATTTTTGTTGATGTCTTAGTATTTTGTGTGATGATGGTTTGTAAGTATGTAATGAAGTAGTGCCAAGCCTTATCGGTTGACGTTATACTCCTTAAATGCTTCCACGATTGTTTATCTAAACATGATTTTATGTTTTCAAATTTAGCAAATTCACTTTGTGGCACCATTTTATTAATGAAATAATTAAAAACACTTTGTTTTTACCACAATAAACTTTATTTAAAAGTCAACATGTTTCAAGAACGATGTTCTCTTCATCAGGACATAAAATGTACTAAATACTAAATGATCAAACATAGAACGGCGTGGGTAGAAATGGAAGTAGTGGGGGAGGAGAAAGGTGGAAAGGGGAGGTGCTTAGAAGATCAACAAGGGGGAGGGGGGGGGGGGGGGGTGGAAAGGGGGTGCTTAGAAGAACAAAGACAAAAAATTACAATGGAAATATGTTTAAGATAGGGTTACTCACAAAATTAATTTGATTGTTAATAATATTTAAATTTCTATTGAAAAATGTCAATAGAAATTTAAATATTATTAACAATCAAATTAATTTTGTGAGTAACCCTATCTTAAACATATTTCCATTGTAATTTTTTGTCTTTGTTCTTCTAAGCACCCCCTTTCCACCCCCCCCCCCCCCCTCCCCCTTGTTGATCTTCTAAGCACCTCCCCTTTCCACCTTTCTCCTCCCCCACTACTTCCATTTCTACCCACGCCGTTCTATGTTTGATCATTTAGTATTTAGTACATTTTATGTCCTGATGAAGAGAACATCGTTCTTGAAACATGTTGACTTTTAAATAAAGTTTATTGTGGTAAAAACAAAGTGTTTTTAATTATTTCATTAATGATTTTATGTTGTCATAGGCAATATTCTTAATTGTTAAATAGCGTTGGGTAGGCAAATTTGGAGTTGGTGTAGTCAGGCCTAGTAAAGTTGTGTAGTGGTCCGTAATGGAGGATTCGTAGACTATACTTTTAATATAATGTTTTGATTTTACCATAATGTGGTCTATACAAGACTCAGTGTTATTGGTTACCCTAGTGGGGGTATTAATAGTACTGAAGATACCATGTTGCATCAGCATCAAAAGGTAATCGTGGTTTTGTGGGTGACCATTAGGCAGTAGATTAATATTAAGGTCACCGGCTAATATGATATTTTTAAAGGAACTTAGCTTATTAAGATGACTATTAAGGGAAGATATGAATGGTGCGATATCATGGGTGGATGGTGATCTGTATAGTGCAAGTATACATGTTTCTTGGTTGACGATTATTTGTAAACAGTTTGAGTTATCAATGAAGATTTCAGAAACTAAGCTACTAAGGTTGTTATGAAGATAGACCACAACACCGTCGTTTTGTTTTTTATTATTTGATGTGTGGTACTGGGTGTAATTTTGTTTGTGTTTCTGGGTGAAGGCGTTTGTAATCCAACATTCTGTAAGAATAATGATATTAAAATCTGTAGTAAAAGTGTTGGTTAGGATGTCGAGTTCATCGTAATTCTTGTTGAGAGAACGTATGTTTTGATTTAGTATAGTTAGTGAAGGTGGGCTAGTGAGGATTGTATCACATAATTTCTGATCTGCAGTAGTGTAATGGCGGTGCAAGTTATTAAGATTCATTTTCAGTAGATCAGCCATGTTAATATTAAGTAAATTAGAAAATGTAAATTTGATGGTTAATGATTTATGGATGAGTCCCCATTTTTTTAAGATCACTTTCGTGTTTTATCTGGATGGTTTTTTCCCCGGGTCCTTTACGTACAAGTAGTCTGCTCGCTTTAAACCACACGAATTGGAAGAGTTTCTTTGGCAGTTTGTTTGGTTTTCCACAATAGTTCCTTAAAGTAAGGTGAAAGCACTTCACTGATGTAAATCGGCGAACTCAAGTTAAGTGTTTTGGCCGCACTTTTTACTGAGAGAATCGAATCCCTAGTTTTAGGGTTGTGAAAAGAGATATGTAGTTTGTCCGGGGTGTTGCGTCTGCGGTCTTGGGTCCTGGTCACCATACGAATGTCCTGTTGTAGCAGGGGCAAGCCCAGCGAGCTGGCTACCCGTAGTACAGCTTCCGTAGGTTGTTCGCCCGGCTGCAGCTCCACTCCCGCCATCTCCACACTGTCAGATAACTTCTCTTGCTCGAGTTTTGCAAGTCTACACTCAAGGCTAGAAATTCTAAAGTTATTTTTATCATTCACCTCACGTAAAAACTTGGTTTCTTTATGCAGATCCTGCATTTGTTTGAAGCTCGACACAAGGTCTTCATACTGGTTACAGATGAATTCGCTGCTTTTCTTTAAGTCTCTTATTTCTTCTTCAAAAATTTTTTTCATTTCAGTAATTTTGCTGTCAAAATGTTTAGTGATTCGTTCGAATAAGACATCAGTTTCTGAACCGGACTTCGAGGACGGTGAGCTCGATCGGCTTTTGCATTTCGGACAGTTCCAAGTTGATTTATTTTTAACCGCCATTCTTTTGAAATTTGTATCGGTGATGTTGACACAGGTATTATGAAAAACGGTATTGCAGATGGCACAGGTGAGTGCAAAGTCATTATTCGAGATCAAGTTGAGGCAGCCTTCACAGTTCATTTTTAGAGTATAATTTACAAAGTTTATATGTGGAGTCGCAACACTGTTTCAGGTATTTAAACTTTTGATGTGTTAAATCACAGGTATAAAGTAGTAACACAATAATCTGCGTTGGTTTATGCACTTTTCTAATGTTTTCAGTTACTTTTAATACTTAGAATTCATTAATTTAGTCAGAGCACTGTTTTTTTTTGTTTCAGGTGTTAAAACTTTAGATGTGTTAGATCCAGTGGCGGCTGGTGCTCATAAATATTGGTGGTGCGCTAAAATAAAAATAATAATAATAGTCTTTATTTCAGGATGTGGGGAGATGAGTGCAATCCCACACATCCCATAGAGATATCCCATAAAACTTGGACCTACCTACTCTAATTAAAATAAATTCAATTATGAAAAATTCATACCTATTTGTAAATTAGGTCGATCTTCCATTGTCTCTGAGTGCATGCAATGCATTGTTAAAGAAGAGAAAAAGAGTTATAAAATAAATATTGATCCATCAGTATTTGTAAAGTCGCCGCGATCGTAAATTCAATAACAGTTCATTCCTTTAAACTTATCTAGAAAATTGTATGGAGATACTCTGGGTCGAAAATCGAGTTCAGAAAATAGAAAAAAAAATTCAGTTTATCCACACATCCGAAAGTCTTCCTAACGCTCCGAAACTCGAATGAATATATACTGTCATAACAAATGTCGGCATTGTTATGTTGTTACGCTGTCGTTGGTCGATGCTGAGTAAAACATTGAATGAAAAAGAGTAGACATTAAAATAAAGACCCGATATGGATAATAATATGACACAAATATGTCCCCGTTTAACATGCTACAGAACGAACCGTTCCTTTTGATGTGGTGGAAATTTTTCGGGTGCCGTCCAAGATTCGTAAAATTTGCAAAGCATTCAACCTACCTACGATTTTGCCTCAGTAAAGAATTATGGAAGAACTCCTGTGATCGATTTGCGAAATGAACCACCAAACTGAAGATAGGCACACAACGATCTGCTTTGTTACGCGCGCAGTCCAGCAGGCACCTATAGGTACTATGAACTATGATGTATGCATTGGTGATGAGACGTGTCGGAAATAAGTATGTTTTGTTTGGCGCTCGGGAATTTTTAGATTACCAGAAATTTTGGGAGTGCGGCGCTCCTCCGCACCTTAGAGCTGGCCGCCACTGGTTAGATCACTGGTATAAATTAGAGTACTATGTAGTAGCACAATGATCTGTTAGTTTGTGCACTTTTTTAATGTTTTCCGTTACTTTTAAAACTTAGAATTCAGAAATTTTGTCAAGAGCAATTATTTGAGATTGTTTACAAGATGACGTATTATTGTTGTATTGTATATATGTATTTGCAGGCCTCTTTGTTTCCTCCTTCCTACAACATGGGTCTCTTCAAGACCAATGTTCATTCCTTCCACTCCTCAAAAAGTAATTATTTTCGTCAGGGCTAGTGTTGCAACAGAACTCTGCTTCCGCTTCCGCTTCTGCAGAAGTTCCGCAAGTTTTTTCACTTCCGTTTCCGCTTCTGGTTCCGCAAACTTTATAACAGAACTCTAAACGAATAATAATTTGCGATTGAAGATATCGAAGTGCAGCCTTCTACGTCAAAATCATCATCATCATTACAAATATTGGAATCGATGTTAAGTGTAAATGGAGACCAGGAGGAGAACTCTTCTACAACTGACGATGGTGACTGACAATTTATTTTTAGAGATACAGTCACACCTTCGGGAGTACAAGGAAGTGAAGAGACTACCTCTCCATGAGGATCTCCTTATGTGGTGGAAAGATCCCTTAACATATTTTGGACCGAAATTTTTACGAATAATACTGGATATTTTAATCCTATGTCTAGAATGTCTCGATCATACAACGGATCTTGTTAAAATACACACTTTCATAGATATTCTTGTAAATAATATAACATGTTTCAAAAAATATCTCCACAATTTGTGCACTTAAAAACAAAAAAAAACTAAAAGTTTGTTGTTTTATTACTTTTCAGTAAATACTTCATAAATATTGTATACTTATTATTATAAGCAATAATTATGAGCCTGAAACACTCATCTAAATTGAAAAAAACTTCCGAGAAAAGATACATGCCGCCAACGGGACTTGAGTACGCCGCCGCGTACCAAGCGTGGTATTTTGAAGACCCCCCCCCCGAACAGGTCACGTAGTATGGGTACGTTCCCTAATAATTGTTACCCTTTGTGCTATGCATAAAAATCCTGTCTTAAACGTTAGTTTATCAATTAAAAATAATAATTAATACTTATTATTATGTATTTCAATTTTGTTTTCAAGTTATGTATAAAAATGTTTGCATTGTTTTTCATGTATTTGCTTTTGTGAAAATGCATATGTGATTACTGCAGACACATTAGTCTAGGGATATTTATATTTGTATTTTAATTCATTATATATTACCCACAAAAATATTTTATAAATATCCTGTTTGTGTCTCAAATAAATAAATAAATAAAAAGTAAATGCGCACAAATACCCCATCTGTTGCCAATTTTTCGCCACTACTTATCAGCTCACCCCAGCAGTGTAGCCAGTGAGCAATTATTTAGTGGAGCTGGTTTAATATATGAAGAACACCGAAACAGACTCAAGGGTGAGCCAAATTACTTTTTAAACGACTTCAAAAAGGAGGAGGTTATCAATTCGACTGTATTTTTTTTTTTTTTTTAATGTTTGTTACCTCAGAACTTTCGACTGGGTTAACCGATATTGATGATTCTTTTTTTATTTGAAAGCTGGTGCTTCCCGTGTGGTCCCATTTTAATTTGGTCCAGTTCCGACAATGGCATCCATGAGAAAACCATATAAGTCTTAAATTTGCATTAAGTATGTGCGCGACAAATGGACGAATAACTCAATATTACGCCAACCAATTTCGATGATTCTTTTTTTATTGGAAAGAATGTACTTCAAGGGTAGTTTGATGAGGGTTTGGTTAGGTTCTGATTATGGGATCCATGACAAAGTAACGGAACTCTTCAATTCTTAGGAGCAAATTAACGATACTCGGCCGAATCTCTTAATTTGACCCTAACGTCGTTATAGTCAAATTATGTCTGTCTCATATGAGCAGCACGTTTAGAAGGTCTACCCATATTCAGACAAATTAGTTAGTGTACTTCAGATTCACTAAAAATAAAAAAAAATAAACAAAAAATTTAACAAAACAAAAAAACAACTTCAAAAAATGCACTGAAAAGTAAAAAAATAATTTCGTATTCTTTTACAACTTCATAATCAACTTACTTTTTCTACTCATCAACATGTAGGTATGATTGTTATTTTTGGAGTCGGTGTCAGCAAAGGTAGGTACCCGGCCCGGCGTGTTCACTTGGCAGCTCCCTTCACGCCGTGGCCCCGCTCTCGCCTCTCGTTTCGTCAAGTCGCTCATGCGACACAAGCACAACTCACCTATAATTATGTATGTAGTTACAAACCTTCCTTGGCTGACACCGACTCCAAAAATAACAATCGTACCTACATGTTGATGAGTAGAAAAAGTAAGTTGATTATGAAGTTGTAGAAGAATACGAAATTATTTTTTTACTTTTTAGTGCATTTTTTTAAGTCGTTTTTTTGTTTTGTTAAATTTTTTGTTTATTATTAAATATAATTTACCTCTGTTTAATTTCGAGTACAAAATACAAATTTAATTACACAAATCTTAAAAAATAAAATTGTGCCCTTTCTTCATAGTTTTAACACTTCCGCTTCCGCTAAGATTTACTTTTGACATCTGTTTCCGTTTGCCTTCGTTAAGACACTTCCATTGCATCACTGCTCAGGGCTTTCTGTGTATATGTAGTTTTTTTTTTTTTTTTCAATTATTTCTGGCTTTCACCCTTCAAGGTGTTCTAGGCCATCATTTATAATTACAGAGAAAGGAAAGGTGAATTTATATATTAATTTTATTAAAATGTGCAAATTTCAGAATTTTATGGAAGATTGGAGTAGAGTTCAGACTTAGAAGAGATGAGATGTTGAATGGAGGAGAGGCAATTTTTGATAACGCTTGATAGAAGAGAGGATATTTATTTAGAGAGGGACAATCAAAAAATATGTGATCTAAAGTTCCCACATCTAGACCACAGAACGTACAATCTGGGGAGTCAAGCACATGAATTTTATAAAGGTGAGAAGGAACGGAACAATGTCCGATTCTCATACGAATAAGTAAGGAAATTTCTTTTTTGGAAAAATGGGGGAATTTTTGAAACCACGGTTTTGATGGGATAGTCCTTTGTATTGAGGCGTAGCGGGCACCCTTGGATTGACTAGCAATGTTCCAATACTCTGTCCAAACATTGCGGGATCTATCTTTGATGATGGAAAAAATATCAGACAGGGGAATATGGTTTACGAGGGTAACGGAAGGGTTAGACGCTCCTTGTTTTGCCAAGGAATCAGTAATATCGTTACCCACTATGCCAACATGTCCAGGAATCCAAATCAGAGTGACAGTTTTTCCAGAGCTTTGAATGGAGGTTATCAATACTCGAATAAGACATACAAAGTGATCATCAGGATGAAGAAGAGGACTGGTTTTAAGTTTTTGGAGGGAACTGAGAGAGTCAGAGAGAACAAGAGAATGTTCAAAATTATTTTTTATTATATATTTGAGAGATTCAATAATCGCAATGCACTCGGCAGAAAATATTGAAAATTGGTTTGAAATTGAATAAAATATTCTTTCATTAGAATTATTGTGGTAAACGTTAATACCAATACCACAGTTAGGAGAGTCCGGAGATTTGGAACCATCAGTAAATAAAAGAGAAGAGTTGGGCCATTTAGAAGAAATAATGTCATTGAACATATTATTGACAGTACGGGTTGGGAGATTGGAATGACTTTTAAGGATGCCGATCCCTTCTAAAATCGTTGGGGATAGGGTGACGTGACTATATTTTAATTTGTACAAAGGAAGAAGATCATTTTTGATAATTTGAAGCTCTGAGAGAGAGCAAAAATTTTTACAGATGGCAGGGAGAGGTTTAGTTCGAGCTCTGATTGTAGATGAATGCGTTGAGTCGTTGAACAACGAGACTCTGGGAATAACCTGATGACTTTTAGAATTTAAACATTTAAGAACAAATTTGTCAGCAAATAGTTGACGCCTTAAATAAAGAGGAGGATCAGAACATTCTACTTGAAGGGAATTGATGGGCGACGATTGCATCGCGCCAGTTATTATTCGCAATGACTTAGATTGAATTTTGTCTAATTTACTGAGTACATATTTGGATGCAGTACTAAAAAGTTGGCAGGCATAGTCGAAATGGCTTCGAATAAGTGCATTGTAGAGCAACTTAATTCAGATAGGACGTGCACCCCACCAAACGCCAGTCAATGATCTGATAATATTTTAAAAAAATTCACATTTAGTAACTATATTATTAATGTGGGAAGACCATTTAAGTTTCCTATCAAATGTTACTCCCAAAAATTTAACTTCGGAAGCATTGGTGATTGGAGAGTTTTTAAATAAAATTTGAACAGGGGGGTTATTATGACGATTTGAGAAGGTGACACACTGACTCTTTTGTACTGAAAGTTCAAGACCATTTAAAGTGAGCCATGTGCAAAGGGCATCCATGGCTTCATTAAGATATTTGACGGCGGATGGAATGATTTTGGATGATAAGAAGAAAGCTATGTCATCTGCGAACTCAACAACTTTTACTTGAAGGGGAATAGTGACATGCATATCGTGTGTGTATATATTATACAGTAAGGGGGATAATACATCGCCTTGGGGTAAACCCTTCCAAATTGACCCACTCTGAGGAGTAACATCTGGTAGCTCAATGAAAATTTTCCTATCGAAAAAAAGATTAATAATAGATTGGACAAACATGAGGGGTAAGCCAAGACCTAAAAGTTTTTTTTTAAGAATTGGGATGGAAACATTGTCAAAGGCGCCTTCTATGTCTATAAAGACTGCAAGACATATTTCTTTGTTAGAAATGGATAAATTAATATCAGTGCTGATGATGGCAAGGTTATCTTGTGTAGATTTCTTTTTCCTAAATCCAAATTGGGATGGAGAGAGAAGATGATTACTCTCGACAAAAAATTCTAACCGGTTATTAATTAATTTTTCATAAATTTTACAAGGGTGGATGAAAGAGCAATTGGCCTATAGTTGGATCCAAAATTGGGTGATTTGTTTAATTTTAGAATTGGGATGATTATTTGAGAACTCCAGTCATCAGGTATTATGCCAGTCTGGAAGATTTTATTTAAGATGCTTAAAAAGTGATTTAGAACATTATCATTACTATTTTTGATAATGCTATAAGGTATACCATCTCTGCCTGGAGATGCGTCCTTGACTGTTGATAAACAATTTTTTTATTCAATTAAAGTGAATGGAGAGTCTAGCCAATGATCAGACATAGGAGTGTTGTGGATTGGAGTTATTTCATCTAAGTTAGGTACAGAAGGGGGGGCAATTTTGTCCAAGAACTCGTCTATCCATTTAGAATGAGAAGCTCGAGAAGATGTTGGACTGAAGGAGGATCGAAATCTTCGAATCATAGACCATACTTCCGAAATTGGAGTGTTCGGAGATACTGAACTGCAGAAGTTGTACCACCCGGATCTTTTTTTTGACCTCAATACCCTTTTGGCATTGGCTTCGGCATTTTTGTATATGAGATAGTTCTCCATAGTCACATTGTGACGATAGGAAAGAGATTTAGCTTTCCGAATTCTCACTACTTTGGAACATTCCTCATCCCACCAGGGAGTCGGAGGGAGTTTTTTGAGAGATTTGGTTTTAGGGGGAGGATTTGATGTATTGATTGCAGTTACGAGCATTGATTTGAAGTTATCGTAGTAATCTTTGACAGATAATGTATCGGTATAGGATAAATTTTGTATAAACTTATCCATATGTGAGTTAAATTCGTCCCATTTGGTGTGTTTTGTTTTAATCTTTGTCGAAATATGGGACCTGTCTGAATGGAAAGAAGTTTGATAAGTGATGGTGATCGGGAAATGATCACTGGAGCAAGGGTCGGGGGACACCACCCACGAGGAGAGAGGTGCCAGATTAGTAGAGCATATGGAGAGATCCACTGCACTGGGGTTTGTGTTGGGGCGAGAGATTCTAGTAGGAGATCCGTCATTCAAAAGAAAAAGGTTGGATTCATCTAGGAAATCCATCACACTTCGACCGTCTCGATCACAGAAAGCAGAACCCAAGACGGGGGAATGGGCATTAAAATCACCCAATAAAAAGAAAGGAGGGCTTAGTTGACGGACAATTTGCAACCACGCTTGTTTATTGAAGTGCGATGTTGGGGGAAGATAGATAGAAACAAAGAAGTGTCCTTTATTTTAGCTGCAACCATTTTAAAGTCAGCATTGGGGGTTTGATATTATTTATTGGGAAAAACGGAAGGGATTTTTTAACCTTTTCCACTCCGAAGGCCACACATTCTGGCCCAAACGATTTTGGTAGGCAGCTCCGTCGGCCAGAGGTTCTGGCCCGGCGCAGGTATCAGTTTAATCACCAATTTCTATCTTCCTAAGGACATTTTACTAACTATTATTTCCGATAATTACAAAGAATTGTCGCAACATATTGGATAAGCCAACATTTCTTCATCTAAATTTACCGTTAATTAGATATATTCATGTGAAAATAGATGAATCTTTTTAACCCAAGAAATATTTGTTTTCTTCCAATATTTTCGGAACAGTCAGTCGTTATCCTGCGTTTATGACGGTTCTCCGCAGTTACTCCCACTTTTTGTGACCATCTTTTTTCGTTTTGTGGAACTATTGATGTTGTTATTAGTAATTGAAAGCAAAAGAATTACTAATTTACGTTTTCTAGAAATATAGTTAATTAACCGTCATAGAACATATGACGGTTAATTTGTAGATAGGCTAATTATTCAGCCGGTTGGAAATTATAGAGAAGGTGTAAAAACAAGAAAAGGAAGACATTCGGTAGATCCAGAACAGCGGTTAAATCATGTCAATCTACATGTCATAACGCCTAATATATGCAGAAAAAGTATTACGGATTGCATCATTTTCAATTTGGGAGGCGGGAATGGGTACCGCCGCCCCGGTAATCATTTATTGGACAACCAACGCCTTTGACACAGGCCACCCCAAGTGGTTCGCAACGTTTGGTGACTTAGCAGAGGTGCCCGGGTTCATGGGGATGAAGTTTTTCTAGGACTCGGTGACAGATGCGTTTGCCCATCTACTGCGTGGCGGGCCGAATCGGGAAAGACTGGTTAAGGAAAATCTTTTGATCTCTCCAGCCGGACTCTATCGAACCATTGCCTTACAGCGCAATGAGGGATGGATTCACGCATCGCCTCTCCTGGATACACTAACCGCCAGATTCCTACTTTAAAAAAAAACGTTAGTGGTTCTGATTAAGATACGAGTAGAGAAGGAGGGCAAATAAAACGAACAATATAACACTGTAAAAGTTATGGAAACAAACTTGCACCTTATGTGGGAGAATGTTTCGAAAAATATCATACTCTAAAAAACTATAAGTGATGGTGACTTAGTAAAATAAAGTAAGAAATTTATAATAACATTGGACCGAATCGTTAGTTTTTTATAATGAAATGTGACAGTGTTATATTATGTATAATATGTACAGTACTCTAACTTGTAAACACCGTGTAGAATATTTGCCAAACCTATTATCTATTTTATGTGCTGTGGGCTGGTCTATCTTTTGTTTCCTGAAAAAGGGTCTAAACCTAAAATAATGTAACCAATGCAAAATAAGAAACCATCCACTACCCATAAAACCTAAGCCAATCAGGTTCAGGTAGTCACTGATTAGCCGCTGTGCGGTACAGGACAATTAGAAAGGAACTTCTCCAAGGATTTGCATTGGATTGTCTGTATATTTTACCCGTATTATACAAATTATTGCTATGCAATAAAAGATATTATGCAAATAAAAAATATTGAAATCGAATGTATTATCTTTTAGTTACTTAATGTGTGATTTAACAAGTATTTTATGCAAAATATACCAAACAACTAATGGTCACACGAAATATCCGATAGGGTGCCGCAAAAGTTATGAACGGAAATTTTCATTTTAAACACAAAATATAACATACATTTTTGGTCGGAGTAGCTAAACGGTTTTGAGAAAAAATGGTCAGAGTGGAAACGGTTAATAAAAAGGGCAGCACCACCGCCCGTACCTTCCGGGCGATCATCGCGGAGACAGGAGTACCCTCCCACATTAAAGTGGGTGGATGGAGTAAACCATGTCTCCGAGACAGCAGCCACAGAAACAAGGTTTGAATTTAATAGGTTAAGAAGGTTTGATTTTTTAGAAATAGCACTGCGGCTATTCCACAAGAATTCTGACATCTTGAAGAGCCATTTTGAATAAATGATTTTAATGTGGAAATAATAGAAGCAGCGTTGGACGGTAGATTAGTTTGAGAAGAAATTAGGTCAATTAGAAGCATAATAAGAGTTTGAATAAATGAAGAATTATCTTGGGAGAATTGTTCAGAAAGCTTTTGATGGTTTGTTGAGGATGAATTATAATTGTTTGCGCACCCATTTGTGGCATTTGAAAGAGGTGAACCATTGGGATTTAAGAGAAGTGAGTTGTGTTGTTGCTGATCGTATCCAGGAGCCGGTTTAGAGATAGGGTTTTTGTATGTGAATTTAGTTGAACGAGAAGATGTTGAGGAGGAGGCGGGTGGGTTGGATGAAGAGTTACTGGATAAAACCTCAGCAAATGATTTTTTGACAGGCGGGAATAGTTTAGAAGCCTACAGAAAAGACAAGTTCTCAGAGGCCATAGAAATTTTTATATTTTTTTGGCGAGATTGTTCCGGACAAGAAGAGTTAATGGCGGAATGAGCACCTGAGCAGTTAAAACATTTAGGTGAAGAGAGAGAAGAACATTGGTCAGCCGTGTGGTTTTCTCCATATTTGAAACATCTGGGAGGGGATCTGCATGCAGCTTTGGTATGACCAAAACGACAGCAATTGTAACATTGAGTGGTGGGATAAGTATACATTTCAACTGGTAAGGAGTTGAAAAATAAATAAATATGGGAGGGAAGAGATTGTCCTTCAAATGTGATGACGACAGATTGGGAGGGCTTCCAGGAAACGATGCCCTCAGAAGAGTCCTTATAATTTAACCTCCTGGCTTTTATGGGATTGCCGATATGTTGGGGGGTTGAAAGTGAAGACAGGATTTCTGGAATGGACAGATCGGTCGAGATACCTCTGACGAGGCCCATTCGAGTGACATTGAAAGTTGGGATGTACGCCTTGAATTTAGAATTTGATGAAATAAATATGTTTTTGATAAAGTTGTTGGCGGCTGAACCTGAGAGGAATTCAACAGAGATTCGGAAGCGACCCTCGGCTTTTACACCTCCAGGCTTAATCGAAAGGTTCTTGCTATTTGATAGGAATTTATCAAATACAAGAGGGTGGATAGTTTTACCTTGCTCAGTTTTTTGAGCGTACACAATGAACGGGCCACAGGAATGAGGAGAATAAAAGTTTGTAGGGGGAGGTTGAGGAAGAGCAGGTGAAGACTGAGAAGAAGAAGGAGAGTAATGTTTTATTGAGGAAGAGGGACTAAACTTCCTTTTTTTTGTGGTAGTCAGAATGACAGATTCACTGTCCGAAATTACTACATTTTCACCATCTGGGGGGTCAGGGGCAGGATCTGGGGGCTTTTTAGGGTGACCAGGGGGGTCCTCCTCCATTGTTCACAAAATTACAAAAGAAAAAATGTATGGAAAGTGACAGAAATAAAAAAGGTTATAAATATCTGGAAATCAGCGACGAAAAGTGACTCCTGGAAGATCAGAGGGGAGAAGAATCCTCAAGGAACAACACACTACACTTTTATTGATCAGAAAACATAAAAATATTAGTTAAAATAATAAAAAAATATTATTTTTTTCTAGGGGAAAACCAAATAACTGTGACGGCCAGATGTTCGTATATGTAGTTAATGTAAAAAAAAAAATTCGTAAACACAGTTTTGTATGGAAATTTAAGCCTAGGCAAATATTTCGATCACGAAACTTGTCCACATAGCACTTCTAGTCAGTGGCGGCTCGTGACTTTTGGGTGTGCTAGAGTGCTGATAATACAAAAAATGGCATTATCGATGTTGTTGTAGCCAAAACAAAATTTATTTTTTTTGAAAATTAGTTTTTTGTATAAAAAATTTCAGGAAGTGTCAGATTCAAAACAATCAAAAAAAGATCAAAAACAGATTTTTGAAAAAAAATAAAAAAAAATTTTTGGCCTACGACAACATCCACAATGCCATTTTTTTAGTAATACCCTAGCACACCCAAAAGTCACGAGCCGCCACTGCTTCTAGTTTTGTTCTTTATTCTATCGCTGCACATAACAGAAACATACTGGTAACTTTTATAAATAAACGAGTACTTACTTGTAGTATCTTCATGAGCACTACTCCATCCGAGGAGTGGTCGGTTCCAACGAAGCGTGCATGAGTGACGGCATCGGCAATGTTCTCCACACTCGCTGGGACCGATGCGTGCATGGGATCTAAGCCATCAGTTAATCATGATTCACATTGTGCAATATGACATTCAGACTCAGAGTAGGAAGTAAAACACACATGCTACCCACAGGTAAACTAAAGGTAATTTTTCAGGATTAGTGTCCATGGTTGTTACGAATAATTTTTAGAAAAAAACTTTAGATTCGCCTTAATTACTATAAAAGGAAACTTTTTGCATCACGGGCGGCGGAAAATGATGCATTTTAATTTTCAATTGCGTAAAATTAAATTTCACTTCGCGAACCGATACGGCGATAATCCGGCGGCCATTCTGTCACTGTTTGTTATGTTGGTATCCCTGATACAAACAAGATCTAGATACGACTGTCGCTGACTTCGCGGGATACACGATAAGGCGTGTAATTATGAAAAACAGAATTAATAATATAATGTAAACGAACCTCTAATCAGAATCACTTCAGAGTCTAGCTGAGGCACTGGAATGGAGACAAATCATTAAAATCCTGGGATGTTTTTTAAAATAAAGATAATATACACAAACCCGTTACACAAACCCTGCTTTGCCAGACAAACCATTCAAAACCTGGGATGTTTTTTAAAATAAAGATAATATACACAAGCCCGCTACACAAACCCTGATTTGCCAGACAAACCATTCAAAACCTGGGATGTTTTTTAAAATAAAGATAATATACAAAAGCCTGCTACACAAACCCTGCTTTGCCAAACAAACCATTCAAAACCTGGGATGTTTTTTAAAATTATGATGACATGCAGCTTTCGTAGTTTAACCTCAAAGTTCCGTTATTATCCGTGAGGTGGACTAAATGCATTGTCTGTTGTGTTTTCATAATGGCGCGCCTTTTCATGTATCCCACGAAGTCGGCTACAGTCGTATTTAGCTCTTCGCTAATATTATCAGGGATACCAACATAACAGTGAGGAAATGACCACCGTATCGGTTCGCTAAGTGAAATTTAATTTTACGCAATTGAAAATAAAAATGCATCATTTTCCACTGCCCGTGATGCAAAAAGTTTCCTTTTATAGTGATAAAGGCGAATCTAAAGTTTTTTTCTAAAAATTATTCGTAATAACCATGGACACTAATCCCGAAAATTTACCAAACTAAATTGTAGGTAGAGCATTTCATTTGTCATAAAAATAGTTTTACAGCTCATTTCATAGTCTTTTATCGTAATAATTACATTTATTAGAGAATAAGGAATAAATTCGGTGTTTGGGTAAAATTCCTAAAAAATAAAACTAGTTATTTTTATACTAATTTGGGGTCGGGGAATCCGAATCTGAAAGAATTAGGCGGCGGCAAGCAATATTAACTGAATTAAACGACTTTAAAAAATTTTATACACATACAGGAAAATAGCCATTTTGGAAGCATTTTGATTCCTAGAAAATCAAACTAGTTATTTTTATACTAACTATGGGCTGGGGAATCCGAATCTGAAAGAATTAGGCCGCGGCAAGCAATATTAACTGAATTACACGACTTAAAAATTTTCTATACACACACACTTGAAAATAATCATTTCGGAAGTATTTTGACACACGTAGTACAAAGATCATAGAAAAACAAGAAATATACAAAAACATGTGCCGGCAGTGTTACCAGCTCTCAAAAACATACCTTATAAATCGACCAAGTATTCTTCGTCCGTCGTATTAACACATTAACCTGATGAATTACGACTATCTCAACGGCGTATTCTTAAATCAAAAGTATGAAAATTCGTAGTCTTAAAAATGCGTAACCTAACCTAACCTAACGTTAGGTTTGTGTAACATGGTTTGTGCCCCTTTATACCGCCTGCTCGCGTCCCTAACCTAACCTAACCTAACCTAACCTTACGCTAGGTTTGTGTAACATGGTTTGTGCCCCTTTATACCGCCTGCTCGCGTCACGGCAAAAAAACATCCCTGTTTTCAAGTAGTTTAGCGGCTACGCTAGGTTTGTGTAACATGGTTTGTGCCCCTTTATACCGCCTGCTCGCGTCCCTAACCTATCCTAACCTAACGCTAGGTTTGTGTAACATGGTTTGTGCCCCTTTATACCGCCTGCTCGCGTCACGGCAAAAAAACATCCCTGTTTTCAAGTAGTTTAGCGGCTACGCTAGGTTTGTGTAACATGGTTTGTGCCCCTTTATACCGCCTGCTCGCGTCACGGCAAAAAAACATCCCTGTTTTCGAGTAGTTTAGCGGCTACGCTAGGTTTGTGTAACATGGTTTGTGCCCCTTTATACCGCCTGCTCGCGTCACGGCAAAAAAACATCCCTGTTTTCAAGTAGTTTAGCAGCTACGCCGGGTTTATGTAACATGGTTTGTGATACAAAAGAACGTGCCCCTTTATAACGCCTACTCGCGTCAAGGCATAAAAACTCCACAATACTAGTTGGTGTACCTTCCTAAAATATTTGAGAATCAATTATAAAAAATAAGTACTTAAAATATAAACATGTTATTTTACGTTATAAATATTACTGCTTAATGGCAACACTTAATTTTGTGTGGTAAAAACATCTATGTTATCGTGTTTTTCTATGATCTTTGTACTACATATGTCAAAATACTTCCGGAATGATTATTTTCATGTGTGTGTGTATAGAAAATTTTTAAGTCGTGTAATTAAGTTAATATTGCTTGCCGCCGCCTAATTCTTTCAGATTCGGATTCCCCGGCCCATAGTTAGTATAAAAATAACTAGTTTGATTTTCTAGGAATCAAAATGCTTCCAAAATGGCTATTTTCCTGTATGTGTATAAAATTTTTTAAAGTCGTTTAATTCAGTTAATATTGCTTGCCGCCGCCTAATTCTTTCAGATTCGGATTCCCCGACCCCAAATTAGTATAAAAATAACTAGTTTTATTTTTTAGGAATTTTACCCAAACACCGAACTTTAGCCGAGAATAAAAGTAATTGCAAGGTTCTGGATTTGGTGATCAAAGTTTAAAAAATATTAACTGACACAATAGGACAAGACAAACCTTAAAAGTAAATACTTACCAATTAGTCCATAGCACAAGAATTTGTTTATAGCCGATAGAGCCAAACAGGTCACATTTCCAGTAGTCTTTTCTGATCGGATGACTTCCAGAAAAGGGCCCAAAAAGACGTTTGGATCAAGAAGTCTCAGATCAGCGACTTGTTTCAATATGTCCCTGAGGTCCTGAAACGCCCTCATCAATATGTCATGCTCTTCGTCCTGGCTGGAGTGAGATCCCCACCTGGACCCCCTTCTCATGGCGGTAACCAGGATGGCAATCTCCCCCTGAACCACGAATATCCCATTACCTGGGAGTGACATCACTTCTTCAGACGTCAGATTTTAACTATAGCACGGTTTGCAAATTATTATTTAAGTCGGACCACATCACTAATATCCGTTTATTTGAACTGTTATTTATCATATGCTTATCTTATTTACAAAAAAATAAGGATCGATTCTATTCAGATTTCAGATTAATATTTGCCTTATGTTGACGTTTCAGTATTTTAATTCAGATGTTGCTGATAGATGGCGATTATTTGTTTTTTTTTCAGTTCTTGCCCAATGTTTGACACATGGCCAAAAACAAAAACATAAACCGAGTAAAGTAAACTGCTCACTCTCATAGTAGCGCTTGATAGATCAACGATATAAATAAACTCTTTTTACTCATGTGCAAATATCAAACACATGATCATGGTGGGTACTTAACGGGGGTACACGTCATCTTAATTATCGATATTTTTATATTGATGGCAACACCCAGTGTCGACTGACAATAAGCGCCGTTTACACGCACACTTCGGAGCGACCGAGTCCCGCGCCACTTCAGGCCGCCGCGCAGAAAAGTCTCACAGTGAACTGCGCTGTAAACCTATCGGTCTTTACTTTTCTGCGCGGCGGCCTGAAGTGGCGCGGGACTCGGTCGCTCCGAAGTGTGCGTGTAAACGGCGCTATTCCTGTCCTTGCAGTGATGGTATGTCTAGGGAAATTTCCTTAGATCTAGGAGAGAAAAATATTTTTTAGGGATAAGGGAAATCAGCACAAAATCTAAGGAAATTTCGAACTCTGGCAAAATTTTGTTACGTATGACAATATTACTGGTATTACATATATATATATTAGGTCCTTCTATATGAAATTGGCGTTTTGCCGTACTGGCAACTTTGATCTCAAATATCTTCTCTTTGGTTAGGAATTCCAAATTCAAATTTATACAGCTATTTATTCATGTTTATATTCATTATTTGTTCATAGTTTTTCCTTAATTGTTTTTTTTTTCTTTGCGTCACTTAGTTTACAAAATGGAAAACTTGAAATATCTCGTTATTTACGAGTACGAGTTCCACCGTGGCACCAGTGCTGCAGAAATGGCTCGAAGGATTAATGATGTGTATGGCGACGGTGCCGCAAAAGAAAATACAGTTGTGTTTTTTTTGTGTCGTTCACTACAGCTTTCTTAAATCTGGCCAGACGATTGCGGCAGATGTCTATTGCCAGCAACTGCAAACCATGATGGAAAAGCTAGCTGCTAAACAACCGAGGCTGGTTAATCGCTCTAGGCCACTGCTGCTTCATGACAACGCTAGACCACACACTGCACAACAGACGGCTACCAAATTAGAGGAGCTTCAATTGGACATCCACCGTACTCTCCGGACCTTGCCACAACAGATTACCATTTTTTTCGAAATTTGGATAACTTCTTGCAAGAGAAAAAATTCAACTCCGATGGGGCAATCCAAACCGCCTTCAAAGATTTTATTGATTCCCGTCCGAATGGTTTTTTTAGTAAAGGGATGGATGAACTACCTATGAGATGGCAAAAGTGCATAGATAGCAATAGTACATACTTTGATTAAATAAATATATTATATTTAAAAAAAATCGACTTTATGTTCCTCCCATCTCAATATACATGGGAATCTCAATATATATATTGAGATTCCCACGTATATTGAGATTCCCATGAATCTTAAATATTGTTGATGTACTTAGATGTAATTTTATTATCACTGACAACTCAAAATGATATTATGTATCTAAAAATATAAATGGGGACCGCTGAAAAAAAAAATTAAAGTTTTAAGTTCCGTTTTTTCGGTGATTGCGGTTGATTTTTATTTTGCAAAGTGCTTTTTTATTTGGAATTCCGTTTCTAATTCAGTGGTAAGTGTATACATACTTTGAAATTATTATTTCACTTGGCAAAAAGTATTTTATTTGGAAAAGCATAGTATTATAAGTACATCTACCAAGTTCCGATATCTTTCCAATAAATTAATCATATTAATCAACATACAGGATTAGTGTTACACAATCAGGCGACTACGTAGATAATTGCGTAAATGTGACTATTACGTATTTTGTATAATGTATTTTGTTTGTTTTGAAAAGTTCTATTATCTATGTACAGTTTTACTTAATTTTTTTTTAAATTACAAAAAAATATTTTTGTAACCAATGTACATAGAAAATAAAACTTTTCAAAACAGTTAATGCCCAAGAAACCCCTATTGCCCATTGTACCCTATAATGAAGAAACTTGCGGGGAATTTGATATTTTGCTGTCCCCAATTTTGAGATTTTTAACTTTTATTGCGGGTATTTTAGAACAACGTTGGCAACAATGGCAACCCTGTTCCTGTCAGAACTTGTTTTGTTTTGCGCGGGTCGCCGGAAAATAACATCCGGATGTTGAAGAGTTTCGAAAAGAAATTTTCATAATTTTTCTTGAAATTATTAATCAAAACATATTGCATAGTCACGTCTTGGCTGACTAGCAAATTCATGTATCTTCGAGTTAGTTAACTTCAGGAATCCCCTGACTGTTGTTTAGAAATAAATGTTACAATGCTGCCATAAAATAAACTACGAAATCATCCGTCGAATATACATATTCTTCAAAAAGGTTGGATGATCAGAAAATGCCCAGAATCCCCGCATTTTCCCCGCAAAACCGTGTTCCCTGCAAAATACCAATTCTTTAAAAATCTTAAAAATTCCCCTCAATTTGGGGAATTACCCACAAATCGGCAACCCTGATTTTGAACTTTTATTGCGGGTATTTTAGAACATAAGCGTTGGCAACCCTGTTCCTGTCAGAACTTGTCTCTTGTCTTGGGTTAGTATCATAGTCATAGCGGGGTTTACACGCAGAGTTTGGCCTGCGAGTCTGAGCACACTTCGCTCCGAATCGTTGGCGGAAACGTACGTGTAAACGCGATCGACTCGCAGGCGAAACGCTCCAGTCACTCGCCAGTTCGTATCAGCGTTTGGCCCGTTGAGCGTTCACACGTAAGGGTTGGAGCGGGTGCCGCGCGAGATGTCTTTGACTTTTTTTGTTTGTTTATGGCTATTTGCTGACTAATTTTATCTGCCATTCAGTGCTACCAGATGCGTGGTTTTTTGGGTCGTTTATGCCTCCACGGTTTTTCTCAAAAAACCATATCGAACAAGACATTGTATTTTAGCGGTCGCCAAATAATCTACTTTTGAGTGGATATGATTTGTTTATTGTTTGCATGGGTCGCGTGAGTGAAATCCCGAATTCAAGAATGTAGTTCTTGAAATTTTGAACTTTAAAATTTTAACTGTAGTACGGGACTACGGGTTCACAACGTCTTTTTATTTAATAATAATATGAATAAATTAATAAAAATGATTTGAATATAACCATGTAAGTAACTTTAATAAGGTACCTACTCTAGGTACCGTAATTTTTTAAAATTATTATTGTTATTTATATTTTAATCTTAATATTTAATTGAAAATAGATTTCTGTAAATTAAGCTTGATAAAAGAAGAAATAAAAGTTTTATATGTGTAGTCTCATCTCATAGTTTGCGTATTATTTGCGAATAAAATATATCGATATATATATTCGATGTTGAAGTATTAACAATACATCGGTTCAATACGATGAATCGTTACTTTACATCGAGTGTTTACAATACATCGATGTATATCGTCCATCCCTATAAAAAGGTCTTTTGACCTCTCCAGCCAGAATCCCTCAACCCATCACCTCGAGAAATCCTGAATTATAGCTGAGTAGTGACCTTTTCAACAACAGAATCAATAATAAAAGAAAAAAAATGTACATGGAAAAAAAAATCTACTGATGAATAAATGTTTATATTATTATTATTATAAGTCCCACATTCTGTTACAAACAAAAGTAGTGTGTCAGTAATAATATGAAAACAGCTTTTTTTGAAAATGATGACATTTTACTGAAAAATTTATAATTTCTGTAAATATTTACTGGTTGAAGATTAATTTGCGTATGTATATATATATTCTAAAAGGCAATTAAATTCTCTAGACTTCTTTTAAATAAATTTCTTTCTTTGATGGATATTTTAGACGATATGAAGGAATTTTTGATGAAAAATGTGAAGTAAAATGATTTTTTTTGAAAATATCTACATTTGTGGAGCGTGTAACTCAAAAATAGCTAGGATTTCGAAAATTACGTATGGAATAAAAGTTGTAGATATTTTTGTGAGCTTTTACTTATTAAGGGAAAATTTTCCTCTGCGACGCCCCGTTTTCGGGATATAAGCGAAACCCGAAAATTGGGACCTTCTCCCCCGCCCTCCCCCCTCTAGCTCACCACCTAGATGTCAGGACTTTTAGTATGTTCACACCCTAAGCACCCTGAACAAGTTTCTGAAGGAATCGCTTAGGTTCTTGCTCACGCACTCTACACCTCCTTTTGGACCATTCATTGCCTGGACTAATAGTGAAATACATATTTGAACAAATGTCTACGCCAATTAAGAGTGCTCTAGCTCTTGCGCTTGGCATAGGAGTTATTTCATAATTATTCATAATTATTTCATTATTATTACATAATTTTACATTGAGTGTACAATAAATATAATCTTACGTACTAGGATATTGTGACGTAATTTTAATATGGCATGAAATGAAGTTATAACATTTTGATTGGTGATGTTATGGTTGTTATTTTTTTAAAAGAATAATTCGACCTTTTCTTGATTGATAAGAAATTTGTTATTTTTTTTACTTCTTCGGGAAGACTATTCAAATATTTTATGTCTTTGTAAATATAATTATTGTGCAATTGTTGTGTTGTAAATAGATGAATTTGGATGTTAAATTTATGCCTTAATGATGAGATAAGTTAAAAAAATATACAAATTTTTCTTTGATTATTATTTGTAATATTGAATCTTTTTTATGGAGGTCTTACATTTTGAAAAAATTATGCTGAAGGGAATGTAGGTTGTCTTTTAAAAATTACTTAAATAAATAATTTTTGTACCACTTTTACAGGACTTACGATTTTCTCCTATGCACTTCCCCATCCAAAGATTCCATAATGAATTAGTGATTGGTGTGGGGAGGGGGGTGGGGAGGGAGAGGGAGGGCGGTGAGAGGGGGGGAGGTGGAAGAGGTGAAGTGGGAACCCCCCCTTACACCATGCGCACGAAGCCGCAGGAAAAAGCTAGTAATATAATAAATAAATAATTCCACCTAAATAATGTTTTAACTTATCGAATAGTACCATACTTTCTTCCGTATAACCGTCATATAAAATGAACACCTGTTGAAAACTTTTCAGGAGTGATGACGTCACACGATTCACTATAAGTGCGGTGTTTTTCGGGGGATCTTGAAAAATTAAAACTTTGAAAATTATTTCAACTATTAAAACAAACTCTAAAAAAATATATGAAGTCATTTAAGTCAGAAGGTCATTATTCATTTTTTTTTTTTTTAATGGACTGGAGTTCTCTATGACACCGAGGTTCTTTATTTTAGTTGTATGGTTTAGTATGGTACATGAATTATTACAGACTTTTTTTGTTGTGTATAATTATATTAATGTTGGGGTAAGTTTTGAATTCATTTATAAACTAGAAAGGAATATAAACTGTTTTTTTTGCATTAATTGTAAGTAGGCTTGTGAAGCTTGCCGTGCTGACGAAGTTTTCATTTAAAAAAAACACTTAGTAGTTTACATTAAGTTTCCAAAATTGTGAATTTTAGTAATTTACATCAAATGTTTTACACTGTGTAATAGTTTTTCAATCCATTTTTATGTATGAAACAAATAGCCCCGTATTTTGCGTATAGCTTGAGAAAGATAACAATCGCGTACTGGCAACACAAAATATTGCTGTCTTCGAATTCAAAACGCTTGTTTGACGCTTGACAGCTGACATATCTCGGATTTCACATGGATTTCACCATAGGTAAAAAATAAAGTTGAAATTGTTGAAATAATAATTACTTTATTTTACATGTCTAATCTAATAGATAAATATGATTTCAATTCAAAAACATTGGTTTTTAATTTTGTTTTTGGAAAAAACATTCATGTTCCCGAGCTGGCACATTGGTCGTTGGTGTTTGTTTTACTTGATATTATTTTGATTATTTCAATATACCTATATTCATTTATTTTAAATACTTCTTATTTATATATTACATTTAACTTATTTTTATATTACATCAGAAATTTGTTACATGATTAGATCACCATGATACTGGAAGGAGGCTAGGAGTCAGACGGAGGAGAAGACGAAGAGGGCTGGCCAGTGAAATATTTAGAAGTTTTCCAGAATCCTGCAGAGGGATGCATTGAGCCAAGCCAAGCCTCTTGGAATGGATCCATTGGTAGAAATCCATCAAGTACTTTTATCATTACATATTTCTTATTGCTAGCGATTATTGCGTTTGATGTTATTATAAAACGATGAACATGTCTGGGTTTTAAATGAAACTATGAAGTAATATTTTTTCATTTATAGAGTTTGGAAGAGAGACAGCAGCCACAGGGGGGGGAGTCAGAGTCCTGCACTGTACACTGTACCCCTAGGACAGCCCGGTAAAGCCTCAACTTCCCATGGACGGAGAGCTGATCTACGGTGTATCAAGAAAGATTACGAGCATGTTGACTCTCACTGTGATGTGACCTTTTCAAACCCACCACTGAATATGTCTGTCTACAATATTTTTTATGTTTCATAGATGAAAACACTATAAAAAATATTGTTGAGCAGACAAATTTGTATTCTGTACAAAAAATAGCATTAGCGTAAACACCTCAGTCAACGAAATGAACTGATTTCTAGGAATGCACATCATGATGGGTATCCTCAAGTATCCGGCATTCCACCTTTACTGGGTAAACGATACAAGGCTATCTCTTATCGCAGTTGTCATGCCTAGAAATCGTTTCACTAAGTTGCGGTTGTGTTTTCATTTAAACAACAATAACACGTTGATTCCGAGAGGATGCCAGGGTTATGACAAACTATTCAAAATAAGGCCGTTGTTAAATGCCCCGCATGAAAATAAGGTCAAGGTGGAACCTGAGGAGTTCAATTCTGTAGACGAGCTCATGATACTGTTCAAAGGTAGAAGTAATTTGAAGCAATACATAAAAAAATAAGCCACACGAGTGGGGCATCAAAGCCTTCTCCCGAGCGGTAGCCAGTCACAGTGTGGCCAGTGGGCAGTAGCCAGGTAGGTGGGCTCGTCTATGATTTTGAGATGTACATGGGCAAAAACAATAATGTGGGTGAGAAGACTGCCCGGTATGACGGTATGAGTGAAAACATTGTTTTTTTTTTACATTAGCTCCACATAGGAGGCCCTGGGGAAAATAATTCCCCGCAGGGCCTATTTCATCTTTGGGGATGCTGTGAGAGGTGTCTTTTTAGGAGAGGAAGTTCTGGGAAGGAAAAGGGTATTAGGGGTGGGTAGGAATCTGGGGGTAAGTGTGTCCAGGAGTGACGGTCGTATGAATCCATCCCTCCCACTGCGGTGCAAGGTGATGAAGGTAGTTAGAAAGTTGATAAAGGGTATCCCCCCAAACCGTAATTTCAAAGTCTCCACTGACATTGTGTAATATTTTTTTATTCAAATGTGTATTAAATATCTAGTCCAGATATTGATCGTCCAGTTGATTTAGTCAGACATCTCCAAATCCTAAGTTTTGAGAATATATATTCAAATGTCCACCATAAATCAAATATTAATTGCACTTGTCTCTGTTTTAAATACTTAAAATGATGTAAAATAACACTGGGAGACTTAACGGTCTATTAGTATGACATTTATTATTATGACATTTTGAAATATCCTACTAGTGATCTAGAATCCATTTGTCACATGAGAACGGGCCATTTCTACGACTCGGTCTTGAGTTCGACAGCTAAGCTGTGGAATGATTTGCCGGCCTCTGTGTTTCCTCCCTCCTACAAGACCTATGTTCACTCCTTCCCATGGGCGTAGGCACGGTAGGGCAAGGTGGAGCGTTTGCCCCATGCCTGGCCTGCCGATGCATGACCTCCGGGATTGTCCACTGAGTTGAATTTTCAAATTTACAGCACTTCATAGGATGGTTTTTCCTTTTTTCAGTTCTTATTATCTGCATTCATAAAGCCTTAAGCATGAATAAGTTGTTATCTACTCTAGATTTTTATTTTTTCCCCACCCTAAATCAAAACCTGGCTATGCTCAGGGTCCTTCTTCTCCTCAAAAAGACCCTCCACACAGCATCTTTTAGATATTATTTTCCTCGGGGCCTCCCGTGTGGAGTTAATGTAAAAAAAAATCATATATGATCTGTTCGGTTCTACTTGAGAATTGTATTTAATCTGGTTAATTGCTGGATACATGTGCACGTCGTAGAGGTGGACCCCTCTGCGGAGGCGGGTTCCAGTGCTCCAGGAAGGTTACGCCAGTCCCACCCGCCCCCGTGGAAGGTATCAGGTACATTGGCTGGAACATTTCCCTCAGGTGCAAAGTGTTCCAAAGCAAACAGGTGCAAAGGTTCAATGTGAAAGGTGCACCTTTGTTTCACCTCCAGCAAAAAAATTTCAAATCATAGCATTAATCAATTAGGAACCGACCTAATATGTAAGCACATTTTATTTCTTTTAGATTTTTAATTTATTATATTATATATATATATATATATATATATATGTTTATGTAATATGGCAGACTGGGATTGCACTATCCTCCCAGTCCTGCTGGAATAAAAACTTTAATAAAAATAAAATGACTAAGACAGCCTTTAATTTTACAAGTAATGATAGCTATATTATCTCTGCTACTTTTTAATGTGGTATGTAAATAAAAATATGTTTTATAAAAAAATATTTCATTTATCTTCATACTAATAAATTACTCACCTCTCTCTACCACAGTTGTTAAAACAACGCTAAATAGTGCCAGTTACTAAGCTGTTAAATATTTCTTTAAGTTTAAGGAAATTTATTTGGTGAGAATTATATTGTGATTGAATTGATACAACAACAGTAAATAAATACACACAAGCTCTTCTACAATTTATTTTTACGCATTCACAAATGGCGCCAATTAAATTATTTTAGGTTATTAATAATTTTTGCACGTTACGATTTAAAATATTAAGGTAAATTAATTGTTTGCGCCCGAACACATTTAATATGAATATAAATAAATAGTTTTGTCCATAAACAAACCCAAATCTTTCAAGAAAGGCTGAAAAATTCAATTTTGTATCGGTGACTCAATCCAATATTGTATTTTTCAGCCTTTCATGAAAGATTTGGGTTTGTTTATGGACAAAACTATTTATTCATATTAAATATGTACGGTCGCAAACAATTAATTCACCTCAATATTTTAAAGCAAAACGTGCAAAAGGTATTAAAAACCTAAAATAATTTGATTGGCGCCATCTGTGAATGCGTAGATTAAAACGTACACGGAGGAAAGGCTGCGCAGCCTTTTTCAAACAAATTTTAAATTTGTATTTGAGCCCAAAATACTCCTACAAACTGAATATTATTTTTTATCCAAATGTGTAAAAAATATCTAGAACAGATACTGATCGTCCAGTTAATTAATAAGATATCTCCAAATGCTAAGTTTTGAGATAAAATGAGGAAAGGAACATTTGAATGTTCACTATAAATCAAATATTATTTACACTTGTCTGTGTTTTACATACTAAAAATAATACAAAATAACCCCGGGAGGCATAATGGTCCGGGTCCGGTACATTAGTAAGAAAATTTTGAAATATCCTACTATCGACCCAGAAAACATCAACACTTTGTTTAATTCACTACAAGTTTTTGTGCATTATAATAGATGTTGGTGGTGTTTATGAGTAAACTGAGTATTGTACCAGATAGGGGGTACACTTTTGCAAATAACTGCATACTTAACTTAAATATCGATTTTTCGGAGTTGTCTGACCAATGAACTGAATGATCGATATGTATTTTATATTACGACATACAGGCTATTAAGTAGCCAATTTTTCATAATTTTAGGGGTTTTAAATTACACATATATTTACAAGGGCGGATCCGGGATTTTTTTCTGGGGGGGGCACAATGGGCGGACGGGCAAAATAATCAACAATCACTGTTAGGATTTTTTTTCTGGGGGGGGGGGGGGGGGGCACAAGGGGCGGACAGGCAAAAAAATCAACAATTACTGTTAGAAATAAACAAGTTCAAGTATGTATAGGAAGGTTTATGAAAGTGTTAAAACAATAGAAAAATTAAAAGTTTAATAAAGATAGTTTTCTGTACTGTGATGGAATCTCCACAGTTCACAAAAACACCGTTTGGGGGGTCACCCGTGCCCCCCCCCCCCCCCTCCCCCCCCCTAAAACCGCCCTTGTATATTTATTTGAAAGTGCTGTTCCCGTCATAGTAAAAGATTATAATTTTTATATGGGAGGTGTTATCATTGCAGTGTGCTAGTTGAGTTGTATGCATCACCAACATAGTTCCCACGACCGGTCAGTGACTGAGTTGGCTTGGAATCTTGAAGAGATAAGTAGGGATGAAATACAGAGGCTGGCAAATCGGTCCACCGACGAGCTGTTGAACTCAAGAACAGAAATAGAAATGACCCTTCCTCATGTGACAAATGTCATGACCGACCCAGTGGCTGAGTTGGCCTCGCATCCAGGAGTCCCATTGTTCGATTCCTTGGCTGGCTAAGTCCTCCATCATGACACAAGCAAAATAGTCAGGTTTTTTGTAACCCGGGAATGTTTGTCTTTCTTTTAAAAAAAATAGAGTTTATATTTTATGTACAAGGTTGATGTTTTTTTTTTTAAAGAAAGTCAAACATTCCCGAGTTACGAATAACCTGACAATGTTTGAAAATCTCCTACTACCAACACAGTCAGCCGAAAATTTTGTTTGTGTCGTGAAGGAGGACTTAGCCAGCCGAAGAATTGAACACGCGATGCCCGGGTGGGACGCGTGTTGGATTGCCAACTCAGCCACTGACCGGTCCTGACATTTCACACGAGAACGAGTCATTTTTCCGATTGGTTCTTGAGTTCAACAGCTCGGCGGTGGAACGAGCATCTGTGCTTCCACCTCCTACAACTTGGGTCTCTTCAAGACCCATGTTCAGTCCTTCCTCTCCTGAAAAAGACCTTCCACACAGCATCTTTTAGAAATTATTTTCCTCAGGGCCTCCTGTGTGGAGTTAGTATAAAAAAAATATCAACGTATGATCTGTTTTTCAAATCCTAGCATAACCGAGACAATCTTTAATTTATAAGTAATCACAGCTATAGTTTATTTCTTCTGTTTTTTAATGTAAGTAGTATGTAAATAAAAATATGTTTTATAAGGTAATCAAAATGTTTTATTTATATTCATACTAACAAATTATGGGAATAAATTCGGTGTTTGGGTAAAATTCCTAAAAAATAAAACTAGTTATTTTTATACTAATTTGGGGTCGGGGAATCCGAATCTGAAAGAATTAGGCGGCGGCAAGCAATATTAACTGAATTAAACGACTTTAAAAAATTTTATACACATACAGGAAAATAGCCATTTTGGAAGCATTTTGATTCCTAGAAAATCAAACTAGTTATTTTTATACTAACTATGGGCTGGGGAATCCGAATCTGAAAGAATTAGGCCGCGGCAAGCAATATTAACTGAATTACACGACTTAAAAATTTTCTATACACACACACTTGAAAATAATCATTTCGGAAGTATTTTGACACATGTAGTACAAAGATCATAGAAAAACAAGAAATATACAAAAACATGTGCCGGCAGTGTTACCAGCTCTCAAAAACATACCTTATAAATCGACCAAGTCTTCTTCGTCCGTCGTATTAACACATTAACCTGATGAATTACGACTATCTCAACGGCGTATTCTTAAATCAAAAGTATGAAAATTCGTAGTCTTAAAAATGCGTAACCTAACCTAACCTAACGTTAGGTTTGTGTAACATGGTTTGTGCCCCTTTATACCGCCTGCTCGCGTCCCTAACCTAACCTAACCTAACGCTAGGTTTGTGTAACATGGTTTGTGCCCCTTTATACCGCCTGCTCGCGTCACGGCAAAAAAACATCCCTGTTTTCAAGTAGTTTAGCGGCTACGCTAGGTTTGTGTAACCTGGTTTGTGCCCCTTTATACCGCCTGCTCGCGTCCCTAACCTATCCTAACCTAACGCTAGGTTTGTGTAACATGGTTTGTGCCCCTTTATACCGCCTGCTCGCGTCACGGCAAAAAAACATCCCTGTTTTCAAGTAGTTTAGCGGCTACGCTAGGTTTGTGTAACATGGTTTGAGCCCCTTTATACCGCCTGCTCGCGTCCCTAACCTATCCTAACCTAACGCTAGGTTTGTGTAACATGGTTTGTGCCCCTTTATACCGCCTGCTCGCGTCACGGCAAAAAAACATCCCTGTTTTCAAGTAGTTTAGCGGCTACGCTAGGTTTGTGTAACATGGTTTGTGCCCCTTTATACCGCCTGCTCGCGTCACGGCAAAAAAACATCCCTGTTTTCGAGTAGTTTAGCGGCTACGCTAGGTTTGTGTAACATGGTTTGTGCCCCTTTATACCGCCTGCTCGCGTCACGGCAAAAAAACATCCCTGTTTTCGACTAGTTTAGCGGCTACGCTAGGTTTGTGTAACATGGTTTGTGCCCCTTTATACCGCCTGCTCGCGTCACGGCAAAAAAACATCCCTGTTTTCAAGTAGTTTAGCAGCTACGCCGGGTTTATGTAACATGGTTTGTGATACAAAAGAACGTGCCCCTTTATAACGCCTACTCGCGTCAAGGCATAAAAACTCCACAATACTAGTTGGTGTACCTTCCTAAAATATTTGAGAATCAATTATAAAAAATAAGTACTTAAAATATAAACATGTTATTTTACGTTATAAATATTACTGCTTAATGGCAACACTTAATTTTGTGTGGTAAAAACATCTATGTTATCGTGTTTTTCTATGATCTTTGTACTACATGTGTCAAAATACTTCCGGAATGATTATTTTCATGTGTGTGTGTATAGAAAATTTTTAAGTCGTGTAATTAAGTTAATATTGCTTGCCGCCGCCTAATTCTTTCAGATTCGGATTCCCCGGCCCATAGTTAGTATAAAAATAACTAGTTTGATTTTCTAGGAATCAAAATGCTTCCAAAATGGCTATTTTCCTGTATGTGTATAAAATTTTTTAAAGTCGTTTAATTCAGTTAATATTGCTTGCCGCCGCCTAATTCTTTCAGATTCGGATTCCCCGACCCCAAATTAGTATAAAAATAACTAGTTTTATTTTTTAGGAATTTTACCCAAACACCGAACTTTAGCCAAATTATGCACCTCTCTCTACCACAGTTGTTAAAACAACGCTAAATAATGCCAGTACACATAATAAACTGCTAAATATTTCTGTCTTGGATGAGAATTACATTGTAATTGAATTTATACAACACTGTAAAATAAGTACACTTAAGTTATTCTACAATTTATTGTAAATTCACTTGGTGGCATCATTCTAATGAAAATAATTAACTTCACCCTTTTAAACATTATCAAAATAATTATAATATGCTTGTAGCCTCACTAATAATATGGTAATTTTTTATTAAAATACTGGTTTACAATTTCATTCATATAAATAATTTGTCACCGCCGCTAAAACTGTCAAAACTTGATAGGTGACAGCTGACAAGCATGTGATAGGTATCATCTTAGTTATGGTCAAAACTGTAGCAAAAACTTTTGAACTGCACGACATGTCCCGCGACACACCACAGTTCGCTCCGAACGCTTGAAAATCAGTTTACACGTACACTTCCGCGCGAGGGTCGCCCAAGGTCACCCATTCAACGATTTCGCCTGCCCGCGGAAGTGTGGCGACTTTTTTACCCAAAATAGTGTACCTGTTCGGCCTGCAGGCGGACACGGCGTTTCGGCGGGCTGCTTGGCGAACACCATAGACATCCACCTTCGTGAGGGCACAGTTGTATGGAGCTTCTATAATATTTCTATAATCTATGGTCAAAACTGGCGCTTTGGCCTGCCCGCGGAAGTGGGGTGACTTTTTAGCGCAAGGGGTCGGCCGGCAGGCGGACACGGCGTTTCGGCGGGAGGGTCGCATGCCGCTTTAGCCTGGGGGCGAGGCACGCGGTCGGAAGTGTACGTGTGCCCCGGCCAAATAGGGATTGGTTTATTTATGGTCAATAGTATATTTATAGTGGTTTGGTATATTTATAGTGGTTTGGTATATTTATAGTGGTTTGGTATATTTATGTGCGTGGGTCGCTGGAAAATAACATGCGAATTTTGAAAAAAACTAACTAACCATCACGCCGTTTCCCCGCAGGGGTAGGCAGAGAGGACGGACCGCCAAACAACTCGGTCTTGGCACACACTCTTTGCCTCACTCACATTCATACATCGTCTCATACATACTCTTCTATTATTCTGACTTTTGACATGGCACGATCAAGTATCTGATTCACTTGATCGTGCCATGTCTTCCTCGGGCGTCCCCGACTTCTTCTACCATTGACATTTGCATCATATATTCTTTTTACACTACTTTCTTTGCTCATTCGCTCTACGTGCCCAAACCATCTGAGGGTCCCTTTCTTAATTTGGTAAATATCGGTTCGGACTGGCCACGCTTATTACGAATAATTTTTAGAAAAAAACTTTAGATTCGCCAATTACTATAAAAGGAAACTTTTTGGCTTTGGGGCGGCGGAAAATAATGCATTTTAATTTTCAATTGCATAAAACCAAAATTCGCTTCGCGACCTACACAGCGAAAATCCGCGGCCATACCTGTCACTGTGATGTTGGTATCCTTGATAAATTAACAAGAGCTAATACGACTGTAGCCGACTTCGTGGGATAAGGCGCGTAATTATGAAATTTGTCTAGCGGGCTTGTTTGTGTAACATGGTTTGTGATACAAAAGAAAGTTCCCCTTTATTACGCCTACTCGCGTCAAGGCAAGAAAAACATCCCAGTTTTCAAGTGGTTTAGCGGCTACACTAGGTTTGTGTAACATGGTTTGAGGTTCGCGGTATTTCATATAGGTATCCCGCGAAGTCGGCTACAGTCGTATTAGCTCTTGTTAATTTATAAAGGATACCAACATCACAGTGACTGGTACGGCCGCGGATTTTCACTGTGTCGGATCGCGAAGAGAATTTTGGTTTTATGCAATTGAAAATTAAAATGCATTATTTTCCGCCGCCCCAAAGCCAAAAAGTTTCCTTTTATAGTAATTGGCGAATCTAAAGTTTTTTTCTAAAAATTATTCGTCATAAGCGTGGCCAGTCCGAACCGATAATTACCCTTAATTTTGCTCATTATACTTACATCAGCCTTACATTCTTTGCGGATATCCACATTTCTAACACGATCATACATGGTTTTACCACACATACGTCTCAGGGATCTCATTTCAACAGCATTCAGTTTACTTTCATCCTTCCTCTGCCAGTTCCGACCGTCAGTTTATTAACGACCGTCAATACGGATTCCGGCGGAACCGCTCGTGCGGTGATCTTCTCGCGTATGTGACGCATGTTTGGGGGCGATGCCTGGAACGTTTCGGTGAGACCCAAACGGTTGCACTGGACATATCCAAGGCCTTTGACCGGGTTTGGCACCGAGGACTTGTCAACAAACTGCATTCTTACGGACTTCCCGCATCCTTGTGTACGTGGATTGCCGACTTCTTGAGGGAGAGGTCGATTCAGACGGTAGTCGATGGTTTCACCTCTTCCTCTCACTCGATAAATGCTGGCGTCCCGCAGGGATCGGTTCTGTCTCCAACTCTGTTTTTGTTGCACATCAACGACCTTTTGTCATGTGCACCAATTCACTGTTACGCGGATGACAGTACAGTTCATGATAGCTTTTTGTTTGACAAGCCCCCAAAGGGCTCACAAACTCCAACAGCTCGTAAGGCTTTGAAGCAAAGAATGGACGGTTACCTCGAGAGTGTTTTCTCTTTGGGTTTTACTATTTCTTACTGTCACTGCTGACACAACCACAGATCGCTTACTGTCACATGAGACCTTTTCTGCACACAAAGATAAAACAGTGTTGACCCCTTCCCCTACAGCTCGCCCGGCGTACCCCGCGTGGTGGCGTATGCTATAGCATGCGTCAAATGTATTGAGATTCGTCTGCTAGAGCATTCGCGTCGCACTTGATGGTGTTGGTTGGTACGTATCATGACGGAAATGCTAGAGCAATCGCAAAAATCTAATACAAAAAAATAGTGCCAAAGTAGGGTGACTCACTGCCCGTGAATGTGTGCAAATTATTTTACTATGAATTTGTTTTGTATGGTTGGCACTACTGATATACGTCACTATGTGGTTTCTATGGACAAGATTCAATATGGCGTCGGCGTCAAAACGGAAAATTACGTGAATAAAAGTTTTTACGAATATAAATTTAAATGCACGTTTTTCCGCCGTTCTCGACTGAAACAGATGGTTCTTGTGGTAATTAAGTTTACGGGTAGTTTATTTTTTTAAATATATGCCTATTAAAAGTGTTGTGGCATGCGGTGTCTAGTCATAAATTTACCCATATTAGATATAAATATACGTATAGAAACCAAATAATAATAATTGTACAATAAACGCTGGTGAAATTGCGTGCTGCTTCATTTCTCATCTACTTGAAAGTCTTATCTCAACGATTTATCCAATAAACTTAAATTCTGACTAAGACCATAAAAATTAAAAAACAGTATTTTTACAGATGTTTTGGTTTTAAAATGGCTCAAGCGAATGTGGAAGCCACCGTTATAATTGTGGACATTGGTGCCACAGCTTCTGCTGAGACTAAGGAAGGCCCAAGCTTTTACAATCAAGCCATCGCATGCATTACCACCATAATCGAGCGCGAGATATTCAGCCGCCCCACAGATCTGGTTGGCATTATCTTAATGGGCTCCGAGGAATCTTTGAATGACCTCGCCGTTGATGGGTCTTACGAGCACATCAGTCTTGCCATCGATCTCGCTAACCCCTCTTGGGGTATGATTGAAATACTTAAAAACTCGGTAAGTACTTAATCAATTGTGTGCAGCTATCTACTTTTTCGTTATTTGTTTTTGGGGTGTTATGCCGTGTTGCGCTACCTCCTTCTTTAGCCAACGTTTCGGACATCGTTGCAGTGTCCATCATCAGGGCAGATCTGGTAGATGTGTCACACACATCTACCGGATCTGCCCTGATGGACACTGCAACGATGTCCGAAACGTTGGCTAAAGAAGGAGGTAGCGCAACACGGCATAACACCCCAAAAACAAATAACGAAAATGCTTTTGGCCGTGAAAATCTTAAAAGCTATCTACTTGTTCATAAAACTGTGTACACACACAGCTATAAAATATCATCGCATGCTCTCCGTACAATCCCTTCAGACCATTCACACCTAAGCGGTTTATGCGCAGATCAACCATAGACAATACACATCTTACTCCACCGGTTTGGCACCGAGGACTTGTCTACAAACTGCCTTCTTAGGGACTTCCCGCATCCTTGTGTATGTGGATTGCCGGCTTTTTGAGGGAGAGGTCGATTCAGACGGTAGTCGATGGTTTCATCTCTTCCTCACACTCGATAAATGCTGGCGTCCCACAGGGATCGGTTCCGTCTCCGTTTTTTTGTTGCACATCAACAACCTTTTGTCATGTGCACTAATTCACTGTTACGCGGATGACAGTACAGTCCATGATAGCTTTTTGTTTGACAAGCCCCCAAAGGGCTCACAAACCCCAACGGCTCGGAGGGCTTTGAAGCAAAGAATGGACGGTTACCTCGAGAGTGTTTTCTCTTTGGGTAAAAATAATCTCATTGAATTTAATGTTTCAAAGACCCAATCTTGTCTGATTACGTCTAAAAGGGATCGAAATGAATATCTAGTATCCTTCAACGGAAGCAATCTTCCGAACAGGCCCTCCATTTGATATGCTTGGTGTAACCCTAAGTGACCAGCTCAGGTATGGGGGCTCCATCGAAGCCAGAGTAAAGTTAGCCTCCCAAAAACTGGGCGTACTGTACAGGGCCTGTAGATACTTTAATAGTACACAACTGCTAACCCTGTACAAATCACAAGTGCGCCCCACGGTTGAATTTGGCAGCCACCTCTGGTCTGGAGCTCCAAAATACCTGAAAAATACCCTCGACTGTGCAGAAACGGGTGGTCCGTTTAATAGATTCTCCCATCTTAACAGACGGATTGCAATCTTTAGAGCACAGGCGTCGGGTGGGAATGCTATCTTTGTTCTACCGGTATTACAATGGAAGATGCTCCGAGGAACTGGCATCATTGATCCCTTCGGCACCGGTGCATAGTCGGGAAACACGCCAAACGCATGCCCAACATTTGTACACGGTTGACATTTGTCACATGAGAACGGGTCGTTTCTTCGACTCGTTCTTGTGTTCAACAGCTCGCTGTGGAGTGATTTGCCGGCCTCTGTGTTTCCTCCTTCCTACAACATGGGTCTCTTCAAGACCAATGTTCATTCCTTCCTCTCCTCAAAAAGACCCTCCACACAGCATCCCAGATGACATAGGCCCTGAGGGAAATTATTTTCCTCAGGGCCCCCTGTGTGGAGTTAATGTAAAAAAAGAAAAAAAAAACTCCGTTACCGCTCCTGAGGCGATATACGATTAGTTATGCGCCCCCTTCTCCGCCGAAAACAGGAGGGGGTAATTTTAATTACGGAGTTACCTAAACCGGCGGATGACTGATGTCAAATTGATAGATTCCATACAAAGAAATGTGTTTCATGGCCACTCCCTAATTCATCCGACCCCCTCTCCGACCATAGGAACAAATATTTGATAGCATCGTGTGGCAGTAGAAAACATAAACACTCGCGGTTCAACAGATATCTGCTCGCGCTTTTATAGTTGTGTGTGTACACAGCTTAAATAATAGCCTCTGATACCATTAATAATGATTGGATTATTTGTATAGCTGTTTTTGTGAAAAATCACCTTAAGGGCGATTACTCATGTAGGTACTGGTAAACTTATCTGTTTTAACCATCGATATAATAACTATAGATAAGCCCTCTCTCCCAATCTAATTTCAATACAAAAGTAACACCACTTCAATTTCGTAATACAACTATCCATCAAATTCCACTGCATCTCTTGTGTGATGTTGTTTTGCTAGGAAGAAATTAAACATTTTTTATCAAATGTTCCTTTTCTCGATACACTGCCTCAAATCTACATGTTACATATGTATCTTTTTAAGTATTTATGTAACTGATTAAATTGTCAATAATAAAATCTGCGTAATTCATACCTAAAATATTTCTAACTGCTTCAATTTTGTGTTTTAAAAATGATCTTCATAAAGCTATTGATTCCATTGCTGCAAACTTGCTAGAAAACAAATTAGCTCCATGCAGACCAACAAAAGGTAAAAACTATTGCTTCCTGCGATCTTTTGACTTTAGATGATGCAGTTTCTTTTTGATAAATGTTAAACCAATATTTTTGGTTCCAGTGTCATTTTTAAGACCCGCACGCCTTGTCCAGTTATACTTGGTCAAAAGGTTTTAACCCATCCCATCTGAAATTATTTTAACGAACTGACCACATCAAATGAATTAATTTTGATGCTAACTTGTCCTGGTTTATTGATTAATGATTTTAACATTTTAATTTAAAAAAAACGTAAGATGTCAATGCACACTATTTTTTAATTAAAAATAAACATGCTTTCGACGGCCCTAAATTATGGCAGTTGGGAGGGATGGCCTTCGAAGATAGCTGCGTTAAATTATGGCGTAAATGGGTTAAAAGATGGTCATCTGGAACACGATTCAAATAGACTTTATGAAGAATGTAGAGCGATAGGTTCTTTTATACAGTGAAACCCTCTGAAAGTTTTCCAAGGGACCCGAAAAAACAAACTTCTTATGTGGGAAAAATTGGACCAATTTTGTGCCGAGGAACCGAAAAAACCAAACTTCTTAAGTCACGGAACTTCTTAAGAGGGTTTCACTGTATTATAATTTTTAACATTTTGTTTATAGATAAAGCCGTCTCAGCATCAAGCAGATTGGTTCGATGCACTGGTGGTAGGCGCTGACTTCTTGCGATGTAGATCGCATAATAGAAAGATTTCCCGGATGAAAATTGTCTTGATGACAGACTTTAAAACTCCATCTGGGCTAGACAATGACCAAGTTCAACAAGTTAGCATTTTATTATTTGATGTCCTATTTTATTACTCATTCTGATATTGGCTTTCTTAAGATATTGAAAAAATTCTTTTTTTGTTTTCAGTTGATCGAAAATTTCAAAACTCTTGAATTAGAACCAATTATTATTGGACACCAGATAAGTGATATTGAAGACAAGGATAACAAACTATTTTTAGAAAAATTAGTTGAAGAAGCTGACGGCTATGTTTGCTCTTTCGAAGATGCCAATTTGCAGTTGCAGTTTCATAAAAAGAAGGCTACCGGTGCTCGTCCTTGGAATGTTGATTTATGCATTGGCCCAAATATAAAGATTCCTGTAAGTGGTTATGGAAAAATCCGTGACTCCAAAGTCACGATCAAATGGAACAAAAGAAGTAATCCAGCCAGGGTTTCTACACAGGACGATGGGGAAGAAAAGTTAGCTTTAGAACAGACAATAGTTAGAGATAAAACATACTTCATGAAAGATGATAACACAGCGGCTGTTGAATATGTAGACCTAATTGAAGGTTACCTTTATGGCCAGACCATTGTACCTTATTCAAAAATAGATTCAACTATGGAATATCAATCGGGGTATAAGTGCCTCTCTGTCTATGGATTCACAAAGAAAGAAAACATTCGTTGGAGTGACTTAAGTGGAGAAGGCGTGACTTACATAGTCCCCAAAAAAGATTGCAACGGTGCCCAAAGTGCTATTGATGCACTCGCAACTGTATTAAGTCGTAACGACTTTGTTGCAGTTGCTCGCAAGGTGTATTACAAAAACAATGCCCCCCGTATGGTTGTGCTTTTCCCCATTGTCAAGAAAGATTATAAGTGTCTTTCAATGATAAATCTGTCTTTCAAAGAAGACTACCGTCACATGGTATTCCCAAAACTCAATCAAAAGAGATTCCTTCCAACTGAAGAGCAGATAGAGCTTGTGGATAGTTTGATCAAGTCCATGGACCTATCTGCTAAAGATGACAGCAATAAAGAAATTTTCACAATGGACTCTATTGTTAATCCAAAACTACAACACCAGTATGACTGTATAGCATTTAGGGCTATGAACCCCGGCATGCCCTTACCTCCTCCCCGACCAGAACTTTTAAAATTCTTGGACATACCAAAAACAATTAACAAAATTTCCAAAGAACCACTTAAGAAAATTAAGCAATCTTTCCCTTTGGTTATGATAGAAAAAACTAAAGGAGGGAAAAATTGGATAAATGAGAATTTCAATAAAGAAGAGGTGAAACCTAAAGTAGAAGATTTACCTCCGTCTATAGATGCTCCGACCGCGGCATCTGTCTTGACAACACCAATTACAAAGATTGGATCAGTTAATCCTGTAGAAGACTTCAAACAATTGATCAACTGTGGCAAGTCTCCGTCTATAGTCTGCGAACAACTGACGGAAGTTATTGAAAACCTTGTGATTCGTTCATTCGGTGATGACTTTGCTAAACCCATTTCTGCCATGACTGCCATGAGAAAAATGTGTGTTTTGACAAATGCTAAGATGTATAACGAGTGGCTGAACGAATTCAAGGCTGTGCTGTTAGACAAATTCAAAATAGTGTTCTTACAACATTTATTGGACCAAAATCTGGGACTCATCACGCACACTGAAACAACATTGAGCTCCGTAACAGACAGAGAAGCGGCGGAGTTTGGAAATGTTTCAGTGAATGAATCTATCTCAAACCCGGTTGCGATGGAAACATCAGATAATATTGATGACTTGTTTGCTGAAGATTTTTGAATTATGTATTTGTCGTTTTGCTAAATGTTTTGTTATTTTATTTTTTATTAAGTGCTTGTAAACATTGTGATGTATATTTTTTGTCCTCCTTGGGATATCCCTGTTTTAGGGTGGATTACGTGCTCTTTAAACGAGTTTTTTTTAAATTTTACAAATAATTAAAAAAGTTAGTAGGCACAAATGATATGAAATTATGTAAAAAAAATAATTAAAGTGTGTAATTCACACGCAATAGAAGTAATCCTGGGTCGATCGATCGTTTTACACGACCCGGGTCGCTCACGACCCACTGGCGTCACGAGCGGGTCACGAAGACCCGCTCTTTTCGAGACACAAAATATGAAACTCGGTAATCGAGTTTCTCGCGCCGGTCGCTGCCCAGATCGGTCAAGTCATATGCGACACGAAACCCAGGTTATAATTGTGTGAACGTTCGCTCACAGCTCACACCTGTAACTAGTAATGTCATGTCCCAGAAATAAATTTAAAAAAGACATTCTTCAGGGGTAAAAAAACAATGTTTTATCATGTTTTGAAGGATATAAAAACCATGTAAAAAACGTGTTGTTATGAAGCTTTTATTGAGAATTTATTATTAACTATTATTTTATATTTTTTCTTTGTGTAATAGGACAAAAAATAAAATAAACGTGCCCATGAATTATTATGATTGCTATGATACTTTTTGATAGTGGAATAGTTAGGTTAGGAGTACAAGTTACAAGAGGAGAGGGTGTACAAATGTTTGCACGATTTTTATTAGAATTTTAATAATAATATAAAAATTCTTATCCGTGTATGTACATAGATTTTTGTTTAATGTTATATTATTAAACCTAATGAATATTGAATAATTGTCTAAAGATGACCATAATAGGCTGAGAGGTTAAAAATATATTGTGGAGAAATTTTTCGAATTGTTTTAATATGTATATTATGTATTGTTATTTATTAACGTCACGTACGTGTGTGTTAACCGAATGTGTCGCAGTTCGCACTTACGCTTCACCCAGCTTCTTTCTACTACCTGAGTCGAGAGGGCGGGTGGCGAAACCCGATGTTTACAACCCGCTCGCTCTCTAATACATCTATCTATCGTCGCTCGCTCCGCCACATCCGCACCCGAAACCCAGTTGCAGTAGTAGAGCCGTAGAGCGGTTGCGAGATGTGGGTCGCGAGACCCGGGTGCTGACGAAAAAATGACCCGCTCGCTCTTTGGTGGTCCGTGAGCGGGTTTCAATGAGCGGGTCATTCACGACCGACCCAGGACTAAATAGAAGTGAAACTAGAAAGTCACTAGATGTCGCTTTTTTATTTTTTTATTGTAATATAAAAAAAATATGAGTTACATTATGTATATATTTTTATTATTTATTTATAAAACACTTGATACATAATTAGACATTTTACACAGAGTATATATATTAGATCACCATACTAGGCGGCTGCCTGTTTCATGGTGACCAATGGAGTATAGTTACTTTGTATGAAATATGAAGTCTAGTGTAAACCTGTGGATTTAGTATAAATGATGCTAAAAGTTGAAAACATTATAATAAATAGTAGGAAATAGAAAGGAGAAAAGAAGTAAATTAGCATTAGGTTATAAAAATGTATGTAACTTTTTTTTTCAATATGTGTGCATATGCAAGCACCACTATATATACTATGTATACACTATGTATACATATATAAAAATATTATAATAATGATCGTTTTTGGTCATGTATATATGTATACCCTATCAGAAAAGAGGAGCTCTCAAAGATATTGAAATATAAGTAGATGTGCTATCTGCTGTTTTTACTATGTGGGTCTGCGCTTCCGGGTGTCGCCGATATTGTTTACCAATTAACAAATAAACTAAAAGAACAAATAATTAACGAATAAACCAAACGAACGTTAAACTAAATGAACGAATTCTTTCCTTATTCAATATATATTGTTAACCAATATTAATGCACATTTTCAAAAAATCAACGAAATGAACAAATTCTTTTTGTATGAAAACTACGCTAATTAGCGCGTAGTCCGGCGACAGTTGCGCGGACACCATAGCATATCTCTTCTGTATTTGAATATCTTTGGGAGCTCTTGTGATTCTTACTTAGGTTGTAAGTATTTCTACAACCTAAGTAAGATTCTCACGATTCTTACTTAGGTTATAAGTATAATATGTTATGTAAAAAATATTTACTTTTTACTGTAAGTTTTTTTTGAAAAATTATTTAATTTTATTTATTTGTTCTGATTGGTTGATAATACAGCGTAATTCAGATGGGAGGTTATTGTAGTATTTAATGACCTGGAAAATATAATGATTTTGCATTTGAGAGTTGTTTTAAAATTGGGTGTAATAAATTGGTTTCCATATCTCATTACTTTTTAAAATTCTTGATATTCTTTGTTATTTTTATCTTTACACATTTTTATAATGGAAGCTTGCTTGAATATGTCATCGACATTTGGTACTGGAAACAATTTAAAAAATGATTCTGTTGAGAAGGTAGATTTAAAAAAAAAATTATTAATGATAATGATTATGAGTTTAGATTGTTTTTGTAACTTCCCCAACTTATAATTCCAGAGATAACTAAAGAATGAACAAGGGCATAGTAAAAAATTTTCATTATTTTTACATTTAAAATTGTATAGTACTTCCACAAAGTATTAGAAAACTTTAAAAAATACTTCCAATTCTTTCCCCCCCCCCCCCCAGTTAATAACGTCTTTGCCCCTCCCTCCAATTTTCTTTCCGGAAGAACCTTCTACAAAGTTTTAGATAACTTTAAAGAAAAAGGTGAATCAAATAGATAAAGTGGTTCTGAAGTAATGGCGTGACCAAGGGAAACAGCGATTCATTTTTATATATATTTTTACATTAATTTAAAAGAAAAATCAGTGAATTTTTACAAATTAAACACAAAAACAATTAATACTTATTTTATATTAATTTTATATGATTTATAGAATCAAGGGCAGATTTAGGGGGGGGGGGGCACGGGGGCACGTGCCCCCCCTAGACGGTATTTTTATGTACTGTGGAGATTCCATCACAGTACATACTTAGAAGCAAAAACTGTCCTTATTTTAAACATTTAATTTTTCTATTGTTTGACACTATCATAAACCTTCCTAAACATACTTGAACTTGTAGAAATAAAATTGAAGTACGTACTTCAAGTTTATTTCTAACAGTAATTGTTGATTTTTTGCCCGTCCGCCCCTTATGCCCCCCCCCCCAGAAAAAAATTCTGGATCCGCCCTTGTATAGAATTGTTTCATGATGCATAAAAAATGACTCTAATTTTGAAAAAATCTGTTCTTTTATGTCGAAGAACGCTAACTATTAATGTCCATGGGTTCCTATTTTATGATTCTGCAATTGTTTCGAAAATGTAACAAATTTCAAGAAATGGCCAAGATCACCCCTAAAATGGGTGAAAGCCAAATAAATAATTTTAAAAATATATAAGTCTATGAGTTGTCTACGCCCAAAAAATATCAATTCGCAGCCAGCACGTAGATTATTGCGCAATGCTTTAAAGCAAGCCACAAGCTTCCTCTGGATTCGAATTTTGACAGTTGAAAAATACTGTTGCGTTTTTTTTTCGTTTTAATACGAAAAATCGAATTTTTGGCATTTAGTCGGTTATAGTTTTAGTTTTTTGTCCTCTTTGAGTTTGTTTATTGCTGACCAAGTCCAGTAAGTGTTATTTTGTTTTGGTTTTATATCCTTTTGCCCCAATGGCCTTTGCCATGAGGAAGAAACCCCCTGATCCCGCCCCCCCCCCCCCTGACCCTTCAAATTTTGACATTGGTAGTGAGGTAGAGATAATAGACCTTCAAAAAAGAGGAAAGTTTGCAACCTCCCAAAAACTGATTCTTCACAGGTCTCAGTTCCTGTAGCTTCTCCCCTTTCCTTGTATCCGACTTCAGCAAAAGCTCCCTTCATAGTTTATGTTCAAAACAACTCTCCTGGCCACTCTTTACATCCCCTTGAATTTGGTAAATTCATCAGAAAAAAACCACTTGGCATTTCCCCAGGTGGTATCCGATCAGAGGGCAGATTTCGCATTTGTGTTGAGTTCACATCCGCGTTGAATGCCAATAAATTCCATCGACTCCCTCTCTGCGAAAAAATTTAAAGCCTATATCCCTTCTTTCAATATCTCTCGCTTGGGTCTCGTTAGAGGTATTCCTGTAGACCTAACTGAAGAAGAGCTTATCTCGGAACTCATTATTCCAGCATCTTCGGGAAAAGTTATTAAGACTAGGCGTCTTAATTTCAAAGATAGATCGTCTGAGTCTGTAGTTTGGAAACCCTCTCAAACTGTAGTTCTGACATTTGAAGGACAGTCCCTTCCCTCTCATGTTTATTTATTCCACAACTCTCTCCCGGTGGAAATTTATTCATACCCGACAATCTAATGTTTTAATTATTGTCGGTTTGGCCATTCAAAACAATCGTGCCGCTCCTCTCCCCGCTGCTTTAAATGCGCAGAAAATCATCTAGCAGACCAATGCTCCTCCCCTTCCAATTACCCCACTTGCGTCAATTGTTCAGGCTCGCACACAGCCACTTATCCATCTTAAAAAAACATAAAAAGTTATAAGGCCTCCAATAGCGTTTCGTACTTCTATGCCTCCAAATTAATAGCTCCTTCTAAAAAATCTTTTGCTGAAGTTGCCTCTCAACCCCAAATTAGTGTTCCTTCAAACTTGTCTTACAAGAAGACTGTAATGACAAAACAAGCTTCTCGTCCAATTAAAACCCCTGGATATGATCAATTTGGCCATAACTCTCAGCTCTTGTTCCCAAATGGTAACAACAGCTCTCTCTTTCCTCAAAACTCCGTCTTTTCTAACTCCAATTCAACTAACAGCAGTGCTTTAAATCCTGATCTAAATGCAAATTCCATAAACAATAATACTTCTAATGACAATTCTTCTTTTATTCAAACTCTTAACAATCCCTGAACAAACATGCTACTTATCTCTGTTATTAACAATAATAATTCTCTACCGTCCAACGCTGCCTTGTTAGTCTCCTCTTTGTGTTCTCTTCTTCCCAATGGCTGCCTCAACAGCAGCAATTCTGCAGTGGAATTGTAGAAGCGCCACCTCCAATAAGGATGACCTCATCCGCCTTCTACATTTACACTCCATATCGATTGCTGCCATCTCTGAGACTTGGTTCAAGCCATCTCTACTCTTCAAGGTGAGTGGCTATCAATGTCTGCGGGACGACCGCATTGATGGGAAGGGTGGTGCAGCCCTTTTCATCAGAAACTCTCTCCTCTTCTCCCCTATTTCCATTAAACCCCCAAATTCATCCTTCCAATTAGTGGCAGCCACTGTCTCTAATATTACATTTGTATCTCTCTATATTCCTCTTTGTTTTCTTCTCCCTTGGTCATTTTGGGTGACTTCAATGCCCACTTCCCACTCTGGGGTTCTTCTTCCTCGGATCTCTCAGGTATCAAATTAATTGACCTTTTGGACTCCTTGAACGTCTGTCTCCTAAATGACGGATCCCCAATAAGGTTTAGTCTCCCTGGACAGAATCCTAGTGTGGTGGACATATCCCACTGTTCCCCGAGTATCTATCCACTAATCTCCTGGCGAATTACTTCAGACCCCTGCGGCAGTGACCACTATCCCATTATTTTGAATTTGGCTCAACGGTTGGATCACTTTAAAAGTAAGCCCAAATTTATCACAAAAAAAGCCGATTGGTCCCGTTTCAGAGGCTCTATCCAGGATCTTTCCCTCTCCCTGCCTTCCCCTTCTTCTGATAATTGCACCTCCTCTTATAAATCTTGGACTGATTCCATTCTAAAATCGGTTGACAAGTCTATCCCCAAATCATCCCCTGTAGGCTCGAAGGCTCGCCCTCTCCCTTGGTGGGATGAGGAATGCCTTAGAGTGCTGAAGGAGAGGAAAGCGGCCAATAAGCCATACTGCCAACAGATGACTATGGATAATTACATCTCAGCCAAGAATGCCCAAGCTGTTGCTAAACGCACATTCTGTTAAAAAAAAAACAGCTGGCGTAATTTCTGTACCAATATATCCCCTGCTACTTCAGCGGGGGAGGTTTGGTCCATGATTCGCAGGTTTAGATCTTCCTTTTCCCTGCCAAAGCCATCTCGTAATTCTGCTATTTGGATTGATGACTTTATTAATAAAATATCTCCCCCTTATGTCCCTAATTTTGATGAAATATCCCTCATTACATAAAATATATTTCCTTCTTTGGCTTTCACCTTAAAATCTTCTTCATGGTTAGATGCTCTGTTTTCCTTTGATGAGTTAAAAAGAGCCACGGAAAACCTCAATGACTCAGCTCCGGGCAAGGATGAAATCCTGAATATATTCATCCGTCATTTTGATGACAATTCTCTTTCCTACTTTCTCTCTCTCATCAATGTCTTTTTGGATTCTGGTATTATTCCCCCAGACTGGAAAATTCAAAATATAATTCCCATTTGCAAAAGTGGCAAAGATCCAAGTATAGGTTCGAGCTACAGACTTATCGCCCTCTCTTCTACTCTTTGCAAAGTATCTGAAAGAATGATTAAGAATAGATTGGACTGGTTCGTAGAAAAAAATCTAATTCTTTCCCCTTCCCAGTTTGGATTTAGAAAGGGTAAAAGTACCCTTGACAACCTTTCCTCTCTTGTTACAGATATCAAATTAGCATTATCTAAAAATGAATATTGCATTGCAGTGTTTTTAGACATCTGTGGAGCATATGACAATGTTCATATCCCCATCCTGAAAGAAAAGTTACTGGCAATAGGTATTCCGCCTAAATTGGTAAAATTCATTGTCAATTTGCTCTCCCTGAGAACTATTTTTGTAGATGGGTCTGAATCCCCTCCCCACATTAGACACATATAAAGGTCTCCCGCAAGGGTCAGTCTTAAGCCCGATCCTGTACAATATTTACACATATGCTTTAGAAAAATCTATTCAATTCTTGTGCAACATACTCCAATATGCTGATGACTTGACTTTCTACAAAATATCCCGTAATATTTTTATCGCAGCATCAGAAATCAACAATGCTCTTAGAAAACTCTTGGCGTGGTTAAATATTAATGGCCTTGAACTTTCCCCCTCCAAAAGCAAATAGTCATCTTCACTCATCGTCGAAAGCTCCCAGAAATTCAGGTGAGATTTGGCGATGAAATCATCCCTATCTCTAAAGAAGTTAAGTTCCTGCGAATGGTTTTAGACTCAAAGCTTACTTGGAATTCTCACATAAATCATGTCATCATGAAATGCGAAAGCAACATCAATCCCCTTAGATTTCTGTCCGGAGTGTGGTGGGGATCTCGCCCATCATCTTTAAAACTTCCTTACAATGCTTTCATCCGAAGCCATCTTGATTACGAATCTTGTCTGTTTGATCCAATGTCCACTTCAAATTCGCTTAAATTAGATAAAATTTAGTCAAAATCTCTTCGCCTTATCTTAGAAGCCATGAAATCTTCCCCAATCAACGCAATACAAGTTGAATGCTGCGAACCTCCCTTAAATATAAGAAGGCGATGCCTAGCAGAAAAATATATCTTCAAAACATGCTCAATAACTTCTCATCCCTTGATTCCCAAACTTCAATCGTTAAAGTATGAGATTAATTTGAATCCATTTTGGAAAAAAACATTCCCCTCCCCTTCTCTATGATTGCTTCAACACTTTCCTGGATGTTTCCACAAACTCGTATCGCAATGAATCTCTCCCCTTATACTCTTATCCCTATGAAAGTCTTACTTTCTATCCAAAGGTGCACCAGTTTATAGGAATATGTAAAAAAAATATTAAAAACTCAGTTCAATCCAATAATGCAGAATTCAACAGAATTATTGAAAATAACTGGCCAAATTATTTAAAAATTTTCACAGATGGTTCCAAACTCAGTTCGGACTCCCATTGTGGGGCCTCACAGGAAATTGTGTTTCCCACACAGACTTCCCAAAGAGTGTTCCATTTTCTCTGCTGAATGCATAGCTATCATAGAAGCTTTACGTCTCGTCAAATCTCTCAACATTAGAAATGCCCTCATCCTTTCAGACTCACTTAGCTCATTACATAAAATAAGCGCATCCCCTCTCAACTCCAACAGCGACTCTCTTACCTGCTCTATCAGAGACCTGCATTCCTTGTCACTGGCTCACGTGTCAGTGGTCTTAGCCTGGATCCCAGGACACCTTGGTATTGTTGGAAATGAAAAGGCTGATTCTATTGCAAAGGAATCCATTGTTCATGGTCCATTAAGTAGTATTCCTATTCCTGTTAGAGACTATTTCCCTATTTTTAAAAATAAGTTACAACGCCAATGGTCCTCTGAATGGAAATCATCCTCTCTGTTAAAAGGTCACCAGTACTCTTTAATTCAACCTTCTATTCCTGTCAAGCCCTGGTTTCACAAATACACTTCCATGCCTAAAAAATACATCTCTTCCATTATTCGAATGCGTTTAGGTCATACTTGTTGTCTTAGCCATCTCGCCAGATTCCACATAGTCAATTCGCCTTATTGTAATTGTGGTTCAGAGGATACTTTAGACCAGGGGTGGGGAACCTGCGTGCGGCCCGCGAGGCCTTTTGGTGCGGCCCGATAACGGGATGGGTTTTTTCACGGTGTTTCAGATGCATTTTAAGACATCACAAAATCGTTACTAGCAAGCAGTTTAGATACAAATAAAAATGTGATTCAACATCCCCTTTACTTTTATTTTAATTTGTTATTGTGAAACGATAGTGAAATTCCATCGGTTCTTTTAACTTTCTTGTACGAGACAGTCCTGATATTTCAGGATTGATGGCAACTCTATTTGGAGAATCTTAGGCTATCTGTCATAAACATTATATAGTAAATCAATAAAATCCTGTAAATGGCAACTACGAAGAAAAGAAAAGTTGAAGCTGAATGAAATGTGAAATCATTTCAAACTAAATTAAGGCTGTGGAAAGTGCAACTCCAAATGAATAGCACGACGCATTTTTAAACACTGCAAGGACAAAAGCCTTCTACATCGTTTGAATACGCTGGTGGCGTAAATTTAAGCGAGACATTGAATGAACGATTTAAGGACGTAAAAAGCAAGCTAACGGATTTGAACAAATTTGCTACACCGTTCAACGTGGAACCATCGAATGTGCAGCACGAAAGTATTCAATTACAAAGTGATTTTGAACTAAAAGCTAGATATAACAATCTGCCGCTGCTTGAGTTTCAGAAACGCTGCTTCTAAATTTAAGCAGGCATGCCCTTAAATATGCATCTATTTTCGGAACAACTTACGTACTGCTGTGAGCAGTTCTATTCAAAACAATCCATCGCAAAGAATCATCTGCGCTCCAGACTAACCGATGCAAATCTGGAAAATCAGTTGCGAGTAGTAACATCATCAATGCCAGCTAATATCCCATGCCTTTCCAAAGAGAAGCTGTTCCAATCAACACATTAGGGGTCACCAACATACTATATTGTCCATCTGATATTATTTTACCGTTTGAGTTTTTTCCTGTTGTTGATCTGATTTGTGTAGGTTTGTAAACACTCATAAGTGCGAAAAAGTGCGTTGTGTTAACTAAGTTTTTAATATATTGCCAACATTCCGAAAAAAAGTACTGAGTGTAGTTTTAATTCCTTGCGTTCAGATTCACCTTATAACTAAAAACAGTTCTCTATCTAGAATTCAACGAAAAAATTCCAGGTGGGGTTTCATTTTTTGACGCATTCCTCGTGTTAGAAGTGGATTTATAAAATTCTAGTTATGTATTGTGCTGCCAGAATTGGAGGAAAGCTATTTTCATGTTTTGAGTGTAGTTTTTATTCCCCGCGTAAAAATTCACTTTATAATTAAAACCAGTTCTGTGTTTAGAATGCAACGAAAAAATTCCAGACGGGGTTTAATGTTGCTTACGCGTTTCGTAAGAAACCATTCTCGTGCAGTTATAAATTTTTAGTTGCATTTGTGCTGCCAGCATTGAAGGAAAGCAATTTCACGTTCTGAGTGTAGGTTTTATTCCCCGCGTACCAATTCACCCTGTAATTAAAACCAGATGTATGTTAAGAATTCATCGAAAACACGTCAGTTGTGATTTCATTTACTGACGCATTTCTTGTGTTGGAAGTGCATTTTTAAAATTCAAGATTCGTAGTTTGTGCTGCCAGAATTAGAGGAAAGCCATTTTCACATTCTGAATGTAGTTTTAATTCCCCGCATGCAAATTCAATTTCAATTAAAACTAAAAACTAGTTCCTTGTTCAGAATGCTACGAAAAATTTCAGTCGTGGTTTTATCTGTTGATGCATTTTGACGGAAACCATTCTCGTGTTCAAAGTGCAGTTATAAAATTCTGGTTGCAGACTATGTGCAGCAAGAATTTTAGGAAAACCATTTGCATGTTCTGAGTGTAGCTAAAATTAAAGAGTGAAGGCAGTTATGTAACTCTTTCTTTATTAGTTTTAGTAAAACCAGTTCTTTGGTTCGATTTGGCTCCCCCCCCCCCCCTAAGACCGAAATCGGACTGCGGCCCGCGGGCTAAAGTATGAACATCCAAATGGCCCGCGATGGTAAAAAATTGAATTCCCTACCAGTGTACCCTGCCTTCTTTTATATAGGGCTAGCGAGACTATCAAGCGGCTTGGCTCAATCACGTAGTTTTTTGTCTATGGCTAGAGTTTTGACCGCATTTTGACCGTCTCCAGAGGTGGCTTGACGCTTGAGCCAAACATTGCGCAATAATCTACGTTATTGCGCAACGCTTGAAGCGAATTTATATTTTTTGAGCGTAGACAACAAATCATAGACAAATAAGTACCTGAGTGGTGATTTTAGATATTACGTATCACGTAAAACGTTTATAAAAATTAGATTAAATTATTACAAAATAGGTATTAATTCTTTTTGTGTTTAATGTGTAGAAATCCATCGGATTTTTATTTTAAATTAATGTAAATATAATTTAATAATGTTATTACGTCAATGTTATATTAATATATAACATAACAAATAATTCTTTTTCTTTACTAGATTCCATCTCGCACAAAAATCACTTTCAACTACCGAAAATGACAAGAAGCCATAGACAAAGGAGTAATATATGACTGGTTTATTTATGAGTAATATGTTCAAGTGCCTCTCGAATGAAAAATCGTCTAGGCATAGACCCGAGCGCGCATCAAGCTGTTGAGGCAAGCATTCATAGGCAATAACGGAAAATAAATTTACGTGATGGCCGTCAAGCCGCTTGATAGTCTACAAGCGTTCTGGGTCTCTATTCCCGAGCAAACGATCAATCGTTACTCGTTATGCGCCTCGCAGCGACCAAAAATTACTCGTCGTCGCGACCAACTTTGTCGAATCCTTCAATTTTACGTATTCTTGAACGTCGAACGATCGAAGAGATGATTATATTGGCAGCCCTGTGAATATTGTCTATGTTCTTGAGATTTCTATGGTGTGAATGTCAAACGTCAAACAGTTGATATTAGTCGGGTTTAGCATATTTATGAATTGATATGCTGATAATATTTGAAATGGCTGCAGGATACAAATGATTGGTTTATTTATGCATTACAAACAGCCAAAAGCAATTTCGGTAATTATCGGTTCGGACTGGCCACGCTTATTACGAATAATTTTTAGAAAAAAACTTTAGATTCGCCTTAATTACTATAAAAGGAAACTTTTTGGCTTTGGGGCGGCGGAAAATAATGCATTTTAATTTTCAATTGCATAAAACCAAAATTCACTACGCGAACCGACGCAGCGAAAATCCGCGGCCGTAGCTGTCACTTGCTGTCACTGTTATGGACTGTAGCTGACTTCGTGGGATACCTACATGAAATACCGCGAATCACAAACCATGTTACACAAACCTAGCGTAGCCGCTAAGCCACTTGAAAACTGGGATGTTTTTCTTGCCTTGACGCGAGTAGGCGTTATAAAGGGGCACTTTCTTTTGTATCACAAACCATGTTACACAAACAAGCCCGCTAGACAAATTTCGTAATTACGCGCCTTATCCCATGAAGTCGGCTACAGTCGTATTAGCTCTTGTTAATTTATCAAGGATACCAACATCACAGTGACATGTACGGCCGCGGATTTTCGCTGTGTCAGTCGCGAAGCGAATTTTGGTTTTATGCAATTGAAAATTAAAATGCATTATTTTCCGCCGCCCCAAAGCCAAAAAGTTTCCTTTTATAGTAATTAAGGCGAATCTAAAGTTTTTTTCTAAAAATTATTCGTAATAAGCGTGGCCAGTCCGAACCGATATTTACCGCAATTTCTAATAATCGAATTAGTAAGTTCGGAAAGTTTTTGTCGTCACTCACCTTCGGCGAATCTCGACGGAATTCAAACACTGGAGAAAGGTCAGTATTTATTCATGTCCATTAATTTGTGTAAAGTACATTTAAAATGTCTACTTGTTATCCTAACGCTTCGTTCAGATGAAGCTCCGCCTATGACGAATTTCTATTCAACAAAACGAACAAGATGCTAACTCAGAATGAAGTCAACTACATCTCTTTAAGAAGTCATTAAAAGCTATGAAACAAATGGGTGAAATGCAGATCCCGCCAATGTGGGGGATTTTAATAAAAATGTACTTTCTAGATGAGAAAAGTGTGGAAAAGTTGAATAAAAAAGAAATTAAGGTGCGCTTGGCAAAATTGAGGGAGATACAGCCGTTTAAAGAATGAATAAAATGACACTTCGTGAACTTATACTACGCCATTTTGTTACTATTATGTTGGTATCTCAGGCTTGCTATTCGAAGGTTGATACGATTGTAGCCAACTTCGTGTGATATATAATAAGGCGCGTAATTATGAAAAACAGAATTAATAATGGTCACAAACCATGTTACACAAACCTGGCGTAGCCGCGAAACTACTTGAAAACTGGGATGTTTTTCTTGCGTTGACGCGAGTAGGCGTTATAAAGGGGCACAAACCATGTTACATAAACCATGTTACACAAACCTAGCGTAGCCACTAAACTATTTGAAAACTGGGATGTTTTTCTTGCGTTGACGCGAGTAGGCGTTATAAAGGGGCACAAACCATGTTACACAAACCATGTTTAGCGTAGTCTTAGGTTAGGTTACTTTAATTTGGAAGGTGATAAACAGTTTAAAAAATCGTTTAAAAAAAGTCCACTAGAAAAATTTCATAATTACGCGTCTCATCTATCACATGAAGTCGGCTACAATCGTATCAACCGGTTCTATAGTCGGCTATATCATCAATGATGTTGGCGCAAGCGATTCTGACCTTGTTTTCATACAAATTATGTACATAGAAGGGTCAAAATCGCAGACAAAAATTTCGAAATATTTTTTTCGCGCATGCGCAAAAGCTGCGCGTAAATGAGCGTGTCCGGCCGATTACAGGTAAATAGCAAGTCTGAGATACCAACATAATAGTAACAAAATGGCGTAGTTTAAGTTCACGAAGTGTCATTTTATTCATTCTTTAAACGGCTGTATCTCCCTCAATTTTGCCAAGCGCACCTTAATTTCTTTTTTATTCAACTTTTCCACAATTTTCTCATCTAGAAAGTGCATTTTTATTAAAATCCCCCACATTGGCGGGATCTGCATTCCTCCCAAACAAATTATTTTGAAATAGCCCTTAACCTATTTTTCATATTTTTGTATCATCACTTATGACTTCATCGCTCACATGATGTTCGTTTTAAGTCTTAATTTGTATGTTAAATATCACAATATTGAAAAGAATTATAATGGGGCTACGTTACTTCAAAGCCAATTGTTTCAAAATTCAAGTAAAATTGTGTGATCTTGACGTTGTCCTTCTTTTTGAATACTCTACGATATAGAAAGTCTCTTTTCACTAATATTTAGTGTAAATAATTAATATGATTCAAAAATATTTTCAGGCACGGCAAGATTTACGCTCAAAGGCCGAAATAAAGAATGCCTCCTTGAGGCGGCTTGCGGCCTAGACTAGAGGCGGACCACCGCCACCGGCACGCGGTGCCAGCAGCAGATGTGATGGGCTGATACTACAAGCAGTCAACCCAGTGTGATTACAGTGTGGGCTGTACGGAGATCATCTTGGACTTTTCCTTTCTCGGAAGACCCCAGCCTGTTGCTGGCTGCAGCAGCTGACAGTCTGCCCTGGAGGTGCTCTTGAAGGCCACACCTCCCCTTGTGGAACCCCCTACCATTGAGCCTCCACCCGTACAGACTCCGAGGTGTACTGAATCTCTTCAATACCCTCATTTTAAATTTAATTAAAACCAAAATCATACTTTATTGTCAGTACATGTATTCTTCTTCAGCTTATAATACAAAATATGTTGAAATAATTTCAATTGTAATTACAGTTTTTTTTTTTTTATTTATTTATTTTTTTTTTTTTTTTATTAAGGAGAAAATACAGATACAGACGTCAATTGACAAGAATATACAAAACAATTAATAGAGAATTCGCCTGCATCCAAACTATTTCTCACGAATTAACATTGACAGCAGATAAAAACATATACAAATATTTTTACCGTTAAATACGGAAAAGACGTATGTATATATACATAAGTAAATATTATTTTACAGAGAGATGAAAAAAAAATGCGCAATATCCTTATAAAAGTTTACAAATTGTTTTTGGAAAAATTTTGATGGTAAGACCAAATATATATATAGATAAAAAATAATGTCATACAGAAATTTAAAAAAAGAAAGGTAGTTAAAATTATAAACCAAGCAATGTCTAAGGTATTGTACTTTGTAGGAAAACGGCCTTCAATTTTCTACTAAAAGTACTGCGTGTATCAAAAAATAAGTCGGAATCCTTGATGTTTTGATTTTGATTAAACGATTCGCACATTCTTCTGATTGGATCCCTGACACCAGCATTTGTACGCGTCCGGCTAATGTGGAATAAGTCGTTAAGCCTTGTTACTCTGGGTGGTATTTTGAAGTTTATTAGTTTCAATAGGTCAGGACAGTCGATAAAGTTATTGCAGATTTTATAAAGCGTCATGAGGTCAAGGTATGTTCGCCGGTTAGTTAGAGTGGTGACGTTATAATTCGATAGCATATTTATGTACCCCCGTTTAGGTGCGCTCATTAACTAACAGTTAACAGCTAACAGTTGTTAGTTTTAGTTTTATCGTGGGTAAATATAATATTTTTCTTTAAATTTAACATTGAAGATAATATTTAATAGGCAATATCAGACTTGTTTCTTATTCTTTAGCTTATAATACAAAATATGTTGAAATAATTACAATTCTAATTAAACAACTGAAACTGTAATGTTTTCTGTGTTATGCGATAAAAATTGGGATACTATCTAGAAGCAGATACGTTTTTAGATTTTCACGGCCAAAAGTATTTTCGTTATTAGTTTTTGGGGTGTTATGCTTTGCGCTACCTCCTTTAGCCAACGTTTCGGACAGCGTTGCAGTGTCCATCATCAGGGCAGAGCCGGCAGATTAGACATATCTGCCCTGATAATGCAACGCTGTCCGAAACGTTGGCTAAAGAAGGAGGTAGCGCAACACGGCATAACACCCCAAAACTAATAACTAAAATATTTAGAAGATTTTTAGTTTTATCGTGGATAAATATAATGTTTTAATTTAAATTTAACGACGAAGATATTTAATAGACAATATCAGACTTGTTTATCATTCTTTAGCTTATAACACAAAATACGTTGAAATAATAATTGTAATTGAACAACTGAAACTGTAATGTTTTCTGCGCCATGTGATAAAAATTGTGATGTTATTTAATAATAATAATAATATTTATTTCACATAAATATTACAATGAAACATATATGGAAATTTTGACTAGCCAACTAGGAATGGATCCTGTTTTAGGCCAGTCAAATTGACAAATTTAGTTCATATCATAATTTCATATTACATTGATTAATTATATAAACATATTATTTATTGAATGAAACAAGTGTTATGATTGAATTCCTCGTAGAAGCTTTAGTTAATAACTACAATTTTGAACTCATAAAAAAAAGAATAAGCGAAGAGAAAAAAACAATGTCTTAAAGTACAAATTTAGTATCGAATGCTTGTTTAACAATAGATAAATGTTTGGTCATTTAAATCGCTTGCAAAAATTGAGAAATCGAGACATTCTTCAAGCGTGATGACAAAATCCATATTATAATTAACGTGGATGTTTAAATGTGATTACAAAAAATAATTATAGTTAACGTGAGTGACGTATCCCTCAACTTTACGAGCGGGTAATGAAACTCAAAAAGAATGTGACTCGAAAAGGAATGAATAAAAACAATTTGTATATAAATATTTCATAAGTTAGTTAGTGTATAAATAGTGACATGACAGAGTGGTTGATAACAAATTGTATTTATTTCCCTTTCCTTGCTTCATTTTTTCATGCTACTAAGATATTTTTCCTTAGAGCACTTAATATAAAATAAAACCGGTAAAGTAAATAAAATCCAGATGGTAATGTTAAAAAGAAAGATCACCGCAGGACTTGAATGTAGAACAATGGGAAGGGTATTGATAAAATAATAGACAATTATGTTCTGAAGTTATAAGTACGTGTTTTTGTAATATTACGTATAGTACGTAATTTTGTATAAATTATATTTGTACGTATTTTGTAAAAATTATAGTTTACGTAATTTTGTATAATAAAAAGAAAGATCTCCGCAGGAGTTGAATGTAGAAAAATGGGAAGGGTATTGATAAAAGAATAGACAATTGTGTTCTGAAATGATAAGTACGTGTTATTTTAATGAATGGAACTATGAGTGAGTGTTTTTTTTATTTATTTTTTTTTTTTTTCTTATATATTTTTAATTTTGTTTTATTTTATATGATGAGACTATCTATTGGTCAACATATCTTCGCTTTTGATCCTCCCTAAATCAAGGAGCCAGTCGTTGATCAATTTGCGCAAAACATTTGCACTTTTAGTTTTCCAATCATTAGGAATGATATTAAATAATTTACGTCCTAAGTACGAAAATTGCCGTTGGCCGAGGGGCGTCGTGATTTTTATTGGGACTATTGGATTGTTCCTTGAAAGTCGAGTGTCGTGAAGGTGGTCAATGGACGAGAAGTGTTGACGTTGTTTTTGAGCATGTAATATAATCTTTCTAATATACAATTTTTTTTTTTTTATTTTTTTTTATTTATTTTTTTTTTTATTCCATTTTTACAATTTTACAAAGTTAGGTATAAGTACAATTATTTTTTTAATTATGTACATGTAATGCAAATATTTTTTAATGGTGGTAATAATACCTCTCTAATTGAGAATTTCTCGTGTTTAGGGAGGGAGTACTAACACAATTGATATTTTGATATATGTTTAATTGATGCTACCATGAGCGTATTTATGAAAAAATAAAATAAAAACAACATGTATGTAAAATTATATACCTGTGCACTATTTTAGGAAAAATTTTTTTTTTTTTAAATTATAAAATATAAAACCTGTGTACACATTGAAAATATAAGTGGGCGTAATATAACACAAACATGAAATCACTTAGTGGTGAAATGTATTTTAATTTTTTTCTTAAAAATTTTATAATTTTTTCCGGATTGATATCTTTAGGGAGTTCGTTAAAGCATTTTATGGCTGAGTATGTGTAATGGTGTTGGGCCGTTGTAGTATTAAGTTTAGGGGTTATTATTTGTCCTGTTGTTCTCGGCCTGGTGCTAAATGACTTTATTGTTAGTTTGTCTTTATGGATTTGAAGTAATGCATTTTTTTGATAGATTCTGTTTATTTGTAAAACTTTGAATTCATCGAATATTTTTTGAGTTGAATAGTCTAAAGGTTTTTTTAGAATAATTTTGATGAGTCTTCTATGTACTATTTCAAGTGGGGCTAAGTTGGTTTTATACGCTCCTCCCCAACCTATTATTCCGTATTGCAGAACTGATTGGGCTAATGCATAGTAAACCTTCAGTAGTATAGATTTATGAAGTATATTTCTTAGTTTGAGGAATACATAAAAAAGTTTACGTATTCTGTTTATAGTTTGTGCAATATGTTCTGTCCATTTAATATGTTGATCTATTATTATGCCTAAATATTTAATGTTGTTCTTTTTTGAAATTTTTGTGCATTTAGATGAGTTGCAGTTGTCAGTATAATTTTTACAAGAGCTATGAATAGTTATATTGGAATTTATAATTGGAAGGAATTTGTCTGATAGTGTAAATGTCATGAAGTAAGTTTTGTCAGAGTTTAAGGAAAGATAGTTGTCATCCAGCCATTGTTTTAAGTTGTTTATTTCTACATTTGCGGTTCGGTAGGCTTCATCCCAAGTTTTTTTTTCTATGATTAAGACTGTGTCGTCAGCGAAAGATATGATTTTTCCAATTTTCGGTATTGTAAGCATTTCATTCACGTAAATGATAAACAATATTGGACCTAACACTGTCCCTTGAGGAATTCCAAATTCTGAATAGGTGGGTTCACTCAATGTATTGTTAATTTTCACGTGTTGGTGTCATTCATGTAGATAACTTTTGAACCATTCTATAACTGTTCCTTGAATTCCAATATTTTCTAATTTCTTGATTAGTTTTTTGAGGCATATACTGTCAAAAGCTTTTCTTAGATCAATGAATATACTTAAACATTTATTTCCCGAGTCAAGAGCATTATATATTATTGAGGTTATTTTTGCGATTGCATCTTGCGTGCCTAAATTTTCTCTGAAGCCGAATTGGTTATCATTAATAATTTTATTTGAAGTGATGTGCTTAGTTAATTGTGACTTTACGACTTTTTCAAATATTTTTACTACGTTTGATACAATAGATATGGGACGGTAGTTTGAGATGTCGGTTGCAATTCCTGATTTGAAAATCGGAGTTATTATTGTATTTTTATATATTTTCGGGTAAATTCCTTGTTGCATGCTGTTATTTATGATATGTGCTATTGGTTTTGATATTAGTTGTCTCATTTGTTTTAGTAAATTTACTGTGATCATTTAATCTGATCAAATTCTCTGTGTGCATTTTTCAAACTTTTTGAAAATATTTTGGCAAGTTTGTGTGGATGTACTGAAAGTTTTTTTAGATTGGACAGCGTCAATTTTTTTGGCTAGGTTCTCGCCGACTTTTGCAAAGTAGTTGTTGAAAATATTAGAAATTTTAGTTGGTTCTTTTACTGTCTCTATTGTTTCATTGTCATATGTTATTTTATTTATTTGTTTATTTTTATTACTCTTGCCAATGATGTTATTAATTATAGCCCAGACTTTTTTGTTATCTTCACCACAATCTTCAATTTTTTCTTTGAAGTAATTTTCTTTTGTTTTTTTAATCAAGTTTGTAAGATTATTTCTGTATTTTTTATATAATTGTAATAAAATAAAGTCATTGGGTTGTTTACGGGTTTGATAAAATAGTTTTTCTTTATTCTTAATTGAGGTAAGTATTCCATGGGTGATCCAAGGTTTAATATTTCTATGTTTTGATTTTAGTTTGACGTTATTTTCTTTAGTTGCATTTATTATGTGATCGCGAAGTGTTTTTTCGAAATTAATTGAAGATTTTTTGGCATCTTCGGTATTTAATATTTCTTCCCACTTTTCCGATTTTAATTTTTGTTCTAGAAGTTGTGTGTTAATGGTTTTTATATTATACTGCTGTAATGCAGTTGAGGAAAAGGATATTTTTTTTTTTAAATCAAGAATTAAAAAACACGTAAAGTGATCAGTTATGTTTGTTTTCCAAATGACAGGTGTTAATTGTGTAGTTATGTCAGCTTTTGTCCAAATATGATCAATACATGATGGGTTTTGTCGGGGCACAACTCTAGTATAGTCGTTTATGCATGAAATGAAGTTTTTTTTTTTTTTTTTTTTTATATTATAATATTTAATCGAGGCTTCTGACTCGCATACTGCTGTCATTTTTGAAATGAAGTTCAGTTCAGCCATCGTATTGTCTAACATCAAGTACTTTTAATTCCATGAATAATGCATCACTGGGGTACCTGAATGGTTTTTTTAAGGATGACTCTTAGTATTGATTTCTGAGCTTTAGCCAGGGAGTCTAATATTGTTTTGGCACATCCACCCCATCCTAGGGATGCATATTCGAGTAAACAATTACACATGGCATAGTATATTGATTTCATATCTTTAACAGAGAGAATATTTCTGATGGTTATAAAAAGGTGTGTAAGTTTTCTGACTTTTGAGGCCGTTGCGTTGATGTGTTCATCCCATCTCAGATATTTATCTATGGTGATCCCTAGATATTTTAAACTATCCACGCATTCAAGGTTATTGCAAGTACAAGTGTTCGGTTCATTGCAAATGTGAATAGTAATATTTAGTATTACCTTAGGTTGACCCGCTTGTGTTGCACTAAAACGTATAAATTTTGTCTTGTCCGTGTTAAGAGTAAGAAGATTGTAGTCTAGCCAATGTTTGACATTGTTTATTCCAATTTCTGCTTTTCTATGCGCTTCATGCCAGTTTTTGCCCTCAAATATTAAGACCGTATCATCAGCAAAAGTGATGATATGATCGGCAAGGTTACTGTTGCAAAGGTCATTGATATAGATATTAAACAATATCGGTCCTAAAGTACTTCCTTGTGGTACACCAAATTCGATATTGGCTGGATCGCTTAGAGTACCACTAATAATAACTCTTTGGCTCCGATTTTCTAGATAGCTTCCTAACCATTTAAGTAACTGCCCCTGTATACCGATTAGCTGTAATTTTTTCACAAGGATTTTGTGCGAGATGGTATCAAAAGCTTTAGCCAGATCCAGGAAGATTGCGATGCTTTTGATTCTTCGATCGATGTTATTAGAAATTACTATAGTCAGATTGCCAATGGCATTTTCAGTACCTAAACCCGGCCGGAAGCTATATTGTCTCTCAGAAAGGATGTTATTATCTTCAAGATAAAAGCTAAGACGATTTTTGACAATTTTCTCTATAATTTTTGAGACTGAATTAACCAAAGTTAAAATTTTTTAGTAGCATTTTAATTTTATCGTGGATAAATATGTTTTCATTATCATCGTATCAGCGTAGTGAATGAGAGTGTTTTATTTCTATCATGGATAAATATAATGTTTTACTACTTAACACCAGAGTTGTTTTTTAATTTACTAGAAAATATCATACTTGATTATTTCATCAGTGTACTAATTCTTTATTTTTAGCTTGTATTACAAAATATATTGACATTGTACATTGAAAACTGTCTTGTTTCTATATAACTTGATAATAATTATAATATACTTAATATTAAATACATTTTTTATGATCACACCATTGTTTTCTTACATTTTACATCACTATATTATCACAAAATATATAAAACCTTGTTGAAATTCACTTTTCAAATTACACAAATATACTGCACATGGGGCGAGACCCACCCACAAGAGTCTGGCGTCTACCGTTGGTGATGGGGCTTATTATTTTGTACAGCAACAACTTAGATGGTATTTTGTTGGCCTTAAATAAATCAGTTGGCTTGCATAAGGTGATGCTTTCAAAATTACTTATTATAATAAAAAAACTGGTCGTACTGTACAGAGCCCGCAGATACTTTAATAGTACACAACTGCTAACCCATCACAAGTGCGCCCCACGGTTGAATTTGGCAGCCACCTCTGGTCTGGAGCTCCAAAATACCCTCGACTCTGTGCAAAAATGGGCGGTCCGCTTAATAGGTTCTCCCATCTTAACAGACGGATTGCAACCTTTAGAGTACAGGCGTCGGGTGGGAATGCTATCCTTGTTCTACAGGTATTACAATGGAAGATGCTCCGAGGATGATGATCCCTTCGGCACCGGTGCATAGTCGGGGAACATGCCAAATGCGTGCCCAACATAATGTACACGGTTGACACTTGTCACATGAGAACGGGTCGCTTCTTCGACTCGTTCTTGTGTTTAACAGCTCGGCTGTGGAACGATTTGCCCGCCTTCGTGTTTCCTCCTTCCTACAACATGGGTCTCTTCAAGACCAATGTTCATTCCTTCCTCTCCTCAAAAAACCCTCCACACAGCATCCCAGATGACATAGGCCCCGAGGGAAATTATTTTCCTCAGGGCCTCCTGTGTGGAGTTAATGTAAAAAAAAAATCATGGGTATTGAAGTATTTGTTGTAAAGATTTGTATTTGAAGTGTTTGTTATAACGCAGCTTCATGTAGCCTCACCCCTCACCTCACCACTCATTATTTGTGTGTGGCTAATATCATTTAATAATATGATCTAGACCAACGATACTCAACCTGCGGCCCGCGGGCCGCATGCGGCCCGCCAAGCTTTTGTGTGCGGCCCTAACCACTTTACCATCAGGAACTTGATTTAAAGAAAACTATCATTCTAAATTTCGAATATTCGATTCGATTCGATTTATAATCTTGAGATTCGTTTCGACTTTGAGGCACAGGCCACAGATAGTGACACCCGAAAAGGATCGTCATTATGGTCCACACGATCTGGCACAAGAGTAAGATACTTGTTTAGATATTCACGGCCAAAAGGTTTTTTGTTATTTGTTTTTGGGGTGTTATGCCATGTTGCGCTACCTCCGTCTTTAGCCAACGTTTCGGACAGCGTTGCAGTGTCCATAATCAGGGCAGATGTGTAAGAGTGTTGCTATTTACACACGCTAGATTTATCCCAAAAAACAAATATTTGACACACAAGTACGCGCGCAAATCTATAATATAAATATGAATCTCTGAATGTGTTGCTAAGCGAATAACTTCCTAACGACTGCACCAAATTGGATAATTCTTTTTTTTTGTGTTCGTTATTGTCAGGACAAGGTTTGTATAAAACCACTGGTGAGCTCTGACGTTATGAAATTTGTATAAAAAAAATTGAATAGGTGGCACACGAGCTATTTGAAAACTGAACGTACCGGGACTTAATGTATGGAGTGCGGGAGGGTTGGAGTGAAACCAGGGAAAGGGGAGGGGAATCTGGGAGGGGGGAGGTGAACTAGGGAGGGGGAGTCGCGGGACGGGGAAGGGGGGGAGTGGAGTGGGGAGAGGGAAGGTGGAGGAGGCGGAGTGGGAACGCGAGAGGGGAAGGGGACGCGGGAGAGAAAGGGGAGGCGGAAGGGGAAAGAGACGAATGGTAAAGGACACGCAGTGAGAAACTATTTCCTTATTAAACGGCATAGCAACGCATGCCGTGTACCAGCTAGTAATTTATAAATAAAAGTGCCACTTCTAGAAACAACCGCATCAATTATAATACATAAAAACTGGTTAATGTCAATGGTTAGTCAGGTACCTACTAATTTTAAAAGCATTTCTTGCTGTCGTATAAAGTACTATTTTTTTATAATATAAATACGCATAATAAGGTAATTTTTCACAAAAACAGCGCTCTACAAATTATCCAAATATTATTATTATTAATGGCGGAGTGTCTTCAAAATTAAATCGAAAAAATGTTGGGGGGGGGGGGTTGATGATTTTTTTTCGTCATACCAGTATATTGCGGCCCGCGTAACTTTACAAATACATGTATGTGGCCCGAAGAGAAAAAAGGTTGAGTATCGTTGATCTAGACACTTGACAAATGATATACAGTGAACAGAACAACAAAAGGATAAAGAGACTAGGTACTTAGTATAAACACAGAAATAATTTTGAACCATCCTATTTCGAACAGCTCTACCAGCCACTAAATCTTGGTTTCTAAACAGCCTCGGGCTCAAGTGGAGCCATTCCTCCAGCAATCAGCCCTAAATCTAGATTATGATCGGTCAGGTATTCTGGAAGATCAAATTTATCTTTTACACACATTTTGTGAAGCACCAAACATGCATTGATAAATAATCGAATTGATCTGACGAAACATTCTTGTCAGTCTCGAAACAGTTGTTTCTTGACAGTCGACATGGTTAATCACAGCCAACATCGCCGGTAAATCAGCCATTGTAAAATTGCAAAATGACTTTACAAAAATAGACGATGTCTCTGCGGGTGCGAAAGTTCGCGCGGGAAAACAATAATGCCAGATTTTGACAGCTAATTGCGTAGATACGCTAAAAAGGCATGACCAAACCGGCGCGTTCAGTTTGCGTCCGCGGTGGCGTGCGCGGTGGCGATCAGTTGTTGTGTATGAACTTGTAGCGACGTTTTCAAACCATTAACGCAAACGTCGCTACCCATTGCTGTATGATACGTCTCATTTTGATTATAAGAATAATAGAAAAAAGGGCCGTTTGGGACGAAATAGGATGGAGACTCGGAATAAGTGGTAGGTTCCTATGTTTATTTGATCGCTAGTTTGGTGTGAACGGTTTCTGCACGCACATAGGACGCCACCGTGCACGCCACCGCGGACGCAAAATGAACGCGCCGGTTTGGCCTTCGCTTAACAACCTACCACTCGCTGCTCGTTTCGACTGGTATACCCCACTCGTTGTTGTGTGGAATGGCTTTTGACGTTTGGCGTCTAAGAATGTTCCTTCGACCAAGCTCAAGAATAACCAAGTCGACCACTGTTTCCATGGAAACAGTGGGCAAAAAAACCAGGACAAGACTAAACTTAGTCAATAAGCTGGCTGGTACTAGCTGGGGATGCGACGCCAACACGCTCAGAACGGCATCCATTGCCCTGGTTTTCTCAGCAGCTGAATACTGTGCTCCAGTATGGGCCAGAAGCGCCCACACTTCCATGGTCGACGTTCAGCTTAATGCCACAATGCGAACCATCAGCGGAACCTTAAAATCGACTCCTCTTCCTTGGCTCCCCGTACTTGCAAATATAACCCCGCCAAATATCAGGCGAGAGATTGCAACACTGAGGGAATACAAGAAGGCGCTGCAAAAAAGCGAAATACCCTTGCACGATGATGTCGTTTCTCACCCGGCATGCCGCTTAAAGTCTCGAAAACCCTTCTGGACGGAAGGAGAAAGACTCCTTCGAACACCTCTCACCCCAGAAGATAGGTGGAAGCTTGAGTGGCAATCAGCCAACGTCAAAAACGCCCATCTCGTGCAAGACCCCACTGAGAGACAGCCTGGGTTCTCATTGCCTCGCAAACTCTGGACTGCCATCAATAGGATAAGGTGCTCCCATAGCCGTTGCGCTCATATGATGCATAGATGGGGCCTTAAAGAGTCGGCGACGTGTGAATGCGGTGCGGTGCAGACCACCGAACATGTGGTCAACGAATGCCCGCTCCATTCATTCCCCGGCGGGATTGATGAGGTCCACAGGGCAACGCCTGAGGCCTGAGGCCCTAGACTGGCTCGCAGACCTAGATGTCCCCCTCTGACCCCCCACCATACGAAAGAAGAAGAACCAAGTCGACCAACGGACGTACTTTCGACGGCGATTACGAGCGACGACGCTTGGAGAATAGAGACGCAAGCATTTGTCTATGCCTAGATGTGATTTTCGATAGTTTGTTTGGTTTATTAGGTTGACAGTGAATTTTGTGCGGCTGAAATAAAATGGAATATAACGGAGACAAAGCATTCTTAGCTCTTGGGTTATCTTTGTATTTTAATAAAAATAAACGAATTTGGTGTCAAGAATGGTACAATTTGTGATCCCGCTTTACTCATAAGCATTTACTAAGCGTATTATTCAAAATAGATGTTCTTACTTACGAAGCATTGTTGTATATTTCCATTGATATTATGAATAAATGTTATAATTAATATTTTAATATAACATTAATTGATAAAGTTGATAAAGAAAAATTATTTATTACCTATTTCTCAGATGTTCACAAGACCTAAACAATATTTTAAATCAGTCAAAGCAGTTACATCATTAACAATAAGAAAACAAAAAATACTTGCAGAATTGAATACTTAATAACATTAATAGCAGTTACAATATTATTAAACAATGAGAGAAAAAAATACTTGCAGAACTTAATAATAAATAATACTAGCTGGTACCCGGCATGCGTTGCAATGCCATTCAAAGAAATAAATTAATTCTCCCTGCATGTCCTTTCCCGTGCGTCCCCGTTGACATCCCGAGTCCCTTTCCGAGAATACTGCACAAGAGTCCCAACTGCTCCCGTCTGGAGCCAGTGAGACTGGTATCCCCGATCGGGGTATGTTGTGAGGCTGAAGGTAGTGGGGTGGGGAAGAAGATAGGAAAGAGGAAGGTGGGGAAGTACCTGGCTATTTAGATCTGGTCACCAATCACGGCTTATGCCATTTCAAGCAACGTTTCAATTCTGAATGGTGGTCTACCAGGGCGATACTTAGAGTATCTTCCAATCTGGAACGTGCCGCAAATATACTTTATATTATTTTAAAGAAAAAAATTGTGAAATAACACAAATTAATCAAATAAAAATTATTTGACACGCCGGGATTCGATCCCCCGACCTTCGATTTACGAGTCAGGAGCCTTACTTACGTCAATTTTTCTTTCCGTAAGATCTTTCCACAAAGTATCGGAAGACATAAAAAAAACTTTCAATTCCTTCCCCTCCCTCCAATTTTATTACTTTTTCTTTCCGGAAGAACCTTCTACAAAGTATTAGAAATCTAAAAAAAAAAGATGAATGAAATAGGTAAAGTGGTTCTGAAGTTATAGCGTGACCAAGGGAAACAGGGATTCATTTGTAGAAATCCATCTGATTTTTCTACAAATTAAACACAAAAACAATAATTAAAACGTAGAAATGCATCTGATTTTACTTTTAAATTACCTAATGTAAATAATATTTACATTAATTTAAGAGAAAAATCAGATGCATTTCTACAAATTAAACACAAAAACAATTCATTCTTATTTAATATTAATTTTATCTAATTTATAGAATTGTTTCACGATGCGTAAAAAATGTAACAAATTTTGAAAAAGAAACTTTTCTTTTATGTCGAAGAACGCTAACTATTAATGTACATGGGGTCCTATTTTATGATTCTGAGATTGTTTCGAAAATGTGATTAATTTCAAGAAATGGAAATTTCAAGAAATGGCCAAATCACCTTTTGAGTGAGATTTCTCTTTATGAGATTCCGACACCATTGGCAACCCTGCGTGGCATGTCAGAACTTGTCTGACGGGATTGGTTTATTTATGTGTCTGACTTGTCCTGTATTTTGCGCGGGTCGCCGGAAAATAACATGCGAGTTTTGAAGAGTTTCGAAAATAAATTTTCATGATTTTTTTTGAAATTATTAATCAAAACATATTAAATAGTCACGTCTTGGTTTTTTTTAACTGTAAGTAACAAAAAATATTACTGACATTGTGTGCTTTTATGAAATTATCCAAACGGTTTTCATTTTCGTTGTAATCTTGCCTATGTCAAAAAATTGGTAAATTTATACAAAGCCGGGACCAGCTCATTTTGGACAAAAAAAATAAATATGTATATACCCCAGTAGATAGGTAATAATTAGATGTAATTAATTCCGTGAGCGGAAATTGAAAATAATGTATATTATCGTCAATTTCTTAAATTTAAAAATACGAAAATGTCATTTTTCAATGACCTCCATGTTGTTATCTTTATTTTAAAACAGCCTACGTTTTTAAATGGTTTGTCTGGCAAAGCAGGGTTTGTCTAGCGGGCTTGTGAATATTATCTTAATTTAAAAAAACAGCCTACGTTTTTAAATGGTTTGTCTGGCTACGCAGGGTTTGTCTAGCGGGCTTGTGTGACAGATTGGCCGCGCCATGTCAGTTTGCGAAGACGCGAAGTGAATTTTGATTTTACGCAATTGAAATTTAAAATGTATCATTTTCCGCCTTCCCCAATGCAAAAAGTTTCCGAAATACGTAATTCTAACAATTATTCTACTTCTGCAAAGTGTTTTTTCGTGAAAAAGTGCATATTACCGCTGTAATTTGCACTTTGAAAAATGACATTTTCATATTTTTAAATTTAAGAAATTAACGATAATATACATTTTTTTCAATTTCCGCTCACGGAACTAATTATTACCTATCTACTGGGGTAAAATTTTTTTTTGGTAAATATCGGTTCGGACTGGCCACGCTTATTACGAATAATTTTTAGAAAAAAACTTTAGATTCGCCTTAATTACTATAAAAGGAAACTTTTTGGCTTTGGGGCGGCGGAAAATAATGTATTTTAATTTTCAATTGCATAAAACCAAAATTCGCTTCGCGACCGACACAGCGAAAATCCGCGGCCGTACCTGTCACTGTGATGTTGGTATCCTTGATAAATTAACAAGAGCTAATACGACTGTAGTCGACTTCGTGGGATAAGGCGCGTAATTATGAAATTTGTCTAGCGGGCTTGTTTGTGTAACATGGTTTGTGATACAAAAGAAAGTGCCCCTTTATAACGCCTACTCGCGTCAAGGCAAGAAAAACATCCCAGTTTTAAAGTGGTTTAGCGACTACGCTAGGTTTGTGCAACATGGTTTGTGATTCGCGGTATTTCATGTAGGTATCCTGCGAAGTCGGCTACAGTTGTATTAGCTCTTGTTAATTTATAAAGGATACCAACATCACAGTGACAGGTACGGCCACGGATTTTCGCTGTGTCGGATCGCGAAGAGAATTTTGGTTTTATGCAATTGAAAATTAAAATGCATTATTTTCCGCCGCCCCAAAGCCAAAAAGTTTCCTTTTATAGTAATTAAGGCGAATCTAAAGTTTTTTTCTAAAAACTATTCGTAATAAGCGTGGCCAGTCCGAACCGATAATTACCTTTTTTTTTTTAGTGTAAAATGAGCTGGTCCCGGTTTTGTATAAAATTAATGAAATTGCATGCTGCTTCACCTCTTACCTACTTGTTAAAAAGTCTTATCTCAACTATTTATCCAATAAACTTAAATTCTGATTAGAAAGACCATTTAAATAAAAAACAGTATTTTTACAGATATTTTGGTTTCAAAATGGCTCGAGCGAATGTGGAAGCCACCGTTATCATTGTGGACATTGGTGCCACAGCTTCTGCCGAGACCAAGGAAGGCCCAAGCTTTTACAATCAAGCCATCGCATGCATTACCACCATAATCGAGCGTAAGATATTCAGCCGTCCCACAGATCTGGTTGGCATTATCTTAATGGGCTCCGAGGAATCTGTGAATGACCTCACAAGTGATGGGTCTTACGAGCACATCAGTGTTGCCATCGATCTCGCTAACCCCACTTGGGATATGATCGAAATTCTTAAAAACTCGGTAAGTACTTAATCGATTGTGTGATTGTGTGCAGCTATCTACTTGTTCATAAAGCTGTGTACACTATATTTACACAGCTATAAAATATAAAAGATCATCTCTCTACATACAATCCCTTCAGACCATTCGCACCTAAGCAGTTTATGCGCAGATTAACCATAGACAATACACATCTTATGCCGTAACCGCTCCTGAGGTGATATATGAAAAGTTATGTGCCCACTTCTCCGTCGGAAACAGGAGAGGGGGTCATTTTATTTACAGAGCTGCCTAAACCGGCGGACGACAGATGTCAAGTTGACTATTCAGTACAAAGAAATGTGCATTCCGTGGCCGCTCCCTAATTCATCTGACCCTTCTCCTACCATAAGAAGAAATATTTGATAGCGTTGTGTGGCGGTACAAAACATAAGCGCTCGCGGTTCAACAGATATCTGCTCGCGGTTATGTGTGTACACAACTTAAATAATAGCCTCTGATTGAAAAACCATACTCATGATTGGATCATTTGTATAGCTGTTTTTGTGAAAAATCACCTCAAGGGCGATTAGTGAAGAATGTATAGTAGTATCCGAACGAAACAGGACTTTTCACCGAAACCGAATCTTCGGTGTGTCTCAGTTTCGGCCGTAACCGAAACTTTTTTGGACATGTTAAAAATCGATTGTTTACTGTTATTTGGCTTTTTTTTTTTTTTTACACTTATTCTGACAGTTGGGGGGCATACATTAATTACGTTAGCTCCAAAGGTGGGAGGGGGAAGGGAGGGGGTCCAGCAAAATCTCCAGGGAGTCCAGCAAAGTGGCTCAAATTTATCTTAGTGGGGGAGGGGTCTAGATTGGAAGAAAAACTGCTTACGTAATTAATGTATGCCCCCTTAACACGTGTTAAATTAAATAAATAAAAAAACAATAATTGAAGTATGTGAAAAAATAATGTTTTTTTTTTATATTACTTGTATAAAAAAACCAAATTTATAAAAAAAATAACAAAACGTGTTAACTTATTAACTTGGAACAAAAATTTGTCAATAATCAACACTTACATTATAAAGGACCTCATTAATTGAGTATTTTTATTACGTTTACAATCACAAAGTTCTTTTTATACATGTTAAATGAAATAAAAAACAATAATTGAAGTACAGTGGAGCGTCGATTATCCGAATGTCGATCAACCGAACGACCGCTTATCCGAACTACTATGCCTGCACGACCCGGCGGCAAGGGCCATACAGTGAAACGTTAATCACTGTATGGCCTTAACCGCCGCTGGTCGATAAGCTAAATTTTGCCGCGTGAAAGTACTACTTGCTTAGATATTGCCTTGCGTTGGTTTGAAACACAAGCTGAAAGCGACCAGTATCTATCCTTAAAAAAGTACGTCACCTAGCCGCTCGTAAGCGGGTAGGCTTGCTTCGGCAGACGAACATTGAAGATTTTTTTAAGCGTTAATTTTGCACTGTTTTTTGTTTAATTCCTATTTGTCAAAGATATAAATGCAAATATGGTTTTCATTCACCTGTACGTAAATATATATGGCTTGATTATCCGAAAATACCAGTTATCTGAACACTCATGTCCCCCAATTAGTACGGATAATTGACGCTCTACTGTATGTAAAAAAATATTTATTTTTTTGTTATTACTGCTATAAAACAAATCAAAATTAACAAACATGTTACCTACTTCTTGGAACAAACATTTGTCAATAATCAACACTTAAAGGAAGGACCTCATTAATTGTAGTACTATTATTAGTATTTTGCTGATTTTATAGAAGTAATATTAAAAAACTATATAATTTTTTCACATACTTCAATTATTATTGTTTTTTTATTTATTCATTTAATTTAACACATGTTAACCGTCTAAATAAGTGTAAAAATAAGCCAAATAAAATTGAAAAATGCCAATGAAAATCTGCAGAAACCGAAACTGATGCCGAAACTTGATTTTTTTTGCCCAAACTTGCCGAAACCGAACCTGCGGTCGGTCAATAATGTATAGCTATAGCTTCTTTTATATTATTATTTTTAAATTTTCTTTATAGATAAAGCCATCTCAGCATCAAGCAGATTGGTTCGATGCGCTGGTGGTTGGAGCTGACTTCTTGCGAAGTAAATCGCATAATAGAAAGATTTCCCGGATGAAAATTGTCTTGATGACAGACTTTAAAACTCCATCTGAGCTGGACAATGACCAAGTTCAACAAGTTAGCATATTATTATTTGGTATCATATTTTTTTTTTTTTTTTTTTTACTTATTTTCCAATACTGACATTCATAATATATTGAAGATTTTTTTTTTTTTTTTTAGATGATTGAAAATTTCAAAAGTCTTGAATTAGAACCAATTATTATTGGACACCAGATAAGTCATATTGAAGACAAGGATAACAAACTTTTTTTAGAAAAATTAGTTGAAGAAGCTGACGGCTATGTTTGCTCTTTCGAAGATGCCAATTTGCAGTTGCAGTTTCATAAAAGGAAGGCTACCGGTGCTCGTCCTTGGAATGTTGATTTATGCATTGGCCCAAATATAAAGATTCCTGTAAGTGGTTATGGAAAAATCCGTGACTCCAAAGTCACGATCAAATGGAACAAAAGAAGTAATCAAGTCAGCGTTTCTACAGGGGAAATCGGGGAAGAAAAGTTAGCTTTAGAACAGACAATAGTTAGAGATAAAACTTACTACATGAAAGATGATAACACAGCGGCTGTAGAATATGTAGACCTAATTGAAGGTTACCTTTATGGCCAGACCATTGTACCTTACTCAAAAATAGATTCAACTATGGAATATCAATCGGGGGAAAAGTGCCTCACTGTCTATGGATTCACAAAGAAAGAAAACGTTTGTTGGAGTGACTTAAGTGGAGATGGCGTAACTTACATAGTCCCCAAAAAAGATTGCAACGATGCCCAAAGTGCTATTGATGCACTCGCAACTGTATTAAGTCGTAACGACTTTGTTGCAGTTGCTCGCAAGGTGTATAACAAAAGCTGTGCCCCCCGTATGGTTGTGCTTTTCCCCATTGTCAAGAAAGATTATAAGTGTCTTTCAATGATAAATCTGTCTTTCAAAGAAGACTACCGTCACATGGTATTCCCACAACTCGATCAAAAGAGATTCCTTCCGACTGAAGAGCAGATAGAGCTTGTGGATAGTTTGATCAAGTCCATGGACCTATCTGCTAAAGACGACAAGAATAAGGAAATTTTCACAATGGACTCTATTGTTAATCCAAAACTACAACACATGTATGACTGTATAGCATTTAGAGCTATGAACCCTGGCGTGCCCTTGCCTCCTCCCCGACCAGAACTTTTAAAATTCTTGGACATACCAAAAACAATTCACAAAATTTCCAAAGAACCACTTGAGAAAATTAAGCAATCTTTCCCGTTGGTTATGATAGAAAAAACTAAAGGAGGGAAAAATTGGATAAATGAGAATTTCAATAAAGAAGAGGTGAAACCTAAAGTAGAAGATTTACTTCCGTCTGTAGATGCTCCGACCGCGGCATCTGTCTTGACAACACCAATTACAAAGATTGGGTCAGTTAATCCTGTGGAAGACTTCAAACAATTGATCAACTGTGGCAAGTCTCCGTCAATAGTCTGCGAACAACTGACGGAAGTTATTGAAAATCTTGTGATTCGTTCATTCGGTGATGACTTTGCTAAACCCATTTCTGCCATGACTGCCATGAGAGAAGTATGTGTTTCGACAAATGCTAAGATGTATAACGAGTGGCTGAACAAATTCAAGGTGGTGCTGTTGGACAAATTCAAAATAGTATTCTTACAACATTTGTTGGACCAAAATCTGGGACTCATCACGCACACTGAAACAACAATGAGCTCCGTAACAGACAGAGAGGCTGCGGAGTTTGGAAATGTTTCAGTGAATGAATCTATCTCAAACCCGGTTGCGATGGAAACATCAGATATTATTGATGACTTGTTCGCTGAAGATTTTTGATTTATTTATTTGTCATTTTGCTAATAGTTTTGTTATTTTATTTTTTATTAAGTGCTTGTACGCTAGTCCTGGGTCGATTGATCGTTTTACACGACCCGGGTCGCTCACGACACACTGGCGTCACGAGCGGGTCGCGAAGACCCGCTCCTTCGCAACACAAAGTACGAAACTCGGTAACCGAGTTTCTCGCGCCGGTCGCCGCCCAGATCGGTCAAGTCATACGCGACACGGAACCCAGGTTATAATTGTATGAACGTTCGCTCACAGCTCACACCTGTAACTATTAATGTCATATCCCAGAAATAAATTTTAAAAAAGACATGCTTCAGGGGTAAAAAAAACAATGTTTTATCATGTTTTTAAGGATATAAAAACCATGTAAAAAAAGTGTTTTATGAAGCTTTTATTGAAAATTTAAATAAGTAAATTAGCTGTAAGCTGTAATGCTTTATTATAGACTATTATTTTATAATTTTTCTTTGTGTAATAGGACAAAAAATAAAATAAACGTACCCATGAATTATTATGATTGCTATGATACTTTTTGATAATGGGATATTTAGGTTAGGAGTACAAGTTACAAGAGGAGAGGGTGTACAAAATAAATAATATTTGCAATGTTTGCACGATTTTTATTAGAACTTTAATAATAATATAAAAATTGTTATCCGTGTATGTACATAGATTTTTGTTTAATGTTATATTATTGAACCTAATGAATGAGCATAGACCGGTAACCGTATTTACACTTTTCATCCGTATAGGCCACTTCATTTGCGCCGCCCCTTCCCCCTTCCTAGAAGTTGCCTACCATGATCACTCACTTGTAGGCTTTTATTAGGTGACGCACAATTTTAAAAATAAATATTCAAATATACGTTAAGTAGGTACTCAAAAATGAAATAAAGAATAAATAATTCGTAAAATAAAAATGTAACATGAGACAAGAATTACAATTTTTACGGGATTTTTTTATTTGACAAAATCATTTATAATAGTTTCATGGTTGCTTCTGTGCATAGAAGATCCGAAGAATAAAGTTTTTCTTGCGATAATGAAGACCTTTGGTATTTCTTCACTCGCTTTAAACAGGAAAAACTCATTTCTCCAAAACAATTTGTGGCCGGAGTGCAAAGTGCGACGCGGAGAGCTATATCCAAGTTTGGATAAACGTTGCACAGAGATGGTTTTCTCAAAAACTTTCCTTCGAAAGATTCAGTAATGATGTAGATTCAGGTTTCTCTGCCGTCTTATTAGAGAAAACGTGACCTTGAAAGTGTACCCATTCCTGAACTAAATCGTCTCCTTTTTTTTTTTTTTTTTTACAGTGAATACCGCACAAGAATCTCAACTGCTCCCGTCTGGAGCCAGTGAGACTATGGCATACCCATTGGGGTATGTTGTGAGGCTGGAGGTAGTGAAGAGGGGAAGGAGGTGGGGAAGACGAAGGTTGGGAAGTACCTGGCTATTCAGATCTGGTCACCAAACACGGCTAAAGCCATTTTCAAGCAACGTTTCAATTCTGAATGGTGGTCTTACACCAGGGCGATACTGATAGTATCTTCCACTCTGGAACATGCCGCAAATATACTATATATTATTTTAAATGAATTAATTGTGAAATAACACAAATTAATCAAATAAAATTTATTTGCGCATGCCGGGTTCGAACCCGCGACCTCCGGATTGTGAGTCAAGAGTCTTACCGACTGGACTACGGAGGTCGTCTCCTAAATCATTGCACAAGAGACTGAGCTTTTTCTGAGACTCTTTGTGTTGAAAGTTCACCCATGTTTTTTTTTCTTTGGAGTATTATACCTTCATATTATGCCTTATGCCTTCGCATATGCCTTCTCTCTAATTCAGATGTCAGTCAGGAAGTGGTTTTAATACCCTCATTTGATGTTCCGTCTATAAAGTTTTTTCTCTTAGGGTCATCTTACTCTGAATGTCGCCCTGGGGTCCTAGCATGGTCGATCGATATAGGTTTTATCGAAAATATCGGTAACTTGTCATCGCTCCCGAGCACGACTGCAAGCCGCTAACGAACAAAAAACAGTTCACAACGACTAAGGGTTCCTGATTTATTTGACGTGAACTGTTATTTCTTCGTTAGCGGCCTGCAGTCATTCTCGAGAACAATTACAAGTTACCGACATTTTCGATAAAACCTATATCGATCGACTGTGCTAGGGGGGCTGATATTGCTAAAGTGCGCTCATTTCAGTTGCACTTTCTTCGAAATAATCAAAGTTTTCTTGATCCGGTATAATAAACTTGAGAAGAGATCCATAAAAATCAGATACCGTCAGTACATCAACATATGAGCTCTGAATCTGAGCACTCACTTTATTTAGTCTTTCCAAAATAGCATTCCAAAATACGATTAGTAACCAAATAAAGGTAGTCCACTGCCCAAGCATTTTTTGTGAAATATTCACACCATAATCGCACGACGCAATCCGTGGTGCCGTACGGGATCACTGAGGTTCCTTTAAGGGGGAAATAGGCGGGATCACTGAGGTTCCTTTAAGGGGGAAATAGGCGTAGAGGCTTCAAAAAATCCTTTTTTTGTCATAAATCGATGGTAGAACTATTCAAAAATATTTTCTGAAAATTTCAAACCAAAATTCCACGCCATTTAAAAGTTACATGTGTTTGAGTGAGTGTCCCTCGGTCGAACTACCACTATTTTACTGCCACATTGGTTTGCTACGTTTGGTGATTTAGCAGGGGTGCCGGGTTCATGGGGTGAGGTTTGTCTAGGTCTTGGAGGCGGATGACCAGGACATACTGAACCCCAGATTCCTACCCACCCCTTAAACCCTTTTCCTTCCCAGAACTCTCCTCTCCTTCCTTTCCTTAAAAAAAACCCTCCACACAGCATCCCCAAAGATGACACAGGTTCTGAGGGAAATTATTTTCCTCAGGGCTTCCTGTGTGGAGCTCATGTAAAAAAAAAACTCTTATTTTCAAACGGATTTTTCTCGAAACTACTTTTTTCAAATTTGTGTAACCTCTATCTCCTACAGTTTTTTATCAAACTCAGCACAAGGTTTCTTTACATAAATGCGCTCTATTTTAACCCCAATCCTAAACAATATCTTTATTTTAACAATTTTTTTGTATAGCAAAAAAACATTCAAAAGAATGTTAAAAAATCATAAGTAAATTTTCACATTTAAATATATTAGAAGTAATAATTTTTGATTTTTTTGTAAGAAGTAAGGTTCAAATAGAAGAAAAACTTATAAAAAACTTTTTTTTTTGAAAAATTAATTTCGGATGAAAATTGTGACCTCCATGAGTTACACAAATTGTCCTGCCGGATGGCGACTTACAATGCGCTGCAGTTAATATCTGCGCTATTTTTTGAGGAAATTACGTGAAAATTTTAGAATATACTCTTGAATATAAGTAAAAGGTATAAATAAAATATATATATTCTTTATGTACTTAAAAAAATCACTAAAAATACTATCTATTTCTCCCCTTAAACGCTCGCGCAATAAAAGTAGCCCACTGCCAAAGCCTTTTTTGTGAAATATTCGCACCACAATCACCGGTCCCGTATTGGAACGTTGGGCATTGAACGACACAAATCCGCGGTCCCATACGGGACCACTGGGCGTCTAAAGATTAATAGATAGAAGACTCTATCTATCAACAGTGACTTTTATGTTGTTGTTTATAATCGTACTCAAAATTAACGGCTTACCAAAGCGATCCAGCGCCGCCCCCTGAACTTTGCCGCCCCTAGGCCGCGGCCTATAAGGCCTATTGACAAATCCAGGACTGGTCGTCACATGGTTAATCGAATTATTTTTCGAGAAGTTAGAATTAGAAAAAAACATTTTTTCATTTTTAAATCCATAATGTCATTAACTCTCAAAAATGTTAGCTCTCTAGAAGTAAACAATTTATTTATTTATACTGGGTTTTTAATTCATATGAGAACAATACAGTTATAAAAACTCAGTTAATACACAAACGTTAACATTTACATAAATTTAATCAGACAAATTATACATTTGTATATCTTCAAATTGTTTCTAAATGAAGATAATCAAAACAATTGTTAGAAATAGAAAATTATAAAAATAACATAATAACGTTCACTCAAACGACAAATAATAAGGAAAGGCAAGAGACACAATTAGAGATACAATGTGATAAGTAATATAATAGAGAACTCCAGTCCAATTTTTTTTTTTTTTTTTTTGTATGTATGTATGTACCTTCTAACTTAAACAACTGCATTTTTATTTTTAGAGTTAGTTTTAATAGTTAAAATAGTTGTCAAAGTTTTAATTTTTCAAGATCCCCCGAAAAACACCATATGTATGGTGAATCTTGTGACGTCATCACTCCTGAAAAATTACTATAGGATCGGGCATCAGCTGATCAACTGCCGGCATTTTGAATTCTGTTGTTCGAAGTATTCTCCCTAGAAGTGGCATTACTATTTTTTTTGTGCAGTAGTTTTTGAATATTTTCAATCACAGAGATAAAATAATAAGAGATACCTTTATCTTTGAAACATTATTTAGGCCTAAATAATGTTTCAATAAACACAACAACTAAATCTCTACAAACAGTATGTAAATAAACGAATAAATTAATACGATGGCTTGTGACATATCATACATTACCATACAATGACTTCACGGTGACGTCACGACATGTCGTACAGTGACGTCACCACTAAACATTTCAATAATGCCAACTTGACGGCGTGTTTTTACGACCCGATTAAAAATGGTCTTTTTAATATTTTTTTAAAAACTCTGCGTTTAATATTATTAAATAAAACTTATGTATTCAGAATCAGCGTTTATTGGTCTATAATATAGACTCTATATCAGGGTTTCCCAACCAGTGGTCCGCAAGAGGTTAGAAGATGGTCCGCGATAGTCCGCCGGTCAATAAACGTGCCAGCGCGCGGGCGGTCCCTGGTCGAGAAGTTTGAATAAAAAAAATTGGGACAACATTCAGTTAAATATTCATTTAATTGTACCTTGTAGTCAGTGGTCACTGTGGTATTCCGTTTCGCCCCACCCCACCCTATCCTATTCCACCCCCTCCGTTGTGGTAAATATTCTGCTAGAGCCCGTCCCACCCTATCCCATTCCGCCTCCTCCGTTGTGGTAAATATTCTGCTAGAACCCGTCCCACCCTATCCCATTCCGCCCCCTCCGTTGTGGTAAATATTCTGCTAGAACTCGTCACACCCTATCCCATTCCGCCCCCTCCGCTGTGGTAAATATTCTGCTAGAACCCGTCCCACCCTATCCCACAAGTGGTCCCGGGTCAGAAAAAGGTTGGGAACCACTGCTCTATATGAACATATTTTTTTAAAGCCATAATATTTTTCACTGGAGTTCTTTATTTTTTATTTATTTTATTTTTTTATTCACGTATTTTTTTATTTTTTACATTAACTCCACACAGGAAGCCCTGAGGAAAATAATTTCCCTCAGGGCCTATGTCATCTGGGATGCTGTGGGGAGGGTCTTTTTGAGGAGAGGATGGAATGAACATTGGTCTTGAAGAGACCCATGTTGTAGGAAGGAGGAAACACAGAGGCCGGCAAATCATTCCACAGCCGAGCTGTTGAACACAAGAACGAGTCGAAGAAACAACCCGTTCTCATGTGACAAATGTCAACCGTGTACAAATGTTGGGCACGCGTTTGGCGTGTTTCCCGACTATGCACCGGTGCCGAAGGTATCAATGACGCTAGTTCCTCAGAGCATCTTCCATTGTAATACCGGTAGACCAAGGATAGCGTTCCCACCCGACGCCTGTGCTCTAAAGATTGCAATGCGTCTGTTAAGGTGGGAGAATCTATTAAGCGGATCGCCCGTTTCTGCACAGAGTCGAGGGTATTTTTCAGGTATTTTAGAGCTCTAGACCAGAGGTGGCTGCCAAATTCAACCGCGGGGCGCACTTGTGATTTGTACAGGGTTAGCAGTTGTGTACTATTAAAGTATCTGCGGGCCCTGTACAGTACGCCCAGTTTTTGGGAGGCTAACTTTAGGGTGCGTTTCCATAGAAGCGGAGCTACGCAGAGCTGAGCTGAGACTTACAAAAATTGACCAATGATATTGCTCAAATCACAGAGATGTGTGATTTGAGAAATATCATTGGTCAATTTTTGTAAGTCTCAGCTCAGTTCCGCGCAGCTCTGCTTCTATGGAAACGCACCCTTACTCTGGCTTCGATGGAGCCCCCATACCTGAGCTGGTCACTTAGGGTTACACCAAGCATATCAATGGAGGGCCTGTTAGGAAGATTGCTACCGTTGAAAGATACTAGATTTTCATTTCGATCTCTTTTAGACATAATCAGACAAGATTGGGTCTTTGAAACATTAAATTCAACGAGATTATTTTTACCCCAAAAGAAAAAACTCTCTAGGTAACCGTCCATTCTTTGTTTCAAAGCCCTCTGAGCCGTTGGAGTTTGTGAGCTTGGGGGCTTGTCAAACAAAAAGCTATCATGGACTGTACTGTCATCCGCGTAACAATGAATTGGTGCACATGACAGAAGGTCGTTGATGTGCAACAAAAACAAAGTCGGAGACAGAACCGATCCCTGTGGGACGCCAGCATTTATCGAGTGTGAGGAAGAGGTAAAACCATCGGCTACCGTCTGAATCGACCTCTCCCTCAAAAAGTCGGCAATCCACGTACACAAGGATTATTTATTTGTTTATTTATCTATAGTAAAATATATTTACAATGGTTTTATTTGTATGCCTGTCTCACTAGGGTATACCTGTGTCGAGACATGCGTACATAAATGAATATAGTAGTTACAAGGATATTTCAGGTAAAATACATATTATGAATAGAATTAAAACAGAAGGGTGATTGGAAGGGTGGTAAATCTTTTAAAGAGAGTTATTTTATAAATGTTGGAGATGAAGTAATGAAATAAATTCTGCCTAGTCTATTTATAGGTTAAATTTGACAGGATTCCATTATTTTCATTTGTTTTATATGGGTTAGGTTGTATGTGAATAGTTATTTCTTTATGTGTGATTTATTTTACAGATATTTGTGATAGTGTGGCGTCCAATACTCATAATCCATTTTTTAATATCTTGTTTGAATTTTGTAAAGGAGTCACTTTGTCTGATCGTAGTTGGTAGTGTATTGTATAGTTTGCAAGCTATGTATTTAGAGTGTCTTTGCCCGAAGGTGGTTTTGAAAAAAGGAGTTTGGAGAAGTTCGTTGTTTTTGGCTCTGGTATTGTGTATTGTTTGTGTAGCTTTGTATGGTGTTTTGTTGTTTTTGTGTAAATTAAGTAATATGGATCTTGAGTAGAGCTGTTTTATGTCCATAACGTTGAAGGAATTGAAGATAGTATCAGTGCTGGTAGTAAGCGGCATTTTAAGAATTATTTTTATGATTAGTTTTTGTGCTTTCATGATGGGATCAAGGGCATTGGAATATGCATTACCCCGGGCTAGAATTCCGTATTCGATGTGAGATTGGCACAATGAGTAATATACTGTTTTTAAAAGTTTTAGGTTAAGGAAATTGCGTGTTTGTTTGAAAAAGTATATAGATTTTCGGATTTTGTTTGTAGTATTATGTATATGTTGCTTCCAATTCAGGTGTGTATCGAAGGTTACTCATAAATATTTGATAATGTTTACTTGCTCTAGGCATGGGCAGTCACACTTTCGGTTTAGAGATGAATTTTTACATTTGTGTATTTTTAATGGCGGGGCTGGGTTTGACTTTGGGATATTGGTGAGACTAGACAGTAAGTATTTGGTTTTCTGTACATTTAGAGTTAATATGTTCGAGTCAAGCCAATATTTTACCTGTTGAATTCCTTCCTCCGCTTTGGAATATGCGGTAAGCCAATCTTTTGCTTGGAAGAGTAGGACAGTGTCATCGGCGAAACTGACAATAGTGGCATCGATATCTAGGTTGCATAACTCGTTAATATATATTAGGAAGAGCGTTGGACCTATAACACTGCCTTGAGGGACCCCGTAACTAATGGGCAAATTCTGGCTCTTTGTGGTATTGAGTTTAACGCATTGGGATCTGTCAGATAAGAAGCTGGAGAGGAGGCCTAATTCTTTGTTCCTAATACCTATATTAAACGTTTTGCGTTTTAGTTTGCTGTGTGAGATTGTATCAAATGCTTTACATATGTCGAGAAATACCGATAGACATTTCAAGCCCTTATCCAGGTGGCCAGAAATATGGTCAGTGACCGTGGCTATAGCATCATTGGTGCTTTTATGTTTTCTGAATCCAAATTGCCGCGGCGATATTAAGTTATTGGTTTCCAGATATTCCATGAGACTATTATTGACGATCTTTTCTAATACTTTTGAGAGGGAATTTAGCAACGTAATAGAACGATAATTACTAATATCAAGTTTGGAGCCAGTTTTAAAAATAGGGATAATGAGACCTTGTTTTAGAATGGTGGGAAATAGCCCTTGGCGGATGCTAATATTAAGTAGATGCGTTAATGGTTGAAGTATACCAGGGGCAATTTTTTTAAGAACATTGTTAGATATTTCATCAATGCCGGTTGATGAAGAGTTTTTGAGCGAGTTTATTACTGTAGAAACTTCTTTCTCTGTAATTGTTTTAAGAACAAAGCTGGTTGGGAAATCATCATTGGTCGCGTGGTCGTATGGTTGGTTGGTTGGGCATCGCATTGCAGGCATCGCATTGGACCAAGCGTATCGTTATTTATTTGGTTTTTTTTTGCTAGTTCCGTTATGTTTGTAAAGTACTGGTTTATGTAATTGACAATTGTGTTGGGGTTCGATGTAAAGTCTACAGTGATATCTTTGATATTGAGAGAGTTTAAGGTGTCGGTGGCTTTATTTGAATTGGTAGCTTCCTTGAGGACTTTCCATATTTTTTTAGGGTCATTGTTGCATTCGGAATTTTTTTTGTTGTAATATAGATTTTTGGCTTTCCTAATGACTTGTGTGCAGATATTACGGTATCTTTTGTAGAAATTATGGAGTGTGATATCATATGGGTTTGTAACACATTTTTTCTGTATGGAATTGCGTTTCCGAATGCAGTTGATTATAGTATGGTTTATCCAAGGTTTGAGAGGTTTGATCGCTTTAGGAATGGTGTTTGTGGTGATTTTGGTGTTTTGGACAAGGATGTCTTGTAGGTAGGTAGAGAAGTAGTTCCAGGCCTCCTCTATGTTAGTTTTGTTATAGAGTGTGTCCCAGGATGCGGGAAGTCCGTAAGAAGGCAGTTTGTTGACTAAGTCCTCGGTGCCAAATCCGGTCAAAGGCCTTGGAAATGTCCAGTGCAACCGTTTGGGTCACACCGAAACGATCCAGGCACCGCCCCCAAACATGCGTCACATACGCGAGAAGATCACCGCACGAGCGGTTCCGCCGGAATCCGTATTGACGGTCGTTAATAATTTTGTTCTTCTCGAGGTATGTGAGGAGTTTGTCGTTGATCACACGTTCCATCACCTTAGATAGAACTGATGTGATCGCTGTGGGGTGGTAGTTGGCCGGGTTGGAGCGGTCACCCTTCTTTGGAATAGGATGGATAACCGTTTTTTTCCAACCAGAGGGCACAGAGCCAATCTTCAGGTCTTATTAAGATTGCGATAATATAATTACTTATCACAACATATTTTTTAGTAATCGCAGAACAATTTTTCTGAATCCATATAGATTATCGACAAACATATCTACTTCAGCACACTCTATCTTGTTATACCTATAGTCGACATATTTGGGTCAGAGGGCTAAAATAGGCGATATTATTTGTAAATGTTTTTAGGATTATGGCGTCTTAACAATGGTAATTGGGAACATTTATTTCAATATTGCTATGTAGTATCAAGATGGCCGTGAACTATGTGAACACTAATATCGGTCAATTGCCTTTTTTTTTAAATTATTTACCACTCATATTAAAAAAAATCATACCTTCGAATTTTAATATGGAGACATACAAATTGATTATAGTTCTGTATGGCCATTGAATTCAGCTATCTTTTGTCGATTATCAGACATTCGTAGGATTTATAAAAAAAATATTAAAAAAATCGTGGACTTCGGTCCAAAAAAAATGTGGTTCAATTTTGGACCGCTGTCAATCGCAGAAAAATAAAAGCGGTCCATACTTATTATGATAGAACACAGAACTATTTTACTACCCTTTCTAGAGAAAAGGGATAGCCACACGATGCTTTATTGCTTTGAACTTCTCTACATCCTGGGATATTGGATACACTCCCACCATACTAGCACAAGTGTGCATAAATAAACCAATATGACGGCCGGCGTGGTCGAGGGTTAAGGCTCTTGGCTCGCAAGAAGGTTGCATATTGATGGTCTATCGAAGGTCGCAATAGGTCTCGTATCGAATCCCGGCGTGGGCAAATAAATTTTATTTCATTAAATGGAGTTATTTCACAATTAATTAATTTAAAAATAAAATATAATATATTTGCGGCACGTTCCAGAGTGGTATCGCCCTGGTGTAAGACCACCATTGAAACGTTGCTTGAAATGGCTTTAACCGTGTTTGGTGACCAAATCTGAATAGCCAGGTACCTCCCCACCTACCATCTTCCCCATCTCATTCCCATCACTACCTTCGGCTTCACAACATAGGGGCCGTTCAAGTATTACGTAACGCACTTGGGGGGGGGGAGGGGGGGTCTTGTGAAACGTTACGGTGCGTTACTGGGGGAAGGGGGGGGGGGGGGGGGTTCGAGCAACGCGTTACGTAACATGTTTTTCTTTATTTAAATAACAAATCTAGGGAATTAAAATCTTCCAACTTTGCAACCCTTTTCGTTTATGTTGTACGGGGAATTAATTCCTCGACTGTATTGTGCGTCATTTTTATTTTATTTTCATTGTCAGTAGTCATTAGTGTTCTAACCGCGAAATAAGCATAAACACAAATTTCTGTAGTCAGTGTTGTTAAAGTGAGTTTGAAGTTACTGTAATGTCCCGAAAAGCCGGAGATTTACATCATCAGCTGTTATTGACAGGTTCTCATGCTGACTTGCCAGTGCAGCGCAACCAAAAAAAATGACAATGAAATTTGGAAAAAAAGCAAAAGAAAAAAATAATGAAAAATTTATGGAACATAACATATTATGAATAATGTTATACGAGAGTTTTTGGTTAGAACAATGCTTTTTAGTTATTACACACAGGTTAGTTTACTTCTTACATATAATAATATTACATATAGATATTTTTCGTAGTACATGCCTAGTCGCACTCAGAACATGAAAAAGGTTTTTCTCCACTATGAATCGCGTTGTGCATTTTTAAATCTCCTTTCGAGAACTTGAATAACTGCATTCGGGACAAGAAGATGGTTTTGTCTGCTGTTGGTAAACATGTGATTTTAGGTGCCTCTTTTTAGAACATGAATAGTCGCAGTAGAAACATGTAAGAGGTTTTATATCACTGTAAGTCAGCAAATGATTTCTAAGAAGTTCCTTTGTACAACATCAATAATTGCAGTCGGGACATGAAAAAGGTTTTTTTTCATAAGAAGCAATTACTTTGTGGTTAGACATTACATTATAAAAAATAAAACAAATACTTTGTATTTAACCACGAATTTATTATTTTATATATTGACCGGTTTTGCTTCGACCAAGCTTCCTCAATATAACAGTTATTATTATATCCTGAGGAAGCTTGGTCGAAGCGAAACCGGTCGATATATAAAATAATAAATTCGGGGTTATACAAAGAGTTTGTTTTATTTTTTTATAAAAAGGTTTTTCATCAGTGTGAGTTAGCATGTGTCGTTTAAGTTATTTTTTTTCGAAAAGAAGAATAGTTGCAGTCAGGACATAAAATGGATTTTTCTCCACTGTGGGTAGACATGTGATTTTTAGATTTCTCTTCGTAGTACTTGAATAGTTGCAGTCGGAACATGAAAAAGGTTTTTCTCCGCTATGAGTCGAGTCAGCAAGTGACTTCTTTTAAATATCCCTTTTCAGAACACGAATAGTTGCAGTCAGGACATGAAAAAGGTTTTTCTCTTCTGTGAATCATACGATGGATTTTAAATTGTCCTTTTGAGAACTTGCATAACTTCATTCCGGACAGGAAAATGGTTTTTGTCTGTTGTGCGTAAACATGTGATTTTTTGGCGCCTCTTTGTAGAACATGAATAGTCACAGTGGAAACATGTAAAAGGTTTTATGTCACTTGGAGTAAGCAAATGATTTCTAAGAAGTTCCTTTGTACAACATGAATAATTGCAGTCGGGACATAAAAAAGGTTTTTGACCTGTGTGGGTAAGCATGTAAATTTTTGGATACCGTTGTGTAGCACAGGAATAGTCGCAGTCGGGAGAAGAAAAGGGTTTTTCGTCACTGTGAGTTAGCAAGTACCGTTTTAGTTACTTTTTTCAAGAAGAGGAATAGTTGCAGTCAGGACTTGAAACTCTTTCGCCGCTGTGGGTAAACATGTGATTTTTAGATTTATCTTCGTAGTACATGAATAGTTGCAGTCGGAACACGAAAAAGGTTTTTCTCCACTATGAGTCAGCAAGTGACTTCTTAGATATCCATTTGAGGTCACGAATAGTTGCAGTCAGGACATGAAAAAGGTTTTTTACTTCTGTGAATCATACTGTGGATTTTTTAATCTTCCCCTTTGAGAACTTGTATAACTGCATTCAGAACATGAAAAAGGTTTTATTACACTATGAGTCGGCTTGCGAATCATAGTAAAGTGTTGCTCCAGAGGGAAACAATAGGATAATTACTTTCTTGGAGCCTCCTCAATGCAGCTAATGTAAAAAAAGTACGTATTGTAAAACCATGTAGGTATATCATAGGTCAGTGTTAAATTGTGGAAATCCGGAAGGAATACAAGGCCGATAAAAATTATAATTATTTCCAATTTTTTTATAAATAACAATTTGAATAAATAAAATGAACAATATACGCAATACGCATGTACCGCGAGTTTTATTTATTTGTTTCCGCAAACGCAATTATCAAGAAAAAGGGTATTTAAGTGACATTTAAGTACGTTGCGTAACTTAATTGTGACGTTCAGGTAAAAATTGTCACTTAAGTGTTACGTAACGTTAAGGGGGGGAGGGGGAGTAAAGGAAAATGTTATGGCGCGTTACAGGGGGGGTGGGGGAGGGGGGGTCCGAAATCTTCAAAAATTGCGTTACGTAATACTTGAAAGCCCCCATATCCCAATTGGGATGCCATAGTCTCACTGTATCCAGACAGGAGCAGTTTGGATTCTTGTGCGGTATTCAGGTTAAAAAAATCCCCCCCCCCCATCTGATTTTAAACATCAAATAGATAAATAAACCAAACCACACACGCCACTGGTAGCCAGCATAAATAAACCAAGCTTCTAATGTAGACAGCATACACATACATAGTATTTATAAACACCTACCTGATGGCTTTGTTCGACTTTTCATCCCTTCATAGGTACGCCGCAAACATCAGATTTTTCCATCTGATTGTCTGATCAGACAAAATTCGATTGGACGGCCGGCGCGGAAAGGCGTGACCTATTTTCAGCCGTCCAATCTGGTCCGACAATGGGCGTGGCCCCGGTATTATAACCAATCGGGTTTCAAATCGATTTTTGTCTGATCAGAGAATTGGATGGAAAAATCTGATTTGTGCGCTGTCAATTATATAGAAAAGTTGTAAAATTCGCACGATGATGTGAGCACGCAAATTTTGAACATTCAGTAATATGTATTAATATTCAGTAATATTTCGTCACTTCATTTGGATAGGGTTCTAACTGACATTTTTTTCAAAAATGACCTTTGAATGCCAAAGCATTTTTTTGCTTATTTCTATAACCAAAATAATTTTCAGAACCATCTGTGTTGTATTTTCGTAGATATAAGTATGACAAAGTTCTAACTTAAAGCTTTTTCAATAATAATTCATTTCACAAGGTTCTAACATCACTTACACTCTCTATTTTGTTTGTATCTGACAGTTGATCTTAAATACGAGGCACATTATGGTCCGTCATTTCATTTGGATAGGGTTCTAACTACGTCTTACCATTTTCTAAGGTTTCTAAGTTTCCAAAGACGAATTTTCGAAATCTATGTAAGAATTTTAATTTATGTATTTTAGTTTATTGTATTTTAATGGAAAATATTTTTATAGGGCTTGGCCCTAGCTAGGAATAGCATTAGGGTAATGTAATTAGAACCTTGTGCAATGAGTTATTATGCTCTAGCTGGTTGCACAGGGTTCTATTTGTATGTTTAGGTATGTTCTAATAGGGAAAGTTTTCGTCCTCTTTCAATACTTTCATTTAAAACATTTTCAATAAAAATACTTTACACAAGGTTCAACATCAAAATCGGAAATTTGTAAACAGATTATGAGAAATCATCTTTGCAAACTTTGACACCTCATATCTCAGAACAAGGTGAAGCGAAGTTAGAACCCTATCCAAATGAAGTGACGATTTTACAATCTGACAAAATTTACAGTTTAAATAATCATCTTCGATCACTGTGGAGATTCTGTCACAGTACAGAAAACTGTCTTTATTTTGCCCGTCCGCCCCTTGTGCCCCTCCCAGAAAAAAAATTCTGGATCCGCCCGTGCCAAAGAGTCATATCAATCTGAAACCGACGATTATGATGCAGGCAAAAATTATTAGTCTGACGAAGACGACTTAATTTAGAATTAGTATTAATTAGTATCTTAATTTTGAATAATTTTTGCTGATTGTACCTACAAATGGTATGTTGGTTACTAATTATTATTTTTGTAATAATAAAGGAAACTAATAATTTCTAAACTTATTTTCTTTCATTAAACTTTATTTTAGTGAAAAATTTAGCGGGTGTGAGTGTAGTACTATATTTTTCAGTGGTTTTCTGGTGGATTTAAAGGGTGAATCTGGTGGAAAGCTGGTATAACTGTTGGCAACACTGCCCACCGATAATCTACTTTCAGAAAAAGAAAGATGACACATGACAGATGACATAATAATCATAAACAATGCTAATTCTACATTGGAGAGCATAGACAACTATCGTGTAATTTATTGGTAAAGCGCCCTCCACACGACAATGCATGTAGTGACTGCGGCAGTGACTGCAGAGAGCGTGGCGTTGAGCAAACTAGCGCTGTCTCGTTTGTTAAAGGGCCGCTAGAACGAGAGAGCGCTAGTTCGCTCAACTCCACCCTCTTTGCAGTCACTGCCGCTGTCACTACATGCAGTGTCGTGTGTAGGGCGCTTTACTAATAAATCACACGATAGTTGTCTATGCTTTCCAATGTAGAATTAGCATTGTTTATGATTATTATGTCATCTGTCATGTGTCATCCAGCAATGTCAAAATACGATCATATCATAACAATATGAAGTTCTCATATTATCGTGGTCGCAGAATTCAAGCGCAATAATGTAGTTTAATTTAAAAGCTCGGCATGACGAGTCATTCGTAAAGGCGGGTACAGAGTTTACAATGGCTCGTAAATGTGACGTAACTTAGAAAGAATTCCTTCCCTAATGTATAAATGTGGAGGTCACTTTTTGTAATATATTTTGCGATCCGTTCTAATATCAAAAATGGCATATAGGTGTATTTTTACAAAATTTCTACCATCACCAACCCGTGCCATAGTAAATTTGAGGCCAAAAACTACATTTAGGAAAAATGTGCGCAGTTTATTTGGAAAATACCTTATATTTACAAATACCATTAGTTCTGGAATATTAATGGGTGTTGGTGATCTTATTCAGCAAGAAATAGAATTTAGGCAGAAAATTTTGCCCCAACGCTATGAATGGGATCGAGTTGGTGCGAATAAATGCTAATTCTTCAGGATGAATCAATTAATATTTCCATTGGTGTTAAAATATATAATATTCATTAATTATTTATATTTCGTTTTCAGGTCGCATGTGTATAATTGGTATAATCCAAGGAGCACCACAACACTGGTTTTATTCACATTTAGACAAATTGTTTCCGGGAACTGCTATCAAAACAATTGCTAAAAAGATTGTCGTCGACCAATTGTTGGCTTCCACCTTTTGTATCGTCCTTTTCTTCACCGGCATGGGATTAATGGAGGGAAAGAGTTTAGATGGCTGCGTCCTAGAATTACGCCAAAAGTTTCTCACCGTTTATATTGTGAGTAGAAGTTCTAATCATTAAACCAAATAAAAAAAATTTACAGCATTTAAGTAATCTGAAATCTTAGATTTGTGATTACTTTAGACTATTTTTACCACCATACTAAAATAGAGAACTTATGGACAAAGGATTGAATCTGAAAGTCGTCAGAAACGATCACTACAATTTAAGACCACTGCCTTTTTTATTTTTGTGTTTAATCAACACCCGGTTGATCTGGGTCTAGGTCATTCCTGAGGATCTTGTGGAAGATTTAAAATAACAATACCGATAAATGGGATAATATAATAGATTTGCTAAGAATGTTGTGGTATAAAAGAACATCCATCTGATAATATTTTAAAGTGGGCTGTAGGAATTTAAATTGCAGAATGGCAATTTTTTGTGAGTACTGACACAAGAAGGTCATATTAAAATTATTTGAACATATCCTTTAGCGTATTCTCTATGAGAAAACCCCTTGCCTACAGTATTTAAAGGTTTGAATGTATCTCTCGTAGAGAAAATCCCCAGCATATGGTTTTTTAGTGTTTTTTTAAATTATTTTTTGTATATATTACATATTCAAATCCTGTTTTCAGACTGATTGGTGTGTTTGGCCTCCATCGCAGTTCATCAATTTTTATTTTATCTCTGGGAAATACCGGGTTATCTATATCAATGGAGTGACCATGCTCTACAATATATTCCTCTCTTATATTAAGCACTTCGATGCTCCTCACGAAAAGCAAAAAAATTGAACCAGTCCTATAGATTGGTTCGCGCCTCGTCTTTATCTGGTTTGTATGTGATTTATAATAATGATTCTCTTGAAAATTGTTAATCAGTATTATCTCAATTTGATTATCATTCATAGTATCTCAAGATAATTCAAGATTCTTTTTTCCAATAAAATAAAATATATTTTCATTGTTATTATCTTTATTAGTGTTATTTTATTTAAGGTTTCAAATGTAGTATTATTTAATAGATTTGTTATACTGATTAACGATCTTGTAAAAATATAATAATGTTAAAGAAGAAATATTTTTGAATGTAGCTATCACTTTGTGGTTATCCATTATAGAAAAATGAAACAATACAACTTTGTATAAACCACTTATATAATGCGTAAATCCTACCGGTTTCGGAACAAACGTTCCTTCTTCAGGGAAAGCTTATACTAATTTGACAGTTTCGAACAATGTTTTATTATGGTAGGGGTGGAGCCGTTGCTAGTTATTAATGTAGATTGGGCGGTTAGGTATTAATGTAGAGTGGGTGGGTAGGGGAACAAATCCATGGTTGGGCTATAAGATAATATTTTTTGTTTATTGAATGAAGAATATTTATCCCTGTATTTTTTTCAAAACTATGGTTATTTTCAATGATATATATATATCATAGGGATAAATATTCTTCATATTAATCACAAAGGAAAACGTTTGGATAACTTAGAAGCCTTGGAAATTAAAAAATCGCTTAAAAATAATGAATCTATTATCAATAAACAAAAAATATTATCTTATAGCCCAATCATGGATTTGTTCCCCTACCCACCCACTCTACATTAATACCTACCCAGATTTTAAAATATTGTCGGGTTATTCGTAACCCAGGAATGTTTGTCTTTCTATAAAAAAAAAGAATAATGTTAATTATGTACATACCTATGTCAATATTAAATAATTTATTTGTTTTGACAGTGTGTGAATAAGGGATGTAGAAAAAAATGCAAATGTCAATCAACCACAATCATTATAATAATATACCTATTGTAGTTTATGTACTCGTTACATATAATAAAGGAATCAGCATAAGCTGATTGCTGTAAGACCCTGCGCAGCAAAGTAAAGTTCTTTAGAGGAAGGTAACGGTTTGCAGCGCAGTCCTCTTTGGAACTTTTTTGCACAAGGTCTTACAGCACTCGGTTTATGTTGAATCCTCACCGGCCAATGAGGGAGCCGCCTAATACTTTTTATATTTAAATACCAGGTACATATTTTTTTTTTTACCTCATTTGACAATGGATGCTGTTTTCCTGAATTAAGTTATTTATTTAAATTTCTAGTAAATATATTATGTGGTGTAGTGAAATTTTATGATAAATTTTTAATTATTTATTGTACATGAAAACCAAAACAAAACATTTTCCGTTCATGGATGTGATTTAAGGTTTAATAGTATAATATCTTATCTGATCTATTTAACATACAAAGTATACATTCAAATTGAAATGTCATGATAACTGTTTGTACAAATTATTTCCGTTTATATACTGTCCATACAGAATTATTATCACTATCAAAATTATGTAAATTGAATTGTCTTTTCTGATTGAAAATTTTAAAGCTGAGTTATTAGTTCTTTATTTCGGTAAATATGCAGTTAGTCCACCTCACGGATAATACGGAACGTTCGTGTTGTCGAAGTTTGATGCACGGATAACACGGAATGTTCCTTTTTTAACTAATAGACAATCAAATATGACATTTGTCGGAAGTACCAATCTTATAAAATAAATTCTCTAAAATAAACTCGCTCTTCATCATACTTTTAAAAAACATCCCAGGTTTTGAATGGTTTGTTTGGCTACGCAGGGTTTGTCTAGCGGGTTTGTGTAATTATTTTAATACATTTCTTTCCATGTTCTACTGTTATAAATACAGGTACAAACTTGTCAATGATGCATTCACTTTGTTTTATGCAAAAATATATTTCTATGATTGGCAGCATTGATGAAATGTTAAAATAAAAACAATGAATAAACATGGCGTTACCGCGAGAGTGAATTAATTTTAACAAAATTAAAATGTTAAATGCATATTTTTTGCATGTTTTTTGGTCTCCCCGACATAAATACTCACTTTTCGTAATAATAAAGCTAATTATAACTGTTTGGATAAAAAGTTTTCCGTATTAACGAGTAAGCGGTTTAATGCATAAATAATTTTATTTCTTTCCTTCTTATTTTTTAGTATGTTATTATGCACACACAGAATTGATCATTTGGTGTAGAACTGTAGGAAATTATTTATTTAGGTACCTATTAATAATAACATAAAAAATATGAAATTGAACCATTTAAAGTACCGAGGAAATATAAGAGATGGTAAAATTCCTTTTAAAATATTTATTAGAGCTTGTTTGTTCTAAGAGAATTTATTCTATCAGTAAAAAGTGTAAAACAATTATTTTTCTTGATTTCAATAATGAATAGGATTTTAATAACTCAGATACGCCTCATACGTCATAAGTGGTGTCCTGACAGTTGATCCCCCGACAATTGATCCCAAATTGATGTTTGTGAATTATTTACCAATTTCAAACGTAAAAGATATTCAGTTCGACTTCAAAAATACACTAAAAAGTTGATATGAATATCAAACATTGACGTATTATGATGTGGAAGATATCAAAGGAATTTATACACAGTGTTGATTTTTTTGCGCTGGTACTTACAGTAAATAGAGAAGCAGCTTTTCCTTGATGCATTTGAATGAAAATATGTTTTATTCTTTTGTTATTCGGCGGCACATCATCTCTGCACATCCCTACGGGTTCACTTGGTTATATTTTGTGTAATTAGGTATAACGTTTTTTCCCTAAAGCAATAGGCCACTTGCATCACATTTTTTTAAATTTTTTTCCGGTTTAGGCAAATCTTCTAAGACATTCTGTATTTTTTATTTTTTTTATCGTATTTTTGAAACCCTGGCGATTTTTTGAAAATTTCAGTCCGAATAATCAGACCATATTTTATAAACCGGAAAGACGGGACATAATTTTATAGGTGCGAAAAAACGATAATTACATAGCCGAAAATCATTTTAAAAAAAAAGTACGTTTTCCACACGAATGATACAGGGGAATAACGAGGCATACTAAAAATATTAAATCTCGTAAATATTTTTTTCCTTGATCCATCTTTTTGATCATAAATCATTATAATGTTCAACATCTATATTACCAAATCAAATGTAATATACTTATACTTGTAAATTATAATAATAATAAGAATATTATAAAATTTTATTTTGTTAAATCCGCACCATTATCATTATATCTCTAAAACACGTAAGAATAACGTCAAATGTACGGGGTTCTCTTCATTACATCTGTCAAAAAATCAAACCAAATGATACGTTCGCAGAGAACAAACAAATTCAAAAATTCGCCTGAAATCAAAGTGATGCCATATAAAAAACATAAATCAGTGTGGAATTTTATAAAATTAATAGGAACATTTTCGGATACGGGACATTTTCATGTAGTGACGTCACGAGCCCAAATAATGGATTTATTTATTTAAAAATAAAAAATGTACATTTCTAAAAAATCTTAGTAAAAAAATCTATCCACATGATTTTTTCCAAGTCGTTATGAAGTCCATGCAAGTGGCCAATTAGGTATAACGTTTTTTCCCTAAAGCGATTGCACATTGTATACAAGTACGCCGGGGGACCAATTGTCGGCGGATCAACTGTCATGTAACCGTCATAAGTATGTCTAGTAATGTTTCATTGTCGTGTAACAAGCTTATAGGTCCGAATGGTTAATTGAACTTTATCGCTGTTTAACTATTTATTTTAAATAATTAAAATTGCTGATCTCAATAGATAATTATGTATTTGTAAACAAGCAATTTTATTACTCTTATATGAAATTTGCATAAAGGCCTTTAATATAAAGCCTGAAGAATTAAAGATTTAGCACTTCTATACATTGCACAAATAAGGACGGGTAAATTAAAATAGACAAGCATTGTTTTGCTTTGTTATAAACAATTATTAGTTGTAAGATATAAATAATATTTAATATTACGGTAAGGTTTGCAAGTCAATGTAAATTATTTAAATAATGTAATTTTGTTAACATATTATATTGAGCAAACGCTTAAAAGAATTCATAATCTGCTCTTTCGTACATGGAGCTAATTTAATTATTTTAGGAAAAACATTTTTTTAAAGTTATGTTTTAAAATATTAACATGAATTATTTGTTTTGTGTCCTCACATACGCAATAATAATCTGAAAAAATAGTTATACCAATACAATATTGGATTGAATCACCGATACAATTTTGGGTTATTGTGCCTTTCTTGAAAGAATTGAGCTTGTGTCTGAAAAAAAAACTATTTATTCATATTCTTATTGCGTATGTACTGGCGCAATCGAATAATTCATCTTAAATTTGAAAGCATAAAGTACAAAAATGTTTTTTTTTCTAAAATAATTAAATTAGTTCCACCTATGAATTATTTTAAGTATACTATTAATGTATTTAATTACAAAAATATTCTTGCCGTTTTTATTGGGATTTTTTACTATGGAAGTCTCTTTCAATTAAGTCGGGTCACACCAAAAATGAGATCGATCCAATTTAATTATGTATGTACTAATTTTAAAAAGGTGTTATAAAAAGTATAAGATACTAAAAAAATGTAAGTATTTTATTAGAATAGCTCTTGCTTAAAAGGAAATGTGACCTCATTGCAAGGAACCTTGTGTTTTACTTTAGAAATAAATTATTCACAACTTAACTATTACCTTAAATCAGTTTGTCCCACCAATCTTTTCAAGTTGCTTCAAAAGGCTGTATTTTATTTATTTATTTTATCAGCAAATAAAACCTATTTTCGTTGCTGATGATGGCAGTTTATTCTCAGAAATTATTATTATTATTAGTTAATACTTTGTGATCGAACGTGTATTATTTATTTCAACAGTTATTTGTTGTTGTTTTCATTAAATTGTTAAATCTTTGTTCTTGTGCTTTCATTTATATATTCTCTGTCTTCAAGGAATCCAGTATTCTTTATATTTAAAAAATATAAATAAACGACGTCCGAAAACTTGTAGTAAATTTGAAAAAAAAATCGATAGCTAGGGGGTTAATTGCTTAAGTGGAACGTTCGCGCGGTCGTTTCAGCCCTTTTCATATGAATCTTAATTTTTAAATCTTATTAGATCCAAATACCCTACCAAACTGAAATATATTTTTGTAATCAAAAGGTACATCAGATATCTAGTATGATGTGAGCTATTTTATTTATTTTGCTTTAAATTATAAGACAAAGGCCAAGCCTTATGTTTCATGATTTTAGAGGCAACTTGGTCAATTATTTGTGAGTAAATAAAAAACATTTAAAATAATAATTTTACTATATTTATTTTTAAAATATCATGAAGTATAAAAAAAAAAATAAAACCTTGTTAGAAATGCATTTTTTTGGGTAGTAATTTTAATATACATATAAACAGCAAATTTTTGTACCTACGAAAGTAGGTAATTTGTACTTTAAAATTACACCCATAAAAATAATTTCTTTTATAAATTTTTGTTTTTTATTGTATATTTAAACATTTTTTTTATAAATGCAGGGTGTCCGGGGGTAAAGTGCATTAACTTCGGGAGGTAATTCTACATGATGGTAGGAGTAAAAAAGATTAACAACTTTTTCATACAAAAAGACGTACCTACTAAAAATCCTTAGTGTGAGGTACAATCTTACTTGCTGAGAGCCTGCCTGGCGCCTGACTCGATTGTGTTTGGCCCGTATCGTAACAGCGGAAAGTAATAAATCTGGCCGCACACGCCGGAATAATTTTATCTTTTTACCTCAAAACTACCCCTAAAAGTTGGAATTTCGAAAAAAGTTATTTATTTTTTTTACTTGTACTATCATGTAGAATCACCTCCCGAAGTTAATGCACTTTACCCCCGGACACCATGTATAGTAAAATTATATTTTATATGTTTTTCATTTACTCACAAATAATCTTCAAGTTGACGCTAAAATCTTTAATGGCCTGTCATATAATTTAAAGCAAAAATAAATAAAGTAGCTCACATCCGTACTAGATATTTGATATACCTTTTGATTGCAAAAATAATTTATCAGTTATGTTGGGTATTTTGATCTCAAATCCAAAATTAAGATTTTTTATGAAATGGCCGAAGCGGGCTATTTCATAAAAATGATTTAGTTTGCGAAAAAAAAAGTGGAAATTAAATAAATTCAAATGTTTGAATCGAAATAAGTTTTTTGGATCTCTATGTGGGTAGGTATGTACATAGATTTACTAAGGCTAATATATTTTTTTAGTGCAGCAGATATCCAATTCTGACTTTAAATCCAGCTCCAAGGGAAGAAGAACTAGGTACTTGTTTGGGTTAGATTTTTTTTATTTGACGGCATATGAAAAAAATACATTTTCTACTTATGTTTATAATTATTATTTATTAGAATATTTATTTAGTAAATTAGAATTATCCCAATTAGAATTATTATTTATTATCTTAAAAACATGCATATCAGTTTATTAGGTACCTACTTATCGCTAAATTCTTGCAACAAAGTTACAATTTGTTGCATTAGATACCTATTTGTGGTATCTTGATAAAGTCGGATTGTAAACATGTAATACAAGGATGTATTATATGCAGTTCAAGAATCAATAATTCAAATTTATAACTAGCTGGTACCCGGCATTCGTTGCTATGCCATTTAATAAAGAAATTGTTTCTCCCTGCGCATCCTTTCCCATTCGTCCCATTCACCTTCCTCCTCTCCTTCCTCCCCCTCGTCCTCTTCCCCTCCCGAGTTCCCCTCGCCCTTCCCGTATTTTTAATATTACGTCTGTCCGATCACATACGATCTAATGCCATTTTGAACATTTTGCAGTTCTTGGACAATGGTTCGTTTCATTGTCGGATTATGACGACCTCCGTAGTCCAGTGGGTAAGACTCTTGACTCACAATCCGGAGGTCGGGGGTTCGAACCCGGCATGCGCAAATAAATTTTATTTGATTAATTTGTGTTATTTCACAATTAATTCATTTAAAATAATATATAGTATATTTGCAGCATGTTCCAGAGTGGAAGATACTATCAGTATCGCCCTGGTGTAAGACCACCATTCAGAATTGAAACGTTGCTTGAAAATGGCTTTAGCCGTGTTTGGTGACAAGATCTGAATAGCCAGGTACTTCCCAACCTTCCTCTTCCTCACCTCCTTCCCCTCCCCACTACCCTCAGCCTCACAACATACCCCAATTGGGGATGCCACAATCTCACTGGCTCCAGACGGGAGCAGTTGAGATTCTTGTGCGGTATTCACTGTAAAAAAAAAAAAAAAAAAAAATGAGCACAACGCCTTCCAACTTCCGCATCTTGATTGCCCATAAAACGCTAGCTTTTTCCTGCGGCTTCGCTCGCATGGTATTATGGTGATTCCCACTCCGCCTCCTCCACCTTCCCTCTCCTCACTCCACTCCCCCCAACCCCCCCCCCTTCCACCATCCCCCTCCCTCCCACCTCCCCCCAACACAACTCCTTCCCCCTCCACCTTCCCCCTACCCTCCTCCCCCCCTCCCCTCTTCCTTCCCCCCCTCTCCCACCTCTTGCATTCCACACATTCATTCCTGGTGCATTCAGTTTTCAAACTGCTTGCGTGCCACCTATTACATTTTTTATACAAATTTCATAATGCCAGAGCTCAACAGTAGTTTTATACAAAATAACGAACAAAAAAAATAATTATCCAATTTGGTGCAGTCGTTCCGAAGTTATGCGCATACATACATTTGGGCGATTCATTTTTAGAGATAGATATTAACTACGACGCTAACGAAGCATTCTTTTTAGGGTGAATTGCCTAATTCAAAAAAAAAAACATCGTTTCCAAGGCAACAATTTGTTTGCTTTTTTTCTGACGTTTGCAATTTTGTTATTCTGAACAAACAAAATATTAAAATTTAAATTCGCGATAATCCGAGTAATGTGGATATATGTTGTCGATTCAAAACCCTTAATTTAATATGTGCTTCAATTCGAGTGAACTCGAGTCTACCGTACCGAAGGGACGAACGTCAAATGATTGACAGGAAAGTAGGTAGAACAGTTTGTATGGGAAAATTAAATTGTTGTTTTCACTATCTTCCCCGCAATTTTTCCATATTTTCTCACCGTTTAAACCTTCCCTGGACTACGACAAACATTTCAAAACCAAAATCAGCTAAATCGGCCCATCCGCTCTCGAGTTTTAGCGAGACAAACGAACAGCAATAGATTTTTATATAGATAGATAACAGTAGCAAATAGTAGGTTAAAATGTAAGGATAAAATAATGTATTTCCAGCACATCAGAATACTACTTTCAGTGCCGGATCCATGAAATCTGGCACCCTGTGTAAGTATCGGTGGCGCCCCCCCTAACATTTTTTTTATTATTCAGATTAAAAACTCTTATCATCTGAAAAAGAGTCCACCTATGTTTTGGTGCCGAATAGATTTAAAAAAAATCTACATTAATGTGTATTTTTCAATCTTAGCACTCTAGCTCACTGAAAACTCAACCGCCGAATAGATTTAAAAAAAATCTACCTTGGTGTGTGTACTAGACATTTGTACATAAACTAAATATAATAGGGAGCTGGCCACAATGACACGCCAATGGAGTTTGGTACGCCAGTGGATTTTGGAACGCCACTGGTCTTTTAAATGAATTTACTACTTTGAAAAAAAATGCTTCTAGGTATAATGGCAAAACTGATTTGAGTACTGGATTAAAATAAATATTTTTCACTTTGGAGACTGTGGGAGACTGGGGTTTTTAGGATTTTAGGTTACTGGGATACTGGGAGAGGTAAACTGAATCTAAGACTGATTAAAACACTTGAAAAGAGGTTTGAACTTGGAGACTGTTGGTATCTTGAGTATTGTTTCTTCTTGGCTGATAGTTTTGAACAGACTTCCTACCGGTTTGACTTCTATTTTTATAGGGCAAACTCAGGTCGGACTTTTGGGGGACAGAACCTCCTTAATTTTTCTAAGATACTTGTTTTAGGTAATTTCCCTGGTCGCTACGATTGGAAGTCAGCTGTGTTAAAATTATGTGTGATAGTTTTTGCCAAGATTTTACCAACTCAGGATACCAAAGCCTCACATCATTTTTATTGTGTTTACAAGAAAAGGTACAAGTATACATATCTGTACCTCAGAAGACAAAGGTCGGTTGTCCAATTTTTGAAATTGTTCAGGAGAGAGAAAATAGTAAAATAATTCGTCTGTATTGGCTAATTCTTGATGGTTAAATTTATGTAATTTTTTTCCCGTATTATTTCATTTTTCTTAAGGCACATGAAATATAATGTTTATATAAAAAAAATTATATTGTGGTTTTTAACGTTTTTAGCGGACATCCGACCTTAGAGCATTAGAAAATAAAAATACTTAAAAATAAGTTTTGGACATCCAACTTCTTATTTCAGAATTGGGACTTGTTAAATAATTAATAAAACAAAAATAACAATAAGAAATTGTTTGTTATTATTTTGCACTTAGTAAAGGGCGTGAACATTTTTTTTTTTAAATTTAACATCAAAAAAAGTTAATTGGAGAATGAAAAAAAAACATAAAGATGCTTGGAGAATTTCGACATAAGCATCACTTTATTTTTATAAAATGCCTGCATTGTTGTGACTGTTATTGTTATTATTTGCGGTAGAAATACTTTTGTAAAATGAATGCATCATACTAGGAAACCATTGTAACGCTGTCATGATATTTTTTTGTATTTCTTGATTTTTTGTATTTCTTGGGCATTAGCTATGTAACAATTTCTAGACATTTTGTTTTTTGAAGAGTTTTATTAAATGTACATTTGTTACTTAAATTAAATTTTTCCGCGACCGGTTTCGATACAACCGTATCATCAGTTCATCATTCACGAGCAGAATTAAAACTGATGATACGGTTGTATCGAAACCGGTCGCGGAAAAATTTAATTTAAGTAACAAATGTACATTTAATAAAACTCTTCAAAAAACAAAACTGTCATGATATCTCTGTATTTTGGTACAGCAATAGATTTAGGTGATCTTCGAATTGGAGTAACATTGGTGACCATTACTAAAGATTTTCTCGTGTTACTCCGCAAATCAACGTATTTGATTTCCCCATTAAAATCTGTCTTGAAAAACATAATGCCGGGATGGGTTTTTCTGAATTGCAACCAAACACAAGATGATTTACTGAAGTTTTCTCCGTCGGTTGTCTTTTTTCTATTGACAAGGCAACCTTTGTCCGCAAGTAAGGAGGAAATTTTTTTAAAGTCTTCTATCTCCAAGTCGAACGCTACAAATGGCTTTCTTGGGTTACGGTTTCCCACAAATTGAACAGATTTTTTTCTGAAACATTTTAGTTGTTTCTTTTTTCTATAATAGAGTGTGCAGCATCTACTTCCTTGTGTGTGTGCCTACGTAGAAAATTATAATTATTGATTTCTGTATTATCAAAATGGACTATAATAGCTCAAGAGTAGAATGCAAGCATGGACGAATTTCGGTTTTGCCCCGGGCAGTTATCCGACCAGAGTTCCTTGATGTTTTCCAAAGAAGTGCTTGAAGCCCACTTCAGTAAACAAGAGGCTAATTCATTTGCTCCTTGGCCTGATTTTGTATCATCAAAAATAGTGTAATTAAAGGACCAGAGTTTCCTCAAATATAAATTATTAAGTAAAGGAGTTGGTAGACATTTTTGAAGCTAATTTTGCAAAAGCACATTTTGGAGCTAATATCGCAGTTGAGCTTCTTTTTGATGATTGTCCTTTTTTGTTTTTATTTCTTCTTTTTCTGCCTCTTTTTTGGCAATAACCAAGGCTATACGATACGAATCACACATACTGCACATGTCGTTGCTTAGTTCTTTGAAGGAATAGTTAAAATCTTCCATAAACGTTCTACAATAAATGTAATGAGATGCGACTTGACTTTCACAAATAACATTTTTTCCTACACTGCTCTTTGTACAAATTGTACATGATATTTAAATTTTAAAAACTTCCCTAGTGTGACTTTTTTGTACGTTCTCTACTGTAATGATTTTCTTCGACAGGAAACATTTTAATGGGATTTTTAATATCATTTTTTCCTCGTCGATCGGGTAATATAGATACCACAGATTCAAATTTTTTCTCCAATGGATAGTGTGTTAATGAAAAATACTTTACATACAGTTATTACGTGCACTTCTAATGAATAGCATTTTATATTTTGACGGCGTTGGATCTGAGCATTATTCCTAGGTCTGGATCATGCAGTAGGTTTTTCTTTCACAATTGAAGCAATATATTGTGCCTTCTGTGTCGCAAGATTTATTAGGGTCCCAAAAGCAAGCAAATATTAATGCTCTCTCAACATCATTAATTTTTTCACTTAATTCGGCAACGACACGACTCTTTCATCACCCTAGAATCTTTTACTCTCCCACCCTTTATTACATACTGCTTTCCAGATGTCCGTTTTCTTTTCCGAATTTCATTTTTCCGTTGTTCTGGTTTCCTGACACGCTTTTTGCCCTTTACCCGGTGATCTAAAACCTCTTCACGTAGATCCGAAACCTCTACACGGCGAACCGATACATCTTTAAGACGATGCAAAACCTCTTCTCGGAGATCTAAACACTCTTCATCACAACTTTCAGATCCTATCCTGTCTTCATTACTGTTCAGCAATAAATTCACATGATTATCTTTTCGACCTTCACTGGACAACCGACCTTATGAAACTCCTAAACACTGAATACACCCGAAAGGTAAAAAGTCGTATCTGGACAACAGACATTTTACCTTTGAACATTGTGGGGACACCAGACCTTTTATGTTGACCTAACTTAGTTTTAAGTTGTCGTAGGACAACCGTCTTTATACCTCTGTGTAGCTACTGAAAAAACTAAAAAGGTCTCATACATAACTCATTTTCACAAAAAACTGGACAACCGACCTTTGACTTCTGAGGTACAGATATGTGATATAAGGTACAATTTTAAACAGTAAATATTTTTCTTAAAGTGCAACAATCACTGAAAGACGTCAGTTTTTGGGTTGTTTTTGTAGCATATACTCATTTTTAGGTGATGATGTTTATTTCTTGATCCAAATTATTCCCAATTTCTCGAAATTGAGCTCCAAATTTTTCGGAAAATGAATTCGCTGTCGTAAATATTTACGATTCAGATTTTTCCTTTGTTCAGAATTGACCAATAGTGGCTCGGCTGGTCGCATGGTGGGGGTGACGTCAGCCATTTCCTTGGCGTTGATCATTGCTGTCTGGAGTCCCTTGTGGAAGCATTAGGCGGTTATTCAGATGTGTTTTCCAGTCCAATGAGGCTGCTGCATGTATTCATTATCAATTACATTTATGTTTTTAATTAATTAGTTAGTTAAAGGACATAATAGCGTTGTAGACAAATCATTTAGAAGGGGCACCACATGCACATTATTTCGTTAGCCAATAGCAGCTCTCAGATTGTCGTGCTGGCGGCATGGTGCTCTGTGGGAGCGTAAATTCCATTCTTGAATTTCCAGGGTTGTCATACGCTTTCGCGCACTCGTTTGATGCACACGGATTCCTACGATATGTTCGATACAGTGTGTATTTTTCAATCTTAGCACTCTAGCTTACAAAAATAAAACCGCCACTGGTAGATAAATTACCAAAAATGTGCGCAAACAAATAATTGTATAAGACATTTGTATAAAAGGTAATTTAGATTTAGGAGTGCCAGAGGTGGGTTACAAGTATTTAATTGATGTGTTAGTTTTTTTCGTTTAGCTTCTACGAAACGAAACACTGCGGCGCCCCTTTGGAGTTGGCGCCAGATCCGGCACTGGCTACTTTTAGAACTCAGTACTTACATTTTTGCGCGGCAGATATAATTAGAGATCAGAGTTTTTGTGATAAAATAATGAAATAAATAGTTGCATCATCGTTTTTTGATAAAGTCACACTGTAAGGCATGAGCGTAGCCAGGTTTTGGGGCAAAAAATAAAAATCTAGTGTAGGTACTTACCGAAAAATGCAGGCTTCTACAACATACTCATGCTTTAGGCTCTATGAAAACAAATAAAATGAACGGAAGAAGGAAAAACCATCCCATGAAGTGCTGGAAATTTCAGAGTTCATGCATCGGCCAGCCAGGGTGGGGCAAACGTCTCACCTTGCCCCACCGTGCCTACGTCCATGTTGTAAGGGCTGGTAAATCAGTTGTTCTTTATGCTCGAGAAATATTTAGTTCCATCTATCTAGTAGCAGCCCTGGCTAGATAAGCCTAGATCTAGTAGCAGCCCTTGCTAGATATGCCTAGATCTAGTAGCAGCCCTGGCTAGATAAGCTTAGATCTAGTAACAGCCCTGGCTAGATAAGCCTAGATCTAGTAGCAGCCCTGGCTAGATAAGCCTAGAAATAGGAACCTACCGGTTCCATGCCAACTCAACAAAGTGGCATTTCAAAACCCCTTTAAAAAGTCATTAAAAGTTAACCTTTTTTTTAAATATAGCTCGACTTTACCAATTGTAACATATTTAATCATTTTTTTTAAATTTTTCATCACTTTTAATAACTTTTCAAAGGAGGTGTAGAAGTTGCATGATTCATGATCGAGTTGTCCGGTCACCGTAACTACCATTACTAATATTTACTGATACGCTTACCGACCCTAAGTGAACCCAATAATTTAATTTAATCAAACCGCACTTGGAGTGAAATAACACTACACTGTGCTATACAAATGTTATGTTATTATTATTTAGGGTTGCCATCCGTCCGGGTTTCCCCGGATTAGTCCTAGTTTAGAGCGCGTCAAGGGAGCGTCCGTGCGGGGTTTCATTTGATATCCAGGTTTAAAAAAAATTAAAGTCTTAAAATTTAAAGTCATACGTATACATTTGCTCTGAGGAAGGAACGGTCGTTCTGAAACCGGTCGGCTTTAAACAAATATAAAAGTGGTTCAAACAAAGAAACATTGTTTCATTTATCTTTAATTAAAATTAAATTCAATTTCCAAGAATACAGCTGCATTGATTTCTACAAATTCCTTTTAAAAAGGGAAGATATTCTAAAAGCTATCGGAAATAGTGATAAATACAAAAAAATGAAAAGTAAAAAAGGCGAGAGGCTGAGGAAAAAGCTTTAAAAGCTAGATAATCAAATAATTTCTTTTAATTTTTGTAGTTAAAGTTATGATTGTTTTTATTAGGTACGTAAAATAAATTTACAATATGGCTATTGATTAAAGCTTTAAGGTGATATAAATGAGTATAGTTTTAAGTATTTTATGCTTAAAAAAATTAATAATGTAACTTACATTACAGTAAGTCTAAACTTTAAAAAGGTTCAGTTTTGTTGCTTAAAATTTAAGAAGACTGAATTTAGTTCATATTATGTTAAGAGATATTTTGTTGTTTAAATGGCTGCTGATAAAAATTTAAAGATATAATTATTATTGAGTTAAAGAGTTACCTAAAAAATTGTAAGACTGAATACTTAAATGGTCTCGGTACTTTTAAGATTTATGTTTAAAAATTTAATTGAATTTTGTTAGGCTTACTATTTTAATAAGGTTTTGTTTTCATAACAGAGTATATTAATAATTTGTGTTTTATTTTGAGAATAAAAAAAATTCTAACTGATTATTAAAACAATTTGTAACAAACTGTAATAAGATTCTGTTTTGTTTGGTACATTTATAATGATAAAAGATGACTAAATTTATTTAGAAAATAATTATAAAGGGGTTTTATGACATTTTCAACTGTTTTTTATTACACTGACTATGTTTAAAAAAACCTGTTGACATGTCCGGGTTCTGCGCTCTAAAATCCGGGGTTTTCACGCGTCTTGTTCTGGTTGCCAAATTTAACCCGTTTAATCACAGGAGACCAGATTTGCCCCAACGCACATAGGTCTCACATAAGACGCCGTAACTCCCTTACTATCATAGTTAGAAATATGTTCTAATCGGTGTTAGAAAGGAAAAACATCATGCTTTATATTCCAATCTAAAAAATAGCCACCAAAAAAGTAAAATGTACACTTTTATGTACACAAAGTTTTGAATCGCAAATTGAAAAAAGAATTTGAAACTTCGAGAATTTAAAAAAAAAAATTTCATAGAGCGACAAAAAATTGAGGTTACAATATGTGTTTTTTATACATTTGTCTAATAAAATATGCATGTGTTTTTATTTTTTTATTATTATCAGTAACTTTAGTTAGAAAAAACATAAGGTGAGCCATTTTGAAAACTTTTTTATGTTTGTATGCAAAATTTGTATAATTTTAAAAAAATATATATTTTTCGAATTCTATAATTTGAAAGCGTATTTCATCACCTTTCTAAAACAGTTTTTGGTTTTTGAATGTGTTCAGAAATATTCCAAATATTTGCATTTTATTTTAAAGCGAAAATATTTTGACCATCCGAAAAAAAAGCCAAATTTTTGAAGGGTTAAGATATGGCAACCCTATTATTATTGCACACACATTAACTTAGAAAATGATAGAAACTCGATCTTATTTCTCGCCAAAATAAAATTTTACGTACCGACGACGTGGGTGGTTTGGTATATTTATGGTACCGACCAAAAATACGAGGCAAAGTGCTACCTTCTTCTGTGACAATTTTAAAACAAACTATGAGGCTCATACACCTATAAATAGACAAAAACATTTTGGCAACAAATTTGGGAATATCGTGGACAAGTTTAGATTAAGTATTAGTTATAAAACGAAGTCTTTACAATTACTTTACTGAAGTGTATAATTTCACGACTCCATAGTGAATACACTTTTAATTTTTTTTTAAGTTCTCTAAACAATTTCGCTTTCCATACTACAAACCATTAATTTTAATTTGTCTTATTTATCTTTTCTTATCTACTCTTACATCTTATCTATTCTTATCTATTCTTATCTATATCTTATCAATTCTCACATCATTATTTATTGTGTACCTACTCTGTACTTGTCTAACACAATTGTATCACTTATCACTTATTTTGTAAAAGCCCACTAGGGCGTAAATAAATAAATAAATCATTTTTGCGACTACCCAGAGCAATTTAAAAAGAAATATTAATGAAATTGCTTAGGGCCGGATCTTGGTTTTAAGTCAAGTGTCTGGCGAAAAACGGGCATGAGGAGGGAGTGCGGAGGAGGGTTTGAGGGGAAGGCACAAGAGTCCCAACTACTCCCAACCGTCTGGAACCAGTGAGACTGAAACGCAAATTTGCTCCATGCAGACCAACAAAAGATAAAAAGCAATGCTTCTAGCCAGTGCAGTGGCGTAGCACGGGTGGCACCCGGTGCGGATAATGCGGTGTCACACCCCCTCCCAAAAAATAAGTATTAAATAATATCTTCTTCAAATTTTGCAAATTCACTTTGTGGCACCATTTTATTAATGAAATTATTAAAAACACTTTGTTTTTACCACGATAATCTTTATTTAAAAAATCAACATGTTTCGAGAACGGTGTTCTCTTCATCAGGACATTATATGTAATAAAATCTAAATTATTAAGTATAGAAAGACAGGCGTGGGTAGAAATGTAAGTAGTGGGGGAGAAGAGAGGAGGAAAGGGGAGGAGCTTAGAAGATCAACAGGGGGGGAGGGGGGGGGGGGGGGGGGGGGTGGTGGAAAGGGGGGGTGCTCAGAAGAACAAAGACAACAAATTATAATGGAAATATGTTTAAGAAGGGGTTATTCACAAAATTAATTTGATTATTAAAAATATTTAAATTTCTATTGACATTTTTCCTAATTTCTAAAACTTTCTAAAAGATCTAAGTGAAAACCACTAAATTTTACACACTAACGTTAGTGGTTTTCACTTAGATCGTTTAGAAGTATTAGACATTAGGAAAAATGTCAGTAGAAATTTAAATATTATAAATAATCAAGTTAATTTTGTGAATAACCCTATCTTAAACATATTTCCATTGTAATTTTTTGTCTTTGTTCTTTAAAACACCCCCCTTTCTACCTCTTCCCCCCTCCTCCCCCTGTTGATCTTCTAAACTCCTCCCCTTTCCACCTCTCTCCTCCCCCACTACTTCCATTTCTACCCACGCCTGTCTTTCTATACTTGATAATTTAGTTTTTAGTTCATATAATGTCCTGATGAAGAGAACATCGTTCTCGAAACATGTTGATTTTTAAATAAAGATTATCGTGGTAAAAACAAAGTGATTTTAATTATTTCATTAATTAAAAAATGTTATTGTTTTTTAACACTAACACTGGCCGAATAATTAACAACCGAAGCAATAGTAAGAGCTCGGAACGAAAATATAAATAACATGTGTAAAATATTTTTGTGACAATATTCTACGTAATAACTTTTTTTCCACGGTCGGGTGATACCCCTCATCGGGTGGTACCCAGGGCGGGCAGCCCACACCGCCCCCTCCTAGCTACGCTACCGCTTCTAGCCATCCTTTGACTATGCGATAATGATGTTTTTGAAAAATGTTATACCAAAATGTTTGGTTCCAGCTAGTGTCCGACCGAAACAGGATTTTCTACTGAAACCGAATCTTCGGTATCTGTCTCAGATTCGGCCGAAACCGAAACCGAAACTTTTTTAGACATGTTAAAAATCTATTTTTTACTGAAATTTGCCTTTTTTTACACTTATGTATGTGATTTTTTTTATATTACTACTATAAAACGAATAAAAATAGTTAACCACTTCTTGGAACAAAAAATTGTCAATGTTCAACACTTACATTATTAAGGAAGGACCTCATTGATTATTTTAATTTTAATTGTGTTTATAATCACAACATTCTTATTACACGTGTTAAATGAAATAAAAAAAATAACAAAAAAAAAACAATAATTGAAGTATGTGAAAAAATAATAATTTGTTTTTTTTTTTTATATTACTGATATAAAACAAACAAAAATTAACGCATAAACTCACAACACAATCACGCCGGATCGGCCGGCGAACTCAGCTGATGATGGCGGGTGACACACGAGCCACGAACTCACTCGAAGTCAGCCGAACGACGCGCGATAATTCACGAACGCAGAGTTTCGGTGCGGCCGAAGGTTCGACAGATTTTCTGCCGAAACCGAAACTGATTGCGGAACTAGATTTTGTTTGCCGAAACTTGCCGAAACCGAAACCGAACCTTCGGTTGGTCACTAATTCCAGCGCCAATTTCAGATCCACCCACAGTTCGGAACGAGTGAGAGTGAATCTGGATTCGTTCCATTATATTTTGCGAACTTGGACCGATTCAAATGCCTTCGGAATTTGATTTATTGAATTCGTTTCGGCCGGAATGAATCCGGAGATCTGCCGGCTGTCATGAACGTATCATGCGTTTTATGCGTGGCCGATGTTTTTCCTTATGTACATACGTCAATTTGTCCATAGCCCATATCAATACAATTATTTACATAAATAACAACGACATTCACCAATATAATACACGACAACACAACAAACTACATATATCAAAAATACACCCAACAAAGTTCGGACTGAAATCATTAGAATACATTGCCTGCACTAACTATAACAAATTGCCTGAAGAATCAAGACAGGTACCTATATGCCTCTAACAAATCTCGAAACGATATATTGAAATCCTATTTTTTCAAATGTTATTTGGAAAACGAGTCATAAGTAGGTAGAAACTCTGTTCTGATAGCTGTCCTGATAATCTCCAAGTAGGTACCTACCAAACTTTGTACCTACATCCAGATATGATGGGCACAGTTTATATCCTTTTTAAATCTTGTCGATGTATTTTGTATGTAAACATCTTGTATTAGGTCTGTATATTTTTGAGCTCGTACCTTTTATTGTATTTTCCTGATTTTGTTTTTTTTTTGCATTTCTATAGTCCATCATGGGGGATACTTTATTTTAACATTTTGACACCAACAGTACATAAATCAAATGAGTGTTAATAATAATTCGTAAAATCTTAGAAGATATGTTTCTGTGAAATATTTGTAAAGTGATTCTTCATATGTTGTGTCTGTATGTTGCTTCTGTGAAATGTTTTGTAAAATTTTTATTCATATATTGTGTCTGCATATTGGGTTGGGTTGGGTTTAACTTTTCAAAAGTACCTACCAATTGGCGATCCCTTAATGAATTTTGATAACTCATGGGAATGCAACTTCGTTGTATGTTTTATTTAATAAAAAATAATAAAAAAAAACCATTCATTTTTATCCAACTTCAAAATGACAAAAATCTAAATGTGTAGGTACCTACTCACTTTCTGAACTGAGAGCTGAGTACGTGAGTATCCACACCGCATCGGAGCTCAAGGGTTTTTTTTAGTAAGCGAAGGTTTAATTATTGAAAACATTTCGGGTGTTTTTCAAAGGATTTCCGGCAACCCGCGGGATGTAGACACTGCGTTGTGTATTTTTCGTAGGTACCTATGTCTACTGTACGAACTATATTATATATTATAAGGCCCCCTTATAATATACATACCAAGCAGTGGCAAGCAACATTTCCCATAGGTGGCGGTGGAGAGCTTAAAGTATTAATTAGCGCTTTCAGTGAACACGGAATGATCCGGTCATATGAGCAATAATCGCGCATTACACCTTAAACCCCTCATCAGTGACAGCTAACAGCACGGGGTGCAACAAAGCCTTCCCACAACGGTACCTAATAACTAATTACAATAACGCACATACAGTGCAGGCGGTTTGATACGATGCCCTCAAATTCACCATATTATATGCATTTCATTCCCGTCATAAATACCACGGGCAAATTTATACACAGGACCGGCGTAAAATTTTACTACGCCCATATAACTATCACCATAAAACGGTAAGGCGAGCGCGGCCCCGCTTGAATCTGTTTTTATCAAAGGTTCCTACTGGCGGCTTCTCCTTTCTCAGGCCGGTGATCTCAGGTAGAATAATGCCCGGATTGCCGAGCGCTCGGCCCTTGTCCAGACTCCAGACCACGTGAACCTTTCAAAATATCACTTAAATTATATTATATTTGGTGCCATAAAAGTGGACAAATAAAATACCCCCGCATCTTCAAGGGTCAAAGATTGCCTAATATGAGCCAGCGTTGTGTAACTATGGATGTTTTATGGGCAGATTGGTCGCCCGTCTCAATTTCAAGCTTCAAGAACAGATAGGTATGTTGTGTCTGTGCTAGTACAGGTAGTTATGTCATGTCTATGCTAGTACAGGTAGGTGTGTTGTGTCTATGCTAGTATAGATAGGTATGTTGTGTCTATGCTAGTATAGGTAGTTATGGTGTGTTTATGCTAGTACAGGTGGGTATGTTGTGTGTATGCTAGTACAGATATGTAAGTTGTGACTTTGAAGTACAGGCTAGGCTGAAGTACTTTGCTAGGACAGGCAGGTTTATTGTGTCTATTTTATTTATTGCATTTGACACTGTTGTATACATTACGCGAATTACGCCAATCTATTAGACCGGCCGGAACACGGTACATTCCATTCTTGCGCAGGTACCTACTGACTTTAGCGAAAGAGAAAGATGCGTAAAAACATATGTGCCAGACATAGAAAGGCGTTGACGAGGGGGGGGGAGGAGCATGCCGTTTTTCTGTCCTGAAACTCATATTCAGTTAACATTCTTTGAGGCTTCACTGAGTGGTTGGCTAAGGGACACGGAAGCTAAGTGTAGTTTATGGTCAGACCGAAAGCCATTCACATTTTTTGTTGGTACTTGCCAATTGATTTGAGATTTATTGTATTTCTTATGTTCTATATTTTATGCAGGTGCTTGCAGGTTTTTTACAGATGCAATGCCGCGTCATGGAGTCTCATGAATGAGTTTTTCTTTTGAATTGTTTAATTTATCTTTGTCTTACTAACCTATTTTTTTGCATTTTGTTTTTCCTGTTAAGCACTTGCATACTGCTTACTAATAACGTATGCATGGACACTGGAGGTCTAGATTCGTTCAAAATAAATAAATGTAGCTTCGTTTAATCAAAAAATTAGAATCTTGCGAGAGCCTTGAAGGAGTAACCATCAGTTACTTATACCAGGGCGGGTAAGAGGTGGATTACCTCCACTGTCCTGAAACTCGATTATTGCGAGTGGTTTGGTTGGTGAAAGTTTGAGTGATGTAATCAGGGTCGCTGTAGATATTAAAAAAACGCCCGAAGGTACAAATCGGCCCTGGATGAGTTATTTCACGTGGGTCCCTAACTGAATAAAATATTTTTCCTCCTTGTTCCAGGGTGGGACACACTTTTAGTAGGTATCGTCCTGGTAACCGTGCAAGAGGTACTTTTAGCTGATGTTAAGTGACCAGATCTGGGAAACCGTGCTAATACTTCTCAACATCCTCACTTCTATTTCCCGTGATTTTACGCGGCTGATTATTTTCGCCAATCATTTGATTTCAGGCCGCTTACTGAAACTTGTATAGTAAACTGAAATTATTTAAGCACGAACTATGAATGTACAGTTGACATCTAATCATATAATAGAGAACTCCAGTCTATTTTTTATATTTTTTTATTGAATAATGAACTTAAAGAACTGCATTTTTTTAGAGTTAGTTTTAATAGTTAAAATAATTTTCAAAGTTTTAATTTTTCAAGATCCCGAAAACCACCGCATATTGTGTTGTGAATCGTGTGACGTCATCACTCCTGAACAGTTATTTTTATTTTCAACAGGTGTTGTCATTTTCTATGATAATTATACGGAAGAAAAATGATACTGTTCGATAAGTTAAAACATTATTTAGGTGGAATTATTTATTCATAATGTTATATCCTATTATTAATATTAATTAATTAATTAATTAATCCTACTAATATTATAAAGGCGAAAGTTTGTATGGATGTATGTTTGTTACTCTTTCACGCGAAAACTACTGAATGGATTTTAATGAAACTTTACAGTAAGGCCTTGTGCGCACTGGCGGCTAGCCGCGTAGGCGGTCAACCGCGCGGCCAGCTGCATTTTCATTTTAGTATGAAATTTTTCGGCGGTTGGGTGCGTACGGATATGAGCGGTTGCATACTAAAATAAAAACGCGGCTGGCCGCGCGGTTGACCGACTACGCGGCTAGCCGCTAGTGTGCACATAGTATTATATAGCTCATACATCAGAATAGGCTATAGGCTATAGCTTAGAGCTCTGGCATTATGAAATTTATATACAAAAATAGCAATAAGTGGCACGCGAGCTGTTTGAAAAATGAATGTAACGGGTATGGAGGGGAGGTGAGGGGGGGATAGGATGTGGGAGCTTGGCGGAGGGGTGGTGGGGGAGGGGATGGGTGGGGTGGGCGGGAGGGTGGTGGGGGAGGGTGAGGGGTGATGGGGGATTTGGGGGGTGGTGTGGGGGAGAGGGGTGTGTGGGGGCGGGTGAGAGGAGGGGGGGGATTGGAGTGGGGACAGGGAATCAATCTGGAGGAGGCGCTGTGGGTACCCCCCCTAATACTATGCGAGCGAAGCCGGGGGCAAAAACTAGTAATATTATAAAGATGAAAGTTTGTATGGATGTATGTTTGTTACTCTTTCCCACAAAAACTACTGAATGGACTTTTAAAATTCTTTCACTAATAGAAAGCTACATTATTTGCAAGATCTATAGGCTATATATATTGGTAAGCTCTGGCGTTATGAATAATCTCTGGCGTTATGAAATTATTTATCATACATTTTCTGTCAATAACAAAATCGATTTATTGCAAACGTCAACCAATTGTCACCTTGGAAACGATGTTTTTTTTTTAATTAGGCAATTGACCTGAAAAAAGTACTTTGTTGGCGTCGTACTTAATAACTATCTCTAAAAATGAATCACCGAAATGTAGTATGCGCATAAACCCAATTTTTTGTTCGTTATTTTGTATAAAACTACCGCTGAGTTTTGGCATTATGAAATTTGTATAAAAAATTATATTAGGTGGCACGCGAGCAGTTTGAAAACTGAATGTATCGGGAATGAGGGGTGAGGGGAGCGAGAGGGGGGAGGGAAGGAAAGGGAAAGGAAGTAGGGGGTGGGGGAAAGGGGATTGATAGGAGGAGTGGTGTGGGGACAGGGAATGTGGAGGGGTAGGTGGTGTGGGGAGGGGTGGGTGGAGGGAGAGGGGGAGGGGGTTGATGGGGGGAGTGGAGTGGAGAGAGGGAAGGGGGAGGAGGCGGAATGGGGTGGGAGAGGGGGGGAGGGAAGGGAGGGGGAGGGGTGGAGGAAGGTGGATGGAGGTGGAGTGGGGAGGGTATGGGGTAAAGGAGGGGTGGGTGGAGAAGGAGGGGGAGGGAGAGGGGGGTTGACGGATGGGTGGAGTGGGGTGAGGGAAGGTGGAGGGGGGAGGAGTGGAGGAGGGGTGGGTGGAGGGGGAGGGGGAATGATGGGGGGAGGGGGGTTGATGGGGGGGGGGGGGTTGATGGGGGGGGAGGGTTGATGGGGGGAGTGGAGTTGGTGGAGGGGAGGGTGGCGGGGGAGGGGTGAGTGGAGGGGGAGGGGGGTTGATGTGGGGAGTGGAGTTGGGAGAGGGAAGGTGGAGGAGGCTGAGTGTGAATCCTCTAATACCATGCGAGCGAAGCCGCGGGAAAAAGCTAGTTTATTAATTTTTGAATATTATTACGGGAGATATTGATCGGTTCATAGTAACATATAAGTTCTCCAAAGTATTTTATCAATGTTAGGACCTTCTGTGTGGAAATTGAAAATAATGTAAAAAAAAACGTTTATAATTTTCAAACAGCTCTATGCTCCTGTGCGTGTCTCCTGGCCCTGAATAAAATGATCCCTCGGGGCCTATCTCATCTTTGGGGATGCTGTGTGGAGGGTCCTTTAAAGGAAAGGAAATAGTGTAATTTCGGGAAAAGGGGTGTTTAGGAATCTGAGAGTCAGTGGGTCAGTGGTGGGTGACGGGCGTGTGAGTACACTCGTATAGTTATAGTAATATATGGCGTATGAATACATTCGTATAGTTATAGTACATTCCTCCCACTGCGGTGCAAGGCGATGAGTCGGGTGAGATCAAATGGAGAGGCCAAACGGTCAGTCTCTCACGATCCTACCCAACGCGCAGTAAGTGGGCAAACGCATCCGCCGTCCCAAAGTGATCCGTAGGGACCCCCAGGGGTCCCCAGGATTATTCAGGGGGTCCGTGGAAAATTATAACTGAGTTGCGGGTCCATTTGGAACCACTGATCTAGGCAACCTCACCCCATGAACCCAGGCATTCCTGACGCAGCGAACCATTTGGGGTGAGGTGGAAGAACTATGGCAGAGGTGCAAGAGATTAATGATAAATAAATAAGGGATAATGAAAATGTTTTATTTTATACATTCATATCGTCTGTACATATTTGTACATATCGACATGCATTTTCCAGCGACAGGCTTAGGAGCGGAATGCACTCTGGTGACTCAAGGTACTGGGCATAATGCATCGTGACCGCTTCATTAAATTCATCTTAGAGCTTCGTTACGAGCGCGCAGTGCGCTTGTAGCAAGCCTGCCTTACAGTACTCTAGAATATAAACAGAATTCCAAAATCTACCTACGAAAAGTGCAAAAATCAATATAATTTTTCGGTTTAACGATATAACGTTGGCTAAATAAGGAGGTAGCGCAACACGACCCCAAAAATAAATAACGAAAATAATTTTTCCGTATTCGTAACAGAAAGTTTTCATCTTCGACCAAGGCATATAGGTACTTGGTCAATGGTTTTCACACATATCCTCAGCTGTTATTGAATTTATAATACGATGTTGGTTAGAATATTCTTATTTTTTTTATTTTTTTTTATTTCATAATTTTTTTTATTAGTTACAGATATTTGTTTATTTGGCTACCACACTAGGCTAATGCCCGTATTGTGGTTGTCGTACATTTAATATTTTAAATACGATTTAATTAAAACAGATGATTAAACATTAAAAAAAAATTTAGATATACTTAAAAGTAAAGAGAAAAAAAAGAACATATTTTAAAGAAAAGTAGAAATAAAAATGAAAATTGCATTGTAGGTACCTATTATGACCAAAGTATGTGCCCAAGTTTGAAGATAAAAAATCATCCGGTAAAAACGATTTTTTAAAACTATAATATTCATCTTTTTTTAATTTTCGACCTAGTCCCATGATAAATAATCTCTTGGGTCGGCTAGTAACCGATTTCAAAGATTTTTTGTTGTTGTTTTGGTTTGACCGAGGATTGATTCTTCTTCCCCAGGGACTGACTAAAATGAGTGAACACCGCTAACACTTATGCCAAATCATAATTGGATGGCACCGAGATTTATTTCGTATTAATCGCTGTATTTTTTTAAGGGCCCGCAACCCGAATTTCTACCGCTTTCTGACATATCTCCCAAACACGTTAAGTTTTAAAGCTATTAAAAATATATGTTATTCTTGAAGATTATCTAGACATTGCCCGCGCCGAAACGCGGAAATATAAAATTCCCTCGACAGAAAAAAAGTGCAAAGTATGCTCCAAAAATTTTACAAGTTATAGGTATGTATGAAAAAATTCACAGTGTTTCTTTAAATGCTGTTTAAGACAATGCCCGCGAGATTTTTGCTCTATTTCAAACGAGTCGTGTTTTATTAAACATTTTCGCAATTTTCGCATCGATTTTGTCGTTGTAAATGTTAGCGCTCTCCTCTAACATTCGTAATTTCGTATCTCTCCATCTTCTTCTTTTCGAGCCCGGTTGCGGAGCCTTAATGTAAGGCCAGAAAATTTCTTAAAAATGCATACGTCTGTATAAAATGCATTCTCAACAACAAGGAGTCTGTCTACCTTTCGAGTTTTAGCTTGATCGGATGTCGGGAGGTGGCTTAATTTACACTTCCAAGATCCCACTTCAAGAAAACAATCGAAATACAAAAATCTACTACGTATATAAAAATGAATCCCTGTTTCCCTTGATCATGCCATAACCTCAAATCGACTCAATTTCATTCATCTATTTGTTTTAAGTTTTCTAATACTTTGTAGAAGGTTCTTACGGAAAGTAAAATTAAGAAAATTGCGTATAAAATTGGATAATTTCAGAAAACTTAACAACTATCGCACGTTTGACAGTTCGCGCGTTTGAGAATGACATTTTGCAAGACAATGATTGTTAAATCAAAATTCTATTTTTGAAAATCTTTAAATTGTTGGATTTATTTGAAGTAGGTACTCCCCTAATACTTTGAAGCGAATCAAGAATTATAGATATTTTAAATAGGTAGGTACCTATGTTAGGTACCAAATTTGATTGATTGTTCTTATAATTTACAAAAATGAATATTTGTAATATATGAAAAATGAAAATTTGAATAAAAAAATTGTAATAGGTGTAATACGAGCTGTTCGAAAACTGACTGTATGGTGATTGAATATATGGAACGCAGGTGGAGGGTTAGCGGGCCGGGGGAACGGGTGAGGGAAAAGGTAAGGGGGGGAAAGTGGAAGGGGAACGCGGGAGGGGTAGGGGAAGTGGGAGGGGAACGGGGAATCATGCTGGCATTGCAACGCATGCCGGGAACCAGCTATAATTTATAAAGCTAGCTAGGAAGGAGAGGCGGAAGGGGAACGGGGATGCACGGGAAAGGTGATTCAGGGAGAAACAATGTATTTCTTTAAATATGGAATTGCAACGCATGCCGGGAACCAGATGGTACGTACCTACACAAAAATATGAATTTGTCTCTTCGAACATGTTAGTTGTAGGTATACTAAAGCTGAAAAAGAAAGCTGAAGAAATACTCGTAGTTTCTTCGGTTGAACTTTTGGAGGCTTTTGCTGCTTTTGTTTGTGTGTTCAAATACAAAGGTGGGCATTGGGTATGCTTCACTGTTCTGTATTTTAAAATAATAAGGAACAGTGTTATTATTTATTTTTCTCAATATTTCTACGCACCGAAGTTACGAATTTGTGTATGGTACAGTGGGGTAATGGCATCTGCAGGTAATTCCGAAAGGTCGATTTCTAGAAGGTTCCGATACCTCCACAAAAGCCGTTTCGATCTTCAGCAAAGAACTGCATTTTGCAGAGGGAAAATGCAAACGTCGTTGAAGGGTACCGTTATAATATATTTTTAATAAAAATCATACAGTATTTGCAACGGACTTACATAGTTATACATTTCTTATTATAGGTAGTATTTATAGTTTTTTTGACAATATTTGAAAATTTCCTACTACCACCACAGTAAGCGTAAAATGTTATTTGTGTCGTGATGTAGGACTCCAGATACTAATATTTACAGCCTGTATGTCGGACGAATATCTACAGCTCATATGTTGGACTAATATCTACGAACTTCAGAGTGTGGACTAATATTTACAGAGCTAAGGTCAGACGAATATCTAAGACGGTCCAAGTGGTGAGTGTGGTGACTAATATCTATGGAGCGTAGGTTGGACTAATATCTACAGAGGGCAGCTGAGCAAGAGATTGTACGGAAAAGCATAAATTACTTCAATTACGTAATTACTAATTACGTAAAGGCTTAAACGTTTAAAGTACGTACATGAAGTTTTTGCATAATATTACGTATTTTGCTGTTTACTAAAACAATAATTTATTGAACAAACATGGAGGTCATAATACAAAGATATTTATTTGTTTCGAAATACATGGAACTACAGCCTAATCTAACCTAACTGACATAGAAATGGTCATGGTAACAGACTAAATAAATTAGGAGCACTCGAAATAAAGAAAGCTGTTAAAACAAAAACCCAAATCATTAATAATCAGCTAAATGTGTCCAATCAGTCCGATATTAGGGATTTTTACATACATACATACATAAATTAAGTTTTTTAAACTGCATACGCAATATTACGTTATTCCAATATGCTATACATAATTGCAAATCCAACCTCTGCCAGTGCTGTAGATATTCGTCCACACTTTGGTTCTCATAGATATTAGTCAGCAGTTTGAGCTGTAGATATTAGTAGACGCCTCCGTGATGTAGGACTTTCTACATAAACAAAAGTTTAAAATATTTGCGATGATCTTAATTAGTTCTTATTACAATACAAATATAACTATGACTTACCTACCTACTTAGGCGCACAGTGTGAAACGAAAGAAAAGTTTGTGGATTTATTATTTGCGTGGTTGCGCTTTTGCATAAAAAGTTGATTTTTGATATTACCCCGTATGCTTCGTATAATTCTGAAGTGTAAGCATGTTGTTTTTCATAAAATTTTGTATGTTTTTTTTAATAAAAATGAATTGTTTTTTAGTTTTTTTTTTGTATTCGCCATTACCCCATTCTACCCTACAATAATAAATAATATCAATAATGCACCATTTTATGGCAAGTCACTAGTTACTACGTAGGGACTCCCAATAGCGAAAAGGTACCTATATTTGAAAAGAAAACTTTTCGGAACACAGCGCACAGTGATTCGTTTCATACAAGCTAGACGCTAATAAGCCACTTTTGAATTCCCAAACAATGACGTCATGACGACATTTCCAGATAGACAGGATAATAAATGCATGCTTGATTGGGGTGATTCGTGCACGCATTGACTCATACCAGAGGCCTAAAGTCGAATAATGTGTTTTGAAATTATCATGTGCATTTATTCGCACGTCGCAGCTCGACGTTTAAAATTGTGTACTAAGTTTGAAAAGTGTTTTTTTTCGGTTCTGTAAAATGGAGGCTACTTTGGAAAGTATGTTTTAAAGTTTTTTCCTAATACTTTAGTGTAAATAATTTTAGTTGTTTTTTAAATAACAAATAACTTTTGTGTTTTTTTTTGGCCTAAAAATATTAAATTTCTAACTTCTCTAGAGTTTATCTCAGAGAGTATATCAAAATTGCACGATAATTTTCTTTTTTTTTTAAATAGTACAACTAATATTCTATTCATATCAGTTTTGATATTAATCCGCACGAATCTACATTATTATTATTTTTTCATTTTACAGGAACCACATACGAGATTTCCAGGCTGGAATTCTTCGTGAGGTGGAAGGGTTTGCCGAAGAAAGAAAGGCTTGAGGGAATGTTTAACAAAATTTTAAGTACATTTGAACTTGATAAGCTCAGTGCAAGTGGCGAAAAAAGGTTGAAAAACCAAATAAGGCTTATATCTTTGAATATAAGCAGAAAATGGACCGTAATTTTAGCAATTTATTAAACTCAAAATACATTTTTTTTTTACTTTTTACGTATAATTGTTTTATTATAAACCTCAAATACTCTATTAAAACATTATTTAAAAACTATAAAAAAAAATTTAATTTAAAAAACGATAGGAAAAAATATATATTAATCATTTTTAACACTAATTTTCATAAAATTAGTGTTGACTACACCTCAATAGAGGGTTAAAAATAATTTAATCCTGTGTAAGAGTTTTTAGCGTCTAGCATGTATGAAACGAATCACTGTGCAGCGTTTCAACAATTAATTGTTAGAAAATATCGAGTGATTTGTTATTATTTTGAAACTGAGGAAACTCACTAACCCGATCTGATTTTTCTGAGAAAAAAAAGTGATGTGGGTAAAATTGAATAAATTTTTTTGTTGGTATCTTTATTTTCTTGACAATAAGTAGGTATGTAAAAAAAATAAGACTTTCATTACACGCACAATATAGGGAAAATTGGAACAAAACACTTAACACGATATCTGCGTGTCCTACATAATATCTCGAAAAAATAAAACTTAAAAAGTAGATCTTGATTTCTCTTCTCTTGTCGCGGCGGCTCATGGCGAAGAAAAGAAGGCACTTGAAGTGCTTATAAAAGGCGATGGCTTTTAGTGAAACAGCATTGATTAAATAAAACCATAGACATATTGTATAATGACGCCTTTTACTGCGGTAGACACCTCGGAATAATTTATAAGGCGTGCGTATAAAGTAATTCACAGATTGAAGATGCTACCGTTTCAGTATTAGGTACCTGCCTGCTCGCCGCTACTACTTTGCTAGGTCCAGCGCTCGTCAAACATTACGACTAATACATTTTATATTTAATACAATACTTTTTAATTTTTAATAGAGTAAATTTATTTTATAATACATTTTAAAGGTTATTCCCATCAATGTAATATATAGTTGAATAAGAAGATAATACCAATAAATCTAAATGAAAGTATGAAAAACAACAAGGCACAGAAAAATATAAAGGTAACGGTCGCAACTGGGACTCGTGGCCAAGATGGTTGAGGCGCTGGTTCTAGTAAGATCACAGATCCTGAGTTTGTGTCCCAGTTGCGACAGTTAGATTTGGATTTCACATGAAACGGAAATGACGATTACTGCACCTGTGACGCATCAAATGCGTTCATTGTCCGCTGTTTATGATGTCACTTTTAAAGGCTCCTATTGGTTGAGATATGAAACGGAAATTACTCTAGGTCTGCGCTCATTGGTGGCTTTGATTATGACCTGCAAACTGAAACTGCACTTGATTTTTTTATTTTTCTGCTCTTGTTCTTTTTCATATTTTCGTATAGATTTATTAGTATTATTTTCTTCTTCAATGAAATATTACGTTACTATTTTACTTAATTATTTTAGACATTACAGGTCAATTGTTTGCCCCACGTTTTGATGTTTTGCTTTTTGCCTTTGCCGAGAAACGTCATTTTCAGACTTTCTATTCCTTTCATTGTCGATTAAGAATGCAAATTAATAACAATGAAAATAAGTTGGCGTGAATGACAAAATAATATTCTTTACCCAGTTTGAATACCATTTTTATCCACAATTCAATGTTTGATTAGTTCAAGTTGGCTTGTAGCTCTAAGGGCCTTCGCTCATGAAGAAACTGAAAAAAAACAGTTGACGCAATCGCAATCAACCTCCTGAACAAAATCGATATTTTTCTTATCTGACGCGTTTCAATTGCTTCGTTGACAGGTTGCCATGGTAGCGGCTCACGACTTGTCAAGTTTTGGCATGTTTTGACATTTCAGATCAGAAAAATATCCATTTTGTTCAGGAGGTTGATTGCGATTGCCTCGATAACTGTTTTTTTTTTCAATTTCTCCTTGAGCGGATGGCCAAAGAGTCGTTTTATAGCTCTAAAAGTAACTTAACTTAACTCTAATAGGATTTTTTTTTGCATTTCTGGATTTAAGAGTTTATTATTAACTAGATAAAATTACCTTTTAGATTTGTGTAATTGAAATACACTTTAGTTTTTAAAAACTGCCATATATTAAGATTCAAACGCGAAAAAAGGATTTTTTTTTACTAAAACATATTTGATGAAAGTGTACAGAAATTCTTATATATATATATTTTTTAAATACAGACCTTTTATATAATGAATTTGGAACGAAACTGTCACCTCACTTTTTCCTCGTGCATACAATAAAAAAAATAATTAACAAAAAAAAAATCATTGCCAAAAAACTAACCTAAAAAATGATACCGACTTTTATAACAGATTTTTTGCATCTTTAAAGAGGTTAATTTCTTTGATACGTTTAGGAACACATGTATTAGATATTAATATTTAAAAAAAAAACACAACTTTTATGAAATTCTCATAAAATAAAATCCTTTAAATGTAAATTTGAATTTTCATGTATCATATAAAATAGTTTTTGACATTTCAATTTTCAAAGTACGATTATTGTGATTATAACTTGACTTAAACTTATGAAAAACCACAAAAACACGGTAAATATATCAATTATATCAATATAGGAGTGAGTTAGTCATATTTATAGAAATTTCCGTCACGTTTAAGTAATATTTCACACACATCAGCGTTTCAGCGCGAAAGTTCATTTACATAAATATACTAAACCACCCACATGAGCGCGAACGACAAATGCGCAGGCGCCGCCACCTAGCGGTTATGAAGGAAAACAAACTTACACTATAAAAATTACATTGTTGCCAGATTTAAAATACATTGTAAGAACAAATGTTTTAGTAATATTTCGTGTTTTAGTGTATTTTTGTTTTATTCATGTTGCGGCTGCAACACAGGTTATCGGTGTTGCTGTGGTTTTTTTTAGTAAGGCTGTTATGTTTATATTATTGTAAAGTTTCATTAAAATCCATTCAGTAAAGTAGGAATTAGTATTTAATACATATTTGAATTTTAACATCAAAGGGATGCCCATAGTAATCTAATTTAAAAAAAACATCGTTTCCAAGGCGACAATTGGCGTTTGCAATGGCGTTGCGTGACAGAAAACGTATGATAAATAATTTCATAACGCCAGAGATTATTCATAACGCAAGAGATTATTCATAACGCCAGAGCTTACCAATATATATAGCCTATAGATCCCGCAAATAATGTAGCTTTCTATTAGTGAAAGAATTTTTAAAATCTATTCAGTAGTTTTTGCGTGAAAGAGCAACAAACATACATCCATACAAACTTTCACCTTTATAATATTAGTAGGACTAGACAAAACTGAAGAGAAACAGAGTTCCACGATTTAAAAATAAATCGTTTAATGATTTTTTTCTAAATCTCGTTTAAACGGAACCCCTTAAGAGTCCCAACTGCTCCGAACCATCTGCAGTCAGTGAAACATCAGCTATGATTTTAGATTTTCACGGCCAAAGTTAGGTACTAGAGTAATTTTTTGGGGTTTTAAATATGGTAAGAATGGGGCTATGGGGAAGAGGGAGGTGGGGAAGTAACTACCTGGCTATTCATTTTTGGTCACCAACCACGTCTAAAGCCATTTCAAGCAATGTTTCAACGGTGGTCTTTCACCAGGAATATATTGAAAGTATCTAACATTCTGGAAGGAGCCGCAATTTTTTTCATAATACAGTAGGGCCTCGCTAATCCGGATAGGGAAAAACAAGACCCCTTCCGAATTTTTCGAGGCGTCCGGATTATAGTATGCAATTTATTAATAGGAATAAAACACATTTTTAACTTCGGTTTAGTCAATTTAGACAAGAATATGTATGTACGTCAAATGTAGGTACTTACAAAAAATTCAAACATGTAAGAAATTTGGGCACTTAACATGAAAAAAAAAAGTTAATTAACGAGTGACGGCAAATGATTGAATATTGACACGTTTTGACCCGCACGCACCCGTCCGGATTACAGCGTGCACCGAAGTAACGAGGGTCCGGATTAGCGAGGCTCTACTATATATTAAATATAATTTTAAATTAATACATAGGAAATAACACAAATAAATTGAATAAAATTATATATATGTAAAGAAAACCACTTATGAGTGCTTTCCTTAAGATTGTATTCACTGAGTAAGTACTGAGTAAATAATGAGCTACTTGGTGGCCCACTAGATATCAAACAAATGAATCGAGTTAGGAAAATATAACTGTCAGAATTATTGGATTAACAATTCCTGAAAATATTATCTTATTTTATTTATTATTTATTAAAGAAACCTGAAATAAGGGCTTTAAATGTTGTTTCTTTTGTTTTTATAGAGAAACGCAATTACGCCTTTGTTTTATTCAAGAATATAAAGAAAATCATTATAAAACAACATTTTCTATACTTAACTATTTCACGGAAAATGGATAAATTGAGGTTTGATTTTGCTGTGAGACCAGCGGCAGATGGAAAATCAAACGTCATATGCATAACCTCGATCGCTACACCTGATGGACGGATTTATGGAATACCACACGAATCCCAACCTACAAATCTACACCAAGGAATTACAAACACTCCAAATTATGATAAGGTAAAAAAATCATTAAATAAAAGACATCAAACAAGAAAAATATGGATAACCTTGACGGATGATATGTCAAAAATATATTTAGATACAGAACAAAACTTACAGTTTAATGATATTTACCTGGAAGAAATTATGGAAAACACAAATAAAGCGGAATCTATACTTAGTGGATCAAGTCAAACACTGGAAAAACTGTTAGAGAAATTGCTTGAAAGTAAACAAACAAAATCTGAAACTCAAAATTTAGGGAAAATTGCAAAGGATTTCATGATTGGCAAATTTACTGGCAGAAGCTCAAATGCGAACCAGTGGATTGAAGATTTTAATAAAGAATGTGAACGCTTCCAAATCAACGAAGACAAAAAGAAAATTGAAATTTTAAAACATTTTTTGGAATACTCCGGTATAGAATGGTACAGCTGCATGCTAATGAAACTTACAGTGGAATCGGAATGGGACAAATGGGAAAAAAAAATTTGTGATACTTTTACAAACAAAGGATGGTCACCCATTAGATATGCTCTCTCCTTTAAATATCAAGCTGGTTCATTGCTCGAGTATGCTTTAAAAAAAGAAAAATTATTGCTGGAAGTAAGGAAATCAATTGATACTGGGACACTTATCGACCTCATAGCATTTGGTTTACCTAATTATGTGACTGATAAAATTGACAGAGAAATTTTACAAGGAACGGAAGATCTTTACAATAACATAGGAAAATTAGAACATCTTGTTGGGAAGAATAAGTATGAAAAAAAAAGTATTATGTATTCTGACGCTAAATCCAAAGAAATTGAAGAAAAAAAACCATGCCGAATCTGTGTTAACGAGAAAAAAGGGAAACGTTACCATCTTGAGGAAAATTGCTGGTTTAAGGAGAAAAATAAAAAAGCAGTTGTAAAAACGGTAAATAACTCTGAATTGGAAATTGAACTAAACGAGAAGAATCCAAAAAACTAGATGTGCCACCATTAATAAAAGTCGAGTTACTATTAAATGATACCTTAAAAATTTCTGGAATTTATGATTCGGGATCAAATGTGTCATTAATTAATGCAAAATTATTAAAGATACAGCCAAGAGCATGTACAAGTGATATACAAATAGTTAACTTGAAGACTATTAATGGTGAGAAGAAAACAAAAGGCATGGTAACACTAAAAATAAAAATCTACAATATAGAAAGAATTGTGGACATATTTGTAGTAGATAATGAACATTTTAATTACGATTTTCTAATTGGTTTGGATTGTATCAAAAATTTCAAATTAATGCAAAACGAAGAATTAAAGATCATACAATGTAACAAACCAGAAGAAGCGACCTCAAATGAAGATATAAAAAAGAATAACTACTCAAAAAATGATACTTCAAATATAACAAATATCAAAATTCCTGATGTACTAGGTAAAATAGAGGAACAAGACACCAAAAACATAAACAAAGGTGAAATAAATTTCAACGAACATATAAACACAGATGGATTTGAACTGATAATAAACCATCTAGATTTATATCAACAATCAGAAATTGATAAGTTGGTAGAAAAATACAAACCAATCTTCGCCAAAGATAAATACGACGTCGGTACTGTAAAAGATTATGAAGCTCATATTGACTTGATGGTGGATAAATACTGTTACAAACGTCCATACAGATGCACAGCAGAAGATAGAAGACAAATAGAATATCAAATATCAAAACTATTAGAGAAGAATTTAATTGAGGAATCTTATAGCCCATTTGCTGCTCCAGTAACTATGGCATATAAAAAAGAAGATGATCAAAAAACAAGGTTATGTATAGATTTCAGAGAATTGAACAAAATTGTCGTCCCTCAATCACAACCTTTTCCGTTGATTGAGGATTTGATGGTTAAAACCGTAAACTGTAAATATTTTTCTACTTTTGACATAAATTCGGCATTTTGGTCAATTCCTTTGAAAATCCAAGATAGATATAAAACTGCATTTGTTACACAAGAAGGTCATTTTCAATGGACGTGTCTCCCGTTTGGGTTGAGGACGGCCCCAGCCATTTTTCAAAGAATATTGAGCAACATCATAAGAAAATACAAACTCTCCAGTTTTGCAGTAAATTTTATAGATGACATATTAATTTTTTCAAGAACTTTTGAAGAACATATGCAACATATATCGAGACTAATGGAGGCAATTCTAACAGAAGGCTTTAGACTAAAATTTTCGAAATGTACTTTTGCAAAAAATTATGCAAAATATTTAGGTCACATAATAGAAAACAATTCAATCAGACCTCTGAAAGATTATTTAACCGCTGTCAAAAACTTTCCAGTTCCGGAAACAAAAAAAAAATATACGCCAATTCCTAGGAAAAATAAATTTTCATCATAAATTTGTGCCACACAGTGCGATTATCCTGGACCCGTTACACAATTTATTACGGAAAGACGTGAAATTCACATGGTCCACAGAATGTCAGGAAACATTTGATAAAATAAAAGCATTGTTATGTTCAGAACCACTTCTGAATATCTTTGACCCTGAACTACCAATAAGCATTTACACGGATGCTAGTATCAAAGGAGTGGGAGCAGTGCTGAAACAAAAAGATAAAAACGGGGACTGTAAGCCGGTTGCTTATTTTTCAAAAAAATTGACTGAAGCTCAAAAAAGAAGAAAGCAATATACCTAGAATGTCTGGCAATAAAAGAAGCTGTGAAATATTGGCAACCCTGGCTTATGGGAAAAGAATTTACCGTCTACTCAGATCATAAACCATTAGAAAATATGAACATAAAGGCTAGAACCGACGAAGAACTAGGGGATTTGACGTATTATTTATCCCAATATCAATTTAAAATTAAATATAACCCAGGAAAATCAAACCAAGAAGCAGACTGTTTAAGCAGAAATCCAGTTCTAGAACCTTATGAAAATACTGATGACTTTTTAAAAGTAGTAAATTTAATAAACCTAGAAGATATAAAAAAGGACCAACACACCAATCTAGACTTACAAAATGGAAAACTTATATTGGAGAATGAAATATACTACAAAAAGAATAAAAGAAGGAAAAAAATTGTACTATCAGAACAACTTAGCAAAAGTCTAATAACGAATGTCCACGATACTTACTGCCATATTGGGAGAACCCAGATGACAAATAAAATAACACCATTCTATACAGCAAAGAATATCATCGAAAACATTAAACAAATTTGTGAAGAATGTGAAATTTGTATTAAAAACAAATCAAGGAGGAAGCCAAAATATGGTTTAATGTCACATTTAGGTTCAGCAGCACGTCCCTTTGAAATTATATCTATTGATACCATTGGAGGCTTTGGAGGGTCACGCTCAACAAAGAAATATTTACATCTTCTGGTTGATCATTTCACAAGATATGCTTATATTTTCGCATCGAAAAATCAAAGCTCCAGTGATTTTATAAAATTAATAAAAAATGTGTCACAAGGATACAACATTGATATGGTATTAACGGACCAATACCCTGGTATAAATTCCAAAGAATTTAAAGAATTTCTGAAGAAGGAGAACATAAGAATGGTTTTCACTGCTGTGGATGCACCATTTTCAAACGGGCTGAATGAAAGGCTAAATCAAACTTTAGTCAATAAGATAAGATGTAAAATAAATGAAAGTGATAAGAAAACATCATGGACTACGATTGCACAGAAATGTGTAGAAAAATATAACGAAACAGAACACACAGTCACCAAGTTTGCTCCAAAATACCTCTTGGAAGGCGAAAATGTGAATATTCTACCACTTGAATTGAAATCAAGACATACAAGTGAAGACCTGAAAAGAGATAGGGAACTAGCTCTTAAGAACACAATAAAATCACACAACTATAATAAAAAAATATTCGACATACACAGGGAAGAATATAAATTGGAAGTGGGAGACAGAGTCTACGTGGAAAACGGAAATCGACTAAATAGGAAGAAATTGGAGGAATTGCGGATTGGACCATACAAAATTCTAAAGAAGGTCTCAAATTCAATCTATGAAGTTGATACCGGACACAGGAAAGCAGAATCAAACCTCTACCACATTACAAAACTGTGTCCAGTGTTTGCTAGTAAATGAACAATTGCATGCATTCTCTTTTGCAATTGTTTCTCCCTAGGGGGGGGAGATGTAAAGAAAACCACTTATGAGTGCTTTCCTTAAGATTGTATTCACTGAGTAAGTACTGAGTAAGTACTGAGCTACTTGGTGGCCCACTAGATATCAAACAAATGAATCGAGTTAGGAAAATATAACTGTCAGAATTATTGGATTAACAATTCCTGAAAATATTATCTTATTTTATTTATTATTTATTAAAGAAACCTGAAATAAGGGCTTTAAATGTTGTTTCTTTTGTTTTTATAGAGAAACGCAATTACGCCTTTGTTTTATTCAAGAATATAAAGAAAATCATTATATATATTATTTAATAATAAAAAAAAACAAGTTTGAAGAGCACAGTCCACCGCTATAAAGCTCTTAACAATGTATGAGATTCGTTTTATGATGCGACGGTGGTGTGTGATGGTCGGCAGCCGTTATAATTCATCTCAATAGCCTTTTATATGGGCCTTAAAGTTTGTCAATTTTAATTGATAATAAAATACAATTATTTTAGCTTTGTTTGAAATTTATTTCGATATTTTTATTGATGTCGACCGTTTCATAAAAATATTTTTGTCATTGCAAAAAGAAACCTCCATTAGGGAATTAATTTCATCACTACTCTATCTACTTATTTCGAAGAACTGAACAACTCGATTTTTTTATTAATCATTTCAACATCGAAAATGTTAAAGATTTTTCCCAAAAGTGTCGTGCATACCTACTCTGACATATAAAAGCTATTTTCTGAGCGAATGCAAATTCATCGTGATTTACTTTATGCCATTTTGCACTACCTCTTTCTTTAGGAAGCGTACAGTGTCTATCATCTGGGTAGATGTATAATCATGGATTTTTACATTGGTTCTACTCAGGAGGCCCTGAGGAAAGTAATTCCTCGCAGGGCTTATGCCATCTTTGGCGATGCTATGTGGAGGATCTTTTTAGGAAAGGAAGCTGAGGAAGTTAGGGAAGTAAAAGGGGTATGAGGGTGGGTAGGAATCTGGAGATGAGTGTCTAGGTGTGACGTATTAATCTACCTCTCCCACTGCGGTGCAAGGCTATGGGTCGAGAGAGTCCGGTTGGAAAGATCTTTCTCAACCATGCTTTCCCAATCTGGCCTGCCACGCAGTACATCTCTCAGTACAGTACAAACATAATAAGCGTAACATTATGTATGTTCCTAAAAAATCAATGGGCTGACCATGTGGAATGAACAGGTCCTCAAAAATGACCAGGTGCGTGTCTCAGTGGAAGCGGCCCAAAGGCAGACCGAGGAACAGGCGGGCATAATACTTCCTCAGATTGACGAAGACTGAAGGATGATGGAACGGTCTGATACTGGAGCGGAGCGGAGCCAGTGGAAAATATTTGAGGGGGCCAAATCCCACTCTTGAATATGGTGACCATCCTTGTTCCAGCGGGGGTTGCGTTTACTTCTTTCCTCAAATTTGCCAAAAATACAAGAAGTTAGGATAGTATAATTTATATTATGGAAATGGAAACTAGTTTATGGCGCATTTTATTATACATGCACTACTTAGGGAAACCTACCTGAGAATTGACTATGGCTACACCGCAATAATTGTCTGGCAAACCCCTCCAAGCGCCACCTAACTTGGGAGGTCTGTCTTCCTGGAATTCTTTAGCTAAAAAACTGTTTATGAATGATCAATGGATATTTTTGTAAATGGTTATGCAATATTTTATTACCTGCTTCCATCCATTCAGGTTATTTAGGAATAGCCGCAATAGTAAACTGGGTTTAAAATCTTTATTACGTTCTTTTAAAATGGGTTAAACTTTTGTACAGTATGCAAATGCAACGTACCTGACTTTTTGGTTTTAAATTTTATCTCCCTCATTGAATACCTGTTCACAGACTTCATTGTAAGTTGCGCCGGGTTATTTGTTAAAAATGATTATTATTCACCGTCGGCCTTTCGCGATTTCTAGGTAAAACGTGATTATATATATTTATACCTACCGCTGCGAAAATCAAATGGATAATTTAAGCAAAAGCTTTCCCCCAGAGAAGATACAACTAACTAACCGTTACGATGTTTTCCGCGCAACTCTGTCTCTGTGAGACAAGCTTCATTGGCGTTCATACGTCTTCTCATATTCGTATCATTTTGATATTCTGACTCTTGACATGACCCGACCCAAGTATGTATGTGTCCCATGGGTGTCCCCGACTTCTTCTACCATTAATTTGAGAAGATACATCCGTGAAATTTTAAGGTGATTATAATCTATACACGACTAACTAAATAAACGTTTAACTAGTTTTAATTCAGGTAGGTACAATGGTGAAGGAAATGTTTTTGTTTTTTCATTTGACATGGCTTTGTAAATTTTCAAAATTATAATAACCCACTCACTAAAAGAGCATTTTATCAGAAGAAACACAATCGAATAATCTTTCGTATGAAAAAAATCTAAATCGGATAATTCTGCTAGTAATTAAAAACACAAACGGTCTTTTCCCCATTTCTTTAAAATTTATCCATATTAGGAAGGTAAATATTAAATGCGTTAACCCACCTAACAAATCCCCTTTTACTAATTATAACATATTTTATTCTATAATATTTAGCACTACTAACTACTAGTTAATCAGAATTAAAAAAATAAAAATTAGGTCCACACAGGAAGCCCTGAGAAATATAATTTCCCATCAAGGGCTGCATCTTTGGGGATGCTCTGAGGAGGGTCTTTTAAAATGAAGGAGAGGTGGCTCAGGGAAGGAAAAAGGTATGAGGGATGGGTAGGAATCTGGGAATCCAGGAGTGATGGACGTGTGCATCCATCCCTCCGATTTCTATGCAAGGTGATGGGTCCAGAGAGTGCAGCTGGAGAGGTCAAAAGACTTCAACAAGTCTCTCTCGATCCGGCCGGCCACGCAGAAGGAGGGCAGATGCATCTACCGCCAATACTTAGACAAACTTCACATAATGAGCCCGGCCTCCCCCGCTACGTGACCAAACCTAGCGAACCATTTACGGTGACCCATGGCAGAGGTGTTTTGGTTATTCAATAATTGGTCGGGGCGGCGGTACCCACATCCGCAATTGGGTTTCCGAACCTAACAAAAATCTTTCTTTTATTTTCTGAATAGTTTTTATCACCGTAAAAACAGGTAAGTAATAGATTTTCAACACATTAATAAAATACCTACACAAGTATTTACAGCGATATTTAATAGCGAATAAATATTACCTCTTATATTCATAATTCATCTCTTGTGAATGCAATTTAATGTACGGAGATATTGGTAGACGTTAGAAAGGCATTTATAGTATTTCGCACAAAGAGCTAAGAAAAAACTTGACAGTATGAATGAAAAAGCTGCCACCCACAAGATGTTAAAATCAACAACTCCATAAAAAAATATCGGATTTTGGCATCCTGCAGGACACGTTATTAGGACCTATTTTAATAATTATTTACATAAATTACACATTTTCTTGATTGTCCAATTACATGTTGGTCACATTATATTACACACCGACTTTTTTCAACTGCAGAACTTAGCAAGAACAAAAAGCTGAAAAATCTGAAAAAGCTGAAAAAAATGATAGATAGATCCTTATGGATCACCTGCCCAAAGCCAGTTTAAAAAATATATTTCCTTTATGTATTCAATAATATTATTATTTAATTAGTAAAAACAGTTTTTTTATAAACAAGTTCTGCTGCGTAATTACCTATTATTACGCGTGACAGTTGTTTCGCCTTCTTATATAGTAGAACTTGTTTATAAATAAACTTATGAAAGAAATAAAAATTACAATAGATACAAATTAAACTTCATATCAATAAAATTTTCGACTCTTACAAAATTATCAATATTTTTCATGTATGTCTCATACACTTCAAAGTACCTACACCTTATGTAACATAATATTTGTTTTTTACACATTTTCTCAACTTCTATTTTCTATTCCTTGCTGTTTTACACGCTCATTAGAGCTGTCTTTTATTAAGGTAAACATTTCTCATTTAGATATCTTTTCTACTTGAAATATACTTTACTCATTACATGTCACACACAGCAATAAAAGATAAAATATCATTTGGCTTATAAAAGATAAAATATCGCTCGCCGTACATTCCCAATGTGAATACATGGCGAGATATATGCTGAAATAGGCCAAGCCATATGATCTTTTATCTTTTATAGATAAGTGCGTTCACCACTTTATGCATTTTTGCGAAATAAGTATTTACATGTATATTTCTTATTGTATTATTTTTTAATATTGTATTATCATTTCAATATTGTATTATTTAAACGGGATCCCTTCTTGCTATGTTATTTACTCTCCTTCGTTATTTTACTTGCTCATGGGCTCTCTATTACCTACGCAATTTCTTATTTCTCTTATTTTCGTTTACGCCTTATACTGTGTTATGTTATGTAAATGCCGAAAGGCATTATTGTTACAACTAAATAAATATTATTTTATTGTATGGTGTAGGTAGGTACCTACTTCTCTCTTATACCTAATCGAATTTTTATTAGAAGGGTGGGAAGCAAGAAGGTATTTAGGGTATTTAGCACTATATAATAAATCTAAGGAATATCTCAACTCTCAGCGCTCTTCCTCCTTAAAATTACAACATTTGATTGATCCTCATGTAATGCTCCGAATATTGTCTTGGTTAGGTTAGGTTAGGATATTTTAGGTTAAGAGGGGCATGCTCGTTGTATCTAATGCGATCGCAAACATGTCAATACAGCCAAGAAGAAATTCTTAAACATTTTTATTATCAATTTTTTTTGTAAGAACAACTCTCCCTTTTATAATTTTTGAAGGTTATTTCCATCAATGGAAAAAAATTGTTGAATATTGTTAATTCTAAAATTTGAAATATGAGATTGACTAATGACGGTTTGACAGAAGGTGGCAATGGCGGAATAGGTAAACGCGCACGTCCCAGTTAGATGAGAGTTTCTGGGTTCGATCCCAATTGCGACAATGATCTTTTTCTGTTTTTTGTATGTTGTTCTCTTACATATTTTCGATTGATATTCTTATCTTCTTCTTCAATGATTTTTATTTTCGGTTGTATTTTGATGATTTTATTTTTCTTCCGTACCGATTACCTTCATACCTGTTACCATCCATAATACGAGGTCATGTACCGACTTATTCGTTGTTATCTGTCAAAAAGTGTTTTTAATTTATGCCCCATTCTACCTCTTTCTCCCTGATAAATCGACGACCGAATAGTGTGTAATGATGAATATTTGCCCACCGTCCAAGAGACAAACATGGCCGATGATACGCCGCCGGCCGCACCAGAGCCCCGAAGGACTCGGACTGTTGGAATTTGAGAAGAAACACGACTGTGCAAATAGTGAGAAGTTAAACACAAACTCGCCGCACGCCGTCAAATGACCGACCGCGGCGTGACGCGCGACGGGAAGGAAAATCCGTCTTCGTGATATTTGCTACGGTTTCATAACGCTTTTTGTATTATCCGTTAAAAAGGCGCCAAAAACTCACATGTATTATTAATATGACTTTCTATTTGATCTCTCAAGGACTATCTACATTACAAAGTTACAACCTAACCTAACATATAATATGAAGGTACCATACATAGGTAGGTACAGAATATTATACATTCAAATTAATTATGAAATTTATATTGTTTAACCTTTAACCCAAGTTTCGCAGAAAATGCGTTTAACAAGGTTGGCTCATCGAGGGGGTAGAGCGGTGATTTGCTAAAAATTTGTGACGTACCTTGAAGTCCGTGTTCAACCGGGAGATTTGAATTAACTCCAATACAAGTAGTGGCTGTGTTTTTCTTCCATCGATGTCACGCGTCCGATATTTCGAAAGCGGCCCGACGAGTTTTTTTTCGAAAATGGCCGATATGAGCTAACCTTGTTAAACGCATTTTTTACCTTGTGTGTTACCTATAAAAAGTTCAATTAAAGAATAAATATAGGTAGGTAAACAGTACAGCATTCTTTTTTGAAAGAGTTTCTGCCTATATATGAATAAAAAAAAATGAAAATCTAAGTAGATATAAATAATAATTAACCCTAGAATCAAAGCCGAGTCATAAAATGTGTTTTCATCGTCCATTACTAAAAACTTCAAAATGTATTTTACATAAAGTAGGTAGGTACCGTAAGGTGAAAGATATATTCATATATATTTACACAATAAAGTAAGTACCTATCTATTTATTTATCTATTTTACAAGGTGTACCACATATCTGCGTATTATAACTGTTCGCTACTTTACGGGTTCTTATCGCTTCCTGGTTAAGTCGGGCAACTGTATCAAGACATCACTGAAACTATGAGCCCAGGTTTCCTCAACCATTTCACTACTTTCCAATAAATTTATTTTTCTTTCAAATTATCTTGCGATCAGCAGGTACTAAAGGATACTTAGTAAGTAAAATCGTTGTCAAAGTCAAACTTTATTATATTGTAAGTCAAACTTTTCTAAGGACAAGAGAGTTCCCGGCTTGCATGCGTTGCAATGCCACTTAATGAATAAATCGTTTCTCCCTGCATGACCTTTCCCATTCGTCCCGTTCCCCTTCCGCCCCCCTTTCCCCTTCCATGACCCCTTCCCCTAACGCGTTCCCCTCCACCTTCCCGGCCTTCCCTCTCTCCTCTTCTGCTCCCCCGTCTCGCCCCTGTGTTCCCCTCCCCTCTCCCGCGTTCCATATATTCAGTCCCGGTACATTCAGATTTTCAAACAGCTCGCGTGCCAACTACTGCAATTTTTTTTACAAAATTTCATTTTTCATATATAACAAACATTAATTTTTGAATATTATAAGAATAATCAATCAAATTTTAAATACTTGATTAGTTTCAAAGTAGGTATTCGATTTCGATTAGCCATATGTGAGTATTTCAATTAAATTCATTAATTTAAAGAGTGACTTAATTTATTGAGTAAAATGAGTTTCGATTGAACAATCCATGGCTTGCAAAATGCCATTCTCAATTTGTGACATTTTTGAAAGTTTCTTAAGAGTTTTTGTAATGATTAAAAAAACTTTTAATAATCCAGAAGCCTTCGCGAGGGTGGAAAGAAGATATTTTGATAGTTTCATGGGCATGTAGAGCGAATGAAAGAGGAAAGGAGAGTAAGGAGAATATATGACGCAAATGTGAATGGAAGAAGAAATCGGGGACGCAAGAGGAAGACATGGTACGACCAAGTGAATCAGATACTTGAGTCGGGCCATGTGAAGAGTCGGAATAATAGAAGAGCATGTATGACACGATGTATGAATGTGAACGAGGCAAGGAGTGTGTGCTAAGATCGAGTTGTTTGGCGGTCCGTCCTGTGCGGGGAAACGGCGTAATGGTTAGTTAGTTAGTTAGTTTTAGTTAGTTTCAAACATTTCCTATGCTCAATTAACCTATAGCAATACATAAACCACATACATACAGACATGCAAACAAGTTAACTCAAATTGATTTTATATATTTAGATTTGTATTACCATCTCGTTATTTCACAGAATAGAGATAAATCACACGTGGTGAATTTAATGAAGAAGGTTTTGACTCGTCTATTCGATGAATGAAATTCTCAATTATTGGCGAGACTATTATTACATGCTAAACAGCGATTGACTTATGTCGGAACCTGTGAATTTTCAGTATCTAATCGTAAGACACATAACATTTAATTTATGTGCAAAACGCATGAAAATAACAGTCAGTTTCTTCTGGCTTTGGTATCTACTATTTTAGTTAAATTGGAAAAACCTGCTTTTCACTTTTCACAATTAATTTATGCTCGGGAATACAATAATTTTACATTAATTCCACACAGGAGGCCCTGAGGAAAATAATTTTCCTTGGGCCTGTGTCATCTTTAGGGGGGGTCTTTTTGTGGAGAGGAGAGAAGAAGTGAACATGTTGTAGGAGGGAGGAATCCGGCAAATTGTTCCACAGACGTTGTTGAACTCAAGAATGTGTCGTAAGGAAGACCCGTTCTCATGTGACAAATGTCAGCATTTTATAAATATTGGCGTTTGGCATGTTTCCCGACTACGCACGCAGGTGCCGAAGGGATCAATGATGCTAGTGCTTCGGAGAATCTTCCATTGAAATACCAGTAGAACAAGGACAGCATTACCACTTGACGCCTGTGCTCTAAATATTGTAATCCGTTTGTTAAGAGGAAACCGGGTTGTGTTTTTTCCATACAAACGTATTCCTCATTTCCCTCTCTGAATTTTGACACTAGAGAAAATATTTTTTTTACATAATATGAATATTGACCGCAAGCGTGTCGGTACGTTTTGATTTTTTTGATAAGTTACTTTTTATAGGAGTTATAACCCTTCAAAAATTGTTAAAATTGCCTTTTTTTAACGCCATCAACAAACGTTCAGTATACAAATTAGACGATGTATTTTTAAAAAAAGCAAAAGGTACAGACATAGAACGTTTTCTTCCAATACATTTGGTAAAAAAAATCTTGGAAATTGGTTCAGTTTTGGAGTAGAAAAATGAGGACTACAAAACCTCGATTTTGACAATTTTATTTGGGTATTATCAGGCTGAGGTGCATGTGTCCCTTTCTCTCAGTATTCGGGGGTGAGGGGGGGCGGAGAGGGTTTTGTTGAATACGTATACAGTCAACGAAGTGATGTGACATTCTCAATAATTATATCGATACACTAGTCCACTAGTGTTGTCATGTCCCGAGTTATCGATGTTTTTTTAAAATTATTTTTCTGTTTGGTGACTTATTTTGAGTGTGCCAATACTTACCGAGCTTATTTACTAAAGTTATTGTGACAAATTTAATTTGTTTACGTCAAATAAATTAATGGAAAAAAATTGAAAAAAAACACCTGTTACAGACAGACCCCGAGATGATTCCGTTCCGTATTGCCGAGTTGGATATGGAACACAAAAATTAATTAAAATATTTTTTGATAACTTTTGAAGGTTGTACTCAACATAATATTATCCCTTTATAGGACACTTTTTTTAAGATACAACTACCGAACCAAAAAAAAACTTTTATATTTGACTAAATATATTGTTCTAGATTTTTTTTTCAAAAAAATTATATTTTACAAGAAAATGTGTGATGGTAAGTACATACACCACTGATCGTTTGATGGAATGCTGGTACAGCGTATGTTCAGTGGTACATGCATCTACCACATGTTGTTGAATCGATTATGTTATTATAATATCATATTATACAAATGAATATTGAAATCTATGTATAAGAGGCACCATATTGTTTATTGTGCTACATATTAGGTACATACACATAACTAGTTTAGTTTTTATTTAACTTTTTTAATACGTTATATTATTACAGAAAAATGCACTTTTGGGAATACCTCCTACATCACTTGACATTTTCAATCTTCTTCAATGATCTAATATTTTTTGTTTTTAAACGCTTTATTGTAAAAAAAATTACTGTTTAACATCTACACAATGAAGTTAAAACAATTTATGGTCCAGACCTTTCCCTCGCCGGTAAATTTCTTGGTATGCGACCGTCAATTATTTCTGGTAAAAGGCATTGGTGGTAGAAATTTTCTAACAGTGGAACGATTTTTTGCCAGATTTCATCGTCCCTCTCAATTTTTTCATACAGCAAACCTTTTGGACTCCACACAACAAAATAACAATAATTACGACGAGTAATATGTAACTGGCCTTGTACTTGGTAGAAGTAATTATGATTCCGTTTTAATGTTAAAGAATGGTCTTCCAATTTACAGTAATCAATTATCTTTTGTGCAATTCCCTCTTCTGGTGACATATTTGCTATACTATAAGGGCATTTAATTTCAATTATAGAATCCTCACCGATAAGGCCATCCGGACTTGCCGCTAAAAAGTTTTTGGTTTTATCGATAAATAGCCCACAAGCGGATACCTGAAAACTTGTTTTTTTTGAAAATTGCTCTATTGCTAGGCTTTCATTTTCTTTTCCATAATTCGTGGCCATAGTTCCTTTGAATTGTGAGTACAGTAAAGAGTTTAGTACTCCCGTAACTGAAGTTTTTTGCCGAAGCTTATATATTTTTCCAAAGTTAGACGCCGTTATCCGCTTACGTCTTTCAATTGCCCACAGATTGTTATTGCTTTGGCCTACCGTATTCCGTTCGAGCTCTTCCTTATTGGTTGAAGATAATTCTTTGAGAAATTCCTCTTTTTTCGTTTCAAATATTTCAGGTGGCATATCTGGTTCTAATTCCAATTGACCATAATTTTCATCGGGCCCTGTAACTTTTTTTCTTTTTTCTGTCGTATTTTCATTATACTTTAGTTTTTTTTTTCGACACATTTGTTTATTCTCCTTCGAACGTCGTTTTCTCTCTATAAAGTGCTTCGTGTATTTGCCGGGACTGTGGCCTTGGATTTTCTTTTGTATTCTTGAATGGGTTGCCAATTCACTATTCCACGAAGTTACTGCTCCAAAACATCTTGCTTGGTAAGATCCTCTTGTAGTAAAATTTACCCTTTTTCCACCTATAAATTTGGCGATAACGTTGTTGAATTGCTCCACAGTGTTATTTGTCACGTCAATAATAAGACTTTCTGCATTTGCTATTAGAGACAATAAGAATTGTTGGATATCAGTCCATATTCCACAATCTCGAAGATCGCTTACTAAATTTGGATCATCAGTATACTTCTCCGGCTTGCAATAGTACGATGCACAATTTTTATGATCACCAAACACATGATTTGCGGTATTTTTTATGTCCATTTTCAAATTTTTTATTTTATCACTTTGTACTGTGTTTTCTTGCTCTTTCCTGTAATTTATTGCTCCAACTACAGCTCTTCTCATGCGTAAAACGTTTGCTTCAACCTTTTTCCTTATATGAACTGGTACAAAGCCTTTAGCGTTGTTGGTTTTTTTTCCAAGTGCTTTCATTTTGTTGCAAAAATTGCGGAGTAAGTGATTTTTGCACTCTATTTTTTGTACTATAAGGTTAGGACCATATGGCATTTGTTGCATTATTTTTTTCATGATGCTGGAGTCGCCATCACCAACTAGTTTGTTAAATTTCAATCCATGCATTTCCATGCTTCTCGAGAACCCTTCTGCTATAATGTGGGCTTCCATGGCATTAGCACTGTCACGCCAGTTTATGAAGCACCTGTGCTCAGAAGCAACTATGTGTAGTTTAGTAGCTCTAGCACATATGCAGCAGTATGAGTTTCGCACTCCCAGAAATAAAACCTTTTTAGTTCGTAGTCCAACTATGCACCCTGCGCCAGATGAGGAGCTAAATCCACTTTTGTACGACCTCTTTGCCCAGGAGCCATCTGCAACCACCGTTACCAAAGGATAGCCACCCTCGTCTACGTCACCGTTTAAAATGGCTAGCCTTTTTTCTTCTTCACCAGCTGCGATCATTTCTTCTAAGGCACATTCTTCAATTGTTGGCGCTAAACATTGTTCTATGTTCGTGTAAGTCTTACAATCCATATTTGGCATATTTAAAACCCCACAAATTTCATTCCATTGTGAATACCCATTTCCTGTACACATCACTCCTTCGACGACAGCAGTATTTATAGACATTTTCCGTTTCGGGTCTTCGGAGTGAATGTATTCTATTTTCTTGCACATTTTGCACTCGAAAACATACTGGCTTAGAAGACCATTTCGTCGTTCCTTCATAAATTTTAAATCGGAAAATGTGCAGTTGGTGTGTTCGTGCTTTATATTTGATATCTCCGAAAACAAATATTTTATATCCACAATTCTGCGACCTTCGAAATTATCGGTTTCATCAATATGGTCTGGTTCTATCACCAAATCATCAAGCGTTGTTGATGATGATGAACTTGCGTTTTCGTCTATATTTGGAGCAAATGATTCATCCATGGAAGTTTCATGCATTAGTGAAGATGTAGTTAAGTTTCCAAAAGTAGTATCGATGACATCCATATCCCTGTAAATGCAAATGATTTATTTATTTAAATTTGTCCATCCCATTTTCCCGTTATACATGCTACATAATACACGGCTCTCATAGCATAAATCTTTAGGTTTTTCTCGTAAGTCGCTCACGTAAGAGAGTTATGGCAAAATTATCAATGTAAACGATACCCATTGGTAATTTTGCCATAACTCTCTTATGTGAGCAACTTACGGGAAAAAAAACTTTACGTACGTAAAGGTAACCTTAGGAAGGTTCAGTAGTAAGAGTGACAGGAAAGCGATATTTCGACTTACCTAGATGTCGAACGTGGTGCAACATGAATCTGTCGTTTGATACTAATAATCGGTTTTTTTCGTCTAGCAGATAAAAACAAACGCGCTTTGTTTCCATTTCTTTTACCCATTATTTATCTGTAAGAAAAAATTTTTTGAGTTGAAGGTAGGTAATATAGTAGTCGATTTTATGTAACTCAATTTCTAAATACACATATCTTATGCTACGTATAGCTACTTATGCTACGTATATTTGCGAATAGGTGCGTGCACAGAATTTGAAAAATGAAATTTCGGAAAAAAAATAATTTTCAGCTTCGACAACATCATTAATGTCGTATTTTCAATCTTAGGATTCTAGCCCACTGAAAAATCAGTGCACGCCACTCTTTGCGGACAGAGACGCGAGCCGAACCACGAATTATGGTAAAGGTACGAAGCAACCGCAAGCGGCGCAGCGTTTCGGGCAGTTTGCTTTTGCTTCGTTCCTTTCCCATAATCCGTTGTTCGGCTGGCGTGTGTATACGCAGCCTAAGACGTAGAATAATATTTATTATAGGTTACTAGATATGTTAACAAATGTACCGACTTGCACTAATGCACTTTATGCATACAGTCAAAACTGATGAATTTACGTTATTCAGGGAGAGCCAAAAAACAACAACATTTTTAGCGATATTTATATGTTTAATTAAAAAAGGAAATTGTGTTGTAATATTGAGTTTTTATGAATGAATAGTTTATGTTTATAATAATAGTTTATGAATAATTTATGAATAGTTTAGTAGGTATCTACTCACCATATGTCCTATATGTGTAAATCGTGAGAAATGACCAAACAGATTTCAATATTCAAGGGGGTTTCAGGGTCAAAATTCGAAGGTCTGTATTTGACGTAGAATAGTTTCCAGTAAAAAGGCTAGTCAAAAACAGTAGAGTGATGCAGCCAGCGAAAAATAAAAACACTATACAATCACAAAGTACGTGATGTACCTACTGCGCCTATGCTGCCGTTTTATAAAAAAAGATGGTATGAATCTCCCGATATTACTAAACCAAAACAGCGTGCATCTTACTTTACTAATAGTAACAAGATGAATGAACTATGAGCGCAGAAGATATCTATTATATAGGAATACGCACGCTCAAGTCGCGACGCGTATTGACTTATCTGTTGCAGCAGGCAGCAACCTGTATACACGCACCCACAAGTCTCATTGACTTGTGCGTGTGCAGAAGATGAGCGCGGAGCAGGCAGTCACATGTATTTGTAGTAAGTAATAATAATAATAAAGTTAAGTACAATACAATATTAAATAATGTAGACCTCGCTATTTTATTACGAATATGTACCTAGGCACCTACTTAATTTTTGGAATAAATGAATAACAGTAAATGAAATAATAAGAACGCGAAGTCGCTGGCGGGCGCGGCGCGGCGATTCGTGCTTCCAACACCTGCAGCCACGCACACACACGCATTGGGGTTCACCAATACACCGATAGCGCTTTTGCTGTCCCCGCTGAGATGAACGAAATAGAAATAATTTTTACAAATACCTATCGTTAAAATTTCTCGGCGCTCCTGCGCGCTCTTAAGATAGGAAAATCTATCAAATGGACCGCCCGTTTTTCAAGTATTTTGGTACTCCTGATCAGAGTTGCTGCCAAATTCAGCATTGGGATTTGTGTTCGTTATATATCCAAGCCCGCTGGGCCCCTCTGCCTCGACTACTTGAAATTTGGGTAAATTTTTGAGATCGCTGGCAATCCATACGCACTTTTTTTTGAAAAAATCTTTTGATTCACCTTAATTACATTAAAAGACAACTATTTGCATTGGGGGAAGTGGAAAATATTTCATTCTAAATTTCGATTGTGTAAAATTAAAATTAGCTTTCATTCTGTGAAACGATACCGTCCATTTTCAAACATTATTTTCAAACGTCATTTTGTTATGTTGGTATTCTTGTTACTGTACGAAAAGATGCTAGAGCAAAGCGTAGCAGACTTCATGGGAATTCTAGGTTTGTGTAACATGGTTTGTGATACAAAAGAAAGTGCCCCTTTATAACGCCTACTCGCGTCAAGGCGAGAAAAACATCCCAGTTTTCAAGTAGTTTAGCGGCTACGCTAGGTTTGTGTAACATGGTTTGTGATTCAAAAGAAAGTGCCCCGTACCTTCAAAATCTTCTAGCCGTTCGTTATACATTCAAGTGTATCAGGAATACCAACATACCAAAGTGACAGCGAATGAGCTAATAGCTAATGGCGTACAATCTCACAAGACGAAAGCTAATTTTAATTTTACGTAATCGAAATTTAGAATGAAATATTTTCCACTTCCCCCAATGCAAATAGTTGCCTTTTAATTTAATTAAGGTGAATCAAAAGGTTTTTGTTTAAAAGTGCATATTTTAACCGTTGCCAGCGATCTCCAAAAATTAATGAAATTTGAAAATTATTGAAATATCCTTCCGAAACATTTTCAGCAAAAATATTTTATTTAGTTATACAGTTGAGCATAAATCAAAAGGCATAAAGATTAATCGAATGCCATTAGAAACTGAATCCAAGATTCGTGTTACAATTGTAACATATTGTATATTCGATACTAATTTTAATGACTCTTTTTTTTAGAAAAGCTATTTGATCGTTCTTATTTTCTGATATTAATTATTATTAATTGAAACATATTAAAACTCTTAGTCCAACAAAAATAAAAAATAAAAATTCGGGGGCGTGTATCTGTGTTCATATACAACTCGGGTTTAATGAAATCTATAACTGGGATTTTTTTAATTTTCTTAATTAGAATTGACTGTGGGAACGATTGAGATAAGCGATAAGGTACCAACATCATTATTTAATTAATAGATAAATAATTATATATTTCAAATGTGATTTCCTTTTGTTTAAAATTTTGCGAATTTCGTAATTATTCAAGTTTACTGAAAGTATCGAATGATAAATTTCTGATCGTCATTTGATTGGCAAAATAAGAAAATATTTTTTTAAACACTTTCAGTTTCACTAATTCTACAATTATAATATTCCGTGATTATGCACGGGTCTGCGTTAGTACAAAATAAAATAGAACGTGTTTTTTTTCAAAAATAGATTGTTTAGTAAAAAATAATAATTTATGTAATTAAATGAAGACAATACTAGCGAAAATCTGGAGATGTTGGTAGTTCTTAGTCGAAGTATCATACAGTTAAAAGTGACCGAATTGGATATAGACACCTTAGCTCAGTTGGTAGAGCTGTTGCCATGAAAGCAGAAGGTCCTAGGTTCGAGTCCCAAAGGTGCCAATATCTTTTTCTGATTTTTCTATCTCCAGTTTTTCGATTGTTTTCCGCTAGTATTGTCTTCATTTAATTAAATATTACAATTTGAGGTTTTACTCATAAAGTAAAAAAAAAACTTTTTGCCTAGAATTAGATAATCATTTCATTAAAATTCGCACTTTGAAAAATGAATCATATAGAGAGAAATTTTAATGAACTTTATTTTAAAAACAATTTACCTACTTGTTATTATTTGTACAGTAAAATATAAAATAAATAAAGTAAAATATAAATAATAACAAATATATATGATAACAAAGCAACACACAACACAAAACTTCAACACACAATTGATTCACAGATAGTAAAGAACTTTGACTAGCCAACTAGTTTTAAGACAGTCAAATTGTTCATATTATTATGGTGCAAAAAAATAAAAAACCTAATAATGACCTTCCATTGAATGAGAAGAAAACTAAAAACTCTTTTGATATTGTTATTCAACATTTTGTAATTAATATGTCATCGAGATATTAGCGAATTTATACACCTGCTTATTATAATTTGCGCCACATTTTCCAAGATGGCGGCGTTCGATGGCGATGTTATTTTTTTTAAATGCTATTAGAAATCGGGAGGAAACTTGGAGTGACTAAGGAAAAGTCTTACGTATCAATAAAGTTTGAAAACCAGTGCACCTATATTCACATAAAGGAAAGCCACAAGAAAATATGATGAATATCGCTATTTTATCTTGATGTTTTGAATTCCCCAGCGGTGCGCGTTACCTTGGTTGGTCAACAGGTATCCATCTTGACAAACAGAGCGGCCAGTAGATAGGTAGGTAGGTTCGTAGGTTGGTTCAACTGAAATATTTTTAAGTCAAGTCCCATGCTCCATTGTTGAATGTTTCCGTTACCAATTAACACCTCGCAGCTTGTGGAACATACGCTAGGGCCACTCTGCGGTGAGGGGGACTTAACCGGGGGCCGAGGTCGAGGGAGGGCCAAGCTCGGGTCGGGGACATTAAAAATATAAGTATTTCAGGTGTTTTCGGTATTCATTTTAAGGAATTATGTAAAAGATCGGCATGTTTTTGAATTGGAAATGAGCAAAATATTGTAAATTGTGCGTTCCTTCGCTTTAGCGAACAACCTTAAGAGGGTATTACCAGAGAAAACCAGAAATACGTCATTTTTAAATCAGATTTTAGAAGTATTGACTCTTTTCCACTGTTTTTGATTGTTCTTTTATCTAGCATTTGCATGTTTTAAATTTTGAGAAAAAATGTTTATTTTTAGTATAATAAGGTTATACCATAGGTCGTTGGCAGATTTGTTAAATTTTCAAAAAATATTTTGTATTATACCACACCCATTTCAAATCATATAATCATGCACTAAAATAAATCAATACATTATCTGGGTATCGCATGTTTTAGAATTTTAATTTTAGTTTAGATAAAATCATTAAAAAATATATACGTACTTGTATTTCTTGACGAAAATTGGTCCGTTTGTGTATTTATTTTTTTTAACATTTTTATTTAACTTAGACATTATTGAAAAATGATAAATACTTATAATAAAAAAAATAATTACAAAAAGTACACTATTTTAATAGTTTTATCATCACGCCTTTCAGCATTTTTGGATGTAGTTATAAATTAAAGCAAATTTGGAATGAAATAAAATCGATATTGAGTTATAATTTTAAAAAGCTGGTACGGAGAATAATTAATCTTTCTCATTGTAACCACCCTGCACGATCGTAAGAACAACTTTCGACGAAATGTGGATTTTCGGCCGCTGGCTGGTTAAACGCTCTTAAGTAAATGGATATTTCACAGCCCTATAGCTCAGTATGGAAATGATTTTGCCAGCTGAAAACAGTTATTTTGTTCTGAAAATTCCATACAGAAAAAGTAATTATTGTACTTCCTGAGTTAATTTCCTTGATGTAGTATTTCATAATTACACTTTTTGTAGCTACTCGTAGTCTTATACATTGTATTATAGTAATTTTTACCCGCGGTTTCACTCGCGTGGTATTAGAGAGAAACTACCTGTACAAAGAATTTTCCTACGGGAATGAAATGTTTTTCCGGAATGAAAGGTAGCTTATGTCACTTTCCAGTCTTCCAAATATCCCTCTACAAAAAAAAACTCGTCAATCGGTCGCTCCGTTGCCACGTGAAAGAAGGACAAACAAACAAACACACTTTCGAAATTTTACCTAACATTAAGAGGAAGACGGTATTGTTAATCTTTTTTTACATTAGCTCCACACAAGAGGCTCTGAGGAAAACAATTCGCCTCAGGGCCTATGTCATCGTTAGGGATACTGTGTAGAGGGGTCTCTTTATGGAATGGAAGGAGAGGAAGATCTGGGAAAGAAAAAAGTATGGAGAATGTGGGGGTATAAGGGTAGGAATGTGGTGGTCAATGTGTCCAGGAGTGACGGACGTATGAATCCACCTCTCTCACTGCGGTACAAGGCGATGGATTGAGAGCGTCCGGCTGGAGAGATAAAAAGGTCTCCCTCAACCGGGATCGGAAGAGACTGGTTGAGGGAGATGTGCCGCCATAGACAAACCTCTCTCCGTGAACCCGGGCACCCCTGCTAAGTCGCCAAACGTAGCTAACCACTTGGGGTGACCTATGGTAGGGACTGGTTATCCAGTAAATGTTCTCAAGGCGGCGGTACCCATACCCGCTTTCCAAATAGTAATCTGCTGGTAACACGTGCCTAGCACGATGGTCGAAAAATTCCCAAATTATGCAAGCATCAAAGGAATGAATAGAGAAAAATAAAAAATAAAAAAAATAATTTTTTTATTTTTATTTTTATTTTAACTTTATGAGTAAAACCTCAAATTGTAATAATTTTTGTTCAATTTTAAATTTTATTGTTCAATGATACACTTCCCAACACTGCCAATTGTGTATTTATAAAGACTGTTTATAATGCAAATAAATAAAATAAAATGAACCGAGCACTTCCACTCCACGCTCACGGAGACCAGTGGACACCTATCTATGGTGTGGTGATCTTTTCCTTTGCTTGTTTTGAATCCCACATTGACATGAATCTCCCTTCGTTTTTGATTTTATTTAAAATAGTTCTTTACCTACGCTGTAAACAATTTTTTTCCAGTTATGGGTGCTTATAGTACTGCTTAGGGCTTCTAGAAACGATGGACAAAATCCAAAAGACAGATACGTTTGGCTGTTTATTTATTTATTTATTTATTTATTATTTATTTATTATTAGTTTCAATAGCAAGGTTTGTACATGTATGTATAATGTATAGTATAAGTATAGATTCTTTTTTTTCACAGACCTCCTCACTAGGATTTCCTGTTCTGAGGTGGCCTGTAGTTTTTTTTAAATATTTGTATTTGGTTATGGATTGTCTTTATATCGTCTTCACGATATTTGTAATTTTATTATCACTTTGATCTCTCAGCCATATTTGTGAATATTTTTCAGCGATACAACGTCTTGATGTCTAATATACTTTTCATTTCGCTGCCTCTGAGTTTCCATGTCTTTACAAAGATCCAGGGAGAATATTAGATAACGATCGAGTGGAATTATTCAGTGACGTCTGTCGAAAACAATTTAACATAACTTAATAATCATATCAAATAATTGTTTTTTTCTGGCGATGTGTGAGGGTGGAGAAATTCCCCACATTTCAAATCCATCCATGCACAGTAGGTACAAGGAAAATAATAAGAAATTTATTAATAGACCAGATACAATTGCTCAATATTTAGTGAGTTTAGTACATAATTAGTGATAGTGCTCGTATCTTTTTCAAGGTAATTTTACGTTGGAATCTGAAGTAAAATGAGATTCCTCGATGAGGGGAATGGCGTGTATCCTGCTGCTTATTTCTGCCTCCCTTCTTCCAGTACATAAGTATTGCAAAGCCACTTCGTGAACATGCAATAACAGCTAGATTTATACCCAGAAACCATCTATTTCGTGCAGGGTAGAATAATTCCAGCAAATTGCAATGGAGTTCTAAAATATTGAAGTATGGAGTGTTTACCCGATGTCTGGTGAACGGCGTACACGGGACAAAGGTATTTTACCGAATTAATTCTGGCTCAGCGCGTGAAAACGTTGAAAAACTCTTCCCTGAAAAACTCTAGTGTTGCCAATTATATATGGACTTCCTCCTTGTGACTTTACCTCTAATAAAACAGCATAATATATAGGATATTAGGGAATAAGAAATAATTATACATAAAAACACTTCTTAACTATATAAAAACACAATTATACATAAAAACACTTCTTAACTATATCTTTGACCAAAAACACAAACTCCAACAAACACAAACCATTAATAGACCAGTTAGACAAGCATACATACAAAACTTAAAAACACCGACGATAAACACAAGCTTTGGACAAAGACACCACAAATACCAGGCAATAAAAGCATTCAACCATCTTTCACTCGATTTAAAAAAAGAAGAAAACAAAAAACTTTTCACACTCAAAATTAAAAGATGGATTAAAGACCAAAAAAGACAACTTTACAAAAAAATCACAACATAAAAAAAAAAATAAATAAATAAAAACACATAGACATAAACACCATTGCAATACTCACTAATATATAAAACCTTTTAATTTCACTATCGGTTTATATGTATCTATCCTATTTAAATAGTTTTATTCTATTGTTTTATTTTAGTGTTATTTTACTCTATTTTGTTTTGCTCTATTTTCTTTCTTTCAATTCTCATATGTTATTGTTGAGTCTCTTTTTTCTTTAGTTTTTATTTTATATGTATCTTAAATAAAAAAAAAATCATATCAAACTGTAAAATGAGGTCCTCAGCACGGGTAAAGCACCCAGTGAGGCCCACATTAGTCAAATATGTAACACACATTTATAAATCAGGTGAATCAAATAAAAATAAAAAAAATTAAATTTATAAGAAAGAAATATGAAGCCAAAAATTATATAAAACAAAAAATTATTTAAAACGAAAAATTACATAAAACGACAATTTATCAATACATTGGTAACCATAAAAAGACTTGTTGAACATATAAATCAAATAGAAACAGAATTATAAATATAAACAATAAAAACATAACATTATTTAGGAAACATCAAAGAAATACTCTTATATGGACCCCTTATATTTAGTAAGTTCGCAATTGAAAATGTCCACCTTGGATAATACGTTATTGTAACTATTGCTTAGTCTGTTAAGGCAAGAATTCTGTTGAATTAAAATAGTGAAAAAAAAACATATATTTTACGGAAAAATTAGATATTTGTTAATTATCTTATAATTCCTTAACGGTTCGTTTTTCTTAGGGTAGGCCCAGCTTTTCAGCTATTAAGCACCGCACGTCATAGCCTAGCGGCCTACACACGACACTGCATGTATTGACAGCGGCAGTGACTGCAGAGAGCGTGGAGTTGAGCGAACTAGCGCTGTCTCGTTCTAGCGGCCCTTTAACAAACGAGACAGCGCTAGTTTGCTCAACTCTACGCTCTGCAGTCACTGCCGCAGTCACTACATGCAGTGTCGTGTGTAGAGCCCATAAAAAGGAAATGTTACCCCGACAAGAAACTTTGTGTGTTATATTTAGTTGGTTTTGATTTCTAACTAAATTCCACATTGCATTCATTTACTTTTTTCTTAAATATTTATAAAGCAATTTGTTGTTATCTTAAATATTTAATCTTTCTAATATTATGAATGCGAAAGTTTGTGTGGAGGTACCTACTTGTGTGTTTGTTTGGATTTTAATGAAACTTTACAATAATGTACCTAGCTCTTACATCAGAATAACAAATAGGCTATAAATAATGGTAAGCTCTGGCGTTATGAAATTATAAATATTAATATATTGTATTTATTATACGTTTAATGTCGCTTACAAAAGCAAAACAAATCGTTGCCTTGGCAACTATGTAGTTATATTTGCAGAAAAATTTATTAGGCGTAGAAGTTAAAAATGAATCGCCGAAATGCAGGTACCTATGTACGCGCATAACTTCCGAACGACTGCACCAAATTGTTTTTTTTTTTGTTTTCGTTATTGTCAGGACAAGGTTTGTATAAAACACTGGTGAGCTCTGGAATTATGAAATTTGTACAAAAAAAATGCAATAGGTGGCACGCGAGCTGTTTGAAAACTGAATGTACCGGGAATGAATGTATGGAATTCGGGAGGGGGGAGGGGAACCCGGTAGGGGGGAGGGGAACCTGTGAGGGGGGAGGGGAACTCAAGAGGGGGGTACGCGGGACGGGAGAAGGGGAGAGTGGAGTGGGGTGCCGCATGCCGGGAACCAGCTAGTATTGTATGAAGATTTTGTAACAAATTACACCGTAAAATAAGATATTCATAGGGTGGAAAACCTGTCACCAAAAACCAACTCTTTAAGCATAGATAGATAGATACCTAGAAGAACGTTTTCTTAAATTTATTTTTCACTTGCTGGTTCCCGGCGTGCGTTGCAATTCCATATTCAAAGAAATACATTGTTTCTCCCTGAATCACCTTTCCCGTGCGTCCCCGTTCACCTCCCGTATCCCCTTCCTAGCTAGCTTTATAAATTATAGCCTATATGTTATTCTGATGTATGAGCTAAATTATTGTACCATTTCATTAAAATACATTCAGTAGTTTTTGCGTGAAAGAGTAACAAACACACCTACATCCATACACACTTTCGCGTTTGCAATATTAGTAAGATTTTTATAAAGAAAAGCGTCTGTTACGGGCTGGCGGCATGGATTTGATTTGTATACAAATCTACAGTTTTAATCACAGATTGATGAAATTTTGAAAACTTAACCTTCAAAACAAGAGGAAGGTCACTGCCTACATCCGATTTCGAAAAAACCAGTAAAGCCCGAGCAACGTCGGAGACTTCAGCTTGTTTAATAAATTCCGAAAGCAACATTACTGATTAACATAGTTTTCGTAAATAATTATTGTAGTTCACAGCGTTAATATTCAGTTCTGGTCTTCCGTGAGTACCAACAAACCTTTTATGTTTTTAAACACTTTATAAAAATCCTCTGAACGTCTTATTTACAGTTGGTTGCAGCGGAAACGAATAACATTTAAAAAAAATATATGTATTTTTACCGTTTTATTTTGGAAAAGCCATCTGGTGATTACTCTTTTAGAATGGACACCACTGAAAATACAAATAAAAAAAAAATAAAAAAAAACAGAACTTAAATATTAAAAAAGATATTAGAAGGTAAAACGTAATCATTAAATTTGATGTATGATATCTATGCCTATGTGTCAATTATCTCAAATTTTGAATTCAGAAACGCCTGGGGTCTCAAAAGTTGCGTCTTGAAAATGAGAACTGCATTTAATTTTTTTAATGGTTATCAGCCCGCTAAAATGATTTTAAAAACAGAAAACAAACCTAAAACATTTAAAAAAATATATTTTAATATATTTTTTTCTATAATTTAACCTTTTAGCGTTTGTTTGTTATTAAAAAATGCGTATAGCTGACAAAAATAGAAAAAATATTCAAGTTTTATCCCGAAAAAGTGTTATTTTCCCCCTTTATATTTTTAACAAACACATCACATATGTTTCAATTTTTTTTTCTGTGTTTCTGTGTACCGCAGTTATGGAATAAAAATTAAGTTTGGTACAAAATATAAAATATGGACCCTTTGTTTTATTTTTTTTCCGAATCACGAAATCTTTTTTTTCAAAATTTCCGGCCATTTTAGCGGGCTAATAGTGAACAATAATTTAATTTATTTTTACGTTTTCGAATAGCTACAGATAATACGAAACTTTTGAGACCCCGGGCGTTTAAAAATAAGGCCATTTTTTCTCTCTCTATGGAGAGCGACACAAGCTAAGCCTAAGTCATCTGAGATGCAGTGTGGAGGGTTTTTTGAGGGGAGGAAGGAATGAACGAGGTAAATCGTTCCACAGCCGAGCTGTTCATCTCGACAACTAGGCGTAGAAGCGACCCATTCTCATGTGACAAATGTCAATCGCGTACGTATGTTGGGCGCGCGCTTGGCGTGTTTCCCGACTATGCACCGGTGTCGAGGGGATCAAACTAGCACCTTCCATTGAAGTACCGGTAGAACAAGGACAGCATTCCCACCGATTAATAACAAACGAGCAAAACATGTATTGTGTTGGCAAAGGCCTTGTGAAAACACTTGTAAAATTGTAACGGTTTGAATTTACAATGCGAAGTAAGCACCCAATAATTAAGTTGGTGGCTACGCATCAATTCAAATTGATATTTGAATTCCTAATAGGAAATATAACTTTGAACAAATGGAATCCTGCTTTTCTCTTGTTGCCCAAAACATACTAGGAACAAGAGATCAAGTCCCACATAGGAAGTCGGAGAGTATGGACCTTTGTTTCGACCAGAGAAGATACAGTCATACTTTGGTGAAATCGCCATTACCTGTGAGAATACTTCGGTTAGTTTTCAGTTTATTGATTAACCATTTAATATTCTCTTCTATTTGAACTGCCCCTCCCCCCCCCCTCTTAAATTAACTTCCTGATCATCATTTTTAAAACATTTGATTTTGTTTTTAAAACACGACAAGCTATCGATTTATTTTATTAGTTTTCTAACTATTTATTTTCTTTTTTAGGCTAAACACGACCCTAAGTTTTAAAGTATTAGAATATTATTATTTTGTTGTGAATTAGAGTCTCATGTTCTGGTTTCATTATTATTCAATAATATAATTTAATTCATGCCACAATTCTTTTATTTATAACTGTAATGTCTTATTAAGTGTTACCTATATACGTTTTCATAAGCATTACATTGGCGACCACCGTGGTTAATTTTTTAATTACAAAGTTTTACATTTATTTGTAAAGCATTAAACTGGCATGCCCAACATGGTAGAACCTGATTGATGCGTAGCCACCAACTTAATTATTGGGTGCTTACTTCGCATTGTAATTTCAAACGGTTACAAAATGTTGAAATAAAAACTCAAATCGTTACCTACCTTTGTAAGAATAGGTACTGTTTTCTAATTTATATTATAATAAAGCCATCACTCACATTAAGTATTATGGTTACGAATGCTGACAGGTATGAGCACAGATACGCGGAAGGATATTAAAATAGTTGTTTACGTTTATCAGCAAAAACTATTTCGTATTAAATAATGTTTCTGAAATTGGAATTTCATGTTCAAGTGCTTCATAAATCAATCACCTTTATATTATTCCTTGATGAATCGAATAGTTACTCAGATTATGTTATTCCACTTTTCACACTTTCACAATGATGAACATTTATTGTTCTGGAATGTACTGCTTCATTAAAGTCCTCCTTTTCAAGTTAACATGAACTGCACAATAAACTACTCAGAATACCTAGGTTTTTTATTAGCTCCACACAGGGGGCCCTCAGGATAAATTCCCTCAGGGCCTATATCATCTTTGGGAATGCTGTGTAGTGGATCTTTTTAAGGTAAGGAAGGGGGAAATTCGGGGAAGGAAAAGGGTATGATGGGTGGTTAGGAATCTGAGGGTCATTGTGTTTTAGAGTGATAAACGTATGATTCCATCCCTCCCACTATGGTGCTAGGCGATAGATTAAAAGAGCTTGAGATTAAGAGCGCTATGTTAGATCTCTCTCAACCAGTCTCTCCCGATCCGACCCGCCGCGCAGTTGGTGAGCAGACGCATTGACCGCTGAGTCCTCACCCCATGAACCCGGACACCCTTGCTAAGTTACTAAACGTAGTGAACCACTTGAGGCGACCTGTTGGCAGAGATGAGCGGCGGTACCCATACCCGCCTCCTAAATTGATAATACAGTAGCTCCATAACTTCTTTATTATACTTAAGCATTATTGTCTTACTAAAATTCGATATGCTCATGCCCTACGAATCCATGACAGTTGCCCCCCCCCCCCCCTCCAGGATAAGTATTTTCCCTGAACCGATTTCCGTAAACATATTGCATAAAAGTTATGCATATGCTTAGGGAAATCGGTTTCAGGAAAATACTTTACATAAAATACGGTATGGGAAGGGAAAAGGAATTTACGGTAGGTATAGGGAAAATACATACTTATACAGGATAGGTATATAAAATCCGGTATGTTTGCACGAAAGTTTAGCCACCTGACGAATTGTTAATAATGTGATACAACCACAAATATAACTATAAGAGTCCCCGAAGGAGCGTGTAGAGAGGATTTACCGCAGAATAACAAAAAAAGATATTTCGTTCAAATGCGTCAAGGATAAAACTAGTTGTCTGTACCTTTATTGTATACCTGTGTAAAAGTTTAAAAAAATCGACACTGGTAAATAAATTCGTTTGACATACAAACTTATTATTAAAGGTGTTTTTGAAGTCGATTTTAGGTTTTAAACTGGCAAATAATACACAAAAAATTATAATCTCTACATATTACATATTATAAATTAAAGTCCCCGCCGCGTCTATTTGTCTCTCTGTTCGTGATAAACTCAAAAACCACTGAACGGATTTTCATGCGGTTTTCACCAATAGATAGAGTGAGTCGTGAGGAAGGTTTAAGTACATTATTTGTCAAGGTTGTAAATTGGTTGAAATATATAGGTAATATATAAAGGAGAATGTTGTCTATATGTGGCGGAAGAGCGGGCTGGCAAGCGGGCGGTGTGGATTTGATTTGTATGCAAAGGTCACTGTCTATATTTGATTTCGAAAACTTTGTGTAAAGCCCGGATATCGCCGTAGACTTCAGCTAGTTTTAAAATAATTATAATTTAGGGGGGGCCAACCAATTGTCAATAGAATAAGGTACTTCTAAGTATAATTATACCTATACTCTATCTATAGTATACCTATGTACCTATATACAGAAATCAAAGAAAAAAAAGATACCTTTGAATAATTATTTAAGAATTAAATGCATACGAGTATCAAAAAGACGGCTTTTTGTCCTATTTGACGCATTGTAATAATGATTGTAAAATAAATGCTCCTAACCAAAATACAGCTACCTAAAATTTACCTATATTTAATCCATAAATCGTAGGAGACACTTTGATTTTAGTTAATTTATTTATTTTCTTCTAAACATTGTGAGTAATCAACCAAAGACTCTCGACTGGAAATTTTATTATTCTAAAATAAACTCGTTATTAACCGCTCGCTGTAACTCTTGTGCATAATGCAAAACTAAAATTCATCCATTCCTTCAGGTACCTAATACATTCAACACGGACACAGTTTTTCCACGCACTGATTTGATTCGCGATTTTCACGGCCAAAAGAATCACCATGGATATTTTTCGGGTTATTATGGCGGGTGCGTTTCCATCTTCGTCAGCCAACGTTTCAGACATCCGATCATCATGATCTGCATACTGTAACGACATGAAGCTAAATGACGACGCAGCGCAGCACGGCATAAAAACCAAAAAAATAATCACTATAAAAGTTTTACCACTATTGGGAACTTAGGAAAAAATAATATATGAAAACAATCTCTCGAAAGGCTTGTGCAAAAAAATACTAATGTAAAAATAATGTTGCTAAAAACTCCAAACAAGGTAAATTCAAAACAAGTACTTTGGTTTAGCATCAATCGTAAGTGATGTGCGTAATAATTTAAGTAACCAATCTGTAATTATTATTATTTCCAAGTATGGATTGACGGTCAGCCAAAAAATGTACCGCTCTCTATTTATTAAGACATTCCGAATGTCAACCAATAGAAAAAATGTAGGCGGAGCTTGCGTCAATCATGGCGACCGGTTTCAGTAAAGATGTTTCTACGCCACACGCGAAAAGAGGCTCTACCGCACGTAGCGCGAGGGGTGAAGGTGGAAAATATTTTCAGAAAATACCTTACCGTCGCGTTCGTATCGGCGGAACAGCACTCGAACACCGGAGGGAATATTAAACCTTATGCGCGGTGAGCTTAATGAATGTATTGAGATACCCCGCCGGATTACGTTGACCATTGAACAGGTTGCCTGCAAATACTTGAGTTGAGATCCGAGCCGGACTGGGCGCTTCGACTACCTGTCTCAAAAGAGTCATAGATCAAATTGCCATACAGCGTATGAGATGTCATTTGATGTGGTAGTGTGGTAACTAAATAATCACAGAGTTCAATTAATACAAGTGCAAATTAACCATTGTAAAAATAGCATTCTCGCGGATCGATAATTTGAGTGTCCAGTGAACAGACAACGCGGAAAAGCAGTCATTAGTGAAAGTGGAAAAGTGGAAATTGAAATAACAGTGGTACCCGTCCAGTGGCCGTCGACGTTCTGAGTGTTGCCTGGATATTCTCGGATTCACATGTTTAAGAAAGGTACGATAGCTTTACGTTTTATTTAACACGACCGTGTGAAATTTTCAATTGCATCCTTCGTCAGCGATGAAATAAACATTTCGCAAACACTTATCATCGGCGTTTATAATCGTCAAGTATATGAAAATTATGTTAAAAGAAGTGTAAAATGACGGGAACGGTTTAGACTCTGGTAATTATTGTTTGCACGAAAGTTTAGCCACCTGACGAATTGTTAATAATGTGATACAACCACACCGACTTATTAACACTCCGGTCCATTCATGATCAGGTGTTTATCTTCATGTTAATTCTAACAAATTAACGAAATATGCATTCTTACATTATTATGTCGCATATCTCGCTGGATGATTCAATATTTCCTGATTTGAATGCATTTTTAACTTGGCACGCTTCAAGTGAATTTAAATAAAAAAAATAATGATTAAAAGAAGTAAATACATAGTTCAAATATAAAATACTTTTTACTGGACATTAAAATGATAGAATAAAAGATTAATTAAATTCAATCAATCACAATTCGTGTCAATTTCGTGAAAATGTGTAGAAAAATATAAGTTTAAAAATATAGTTACCTACACCTAAAAAGTTAAATTACAATGTTAGTTTAAATGATATTTTTTCCATTTAAAAAATTTACAAGTAATTTCGGTTCCATGCAAACTCAGATTTTTTACATGTATTCCACACAGGAGACCCTGAGGAAAATAATTTGCCTGAGGGCCTATGTCATCTTTGGGGATGCTGTGTGGAGGGTTTTTTTAGGGAAAGAAAGGAGAGGAGAGTTCTGAGAAGGAAAAGGGTTTAAGGGGTGGGTAGGAATCTGGGGTTCATTGTGACAAGACCTAGACAAACCTCATCCCATGAACCCGGGCACCTCTGCTAAATCACCTAACGTAGCGAGCCACTTGGGGTGACCTATGGCAGAGGTGTTGGTTATCCAATAAAGGTTCCCGGGGCGGCGGTACCCATTCCCGCCTCCCAAATTGAATGAAACCAACCCAGAACCACCTCAGAAAGGTCATTAAAAGCTGTGGAAAAATAATTTTAATTTAGCCGGTTACTCTAACCTAACTTAACCCATTTAACCAATTTTTAAAATATTTTTTATCATCACTCAATTAATGACCTTTCTGAGGTGGTTCTGAGTTGGTTTCATTCTGGGTTGGCCGGTCGCCGTAATTTCACACAGAAAAAGAGCTGCCACAAAAAAGTAAAAAAAAACGCGGGTTCAAATCCAGACTCAAAAATTGTGTATTTTCACAATTAATTCATTAAAAATAATACAGGTATAGCATATTTGCGGCACTTTCCAGAGTGGGAGATATTCTCACCACCATTCAGAATTGAAACGTTGCTTGAAATGGCTTTAGCCGTGTTTGGTGACCAGATCTGAATAGCCAGATATCTCCACACCTTCCTCCACCCAATCTCCCCCCCCTCCCCACTACTTACAGCGGCCACCGGTAGGGAATCTTGTGCGGAATTCATATAAAAAAGTTAATTAAATCTTTTCCCTGAATATCAAGCTTCAATGATAATAAAGGTTAGAGGGCTACGTACATGCTCGTTGCTCGTACTGGCGAGAACCGTAAAAATCTCGTAAGTTTAGTACCTACGAGCATATCCAGTCCCTTGTCAATAACTCTTGAAATATAGTTCCGTTTCAAAATTACCAAGCTAATTTTCTAAATGAATGAGTTTCTGTAACCTTGTTATACGGTGTTCCCTTGTGTTCTTTTCCAGTGTTAATCTCATTAACTTAATAATTAACATCATCTGTGTTCTACACACTCTAAAGGTAGGTATTGTAATTCTATGGAGAGCAACTTGAAACCTTTTAGAATTACCGATTTTTTTTAGAATGACCTACCTATTTTATTTGACCACTCATATTTCGTAATTGCTCATCACCGGGTTTTGAAATGTTATTTTGTTCGATAAACATAACAAGCTCTACAGCTGTCCTAAGAAATGTTGATAAATAAATAAATAGAATAAAGATGCACTTTATTCATTTTATGTTCACCTATTTGATAAAAAACAATTTAAAAAAAATGCTTCATAACGTGTACCTATAACAATTCACAGAGCGCCTTTTATAATACAATATGGTTGTCTAACCATTATATTGTTTCCACATAAATACAACGTGGATTCCTGAATATCGAGGTATGAAATTCCTCTGAGATCAGTTTTTAGATTCTAATTTCTTTTTAAAAGCTTTCTTTGCATTTATTCCGAGCTTTCGACCCATCGATATATAATAATAATCGATCCCGACTCTCCCATTTTAAATTTTCGTATCTGAACCGCGTCGTTTTTCAACCACCATATCGATAGCTTACAATAGTGTCCGACCGAAGTTTCGGTTTCGGTTTCGGCCTAGTTTCGGCCAAAAAACGAGTTTCGGCTTGGTTTCGGTTTCGGCCGCCATCCAGCCGAAACTACGGCCGAAACCGAAACTGAATTTGGGAGGTTTCGTTCTGCGATCGGACATTCGGACATGTACGGTGAACTGAACTGCGAGCCACGAAGTGTCATTTTGCTGCGTCCGCGCTCATAGCCGTGTCAGGACTTGATTCACTTGTTTGTGTTCGGTCCGCAAACTTTACGGTAGTTTGGTTTATTTGTTGTGAAATTGGAGGTGTTTATACTTAACATTATTTCGAAATAGGTAAGTTTTATTTCACTATTTAAATGATTTAATAATAATAATAATAACGTAGTATTTATATAGCGCAGTTTTGTGATGTTTCACTTCAAGTGCGCTTAATTATAATAAACTTAAAATTAACCTACAGTGTTCCTTACGAGTCCTTAAAATATTAATTAAATAATGTGAAATAACGAATATACAAAAATATACAAAGCAATTCCTAAAGAACAATATTAACAACAATAGTGAGTGCTGTTTTGGCACAGGACAATATATAATGATAAACCATCACTGTGCCACTCAACAAGAATCATTTAAACTAAATTATATAGAACAGGAGGCAGTTAACATTTAGAAATAATACAAATTCAGAGTGCACATAAAACTATAGTAAAGAGGTAATCGAAACCAAACAATTTCCAGAAACTTGAGGAACATGGCTTATTATAGTAGATTGAAAAGGAGTTAAAATTCATGAAAGGTATGATTTTTTAAATAAGTTTGTTTTTAAAGCTCTTTTGAATTCAGCCAAGTTCTGGATATTAGTAAGAGCTGAGGGAAGTTTGTTCCAAATGAGCGGGCTAGTTACACGAAAAGATCGATCATAGTAAACGGCTCGATTTGACCTAGAAAGCTCGATTAAACGATTAGTAACATCTTGATCTGCTGACCTTAGAGTAAGCTGCCTATCGCTTAAGTTTTGTCGGACACATAGTTCCGATATATAGGCTGGCGCCATTCCTTGCAATGCTTTGAAGGTCATTAAGCAGATCTTGAACTCTATTCTTTCAGGGCATCGAAGCCAATGAAGATCCTTTAGAAGCGGGGTTATACGGCAATACTTAGATTCACCAAAAATCATTCTCGCCGCAGCATTAAAAACGGACTGGATTCTATTGAATTGTTTTTTAGGCAAGCCAGCATACGCACTATTACAATAGTCCATACGTGAGACAACGAACGAATTTATGAGTGACTTTGCTCCATCAGAGGGAAGGCAACGCCTGATTGATTTTATCTGCCTTAGATGGAAAAAGCCTGAACTTACAGATTTTGAAATTTGTGATTCAAGAGAAAGACTATTGTCTATAGTGAAACCTAGAAACTTTATTTCTGTAGAAGGGATTATATCTGTGCCCTGAATATGGATTGGATTAGAGTCGATGAGGGCTTGCCTTCCAGGAGAAGCTATCCAAATAAATTCCGTCTTGGTCGGATTAAGTTTGAGTTTATTGACAGACATCCAACTTGAGACTGTGTTAATAAAACTAACCACCTCGTTTTTAAGGACGTCTTTTTCATCCGGGGAACAAAACTTGAAAATGAAACGATCGTCTGCATAGCCTTGTGATTCAAAGCCAGCTGATTGAATGAGTTTCTCGAGGCGATTCGTATAGAGAATGAAAAGAATGGGACCCAAGACAGAACCCTGGGGAACTCCACATTCTATGGGAGTTTCAGGTGAAGTAGAATTATTGAAAATTACTGAGGCTACTCGTCCAGACAGGTATGATTTCATCCATTGGAGAACATCACCTCGAACGCCAAATTCGGTTTCAAGCACATTTAATAAAATACTATGATCTACCGTGTCAAATGCCGCACTCATGTCAAGAACAGATACCAAACCCAACTTACCTGCTTCCATCCCGATGATCAAGTCTGAAATTAACCGCAGAAGAACAGTTTCCGTTGAATGAAACTGTCGATAAGCGGATTGATTTTTGGCAAATAGACCGGCGGAGTTCAAGTACCCCACCAATTGTTTGGCAACGATTTTCTCAAGCAGTTTAGAAAGGAATGGTAGATTGGATATTGGCCTGTAATTATCCGTATTGTCAGTATCAAGATTTTGTTTTTTTAGAATCGGAGTTATTATTGATTTCTTGAGTGTTCCCGGTACAAGTGAATTTACTAATGACTTCTGGATAATTGCGGTAATTACAGGCGCTATATCCGGAAGACATTGTTTTAAGAGCCAGGTAGGTATGGGGTCTTGAGTACATTGCTTGTTAGGGCAAGACTTTATAGCACGCGTGACATCTTCTTCCGTTACTGCTGCAAAAGTAGAGAAGTCACCGGAGAGCGGACTTGATGCTGCGATAGAAGACGATCCTACCACACTGAGGGCCTGAATTTGTTCAACCTTACTTCTGAAGTATGTTGCGAGGCTGTTTGCTTCAAGAGAGGAATCAACCTTATTGTTGCTCTCTCCAGACAGAGTCCTTATGTTTTGCCAAAGTTTTCGAGGGTCCTTTTCTGTCTCAATTTGCTCACACCAAAAGTTAGATTTCTTCTGTGTGACTTCTTCCTTGTAAACTTTTTGCTTGGTAATCCAAAGCTGCCGATTGCTGAAAGTCGGGTTTCGTCTGTAAATCCTCTCAAATTTCCGCATTTCCCTCTTCTTTTTAAGACATTCATCATCGAACCATTTGCTGCAATTCCTAATGCGGCAGACCTTCTCTGTGAAAGGAGCATTTTTATCGAGTAATGACCGTAGCGTAGAATTATATAGAGTTACTAACTCTTCTGCTTGGATCTCGTTATACTCTTCCTTATCACAGAGAGGCGACGCTTTCAAATCACTGCAAAATGCCTCGAAGTCGAATTCTCTCCAATTTCTGGAGACAACGGATTTGAACTCTAATTTTGGAGGATCGAAGGCAAACTCGGATGTGACGAGACGATGATCCGATAGTCCAATGTCAGTAACATTTACGCTATTTGGGGGAAACCCTACCCGGGAAATGATTACATCAAGTGTACCCCCCGCGTCATGAGTAGGTGAGTTCACCCACTGGTCGCAGCCGAAGTCACGTAGAATTTTGTTGAATTTTAGGGCCAAGGGATTGATTTTCTTTTCCAAGTGAATATTTACGTCTCCCAGAATAATAACGTCGCAATTATAGTTAGAGGTGCACTCTAGGAGAGATCTAAATTCATTGAAAAAAATTGCAGTGGCTGCACATGACCCGGGACGGTAGATGGAAATTATCACGAGGGATGCGCCATTAGCGGAAGCCTTGCAGCCCACAAACTCAAAAGTGGTATATACCTGACGTATCCCTATACTGTCTAAGCGAATACCATTTTGCGCTACAATTGCAACTCCCCCGTGATTCGTAAAATTAATATTACTTGTGTCGGATTTTATCGGCCTTGCAGCTTCATACACCGAGAACCCACTTGACCGAAGGGTTTTGATGGAGTAGGAGTCAGCATTTTCATGCCAAGTCTCCGATAGCGCCAAAATGTGAATACCTTTGCTAGTTATCAGATCCACAATGTCTTCGTGTTTATTGGCAATTGATCTCGCATTCCAAGCGGCAACATTTAGAGACTTGGGCAGGCGCAAATTCCTAGTTTGTGCTAACCGCAGGTTTTTTACTAATCTAACCTTTCTCCCAGCTCTACAACCTCTTTTTCTTCCTTTCCGTTGGGGAAGAAGTACACTATTTTTATTATCATTATCACTACCATTGTCACTTAAGGGTCGTAAAGCGTACAGTTCGTCCAAAGTATACCTAATCATGATTTACAACCTTACGACCCATTTCGAATAGTTCACACAAAAAATAAGAGGTAACCTTCGGTCATCGGTCCACCCCGGCAGAAAAAACATGTGGCATACATCTGTCAACCCACACTGCACTGTTACAAACACTAGGTCTGTTAAAAGTTTTTGAATGAAACTATTACTTTCAAAATTTAAAACTATCATATCTATTAGAATTTACACTATACAACTATTTTAACATAAAGAACAAAACAATTTTAATATTTCACTTATAAGTGCGCACTTTCAGAACTCAAGTATAAAAACTACCCCGTCAAAAGAATTAAAAACCGGGAGCTTATGCAGTTACGTGTCTGCAGCTTCTGAGCGCGGACTCGACTTCATGATAGGCCCCGAAGAAAATAATTTTCCTGGGGGCCTGTGTCATTTTTGGGGATGCGGTGTGGAGGGCTTTTTTAGGGAAAGGAAGGAGAGGACAGTTCTGAGAAGGAAAAGGGTTTAAGGGGTGGGTAGGAATCTGGGGTTCAGTGTGTCCTGGTCATCCACCATCAAGACCTAGACAAACTTCATCCCATGAACCCGGGCACCCCTGCTAAATCACCTAACGTAGCGAACCACTTGGGGTGACCTACGGCAGAGGTGTTAGTTATCCAATAAAGTTTGCCGGAGCGGCGGTACCCATTCCCGCCTCCCAAATTATTTAGTTCCTTAGATGAAAGATTATTTTTTTTTTAGTGTACCTAAACAAAAAATACTCTTTACAGCGCTCTTGAGGCAATTTTTCGCAAAAACAGCGCTATATAAGTTGTCCAAATTTATTATTATTAAACAAATTAAGTTTAAAAAAAGTAATTTTGTTTTCTACCTTTTATTTTATGTTATTTGTTAATAAATAATGTTCAAATAGGTAATACGTACTATTTCTTTTTTAATATTATTTACGAAGCAATTTACGATTACGATTTCAGAAAATATAAATAATTTATTTGTAATAAGGAGTGATAATGATTAATATATGATTTAAAAATAAAGGCTGATTGATTAAGATAGATTATTTTTTTTCCACGAAAACGTGACCTTATGTGGAAGTTTCGGTTTCGGTTTCGGTTTCGGCCGTAAAAACTAGTTTCGGTCGGACACTAGCTTACAATATTTCAAATAGAAATGCAGATAAGCCTTTAATTGCCACAAAGCGATGATGTACTTTTTATTTTTTTCCGAGCTTCTGAGCAAGGGAAGAGTTCGTTATTGTTCTAAACTACGTGGTAACTTGACTGCATGGATACCCTGAAGATGAGACGTGCTACTGTTTTACCACTTATTTGAGTTAATTAGTTTATCAAATTATATAGGTAGATGTTTCATTACAACGATCTAGAAAGGAAATGACGCGAAATACGAGTTCACCACCACTATTCGAAGGTTCCCTTGTAGGTGGACAGAAGAGGTAATAATTTAAAAAAATCTCAAGTCAAAATAATTATTACTTCCATTAGCAAAAGCAAAACCCCGAAGTTACATATTTTCACACAATTCATCAAATTTCGTACCTCCTAGTTATGATATAATGACAATAAATTGCGATGACTATTATTAATGATACCGAGTATCTAAGTATGATTTATTCGCGCGTATTAATCACAGATTTGCGTTATAAGTGAATTTCAAATAAAACAATGATATGTTTGTGTCTTTACCGATGGCGATAATTTTAAAGGCTAATTGTTAATTGGCTATGAATGACGCTGAGATGTTAGAAGTAGGAATGTGTAAAAATTAGTGCCTCTTTAATCTAGCTTTACTATATAATAGTGAGACATGTAGGTAACTTATTTGAACAATGTTCACATACAGTCATCTTTAAAGTTGGCTTAACACTCTTCCAACCAAAAAATAGTCTAATTTATTTTAAGACCCATGCGATATTCTGATATTGATTGCTAGGCTTAATTTATTTAGAATTAGCGAGTGTCCGGCATGCGTTGCAATGCTGAATAAAGACAGAAATTGTTTCTTAATGCGTGTCCTTTCCCATGCATCCCCGTTCTCGTCCCCAATCCCCAATCCCCTCCCGCGACCCCGTTTCTTCCCACGTTCCCATTCCACCTTCCCCGTCTTCTATATCCTCCCGCGTCCCCCCCTCTTTCATTCCCCTCCCCCTTCCAGGATTAACCTCCCCCTTAATACACACATTTTTAAAACGACTTGCGCGCTACATATCGTGGTATTTTTATGCAAATTTCACAACGCCAGAGCTCACTAATATAAATGGAAACCTTTGCAGGCATGCACACAATAACTCACCAAAGTTTTATGGCAATCGGATGGAGGGTACCTACAGGAAATAATTTCATAACGCCAGAGCTATCCATTACATATAAAACCTTCGCGGGAAATTTGTACAACAAATTACCAAAGTTTCATCGCAATCGGTTGGTTTGTGAACGCATAAGGGACAAACAGAGAAACATTCATTTTTATATATTAGGTAAGATGACTATGATACAGTGAATCCAACATTTCGCACTATTGCATTAATAACATCAGTCAGTTAGAGACGACAGCCTTGTGTTGAACACAAATTTATTGATCTCTTACTTGGAGTTTAAATTAAAAATGTCAACCCCAGAAGAAAGATGGTTAAGGAGTGTAGTCATTCTACCCAAAGGCATGATCATTGGTAGGTTGGTCCAGCTTCTTGTAAAAATAAAAAAAGCCTGTGTTGCCTGGCTCTGGTGAAGTTATCCGGGAAATAATGCGTAATACGTTCCAGAACTGGATTGTAAATGTGCCCATTAAGTAGCCCCCTCCCCCGGTGACTAAAAACCTAAGCCCCCCGCCGCTCATTTGTACCAAGCGTGATATTTTGAAGACCTCCCCCCTGAACGTGTCACGTAGTATGGGTACGTTCCCTAACCGTACATTAATATCTTTGTACCAATCGTTAGGTCAGTTGATAAAAAACAGAACAGTTCTAAAATAATTGGCTAAAATGTAGAAAAAAACCTTGTTTTCTTCTTCGGTGGTCGGTTTGCGATTACCTCTTATCGCTCAAAATAATGGAGGGTAATAGTAATAAATAAATAAAAATATTTAAAAGGTCTTTACTACTAGAATGGAGTCTATACCTTTAAATGTATTTGTTAGAACATGGCCATGTTATTAAAAGTAGTTATATTGGACCGGAGTAAGGTGGGTGCATTTACCTGGTCTGTAAGGAAGTAGGAGAATTGGGAGGATGAGATAGAGTAATATTAATATGGGTAGACAGGATGTCACCCGATGAAGCATTTTACCATCGCTCAGCGTAATTGTTGGTCAGATAAGCAACAGTTAAGAAATTACGTGAGCAGATTCGAATCTTGATTCGCTGGAGCTTCTATATTTTACTACTAACAAACCAAAAAAGCGCTGTTTTATAAAAGTTTCACGCATTCGCATTATTTGTGTAGGTATGTAGGTATGCCGAGTTGTTACGCAAATTTTACGTAAAGTATGAAAGAGAGAATGGAATACATCAATGTAGGAAGGATTTAGGTAATGTAGGTAGGTTCCTACATAAAATACCAACTTAAAGTACCTGCTTAAAATGCCGACCACAGTGTTAATCACGAAAAATTTTGGTACCAATGATTAAGGGCCCGCAACCCGGATTTCTACCGATTTATTACATATTTCCCTTAAACACGGTAAGTTTAAAAAAAAATGTTATTCTTGAAGATAATATCTAGACTTTGCCCGCGCCGAAACGCAAATTATATAAAATTCCCTCGATAGAAAAAAATTGCAAAGTATGCTCCAAAAATTATTATAAACACGTTTGTTTAAGTTATTTTACAAGTTATATATATGAAAAAATTCACAGCGTTTCTTTAAATGCTGTTTAAGATAATGCCCGCGAGATTTTTGCTCTATTTTAAACGAGTCGTGTTTTATTAAACATTTTCGCAATTTTTGCATCGATTTTGTCGCTGTAAATGTTAGCGCTCTCCTCTAACATTCGTAATTTCGTATCTCTCTATCTTCTTCTTTTCGATCCCGGTTGCAGAGCCTTAAGAGTAGTTAACCAAATGTTTGAGCTGAAAAGGTAATATCATATTGTTATCCATTACAATACCTTACAATAAAGATATATGTAAGCTAGGAAGCTAGTCAGCCGGAAATAATAAAACCCAAAAGGGAATCAATGCAAACAATTAAAAATGTCCAACGTTTAAGGAAAATAAATAAATAAAAAGTTCTGTTTCGCAAAATTACATTTTGCAACTCAAATAATCTTGTGAACTGGAAGAAAAATAAGAAATTATTTATTAAAAGCACCTTTATCGGAGAATTTTATTTAAAAGAATCTAGTGTTTATATTGATACTATCATAGGGACATGGGCACCACTTAAAGTGACTTTCGTAAACCTACATAAGAATAAAGGTACCACTTAATATAACTTTCGTAAACCATATAAAATGTTTTCTTTGTTTAAAAGATACATCCTTGTTCATCTTGATATTAAATTATTTAATGGCCTTAAAAATATTTCTTATCTAACGGCGTTTCTTTTGACAAAAACTGCTTTAGCTCTTAAAATATAATTTGGTTGATGGATGATGCGATGCCGGTAGCCGCTTCGGACATAAAAAGCGGGTTTTATAGCACGCTTTTGGTACAAATTCTTATAAAACCATAAAACATCCGACAAGTCACTTAGCTTCCATCTTCCACAGCTCGGGGAGAGGTTCGGACTTCGGAGGCTTTACTTTACTGGTTTATGGATGTCTCACGTCCACGTCGCGGTCGGATCTATAAACATTGGCATGCGCCTCATTTGCGAATATCTGATTTCTATTCAACTTTCGAGTGTGGTTCGGAATGAATTAATTGGGAAGACGATTTATAATTTCCCACGAATGCATCGAGTCATTGTAAATAGATTTTTTAAATTTATGCAAACAAGTTGTTGAAATAAATCAACGGCTTTGTTTAATAATTTTAAAAACTCGTACTTCATTGTAACGAAAGCTTTTTTGTTTCTTACGATTTTAACATGCAATTTATTTGGAATGACGCTATTTTCTGTCGCCGTGTTTCATATATTATATCAACGATATAAATGATTATTTACGGACGGATTCGTAAAACTAATTAAAAATCCTGAAATTTACCTATATAGTTACACATGTATTTAAAATTTTTGATGTTAAATGTTGCAATTATAATGATAAATATGAGAAATTTGAGTATAATAACCTATAAAAAATCTTTAACCGAAACTCAATCGAAAATCTGGAAACAGATAAATCAGAAAAAGATATTGGCACCTCTGGGACTCGAACCCAGGACCTTCGGCTTTCTGGGCCGCGACTCTACCAACTGAGCTAAGCTTCCCCATCTGATCTGTCATTTTTAACTGTACTTCGACTATGAACTACCAACATTATTTTCATTTTCTTAATGCATATTTTATTGGCTGCTATTTTTATGTGTGATTGCAAGATTCAAACCAGAACAAATGCTATCTATTTATTTATTTATTTATTAACGCCCTTTTTCGGGGCTTTTACATATGAATAGTAAGAAATATACAATTGTACATAACTGAACTGCCTTCGTAACAATATTTTATATTTGTTGAAAGATAAATTGAAGATGTCCACTGACTTGGTATAATTGTTTCCCCCCATTAGTATTCTGGGTAAAGAGGAATACATATGGTAGTTACTTCCAGAATTACTGCACTGAAATAAATCCTGACTTCTAGTATTACGTAGTGGAATCCGGAAGCTTATCAATTCGAGCAATACCGGACTGTCAACTAAATCATTTAGAATTTTATACAGAAATACCAAGTCAGTGAAGGTTCTTCTGTCTGACAATTTGAGCATATTCATATCATTCAAAATAGTATTGTAGTTCAACATAATTGCTGGAATACCCATTTTAAAATTAAGAAAACGTAAGAATTTGTTTTGTATTCTGTCAACAGCTTGTACATGTATATTGTAATATGGGTTCCAGACGGGAGAATTGTATTCAAGTTGACTTCTAACATATGCAAAATATAACAGTTTTATACACTTAATTTTGTTAAAATTTCTAGTTAGCCTAGTTATAAATCCCAACATTTTTAAGGCCTTATTAGAGATTTCTGTTATGTGGTTAACAAATGAAAGATTAGATTGAAAAGTGATGCCCAAGTCTTTAATTTGTGTTAATGTCTCCAGAGTATTGTTATCAATGTTGTAATTGAAGATCACTGGATTTTTTATTCGAGAAAATCTAACTATTCGACATTTTGAGATATTTAAGTAAAGTCTATTTTCATTACACCAAATTAACAATTTGTTGATATTATCTTGAAGAATGTTGCAATGGTAAATATTTTGAATTATTCTAAAAATTTTGAGGTCATCAGCAAAAAGTAAGATAAATACATCATGAAATATTTTTGAAAGATCATTTATAAACAAGATAAATAATATTGGGCCAAGGTGTGAACCCTGTGGAACTCCACTTGTTGCATAAATTTTTTCCGACAAAGAGGATTTTATTCTAACAATTTGTTGTTTTCCAGTGAGATAGCTTTCGAACCAGGCTAATATACTGCCACGTATACCAAGCTTTTCTAATTTCCAAATGAGAATTTTATGGGAAACTGAATCAAAGGCTTTACTAAAATCAGTATAGACAGAGCCTACTTGTTTTTTTTTCTTTAAAAGCATTGGTTATAAAATTTTCATAAATAATCAAGTTAGAAAGTGTACTTCTACCTGGCATAAATCCAAACTGGTAAGGTGATATTACAGATTTTATTTGGGCAAAAAGTTTGGTCAAGTATTAGGCTTTCAAATAGTTTTGGTATGGTGGATTGAATGCATATTGGTCTATAATTACAAACATCACTTTTATCGCCCTTTTCGAAAATTGAGTCAAATAACTAGTTTTCCATATATCGGGAAAAATTCCACTGGATAAAGATAAATTAAAAAGTTTGGTTAATGGAGGAGCAATTACTTTGATACATTCTTTGATAAATATTGTGGGGATATTATCCGGTCCTGCAGATTTGTTGATATCTAATGATTTAACTTTAGTTACTACATCAGAGAGACTTATGGTACACTGCGAAATATCAAGAGTTTCATCTAGAGTTGTTGATGGAAGAGGAGCATTATTTGCGTCTGTTGAAAAAACACTTTTAAAAATTTTTGCAAACAAGTTAACAATACCATCAGTATTATTGCTATGGCTGCCATTTAGGTGCATAACGCTCGGGAATTCAGAATCATCTTCTTTATGAGATTTCGAATATTTCCAAAAATAATTAACATTGTTTATTATGGAGTTTTGAATTTCATTTATATTGTTACGGTAGCAAGTCATAGACATCTTTTTACACAAAGTTCTTAAATATTTAAATTCACTGTAATCAGAATTTTTTTAATATAATTTATAGTCTTACAGCCTTACTAAAAAAAACCACAGCGCGACCGATTAACTGTATTATTGCAATAACATAAATAAACCTCGTATACACAAAAACACGTTTTATTACCAATAACGTTTCTTACGTGGTCACGCTTAAAACGCATTGAAGATGTGACAACGTTGTATATGGTTTTAATTTACTAGGAAACAATGTTGTTTTAATTTTTCTCCGCAAGGGGCATTATTGGCGCGCCTATGCATTAGTTCTTCGGCCCGCGACAGGCCGCGATGACAAAACAGCTCGGTGTGTTTTATGGCGGGATATCGAAAATTTTGTGATTTTACTTAATAATTTCTATTATAGTGACGAATTTACTCTTCTGTTCACATAATTGATATATTTACCATGTTATTTGTGTGGTTTACATCAGTTTAATCAAGTTATTGTACAAACGCCATACTTTCAAAGTTGAACTGTCAGAATATTGTTTTTTATAGGTTACTTAAAAGATAAAATTTTCATTTTAAGATCTTTATTTTAAGAGAATTTCTTAAAAGTGATAATTTTTTATAATATTTATATCTAATACATGTGTTCGTAAACGTATCAAAAAATTAACGTCTTTAGAGATGCAAGAAATCTGTTTTAAATTTCGGTATTTAATTCTAAGTTATTTTTTTGGCAATAAAAAAAAAACTTTGAATTTTTTTATTATTTTTTTATTGTATACACGATGAAAAAGTGAGGTGATAGTTTCCTTTCAAATTTATTACATAAAAGGACTGTGTTTTTTAAATTTTGATTTTATTTAAATTTCTCTACATTTTGGTCAAAAATGTTGTGGGAGGAAATTTTTTTTCCATTTTTTTCCGAGTTTGAATCTTAAAATATGGCAGTTTTTGAAAGCTAAAGTGTATTTCAAATACACAAATCTAAAAGGAAATTTTATCTAGTTTTCATAAATGGTATTTGTTTTTACGACACCTTAAAAAATAAGAAATATATAGAACATTAAAAAAACTATGGAAAAATTACAAATAACGTTCGGACATCAACGGTTAAAACAGAGATAAACTACCCTCTCAGGCCGTGGAAACCATATGTATTTCTTTCAAAGAACAAATTTTTAATTAGTAATGTTTTCACATCCGCGGCCGTTTGTCAATTGAATAAAATTTTCACTGGGTTTTTAGTAAGGCTGTTTATGTTTAAGTTTTTTGGTGATAAGTAGATTTATAAGTTCTTTGGTGTACCATTTTGGATAGGTGTTTGGCTTACATATTACGGTTGGAACATAGATGCTAACAGCCTTTCCCAAAACAGAATAAAATTTATTGGTAGCTGTGTTAATATCATCATATTGCACAGATGACCAATCAAAAGACAGGAGATAATTACATATTTTCTCGTAATCAGTTTTGAAAAAAATTTGGTAACTGAAAGACAGTTTACAGGTATTAACATGTACATTAGAAATAATAACTTCCAGTGGAGGATGATAACCATCAATGGGCACCAGCGGTTCACTACATTCTTCAATTACTAGGGACTCTAAGTTAGAAAAACATAAGTCTAGAGTACGATGATTTACATTTGATATAGTATTTGCCTGATTCAGGCCTAGAAATAACGCCAGGTCTAGAATAATGCGTTCAGACTCACTAACACTGCTATTATTGTCCCTGTTCACCCAATTCACATTTGGAAGATTATAATCACCAGCAAGCAAAAATGTTGCATTAGCATGCTTTTTTAGTATGACTTCCACTTCCTCAGTACGGCACCTGTATACTTCATTGCTTGAATTTGGTGGGATATAAATACAACCAACAATAATCTTTTTATTCCTGGCAACATTCACTTGCACGAAGATTTGTTCAAGAAGTTTGTGTTTAGTTGTAATTAAGTTTGATTTGTATTTCTTGCTGATAACGATTAACCCCACCACCTCTGCTTTTAGCACTTGTCAATGTATTTCTGTCTAATCTATACACATTATGATTTATAAAACCTAATTCACTAGAATGAATATTAGGTTCTAACCACGTTTCAGAAAGTAGTATAAACTCGTGCCCAAACATTGGTAGTGTAGATTGAAGTAAACTTAATTTTGTTTTAAGGCCTCTGACATTTTGGTAGTACAGCTGGCAATTTTTTGTTTGGTGTTTTTTAGAGGAGTTTTTTAATGACATAAAAAATCAATTTTCTTCTTTTCAGCTTCAATTTTCCTCAAATGTACCGAGCATTCATTACTCCAAGCATAATGGTCAGTTGGCAATTGTAATTTTAATTTCTCATTAATTTTTTTGCAGTTAATGCACTGAATGTCGTTTTGACAGTTTACATTGTCATGTGCTTCGGAACATCGAGTGCAAGCTTTTTCACTTCTGCAGTCTTGTGCTTTGTGCATATAGCCATTGCACTTGTAACATTTTAGAAAAGAGATGTTGTCGCAAACCCGACATCTATCCCATACAATATTTTATATACCTTCTTGTAACATTATGTCGTAAGTTTTTCCATCGACTTCTATGAAAATGGTGAAGTTGACGTCACCTCGTTTAGTTTTTATTTCTTTTATATATTTTATATCAATTTTCGCTTCAACCGTTTGTAGGTAATCATTTTGCATCTTAATTTTTGAAACAATTTCTTCTGAAGTGAATTTATCCGATAGAACAATAATTTTTAGTTTGGTAGATAGAATTTATCTAGATAGTATCTGGATAAATTTACATAAAAATAGCAAACGATAAAATATGCGTTAAGAAAATGAAGATAACGTTGGTACTTAGTCGAAGTATGATACAGTTAAAAGTGACCGAATTGGATATAGACACCTTAGCTCAGTTGGTAGAGCATTTGCCATGTAAGCAGAGGGTCCTGGGTTCGAGTCCCAGAGGTGCCAATATCTTTTTCTGATTTTTCTGTCTCCAGATTTTCGATCGAGTTTCGCTAATATTGTCTTAATTTAATTAAATATCACAATTTGAGGCTTTACTCATCAAGTTAAAAATAAAAATTAAATTATCTATACCATATAAAAAATTGAACGTATCAATTCAGTTCTTAGTATCAAAAAATCTAAGCAAAAATTTCTTTACCATGATATACTTTGAAGTTAAATGAAACGAGTTTAAATGTTAAAACAGTTAAATGAAATGAGTGAAAATGAAACGACTAAAAAGAAACATCAAAAAATGTGGCATGAAATGTTTTACCAAATTACAGTCGTTCATCGAACGTTTTTTATACCTTTAAACATTAACCAGTGAAAATACAATAATAAACTTTTGTTTACAGAATCACAAGGAATTTGAAAAGTGAATAAAATATTCTTAATAGTTTGTAGCGATAATTTGTCGAAAAAGAAACACATCTCTCAAAGTCGAAAACTGGGATGGAAATAAATTACGCAACGTTGGCTAAAGAAGGAGGTAGCGCAACGTGGTATAACACCCCAAAAACAAATAAAATTATGTAACCTTTCGATATTCTTTACATACAATTTTTTCCGTACCTACTACGACTTTTCTTTCGATTTTCTAGTAAATATAATGGTTACATTTGAGAGGATATTTTTATACCATTTTTTTGGAAAACTCTTCAGATTTATTTTTCGGGTAAATGATTTTTTGAACTTTGTGAACTTTTCAGATGTTCAGTATTCAGTAGGTACGTACCTAGATACTGTGAAAAAATAATTATTTCGCTTGCAGTTCCTCTTTTAGCCTCCTGCATAGATAAGTTTGAAAATATCTCTTTCATTTGTGCATTCTTTTGTAGTACTTTGTAGGTAGGAAGGAACAATTTTATTGATCCACCAAGAGGTAGGGTCACTGAAAGTACAGGTTGTTCCCGAGAGAAATTTAGAATAGTATCGATCAAAGTATCAAAAAACATCAATGCGTGGGTAATGCTGAAACTCGACATAGTTTCCGATGTTTCTTACGCTAGTACCTAGTACAAGTGGAAAAATGGTGAATCTACAACACATTTTACAATTTGGGAGGTGGGTATGGGTACCGCCACCCAAGGAACCATTTATCGGATAACCAATACCTCTACCGTAGGTCAACCCAAGTAGTTCACTACGTTTGATGACTTAGCGGCGCAGCCCGGGTTCATGGGGGTGAGGTTTCTCTAGGTCTTGGCGGCGGATGCATCTTTACACCTTTTTCGTGGCGGGCCGGATCGAGAGAGACTGAACTGAGGGAGGCCCTTTGTCCACTCCATTCGGTCTCTCTCAACCCATCCGTCACTACCAACCACACTGATCCTCTGATACTTATCCACCCCTCGTCTCTTTATTCCTTTCAACAACTTCCTCTCCCCCTTTCCTTAAAAAGACCCTCCACCTAGCATCCCCTAAGATGACATAGGCCCCGAGGGAAATTTTTTTCCTCAATGCTTATGTAAAAAAAAACATTTGGGGTCGATTTTGAGCATAACTTTTAAAAAATTTGACTTTGCGTTTTTTAGTAAATTGAGTACGAATTCGGAAAATCGGTCACTACGGGGTTAAACATCAGCTGTTTACTGTCTTTTAAAATGTGTTGAAGTGTAGACTATAGTATAGTATGGTAGTAGTTATTTTTAACCCCTTAGTTGCCAAAAAAGTTTATAAAAGTGGAATTACTCAGATCAAAATATATATTTTTTGGGTTTTCTACGTGATGTAAACTAGTTTCAGGACACCTTATGTAAGGTAGTTACAGAAACACCCGGGTAAAGTTTTTTTTAAATTAATAATATTCTCACAACGCTTATTATTCGTAATAAAATACGATAACAATGATTGAAACAATAAGTATTGAAAATGAGATTAAGGCGGTACACAACCCTAACAATTTTTGTTTGCTCAAAACTCACATTTTAATCATTTCCGGCGAATTCGTAAATATACCTAACAACTTTTTTATTTCCATGTCGCACAAGGAATGCGAGTTATTTATATTTTAGATTAATAAAAACAGTACCTTACCATTAATATATTTTACGTACAACGATTTTAAAACATTACAACCCGTTTTTCAACAATAAAGTTAGCGGTAAGCACCAGATTTTATTTTTCTAGACGATGAATTAATAACTTCGTGAGGACAACATGGAGACACATTTTAAATATTTGTAACACGTTCTTCAGAATTTATTAAAATGAACGCGGCTGAAAGGTCGAATCTCCAGGCCTGCTAGGGTGAATTCGACTGTACGTTTGTACAATACGCCGTGCCGCGGTGTATATTTGTTTACGCGCTTTCTTCACTTACGTCGTTAAGATTCCCACATTATTCGTCTTCTTCTTCTTTTCTTTGATATGGCAAATTCGACAGTAGGTCCATCCAATACACGGGCCGCGAGTTGCAATTTGTATCCACAGCTTCTTTACTTACGTCGTTAAGATTCTGAATATATTTTAGGGTGTAGTGTCGTCTTAATTCAACGGTACTCAATTAAAATTACAGCCCTTTTTCCTTAAGCGAATGGAAAAATAAAAAAAGGAATGGATTACACGTTATACCTACGTAAATAAATTTCTCATTTCTATTTATTTCTTAATTTAATTTCTTTTCTATTTCTCTCATTTCTTTTCTTTGCATTAATTTTTTCTATTTTGTATTTCTATGATTTATTTTTTTATTTTTTTTATTTCTTAACTTATCTTTTCTTCTCATTTCCGGTAAGATATTAAAAGAAGGAAAAATTTCTGCCACCTTGGTGGTATAAATCACCAGTGTGAATCGGTGGTATAGTAAAGTGGTTTAAATGAAAATTTTAAAGTTAATAAATCATTAAAAAAACTATGTACTTATTCATATATTTTTTTAAATTAACATTTTAATCCATATTTATTAAATTCAAGGTGGATTCCAAGAGAAAGCAAAAGCAATCTGATAAGAAAAAGAAAAATTCTTTTTAATATCTGGAAACTTGTGAAAATAGTTTTCTATCGAAAAAAGTCTTGTGGTTTTAATGTTATTTAATTAAGATTTTAATTTTAATGTAAGTTACTTACTTAGTAAATATTAGCAATTAAAACAAATCGGAAGGCAACGAAGAAATCATTACAAACGACTTAATAACAAAATTAAAATAAATTAAATTCTTTGCAAAATTTAAAAAAATTACCGATTTATTTTGAATATTTATTTGTTTATTTATTTGTTTGTTTACGCCTTAATGGCTTTTACATATAAAATAAATTGTACAGGAGCATTATAACAAGTATGCAGTATCATAAGTATATAGTACCTACATAAAATGATAAACAGAGCTAGAAAGATATAAGTAGGCCTAACATAAGTATGTATCAGTATTCGAGTAATTGTTTACAAAGGAGTTCAACCAGCGGATTCGTATTTGGGCTCACGCTATATTAGATTCAATCAGATTATAAACTATAATAATTTTGTGGGACAGTAATCATGAAATTAAATATTATTTTTAAATTATCTAGAACTTATGCAGAAAATTGATATTTTTAAAACTATTATTATTGATGTAGTCTTCTTTTATCTATATAACATGCAGTGGAACACAGCTATCATTTCTGCAAAAGTGTCATCAGAAATCCTCTCAACAAGTTAAAAAAATATTTTCACTAATGTATTAGATTTCTTATTTTTGTATAGTAAATTCGATCTTACCGCCATGAAGGTTGTCAATTAACTCCGTACCTAATTATATTACATGTTATCATTAATATTAATTACGTGCACGTTTCAGATCAGTTAATCAACTTTAAAAACAGTATCCCCAGTTTTCGAGAACCTTTCCCATCATTTCTAATCACGGACACATAACGTCTTTGGTGATGTAATGAAATAAATCTTCATGCTTCTTGGAAACAAAAATCCTGAAAGTAAATGTGAGATAATTCAACAACCTTCGAAATTGAGGAAAAAATGGCTGGAAAAATAAACTTGACAAACACAACCAATTTAGTTACTCGAATGTATCGGTTTGTTGATTTAAGATACTTAAGTGGGATGGAAGTTGTATTTCCAAACATAAATATAAAAATACTATGGTTTGGAAAGTGGGCAATTATTTCCTAATTTCACGATGAAATAGGAAGGCGCATACCTCAATACATAATAAAATCTGTTGGTCGCAGGAAAACTATCGTACGGCGAGTTTTATTGTTATTCAAATCGCACGGCCTTTTTTTACCTACCTATATAATTTGAACATTCTACGAAAAAAATGTGATCATTGAAGACAATATAAGCGACACTCAAACGAACATTAAAAATTCAAATAAAAAATTCGGTCGAATTCGGTCGATTCGGTCGAATCTAGGAATTGAACCTGAGACCTTAGCCTTGCCCGGGCAACGCTCTAACCATTGAGCTAATTCGACCCTTCGATTTTATTAACGTATATTATTATTGGCTTCTTTCATTATTTATGGTAGCAAGATTCTTCCCGAACTAAAATAAAATTAAGATAAGGTCACCCCTCACCCCACCGTCACCCTTCGCCTGCGTGTCCTTTCCCATCCCCTCTTGTTCCGGCCCCAGTTCCCCTCCCGCGTCTCCTTCCCCTTCCGCGTCCTCTTCCCCTCCCACGTTCTCTTCCACCTTCCCCGCCTTCCCCCCTCCTCCTTCAACTCCCCAAACTTCGTTCCCCTTCCACCTTCCCTACCTTTCACGTCCCCCCTCCTACAAACTTCTCCTTTCCTTCGTTCCCCTCTACCTTCCCGAAATACCCTCACTCTCCCTGCCCCTAAACTATGTGAAATACACTTTTTTCCTTTTATTTTCCTATTTTCCAGAGCTCGCCATTATATAATAGAAACCCTCTTGGTCATGCGCACAACAAATCACAAAGTTTCATCGTCATCGAATAATTGACGTAGGAACGTATACATGACAAATAAAGAAACATTAATTTTTTATGTAAAAAGATTAAAAAAAATTTATTATATATATTATCCCGTTTTAAGACAGTCAAATTGCCGAGATTAGTTCCTTAAAAATAATAATTTAGGTGGTGTGTCTCTTTGTAACACCGGTTTAATGACCATTAGAACTAGGGCATGCTTTGATTAATAATAATCCTGAGGGAAATACAATAATTTCATAATGCCAGCGCTCACCAGTATATATAGAAACCATCGCGGGCATGCACACATCAGATCCCCAAAGTTTCATCGCAATCGCATGATGACAGTAGGTACCTGCTTACTATTATATACAGAAACCATCGCGGGCATGCGCACGTCAGATCCCCAAAGTTTCATCGCAATCGCATGATGACAGTAGGTACCTACTTACTATTATATACAGAAACCATCGCGGGCATGCGCACGTCAAATCCCCAGTTTCATCGCAATCACATGATGACAGTAGGTACCTACTTACTATTATATACAGAAACCATCGCGGGCATGCGCACGTCAGATCCCCAAAGTTTCATCGCAATCGCATGATGACAGTAGGTACCTACTTACTATTATATACAGAAACCATCGCGGGCATGCGCACGTCAAATCCCCAGTTTCATCGCAATCGCATGATGACAGTAGGTACCTACTTACTATTATATACAGAAACCATCGCGGGCATGCGCACGTCAGATCCCCAAAGTTTCATCGCAATCGCATGATGACAGTAGGTACCTACTTACTATTATATACAGAAACCATCGCGGGCATGCGCACGTCAAATCCCCAGTTTCATCGCAATAGGATGAATGGCTTAGCAACGCATAGACATCTCATATACATACTCATATATATATATATGCATATATAAGCATATTTTGATTTTTATATAGGTACTGATATATATAGATATCAGTTATTTTTAAAATTAAATATGTCAGGTGGGTTTTTTTCATTTGTATGTAATAATGTATGTAATGCTTGTGTTTATTTGTGTAATACGTAGGTACACACATTCTAGATATTTGTTTTTTTTTTTTGTAATTCCGCCCACACTTGCAAATAATTACAGTACGCCAAATTAAACAAGCCTGCCTATATTGGCAAATAGAAACCACTTTCAAGAACGTATTTTAAAATTGTTGTTCAATTCTTAGAACTGTTATATCTTCTCCTCTGTTGGTAATATATGTACATCGTTTCTATATTTCACCATTCCGCGCTTTTTCTTAATTTATCACCTAATAATTCCTGCGGTAAGGAAAAATTTTCATATTTCGGAGAAAGTCCAGTCCATTGTTCGTGGGACCCTGTATTTTTCTGTTCTATTGTAACGAGAAGTTCCCTTTTATGCTTCAAAGGGTCTAAAACTTTCTGGTCATTCGTGTTTTACATCAAGGATAAATACTCCTGTAGGCATACAAACAAGTGTCTAGGCCGGTTCGATCGAACCCCAGGGGTTCGGTGAGTCAGTCTCGCGGGTTCGGCGGAGGTCAAGAAACACCCCGACTCATATGATTCGGAGAATGATGGTGAGAAGGGTTCGGTGAATGCACACATGAAACTGGTGGGGTTCAATACCTCCAACAAGGTTAATAACTACTGGTCTAGGCGTATCGTTGTTTTATATTTGATTAGCTGGTACCCGGCATGCGTTGCAATGCCATTCAAAGAATAAATTGATTCTCCATGCATGTTCTTTCCTGTGCGTCCCCGTTCCCTTCCAACTTCCCCGCCTTCCCACTCCCTCGTCTCTTCCCTCTCCGCGAGCCCTACCTTCCATCTACCTTTCCTCCCTGCCGCTAAAATATATGAAATACACACATTTTCATTTATACAAATTTCATAACGCCAGAGCTTTCCATTATATATGCCTATGTTACTCGCTGATAGTGATAGTGTAAAAATCGGTTTAGTGGTTTAGGCGTGAAATCGTAACAAACAAGCACGCTCTTTCGCATTTATAATATTAATATGGATAGTCTCTCTATTTGTGTGCCGCACCAGTACCTATTGTCACAAAATATGTATATATATATAGCCATTGGAAATAAGAGTTAGACGCCATCAACGTCTAAAGCTGTTCTCAGAAACTTTCTATTCAACCAATTTGGGAGGCGGTTATGGGTACCGCAAACACGGGAACCATTTTTTGGATAACCAACACCCCTGATGTCTAGAAAATCGATTACTTGCCTTTTTTACAATGATAAAAAACTATTTCAAAAAGAGAAAAGAGAAGAAGGATTTGTTGTCAGATTGATGCATTATAACTAAACCTGGGAGGCGGATGTGGGTACCGCCGCGCCGGAAATCATTTATTATATAACCACACCTCTGTCATAGGTCAAACCAAGCGGTTTGCTACGGGCTGCCTGCGTTCACAATTTTGTCAAGATCTTGGTGGCGGATGCGTTTGCCCAACTTCTGCTTAGCGGACCACATCGGGAGAGACTGGTTGTGGGAGAACTTTTGATCTCTCCAGCCGGACTCTCTCGATTCATCGCCTTGCACCGCGGTGGGAGGGATGAATCACACGTCCTTCAGTCGTGGACACATTGACCCCCCGATTCCTACCTATCTCTCTTTTTTTTTTTCATTCCCACAACTTCCTCTCCATCCTTTCTCTAAAAAGACACTCCACACAGCGTCCACAAAGATGACATAGGCCCTTAGGATTTTTTTTTCTCAGGAACTTCAATCTGGAGCTAATGTAAAATAAAAAAGGATCTATAATACGAGAAATGAGAATCGAGTAAGTAATAAAATGCCCTTATGAGTGTGACAACGAAGGATAGACAATATACGTTAATAATACAAGTTTAATTAACAAACCATAAAAGATACCCGGCAAAAGTAATTTAATTTTTTTATATAAATATGCATCATGTCCGGAAACTCGTAGTACAAACGAGAAACTGCATTTGAATCATCGCATTTGATTTTGTCATATATAACTGTTTTTTTACGTGAGCATATTCGAGTGAATTGAGTCCAAAGTTGGAATTTTTATGTCAAATTCGAAAAAAATCGGTCGCTAAGGGGTTAATATCATATGTTTAATGCGTCGTAGTAGTTCAAAAAAGATTTTTAACTGTTTATTTGCCGAAAAAACGTTCAAGGAAAAAAAAACAACGAGAAATGTTCAGATTTAAAACAATTTTTTTTCGTTTTTAATGAAAATGTAAAAAAAAACTAACCTTAAAAAAGCTCTATGAAAATTTTGGGATTCCGTTTATTTAAGATTTGGCTCTTTTCACTAGAAAGACTGCTGATCTCTGGCCTAGCGGGAAACGGACGTTGTTAACCAGACAATAACTCATATTTACCTAAACAATCCATATAGCAAAGGTAAAATTAATTTCAGTTAATGTCATCCTTGCATGTCCTATTCCTACTCGTGCTTCTACACCAGAATACAAATCATTCTTAGAATAATAAAAAAGAACATACAGTAAATCCAATTATCCTAATACATTTGATTGTTATTGTTACGGAATTGCGCGAGGTGAAGATTACATTTCATACATCACGCAGAACACTAGAGGTATTTTTCCATCAAAGAGTTACCTATCAACCGGTATTGATAATATTTTCCTACAATTTTCCTGATTCCTATTATTGTCTGACGCACGGAGGCTGTGACAACAAGGCTCACGTAATAATATTTTAAATCTTATAGGTATGTACCTAACTCAAGATGTGTTGGTAAATACAGCCTTGCATCGCTGTCGTAGGTACATGACTGCTTCTTATTTAAACCTCTCCTCTTAGATAATTTATTATTTCTTCAAATACGGCAAATTTATTTTGTGGCACCATTTTAATTCAAAACTAATAGATTTTTTTGTTTTAACCACTTTTAATGTCTATAAAATTTCGAGAGCAATGCTCTCTTCCTCAGGGTTTACTAAAAAAAGTAAAGTAAATTTTTAGTAAACCCTGAGAAACAGAGCATCGCTCTCGAAACGTGTTAGTTTTATAGACATTAAAAAGCAGTTAAAACCAATCAATCCCTTAATTTTTAATTTATTATTGTCTGATTTGAACATGACATAAAATTGGAATTGATTCGTAGTATGTAAGTAGATCTTGAAATAAGATCTCACCGGCAATACATGAACGGCAAACAAAACCGCCGTAATTTAAAAGAAATCTGGACCAGAGTCCCGTGATCCGCCATAATTTTTACTGCGCCAAATCTCCTGACGAGGTGTGGAGCAAACATTCACATTGAAATGAAACAAGCACAACTGTTGACAGAATTTGAAACTAAAACAGGTGTAATGATAGCGGCGACCAGCGACAGCGTGTGATATTTCACACTTCAATCTCTCTGCAGGCGTTAGGAAATCACTATCATCAATATGTATCACTTCTTATGTACAACCTCATCAAAATCCCGAATGCGTATTCTAGTCTATCTGCGAAAAACGTTTTATTACTTAAGTCAATAGTTTATTCTTAGAAATACGATCAGTCAAGTGAATAATACGGTTATTTTTCAAATGCCACCTGGAAAATGTATTCATTCACTGCGATGTCTTTCACCGAAAGAAGTCACACAACACATGTATCGTGGTTTTAGAACACGTAGCGTAGTTTATTGCAAATATTGAATACATTTGATGAAGGAATACATTTTTATACTGAGTAGGTATTTACATAGTACTTCCGCTTGACAGAACATGCAGCAAGGATGGAATCTATTCGACCACCAAAGAGGCTTCTCTAAGGCCTAAAGTGAGATTTATGAGGAAATGTGTGCCTTTAGGCATCTTTTTAAACATTCACTTCACATAGAAGGGCCTGAAGAAAATAATTTCGTAAATGAATGTCATCTTTGGGGATGTCTTTTTGAGGACTGGAAGGAATGAACATGGATCTTGAAGAGACTTGTGAAAAAACGTCAACATCATCGCTCATTTAGTGGAGCCATTTAGAGGCAGCCACGACTATATGTTTTTTTTTTTTTATTATAGCGACTATATAAAAAATTTTTACATACAAAATGCAATGTGAAATTAAGTATAAAATATTGTATTTCTTAGTCCTCCTCACTAGGGGGTCCTGTGCCGAGGCGGACTAAAGTTATTTAAATATAGTTCATTTGTCTTCTATGTCGTTTTTAGCGTCTTCGCTAGGGTTTTCTCATTGACCTCTTTAAGCCATATTTTTATTCTTGATTTGTATGCAATTGGATTTTTTATTAGTTTTATGTCTTGGGGAAGGATGTTATGGAGTTTTGTTGCAAAGTATGTATAGTTTCTTTATCCAAATGTGGTTTTATAACTTGGAATATTTTTTATATCATTTTTATTTGATCTAGTGTTATGCATACACGGTCTAGTAGAGGATTCATTATTTTTGAAGAGCTTCAATAATATATTTTTGTTGTACATTTGGTACGTCAAAGTTATTGAAAATTTCAAGTGAAGGCGTTCTAATTGGTACTTTCAATATGGTCTTTATGATTCCTTTTTGAATCGTATTCAGGCTGTGTAGGTACGTATTTGCAGCAGATCCCTATCCTATGATTCCATATTCAATGCGAGAATGACATAACGCATAGTAGACCTTTTTCTTATCCTTTTTATTTAACACGTTTCTTAGATTTTTGAAGAAATATATAAGGCTTGTGAGTTTTTTTATTTTTATTTTTATTTTTATTTTTATTTTTATTTTTATTTTTATTTTTATTTTTATTTTTATTTTTATTTTTATTTTTATTTTTATTTTTATTTTTATTTTTATTTTTATTTATTTTTTATTTATTTATTCCATTTTTACAATTTTACAAAGTTAGGTATAAGTACAATTATTTAATTTTTTTTCCGTAATACCTTTGATGTGTAAGTCCCATCTAAGATTTTCGTCAATTATTACTCCGAGATATTTTATGTTTTGTGTTTTTTCGATGACGGGGCAGTAACATTGTATATTATTTCCATGGCATTCATGTAATTTTAGTTCTAGTGATTTTATTGGTTGTCCCCTTGAGTTCATTGAAAATGTTATATATTTTGTTTTGCTTATATTAAGGGTAAGCGAGTTGATTTTAAGCCAATTTTGAAGTGCACTAAGCCCCTTTTCAGCCTCATTAAATGTATCAGTCCAATTTTCTTCTTGAAATAATAAAACAGTATCATCAGCAAAACTGATTATGTTTCCTTTAGTGGTAGGGTTAGTTAAATCGTTGATGTAGATAATGAACAGAATCGGTCCCAGTACACTTCCTTGAGGAACGCCATAGTTTAAAGATAGAAGTTTGCTCTTTTGTTTGCCAATTTGTACGTTCTCGCCCCGTTATATATGACTCCAATAAGTTCATTGTTGATTCGGCCATTCCTATTTTTTTAGTTTAGTTAGTAATATTTTATGGTCTATTGTGTCAAAAGCTTTTTGAAGATCTATGAATAAAGCTAAACATTTTTTCCCATCATCTATGTTTTTTATGGCCATGCTTGTTAGATTTTCTATGGCATAGAATAATGACAATAGTGACAGTGGAATTGAAATATATTTCACAGTTGGTGGAGCTCTTGTGATTGGCCAAAACCGTCGCCATCTTTCTTACACTGACCGTACAGCTTGCTCGCTTTACTGCTCAGTCAGTACTTACGCATATTAGGTATTTCTGCCAATATACAATACAAACTACTGCTAGTGTGACCATGAGTTCAAGCAAAAAAACCGGCTCCCAACAACAAGAAAATTTATACGCAACCACAAGATCCAAAAACAAAATGAATACACTACCTGAAGACATTAGCACAGAAGAAGATGGCTTTTCAAAATTTGCGTCTTACATAGATGTAAAATTAGAGAAAATAAAAACCCAAATTCTCGAAAACATTGACAAAAAATTGTTAGAATTTCAAAAATCAACCGAATTTATTTGTCAAAAATATGACGACATCATTACCCGCTTAGACTCCATGAATGAGGTTAAAGGAGAAGTTGAACGTTTAAAAAATGATTTGGCAATTAAAAATAAAAATTAAGAAACCAGAGTGGCTTGCTTGGAACAGTCGAACCTTGATGACTGTATTGAAATTACAGGCATTGAGGAAAAGACTGAAGAACATCCCAAAATAACCGCTATAAAACTGATAGAAAGTGCTAATATCAAAATAAATTCAGAGGATATTGCCTCGGTAATGAGGCAATATGACAAAAGACCAGGACATCCAAAAAAATTATCCTAAAAATGAAAAACCCAGAAACCAGATTAAAATTATTAGCAAATAAGAAGATAATTCCTAATCGTGAAAACATGATATTCCTAGGAGAGTCATTATCTCCTTACTATAAGGAATTACTTTGGAAAGCCAAAACAAAGGGAAAAGAATTAAAATATAAATATATTTGGTACAAAAATGGAGCAATTCTAATGAAAGAAGAAGAAGGCAAAAAAATCAGGGAAATCAAACACGAAGATGACCTCAATAGGTTATAATAGAAGTTTAATAGTGAAAGGCACCGAAAAATATTTTCATCATTAAAATGGATATCGATTTTGGAAAATACATTGACTTGATTAATAATACAGAATCTAATTTAACCATTACAGATTCATTAACTTGCAAAAACTTTTTAAAACATTCCAAATTTTCATTACTTTGTTTAAACGTTAGAAGTTTAAACAAAAACTTTGATGAAACCATAACCATGCTGGATAGTATTGAGCATCGTCCTGAGGTACTTGTTTTTATAGAAGCTTAGCTGAAAAATTTTACCAATATACCTAACATCCCCGGATACGCAGTTTACAACACAAATAATAACTATTTGCAAAATGATGGTTTAGTTGCCTATGTAAAACAAAATGTTCACGTGACTGTTGAGGAAGTTATTTTCCCTGGAGCAAACTGCTTAAAAATGCAGATATCGAGTACCTTGTGTGTAATAGCTGTTTATAGATCTCCGTCCCTGGCTCATATAGATAATTTCCTTGAATCACTGAGTGCACTGCTTGACTCTACATCTATAAAAAATAAGGAGATCATTTTATGTGGCGACATAAATATTAATACTTTGGATTTGAGCGATATGAAAACTCAAAAATACCTCTCTCTTTTGGCTTTTCATGGCTTGAAGCCAATCATAATTTCACCTACCAGAGTTTCTTCTACCATTTCAAGCTGCATCGATCACATTATGGTAAAATCTAAATTTGAACCAGAGGGAGCTGTCTTCACTACTGACATAACAGATCATGATGTGATATTGCTGATATTTATGAGCTTTACACTAAATAAAATAGCAAAAGATAATGAAAACTTGAAAACCGTCATCGATAACAATCTTTTGAAAGTCAAATTAAAGAAAGAATCATGGCAGTCAGTTCTGTCATCAAAAGATGTTAATTTAGCGACTGAAAATTTCATAAAATGTTTAAAAATGCATGTGGAAAGTTGTTCGTCTGTACGAAGTGTAAAGCATAATATGAAATATTTAAAACCTTGGATAAATAATGGAATTATTAAATGTCTCAGAACCCGAGACAAATTACACAACAAATGTCGAGCATATTCAAATAATATTCAACTGCTGGATTATTACAAAAGATATAGAAACTGGTGTACAAAAATTATAAAATATACAAAGCAAGCATATTACAAAAGGAAACTGGATAACGTCAATGGAAATACCAAGCAACAGTGGAAGATTATAAAGGAGGCTGTAAATATACAAAAGGAGCAAGTGTCTATAAAAAAATTAAAAATCAATAACAATATCATCTCAATGGAAGAGAATCCAAATATAATCACTAATCACGTAAATAGCTTCTTCAGTGATATTGGTCCTAGATTCGCAAAACAATTTTGCAGTGCAAATAAAACTACCGAAATGTGTCTTGTTAACAATTTTATACCTTGTACTCAATTTTCAGGAGAGAGCTTTGAATTTAAAACTACTAGCATTTATGAAGTTTCAAAAGTGATAAATGAATTAAAAATGTCTTTTTCCTGTGGTATTGATGGCTTAAGTATCATGGTATACAAACAGCATGTTTCTGTATTGGCTGGTCCCATACCTTAGTTTTAAGAGTGGCATATTTCCTACTCATTGTAAGAATGCTAAGGTTGTACCTCTTTTCAAAGGTGGGGATCACCTAGAGGTTAACAATTACAGACCCATATCTTTAATAAATGTAATTTTTTTTAGTTGTCCTCTCCTAAACACAAGCAGCTGCTTAATTAGGAGAGTGATTGAAATATTGATGTTTTTATTATGTTGTAAAATTGTAACTTTGTTATATGTAGGTACAATAAAAAAAAATAAAAAAATAAAATTTCCATCGGCATACGTGTGTGTGTGTGTCTTGGGAGGCTGGAGTACAGGGCGGCTAGAATATTGAAGAGCTGATCTCCTGCGTGCCTTATGTGCTCAGTACATATATGGCTTCGTACCCTGGACTTTTTCAGGAGTGACATTCATGACCAGGTCATCATTGGCCGCAGGCGGACATGTCTCTCTTTTCTGTTTCGTGAAGTCTCCTTGATCCTCAGTTTAAGAAAATAAGTCTCTAAATTCATTGGCCATGTTCTCACCAACCGTAATGTTGTTAATGCATAATGGAACTTTGCTCTTGGATTTCAGCGTTATTTACCATAACTTTCCAAATTCTTTGCTATGCATAGATGTAGCTATCCAAATATTAATATCATTCTCGGGCTTCGCCGCCCATTTTCCAAAATTTCTTGATAGATTTTGTCTGTTAGATATAATGGGGATAAGATGGGGAAATTTCGACAGTTTGTGGAAGATGATCTGACCATACGTCGCATTGGCTGTGATGTTCACACTCCTCGCTGCATTATTCAATCCTTGTGTCATCATGGAGGGGCAAAACCATCTGGTGCTTCCGTGGTTATCACTTACATAAGTGAATGTATCAGAGCTTAAATTCACGATATCGGTACACGTATAGAAAGGATATCTACGTATTTTTACATCTATTTAAATTTAGGATATTATTACAACAACTATTAGTAATTTTATAATAAAATACAATATAAGTATAGAGAAGTTATAAATAATCCAAAGGGATGATAAGCAAAACATAATATGTAAACATAAAGAAAAGTTATGAGGTGGTTCTCGAGAAATTATTTATTTATTTATTTTATTATTGTCGTAGTTTTATTCTGATCCTATATCTAGAGGTAATTTATTGAATAATTTTATACCCTTAAATATATAGTGCGATGCTGTGTTGTTGTAGTTCGTACTAGTGGTACAGTTATTCCTCCAGCAGAAATAATTATTTTGCTAATATTTAATTGTGGGATATTATTTTTATTAAAGAAATCTTTGAGTAATTGAAGGAGTGCAATTTTGTCATAAATTTTTGTAAGTGGGGGGAATCAGGAAATCTTGGATCATTTATTGTTGGGTAGTAATGAGGCTTTTTAAGATAATTTTTATGATAAACGGATGAATCTCGTTCAATGCAATCCCGCAAGGGCAATCCTCGATTAGAGGCTTTTTCGGTATTTACGGAGTACGTGATATGAGTTGTTGTCGCGACGCCACTAGCTAGCGACTAAAGTGAAACTGCAGGGGGAAGGCTTCTTAAACATAACTAATAGAGGATGTTAATATTTTTATTTAGCGGTCGATGAAGATCCGCGAAGGAATAATGTCCTCTGCGTGCGAACTCTATCTAAATTTCTTTAAATGGACAATATACAGTGTTAATTTCAAGCGACCTCCCAGGTAAGTATGGTCCTGTTTTTATTAAATTTTATGCAGCATCGCGTTCATTGGTCAAAATATTGTACACATACACATATTTTCGTATCGGTGGTCAATGAACCGATGTATGCAATTTTTAGCCATAAGTTGTTTATAATTGTTTGCCTAGCTTGTAGTTTTTTAGATTTTAGAAATGTATTATAAGTTTGTACAGCGCCCTTGAGGTGATTTTTCACAAAAACGGCGCTATATAAATCATCCAAATATTATTATTATTATCGAAGAGCGATCAACGCATTGTGTTTTAGATTCATAAGCTTATTTTTTATACATTTACTCCACGCAGGAGCCCCTGAGGAAAAAAATCACTCAGGGCCCATGTCGTCTAATTGAAACTAAACAAAAAGTTCGTCTGGTGCAAGTGGCTAACTGCCGTCGGTAGTTAAATAGTTATAATATTCATCGTTTTACATTGCGCCGTTTTAGCGAAACGACATATTATGAAGGATAACATATAAGCAACAAAGCATAACAGATGACTTTTAATTTTATAAAAAACGGGTAACATCTATAGAATTTATAAATCTCCATCGCTACGTCCGACGGCTACGCATATACTACCAGACCTGTCTACGTGCTATACCATGTACCTATGACTACGTCGTGCTACGCAAGTAGGGTTGCCATACGTCCGGAATTTTCCGGACAATTCCGGAAATATAGGTCTTTGTCCGGAATGCGGGGGGAATTCTAATCAGTCCGGAATTTCTACAATTAAGTGGAGATTGATATAAAAAATGAAATAAACCAAATCATTTTTATTATAAATCAAAGTAAAAACATCACTTCTGATATTTAATGCTCCCAGAAATATTGTTGAACACTTCCGAATCTTGAATAATAGTTTTGTAGAACATTTCGCAAGTCATATTTTTTAAATTACTATTTTTTAATACTGTATGAAGAGAATCGACTTGACATACCCTACAGAAAGCCTGTTCCTTTCTTTTCACCATTGGGTTCCAATTCCATTGGGTACATTTGTTATTAAATTTTATTTAATTTATTTCTAAATTTAAAAAGAAAATTAAGTAACCAATGTACACAGAAAATAAAACTTTTTAAAACAAAATGTCTAGAAATTTTTACACGTAATGCCCAAAAAATACAAAAAAAGTTTATTATATATAAAAGGAATATCTACCACTTTCCAAATCTTTATTAAGTCCCCCCCCCCCCTGACGCGGGTTTTGACATGCCACGATGCATAACGACATTCATATTATATTTACAAGAAAGTCCGAAATTTTTATCAAATGTCAGGAATTTTCTCCGGGATTTTGATTTTTTGATTTGAGAACCCTGCACGTGACTATACCTAGGACCGGGTTTTGGATTACAATAAGGTTAAAAATAAGCCGGTCCTTTCTCCGAAAATCTTGACTTACGAATACTGAATTAACTTTAAATAAATAAGCGAATTGTATCTCCACCTTACGTGCTTCGATATCTTTGCAATTTTTTTAAATTAACTCCACCCAGCATTTTTTAAAAAGTTTTTATTCCAGAAAAAATTCCATTTGCCCTTATTCTAGAAATAACTACAATAAATACATGACCTTATTCGCTTCCATTATTTTGTTGAGTATAAAAAATAATTTATTTTTTTAAATATACCTACAATTTTTTTCTATTTTAATGTTGTGTGGAAGATAACATAAATTACCCCCCTCGTAACCAATGGATTGCTTACCGTAGAGAGTATGTATGGAGTTTAAATATAGAGGGGGTTGAGGAACATACTTGACTTAAAATAACGTCAGGAATCACTAGTTAAAGAAACTCAAGTACGTTCCTGTTCCTTGACTCTCTGTATGTTATCGTGTAAAGTGTGTGTGGGTATTTGAGACGTTTTCTGTGTTTTATGTACAAGTTTTTTTTAAAAGGTTTTTACTTACCTATGCTTTTCAAAACATATTTATCTAATTAGCAAGGAATAATATGAGGCAAGGGAAGTTCGGTTTAGGGGGTTCAGCCTTCCTCTCCCATTTCGTTGGAAAATACAATAATATTATTTGCACTCATCTCTTATAGGAATGTGATTTTTTTACATTAACTCAGCACAGGAGGCCCTGTGGAAAATATGTCGTCTTTGGGGAGGTGTGTGGAGGTTATTTTTGAGGAAAGGAAGAAGAATAAGTTCTGGTAAGGAAAAATATTTGAGGGGTGGGTAGGAATCAGGGGAAGAGTTTCCAGGTATGAATCCATCATTCCCACTACAGTGTATGGGTCGAAAGTGTCAAGGTAGAGCGGTCAAAGGGTTTCCCTCAACCAAACTTTGGTGGAGGGAAACTCAGGCGCATGTATGCATCGTCAAGACCTGAACAAACCTCACTCTATGAACCCAGGCCCCCCTGCTAAGTCATCAAACGTAGCAAATCACTTTGGGTGACCTATGGCAGAGGTGTTGGTTATCCAATTAATGATTCTCACGCGGGAGATGGTACCCACATCCACCTCCCAAATTAATTATGTAATTACGTAGTGATGGATGAGTATAAATCCCAAAAAACTGTCTAAAAATGTTCCCTATTCCTCCTTCCCCTTCCCCAGGGGAAAACCCCCCTGTGAGTGCTAAAGCTACGTCTGAGGTGTGAAAAGGCCTTTCGCTGACACTTCCATCGCAATCTCTCTCTCTCTCTTTCTCAAGAACGAATAAATACTTCCCGTAAATTAATAGGTTCGTGTATGAATGATTCCAGGAGGCGAAGCAGGCATCGACATGGCCACGTCCCACATCCTGAGCGCCGTGGAGCCCGTGGGTCCCGGAGCGGGCGTGGGGGGCGCTGGTGTGGGGGGCTCGCGGGGGGCGCGCGGGGAGCGCGAGGTGGCCATCACACTAGACGACAGGGACCTCTGGGTGCGCTTCCAGACTCTCATCAACGAGATGATCGTCACCAAAAATGGAAGGTAAAATTAAGGATAGGTTGTTTCACAGAGATTCAATTCAAAATGTAAGACTGTCATCAAATGGCTATTCTGTGCAATTTTGTTTTTTTTTTATTCTAGGTGCCAGTTGTTTCACAGAATTTGAAAAATTCATCAAATTGAATTTTAATTCAAACTTAATTTTCAAGATCCTGTGAAAGTTCTATTTAAGTCCTGTTATTATTTCATTTCTCATTGTCATTTTTATTTTATTTTTAAATTTTATTATTTTGATTGTACTTAACGGTTTGGTATTGACCGATATTTATGTGTGTTACTTCTAATCAATTATGAAATTATTAACCCCGACACAGGCGAACCCGAGTGGGGTTAATAATTACATGCTAAAAAATGTATTTAAATTGTGAAGAAGCAATAAATAAATATAAATAAATCTATAATAAGAGAACTTGAATAGAAACTTCACAGAACTTTAAAATTAACTTCGAAATTTGACGAATTGTTCAAATTATGTGAAATAACTTACCCTAAGCCTATTTCAGATTTTGAAAAAAATTGATCAGCAGAAGAGGAAAATTATCGCTTGTCGGCTTATAACAATTTGACGGAAAGTTGAAACGTAACTAGAATCGGCGTTTGATGGGGTCCTTACAATTGTAAAAAAAATTATGATAGTGTTACATTAGTATTTCTGTGTAACAACTGACCCTAATCGATTTGAATATCAATACTATTTATTTTAGCGTCAGTGTCTGGGGTGCACAAGTGCAATACACACATCAAGCCGTCATATCAAGTAAATACAAAAAACAAAACCAAACATTGTTTAGCATTTTATTTGTTGTCTGAGGTTCCTTGTCCTGATCCTGTCCGGAAAGAAGATTGGCAGCACTTGTAGATGTTAATTACACTTGGAATTGGAAGTTTAAAATGATGAGTTGTAAATCCTTTCTGTCTACATAGGTAGATACTTATAGATTTAGTGAAATCTCTTGTTGACTTATGTGACGAATTATATTGATTATAATGATTACGAATTATAATACAATGGATAGCGATGCAAGAGAAACGAAGTATCACAATTAGCAAATACTGTGTTACTCAATTTATAACATATAGGTTAAAATATGAACTCGTTATTGCAAAACATTCTCATTTCCTTGTGGAGAAATCTTTACAAAAAGGTTTTTTTAATGCGATATTAAAGTCCAAATTACGTTGATCCTTTGACTTACTACATAATGAAAGATGCAACTGTGTACGAATAAATTAAAATATTGGCCAATGAATGTGTTCCAAGTGACAATGTCCAAGATATTCAATGCAACATGTCGCTGAAAGATCTTATAAATACCTGCGCATCTAACTAACAATCGTCCTGGCACGCCATAGAAAGTGTCTCGAAGGGGTTCACACAAGGTTATTATTTTCAAAAAATATAATGTACTTGAACCAATTCCACTAACAGTACTATTTATTTCCAGTGCTCAATAAAGTGCATTGAAATATGTACCTAGTTACACATATTAAAGCCGTGACGAGGTGTTTTGGGAATCGTTTCTAAAAACAATCACTTCAATGTGACAAATTGTAGCTTTACTAGATAAAATAACAATCTTTCGAAATATTTTTTGTATTTTTTATTGAAAAGAATCGATATGTCGGAAATTCGATTTAAAAATTAAAATTTTACGGTTGAGTCTGATTATACCATTAATTCTTTGTTGTTTTGTCATTTTGCAGACGAATGTTCCCCGTGGTAAAGGTGGCCGCTAGCGGGCTGGATCCGACGGCAATGTACACAGTGCTACTCGAGTTTGTGCAGATAGATCTACACAGGTGGAAGTACGTCAATGGCGAATGGGTGAGTTCATTTTCAGTCAATTATTTATAGATATTCCTGATAAATATCCCCTTTCAAAGGATAGATACTTTCTGAGGGAGCTATTTAGACTATTAATAAACACATCGGGAAACACAATCAGCTGTTATCAGCGGCTTTAAATTATTATTAACACCCATTTTCAAATAGTGAAAATTATTTTTGTCCATTTGTGCCAAATGTGCTCGCGGATCAGACCAAATGGCTTCACGGCCTCTAAAATTCCCGTGGGCCTGAGGTTTACCGTTCATGATCTAAAGGTACTGGGCACTGGGCTACTGTCAAAGAAATTACGTATCTCGATTGATATATCAGATATATTGTATATGAAGAATTCAAACATCAGGAAAATAAAAATAAAAATATATTTTATAATACAGAGTAAATTGGTTACAGAGATGAAACAATTTACAGATATTACTTACTCGTAAATAATATTTCTTGGTGGGTGCCTACGGTATTTGTAATGTCATATTTGGGGTATGTATGTACAGGGCTGGGCAAAATACATGGTTTGCTGTAATTAAAATACAAATTACAAAATACTTTTTTGCATGTATTTAAAATATGAAATACAAAATACTTTCAAGTCGTGTATTTGAAATACAAAATACAGTATTTTAACCATTTTTTTTTAATTTCAAATACAAATTACAAAATACAAAATACATTTGGTTTTAGTAGAACCTTTGGTTACAATAAATTGTCGTAAGTGCCCTTATCTAAGGGTGCTTTCATAGAAGCAAAGCTCCGCTCCACCTGTGAAGTGTTGTGTTATAGGACTTAGGTGTTAGATAATATTAATTATTATTAGAAGCATTGAAGATATTTGGAGAATTACCAGAAAAAATAAAATTGGAAGAGAGCATAAAGGCATTTAAAATTAAATTGTGAAGATATGTGATTGATTTGGTGTAGGTGTGTTATTTTAATTGTATGTATATATAAGGATTATATTAGGACATAGATAACTATGTACCTATTTAAAATACCGAAATAAACAATAATAATAACACTAGCTGGTTCCCGGCATGCGTTGCAATGCCATATTCAAAGAAATAAATTGTTTCTCCCTGCATGTCCTTTCCCGTGCGTCCCCGTTCTTCTCCCGCATCCCCTACCTCTCCCGCGCTTTCCCGCCTACCCTATCCCCCCTCCCGCCCCCGTCCCGCCAACCCCCCTCCCGCGTTCCATATATTCAGTCCCAGTACATTCAGTTTTCAAACAACTAGCGTGCCAGCTTTTACAATTTTTTTATTCAAATTTTTATTTTTCACATATTACAAATATTCATTTTTGTATATTATAAGAACCATCAATCAAATCTGGTACCTAACATACCTATTTAAAATATCTATAATTTAAAAAATCCATACACAATTATTTTGTTATAAAAAAACAGCTGTCTGCTAAATTCAATTACATCAAACGCGCGAACTGCAAACGTGCGAAGATAAAATAGTCGTTAAGTTTTCTGAAATTATCCAATTTTCTGCGTAATTTTCTTAATTTTTCTTTCCGTAAGAACCTTCTACAAAGTAATAGAAAACTTTTAAAAATAATGAATGAAATAGGTAAAGTCGTTCTGAAGTTATGGCGTGACCAAGGGAAACCCAGGATTCATTTTATATACATAGATGACATTTGTATAGCGCAGTTTTGAGTTATTTCGCTTCAAGTGCGCTCTACAGTAATTAACTTAAAAATATTCTAGTATTCAGTCCTATAGTGCTTGATCTAATACTATGATACAAAAATTTACAATACAAAGCAATGAAAAGTATAATATAATATGATACAAAATGTACAATAACAGTGCTATTATAGCTCAGGACAATAATAATGACTAGCATGACATTAAAAAAATGTACAGTACATTATAAAGAAACGATAAGAGAACTACAAATAATTATTAGTAAGAATGCTGTAGCATAGGACAATAGTACAGGATTCTAGCGTTTTTAGTCTATGTATTATCTATGTCAGTTTATTTATCATTATCATTATTAAGATCGGTAAATGTATTTGAAAATGTATTTTGAAGCCAAGTATTTGAAATACAAATTACAAAATACCTCAGCAGCAGGTAAATGAAATACCAATTACAAAATACATTTTTAGGAAGTAATTGAAATACAAATACAAAATACGTATTTCAATTACAAGTACCTAATTCAAATACTGCCCAGCCCTGTGTATGTAAATGTATTAGTAATTACCGGGTGATGTGCGTATTGTGTAGGTGTGTGTGTGTATGTGAGAGTATATTTGTAGGTGTGAGTAGCGGTGATCTGTTAAGGGATATGTATACGCATTGAACAGTTTATAACATTGACAAGACGCTTCTTTTGAATTTGGGCAGTGAATACGAAAAAATGTTGATGTTAGAGTTTAGCAAATATTATTGAATGTACGAAGAGCATGGATAATGGCGAATTAGTTGCTGCATTCTTTTTGTAGTAAGGCGTGAGGAAAAATAAATGCTTATATAATTACTTCTTCGGTCTTATATATAATTAATGCACTTTGAATGCCTTTATTAATGCCATGTTCTATGCAGTTTTAGTGTTGTACCTATATTTTGAATTTATTTCTAATTAGGTTCCCGGAGGTAAAGCGGAAGTTCCGCCCACTAATGCCATTTACATCCACCCAGAAAGTCCCAACTTTGGGGCTCATTGGATGAAGGAGCCAATATCTTTCGCCAAAGTTAAACTGACAAATAAAACAAATGGAAATGGGCAAGTACGTAATAGCTATGGAAAACATTTTTGATGAAACTTTAAACAAAATGAATTATAAAATACCTAGCTATTTTTTGTCATTCAACAATTCAGACATTTTCTGTAATCACTTTTCCTTATTAAATCATTGCATCTCTCCTCAGTCTCAATAATAATTAATTATTGGCTAATTTATGTAGCGCCGTTTTCGTGGAAAATCACCTCAACTCCAAAACAATTTAATAAATAATTTCTAAAATATTAAGTTTAACAACGTTAAAATCTAAAATGGACTTCCCTTACGTCGGACTTTGAATCGATAGCCAAGAACCAAAAAAAAAGAACCAAAGGTGAAATATTGTTTTTTTTTACATGAACTCCACACAGGAGGCCCTGAGGAAAATAATTTCCCTCAGGGCCTATGTCATCTTTGGGGATGCTGTGTGGAGGGTTTTTTTTAGGAAATGAAGGAGAGGAGAGTTCTGGGAAGGAAAAGTGTTTAAGGGTGGGTAGGAATCTGGGGTTCAGTATGTCCTGGTCATCCGCCCCCAAGACCTAGACAAACCTCACCCCATGAACCCGGGCACCCCTGCTAAATCACCAAACGTAGCGAACCACTTGGGGTGACCTATGGCAGAGGTGTTGGTTATCCAATAAAGGTTCCCGGGGCGGCGGTACCCATTCCCGCCTCCCAAATTGATATATCTGCTCATCAAATCTTGTATATGTTTTCAGATAATGCTAAACTCCCTCCACAAATATGAACCGAGGGTACACTTAGTGAAAGTAGGAACAGATCTGAGAAGAATAGTGACGTACCCGTTCCCAGAAACTAGGTTCATAGCTGTGACCGCTTACCAGAACGAAGAAGTAACATCCCTAAAGATCAAGTACAACCCCTTCGCTAAAGCCTTTCTGGACGCTAAGGAAAGACCTGAAACGTATTACCAGAGAGATTTTGTGGGTCACTATAATCAGCCGAGTACATCTCCTCATCATTATCCCCAATGTAAGTTTTTATCTTCTTCTATAAATAGGTACCTACTGTGTTCGAAGTAGGCGTGGGCGTTATTTAACGTCACTAGATACAATAACTAGCTACGCGGTACGTAACCGAAATCACTAGTTTCGATAAAATTACAAGAAGTGTTTTTTGTAAATGTAAATGCGTTATTACTTATTACTGTTAACTGTGATAGTTGGTGTTGGGTGTGATGTGAGTAGTTTCGCATCGCGCCTACGAACATCGAAAATTTCTGAGTAAGCGGGAGTGGGTGAGACGAATAAATCCAAATTAATCCTTTTGTTAAAGTAATAATATTGATTTCACTGTATAGCTACACACTTAGATACTGGATAGTGATTTAATTTATTTTCGTTTCGTGTGTAACCGTATATATGCAAACAATCAAAGTAGCTGAATGAAAATAACTAGTTACAAAAATCACCTGTTTTGAAACAGGTGACGCCGACCAAGTCACTGGATTCGTTAAGTTTCTTGAAAATGACGTAACGACCCACGTCTAGTTCGAAGTAACTTGAAAACCTTTGTATTGTGAAATAAAACTTATCCAACCCTTATTATCTACTCAAAGACCAAACGTATTATATTACTTAAAAAGTAAGAAGCCACGATTAATTTTTTTTTTAAATAATCGTCTGTCCAGTTTAGCACTGTCGATTATTATTATGGTTTGTCGATTATCTATCCAAAAAAATTCCATCATAAAATATCCAAAATATGGGTAGGTACCTAAACCTACCTATTAAAAAAGTATAAATGATCTACATACGTCTAGGTAGTGCTACGTACACTGAACAGTATTATGAAGTCCACTCAAAGATATTCAAATTTATATTTCAATATCTTTGAGTCCACTACTACCTCTAATGACTATATATATAGTGTGTAATTTCCCAACAGTTGCAGGGTGGTTTGTTCCCCACCAGGGCGTGTACGCCCCCCTCCGGAGCAGTAACCGCCGCTCCCCTTACCCACCCCCGCGCCCGCCGTCACACCCCTCACACCCACACGTCACCACCCCTCCAGGTAATTACGGCTGTAATTATTATTTTTTTCTTATCAAACACGTAATTATAATTTCACTGAAATAAAATAATATGGTCGATACATTTTTGACATAAACCATAATTTAGTACCAATAATTTGGAATCGTCATTTTGAATCAAAAAAGGAAGAATTGATATTAAATATTAGATTTCGGCCATGAAATTTTGAACTTCACATGTTGGTTCTGGACAAACCGAAAATCGGAAAAACATATCACAGCATGATACAGAAATATATTGTTACATGATATTTATGTTTTTTGTGCACACTGTACAACTAAGAGTATTTTTTCTAGTTTACAATCCACCGGAGCAGATCTCAACAACATCAATGTACAGCCCACCAGGCCCCAGTAGCTACTCCTCATGGAACAGTCCACTGCCTGCTCCTGCGGTCCAGCCCATCCCCGTCACCTCCCCGTACTGCTGGTCAACCCAGTCTCCCCCTATCACCCACTCCCCTTCCCGGCAAGCCCAGCAAGCCTCCCCCACCCCTAACAGCAGCCCGGCTCACCAGTACCACGGACACCCCTCACCCAAATATCAAACAGCCCCTTCGACCAACTCTCCAGAAATCCAGCCGAGCTATCAACCAACAACGTCACCTGTCAGTCCTGCAACCATACCTGCGTATGTACCGCATTTCAACGCATCCAATATAGAAACTTCTTCGTCGCAATATCACTCTTCTCCCAGCTTGCACTCTCCTAGTCAGTTATACCACCAAGCAAGCGTTAACCCTAACTACTCTAATTTGGCATACTCTACCAACTGGCATCACGGTGAAGTTGGTTATTACCCCAACACTTACAACTACCAATCTACCGAGTACATTCTTCCTGATGGCATGTATAGTCAAATGGAACCCATCATCTACAATCATTCGCTGGAAGGTTTAGGACAACACAATGAATGCATTTCAGGAAGCATTGACCATAAGAGCTGTGGCCAGTTGGAACGGAATGCTGAACACGGATCACCGTCTGCTCCTAGTCACCATGCTCCAGCGAGGGATGAAAAATATACTTCATCATCTAATGACAATGAAGATTACCATAAAAAGTCTCCTTGCTCCAATAGTTCTCAATGATTTTATTCATCAAACAAAAAAGTGTTACGTTTGGAAAAATGCCTTTGATCACCTTCCTAATTAGCTATATTTAAAAAAAAACATTTGTTTGACGTAGGTTGCTGATGTACCTACCTATTTCTATTACATGTTTATAGTTGTAAATAATAATAATTACGTCATTGTATAATACGGAAATTGTTTTAATTAGTCCGAATGAATAATATTAATCTAGCCATAATGTAGCATTAAAATAGTGAAGAATATTGGGAAATAATATTTTTGGGTTCAATAGGTAGGCAGCATAGAGTCGCTTTAATTAGATAATAATATATAACGCAGTTGCTCGTCTATAACACAAAGGGGAATAAAATAAGTAAGGACTATCCAGGTATTAAAAGGAAGGATTCGACGTGAAGTGGTCGAATTACCCTAGAAATGCTGCGCAGGGCAACTTTGCAACGAGACTGCAAGAATGTGTGCGATAAAATGGAAACCAACCCAAGGACATTATTAAAAAAATGAGAGATTGTGAACTTACAAAAAAATTTAGTTAAATTTTACAAAAGATGATTTCTTGAATGTTTTCTGATTGTTTGAAATCGTTACGTTTTGTTGGCTCACCTGTTATAATATGTTTATAATTAATAGTAGCAATTGAATGTAATTTTTTGTTTTTGTTTAGTAAACCGTACTTCTTTGTTGATGTTGCTGTTTTCCATCTTACACCTTTTACTCAATCTTTTCTGCTTTGTCTCTTATCAGTTCATCAGTTCATTGACCTATGTGTAAAATAATGTTACGTAATATTATTATGAGTTTGCCCCTCTGTCCGTTCAAAGTTCTCATAAATAAATATTAAGTAAGTACTTAGGTTATTATTGTGTAGATAGATATTATGTATTGTAAAAGATTATCATGCTGACATTATTTGACCATAAGAACCTAACAACTTGATGATTGATCCTGAGTCCTTAGTAGCACGCACAGTGCTACACGTATAAGTTGTCGAATAAGGAGGGCGCTGGCTATCGTCTATGTCACAACGATAATATGTGTGTTGTCAGATTAAAATATAAAGATATAGCGTTAGTTCTTGTTTACGCCACCATCAACTTATACGTGAAGCACATATACGTTTTTGGTTTTACGTGCAACAAATAACAACATTGTTCGATTAGTTAGTAAATTTAACGTTCTTGGTTAGAAGTATTTTTAATTAATTTATTATTCGAAATGTTTCCGTGGGTTGGGTCAGTACCTACTTATTATTATTTCATAACGACCGCACTTTAGAAACTTTAAATAGTTTAAATAAATGTATAATAAATTGAAATAAATGTATCGCGCCTTTACATTGTATTATTACAATTTCATATACCTATGTACCTCGACATAATTACCCATGTACCTCATATACCTATGTACCCTTTATTTGAAAAAAAAAATATATATATATATAAATACTTATGTAAAGGAAATATATTCCCTTTAAATTTGAATCCTATAGTGTCAGTTAGAATGCAATCATCAATTATTGTCACTTGTTTTGTTTTTCTATTATTTGATTGTAAAATATAAGTTTTTGTTAGAAGAAGCCATTCAAAGGAAAGTGATATAAATAAACATAAATGTCGTTTCTTTGTTAAAAAACTTTTATTTTATTTTTTTTTACTTTTATTTATTTTAGAGAAAGTTGACAGCAAATCAGAGATTACAAAATAATACAATAATAAGATGTTAATTATGCCAATTATGAACTTTCCACTGATGACAGTTAATAATAAATAATAAAGTGTGATATTGTAAGGTGTGACATTCTTAGTTTTATTTTTTAGTTACAAAATATAAAAAGGGGGGGGGGGGGGAGGAACATAGGAATAGGATTAAGAGGCAAAGGACGGGAATATATATAGGGATTGAACTTTCTAGTTTGAGTCATGTTCCTTGGTGAGTTTTACTTATTTTGTCACGTAAAGTTGAGTTAAAAATGTCAATGCGGTAATACTTTAAGTTAAATGAGTGTGTGGATCTGTAGATAAATGAGTGACTTTGCAACACAAGTGTTTTATCTATAAATTAATAGAAAGGAATTAAACCTCTCAACTTATTATAAAACGACATTTTTCGTTTTAAACCAAAAAATGGAGAAACTTCAATTTGAATTTACACTATTACCTGGAGGCGATGGCAGGTCAAATATTATTAGCATTACAAAAATAGTCACAAGTGATGAAAAAGTGTTTACAATACCAGAAATGCTACAATACGCCAGCCACCACGAGGAGATAATGAAAAGTGGTGCTTTTGGAAAAATAAAAAAATAGTTTGAAATAAGATACCAGGTTAGAAGAGTCTGGATAACTATGACAGAAGAACTAAAAAAAACATACGTAGACGAAGATGGAAACCTACAGTTCGGAAACCAATACCTCGAAGAACTGGAAGAAAAAAGTATACAGATACATCAAAAAGAAGATGCATTAGGAAAATTGATTGAAAAGTTAATGGAAGATAAGCAACAGAGCTTAAAAAACATTGCTGAGAAGTTTGTTATAGAAAAATTCTGTACTAAAAATACAAATGCAAGCCAGTGGATAGAAGTGTTTGAAAAAGAATGTTTACGGTTTAATGTGACCATGGATGAAAAAAAAATAGAAATACTCAGATTGTTCATGGATAAATCTTGTATAGACTGGTACAGTTCCATGATTATAAAACTAATAATGAATTCAGAGTGGTCAACATGGAAAAACAAATTATGTGAATCATTTGCAAACAAAGGATGGAACCCTGTCACATACGCACTATCATTTAGATACAAAGATGGTTCTCCGTTGGATTATGCTATGAGAAAAGAAAAACTTCTATTGAATATGAGAAGATCAATCGACACCGGTACTTTGATAGATCTTGTTGCTTCCGGACTACCAGAATTCATGCATAGAGAAGGATTACAATATACTGTAGATTTGTTTAATGAAGTAAACAAGTATAAACATATGGTCAACAAAAAAAGATTTATGAATAAGAAAACATTTGGAAATGTAGAACATAATAAAAATGGGGGTAAAAATCCATGAAAAATTTGTGAAAAATTGAATAAGGCCACTCGTTACCACCCTGAAGCCACATGCTGGTTCAAAACAAAATAGGATGAAACATATATAAAAAACATGAAAATTTCGGCAACTTTTATTTTTAACGTTATTGCCTCATATACAAACCTAATTTACAAACTACGAGTAACATCAAAGGACTTTGAGAATGATTTTTACAATGCATTCAATCTTCAATTATAGTCCAGTCAGTGGGGGATAAAAAAGGCCTTTAGCTTGAAAAAGGTAAAGTACTAGCGATTTTGATATATGTTGTTTAGATTGGGACTCTTATGAAAAAAAAAGTTTTCGACCTTGGGGGGTCGAGCTCGAGCCGCCATCTTGGATTGAAGGTGCCAAAATTCGAGTTTTTCAAAATAATTGTGCAATGGTTGATATTAAAACCAAATTGTTGAAAACAATCTTAAAGAAGATAAAATTTCAAATATTTTATATTTCAAAAAATTTTTGTAAGTCTAATAGGTGATGAGTTACAGTGGCGAAAATGTGAATATTTTTCTAAAAAATGATGAACTTCCTAATTTTTGTTATTTTTTCGGGCTTTTCATAACATAATTATAATATTTTTGTAAACTCATTTCCACACCACCATGAGGTAGAGAAAATGGCGAATTTTTTATTGTGGTATCCCCAGTAGGTCTTCTTTAATGGCGCTACAGCCTATTTCGAGCCTTGGCCTCCTCCACTGCCCTCTGTCCTTGGCCGTCGTCTTCCAATCTGCGACATGGAGTAGTCCTCTTGCACCCTTCCTGACATCTTCCTCCCACGTAAGCCTGTCCGTCTTTCGTTTACCTTCCGGGTGTCCTGTTAGAAGCTTCTTCGGTACTCGTGTGCTTGGCATTCGGTGCACATGTCCGGTACATCTTAGTCTTTAGAGCCTTAAACGGGTATAGAGTCTGGGAGCTTCGTAAATATCATAGAGCTCATTATTGTGGCGGATTCTCCATGTCTTTCCCTGCACTGCCCCTCGCGTATCCAGCTGTTCCGCAGACTTTGCTGTCAGTGTTCCCGCCTCATATCCATAGGCCAAGACTGTTCTAATAATTGTTGTATATAGGGTTATTTTGGTTTTCCTATGGACGATTCGGGATTTGAACACTGGCAACAACGCGAAGTAGTGTTGTAATGTGCTTTCTTACTTCTACTGGGTTACATGGAGCCCAGGTATATTAACTCTTCGGTCACTTCGAAATTATAAGTGTCTTTATATTTCACTTTATCTGGTGTGGGGTTCTGGTTTGCATAGTGATTTTAGTTTTTTTCTCATTGATTTGCAAACCCACCTCTCTTTCCGCAGTCTCCAAAGGGTCAAACACCTCTCTTACAGCCTCTAGGGATCTTCCAACAATATTAAGGTCAGTAAGTCTATTCCACCGATATTCCAGCGATGGTAGATTTAGAAATAGTGCTTGAGCCACGCGGAGTTCGACTAGTATTCGTAATTAGGTTACGTGTTCGCTATTGCTAATAATATCCTTTTGTTGATCCCGGTTGGTCTATGTTGACATCTTGATAATAGTCTTCGTCATCAATGTCAAGATCTAACTCATTGTCGGTGGTACTGAGATTCTGGGCTTCCATTGACAAAATCTCTTCATCTTCGTCCTCGATATCGAGGTGAACCCCTGGCGAATTTCGGCATGTTTGACCATTACGGCACCCACACACAATAGAACACTTCAATCCAGCTTTCCTGCAGCCGTATGCAACGCCGCATCCTTTTTCACAAATACATGAATGAAATTTTAATAAAGTCTCGGGTGCTGGTTTCTTGGTCATTCTTACTGGAACAAGCCCATTGGTGCCACGTTTCCAGTGTTAGAAGTGTTGTTTGAAGGGTTGAGGTGCTGTGGAAAATGTTTGACCTGGTGCTCCGTTTCCACATCAGACGAGGTAGGTAGTACCAATACTTTACCATACGGGATAGGCAGGCTCCCGAGGATCACGGTACTTCTAGGCCGCGATCCGGTGTTCAATAATTATATTGGATGATGATTGATAACACTTGCTCATGTTCGAGGGATAAACATTTATTGAGATTTAATATTTACACAATTTAGTGTTCACGTATGAAACGGGTAGAGAGGTACGAAACGCGAGTGGCCGTTCGGATCCAGTACTGGAGACAGAATAAATCGCTCGGTCATCGCCGGAGCGATCCAGAGATGCTTCCTTGCGTGGTGGGGATACCATACGCATAAATAAATAAAAGTGATGCCCATACCAGCCTCAGTTTTGTGGATTTTTTTTGGATTCCATGTCATTCTTGGACTTAATGGTACGTCCTAAATGCATGGTACTGTGCAGCGTCATCGTTGGTGGCAAAGAGGCAAGATTGAATTTGCTTTTAGTTGTCGACTTTACGAAATGTTGGTAGGGGACTTCTTAAAAAGGTTTCCTCATCCATGTCATCCCCGTAAAAAGTAACAAGAGAGCGTGTTCCTGTATCTGCGATATCTTCTGGTTTTGCATTCGTGTACTCGATGAATATGCACTGGCAGACCAGATTTTAAAGGGTTGCTAAACGTTGTTGTGTAATATGTTCTTACAAAATTTATCAAGAAAACTTGAGTTTTACGATTTTTTGTCAAAATTTTCTTCTTTCTACCGCTGTAAGTCATTATATATTAGACTATATATTAAAAAAATTTACGTAATTTAGTCTTTTTCAACTTTGCCATAGACATTTTTGTTGTAAAGTCAACCATTGAGGAATTATTTTGACAAAAACTAATTTTGATACCTTCAATCCAAGATGGCGGCTAGCGCTCGACAACCCCAAGGTCGATTTTTTTTTTCATTAGACACCCGATTTTAACAACATATATCAAAATCGCTACTACTTGACCTTTTGCAAGGTAAAACTCCCCACTGACTGGACTATTAGGAGTTATTGAGGTTGTTTCACATAAGAGGTAATTTCGAAAACTGTATTTAAAAAATATTAAATACTTATTTAGGCTTCTGATTAAATGACTTCAAAGAAACCTCCGGTCTTTAAAAGTCACACTGCTGCTGAATTTGGCAACCACCTCAGGTCTGGAGTCTGTACCCCCAAAATACTTGAAAAACCTTGACTACGTGCAGAAACAGACGGTTCGTTTGATAAATTATCCTATCTTAATGAAAGGATTGCAATTTTTAGAACACTGGCGTAAGGCGGGAATGCAGTCCTTGTTCTACCGGTATTTCAATGGAAGATGCTTCGAGGAACTAGATTCAATGATGCTTCTGGCACCGGTGCATAGTTGGGAAACACGCCAAATACGCGCCCAACATTTGTGTCGGTTGACATTTAGATAATAACTAGCTGACCCGGTGAACTTCGTACCCCCTCAGAATCAATAACTGTTGTGTTAATTTATTACCTGAATTGAATTCAGTTTTTTTATTAACTTAAAATTACACAATGAAGCAAATATCGATCCGCAACTGTCCGTGTTTTGTTTTTGTCAGTATCAGAGATGACCTTGTGTACGGATTTAGATTTTCTTACTTTTCCACTTACTTAGGGGCCATCCATAAATTACGTTACACGAATTTCATGATTTTTTTACCCCCATCTCCCCCCCCCCCGTCCCTGTCACACATCGTCACATTTATGAGACCCCTCCCCCCTAAATCCAAAAATAATCAAAACATAAGTTCAATTTTTTTTTTACATGTGACGTCACAGAGCTGATGACCACCCCATACACCTAGTCACACTTCCTACTCCCCCCCCCCCCTTAATGTGTGACGTAATTTATGGCTGGCCCTTACGGGAATTGCGTTTCATTTTCTTTATACGTGTGAGGGAAATTTATTATAATTATTGTATTTTTCCTTTGGAAGGGTGAAGACACACGTTAACCGTTTGTCTCATTTTCGACCGTTGACATTTAGTGTGTAAGAAAGAGAGGCAGCATTATATGTTTAAGAACAAAAGCGAAACAATCAGCGCATTGACATTTGACGTTTTTGAATTTTTGGAATTCACGCAAACTTCAACTAACACAACATTGCTACAGCTCTTTCAAAAGATGAAAATTCGTTCCATACAATATGTATGAGGAAATGGATTTTAAATTTTTATTATTTATTTGCAAGAAAAAAACACATAATATACAGTGATAAATATACCTACTAGTGAACCGAAGTCAAGCCACAGAAGTTTCCTATGCTAAAGTTACCTAAGTGGAAATGAAATTTTAATATCTTAAAATAAATTTTGGGTTATAGGAAGGGGAGAGGAAGAGGAATATAGTAAAATGATAGGAGATGATCCCGAAACATTCCGTACTCTCATATTAATAATCGATCGTACAGTTACTTCATATCCATATTTCTTTAGGTTATTACTAAAAATATCAATGCTATGAAATTTTCTATTATATTGTGCACATACACGAGGAATTGGGATTTATTCTAATATTTGCTCTACATGAGGGCAAATAAAATAAAACGGATTGTCGTGTTGATCTCGACGGAATATGAAAATTTAATAAATTGGTTAGCATTATATGAATAATAAGAAGTAATTATAAATAAATTATGTAGTTTTTCCGAAATAATTATTAAATAAATTAGACTGTGTTTTTTGTTGGGTGGAATGGGTCGAATCTACGAATCGTTCTTGAGTTCAACATATCGGCTGTGGAATGATTTGCCGGCCTTTGTGTTTCCTCCCTTATACCTACAATATGGGTCTTTAGACATGTTCCCTCTCCGTACAATATTCCAAAAGATGACATAGATCCTGACGGAAATTATTTTCTTCAGAACCTCCTGTGCGGAGAAGAAAATATATGATGAGTTCAGGGAAAGAATGATCAAAGTCACTTGAGAAGAATCTTAAGAAAACAGAATTTTTAACTTTGAAAGCTTATAATTGTTTATAAAAGTGACGTACACAAATGCTGTGTGACACAAAATTACTGCTTATATATTTATAACGGTATGTTATACTCGTATCATAAAAAAACAACCTATGTTTTCAATTATGTTATTTAAGATTTTTTCATGTAAGTCTGAAACATAAATTACATTAATGATCAAAGTCTCACTGAAAAACACAAAAATGATCAAAGTCATCTACTTTAACTTTGGTAGATTATTATAATTATAGTTTTGGCAGATTATCATAATATTCCTGAGCATTTCTTATACAAAATTGTTTCAAGTGTTGTAAATCTCTGTACACAGGCATTTTCACTGGGATAATCCCGCTGTAAGACTTCTCAGGTTGATTGTTTTCCTGAATTCTTCTGCTTATATGTTGATTAACAATCACGTAACTTGATGAACAAGCAGCATAGACAAGGGCGTAGCCAGGATTTTGTTAAGGGGGGGGGGGGCAGGTGTAGACAAACCAAGAATACATCTAAGGGAACGTACCCATACTACGTGACCAACATTTTGCAATTTTTAACCCCCCCTCCCCCCCGGTGACCAAAAACCTAAGCAACCCGCCGCTCATTTGTATGGAGCGTGATATTTTGAAGACCCCCCCCCCCCTAAACGTGTCACTTAGTATGGGTACGTTCCCTAAGGTAAAAGCTGCATGAGCAACCGGACAGGTTACGTTAAAAATGTAAAAGAAAATAATTTATAAAGAAGCCACTTTTTTTATTAAAATGACTCTAGACTTCCAGTGTCCGGGCATACATTGTTAGCAGGCAGTATGCGAGTGCGTACATGGTGTTAGTTATTTATTTTACAGTATCACGTCTCATCTCCGCCACTGGATATAGCTGAAAATAAAGTTTATTAATAGAAAAGAGGAAAATTTACTAGAAAAAAATACATATTATGATGAGATTGTACGACTTAACCAAAGCAACTGAGTTGCAGTCGTCCGGCAGTCCCGCCGAGGATAAGCGGAGCCATCAGTCCAGTCGCAAGCGGGACTCGGTGTCCGCGACCCTAAGCCGGCTTCCCGGTTCGCCCTCGAAGAAAGTGTTGGAATTAAAGAGGGAAAGACCTGAAGACCCTAGGGATAAAAGTGAGCATCGGGTCATCGGAGGTAGGGCGGAAGGGCACCGGTCCGCACCGGGGGGGTGGCTAGAGAATTTCAGAAATAGGCTATTTTCGTCTATAAAAAGACCGCCAGGCACAAAATTCTCCCCGATGCGGGACATTCCACGGGGAGCCATAGAGCTACGAAAATATAAATAACACCGTATTCAGTATTTTTTGACAATATCCTTAGTAGTTGTTTATTTATTTATTTATTTACGGACTTACGTCCAATTTAAAACAAAGTATCACGAAGTATAGAAATGAACAATGTAAGGATTCGGATGGTACATGAAAGCAAAGACAAACAGTGAAAATAGAAGAAAAAATAAGTGTCAAGTCACGTCAAGACCTTGCAAAAATTAGGGTGAATATGACATATCTTCATTTGTTTAAAGAGCGACAGAAATCATTTAAGCTAATACCAAAAAAATCAAGGTCTTGACGTGAGTTGACCAGTCTACACATTCTGGACAGTGGTGAGTTATAACCATAGTTAGTCGAGTGCTGATTGAGGAAAAGCAGGTCTTTATTTCTGAGTCTACGAGAAGGTATATTAAACGTGATGAGTTGTAGTAATGTAGGCGAGTCGATTAAACAGTTAATAATTTTGAAGAAACAAATGAGATCAGATTTTATCCGACGGTCTTCTAAAGGAGAAAGGTTTAGAGTTTGTTCAATTTCAGCATACGAGTAATTGCCTCGCTCTAATCCTAGCCTACAAGCAATTCCCTTTAGGAACCGATGTTGAACGGATTCAATATGACGAATATGGACAGCATAAAAAGGAGACCATATAATACAAGCATATTCAAGATGGGGGCGAACCAAGGAGCAGTAAAGAGTTCTTAGGGTATTTATGTTTTTGAAGTCAGAAGTGGTTCTAGTGATGAAACCAAGTAGCTTGAGAGATTTATTAACAATCATATTTATATGTTCCCGGAAAGAAAGCTTGCTATCAAGAGAGACACCAAGATCTTTAATGGATTGAACAGTTGTTAGGCAATTATTATTTAATTTGTATTCGAAAACAATCGGATTTTTAGATCTGTAGAAGGACATAATTTTGCACTTGTCGACATTTAGTTCCAAGCAATTAATTTTACACCAGTCATTGGAAGAGTCAATATCTGATTGGAAAAGAAGGCAGTCATGGTAGTTTTTGATTATTTTTAGGATCTTATTGTCATCAGCAAAAAGCCAAAAGCGTGTGTGAGAGAAAATACGAATAATGTCATTTATAAACAAGTTGAAGAGAAGCGGGGCTAAATGTGCTCCTTGCGGTACGCCGGATGTTACTTCAATAATAATAGACTCAATGTTATTTATTTTAACTCTTTGTTTTCTATTGCTTAAATAAGAATTAAAGAAAGATAGCAATGGGTTTCGTATACCTATAGCATATAGCTTGGCCATAAGGATAGCGTGTTTTACTTTGTCAAAAGCTTTAGAAAAGTCGGTATATAGAACATCTACTTGTGATTTATCTTCTAGGCCCGTGGTCGTCAAACTGCGGCCCGCGGCGGGTATTTGTGCGCCCCGCACAAATATCTGCCGTTTTCATTTTAAAAAAATTTTCATGTACAATTATGTTATCCGTTTTTCTGAGGCCCGCACAAATATCTGCAGTTTTCTTTTTTAATATATTTTTTTCCATGCACATTATATTATTCGTTTTTTTTTAAATATTTTGTGTATGATTTAAAAATATGATTTACATTTATTTTAATATCCTCATGATTTTAAAACTTCGATTTTAATTGATTGACTTTTGATTTTTAAACTCCCAGTTTTTGAACACATCCTAAATCAGATATATTATGTTTTTAAATTTTCATGGCCAAAAGTATTTTCCTTATTTGTTTTTGGTGTGTTATGATGCCGTGTTGCGCTACCTCCTTCTTTAGCCAATGTTTCGAAGGTGTCCATCAAGGGTAGATCCGGCAGATGTGTGATCTGCCGGATCTGTCCTGATGATGGACACTGATATCCGAAACGTTGGCTAAAGAAGGAGGTAGCGCAATACGGCATGACACCCCAAAAAACAAATAACGAACATCCTAAGTCGATTTTGAACGCGTGCATAGTGTACGTCATAGGTTCTCAACGTGGGCGATACGCTTGTGGTCGTTTGAGACTTTCAGAGGGGCAGTAGAAGACCCAGAGAAAATTAGAGGGCGTAGAGATGGCACAGTGAGGGCGTAGGTAGGTAAAAAAATGGTTTAAAAAACACCAAAAGAACACGCTTATCACGTACTAATAAAGGAAATAATATTGGTTATTTTATGTTATTGTAAGTAAGAATTGTAATCATTTTTATCACGCGTGCGAAAATTCACACATTTCGATAGTTCGGGAAGTGGATGAAAACTGAACTGAAAGAATCCATTGCAGATCTACATAATTTTTTAAAATATAATATTATGATTTTACGTGTATTATTATTATTAAGAATTGATAATTTATCATGAACACAAGAAGGAAGGAGGTAGCAACCCGGTACTTAAATACAAAATAATTGCTTTTCTAACTTGCTAAAAAAAATGGTACAACCCTTCCCCCCCCCTCCCCCCCGAAATCATAAATGCGCGGCCCGCGATGATACCTCACATTGTCCGATGTGGCCCTTGACCAGAAAAGTGTGACGACCGCTGTTCTAGGCCATTGACTACGGTGTTGGTGAAGGAGAGTAAGTTTGTAGTGGTAGATTTATCAGATCTAAAGCCATGCTGTTCCTCAATCAGCACATTTTTGAAAATAGGTGTTATTTTTTTTGTGATTATAGATTCAAAGATTTTAGGAATATGAGATAACATCGATATAGGTCTATAGTTTTCTACGTTCGACTTATTACCCGATTTAAAAATAGGTCGTATATAGGAAACCTTCCAGGAATCCGGAAAAGTGGCAGATGATAGTGATAAGTTATATAATAAACAAATTGGCTTAGATACAACAGATTTACATTCTTTCAATAATATTTCAGGTATACCATCAGGACCAGTGCTTGTTTTGCTGGGAAGATTTTTTAAGTAATTGAAAACATCTACAAGTGTGATTTCGCAATTATTAAGGTCAATAGTATTAGCATATTTAAGTGGAGGGATGGTGCATATGTTATCAGTATAGACAGAGGAGAAATGTTCAGCAAAAAGGTTGGCTATATCGAAATCGTTGGTGGCGTGAGTTTCATTAAAGAATAAACTTGAAGGGAGATCGTTATCAATACGTTTTTGTTTAATAAATTTCCAAAATTGTTTAGGGTTAAGATTTAATTTTGTCTCAGTGAGTTCAATATAAGATTTGTAACACAAGTTAGATTCAATTTTGGATAATTCTCTTAACTGAGAAAATTATTGATAAAGCGCTAAGATGTTCGTTAATTTGAATAACTTGTGTGTTTTCTTTTTTTCCATAATCAAATGCTTTAGTTTCATACTGAACCAAATAGGAAATTTAGGCTGGAAATAAGTTCCCCTTGGAACGAACAAATCTATAGCATGAGTTATACATTCGTTGAATTTAAATACAGCATCGTTATTATTGTTGTTTGATAACATACCTGCCCAGTCATATTGGGCAAGGTTCATTCCAGTATAATCACCTTTGTTAAATTTGTAGTGGAATGTAACTGCTGATTTCAGAGTGTCACTTTTGAAAGGATTAGTGAAGTTAATATCGAGTGGTGGATGATATTTATCTATTGGTAATATTGAGTCAGTAGCTTCACATACACAAACGCTAGGCATATTGGTAAATATTAGATCAAGACAGTAACCTCCACAGTTATTGATCGAGTTTAATTGGTACATATTCAGGAAGACAAAGAAATTTACTATTATGGAAGCTTGAAGGGAAACATTATTAGGAGTTTTCACACCATGACTATCATTAAGCCACACTATTTTAGGAAGATTATAATCACCACAAATAAGTAAGGAATCGGCCTTTATGGAAACACGCTCAACTGCTTCAGTATGTGACTTATAGATTTCTATTGAAGAGGAGGGGGGAATGTATACACAACCAATGACAAGTTTCTTGGAACCAAGTAGAACACAAATAAATAATTGTTCAGATACATTATTAGACGATTCAAGAATGTGGCAAGAGTATTTTTTTAATACATATCATTACCCCACCTCCTCTACACTTGTTAGAAGAGGAAGAGCGGTCACAGCGAAAAATAATGTAGTCATGTAGTCCAAGTTCTGTTGAAGCAATATTTGTCTGATAGCCATGTTTCAGTAAAACATAAAAAATCATAAGGGCATAAATTTATGGAGCATCTAAAGGAGTTTAGCTTAGTATTGAGACCACGAATATTTTGATAATAGGTGGAAAAGTTAGTATTAATAAGGTGTCGATTCTGATTCAGCCTAAAAAATTGACTCGAGATAATTCGCGTCTCTCAGCGGCTTGGCGGGCAGGACAGTCAGGGGAGCCAGTGTTGTGTGTGGACGGTTTTCTGAAGAACTTGCAGGTAGCACATGCTGGTGGCTTTTCAGGAGTCGGGCAAGCATCTCGATTGTGTCCAGGTTTCCCACAGTGAGAACATGTAGGCATGTCTGCGTTACATTTCGACGCCGTATGGCCGTAAAGTTGACAGTGTCCACATTTTAGACTGTCGATCCAATCCCTTACGGTGTGTATTTGCCAGTCCATAGCCAGTTTAGAGAAGCGAATGAGGGAGTGACGAACAGAAGGAGGAACTCTGAAGACATGAGTGCACGATCCGGTACGAGGTCCTACTTTGTGAGAGAACTGCAATTTATCTTTCAATTCATTAATTTGTAGACCGGTTTCTTCGTGTGTTTGCTGGTGGATTGCCAAGATGATGTTCTCGAGGGGCACAACTTGAGGTAGACCATGGATAGCTATCCGAGGAAGTTTATGCGAAGAAACTGCTGCTTTCAGACCAGCATCGGATATGGTCGGTGCATTGGCAAGTTTTATAGCCTCCGCATCGGTACTTGGATGCACGACTACACCCCCGTTCCTTATTTCTCGTACCCCCGTGATTGTAATTCCCAAAGATGATGGGTTCGTTGAGGTTTTGAGAGTTTCAAGAGTACTGCTGGAAGGAAGTGACTTGTCATCTTTGGGGAAGATAAGTACGGCTGGTCTTGCAGGAAGTATAGGGGCATTGTTTCTTGTGTTCGGTGGATATTTCGGGAGGACTTGGTTGGACGTAATCGAACTATACGTTCTGTTCCCATTTTCGGGTGTTTGATTTGAAAACATATATTTGTAGGTCTTCAATTCTCCTTCAAGGCTCCCTAACTTTACACCCATTTGACCGACATTACCCAATAGATCGGCGAATTTAGGGGCGAGTTTTGCTATTTGTTCCTCGGTGAATTTGTTTGATGTGTCCATTATGATGATATTTAACAGGTTTAAAATAGAGGTTGCCTTTGCCAGGAATTGTTGGGCAGAGTTTTCGGGAGGAATGCAGATCCCGCCAATGTGGGGGATTTTAATAAAAATGCACTTTCTAGGTGAGAAAAGTGTGGAAAAGTTGAATAAAAAAGAAATTAAGGTGCGCTTGGCAAAATTGAGGGAGATACAGCCGTTTAAAGAATGAATAAAATGACACTTCGTGAACTTAAACTACGCCATTTTGTTACTATTATGTTGGTATCTCAGAATTGCTTTTAACCTGTAATCGGCCGGACACGCTCATTTGCGCGCAGCTTTTGCGCATGCGCGAAAAAAATATTTCGAAATAAAAAAGTTTGTCTGCGATTTTGACCCTTCTATGTACAGAATTTGTATGAAAACAAGGTCAGAATCGCTTGCGCCAACATCATTGATGATATAGCCGACTATAGAACCGGTTGATACGATTGTAGTCGACTTCATGTGATAGATGAGACGCGTAATTATGAAATTTTTCTAGCGGACTTTTTTTAAACGATTTTTTAAACTGTTTATCACCTTCCAAATAAAAGTAACCTAACCTAAGACTACGCTAAACATGGTTTGTGTAACATGGTTTGTGCCCCTTTATAACGCCTACTCGCGTCAACGCAAGAAAAACATCCCAGTTTTCAAATAGTTTAGCGGCTACGCTAGGTTTGTGTAACATGGTTTATGTAACATGGTTTGTGCCCCTTTATAACGCCTACTCGCGTCAACGCAAGAAAAACATCCCAGTTTTCAAGTAGTTTCGCGGCTACGCCAGGTTTGTGTAACATGGTTTGTGACCATTATTAATTCTGTTTTTCATAATTACGCGCCTTATTATATATCACACGAAGTTGGCTACAATCGTATCAACCTTCGAATAGCAAGTCTGAGATACCAACATAATAGTAACAAAATGGCGTAGTATAAGTTCACGAAGTGTCATTTTATTCATTCTTTAAACGGCTGTATCTCCCTCAATTTTGCCAAGCGCACCTTAATTTCTTTTTTATTCAACTTTTCCACACTTTTCTCATCTAGAAAGTGCATTTTTATTAAAATCCCCCACATTGGCGGGATCTGCATTTCACCCGAGTTTTCTTGTTCCATTATAATATTATGGATTATTATTAGATGTAGGTAAATGTTAGAATGGTAGAATATTGAATAATGCCCGGCACAAATTTTTATTTTGCACTTGTGATAGTGTATTATTGTTTTTTATGGTTCGTAAATAATGCTGAATCACTGTATAGATATAATTTTCTCTTTAACTATCACTTTGTAGACTTTTGCAACTTGTACACTTTATTTTATTATCAATTTATATGGGAGCAAAATAAAAACAAACATCTGTCACTCAAAGTTATTGTAGTATTTTTGAAAATAATTAGAATGCCCACGTAATTATTTTCCTGTTCTAAATTACCACAGGATTATTAATATTTGTTTACATTAATAACTCCAATTATTTTTACTGGCCACTTATGGTTTCACCTTTTCTCCGATTAGTTAAACTTTCAAACGACAGGGGGTTCTTCATCGATTTCCGTTACTCTTTGGATTCGCGTCTTGAGGGCAGGACGTGAATCCGACAGTCAACAAGTGGATTTAAATTTTAAATGGAAATTGTTTAATCGGCGGGTTTTTCAGTTTAATTTAATATGTGAACGATAAGTTTCTTAAATTCTCAGCCGGTACAATGTGATTGCGACTGCAGAACCTATATTTTACGGGTATTCAAGTGTAAACTCCCGATGTGCTAAAATGGCGGCTTGACTGAGCAAGTTTAATCATAATCATCGATTATATACACCATCCGTCATCCGACGAGATGAATCACCAATAATTGAACGGCACACAACCCGTCCGCTCATTCCACGCCGTATATTTCTACAACCTGATGGGACCTGAACCATATAATGGAGGACGCCATGGGCATGGCGTTCCCATACTCAACAATTACCTAAGATGGATGGAGAAGCTCGAAAAACCTGGCGATGATGCAATGTGAGGGAGGTAGGGTCCCCTCGCTATGCATCTGGATTCGTCGCAGCAACGTTATAGGTTTTAGCTAGTAGCTCATTAGGTACGGTCCACAGGTATACTTAATCTTTTAATATATAAATGTTTGTTATAAATCCACCCTTTTATTTTATATTTCCAAGTTTCACAACATTGATAAAATAACAGTGCCCACGCTCTGATGGGAGTAATCCATGCCTACCGACAGTTCAGCATATCTCGTACTAACGAGATTTGGCGTCCAAGGTCCCATGGGATTAAAGCTGATAACTGTGTACCTTTATGTATAACCCTGTAACTATAACATCTATTACACCCACTCAATAAGAGGTGTATATGTCATGATAACATGACCACAAAGTAGATATAACAACACTACAACATCACACAATATAAAACACATCCAGTGTCATAACCCTTATATTAATACCTAACATGGTACCCTGATATTTAGATAACCCGAATCAATCGCTAATATAACATGAAACCCAACAAGGTAACCCAACTTCAATCTTTTAACCATAACAGTGTCACCTCCCCGTCGGGTGGCACCCCGGGCGGTCTGCCCCTCCCCCCCCCCGGGTTTTCAAAACGGTTTTCAGTCATCGTTGATCTCAGCCATGTTTTAACACGTTAACACAACGCAGTGTAGAAGAGGACCTCTCTATGTTACTTGTAGTGCAAGATTGTGCCAAGGAAGTAAGTATTGCTTTTTGTTGTTGTGGGAAAGAAAATGTTCGCCTCTTTTAACTCTTCAGTAAAATCTAGTTTTTCGAGATCTTTTCTGGTCATACCCTTGTTCTGCCATTTTTTATAGTTCGGCTTCTTGATTAAAATTAAGTAAATCGTGGTACAGACAAAAACTTTGCGCTTTTTCTTTAAAATCAATTAACGACATATTCAACATTGTACAGGGATGTAGCGACATTAATCCGAAAGCAGGCAAATTTTGGTCACCAAAACGCTGCTCCAATGCAGATATTAGGGAATCTAAATAAGGAATGATAATAATCGATCGCTTCCAAAAATCGCATGGAGTCTCAGCAAGGTAATTGGACCGATGTTGTTGGCAAGATACAAAGCGTGGGACTTGTATATCAGTTCCAAAGGCAGCTGCAGTTCTAATTGAAATATCTAAAATATTTTGGCTCTCTATGTCTACGTTGCTTCGATGATCATTTATAACAGAAATTATACCTTTAATATGACTCATACATGCGTACATATTGATAGTTTCCGATCGTAAAGCATTGGCAATAGGTTCCAATATGCCTGAGTACTTGGCTATCAGTTGAACACATATAATGAAAACTGATTTAATAACAGCGCAATGTAACTGATAGGCACGTTTTCTTGATGCTTCATCAACAATCATGATCATGATCAACTAAAAAGGTAATAATAAAAATTAAATTGATTCTCACGAACAATAGGCTACCGACGTAAACTTTACTGTTTGTGAGCATTCCAGCACCTCCTAGGGGGGGGGGGGGGGGGGGCAGCTGCCCCCCCCCCCTGCCCGTACCTCGCTACGCCCTTGAGCATAGAATAAAGATTTATTTACTGATTTACCGCTTAGTGAGAATGCCCGGCACAAACAAATAATCTCAAACCGACTTATCAACTTGACATTTGAATACTCGTTCAAAAACTTTAAAGAAAGATCAAAGCCATAGACTGTGATCGTTTTTAACTTTTTCAGTGCAGACTTTAATCATTATTAACTTTTACGCCGAAAATTAATAGATAATTTTTCGAAACTATGAACGTTAGTAGCCTTTTTCTGATTCAGGCCCAGGTAGGTTTAGCGTTTAATGAACTAGATGGGGGCCATTCATTTATTACTTAAGACGATTTAGAGGGGGGGAGGTGGGGTCGATCATGTCTTATTTTTTCTTACAAGGGGGTGGGAGGGAGTCTCGATAGTTCTTATGTAGGATCACAAAAATGCTCAAAGTTAAAATTATTAGTACCTTTATGAGTACTTACAAATAAACATTTCTTAAAATTGTTACTTTTAAAAATAAACATTAAAACAAACCAAACGTGTATTCATTTTTTCCTTTAGATTATTACGTAATAAATATTAAACAGGGGGGGGGGTCGGCTTATTCTTACTTTTTCTTATAATAGAGGGGGAGGGGGTCGAAAACTAGCAAAATTCGTCTTACGTAATAAATGAATGCCCCCGTGGCGGTATTAACTCGAAATGTCTTTGGGGCTGACTTTGATCATTCTTTCCGTGGACTCTTCATATTTATAATAATTTATTTACGAAAAAAATGTAATTTGGCGGCTTTAACAGTAGCGGTCCGTGATTTTTCAGTGAGGTACTCGTACAGTGTTAAGATTGAAAAATTTATTGTAAGAGATTTATGACATTGTTAAACACCGAGTAAAACCAACTGAAAAACAATATTTATTGTTGTTTTAAAATTAAGGTTACGTTTGGCTTCCTAATCTAAAAAAAAAATATTATTCTGACATTCACCAAGTTCTTATTTTTTTTAAATGTTTTTTATTAACAAGAGGGCCTGAAGAAAAAAATGCAAGTGTGCAGTTCATACGCGGTAGAGATGAAACCTTCAGAAAACTAAAGTAGACAAGAGTGGGGAGGCTACGAAGCACCGCACAAAGAAGAGATGGTTATTCTATCTCCTTCTCTCGCAGGCGAAATCCTATAGATGTAAGTGTTTGTCTCATTTTAGTGTCACTTTTTCGTTTCATTGAGTTTCAAATCACAACAGTGCTAAAGAAGTTTTCACTTCACAAAATTTTACAAAATCCTTGCAATTATGCCGCTGTGATTACAAAAACAAAACAAGTTCACATATAAAATTTCCATAAAATCGTCTCATTTCAGGAATTTCTGAACACCGTTTAATTGAAACATAGTTTTTTTTTGGTTACCTATCTCCCTTTTTAAATTCTTTTCCTTTCAACCATTTGGGTATTGCGATTATTTAAAACCATAAGCGATCTTAGCCCTCTATTTTCGTCTACTTTATTTTGATAGACTAATAATGCGACGCATGACGATTATGAATAATTTAATGCTAAAAATATAAACATAGAGAACTCCAGTCCTAATTTTTTTTTAATGAATAATGACCCTCTAACTTAAATAGCTGCATTTTTATTTTTATTTTTAGAGTTAGTTTTAATAGTTAAAATAATTGTCAAAATTTTAATTTTTCAAGACCCCCCGAAAACCACAGTATGTATGGTGAATCGTGTGACGTCATCACTCCTGAAAAATTAGTATAGGATCGGGCAAACAGCTGATCTACTGCCGCCATTTTGAATTCCGTTGTTCGAAGTATTCTCCCTAGAAATAGCATTACTATTTTTTTTGTGCAGTAGTTTTTGAATATTTTCAATAATAGAGATAAACTAATAAGAGATACCTACCTTTATTTTTTAAACTGAATTATTTAGGCCTAAATAATGTTTCAATAAACACAACAACTAAATCTCTATAAACAGTATGTAAATAAACGAATAAATTAATACGAAGGCTTGTGTCATATCGTACATTCCCATACAATGACTTTACGGTGACGTCACGACACGTCGAACAGTGACGTCACCTTGACGGTGTGTTTTTACGACCCGATTAAAAATGGACTTTTTAATAATTTTTAAAAACTCTTCGTTTAATATTATTAAAGAAAACTTATTTATTCAGAATCAGCGTTTATTGGTCTATACTATATAAGAACATATTTTTTTAAAGCCAGCATATTTTTCATTGGAGTTCCTTACTGTAACAGCAAGTATCCAAAGGATTTTAACCAGCGATTTCTGATCAAATTTGGTGTAAAATACGTAGATGTCATTTTGCTGTCCGGTGATATTTTTTTCAATTAAAAAACAAATAAAATATATTTCTCTATCACACGTCGCGCGTCGCCACTGATCACACTTCTACACATCAGTTTTTTTTAATGTGAATGCCTCACAAGAGTCTCAGTTGCTCCTGCCTGATTTATATCTGGTCGCAAAACACGGCTGAAGCCACTTAAAGCAATGTTTCAATTCTAATGGTGGCCTTACATCAGGGAGATACTGAGAGTGTCTCCCACTCTGGAACGTGCCGCAAATATACTGTAGTGTTCTGTAATTTGTAGCAACACTAACAGATTCTCCGAACACTTTGTCTGAAGATTACTTTTGGGAATAAATAGATTCTTGATCTTTTATCTGGTTTTATTAATACTTCGCGTATACAATATGGGCCTCGTTAGTCGTCCTAACTTGGAGCCAGCTAAATTGGTTCTAATGGGAGTGTTACACTCATCACCCTCTCTCAATCCCCGTCCCTCTGTTGGACAACTTAGGTACTAAGAAGCTACCTGCCATCTAGCGGAATCTACTGACAGTTCTTATCACCGCCATCTATGTCTAAAAGCCGGAAGCTTTTTAGATACTATACTATAATATATTATTTTTAAGGAATTTATTGTGAAATAACACAAATTAATCAAATAAAATTTATTTTCGCACGCCGGGATTTAATCCCTCGACCTTCGTTATATGTCCGCATTCTACAAAAAAGTCATCATCATCATTTTCTCCCCCTTATCCTATTCGGGTCGAGGATCCACTGCATCGACAAGGCTCCAAAAAATAAACATACATTTTGTAATAAGAAATTGTGACAAATTACGATTGTATGAGAAATGTGGAGATCCGCAAAGAATGCAAGGTTTAGTATGCTTAATGAGTAAGATTAAGAAAGGGACGCTTTGATGATTTGTTCACGCAGAGCGAATGAACGAGGAAAGGATTGTAAGGAGAATACGTGACGCAAATGTGAATGGTAGAAGAAGTCGAGGACGCCCAAGGAAGACATGGCACGACCAAGTTAATCTGTGGTTTCATCATAAATTCTCCTCAGGGATCTCATTTCTATAGCATTCAGTCTACTTTCATCCTTCTTCTGCCAGTTCCATGCCTCACTGCTATACATCAGGGTTTTTTTTTTTACATAAGCTCCACACAGGAGGCCCTGAGGAAAATAATTTCTCTGAGGGCCTATGTCATCTTTAGGGATGCTGTGTGGAGGGTCTTTTAGGGAAAGGAAGGAGAGGAGGGTTCTGGGAAGGAAAAGGGTTTAAGGGGTGGGTAGGAATCTGGGGTTCAGTGTGTCCTGGTCATCAGACCTAAACACACCTCATCCCATGAACCCGGGCACCTCTGCTAAATCACCAAACGTAGCGAACCACTTGGGGTGACCTATGGCAGAGGTGTTGGTTATCCAATAAAGGTTCCCGGGGCGGCGGTACCCATTCCCGACTCCCAAATTGAAAGTAGGTACCAGAACTCCATTATGGACGGCTAGCTTCGGTTCTTTCGACATATTTTTGCTGGCGCCAACGGCGTTCAGCCCTCCATTGATGGAGTTACTTGCATTTACCCTTCTTTAAATATCTCTATTAGCCTTCCCATCTCTTGTAAACATACTTCCCAAATACACAAACTTATCCACCTGCTCCAAGTATTCACCATTCACAACATTGTTTTCGTACTCTCTCTTTCAAATACCATGTCTGTAGACTTACTTACATTTTTCATACATACTTCGTTCATCCTAGACTAGAGAGACTGTAAATCTTCCATGCTGTTGGAAATCAGCACATTGGCAACAAACTTTCGGATTACTCAATTCTTGCATACAATTATCCATATGGTTATGTCGCATGCAAATCGTAAAATCAGGCCGATCATCATGCGCCTGAGGCACTTCACGATTTGCCGCCAGGCACTTCACGAATGATCTGCCTGATTTTAAGATCGGCCGCCGACATATAGATTGAATAACTACGGTGACATTACGCAGCCTTGTTTAACACCTTTTGTGATGTCAAACTATCCCGTTAAATCGCCGTTCACCCTAATGCATGCAACGCTTCCCTCATACAGTGACCCAATTGCCTGTATGAGATTTGTATTCACTTCACACTTTTTTTTACATCAGCTCCACACAGGAGGCCCAGAGGAAAATAATTCCCCTCAGGGCCTACCTATGTCATCTTTGAAAATGCTGTGTGGAGGGTCTTTTAGGGAAAGGAAGGAGAATAAGTTCTGGGTAGGAATAAGGTATGAGGGTTGGGTAGAAATCTGGGGGTCAGTTTGTCCAGAAGTAACGGAAGAATGAATTCATTCCTTCTTATGCGGTGCATATACCTACTGATATACCTCTGATATACCTCTGATACTTGAAACACCTTCCACAGCTTTTTCATAATTGATCTTTTTATTTCATCGATGCTGATTTTGGTAGCATTCATTCCATCATCGTACATAACCGATTCACTGCTGGAATCACTGTCACCCGGGATACTTTCAAGACTTCCTCTAAATCACTTGCTTCCGTTATCTGGACCATTCCGGGACCTTTTGACCTCCTTCCAAATCTGTTTAATGTTTTCTTGAAAGTGGTTTTTTCATTTTGATTCCCTCTTCCTCTTCTTTCACTTGGAGTGAAAGAACGAACACTTACTCTTTTCTTGCATACCTTATAAACTTCTGTCGCTCGATCTCTCTCTTCGCTTGAAGCACTGACAGTCGCTATCAGACTTAATCAAGCTTTCTTCTTCTCCTCTTATTAAATTTTAAGTTTAAATAAATAAAAATAAACAGTGTGTACCCTTGAAACATCGCGGGATGTTATAAATTATACGATTTGTGAAGTCGAAAATATTTATGAAATATTTGCCTAAGGATCATTGCTTGTCAAAACGTATATTGCCATATGTACTTTTATAAATTTAAATCATTAGTGATTCAGATTTAAATCTGTCTAACATATCAACAAAATAAGTACACATTTCAAATAAATTATTATTTATTAAAGAAATAATTTTGGTAATTTTGCCTTATTTAATTTGTACTTTTATCAGATTCAATTATGAAAATTAAAAGTTCATCGAACTTGAATAATTGTACGCATTAGGCACGAATACAATATTTCAAATCACTCATGTACCCATGAACGGACAACCGAAATTAATAAATTTAATTATCGATATACATAATTATTGAAGAATTATACATAAGAATTTTGTGATTGTAGAATACATATAGTCCCATGTACGCCAATAATAGTGACCGGACAACTCAACAAAGTGACATTTCAAATATTTCAATAATTTCATTACTTCTTTGAAAAGTCAAAAGAGATAAAAATTTCTACTTTCGGTTAGGTTATGGCCAATTTTGTTCACCATTTTTAATGATTTTTCAAAGGGGTGTTGAAGTGCCACCTTTCGAGTTGTCATGGAACCGCCACAAACATATAACAAGACTGTGTTCTGGCATACATTCATACACGGGCGAGGAAATAAAGATATGGTGCATTCCAGCGTCAATATATATTTTTTGACAATCGACATAAGAACGAAACATTCAACCCCGATATTTTCTCAGATAAAAATCGATATTAGCTTCGATGGGAGGGGAAAGAAGAACGAACATTCGAGAAAATACTTTCTAGATCCTTCCTCCTTCTATGGAAAATTTAGAAAAAATGTGCTTGCCATTGCCATCTTCGTATACGTTTATCTATAAAACGTCAGTGCCGGCGTGAAGGAACACTGTCAAAGTTACTGATTTTTTCGAATTGAATTCATTAAACTCTGTTAAAATGGCTGAAGATCCGGAAAGATTCGATACAATGCTGTTAGCTTTGGCTCAGCAGCATCCCGGTGGTGTAAAAGAGGTGATATTCCGAGTAAACGTTTTGCAATATGAAAAACATAACCTTACTTGGTTACCATGGCGATTTTTGAGCGAAACTAATGTCTTTTGTTTATATTATAACATTTTTGTAAAATTGAGACATTATAAATTTGTTATTGTTCTCTAATTCTACACTATATAATTATTATATGGACATATCTGCTTTAATTATTCCTATTATTGAAGTATTGAAAATATTGTGATTCACAAGATGAAATGCGCAATTTTGATATAACATCTAATTGCTTTCGGTAACCTAACATTTCAATAATACAAAGACATTGTGAATTTTAATTATTAAAACGGCTAGGCTATCTATATCCTTGGTAAACTTTATGTTTGTCAAAAAAAATATTTTAGGTGACGCTTTTATTATGTATAATTCCTTTATTACCCAAGACTTTTAATTAGTCCGGTCTGGTCTGGCCATATCGCTTCAATTTACGTCACGAAAATCATGAGGTTTATTTTTTTCCTATCGTTTTTTTAAACTAATCTAAATTTTAATCTGCTGAATATATCAGCAATCATATTGTATTATTACAAAATGTTCAACTAAAAATTTGCTGTAGTTTCTTGTCTTGAAGAAATGCTGAATCGAACTCCTAGACAATCATAACCTTATAATTGTCCTTTTCTTCAACCTTGTCTGCACATAATATAGATTTTTTGTATTTATGTAATTCTTTTCTTTAATGTTCATAACCTCGTTGTGTTGCTTGTTTACGGCAAGGTGTTTTGAATGAAGTAAAGCATGCCGATTAGGTATATATATTTTTTTAAGTCTTAACTTTTTTTTAGAACCTAAATAATTTTGGTAAATATGCAGTTAGTCCACCTCACAGATAATGCGGAACGTTCGTGTTGTCGAAGTTTGATGCACATGTAATACGGAATATTCCTTTTTTAACAAATAGATAATAGACAATCAAATGTGACATTTGCCGAAAGTACCAACATCATTAAATAAATTCTTGTATATTCTTGATTCAACTAGTTATATTTTCCTAGCCAGGAATTAATGACGTACAGTACCTACCTACTCACTGGTTGAGCTAAAATACTGTAAATTTTTGAGATCGCTGGCAATGGTTAATACGCACTTTTTTTTGAAAAAATCTTTTGATTCACCTTAATTTCATTAAAAGACAACTATTTGCATTGGGGGAAGTGGAAAATATTTCATTCTAAATTTCGATTACGTAAAATTAAAATTAGCTTTCATTCTGTGAAACGAGACCGTCCATTTTCAAACATTATTTTCAAATGTCATTTTGTTATGTTGGTATAAGTTTGTGTGATATAGTTTATGATACAAGAGAAAGTGCCCCCTTTATACCGCCTGCTCGCGTCAAGGCAAGAAAAACATCCCAGTTTTCAAGTAGTTTAGCGGCTACGCTAGGTTTGTGTAACATGGTTTGTGATACAAAAGAAAGTGCCCCTTTATAACGCCTACTCGCGTCAAGGCAAGAAAAACATCCCAGTTTTCAAGCAGTTTAGCGGCTACGCTAGGTTTGTGTAACATGGTTTGTGATACAAAAGAAAGTGCCCCTTTATAACGCCTACTCGCGTCAAGGCAAGAAAAACATCCCAGTTTTCAAGTAGTTTAGCGGCTACGCTAGGTTTGTGTAACATGGTTTGTGATACAAAAGAAAGTGCCCCTTTATAACGCCTACTCGCGTCAAGGCAAGAAAAACATCCCAGTTTTCAAGTAGTTTAGCGGCTACGCTAGGTTTGTGTAACATGGTTTGTGATTCAAAAGAAAGTGTCCCTTTATAACCGTTCTTTATACTATATAAATATATAATAAAATGCCGTTTTTATTATATATTTAATATACATGCATTTTAATTCTTATATAGTACATTTACTCGAGTAAATAATTTGCTTTTTCAGAACATAAAAACTCCACAATAACTAGTTAGTGTACCTTCCTAAAATATTTGAGAATCAAGTTTTCCGCTATGGCAATCTTTTTTAATATTCTAGCTATTGGTACCTTGGAAAATGTGAAGGATTGATTGTCTATGAACATATAAGTTGTTGATATAAATAGCATATGGCGAAGAATTTGTAATCGCGTAAGTGAATTAATTTAAACAAAATTAAAATGTTGAATGCATATTTTTTGCATGTTTTTTGGTCTCCCCCGACTTAAATACTCATTTTTCGTGATAATAAAGCTAAATACAACAGTTTGAATAAAAAATATTCCGTATTAACGAGAAAGCGGTTTAATGCATAAATAATATAATTTTAATTGAATAATTATTCTTAGAATGAAATTATCTCATTACTCGTTAGTACGGAATATTTTTTATTCAAACAGTTAGATTTAGCTTTATTATTACAAAAAGTAAGTATTTATGTCAGGGGAGACCAAAAAATATGCATTTAACATTTTAATTTTGTTAAAATTAATTCGCTCACGCGGTAACGCCATTTTTTATTAATCGTTTTTATTTTAACATTTCATAGACATTTCATCAATGCTGCCAATCATAGAAAAAATATTTTTGCATAAAACAAAGTGAATGCATTATTGACAAGTTTGTACCTGTAATGTAACAATAGAACATGAAAGAAATGTATTAGAATAATTACACAAACCCGCTAGACAAACCCTGCTTTGCCAAACAAACCATTCAAAACCTGGGATGTTTTTTAAAATTATGATGAAATGCGAGTTTATTTTAGAGAATTTATTTTATAAGATTGGTACTTCCGACAAATGTCATATTTGATTGTCTATTTGTTAAAAAAGGAACATTCCGTATTATACGTGCATCAAACTTCGACAACACGAACATTCTGTATTATCTGTGAGGTGGACCAACTGCATATTTACCACTATCTCAAAGACCGACTGACCCAGAAGATAAATATGCTGACGTGAACTAATACTATTTTATTCATTCCCTGTTTAATAATTTACACAGCCCTTTCTCTATAACGGTAGGCGGGGAGGTTTGTTGTATTAACACTCTCCTGGTACATCATAATTGCTTTAATATGATTTGTATCAATTGTTTACTTGGTTACTCACTAAGCCTTCTCCGATTCTTCTCTCCTTTTATTTGTATATAAATTATAATATAATCATTTATCTTTTCAGCTTCTTGACACGGTTGTTAGTTTTTTGGGAAGGAAAACTGACTTTTTCACTGGAGGAGAAACTGGAGCATGGGAAAAGGTACAACTTTATTATATTGTTAAGATTAAGATATTGCGATAATGAACTTAATTTATTTGCGTACGTGTTTTATGTGACTTTTGGAGAAACATTAAAAATTTGCAGCATTCAATAACTAGTTTGTATGTTTTATAGTTGGTAATGGATGCCTTCCGCAAGCAAGAAAAATTAGCGATGGTAGAACATGAGAACAAGAAGAAGGAAAAAGAAGACGCAGAAAGGAGACGAAAAGATCTGGCGGATAAGAAGAAGAAGAAAGAAGAAGAGGAGTTGAAACAAGCTCATGCGGAGATCACTGAGTTAACTGATGCTGAAGCAGAACAACTAGAACATGATATCGAGGAACAAAAACATAAAATAGAAGGTATTTTCATACATACAATTTCTTACTTTTCTTGGCCTCTGTTGCAATTAGTATCCATTAATTTTACCGCTGTACTGTCAACAAGCTTTGTTTTTTTTTAAGATAGTGCGGTACCTCTTTTGATAACTTTGTAATAAGACTGAGGAAAACATAAATAGTATGAACTACATGTGTACATACTTACAAAATGCAATGAATGTTAGGTATACATGGTGGTCTAATAAAAGTCTTATGCTACGACCACATCGAAGCCAACCTTCCAACTCTGAACTTAGTTTGGAGTTGGAAAGTTGGCTGATGGTGTGGTGGCTGCAGCCAATGCTCCAACTCCGAACTCAAAACTCCAACATGGCGGACGTCAAAGAGCTGATTCGGCGCTTTATCTTATCAGTTGCCTATAATTGTTGCCTAGAAGTTTATACATAACATATTTTCAAACAATTGTTATACCACTCTCCCGTAATAATATTGTCATTTTAATGGTACGTGTCTTGATCGCCTGCCGTTCGCAAACTGATGTGTGGACGGCTGCGGCAGGCTGATTCGTGTGAGTTGGCCATCGCGATCGCCTCGAAGGCGATCCCGGGGCAACTCGAGCTCCAACCTTCCAACTCGAACATCCAACGCATGAACTACCCCTCCACACAATCGTCCAAACGTTTGAAGTTGGAATTTGGCCGCAGTGTGGCCGTACCATTAGGAATTTTAATGTTTTCGATATTAAGTTGTATTATTTATATTTCTTACGTTTATAAATTCTGAAAAATGCAATACACTGCTGGCAGACAGATTAAATTACTCATCTGCAATTCTAAATGTATTTATTATTGCAGAGGAGAATGAAGCATCTCCATCGACTTCAGCTTCTCCGTCTTCAAATAATCTGCAAAAATTGGCCGATGGGGAAGAAGAAGAAGAGGAAGATCCTAAGGAGAAGGGGAAGATAAAGCCCAACGCTGGCAATGGCTGCGACCTGCCCAATTACAAGTGGACTCAGACACTGGAGGAGGTTGAGGTAAGTCCACACATTATAATCAATATATTTTTCTGTTTATTAGTGGCCCTGGTGGGCTGTTGACAACTGTCATCCAATGTTATATTCCACCGAGAACATAAGTTTTCAAATACGCTTATAAAAATATTGCTTCATGATAATTTAGATACAAGTACAGTAGGATCATTTTAAAGAGATTCTTGCTTGTTTAGTGGTGAACTGTTTCGGACTACTGTCAAGTAAAATGGAAATGCGGGCGGGTGTTCCAAACTATTTCCAACCAATTTCCACTATCGGTGTGCACTAATACATTCAAACTTTATGCACTCTTTAAAATGATTTGCCTTTATATTGGAGAATTTTCTTATCAATATGGGAGTGAATCTGTTTCATTGTGCATATATTGCACACATTTTTGAACTCGTTCACTGCCATCTTTGATGCCATTTTATGTACCACTTTATATATGAATAACCGAAAGGATTAATCTTCAATGTTGACAATACTGGAGGAACATTATTTACACTTTATATAGATAGTGTCATGAAAAAACCTATTACGTCAATAAAAGAAGTTCCGAGATAATCGCATTTCAAGTAATAAGTAGCATTCTAATTCATAGATAGAAAATTATAAAATACATACAGCATTCTGACTTAAATACTTTGGGGTAGAATGCTATAATAAAACATAATTATTATCACTTACGATACGACTATCCCAGAATTTGTTTTGATGACTGTTGCATACATACATGTACTCTGTAAGCATAATGTGCCTCATTTCAAAATACTTTGTACTAAAAAAAATACACGTGATTTTGAGGGGGGAGGGGTTAGTCTAAAACCTCACCACCACATATCACCAGGGGGGAGGGGGGGGGGGGTTTAAAAGATGCTAAAAAAACATCACGTGATTAATGGACGACCCCATATGAGTTTTAGCAATTTACTTTGACCATGGAGCAGGCTATGATTTATACAGTCATGAAATAGCTTCCTCGTGCAACAGATTTGAAAGAATACTTCAAATAGTGTACGATACTTTAATCCATCGGCATATAATCAACTTTTTTTTGAAAATGAGTTCTGCAGTGTGACATGCTGTATGCATAATATTATACAATATAACCAAACGGTTGGTATCACAACAATTATCTTTGGTAATTTGTAATAATTGATATCTACAAGTATTATTTTTTTCTTAAATTTGTGTATTTTTCCTGCCTTAGTTAACACCTTTTTAAAAATATGTATATTATGTTACATTATAAGAATGATTTTGTAAGTTTCATGGCTATCGACATATTACGTGAAAAAAAACACTTGAATTTCATATTTTGTTTAATTTGAAAATGTATGTATATATCACAGTTATATAAATTATTGGATAACACCTTGTTCTGAATAAAACAATATGTTCTTGCTTAAAGTAAATAGTTTGAGCATGATGCACATTTTATCGGTTTATAAATAGGTTAGTATCAATTATAAGCATGATTTTAACGATAAGTTATCAACACACAGAGGTTATTTACCCATATGTTGCTGGATTAACATATTTGCAACATTTTATCAAATACGTACGGAAGATGACATAATATATTTTTATTAGAGTAATGAAAAATGATTCTTAATTTACTAAATAAAGCATCTCATCTCAACTTTGTCCCTGCGTCGTCTTCACGAGAATCCTGTTCCATTGTCTCTTCTTTGACGCACTGAAAACATAAAAAATTATTAATTATATTATAATAACTAGATAGAATATTTTTCATAATTACACCAAACTTCTTATAGGTCATTGTTTGAAAATTCTCTTTTATAATATAAGTATATATAATAAGAATTTCTGAAAAAGTTCGGTTTATGGGCGAAATTCCTAAAAAATAAAACTAGTTATTTTTATACTAACTTTGGGCCGGGGAATCCGAATCTGAAAGAATTAGGTTGGGGCAAGCAAATATAAACTGAATAACACGACTGCAAAATTTTAAATTCATACACAGCTTACAGGCCATTTTGACGCTATCAACAATGTCATAGAAAAAACCAAAGATATTTTATGTTCAACCACAGAAAATTAAGTGTTGCCATAAGCAATAATATCAATAACGTAAAACTTTCAGACACGATACTTCCTCACATGATAATTCATCACATAACTCACATTAAACGCTAGGTTTGTGTAACATGGTTTGTGATAGAAAAGAAAGTGCACCCTTCGTAGCGCCTACTCGCGTCAAGGCAAGAAAACATCCCAGTTTTCAAGTAGTTTAGCGGCTATGCTAGGTTTGTGTAACATGGTTTGTGATAGAAAAGAAAGTGCCCCCTTCGTAGCGCCTACTCGCGTCAAGGCAAGAAAACATCCCAGTTTTCAAGTAGTTTAGCGGCTACGCTAGGTTTGTGTAACATGGTTTGTGATAGAAAAGAAAGTGCCCCCTTCGTAGCGCCTACTCGCGTTAAGGCAAGAAAACATCCCAGTTTTCAAGTAGTTTAGCGGCTATGCTAGGTTTGTGTAACATGGTTTGTGATAGAAAAGAAAGTGCCCCCTTCGTAGCGCCTACTCGCGTCAAGGCAAGAAAACATCCCAGTTTTCAAGTAGTTTAGCGGCTACGCTAGGTTTGTGTAACATGGTTTGTGATAGAAAAGAAAGTGCCCCCTTCGTAGCGCCTACTCGCGTTAAGGCAAGAAAACATCCCAGTTTTCAAGTAGTTTAGCGGCTACGCTAGGTTTGTGTAACATGGTTTGTGATACAAAAGAAAGTGCCCCCTTCATAGCGCCTACTCGCGTCAAGGCAACAAACATCCCAGTTTGCAAGTAGTTTAATGGCTACGCTAGGTTTGTGTAACATGGTTTGTGATGCAAAAGTGAATAAAATTTATAAAAAATAATTACTGAAATTATAAACATGTTTTTTTACGTTATTGATATTATTGCTTAATGGCAACACTTAATTTTATGTGGTAATATGTTATCTTTAGTTTTTTCTATGATCTTTATTCTCAGAAAAAAATGGCCTGTTATTCCTGTTATATTGTATGTAAATTCAAAACTGTACAGTCGTTTAACTCAGTTAATATTGCCGAGTGTAATCTAATTCTTTCAGTTTCGGATTTCCCAGCCCAAAGTTAGTATAAAGATAATTAAATTTCTTCTTTCGGAGTATCGCCCATAAAAAGATGTGTCATTAATTTATTGAAGATTGTTTGTGTATCGAAAATTTTTAAGTCGTGTTGTTCAGTTTATATTTGCTTGCCCCAACCTAATTCTTTCAGATTCGGATTCCCCGGCCCAAAGTTAGTATAAAAATAACTAGTTTTATTTTTTAGGAATTTCGCCCATAAACCGAACTTTACCCAGAATTTTTTTTAGCATGTGTGTCTGGTCCTTAGAGATGAAACCAAAGAAAATATTATCCAAAAAATTAAGGTAAAGGGCATTTATTGTCAGAGGTTGTATAACTCAGAATCAAGTCAACTCAACACCTCTTTGAAAAGTCATTAAAAGCAATGAAAAAAATAATTTTAAAATAGCCGTCAACCCTAACCTAACGTAACCTATTTAACCATTTTTTTTATATTTTTATCATCACTCTTAATGACCTTTCTGAGGTGGTTCTGAGTTGGTCGGTCACCGTACAGGGAATAAGCTATTTCCTTGAATATTATTTCAACAAATTATATTTAATTCTCCTTTCAGTGAGTAAAAGTTATCCTATGATGTTTGTATTTCTATTCAAAAACTCACTTTCTATGTAACAAATAGCTGCTAGAATGCCGGCCGTGAATATAATAGTCATTGTCACGACGAGCACGGTGATCTGGTGTGTGCGCTTGCAGCACCACATCTGCTTCTCGCTCTTCACGCTCCGGCCGTGTCGTGTGAAGCCGTTGACCACCGTGAAGTGCGTGGAGCTGGCCACCGACTCTGCATCCTTCAAGTCCCTCCGCTGGTTCTTCACCGAAGCCAGTTTCACGTGATTCCAAAAGGGATCAGAGTGATTCTGGTGGTTGGTTTGATCGGAGGGCTCCATATTGACCTCGATGTGTGATAGCTTGTCCTGCCCGTACACGGAGGCACTCCCGACGGAGTGCACGTACGTGGACAGGTTGCTCTGGTAGTTGGTGAGGGAACTCGTGCTCAGTCTTGTGGGAGAGTGGTGGGTGTCTACTCGGGCCAAGTTCGCGGCACTTAGTAGGAGGGAGCCTGATGATGCACTCTGAAAAACCAAACAAAACCTTTTAGTCCTTTATTCAAAATTTTGCTCATCAATAGGATAACGGAAGTTTGGTTTTCAACTGTTTTTGAATGGTTGAGTGTGTTTTAACGCTTCAGGATAATTTGTTCGCTTTTCGGAACAACTCGTATGTGGACCGTTGGTTGGCTCCCTTAATATCATGGTTAGAAATTTGATCCAGACAGTGTTAGAAAGAGAAAACAACACGCTTTTTATTAAAATCTAAAAGTTAACCACAAAATAATTAAAATATACACTTTTATGAAACCAATGTTTCGAAAAGCAATTTGAAAAAAAATTTTAACTTTGGGAATTATTTTTACATGAAACATGAAAAAAGTGAGTTGACGATAATGTTTATAATCCGTTAGCCTAATGAAATGTGTGTGTGTGTGTGTGTTTTTTTAAAATTATAATAACATAGGTTGAGACATTATAAAATCATTTTTATGTTTGCATTAAAAGATTTTACATTTAAAAAAATTATATTTTTATTTCTAATAATAAAATTTGAAAGCATTATTTCATCACCTTTCTAAAGTAATTTTTAGTTTTCCGATGGGATCAGAAATATTTATGTGGATTTTATTGTAAAGCAGAAATATTTAGACCCTCAAGTTAGTTTTTTACGCTGCAAAGGGAATCGAACCCACTGCATAAAAATTTATTTATTTAAACACTTACGACTTTATAATAAACTTTCATTTTGAGTATCATAGTTAGAACTGTCTACAAATGAAATACAAGGAGAATAGAAGTATCGAGATTGGGATAACATACCTGGGTACTGTGATTACTGGCCGATCCCTGGCTAGAGGAGCTGGGACGCGTATGCTTGACCCCCCCGGGAGTCCTGAGCCCCCGCCCGCCTCTCCTGGCGCCCCCTCCTGAACTCACACTCTCCCCACTGGAGGAGGAGAGGGAGGGCCGGGGTATGGACCAACGGGGCACACTTTCGCCTGCCTCCATCTGTAATAACAAAATGAATTCATTATTAATTTAAATTGTACAGTAATAATTTCATCTACGACATGTTCGTATCACAAGTTTTTTTATTATTACAGAAAATTTTCGTTGAAATTGACAATATAACCATTGGAGCGCTAGGCACCCCCACGGTGGGTAGATAGCTTTCACACTTGATAAAAAAAGTTAATTAGAATATGTTTGAACCTTCCGGTGGCCTGAAAGTGCGTGAGTTGCTAGCTAAAATAATGCTTTCACTGATGATCAATAGATGGCAGTAAAATGTTTGTATTGAAATTAGCAACCGAGTAGAAAAATGCCCACAGTTCTATTACTTTTTTCATGGCCATTCTGAAAATGTATTATTATATCAATGTGTGTTAGTTATTAAATTCTTTGCTTAAAGTTTTTTTAATGAAATTCAAAATAAGGTGCGACAGTGAAGATTATGTAGTTTGCATCTGGCAGAAAATTTCTGTTCGCTGCGGCATCTGTTTTATTGTTATGTAGTGTGTCATGGTGTAGTAATCATGCATATTTCAAGCGTTTTTGATTGTAATGTTTTTTTGTTATATAAAACCAAAGATATTGAAATATAAGTAGATGTGCTATCTGCTGTTTTTACTATGTGGGTCTGCGCTTCCGGGTGTCGCCGATATTGTTTACCAATTAACAAATAAACTAAAAGAACAAATAATTAACGAATAAACCAAACGAACGTTAAACTAAATGAACGAATTCTTTCCTTATTCAAAATATATTGTTAACCAATATTAATACACATTTTCAAAAAATCAACGAAATGAACAAATTCTTTTTGTATGAAAACTACGCTAATTAGCGCGTAGTCCGGCGACAGTTGCGCGGACACCATATCATATCTCTTCTGTATTTGAATATCTTTGTATAAAACCTACAAATTTAAGATAAATGATGAAATATAGGTAAATTCATTGAATTTAAACGATTGTTAATTAGTTTATCTGTTTTCGAATCAATATTCGGATGTATGAGTTTTTTAATGAGCTACTTCGAATCCAAAACCAAACTTACAAAGATCTCCAGCTTTCGAGGCATTTTTTTTTTGTAAAATGTCTGGATATTAAATATCCAGAAAAAAAATTATTCACTGAAACAGCAATAATAATCAACACTGTCACTTTTTATTTGGTTTGCGTCTGGGACAAACTTCGAGTTGTTGACTATAGATGTCACTAACAGCCTTAATATGCTCTCGAATAGTGACTGATAATTTTTATTGTGACCTTCATTATAATATACCCACCTTAGTGTTTTTTTCGGTGACCAGACAACTCAGAATCATGCAACCTCGACACCTCTTTTGAAGTCATTAAAAGTGATGACAATTTTTTTTAAAATAGGTTAAATAGGTTAGATTATGGGCTATTTTACAAAAAAAACATGCCTTTTAATGAATTTTCTAAGGGGTGTTGAAGTTCCATGGAACCCCTTTTTTGTATTAAATAGCTACACTGTTTCCCTCAATATGGAGATATCTACTATTACCCCTCCCTGTATTTATTCAATAAAATATCACACAATGTCTTGGCTTGCTTAAAGTGTCTATGTAAGGAAACTGACTATATTTTTTTGAAGAATATAAACGAAAATTTTGAAAAACAGTTGGCAGATAGATATCTATCTACCTGAGTTATGAAAAAGCTAAAACAAAAAATGTCATAGACCCTTTTAAAAGTAAACCACATTTTTTTCGAAAAGGTAATATTCGAGCTGAGTTAGCGATCGCAATGCATGATAATTAATTTGAAGTTCAATCTAATTTTTAATTTTTTATGCTTTTTTTCAGTTACAATTAGTATCTTTCTAAAAACAATTAATTGACACGGTGTCCCTGAAAATGTCGGAAATATGCGATAAAAAACATTGTTTAAAACTAGGTTAGAGGTGCTTACTTACGTAATCTAAAAATTAGCATAATAATATATTATTAAGGCATAGGCTTCGAGACCTTGTTTGGGTCAAGCAATATTTTTTTTGTTCACTTTTTAATGTAAACGTTAAAAAAGCGTGTTTAAAAAATAACTTACATATATCTCGACGACTATTTTTTAAAACGATAAATAAATAATGTATATGTATATTTACATCTTATTTGATGTGGATATTTGAACTATTACGTACGTTTTTAATGTTATTTTATACGCCTTTGTTATATTTTTTTTCTTTAAAATATTATGAATTATTATTGAAAGCAATTTGTATAATTATACCCAAGTGATATGATATTATAATCAGTCTGGCTTTGTTTTAATTGAACACGGAATAAATATGTACGTTTTATATTTACGTAGGTTTAGAAAATGTTCAATAGCCTTAAATTAATTACTTATTATAATTTCAATCGCCTTTTTATTTGTTGGTTTTCAAACTAATAAAGTTTGGTCGTTTAGTTCGGAATGATTACTTAACCGAGACTAAACGGTTCGTAGAATATTTATTAGGCTAGCTTTACACTCGTAAGCAAAATTAATGAATTAACGGAAGTTTTTGACAAGTTACTCACAGGAGCGTTTACACATATTATGCATCCGACTTGTGGTAATTAATGCTCACGGAAGTTGTTTGGAAGTTCGACCTGTGCAAATGCTCATGCGACCGTCTACATATGTAAATTTATTTGCCGTAAGATGGCTCCTGTCAACAACGATCTGCTACTGCCAAATTTTTGCGATTTTGTCAATAAAGACGAAAAAGACCCAAATAAAGCGTTGAAATAGAATTTGGCTTTAGTTAAACAATTATCCACGCGCTTTTGTGCCGTAAAAGGCATTTATTTTTGTCCAAATGACAGCTACCTGTCAGCAACCAACTTCAAATTAAAATACGTACCTAACGTTAAAAACAGAAACATTTATAATAGAAAGGATTGGACCGATAATAATAAATAGAAGGATGCTCATTTTCAGGAAACTTAAATAAGTGTAAATAAATATTAGTTTTATAGGAAAAAAAAATCTTACGAAAACAATTGTCTTTTAATTTTTGACATCTCGCAAACGGCGCATTTTGGTACCATTTCTTGCGGCAAGTCTCTCAGCTTATCAAACTGATTTTAAAAGCTGCGAGAAGGCTGGAAATTCGCACGGACGCGATTAACCCTGTCAAAAAAACTCGTGAAAGAACAGCTTCTGTAACTTGCTATAAATTACGTTAAGTGACTTTTGATGTCGTTTACATTAAGAATTTGGCCGTAAATCGCTTACGTGAGCGATTTACGAGAAAAAACTCACGAGTGTAAAGCCAGCCTTAGGTATGCGAAAAGATAGGCATGTTTACTTTTTACGTTTTTTTGTGTGTCTTTTAGCGAATTATTTTAGTAAGGTTAAGCCTTATATGGCAGCATTCTATTAGAGACCAGGTATTTCACAAAGAGTCTTATCTGAAGCAGATTCACGGATTTGGTGGTCACGGGCATTACATCACCATTGGAAGATTAACGAGATTATGGCTTCACAGTCGTAATTATTATTTCCATTCCGGACTATCCCGAGGCTATAATAAACTACCACGCTTCTAATCTATGTGATTTCTTTAACCGCATTCAGTTTAAAAAAAAATATATTATCCACACGTCATTCTGGCCAATAATTTCGCGTTCTTGACTCGGACAGGAATCTTATTGTAACCGTAATAGAACGCTTAACATTTTTTGCACTTATTTACGTATTTTAAAATACTATATAATTATATTCATCCTTCGACATGAGGATTCAGGATATAAGTTTTCGGTGATTCAGCAGATACTTTTCTATGAGGTTTGATATCAATAGACTTCTCGGGATTTTGGTGTGTTTTGAATGGGGGGACCCCTATTATTAGATTCTATGACGTCGATCTACAAATTTAGGTTATTGTTAGTTTTAATTACACTTTGATCTAATTTTATTTGTTTTCGTTTTTGGCAAAGATTTCTGCATTGAAAATTGGTTCCCTTTAATGTCAGTTTTTTGTGCAGATCAGAGTCGAATTTGGTCCAATTGAAATTCAGATGTTAGGAGTTAGGACTGTGATAAATATGTTAGGCTTTTTCGTAAAGGCAATTGTTATCCAAACCTCGATACTGCATAATCCAAATATAAAACACTCTTTTAGCAGAGTCATCATCACATGAGTGGGTGGCTCAATTAAAGCCAGTATTTGATCAGGAATTGCGCCAAAGTTGGTCAAAAGTGCAGACTCGACCTTGATTACTAACCCATTATTATTAATTTATTTTTTATCGAGTCTTGGTGAGTCGGTTAGTTTATCTCAAATATGTTGTGATTTTAACCCTTGAAATTTGAATGATTGTTTAAATAGCATTGATAATGAAAACATCACAGCGTTGTAATATTGCATCCGGCGAATATTTTATGAGTATGACTGTTTATTGAATCCGTCACGGGAAATAAATAATAATACATGTAGGCTTGTCTCGCGAGTCTCGCCTGTCTCGCGCCGCCCACCTGATCTCAATTCCACTTCCCTAAAACTCGTCTAGAGTCCGTGTCCGGCGCTGCAGGTAAATCCTTATTGCCGCGGGTCTGCAATAAATGCTTCCGCAACATGGATGTTCTTATTTTCGTGATATTTATTGTTAAGAAGTCACGTATATTTTATTAAATACGAAATTTATCTGAGAGGAAGGTCACCGCCGAGCAGGATCCGTGGAAGGATAATCGTTGCGGAATTCGCCAATCTAAATACTATAAAATAATACCTTAGAAATTACGCCAAGTTTTTTGCCGTTTACCTGATTGCTCCATATTATTGTACCTATAAATTAATTTATCCAATGGTTAGTCGGATATTACTCGTTGGGCAAAATTAAGTATATATTACTATAATGGGCTGTTCTCCGCCGAGGACTGTATTCGAATTTACTCGCCAACATTGTAATGAAATATTTTCCATGTGCAGGATACTGCGATTGTCAACGTTTATTATTTTTATGGTATGTAAGTGGTGATCGTCTATTTACATTGTCAATGAAATGCAGTGTGACTACCTGCAGTAAATCACATTAAAACTATTTGCACAAAAATGTGTGCACTATTATTAGCAATATGAACATACGTAGATGTTATTTACGAGTGTAATCGTAAATATCGTTTTTCTATTCATTAGTTCATCAATATACCTTGAAGTAGGTGATTAAGTTACATTGCATTACCCAAATCATCCGCGTTTAAAAACTAGAATAAAATCATCAGTCGCGTAACAACACTTATCCATTGTTTAAAAAATAATTAAATATGTTTATTAAAAAAAACTACAAGTAAAGTTGTATTTCCACATCCTGCTCATATAGAGGTTATTTTTCTTTCAGTGGTTTATTTTTGATGCGGTAGGTTAGGGTTTACATTATGTAGTTTATTTTTATCCACTTCGCTGATCTGTCAGATCAACAGAGATACGCAACGTGAAAGCTAATTTATGTCTGCAAAATTATTACAAGTGGAGATTTTATTCTTAGAGGAATAATTATTTTCACAAAGTAGGATGGATGACACTCGGAACATTTGTTTAACCGTTGGTATCATTTAATTTATTGTAAATAATATGTTATTTCTTTAAGATGGTGCTTCACCTTGCCGACATCCTTTATTGTTTTATAAAGGAGTTGTGGAGGAAATCGGAGATTGATGCATTCAAACAATTCATTTAATATCCCGAACTTATAATATAAGAATATTAAATTAATTGTTTGAATGCTTGAATGTTATTTAATAGCTCTTCTACGTTAAATGGTATTTTTCTAGATCGTTTAATTAAACTTAATTACATTGTTAAGTTTGTGTAACTAACGCTACACTCGATTTATTAACAAAAGTCTTTTTTTTAAATCATTTTATTATTGAAAAATATAGAAGGCCCGGCAGTAAGCGTTAATGAAAGCAAAAGATGGTTTGATAGGGAGGTATGTAAGTACTAATGTTAAAAAACGATGATAATTAAGCGATAAATTGTGAAAATATTTTAATAAAACACGGCTCGTTTAAAATAGAGCAAAAGTCTCTCGAGTAGCATTTAAAGATACACTGTGAATTTTTTCATATCATAAGTCGCAAGGCCGAACGATGTCTGTTTGCCGCTTAGATATGGGCACACCATATTTTTCACACGGATATGTGGCATGTTCTCGCGTGGGTAAAGGGCGAAACATACTAAGCCCACGCGACGCGACGCAACGTTCCTGTCCATGTTCACACTGGCCGACGTAGGTACGCGTCGCTGTGACCACGTGACAAGGGGTCTCTGGTTGTGCGCAGGCGCGTTTGATTCGACACATTTGACATTTATTTTTTAGGTTATGTTTATGTGATTCTCTTCTCAGCGGACGATAGTTTTGCCATGTCTTCTGAAAGCGAATTTGAAGATGATTTGCTATGATTATTATTATTAAATCAATATTCTCGTAAAAAGAAAAATAAAAAAGTGAGAAGTATTTGGGTCCACAACATTAACATAGACAAATGTTTGGAGAGTTCCATACAAAGGAACTAGAATCTGATGACGGACGATTCTTCATGTGCTTCCGTATGAGTAAAGTAGTATATGAAGAGCTTCACAGCATAATTGAATATGACGTAAAAAAAGAAAACACACGTCTTCGAAAGTCAATTGGGACCAGAGAAAGACTGGCAGTGTGTCTAAGGTTTGATTGTCATTAATTATAGGGGTATAATATTGAAAGTCATGCCATGAATGGCTGAAATTTCCCCCCAAGCTGCACTGCGTATGCAGAATATCTATAATCCTGTTATTTGATTTTATAAATAACTTCGTGCCGTCTAACAGTTTCAATGAACTGTTCGTCATCCATTTTTGAATAATATCTGTCAAAAAAACAACCACAGATATAGCGAAACATAACAAAGATGTAAAATCATCTCATAGTAGGCGTGACCATCGTCGGTTTGCGTTGCGTAGGGCTAGTGTGATTATAAAGCACCCGTTTCCATAGAAAATGTATGGATGGTAAGTAGTCTAGATATGGAAATGGTGACGTCTACCTACGTCGCGTAGGCTTAGTGTGTTTCTCCCTTAAACCATCGAGCTTATTTGTGTTGGCTAAAGACGGACTGACAAAAATATCGTACACTCAATTGCTCTTCGACATTAATATTGATTTTATTTATTTCATTTTCCTACTTTAGGATAAAAAATATATTACTTTTTTTCATTTTACATTTATCTTTTAAGAGACCAAACAATGAATATATCCGTTACTTTAATGAAATACATTGAATTGAGAAAATGAATTGTTGGCGTTTTTTTTGTTTTTATCGGCGGTCATCATTTACCGCGCTCCATTCCTCTTTCTGTCATTGATCCCATCCGCGCACACGTAAAATACAATCGTTTTTTTTTTATTTAACAACCAAAATATTCACTACAAATAATTTATATGGCAGAACAACGTTTTCCAGGTTAGCTAGTATTTTTTTTTTTTACAAAGTTTTCAGTTCACACTTCTATGAAAGTTCTATTCAGTGATTAAAGTGATTAGGGGAAGGGGGGGCAAAGTGGAAAACTTAACTTCAGTGTACAGATTAATTAAGAAAATATATTTTTTAGTTTTTAAAAGTTTATTAAAACAAGAAACTTACATATTTTTGCTAATTGAAAAAAAATAATACTAAAAGCGAACAGTTTTGGTAATTGAGACCCAGTTTTGAAAACTTAAATTTTTTCCACTTTGCCCGCATAGCAGGGTGGAAAGGGTAAAGTGGAAACATATAATATAGAACAATAAAACACAGAATACGATAGCATGATTCCTCTAATGGGATTGGCAATTGAAGCAGGTAAATTTTCCATCATTGTCAATATCGACACACAGTTCATGTGCCCATTCTTGACAGACATTAAATTGAAGCTATTCTTCAGTTGGAGGATCAATGTAAATTTCTTTGCAAAACATGCAAAGTGTAAAATGTTGTTGTTTTGATGTGCCAGGCTGAGGTTGAAAATTAATTTTCTCATTAACTTTGTTTCTCTTCGAGAAAATGGTTTCTCATCTTTCTTGCAGATTTTTTGTTTTTTTGAAATTTGCTTTTTCTGTTCCATTTTCTCAATTTTTATTTTCTTTTGTATTTTTTACTTTCTGCTCTCTTTCCTTGATAATTTTCATCTTTTTGGCTTCTTTTTCTTCCAATTGATTTTTGTTATGTTAGAGTAAAACTGGACATCTCACGAGCGCGGGCAAAGTGGAAAGGTTTCCATTTTGCCCTCACATACAACTTTCCACTTTGCCCAAATGGTGTGAAAGGAACAAATATATATATATATCAAAAAATCGTATCAAAATATCACAGACGTATTAAAATAATGTTGGACAATACTTATATGCAATGCAATAATAAATAGCATATAACTAAATCCTCATCTTTCAATGAAAAATCAACCGTTGAAGTTTGAATGTTTTCGTAAGGAATCTGCACAAATCACTCAACATACACGTGCACCGCGCTGGGTCACCGCAGCCGTGCTAAATTTCATCAGGGGCACAAGGGCGACATACGACTTGTGGTAGGTGAGCGCAACGGGGGGGGGGAAGTCGCTATTTTTAGTTTTATGTGAACTTTCCACTTTGCCCACCCCTTCCACTTTGCCCCCCTTTACCCTAAGTATCATTATCATTACATCATTACATAGTATAAAATGAAGTCGCTCAAAATGTATGTGCGCATAGAACTTTTAAACTACGCAACGGATTTTCATGCGGTTTTCACCAATAGATAGAGTGATTCAAGAGAAAGGTTTATAAGTAGAATACATGCTTATTATAGTAGAGAAAGCCGAGAAATTCAAATATTCAATTCAGGCAGCGGGCAGCTGGTGGTGTGGATTTTATAAAGGTTGGGTAATGGCGTTGTGTTTCGTTAGCCACAGCAACGTGTGGCCGGGTGTGCTAGTTATGTAATAAATCGGTAAAAATCGGAATGCGGAGTTCTTTTTGTCTATTTGAAAGTTAAATAAATTTTTCGAAGCTCTATATCGCACTATTGAAATGCCGTTGCAAACTAAAATAAATGATGCTTTGACTTAACTCCGGACGGAAAAAGCTTTGCAATTTTTATTCCTGACATTTGAGAGATTTCTTTTTTATAGTTATCATTTTGTGAATCATACATAAAACATATTGTTTATTATGCCCGTATCGAATTTTTAATCTCCAATTTATCGCCTATTAACATAATTATTATGAACGGCACGGCCCTAGATTGCACTGTCTCGATTAAATACATCTGGCTTATGAATGCACGGATATAATAACTGCAGAGTTGTTTGCGGTGTGTAATGTATGTGCGAAATTAATGATTACCATCTTTAACAATAAAGCAAAGTAATTGACCCGCATGATCCTCTGTCTTCGTTGGTTCATTGCTTTCGATTGTTTTTCATATTATTTGATCTCAGCATGAGGATTAAATATATCATGGATTTATCTCATTACTAATGCAATAAATCATTGAAAATATGGTAAGTATATTAAATAAGATATAAATTACAGAAAAAATATATGATGGTAATAATTTAATTTCATCCGATGTTTTTTTTTTATTAATAATAAGTTAGTTGTTGAATAAATGTATCTGTATTTATATCCCTCGATCTGATTCATGACACGTGACTCGTAATACTTACGCCTACAATAAAGACTTCAATCAAAAAGATTATATTATAGTTTTTTTACAGATCATTAACTTATGTTTTAACATTTTTGTTACTTTTAATTTATTATTAATACTAATAATAATATTTGGTTGATTTGTATAGCTCCGTTTTGTGCAAAATCACTACAAGGGCGCTACAAACTTGAATACATTTCTAATACTTACTTCCAATTTCAAACTAGACAAACACTTAGGCCGGTTACAGTGCTCGACCGACGGTCGGTGCGTACGGTCGGTCCTGACGATACGCAAGCGTACGGTCGGTCCTGACGATCGCATACCACCGACCGACCGTCGGTGCGTACCGTCAGTTCACGATTGACCAACAAGCTGACCGGACGTCGTACGCGAAATTAATTAATTAATAGCTGCTTATTATCTTCGTAGACGTATTAGGAACAGAAGACGTAGATATCACGTACACCCTATCGTCGCCCAGAGAGTATTTCTAGCTCGTCGGTCGACCGACGGTCTGCATGCGCACGCGCTCGACCGACGATTCTCGTACGTACTGCGTAGCGATATACGCATGCGTACGGTCGGTCCTGACGATCGCATACCACCGACCGACCATCGGTGCGTACCGTCAGTTAACGCTTGACCAACAAGCTGACCGGACGTCGTACGCGAAATGGACGCGTTTACGAATAGTTTTAGTTTATTTGCTGGTTATTATCTTCGTAGTATTATTAGGAACAGAAGATGTAGATATCACGTACATCCGATCGTCGCCCAAAGAGCATTTCAAGGGGAATTCACTCGTCGGTCGACCGACGGTCCGCATGCGCACGCGCTCGACCGACGATTCTCGTACGCACTGCGTCGCGATATACGCATGCGTACGGTCGGTCCTGCACTGAACGATTTATGAATTTTCATACAAATGACAAGCGCGACCGACATACGCACCGACCGTCGGTCGAGCACTGTAACCGGCCTTAAAACAACTTATGACTAAAAATTGCATCCACCGGTTCATCTTTCGTTTGTACAATGATTTAACCAATTAACGTGATGCTGCGTAAAAATTTACATATACTGTTTATTCATACTCTGTAGACAGAAAATATACAGAACCATACTTACTAGTTATGTGCTTTTCTAAATAAAATATACCTGTATGTGAATATGACATGATTTTTTCATAAGGCGATTCAAATGTCCGAGCCTTTTGATGCGAAGTTCATGTTGATAGTCAAAAATGCCCCGCGTCTTTTTTTAATCAATGACATTAACTGTCGTAGCACAATCGTTACCAATTGCGATACTTGTTTAAAATATTGAAAGTTTTGAAATTTGTAGACCGAGAGTGCTCATATGTACAGGGGGTAAAGTGCATTAACTTCGGGAGGTGATTCTACATGATGTTAGGAGTAAAAAAGATTAACAACTTTTTCCGAAATTCCAACATTTTTTCCCATACAAAAAGACGTACCTACTAAAAATCCTTAGTGGGAGGTACGATCTTACTTGCTGAGCGCCCGCCGGGCACGATTGTGGCAACATTGCAATGGTTGTGACTGGCCCGTATTGTAACAGCGGAAAATAATAAAGCTGTCCTATTTTTATCTTTTTGCCACAAAACAACCCCTAAAAGTTGGAGTTTCGAAAAAAAGTTATTCATCTTTTTTACTCCTACCATCATGTAGAATCACCTCCCGAAAGTTAATGCACTTTACCCCCGGACACCCTGTAGATATATATTAATTTGTTAGCTTTCAGCTTTTATTATTTTTGTTTTGTAGGCATATAATATATGCACCAGTGGTTACAATCCCGTAAAGGTAAAGATGTTGTATTTATAGTTCGAAACCTATCGATATAATGGTCGGAATACAACCCTCCTAGAGAGAAAAGGAATTCAAAATCAGAATTCCAAAAATAGCATCTTTCTAAAAGACGTTCAGAACGGAGCTTCGGAATGAAGAACCGAAACTAAAATAGAATATCTGGCGCAAAGCTGATGCATGGTTCTGGTTAACCTTTCCCCGTCCGTTCGGCCTTGCCTCGCCTCCGGTCTGCGGCTGGTGGCTGCTTCTCGACTGCATTTTCTTATTAATTAGTTTGGAAGCAGAACCGACAGACTCGTCGGCTTGCTTCTGGTCAGATTGTTATATCTACATTTAACATTTACGGGCTGGCCAGCCGCAAGGAGATACGAGTACGTGCATTGTATGCTAACACACTACTATTTTACGCTGACAGGAGTAGTAGCGAAAACCTCTGTTGTCGTTTTGTTATCAGTCGTGTTTATCGGGAAATTACTTATTCATGAACGAACTATGGATCCGGAAAATGGACCTCCGCCTTCTACCGACCTAGGACAGACCACAACTCTGAGTTAGCACTGACAACGTAAAGTGTAGGTACTACTAAATAAAGACGACCTCCGTAGCGTAGTGGTTTATCAAATTGAGTCAGGAGGTTACGGGTTTCGATTCCTACCTCAGTATTTATACTAATGTAATGCTCATTTTTAATAGTTTGAAAAAATGATAACGTACTTAGATATAATATAATATGGTCGCTGAAGTATTGGTGTTATGATATTGAAAAATAATAAAAAAATTGCTATACAACCATCGATGTTTACAGCTGTATATTTGGTATATCTGTACCCCGTACAATGAAAAATCTTTTCCGCACCGTCCTGATCAGATGCCACCATTAAGAATCGAAGCATTGGTTGAATTGGCGTTAGTTTTAGTGTTAAGTTTCCAGATCTGATTAGCTAGGTATTCCCCAATCTTTTGCTTCGCCTTTCCCATCTCGTTACCCTCGTTCACTTCTTTTAACCTCATAACTTCAACCAAATCCGGATGCGTGGAAGTTTTGTGCGGTATTGCACAAAATAAGTATTTTATTTCTTCGAGTTAAATTGCTGGTAAATCCTAAGCTCCTTTTTGTACTGGCCTAAATGCCGCGAGACTTTATTTCAGTAGATGTGGTCATCTTTTCGGTTATTCCGATTCTGGGTTCATTAATTTATTACTCGGATGAGAACCTTATCAGCTGTTCTCGATGTCAGAATCGTGACTGTCGAATTGAATCTGCATACCTTAAATTACACCAAATGGCAGTTGTACCGAGCTTGATACATTCTACATAACGGATTTGCCGTGACTCCGCTTATCTCTTCCACGAACTGGCTATTAACTAAACCACATTAGCCGATTATAAGTAGCCCGCGCTGAATTTAAAATACAACCTGTGCTCATCAAGGCGATTGGATTCTTGATGCGTTCAAAATGTTTACTGTTTCTGAATATACTATGAATATATTTCTGAATATAGGTTAAATTTGAACTCCTCCTAACGCTTCTCGAATAAATACATATCTGTGTAGATAAACGCCAGTTTATCTGGATAGACCGACAAAGAAAAATCAGTACGATAAAATTACCTAAGTGTGATTCAATTGACGTTTTATCTAATTTTTAGTTTTTTTTTTAAATTAACCTCACGGATTCTTCGTGCTCCTTGAAAAAATAGGTACCTATTAAGAGTTATGCCCCATGTGAAGGATGAAAATTACTTTTTATTACTTTCAAAATTTTTTGCCCCATTTTGTTATTTTTGTTAATGTGTACGTATTTTATTAAAGTTAATCGACACAGATAGATAAATAATGAAGATGGTTTTCATGAAACTTACTTGAACGTTGATTCAATTGAAATTTTATAAGAAAATTGTGAAAAGGTGAGTTCGCATTCATGTGGAAAGCAATCATACTTATTGAGTCGAGTGTTGCAGAAACGTAAGTGTTTACGCAATTTTTAACTAGGTTCTTTCAATTACCACGTTGCTTGTTCTAGTTTACATGATCACTTTGAATTTGAGGTATCCCTGTATCATAGATAATAATATGATCTTCTATTTCCTAGTGGTTACTTTTATCTTGGATTTAGTTAGTTCACCGTTGTTTAATCTGACAACTTCTCAGAGCTCTCGTCAAGCGATATCTCTGTGACCAAATTGAAATATCTCTTCGGTTCTGTCACGCTTTGGTACTAAATGCAACACTGCAATTACATGCCCGATTCTTTCATTGCATCAAAAGGAGTATTTTATGCACGTTAGAGCGAACGTCCAAAATAATGGTTTTCGATTCATTCTAATACAGTTATGATGTTATGATTGACCTTCTGAAATCAGTTACGAAATTTTATCTTCCGCGATGAGCAATTTTTTGGCTGTATTCTTACATTATTATTTTACTTGAATATACCTTTTTCAATTATCTTTAGAAATATCTACCTGATGTCAAGAATCCGATGTTTTACTGGCCTCCCTGATAGACGCCGAACGTGAAATAAAAAATTTGTACATATTTGTTTTCTGAATTGAAAGGTCCTATAAACTTGACGATGTCAAAATCGTCTTTAACTTTATTTTTACTGTCAAACAGGTTTCTTTAATCATAATATCCAAATATATTTCTTACTTTAGGTACTTGTAGGTACTCTCGCACTCCCGTCCAAGGCTCTCGGTACTTATGTGGTATGGGCTGAATGTTAATTGTTTTCACAAATGAAGTGGTAAATTCGCCCTGGATTTTACTTCCGACAGACACTTGAAACAAGGATGTTGCTTTGATTGCTGTTTTTAACTCTTTTCATTTGATTTTTCCGCCAGTAAAACGGCCGACCATGTTGTGTGAAATTGAATATAATGTTCTACATTCGCGAACATTGAAGTTGGAATGTTCGCCGTAAAAAAGTAATCCAATCTCCCTTCAGGCCAGGGCCGGTGTTGCACAACTGAGGCAACCGTTGAGCAGCTGCAAACTGCACAATACAATAACACCCAGCGGTTCTCCACAATAATAATATGACTATGGCCTTAGCTGCACCAAGAGGTATAGACATAGAGGTATAGACATATAACTACATTATACGAGGTAAAGGTACTCGGGAGCGCTGTCTTGCTTCGCGCCTTGTTCTCGCTGACTTTGCCCTCGTTCCACCGGTGGGATTTTCTTTTTTAATAATACGCTCAGCTGATCGTTTCTGTATCGGGATCTTTCCGTTGTTATGCCTCAGAGTCAATACTTTCAATTGCTAATCATTAGTGACAATAAACAATGATAGGCATGCCCATTTATCTGGAAATTGATTGTTTTGAAAGTAAGTGGATAATCAAGTACGAGTAGGTACTATTTGAAGTTGAACAAAGTTTTCTGTTAATCACGTGCTGTAATGTATTTCATTAATTTCAATTGTTAAATACTTAGTTACTTTTTCTCTTTGTTCTTTTGTACAAGCTTTTTTTTTTAAATAGTATTTCATCTCTGCCAAAATTATCATTCCATTAATTTAAATATGTCCGTAAACTGGCAGTTTATTCTGCGGTTGCCTTTATTCGTTTTAATTTAATCCTTACTGCTCGACGCAATCATTCGACCACAGCCTGACTCCCCAATGATAGGCACCAGATAAATGAAAGGAGTATTTTAATTCGATAATAATAAGTTTTTTTCCTACATTCGGCACGCATTCGTTTTCACTTATTTTTAATGGCTGTCGTGTTAGCGACAAGGTCACAATAATAGAATAGACACCGCTTTGCTCTGAAAGCGAGCTTATCCGGTTTTTGACATTGTTTTTTTTTCTCGTATAAATTATTGTCCTAAAAATTGATACGAATTTGTAGGTACCTATGAAAACGCTACTGGTTTTATAAAATCATCATTTTGAATTCCTTTGTAGACTCTAGAACTAGTGCTTAAGTTTTTTGTATTATTTGCTTTTCTCTATTTTGGTATCTAAACATTATCTTTGTAGTGAATATTTTGTATATAACGACTCAGACAATACTCTATTTGACCAGGTAAGGTACCTCATGCTATTATATCATTTGTCGGCGGAAAAAGCCGAAGTATCGCAATAAAGTTTCCTAATTCCGTTTCATTGTGAAATCCTCTAATGACCGAACCTAGGCATTGTCATCGCCGTGTTAAGTCAAGAGAGATCTCGAGGCAAAGAAATTACCATTACGAAGTGCCTGCATCGAATCGGTTCTCGTCAATACAATCAATTTCATAGATTAATATTATCATAGGCATGAATTAGGTATACTGATGTAATGAATAACAATCGAACTACTCTACCCACATATTATAAAGATAGCATCTCTCCTCTGGGCATTTTCTCATGTTTCAATAGGTAGATAATGGCAACCCAGAATGACCCTACGATTAAGAACAATGCCTGTTTTAGTGATTAATTCCGTGACTGTAACTCCCTTCTGAGACGTTATTTTGGAATATCCCATTAACATTGTTCCGGCTTATCTTGTGTGTCGATTTATTATTACAGTAATTAGAAGGCAGTCATAAATCAACCGCATTAATAATGCATGTACTTTCTAACTGCTTTGTTTTAATTTAATGACAACTTCGAGATCGGATTATTAATGTTTTCTAATGGGCTGAATCCGCAAATATTTATGCGATGAAATTGCTACCGCGGTCGGTATTCGGTATGATCTCCTTATATCGACGCGAGAACTTAATGTCTTGTAACTAACCTACTATTTGTGATTATTGCCACACGTATAACGTATGTTCTAGGTAAGTTAACCCTTCGATATAGTAATAGTAACGTTTGATCCTATGAACGTGGCCAATAGCACGTAGATCCTTACCTCCACCAACAGAGTTGGTTCTAAAGGCTTATTCATGCACGTTTAACGTCATGCTAGGATCGCTAGGTACGGCAACGTAGAACCAAGTTGACTTTCTTTATTCTTACAGTATCGAGATTAGTATGGACCCTGAACAGCGATCACGCCTTTGTCATTGCAATAATGGTAGACTATCTGTTATAATTATACATGCTATCAGGATTTTAAAAGTCGCGTAATGATGGCGTGCATTCAATTGTAACTATGTATGTATATGCACATTTTGCGATTTGGCGTGTCTATTTTTTAAGTTCTTTGTTTTGATGCTGCCTTATTATTTCTTTATTTGTAAATTACCAACGGCTCTATAATTTGTAACGTTCCCATCATAGTCAGTAGAATTTCACTATTTTGTTAATGAAATATTACTATGTGTCATCATAAACGTATCTATTACAAAAGCTGAATTTTCTAACCATATCGGTGTCAGTTTTTTCTTGTAATATCCCTTGTTCTTTGTGGAACAAATATTACCTAACCCTGAAACAAACAGCACGTGATTTTCACACTTTTCAAGATCATGCTCTTGATATTTTGTGTACGAACGTAGTTAAGTTTAAATATTCATTAGCCCTTAATCTACTTTATGCAAATGGTTTTCATTGTTTGTGTTGATATAATGAGGCACGTAGAAACAATTCATTGTGAACTCTTGATACGAAAATAGACTTGAAGAAATTATGTGCACAACGTGTTTATCAAATATACCGATATTAATTGCCTCCGCAATATTTTGTGTATTATTTGAATTGCCTTTCTATTTCGGCGTGTTAAAACCATACTTGAGGTGGCTGAAAATATCTACCTATTGCTTACTTTGAGAGATGCATGAGAGTGATATATTACTGTAAAATCTACCTGGCAAGAGCTTTCTCCTAGAAAATATTGATACAATTTATCGTACCTATCGTTCCAAGGGTGACGTGATTCGTATTTGCGCATTATGTCAAAGAGAAAACGAAAGCGAGCATGATGACCTCAGCTTCTCGTAACGTTTATCGGAATTTTATCTTACATTTTATTAGGGGAATGGTACAAGTTCATTGTACAATCCGTATTTCCTGCAATTCTGTCACAAATTTGCCCAACAGCGATGCAATCGGACAAATTAATAGCACATGATACTAATTGATTCACGTTTCCTTCTCGCTTTGAAAATTTTCTATCAATTTTATCTCGTACGTAATGCCACATTCAATTCTGTATTTCGGTCGGTTACCGCTTTATTTAATATTGAATTTTATGACGTTTTGGTGTAATTGTTTACACGATGTATATGTTCGTTCGATTAAAAAAAAAGTTCGTGATTTATAAATAAGATATGTTGTGGTAACCATTCTCTCGATTAGGCCTTATTATTTTCCGCATTCGCGAATACCCATTGCTGGCATCGGTGGCCGTGAGTGGCCAAACATTAAAACTTGCCCCCGGGCCGCAAAGCTTTCATCGCGTTCCGATCCCATGACGTCACGATATCTGTAATGACGTGCACTCGTATGTCTACCTACCGTTAATATTGCGATACCTTGGACATTGTTTTTGCTAGTACATACTCGTAATTGAGTAGTAGTAATACAATTCAATATTTTTTGAACAATATATTTATTTTTAACTTAATGAGTAAAACGTCAAATTGTAATATTTAATTAAATGAAGACAATATTAGGTAGTGTCCGACCGAAACAGGACTTTCCACCGAAACCGAATCTTTGGTGTCTGCCTCAGTTTCGGCCGAAACCGAAACCGAAAATTTTTTAGAAATGTTAAAAATCGATTGTTTGTGTAAAAAATAAGCCAAATAACAGTTAACAATCGATTTGTAACATGTCTAAAAAAGTTTCGGTTTCGACTGATTTTCTGCCGAAACCGAAACTGATGCCGAAACTAGATTTTTTTGCCGAAACTTTCCGAAACCGAACCTTCGGTCGGTCACTAATAAGCAAAACTCGTCGAAAATCTGAAACAGAAAAATCAGAAAAAGATACGGTCGCATCTGGGACCATCTGGTCGCATCTAACCCAGGACCTTCGGCTTTCCGTGCCGCAGCTCTAGCCACTGAGCTAATAGGTACCTACCTATGACCCTTTCTGATTTAATTAAATATTACAATTTGAGGTTTTACTCATTAAGTTAAAAATAAAAATAAATATTCATCCTAGACTTGCAGAAAAGTCTGTAGATGTACATACTATTAATACTATAAAGGCGAAAGTTTGTATGGATGTATGAATGAATGGATGTATGTTTGTTATTCTTTCACGCAAAAAATACTGAATGGACTTTAAAAATGATTGTAACGGGTATGGCGGAATGGTGAGGGGCGGGGGACGGGATGAAGGCAGGTGGAGGGGGGGAGGAAGGGTGGTTGGGGGTGGGGGGGGGGAAGGGGGGATAGGTATGGTGGAGGAGGCGGAGTGGGAACCCCCCTAATACTGTGCGAGCGAAGCCGGGGGCAAAAGCTAGTATTAAATAAAAATAATAAAGAAAATAATGATGATAGTTCTTAGATAGGGACACATTAACTCAGTGGTTAGAGCTGCAGCCCGGAAAGCCGAAGGTCGAGTCCCAGATGTATCTTTTTCAGGATTTTCTATTTCTAAATAGAGTATGAAAATAAAACTATCTTTTTAAAATCATGTGTCCCGCGCCTGTCTTAGAAATGTATAAAATTTTCTTACCTTTTAAAATTTTCCCGTTATTTTAATTTTTTTTTGTCTCTATGTTTGGAGTAGGTGTACACTACTTTGCGTGCTCGCTGATCTAGTCTAAATTCCTGACATCTTCTTGTAGAGTAAGTTTTTCACAATACCTAAAATGTATTGGTGATATTTTTATTCTTATGTTGTTGAAGTTTTTTGTGTGAGTAAATTTTTGCATATTTTCCACTAATTTATTATATTCACAAATTACGATGGGAAAACATTTCAATGCGGCTCCCGTTTTTTGTTTAATTTTTTATTCCCTTATCACGAATAGCATGTATAACACGATGTTTGGTTCAATTACGTGTACCTTTTCTGATCTTTTACTTAAACGGGAAGTTTTTTACGTAACGAAATGAAGATGTCTTTCTTCAAACTGACGTAAAGCGCATTACTTTTAATAACAACTACATGAATCATCCGAGAATGTTGGCCGAGTTTACGTGACTGAGGCATTTTAACGCAATAACTACATGTTATGTAAAACTGTATTATAAAGTTAGCCTCTATAAATTGGGAACGCATAATCAATTAATGAACTAATAATACTGATAAAATTACGAATTTAATTTAACCAATTTACGGGGAAATAGGCCAAGGGCCACTGTGCAACATTTAAGATTGTTAAAACAATTGTATCTTCAGAAAGTAATACATATTACTAAATAGGTAACATAGCATGGAATCTTATTTTCATAACTAGTCCATAATAACTAAGTGCAATTTGAATCCTGTGTATTTTTTCAGTTAGCAGTAATATGTTTTTATTAAGAATTTTTGAATGTAGGTCAAAGTTTTATGTTTTTAATGTGTACTAGCTGACCAGGACACGCGTTGCTGTGGCTAAAGAAACACAACTCCATCTACTGGATGGTTACCCAACCTTTTAACTCACACCGCCCGCTTGCCAGCCCGCTCGTCCACCACATACAGACATTCTCCTTTAATTATATATTTCAACCAATTTACACAAAACTTGACAAATTATACCGCATGAAAATCCGTAGCGTAGTGTAAAAGATCTAAGCGTGCAGACAGCGGGAGCGACTTTTGTTTATACTATGTAAAGACAGCTGAAGTCCCCGGCGATGCCCGGGCTCTACACAGAGTTTTCAAAATCAAATGTAGACTGTGACCTTCCTTTGCATACAAATCAAATCCTCACCGCCCGCTTGCCAGCCCGCTCGTCCAGCACATACAGACATTCTCCTTTATATATTATATATATTTCAACCAATTTACACAAAACCTTGACAAATTATATACCTAAACCTTCCACATGAATCACTCTATCTATTGGTGAAAACCGCATGAAAATCCGTTCAGTAGGTAGTTTTTGAGCTTATCGCGAACAGACATATAGACGCGGCGGTGGACTTTAATTTATAATATGTTACGGTAAAAGCCTGTACAACATGAGTTGGTAAATCCTAAGATTTACTAGTAGAACCTAAGATTTACCAATTTACGGGCTTTTACAGTAACATACACATTTTTTAAATTTCTTTATTATTTAAGAAGATACAAATACATGAAGAATTATACTTTTTTTTACAGAACGTGTTATAATCTTTTTTAATAGGATCTATTGTTCTATTGTTTATTTCATAAAGTTTCATCAAATTTAAATAGAATGGTACTTTTTGTTAAACGTAATTTTCAGCTGTAGGTAGTTCAAAGTAATTTGTTTGCCTTTTAGGGCGCCCTAGAGGTGATATTTCACAAAAATTGCACTGTAAACATTGGCCAAGTATTTTTTATTATGATCATTTAAAAATAAGTCTTTTGCAACAGATTATCTTTTCATAACAACACTATGCAAATCTTAGGAAATGTATCTTACGTTGATAAGTCTCCACTTACCTGTCTGTTTACATATGACCTAAAATTTGTTATGTAACGACCTTTTCTCAGCGGGGCTTTTGTGTTAAATTACTACAGAAGGTTAACAAATTCAATATAATGTGAATATTGGTGAAATTCGTGAGAAATCCGCGTTCGCATTCACAAAGATGTGAGACCTGTTAAACCGAGCTCCACGTGACCAACTGACTGACATTTGACACCATAGACTTTGTCACACATAGGTATATTATAAACCTAAGGTACCTTTAGTCATTCCACTCATAGATCCGTCGTAACCTAATCATTTTGCGCATTATAAAGATTTGCCTAACAGAATGAGTGTTTATAATGGAGCTCTCAATAACAGGACCATACCACTCTCACGTTTAATGTTCGCGAAAATTTATAATTAGAAGCACAATAATCATTTTTATTGATATTCCCAATATCACCCTGGTGAGATTTCGTCTTTCTGTTTTCAACCTGAAAGGTTGCTTGCTTAGTTTTTGCTATGTTTAGTGACCAGATGTGGTACTTCTTAAACTTTTCGTTCTCCTTCTTCTTCGTCACATGCTACGCCTCACAACACCCCCGAAGTCCTACATGGGGATGCCGTAGTTCCGCTGACTCCGGATAGTTAAAAAAAATTAAGATAAGTTTAAATTTGTTATATTAATAAACGTGCTATAGAGCCGAAATGCCCATAATGACATGTGTGCTCAGCCTTTAACCCGGTAGGTAGGTGTGTTGTTGAAGCCATTGCGTTATGGTTTCCTAAAAAGATTGCATAAACAGGCGCGCGTGACAGATGTGTGCGCGCATTGTCGAGGAAGGTCTCTTCAATTCTTTCGCAACAGAGAATTTCTCCGCCCGTTGTGTGCAACGTGCAATCAGCCGGCCTTATTCTTTCTTCTGGGGAAATTTCAGTAATTTCGTAGTTGTCAGGACTCCGAGTTGTTTTGAATAGCCCTGCAAACCGTCACTGTTCTAGGTGATGCAAGTCCCGACCGCCGAAATTATTCATACCGTATTTGCACTGAACAGATAATATGGACTAGAATTTCCTTCCATGTGCATTTGGATGGAAACGAACGCCGACTCTGACTTAGTAATTTTTTGGTTCTCACCCATTTAGCGTGCTATCTATCTCTGTTACCCTTGCCTATCATAGTATATCGCCATCAAATTTGATCGAAATGAACATTCATAATGAATAATGATGATGTGATACAGTTTTGTTTTAGAAATTTAAGCAAAGAATGGCCTGGCTTTTGGACTACGAAACATGCCCACATCGCATTTCTTGTGTTCTTATTTATTCTATGTATATTTGCATATTCTATTTATTTTATTATTGACATCTCGGAGTGACGAAATGCTATCGGATTGCATCGCCGTGATGCAATGTCCCGCAAAGCGGCGCGCGAGCTTTAGAATTAAGGGTTAGTGAAATACGTTATTGGCTCTTGATTCCTAACCACTGCTGTTAACCCACAAATATCCGCACCTACAAATAGATGTTGGTATTTGTGGGTTCTTTACTTCACTACATATGTTAACATTGCAAACTGCTAATGCGATATCGAAACAAGGAGATTGGATTAAACTGGTACTACAACTATTCTTTCTAGGAGACTTGTTTTAAGTAGGTACGTAATTAACCTTTACGTACTTGAAGGTAAAAATCACGTATGTAGTGGGGTTACAAGGGTCCCACACACGTCGTGCGTCGCGCAGCGATCGTGTTTCTTAATATTTCTCTTTTCCTTCTCGGCAACACTAAGGTATTAATTAGTCACTACCGTTTTAGCCGGATATCGTCCAGCAGTCAATCATTGTAATACAAAACGGAAAAAAATAGTACGAAATCTAGCGTAAATCAAATACATATATTTGCCTTTTGTTATACATATTATTACCCTTTTCAGTAAAACACACATTTTACGACCGCACTCGCGGCTTGTAGACGGTGGGGTTCTTAAGAAATTGTATGGGGATATTTTTTTAAATGCAGATCGATTACCTAATACTATTTGTAGGCCTCGCCACTCCGCACTGCCCCTGCATTTATATACCCGTAGTTAAATCTGAAATAATGGACATGACGACATGGCGTGAACGCGTAAATTTTTATGAGCGCGGCGTCATGACGACACGGCGAGTAACTGTAGAGCCGCGCGGCGTCATCGTGAGCGCCGCTCGTCGGCCCGATGACGTCGCGTCGCCTCACGAAATGGAGTGAAATTTCGGTTTCATCGGCTCGGCGGGGTTACGTAACGGAGCGGCGCGCCGACCTTGGGTTTGGTGAACCCGCCGGGACCACGTGGACACTCACAGGCTCACGTGATCACGTGACGGGTGCACCAAACTGGTTTGGGTCTGGCCCTGGCCACTCCTAATCTCACGGCTTTAGCGGTACCTACACACTACACACTCTACACACTGTAATCACCACGCAGCGTGCATCTAACTGCAATGTGGCTGTCATGTGCCATGTGCCGTTCTTTTTACTATTCATTGGATATAGACAGGTAGACCTACCTACCACCATCTTAAGATTTGATGTATGTTGCAGCGTTGAAGTCCCGCCTACAGTTTTGTAATACATTACTCTTTTCAAGTGGTAGTAGTACCTACTCGCCAACCTACCCGATCTTTGTAAATGCGTGGAGGATCTAATAATAGATCATTATTATTATAAAGTTGTCTATTATGTAAGTTCTCGCGTTATAATCCACGTATATATTTTAATTATAATGTTGGTAGCTCAAGTTGCACTGCAATATACTTTTATTGTGGAGGTTTACCGACCTTGACAGTGTCATTCTTTCCATCGATGTAAAAGATCTAGGTATTATTTATTTCTTATTATTTTATACACCTCATTTCAAGGCTGATGTGCGCCAATCGGTGTACGTGTTGTATGACATTTATTTACTGCGTCTACTCTTACATCCTGTGATAACTTTGATGTTAACGAGTTGCATATCTTCATAATTATTTCGCGAGAAACAAACTTGATTGATGGGTCTTCATTTAGATTTGGCCAAGTAATAAATACCTCGAGTGTGTTCTCCTACAAGCGATGTACCTACTTAATCAATCCGATCGGTTCGAATAGTTATAATAATTCATCTAAATTCACGTCAGAAGAGGCCCTGAAGAGCCATAAACAGTTTCCTGATTGAAGATCTCCGTGATGGATGAGATAAGCAATAATAAGATACATATAATAATATAATAATAATTGTCGTCCTTCAAACCGCTCGTACGTAGTACCTATTACCTACAAACCTCTATCTAAGAATAGATCCCACGGTATTTTTTTGTTTTAATCTCATCACCAGAAATAAATACCCTAACATTCTTTTTAGTTGTTCCGAGACGTGATATTTATAACCTTGTCTAAGCCTTATTTACAGGCATTTCTTTATCACTTTTTTACAGTCCAGTCATCAAGCTATAAACAATTGACCCTTCCAACTTCCAAACTAAGATAAATAGTTACCTACCTTATTAAAATAATGTTTCTAACGTTATTGATCCCACCGCGCACCGGGTCAACAACAAATGAGGGCTTAAGACCCCGTATTCCGAATTATTACCGATTTATGACATAATTCTCACAATTTAAGTTTTTTAAGTTTTTAAAGTTCTTATGTTATTTTTGAAGGTACGATCTGTACATTTGCCAAGCCGAAACGGTAATTATATGAAATTCTCTCGATAGAAAAAAATCGCAAGTATGCTCTAAAATTATTAAAAACACATTTTGTTCCGTTATTAAACATGTTAAAGGTATGAAAAAATTCACAGTGTATCTTTAAATGCTACCTTAGACATTTTGTTCTGTTTTAAACGAGCCGTGTTTTGTAAAATATTTTCACAATATTCGCTTAATTATAATCGTTTTTAATTAGCACGCTTTCTCTAACATTCGCATTTAGGTTTTTTTTTTTTTTTTTTTTTTATTATAGTGACTATATACAAAAATTTTACATACAAAATGAAATGTGAAATTAATTAATTAATTGGTACATACATACATCCATTTCAAACCACCTTCCACTTTTTAAACGCTTACTACTGGAATTCTTTGTATGTTGTTTTGACGTTAAGGCGGTAGGTACACAACCCTAATAATTTTTGTTTGCTTAAAACTACATTTTAATAATTTCCGGCGAATTCGTAACTATAATAACTTTTTTATTCCAACAAAACACCGGGGATGTAAGTTCTTTGTATTTAATATTAATAAAAACAATACCTTACCACAAATATATTTAACGTACAACGATTTAAAAACTTTATAACCCGTTTTTCAACTATAAAGTTAGCGGTAAGCGCCAGATTTTATTTTTCTATACAATGAATTTATAACTTCTGGAGTGAGACATGGAGACACATTTTAAATATTTGTAACAAGTTCTTCAGAATTTATTAAAATGAACGCGGCGGAAAGGTCGAATCTCCAGGCCTGCTAGGGTGAATTCGACCGTACGTTTGTCCAATACGCCGTGTATTTGTTTACACGCTTTCTTCACTTACGTCGCTAACATTCCCACATTATTTGTCTTCTTCTTCTTTTCTTTGATAGGGCAAATTTGATGGTAGGTCCGTCCAATACACGGGTCGCGAGTCGTAATTTCTATACGCGGCTTCTTTCCTTCCGTCGTTAAGATTCTGAATATATTTTAGGGTATATTGTCGATAATAATAATGGTGGTTTTTGGTGGCGACTGTGGTTAGTTGTTCTTTTAAAAAGTAACAACATTCGTGAATAACAATGCGATTTCTTTAGCGTGTATAATAAATGCATAGAAAGTGAAAAAATTGCGTGATGTTATCATTGAGTAAGAGATGTTACTATTACGGCATAAAGTACCTGGCATGCAAGAATAATGTATGCTCTTAGAATATGCACTCATATTATATCAGCAGAGTAAACAATAAACCTTCCTTTCATGATCGTCAATGACACGCTGCATATTATTATATTATACAATTTATGAAATTTCTTATTAGGAAATAATAAAAAACACGACTGGGATTTTTTTCTAATTTGTTGAATTTATCTCAGCTTTTAGGATTCTATCACAGTTTCTGAAACTACAGTTTGGTCAGTTGAATACATCTTAGTAGTTTTCTGGTCCGATTTTGTTTTTTTTTGTCTTTATTTTTGTTTTTATATTTCAATTTGACTTACAGCCGTTTGTGTTAATTTTTTTTCCACATACGGAACACACATTTTGATGTTACGTATTGATTTTTATGCAAAATCACACATTAGGCTGCTAGTATTGGGTGAATTACAAACGTATTCATTTATGGCACGCTTTTATTTCAACTACTATTCCTTAATTATAATCGGTTCGTCTTGATGGGCCATGTTGGTAATGAAGCCGTCACGCATTCTGTTTATTAGTGAAATAACTCGCCTCTCTACAGTTATGTAAAGATTCCATTCTCATTAACAAATGTTGCCCGCGTCGTCCTTGGAATATCATTTTGATCTTGGCTTACTAGCAATACTCGCTGCCGTTTCGGTTTGCCAACGTTCGCCGTTTGTAGTTATAATTTGCCCCGCCTTCGCTTGTAATGTTTATTGACAAAGATTTTGTTTGTTTTATGTCATAACATCATCACATGTTCAAATACAATCAGCGGAATGGCATTCGCTTAATACCAAAGTATTAAAGTGTCATTACTGTGAATCATGCTAGCCATATTATGTCACATCGCCATCTTCGCAATCGTGATGAAAACCCGGACTTAAAACTCATTTACTTTGAAGCTATTATCATAGGTCGGTTTATACCGACTTGCCTACGAATAGTTTACTCGGTGTATGTAGAAACCCCGTAGTAACACAGCATTTAATGTCTATTATAGATTGACACCGGCAGGTGTTTTCATTCGTGCACAAGACAGATTGTGGGTAGAAGACGACACTTAATCATTTATCGAGATTTATGCAATGTTCTACAAGAGTGTTCGAAGTACATAATATACAGTTATAATTAATATTAATGTGGATACAAGATAGCCGGCCTCAGGTTGTCTGGATTTTTAATGACTTTTAATAAGTCGATAACTTTATTTTAATACCTTGTAGTCCTATTTTTTTAAACCACTTGCTTGCCCATGTCTCGCGTTTTTATATTCAATCATTGAGAGCGAAATTATTATTCAATACCTACTGGTTATCCATTTTTTCTACCCTATAGCGACATTCCTCCAAGTCACCACCACAGCAACTCGGCGGTTTATATTATAGTACGGGAATGAACGTGGGCAATGGTTTTCCCCGCAAATATCCTAGCTGCATCATGTAGGTATAGGTAGTTCGCTGACATTGTTCAGTTCCAGTTGTCACACTGGCAATATTAACTAGTGGCTGTGCGCTATACGTGGTGTCGAATCCGGGTCTCATAGAAACAATACCTCTCCACACAATGCCGTGGCCTCAGTGCGGAGTATGGCGGATCCCCGTATAAGAATTACCGGCTGTGAAGCTGATTTATTATAGCTCGTGCGGCTCACATCAGGATCTGGTCTACTCCTTTGTCTTGCCCGTGCCAACCAACCACTCTGCGGATATGCAACCTGCAGAGATGTTGGCTCTTTACTCTACTAATATAACTCTGCACTCTACATATATTTTTATCCACCTTACCTTTTGTAGACCCCACCCCAGATCATTAGTCAGATAAAAAAACGCGAACTTGTGTGTTGAAACAGGTGGACGATAATTCGTATCTCGGCAGCTTTAAAGGTAGGTTACTTATCGCGTGGTTGATTTTTTGTAAATCTGGTTCAAAATGCCGTCAAATCGTATCAATCAATATCGGTCGACGTAATGTTTGGTCCGATCCATTTATAGGTGCCATTGATCGCCGCTGAGGGGCATTGACTTCTTGAAGAGTAGATTTTACATTTTTTCAGACAGGTAGGTCCAATTATAATTATTTTGGTGTGTTGGGCGGCTCCCGTGCAGAGTTTATAATAATAGTAGGAAACTAAAATATTTAGACCGCCATGCCAATTGGGGATCTTTTCTATTCCAACACTTATCTAGTTTTCATTTTTTTTTACGTACTCTCAAATAATGCTTGTACTTTATGAAGGAGAGCTTTGTACCTAATGATTAATGTTTATGTGACACGTGGCAGATTTTTACTTGAGATATTGTTATGTATCTTAGTACCGCAACCTTGAAATTTGTCATCAGTTGATCGTTTCCTTATATTATTATGTAATTTTGGCGACACTAATGAATCACGGAAAAGAATTTTATTTTCTTTGCTCAATACCTATGGCGAGGTAAGCTCGCCCATACAAATAGCATACGGTTGCTAAGTCGGTCATTTCGCTTATACAATTTGACATGTTCGGAATATACATATTAAAAGTATTTAAATATTGCCCTTTGTTAATTTGGATAGATTGGTAACTACAATCCGTTTTACAAATGCTTTTTATGTGTTTTCAAATACGCTGTTAAAATGTTCATTTTTGAAGTTACGCGATATTCGTTGGTATTGGGTCAATGTTATTTCAGTCTCCATTAACAAGAATAATAATAATATTTGGCACATATTACTTAGTAAAAAAAGTGCATAATAATTATCTCATACAAGGAAGTTAGTGGGGTTCCGCGAGTACTCTAGCATTGAAATCTCCCGAATTTTTCACTTGCACGAATATAGTTTCTAGTAGTGTGAATGTGGTTTCAGATACCTAGTTCATACTGTATTATATTGCTGTGTTGTCAACTTGGATTCGAGAAAAAAATATCCACAATGATTTAATTATATTATTTTTAGCCATATGATAAAAAAACGAATCCATGAATTAATTATTTTATATTGGGTAGTGTAAAAAAAACGCACAATGAATAATTAAATAGAGCTAAATTCTCAGTAGATTATCTCCGTTGTAACGCTTTAGTATTAATGCCAGGTAGTATGCAAGTCACACACCGTGACGGGTAACGTGTTTTCCGCATTTATTAGTTTTCAGTAGGTACCTATTTGTATTGGTGAAATACTCGATGCATAATCTATTCTAAATATTAATACCACCAGAATGAATATTGCGTATTAGTTTACAAATAACACAAGGCTCATGAAAACTCTGTTTTATATCGTGATTGGAGAATATTTTATTTTACAAATTAGCTCATTTAATGTTAACGATAACAGTATGAGATTAACTTCGAAATCATTGCGTTGCTTGAAATGTATTTTGCTATGTTTTCAACTAGATCTGAGTAGTCAGGTAGTTAGGTAGGTCCATAAAATTTATCTTTCCCTTTTTATTTCCCACTCTTTTCAACCTTACAACATTCCCCAGATGGTAATGCTACAACTCCACCGACTCCGGGCATACCGGACAGGAAAATCTTTGGGGAGCTGTAAGTTCTCCTTCTTCATTAGCCTTCTGGTGTCCAGCTGTAGGAATATCTAGGCCTCCCTCAAGTTACTCCAGTTTTGCCAATTCTGGAAAGTTTTCACCCACCCGAAGCCGTAACCCTTTTATATCTATCAAAATCCTTACATAGGTACTGCTCATTGCACAGGTATTATTACATTGCGGATTAATTTTAGTAATACCTAGTTTTGAATTTTATATTATATTGTGTAAATATATATATATATATATATATGTAGAACAATTTTCTCGGTTTACCCGCGTAACGTAGTCCTTAAAAGGACTTTTTAACTCCTGACGTTTCGGACAGTGTGATCTGTCCGAAACGTCAGGAGTTAAAAAGTCCTTTTAAGGACTACGTTACGCGGGTAAACCGAGAAAATTGTTCTACATCTTACACCCGTGAAAACCTTAATCATAACATATATATATATATATATATATATATATATATATATATATATATATATATATATATATATATATATATATATATATATATATATATATATATATATATATATATATATATATATATACCGACTGTCGGTACCGACTGTCTCGCGTGCTGCTCTGGTATGATCCGCCACGATGGGTGACTCCCAATGTTGATATGATACAGCCCGCTGGTTTGAAGGGACACACAATATACTATATAATATATATATATATATATATATATATATATATATATATATATATATATATATATATATATATATATATATATATATATATATATAGTATATTGTGTGTCCCTTCAAACCAGCGGGCTGTATCCTATCAACATTGGGAGTCACCCATCGTGGCGGATCATACCAGAGCAGCACGCGAGACAGTCGGTACCGTTGCACAATGATTGTCTACCGAACAATGAGTTACATCACAACTGACTGACTGTTTGCTGTTTGCTGTTCGCTGTTTGCAGAGCTCGGAGTCTTGTGTCGGCGGATATTATTATATCTCACTGTGCAAGACGAACTGAACTGTATAGTGTTTATATACTGCGCTATCATTTACTTTACCATTCCACCGCTTTATTCACACTTTTAACACTACCGCAAGGCCACGGGTAAATGGTAAATAATAGATCTTACCCGAGTTTGACTGCAAACACTTACGTAAAAAATTACGACCGATAGCTAATCAGGTTTTGTACGTTTACTTAGTCTCTTGGTATTTATGTTATTTTACCAATTTTTAATTACTTATGTAATTTAAAAATATTTTTTTTTATGCATCTTTAACGTCATGTTCACATTGTTTGTCTTATTCTAGCCAAAAAGCGTGTGGCCGATCAATCGTTCCGTTGTTATTGATTGAAAAACATGTCAGTAGTTATTTTTCTCCAAATATTGGGCCTTTTTTCAACGACACATTTTTTTAAGGGCACTTAAAAATATTTAAAAAATTGAAATATCAAAATAATTACCTATTCCGAAAAATGGAAATGAATAGTTTTATGATTGTTAAATTTTTGTGCAATTTTATTAAATTTTTATGTTGATTTCTTGCCATTTTGGTTTTGACACTCGAGAAACGACACAAGCAATTATTATAGACCTATCCGATTCAAATCGAACTAATTAATTATTAACGTACCTTTCACTCCTAACATATCCTGGAAATCATGCTCCCAATGGCCTGTGGCTAAGGAATTCTCCACGGTCATTTATGTTATTAAGCATTTGTTATTAATTTTAATACTATTTTGTTTCTTTCAAGATTACTCCAGAAACAGATTTATTCTCAATTAGGTATGGCATTGCTTCTCTGTTTGGTGCAATATTGTCAAGTGATAGGACTCTTTACTAAAATGATTTAAAGTTGTCGCGAGAACTCTTCATTGATACATACATTCTTTCAAGCATATATTAGGCATTCATATATAGGTAAAAATTAATAACTAAATCTACAATATATATTCTTTCAAACCTATGTTAGGCATTAATGTAAAGGTATAAATAAGTAACTAAAGCAGCGATAGAAATATTCTTACGATACGATCGTACGAACTACTCGTACCTAAACGCATCTGCGTGCTCGTTGCCCGTAGACTTAGAGGCCACGAGCAACAAGACTGCTGAGAGCCACGGATCCTCGGAACACCGTGACCCGGTTTCCACAGCGGAGATGTGGGGCTACGAAGCATCTATATCTACATGCGCGCACCGCACCATTAGTCAATCGATTTAGACGAGCGGTCAACGGCGAGCTTACAGAGTTTGACATGTCACGGCTCCCATCCGCGACACGCATTAATAATAATGCATTGCGGCGATCATAATCTGCATTTGAAACGTGAGCACCGCGGCGGCCAATTTACACACATTCAAACACACAAAACGCACTTTACTGCTACTGTATTGGTTTTGACCAGTAACGTAAGGATTAAAGACGTCTTGGTACGATGTGTAATGTCCGGCCATCGCAGTCATTAAAATATACAAACGATATCTTTTATTTTCGTGGCAGTGTCTTTTCTTCAAGTTTTGACGAATCAGTTGCTAGGAAAAATATAAGTTAAATTAATACGAAGGGGCCCGGTTTACAAACGTGCCTTGGGGTCTTGAAGATTAGCGCCATTGGCTTTGACAGTGAGTTCCTGACCTATTATTATTTAGTAGGTTATAAAACGTAGAACATGTATTTCGGTGGTGCAATGAGTGATTTTATTTCTGCCCGCTGATAAATGTCGATCACATATTATGTCAATGCACCTTCATTGTTGGTAACGGTTTATACCTTGTCTGCCATGTCTGTAACGGGGTAACTGTGATTTTTATCATTGTAATTAAGTGGTTGACATACATGTTTGAAACCTTTTAGTGCCCATTTTATTACTTAATTTTGTGCGATTAACGCCCACTTGAAACCCCCCTTTTTTACGCACTGCGTTGCGTGAGAACTGACTGAACTCGTTTTTTTCGTAACACATTCTTAAGAATAAGTAGGTACTATGACATTATTTTTATGTAATGCGATATTTTCTTCATCGTGAGCTATCTTAGGCATTTCCTAACGCTTTAATTTCAGTTCTTATAGCCAGTTCGTGTTTTGCATGTCCAGTTAAAATATATTTATCTTTGAAAATACTGCTTGATCTCGAACACCCATTATATTCAACGCATCGTTTCTACATAAATAATAATAATTGATGTTATCAAAGGTCCATAGATGTATTTAAAATCGTAAACTTATAATGTAATCGCGAATACTGTTTTTTAGTTTTCTGCTGGACAGGTAGGACGCACCCTTTGTATCGCACCCACATCCAAGTAATGCAATTATGTAGGTATCCAATCGAGATGTTTCAGCGATAAAATGCAAGATCCTAGTAAGGGAGAAAATAACAAGTGGGCAGGTGGGGGACCTTGAGGCACGCCTGTACCTGCAGCTTCTTTGGCTTATCCTAATGTAAACCGCATCTTGCATGGGCATGGCTCATCTTACGTATGCACTTAACGAAGGTTCATCGCGTGCATTCGCATTTACAAGAATAGTTATACCGAACCGACTGCCCAACGCGCGCATGTGCGTAGTCTGATGGTCGAAAAATCCAATACAATGGAATGAACTATTTACACATATATAAAATAAAAAATAAAATTCGATAAAGAGCGAGGAAAAGCGAAGTAAGCGGGAGCCTCTTTCAATCCTCTTCTATACGTATTGTAATGAAGATGTAACAAAGAAACAATTATGCTCATTTGCTTTGAGAATGATGCGGGAAAAGGTGTAATGCTTGTATTGGAGTTATGTCACTCGCGGTATTTAGTGTAGGTATATTGAGTTAGGTAGGTTAGGTAGGTTAGGTCGGTTGGTCGGGTTTGGTTAGCTCGCGGCACGCAGTCTCGCTTAGCGTCTGATCTACGCACGGGTCTCACGATTATAATGAACCGTAGACCTGAATTAAGTTAGCTCGAAGGCCGCCGCTGCACAGACCCACCATTAATGCGCTTCGATGTAATCATGATGCAAAGGACAAGAGCACTCACTGTTGCTAGAGCTCTACTGTGTAGTTATGTGCAAGGTCAGATATGATTTCAACAGTGATTTCAAAGCAACCAACCACTAAAACCCGTCAATTTAATTTAATTAGGGCCGACGTCTTAAGTATGCTGATTTTATTGGTATTTGGCACAAAGGAGCGATGTACATCTGCAGACATTTCAGCTGAAGTTATATAATTTTCTCTAATGAAACGGCTCGCAATTTTGGTATTGGCATTTTCAAATCATCGTAATCTTATCGAGGTCCCTTAATTGACCACGTAAGATTAATCTATAATTTTGATTAGGTAACGACTACCCACATAGCATATTTATAAAATACACTATTATTGCTAAGATAAGAAAAACTGTTTTTCGAGGGGCAAGTTATTGACGTCACAAAAGACAAGCAATAAAATTGGGTAGGTTATTCCTTTAGAACATTTTATTTCACATTTGATTTTAGATTATTTAAGATTTAGGAATGAGGTTTCAGATTGCTTGTAAATTAGAGGTGATTTGAAAAATATTTAGCTAACAGCATAATTTGAAGATTTTAAACGGGACAGAAACGGTAAATGCGGTATTATTTTTCGCCAATAATTGGCTTGTATTTCTGTAATGTCATGTTTTACACAGGTCGAAATTATATAAAAGTGTCAAGACGCAAATTAAATTCAAATGCAGATATCAACGGATATAGCATTGTGTCAAGGAAAACCATTCATCACGTCCTAATGAGGTGTCATTGATTGTATACTAGACAATAATAAGTAACACTTCACACCTCTGGCGTCTTCGTATCTAACGTGTCGTTCTTAATCTTCAGGAAATTAAACTGTCATTATATATTTTTTGTATTCAACAAAGTATTATGCATTCTTTTTAAAGATTAGTCATACCCACGGTGTAAAGTGAAAGCATAGAGTATTGCATGTCATGTTTCTAAGGTAATCTAATCTTTTGGAAAAATCAACGATAATGTACCATAACAAGTTGTTAGAAACAAAATTGGTTGCGCGAAATCTCTTCGTGGTAAAACCCTATTGCCACCGATGGTTGCGTGGGTGATATTTAGTTGATTGATCATTGTTTCAACCCAATGAACAAATAAACGATGCAAGCAGAAGAATATTAATATGATCTCACCATTCTCGACGCGAAAAAAGATACTTGTTACGTGACCATTACATATGTGCTTTCACTTTAATTTGTCTGCGTGAAGGTCACCCAGTGAAAATAATTCGGCATTTTGTCAAACATTTTGACTACACAACTATCACAAATGCGCTGTCTCGTCTTCACTATTGATGTAGGTAGTTTTTTTATTAGGTACATGTTGAAGCCTCCAGTAAAAACGTAATAAGCTAACTCATCGTGTTGTAGAAGGCGGGAACGAATCAAATCAAAGTCCAATGTTATGGCGTTTTATGCCGTCACGCTCTCCTTATTCCGTGGGTGTTGAACTTTCGTATAATAGCAGAAGGGGGTAATCTCTCGAGGGTGTGGGACAGTCCAGTTTGCTGTCAATGGCCGCGGTCTGCCAAGGTTGTCTCGGCAATTTGCAACTTTCATCCATGCTCCATGTTACTCTAGGGCACTTCGTAGGAGAGGCTGTCCCTGCAGGGAACTTTGTTACTTTGGTCCGCGAGGCTTTCATACTCCTTCGTTTTACTTTATGATTATTTTCTATTTGAGTCGAGAGCGTCCACCCTGCACAATGCGCGGTGCATAGCCGAGCGCTTCGTAATCTACGATCTTCGTGGGCAAAAACTCTTGACCATTTCATGCAACATGATGGGTTGGAGTTTTTCCTGTTTATCTTCTGCATGTAATGGCCTTTCATTGTTTCCATTCTGGGATTGAATTAATTGATATACTTTTTACGAAGTCATTCGAATGCAAAAGTAAAGATTGAACATTTATAGTTCTCTGACGTTTCGATTTAGTTTATTTTATAAAATGCTGTATTGAAAAGTAGTTGTAGGTACTTAATAGTTTTAATTTGTAGCTGGTTTAAAAAATAATAATAGTAAACGATTATCAGAAACGCTTTAAGTAACATACGCTCTTGAGTGTTTACCCCATGCCCCATGCACGTATTAAAAATGCAGTTTTAATTCGGAATGCAGTCCCCGATGGCGGCGAAACCGTTCTGCATACGAAATGTCCCTTGTGTTGCATCCGTCAAGTGTCAAGTTATTCCTTGATCCTTCCACCACTCCTTCGTTGAATTGTTATCTTATGCACAGAGTAAGCAAGGAAGAGAAGCTCGAAGTATTTTGCTTCGGATAGTTTCCTGAAGCTAATGTTTATTCAGTAACCACGATTTTGCTCAACGACCTGCATCATTTCCGTGTTTTGTGTATTTACCCTTACAGATTCGTCCTTATTCGATCTTTAAATTCGTGATTTTTTACTCACAATTATTATATATATCTCAGGCTTCAATAAATCGTGTATTGTTTTATAAACGGTATGTAAATATATTATAAACCAGTTTCCTAAATTATTAATATATAATTATGTATTATTTTACAATATGTATATATGTACCTATCCTATTAGTAGAATCAAATGTAAATCGTTTCTTTCATTTTTTTATTTATTTATTAAGCACTTGACTTCAGTAAACATAATTATTGAAAAGGTGCGAAAGGTGTGCCATGAATATGGTGTGCAAAAAGCAAGTTCTGTGAAAGAAATGTGTTCTTTTAATAATTCTATGTAACAAAGGCATTGTCAAAAGGACAGTTTGATAATACATTCCGAAAGCGAAACAGCTGTCACGCGTAATAATAACTACACAGTAGAACTTGTTTGTAAATACTATTTTTATAAATAACTATTTTTTTTATAAATTGATTAATCAAATTATTGAACATATAAAAGAAAAACTAAAAATAAAATAAAAATTAAACTTGATAACAAAAAGTAAATTTCATCTTAAGTTATGTAGATAATATTATGAACATTTTAATTTTGTACACAAATTAAGAAAATAATTATTTTTTAATTTAATGGATTTTGAACCCAGTTAACGCAATAATTTTGTTTACATGTGTATATTTTTATCCTTATAATAATATTTGTTGTTGCAGCTTGTCTTTATTGTATAAAACTATGCAGACATCAGAGGAGTGCATTGACTTTTTCTGATTTTTACATTTACGTAGGATACCATTTGCAATTATATAGGTCTTTTTTGTTAAAAAAAAAAAATTTCTGTGTAAAAAAAAATGTTACTTTCTGAATGAGTAATTCCCAACTTTACGTTGATATATATGTAAATTGTGATTAAATTCACCCACAAAATTGTTCTGGAAAATCGGAAGAAAAGTCATGTTGCGCCGCTGACTAACGAGACACTTTCCCATTTAAAAATAATTGCGAGTTACATGGTAATATATTATGTAGTTATTCATGTAATATTTTTCTTGCCGATTCTGTCATGTGCCATGTTGACGCGTTCTTTGACCTGATGCAAATTATTAGCCTTCCAACAGAGCAACCGTTAATACTTTTTTCTAAGTATTGATAATAATAATACCTCCATTAGGCATATGCAATAATATGACTCTTATCAATTATCTAATAAATTTAATTTTAATACCCCCTTTTAGTTACCTAGAGTCCTTTAATTCGGGGTAAAAATCGCATATAATTGGACAAAATTGCCAACGGGCAATAAACCCAACGCAATGAAAATGTACATGTGTTAAGGTAGTGTTCATAAATGTATACATTATCCCGCTCAAAAAGAAGATGGAGAGATATATACCTAATTACGAATATTGGAGAGAGCGCGCTGATATTTAAAACGATAAAATTGAAACGAAAATTGTGAAAATGTTTAATGAAAGACGACTCGTTTAAAATAGAGCAAAGATCTCTTGGAGGGAGTCTAAAACCGCATTTAAAGGAACACTGAATTTTTTCAAACGTATAACTTGTAAAATAACTGAAACAAACGTGTTTATAATAATTTTCGGAGCATACTTTGCCATTTTTTTCTTTCAAGGGAATTTCATATAATTTTCGTTTTGGCGTGGGGAATGTACAGATATTATCTTCAAAAATAACATATATTTTTTAAGAGCTCAAAAACTTCAAATGTTTAAGGGAGATACGTAAGAAATCGGTAGAAATTCGGGTAGCAGCGGCTGAAAGCATACCAAAAGTTAGTAAGGATACATCACAATCGACTTAACTAAGTCCGTTGCATTTGGTAGTACGTAGCACGCATATTTATATGAAATTAAAAATTAACACTTTTTACATATTTTTGCGCTAGACTAGAATTGAACCTGGAACCTACACAATGAAAATCTGTTGCCACCGCAGGGGTCAAATAATTAGAGTGGTGAATTCTGTCAATGGGTGTTACTTTAAAGATTTAAAAAAAATCTATGTTATATCTAATTATTTTGTTCATTTCTTGGAAAACTAACCACTATTTTGACAACTTCAAATGCGTCCAGTTTTCAATGTTATTGCAATTTTAGCAGTATTTTTTGTTATCCATTCAATTGAAACTGTAAAAACTGCTACCATTCATAAAATTCGTTAGAATAAGAATACATAATAAGAACTCCACAAAAACCCAATAAAAATATTTTATTTGTAACGTTTTGAATAAGCTTATAGGAAATAAATTTACGAACGACAAAAGAATATTATCATCAAATTAATTTATAAACAACGCTGTCGTCTCATGTAGTATCCATAAGACGACAGCGAATATTTAATTTTATGTACCTACGTACATAAAATTAAATATTCGCAAATTTAATATAAAAACATTTCCTCCAGAATTTAAATACGTACGATGTACGTACAGTCTGAATAAAAATAAGATAATTAAATCTAAACGACCTAGTTCCTATTCGTGATCGTAATATTTTAATGTTATTTGTACAAATATTTTAATGGTTTGCTTTTTTTATTTAGAGATGATATTGACCTCCAGAAGAATTAGTATTCGAGTGCACCTCGTTACTAAAAGCCTGAATTGAATTGTTTAACATTATTTTGCGCGAGGTCGCGGACCATCCGTGCTCTTCATTACATTGTTTAGTTGGCGATCATTCATTATTATTATTTATTTCACTTTTACTTTTAGAGCAAGATAGTGTCTTGAACATTTTAAGATCAATATACCTCTTGGAATGGTATAAATTGTTCGTACCGAACAACTACCGCGAGGGTCGTCACCACGACTTGCTCTGCATTGCACACGGTAGAACAGAGTTCTGACCCTGCGTAGCATGACAAGAGGTATGGTGCTGCTAAATGATATCCTCTTGACATTTTCAACATTGACCTTGAAGGTTTTAAGAGTCATTTTAGGCAAGAAATCTAAAATATATATTTTACTGTAAAATGTCTCGTTTAAAGTTTTGTACATATTATGTGTATTGTAATATGATAATTGTAATCTGTAATGCACAAAAAATAAAATAAAGCTGAAAATGGATTAAAGTCATCCACGGAGTGGGACATATTTTTAAAGTAACTTACTTCAATGTCGGCCTCATTTCCACTTTCCACATAGGCCGAGGAAGGCGGCGTTGACACTCTCGTTCTTCGATCCATGTTCCGCTCCAAATAGGATGTGTCCACTCTCAAGTCTTGTACCTCTCAAAATTATGTTTGGTTTAAATTATCCTTTCGCAATGTTCAACGTTTCTATAGCGATATCTCCGCTGTCAACGACCGTGCAATGTCAACAAACATCGACGAACTTCTTACTTCACAAGATTTTGTACCTTTTTTGGCACGGGATACAAAATAATTAATTTAATTGAACTAGTGGTTTTGTTTGTACTATGGCGCGACTGCGGGAAACGGGGAAAGCGCGGGACGTGTTCCCGCCTTTTCCTCCAATTCGCCGGCAGTGACAATTCTCTCTCAACCCTTTCCGTTCGAAGCGGCGGAGCTAGGCACGCGGACCTCGCGGCAAGGCGACTAGAGCTGTACTGGCCGCGCGAAGGCGCCCGCTGGATAATATATACCCCGATACAACTAACTGATCAACAAACTGTTCAACTCATGGAACTATGATTGAAGTTCAACTGCTCAACCGATGACAGCCCCACAGTGATCATCTCGTCATCTTTTCGGGTCTGGTTGATACCGTTACAAAAATTCTTATAATTTGTTTGGTCTAATTAATGATAAGTACCTATCTACTTTTTTTGTATTTTTAACATTAATGTACTTGGATGTTTTGGCTAAATCTGTGCACAGAGTTGCAGAACGTTGGGATTATTAGCTCTGGATCCAGAGTTTGCCAATTCAAATTCTGGCTTGAAAAAATATTAGCTTTACGTTTGCATTCAACATTCTGAATTGGAACATTACTTGAAATGACTACAGCAGTGTTTAGTGATCATATCCAACGCTAGATTCTCTCTAATTTTCCGCTTCCTCGTCGTTCCCCTTACCCACTTCGTTTGTCCTTAAAACTGGGTAAGCCATAGTCCTACCATCTTCAGTAGGCTGTCGGGATCTATAATAGTGTGGTATCACATAAAAAGCCCTATTATATTATTACGCATTTAAACTCTCCAATATTGTACCAATACATAAATCTGTATCAATCTCTAAACTTGACAATTACAGATCGATATCGCTAATATCCCAACTAGCGAAGATATTAGAAAAAAATATTAAAATACAAGTACTAGAGTTTCTAGAATCAAATGCACTTTTGTCCCCAAATCAATATGGTTTCAGAACAGGTCTTAGTACAGATGACGCTTTATTTAATCTAACAAAAAATATGTACACCAATCTTGACTTAAATATGAAAAGCTTAACAATCTTTTTAGACGTAAAAAAAGCATTTGATACCGTTAATCATAATAAACTGATTAGAAAACTAAATAATATTGGAATTAAAAATAATTGTCTGTCACTATTAACAAATTATTTACTTGATCGCAGACAATGTACAAAAATTGGTGATAATATTAGTAAACCAGAATATGTGAGATATGGGGTTCCACAAGGAACAGTTATCGGTCCTTTATTGTTCCTAATTTATATCAATGACCTGTGTAATATCAGTATTCCGGGAAAACTATTCTCGTATGCTGATGATACTGCAATCACAGTCCATGGTAAATCATGGAAAGATGTCTCTGAAAACGCAAATAAGTGCACACCCATTGTCAAAGAATGGCTAAACCAAAACCTTCCTAACTCTGAACTGTGAAAAAACTATGTATATTCCATTCTATAATACCAAAAGGGCGGCACCCTTAACTCACCTAAATATAAGGTTTCACAACAATTCTTGCAACCCTGTTTTGTGTTCTAACTGTATAGAAATGAATTCGGGGAACACAGTTAAATACTTACGAATTATTATAGATAGCCAACTAAAATGGACAAATCACGTAGAAAACCTTGTAAATAAACTTAGGTATTTGACTTACATTTTTAAACGATTAAATAACATAGTTGATATTAAAATAATGAAACTGGTATATCATGCATTGGTGCAACCATCAATATCTTATGGAATAATTGGATGGGGGGGTATTTATGATACCCATATTAAGCAACTAGAAATTACTCAAAAATTAATAATAAAAATAATGTTGCATAAAGATGTTACCCACCCCTCCTTGCAATTATTCCAAGAAGCTGAACTCTTAGATATAAGAAAAATCTACTGTATGCAATGTCTGAAATATATATTTTCACGAAATGTATATTTTACAAAAAACGAAAATCGCTCCAGCAGTAGAGTAAATAATGCATTTGAGGTTCCCCTATGCAAAACTAGGCTTACGCAGAGACATGCTTTTTTCATTGCACCAAAAATCTATAATTCACTGTATCAGACTATAGAAATTAAATCTAAAAACATATCCTCTTACAGCATATACAAAAAATTAATAAAGACTTGGGTAACTACAAATGACACAAATACATCCTGCTATAACATCATACCTGTTATAACTTTACAAATCCTAATTTTTATTTAACCTTTTTTGTTTTTCATATTTTTTTTTTCTTCTTTTCTTAACTTTAGTTTTGTAATTACGGAATTATTTGTTCTATAAATATGTTAAACCATAATTATGTTTTAATTTACTAATTTAAAGTTTAATTTGCCATGTTGTATCTTAACTGCATTAAAAAAAACTTAAATATACCCACGAACTGGCGATGCCTATGTGGGATTTTTTTTTGTTATCATACATATATGTATACTATTGTAATATCTTTTTTTTTGTTAAATTGTATTATTGTTTATCTTTAAGCTACATATTTAATTTTATAGATCCTTTTTTTTTACTTCTTATCAAAAGAAATGTTTTTTGTAATATTTTTATGTATGTAACAAAATAAAATTTTATTAATAAAAAAAAAAAATTAAAAAATTAGCTACAATTTAACCAGTGACCTCTCCCACATGATTCGTCCTGTACCGAGGTCGCGGTCTTTCTATTCTTAGATTCTACGCCGCGCCGTCCTGAAATAACATGCATTTTTCCTTAATTTGTACGTTTTGAAGTGCATTTAAGATGTTGTTTACGATTTTGTTTTTAGGATAAATGAATCTCTCAATTGGTTTCTGTATTTTTTAAGCTAAGATCACCTTCACCTTCACATTACAACCTACTCACTAATAAGTAGTAGTCTAGATATTTATAAGATGACGTACCAATGTCAACATTCATAAATTACCAGTTCTTATGAGTTTTATTGGTTTCTCGGAATTATCTCCTTTGGGTGAATCTTCATTTGGAGTGTAGTTATTGACTTACCTTGGTTTTCTGCACCTATTGCACTATGACAACATTTTTCTTACAAGCTGTCATTGAATATGTTCATTCACTGATTCATCACTTTATTCTTAGAAAAAAATCAAATGATTATTACATTTCGTAAAGTAATGACCGGTGCTAACAGCAGACGTTTTTGTCTGGTTATTCGACGTAATTATCGAAACATCCAGAGTCTTTTTTTTACTCTCGCATATGAAGGAAATACACAAGTTGAAAGATTTTACGATAACGCAGATGGGTATCTTCTATACTTATTTATCTTTGTATTTTATGTGGTCCGGGTATATTCCGGGTTTACCCATTTTCGTTATTGCGTTTACTCGATTACTTTGTTTTTAAATTATTATTTTATTCTTTCTTTTAAACATGTTTTCTTGTCGCGTATGAGTCGAGTGTGCATACCCACCCAACATAATTGTGTTGACACTGATATTTGCTTCTTTTTTGTTGGATGTAGTTTAAATTTTCTCTTTGGACTACTCTTTCCAGACAGCGAAGTTTTATTTCAAGCTGTATTTGCTGGTGTAGGTAAGCGGGGTGACCACAGAACTGGAAAACCTGGAATTATCGGGGTATTTTACCAAACCGGTAATTATCAGAAGAGAATTTATAAAAATTTATTAAGATAATTTATAAACATTTTTCGAATATGAGAAAAGAAATATTTTTTTGAAATTCGAAATTTTAAGAAAAGAAAAATCGGTTTCAGGTAGGTATTCAAAGTAAATTAAGTATTAGCAACACGACTTACTTACTCTCAAATTTTAGTAGATACAATGATTAGAATCTGAAAAATAACTTTAAATCTTCCGTACATTTTTAACGGTATTCATGGTTTGTGAAAATAACTCCATTCCAGTAAAATTGTCTTGACAACATCCAGAAAAACTTATACTCGTTAAGTAGGAATTTAAAAGGCGTCAATAAACGAGTTATGTTACCAGTTTTATACAAAAATAGAGCAGACTGTACATAACACATTTGCAGGACCGGGAGGACATATTAACATTTTTTTCTTATTTAAATAAATTGACATTTCTGGCGTTATGAATTTGTTTACTTTTTCAAAACTGTTTGTAAATAAGCGTTGTAATCAAAACTGGATTTTATTTTTCCACAAGAGTCGTTGACCTTGACCCCGGTTAAATTGCAATAATTTTAAATTAAACCAATTCCTAAAATGAATACGATATCGGCACATACATTCCTAATGCTACTAGAGACACGGACCTGTACAATAATAGCGATGAATTCCTAATTTACATATTATGTGGAATATGTTTGTCACTATTTAACGGAATGCGAAACGGAGGCGCCTCGCCGGATGTATTATTCTCGAATTTTACGACTGGTTTTAACGTTTTTATTGCGTTTATTCTAAAAAAAGATTAAAATGGTTTTTTATGTTTTATTATGTTATTTCTTTAAAAATATTCAATTTGTTTTGTACGTCATCTAAAAATTCAATAGGTATTCTAGTAGATTAATCACATGATGGGAAAGATGATATTAGGATATTTTTCCTTAATTTTCTTCCAAATTTACGTACCAGGATGCACCACCTACACGTGCGTACATATTTTCTTTATATTTTTTTGCACTTATAAGATTAGGTTTATCGACTTATTTACTCGGTACTTGCCACCAACTTTAGTTATGTTAGTTTGCGCTGACACATATTTTTAAAATTTTTTACACATGTATATAAAATATGTAGCGAATTTCTGCAAATATATTTTCTCGTTATATTATGAGATTTTATATTATTCTAAAATTCTGTTTGTATATTATTAATAAATAATTTAATCTAGACATTTTTGCATTGTGTAACAAAATTATTATCAAATAGAAATATTTTATTAGATATTTAAAAAAAAATATTGCTCAACTCGGCTTTTACTTTGTTATATTTATTACGTAAAAGCGCATTATCTGTTATTATAAAAATATTAATTTCGTATATGTGTGTTACACGTTGCAATGAACTCTAGGACTTTTGCTTTGAATTCAGTTAGTTTCAGTGCCGGCAACCCGAGCATTTGTTTTATTTTTAAACGACTTCAAAAAGGAAGAGGTTCTCAATTTTTTAATTTTTTTTTTTATGTTTGTTACCTCAGAACTTTCGACTGGGTGAACCAATATTGATTATTTTTTTTATTTGAAAGCTGGTGCTTCCCGTGTGGTCCCATTTTAATTTGGTCTAGTTCCGACAATGGCATCCATGAGAAAACCATATAAGACTTAAATTTGCATTGAGTATGTGCGTGACAAATGGACGAATAACTCAATACCACGCCAACCGATTTCGATGATTCTTTTTTATTGGAAAGGATATACTTTAAGGGTAGTTTGGTGAGAGTTTGGTTAGGTTCTGATTACGGGATCCATGACAAAGTAACGGAACTCTTCAATTCTTAGGAGCAAATTAACGATACTCGGCCGAATCTCTTAATTTGACCCTAACGTCGTTATGGTCAAATTATTTCTGTCTCATATGAGCAGCACATTTAATAGGTCTACCCATATTCAAACAAATTAGTTAGTGTACTTCAGATTCACTAAAAATAAAAAAATAAACAAAAATAATAAAAAACATAGTTACAAATCTACCTTGACTGACACCGACTCCAAAAATAACAATTGTACCTACATATTGATGAATAGAAAAATTAAGTTGATTACGAAGTTGTAGAAGAATACGACATTATTTTTTTACTTTTTAGTGCATTTTTTTAAGTCGTTTTTTTGTTTTGTTAAATTTTTTGTTTATCATTTAAGTAGACAGTTTTCTTATACCCATCTCATTAGACAAAGTCTGTAAATAGAAAATTATTTTTATTGCTATTTTTAAATTGGAAAAAACATAAAGGTCGTCTGCTAAAACGAAATTTTATGTTTTTTTTACAAATTAATTAGACTATTAGAACTTGCTGAGCGGTACTGCAGCACTGCCATTAGAATTACGAATTTTACTGAATTATGTCTTGTGTGACGTCACGAGACACCATTGCATTCGTTGAACCCAATTTCACTTTGAAAGCTCATTACTTTGTCATTTTTTGAGATATCGAAAAACTAATTTAATTGTCGTTATTAACTATTTAAATACAATACATTTTCATCAAAATAAAAATACTATTTCAGACTGTCCCGTGATTTTTCACGGGTCTGCGCTAGTTCCAATAATAAAAGCATCAATATGTAAGAAAATGCACGATTGGATTAGGTATTCAATATAACCCCTCAAACATCGGGAATATTCTGGGGGGGGGGGGGGTCAGAAATCGCTTTGCAAATAAAATCCATTTAATTGGATTTTATTACTAGAAATAAACGTTTATTTTTTTTTAAATTTATATTTTTTAACATAAAAAAGGTTCAAACATGGCTCTCCTTACTTTTTTTTAAACTAAAATGACTGATGACGAAAGAAAAAAATATACACACATATCGTATAATAAATGTTATCACCACCTCACTTTCTTGTCGTATCATATAAAAATCAATAATATAAAATTCACAGTTTCTTATTTTTTTTTCAAATTGCGGTCGGGAACTTTGGTTACATAAAGGTGTATATTTTTTTATAACTTTTGGATTCGAATATAAAGTAAGGTGTTTTCTCTTTCTAACACCCTTTAAATCATGTTTTTTACTATGATTGCAGTGGAGACTCAACGATTTCTATGAGACCTGTATACGAGTTTTTTTTTACATTAGCTCCAAACACGAGGCCCTTAGGAAAATAATTTCCTTCAGGGCCTATGTCGTCTAAGGGGATGCTGTGTGAAGGGTTATTTTAAGGGACGGAAGGCGAGGATGTTCTGGAAAATAAATAGGTATGAGGATGGGTAGGAATCTGGCGGTCAGTGTGTCCAGAAATGACGTATGAATCCATCCCTCCAACCGCGGTGCAAGGCGATAGCGATGGGTCGAAAGATTCCGGCTATAGTGATCTTGCCCACTACACGGCAGATGGGGCAGATGCATCGGACGTCAAGACTTAGACAAACCTCACCCCAATGAACGGCACCCGGGCACCCCTGCAAAGTCACCAAAGGTAGCGAACCACTTCGGGTTATCCAATAAATGGGTCCAAATAAAATAAAACAAAAGCGAACAAATTAGCCCGAGGGGTTAAGTTCGTGTCCATGAGATGTAAGTGGACATCATTTTTCAGTACGGATTGAATTTATTGTTAGTTTGATCAACTTTCATAAATAAATAGCGGGATCCTTAAGGTGAACTTGTACTCTTATACCGCCGTTAATAATTTATATAATAATAAATATTCTCCACTTGGAGATAGGCAGCTAGAACCAATGTAGTACTTAATACTGCTTTGCGGATTATTATCGTCTGATTGAAATGTAGATACTCGTATATGGAGTAGAGTTTTAGAGCCTACCTATGTATTACTAATATTTGTAGAGCGCCCTTGGGTGATGTTGCAAAGACGATGAACGATGATGTCTAAGTTTTTTTGATAATTTTGATGTATTTACTACCGCAGACCCGTGGAAAATCACGGGACAATATAATAATTGTAGGGTTTGTGAGTGTATTTATAAAATATTTTCCTTGTTATCATTAATTGCCTTAAAAAATATTTTTTTTACAATGCTTTATCGCTTTATTCTTTTGACAATCGGTTCCGATCGGTTTCGATTTTTTTTACATTAGCTCCTCACAGGATGCCTTGATGTGCCTATATGATGATGCCTATGTCATCTTTGAGCGTATTTTTAGGAAAGGAAGGAGAGGAAGTTCTGGGCAGGAAAAAGGTATAAAAAGGTGGTTACTAATCTGGGGGTCAGTGTTAAGGAGTTAGTGTTGGTAATCCAGGAGTGACGTACGTATAAGCCATCCCTCCCACTGCGGTGTTCCGAGAGATGAATGAAAATGAATGTCCTGAATATGTTACTTAAATTCGAATCAAATTTGAGTTCATCAAATGTGAATTATTTCACCTGAGCTGATAAAATATATAGATGTGTATATTGCCCTAATAAACACTACTTTTCCCGCGAAGGACGCTGAGCTGGTAAAGATTAACGAACCAAAACAATTTTTCCAATATCTCGAAAACTCTCGAACGGTGAGCTCTGACGTCTTGAAATTTCCACAACTTTGCGCAACTTTCTGTGGTGCAAAATTATATTTCAGCACGTAAATAACTCTTTATATATAAACAACAGACCAGAACACAACCATAATACTCGTTTTAACTTTAATGAAGAACTTATTATACCTAAGCATACAAATAAATATAGCGTGATTAAATTACATGATTCCTAGTTATTTAAATATGTTACCTGTTGAAATTAAAAACTGTGCCCAAAACAAACAATTGATGAATTTACTGAAGACTTGGCTTACTGAAAGAATTAATTTGTATTAGCGTACAATGACATATTATTCTAAAGACTTTAAAATTGTTATTTTCATAATTTTTCTTTTCTCTGTATTTCTGTAATTTTTTAATTTTTAATTTGATGTAATTGTAAAAATGTAACTATAACTCACTATAATAAGATCTTAAATGTAAAGAACCCGTTAGACAAACTGCTAAAAAGTAGTTTATCGGGACTTTTTTGTCTTATATTTGTAAAGTGTGTAAAATAAATAAATAAAAATTTTAAAAAAAGTAATTTCCGTCATGAACTATGAAACTTTTGAAATCAAACAAGTTACCAAATTTTTTGCTCCGTATCTTTTTATTCTTTGATAATGAAAATTCATTAGATATGTATTTTAAAATTCTAATATCCAAGTCCAAGGTCAGTCCCTAAAACAATCGTTTTTCGATTTAATAAACAAATTTTGTATACAACGGTACCTGTATTAGTATATTTTAATAATGTATGATATACTAACTAGATATTACCTCGGCGTACCCGCAGAACACTAAAATTAGATAAAATATATCTCTCGCCTAAGAAATAATAAGCTAAGTTATTTTTGAATTAATATATTGAAAACAAGCTTAATTTAATATTGTGACAAATGTTTTTACCAAGATGATAAACATAATGCATTTTCGTAGTGCAAATCACTTTGTGGTTTGACATTATAAATTATTATATGTAAACAAACTTTGTTTTCAAAAGCACTTTGTTTTAATGTGCAATGCCAACTAGTTTCTTTTAGACCCAAGCTCTACCTGTGAATATTGCAAAGTTTAAAAACAAAGATGGGTTTCCATTTCATTGAAAAAATTGATGCTATAAAAACATAAACAATTTATTGTGCCTTGTTTCGACTCCATTTTCCAGAGACAAATTATCAACGGATGTTTTGAGTTTTATGTTTTTGATCTTATCATAATGTTCTTGCTAATGGGTTTTATAGAGACTCGGAAAGTATCAGCAGTAATCAGGTAGTTTATTACTAGTTTGAATATGTTGTACCCAACATCATCACGAAAGTATGATAATTGATTTTCTGCCCTTTAACTTTGTATTAAGTAGCAATATTTTTATGATAGCGATGACGAAGTTGATATTTTCATTAAACCTAGGAAGATAATCTTATTTTTTACCAACGTTAAAGATAGGTAATGAATGACAGGTACGTCTTAGAGACGTACGTTTAAAAGTGTAAATTTGGCGTATTACCATACTTACACATTTTAAAGGTAGTTGAATAATTAGTTTAGAGTTTTGTACCTTAAATAAAACCAAAATAATTATAAAAATGTATTGCAATTAAAAAAAATAACAAATTTCTGTAAACCTCTTAGGTACAAATCAACTACAAAATTATAAGTCTTTTTTAAAATAAAAAATAATGTTTCATTTTATGTCTAAATCGTATTTTTATACGCTATGAAAGTTTATATGCTAATAAGTCGTTATACATAAATATAATTCTTCGCTAAATCAAATTTATACGAACACGTCTGAAAGTTACGTCTTTCGGACGTATGGTGTATGTATTTCTCCGTAATTAATGTACTTACCGTGGTGACGGAGCCGCTTCGTGCAAGCTCTGCTCGGCCACTGAGCTAACTGAGATAGACAGCACGCTACGTTGCGAAATAAAAAAGACAGCATTTCTTGTGTATCGCTTACGTCTCCAAGACGTAGATTATTTTTCTAGGGTTAATCGTGATTATGCAAGAGAGACTTGTGGTTAAGTTAACCAAAAGAGTAGATATAATTGTCGGTAGCACCTGCGGCTGATTTTAAAGAGATTTGCATAAAGAATCTGTATTTAATTTCCTACTCTTTCACTTAAAACGGTCAACACGTTGCCGCTTAACGCTGCATTCACGAACCTACCCACTCTAAATTCTGATTTCCCGATCCGCTTCGATCCATTTTAATAATTAATACCGCAAACTGTCAAAACCGAGTACCTATTTATGTACATAACATTGATAAATAGTAAACTAGATTGCCCCCGGGTCGTCACCATGCACCATGTCTCACATACTCTATCGCGAAACTTCTTAAGGACTTTTCTTTATAATTTTAGAAAAAAGGAAGTTTTATTTTTTCGAATTTTCGTTTTCCTTGATAATTTTAGAAAATAGAGCAATTCTAACGATTATTTTAAGGTTTATTTTTTCGAATCTTCGTTAAAACGTAGTGTGTAAACTAACTTGTACTTTTTGAAGTGAAAACTTGTTTAGCACCATTGTGATTTGAAACTCGATGAAACGAAAAAGCGACATACATCTGTGGGATTTAGCTTGCAAGAGAATGAGATGGAATAATCGGTCTCCTCTTTGTGCGGTGCTTCATAGCCTCCCCAATCTTGTCTACTTTAGTTTCCTGAAGGTTTCATTTCCACCACGTGTGAACCGCACACTTGTATTTTTTACTAAGTTTTCTAATTGGAAGATCGGGATTATAAAGATTATCTATCTAGTCCTTTTTGCGAACTCTTCGACTAAAAAAAATATATTTTATTCAGATTTTCAAGTTTCACGATATAATCAGTAAGATACGGTGTATATTATGTAGATACGCATTGTATTTATATGACACCACTAACTAGTCTCACAGGGATCTATCGGTAACAGCGAAAGAAGTAGGAGTATCGGAAATGAACGACAAATGAGAATACACATTGACACTCACCTGAGGACATAGAAAAGTCTGATTCTTATACCGACATGACTAGTCGTTTTAGTACCGAAAATGTTATTAATTTATATTGCATAGGTATCAATGGTATATGTCAAGCCTGCGTAGTTACTTTTTGGCATTTAGCGTGGAATTAAATGGGTTTAATTTATCCGGTTGTTCGTGGCGATTATTAGCCAGGTATAACAAAGCCTCCGTGTAGGTAGGTATGGTATATGTATGAATCCAAATCCTATTTCAGAGGTGCATCACGTGGTTATCAATCAGGCTCCATCTGAAGGTGAACGATGATTCACCGGCAACAAAGGTTTTAATAATCTTGATGATTTCTCCGTTCCGATAGGTTCTTATAAGTGATCTGATAAAATGCGAACCTGTAGTCGTTTGTATTTTACGATTTTATTTTATAACCGGTCTAACTTCTTGTGTATTTATATTATTATTATTTAGTACTAGCTTTTTCCCGCGGCTTTGCTCGCATGGCATTAGGGGAATTCCACTCAGCCTCCTCCACCTTCCCTCTCCACACTCCACTCCCCCCATCAATCCCCCCCCCCCACTCCACTCCCCCCCATCAACCTCCTTCCCCCCACCCCCTACCCCTCTCCGCAACCTCCTCCATCCTTCCCCTTCCCTCTCCTCCCTCTCCCTCCCCTAACCCCCTCCCTTCACCCTCCTCCCCCACCCCTTCCCCCCTCCCCACTCCCCACTCCCCCCACTCACCTCTCGCATTTCACACATTCATTCCCGATACATTCAGTTTTCAAACTGCTCGCATGCCACCTGTTATAATTTCTTATACAAATTCATAATGCCAGAACTCAACGGTAGTTTTATACCAAAGAAAACGAACAAAAAAAAGAATTATCCAATTTGGTTCAGTCGTTCGGGTTTATGCGCATACTAACATTTTGGTGATTCATTTTTATAGATAGTTATTAAGTACGAATTATTATTCTTCTTTTTATATTCTACCAAAAAATCCAGTACAGCAGTTTTATACTTTAAAAAATGCGATACCTGTCTATCCAATTAAAACATGACATTATGTCAAAATTTGAGAATGACATTTTGCAAAACAAAGATTCTTAAATAAAAATTCTATTTTAGAAAATATTTAAGCGAATTTATTTGAAGTACCTACTTCCCTAATAATTTAAATCGATTAAAGAATATTATAGATATCTTACTAATCGTGCCACCTATTGCAATTTTTTCATACAAATTTCGTAATGCCAGAGCTCTGAGCTATAGCCTATATGTCCATATTATTGTAAAGTTTCATTAAAATCCATTCTGTAAAGTAGGAATTAGTATTTTATACATATTTGAATTTTAACATCAAAGGGATGTCCATAGTAACCTAATTAAAAAAAAAAAAACATCGTTTCCAAGGCGACAATTGGCGTTTGCAATAAATCGATTTTGTTAGCGACAGAAAACGTATGATAAATAATTTCATAACGCCAGAGATTATTCATAACGCCAGAGCTTACCAATATATATAGCCAATAGATCTCGCAAATAATGTAGCTTTCTATTAGTGAAAGAATTTTTAAAATCTATTCACTAGTTTTTGCGTGAAAGAGTAACAAACATGCATCCATACAAACTTTCACCTTTATAATATTAGTAGGATGTATTATGTACAATTTTTGTGCTAACTTTGAAACGATGCGATATAATAAGCATACATTATTATCGGTAATTCTTAATACTAGTACATAGATTTACAGACCTGACCTTAAAGCCAATATAATTATTTATTTATTACCGAAAATCTGATAAGAATTTTGTTTCAATATGGCGTTCTACCAGAATAAAGAGCACATAATAAACATCTTCCATTTCCGGTTAACATTATTTTCTCCTATTCGATTGACTAAAATTAATATTCATCAAGTTTTATAGGGCAGCATTAGACACCAACGTGTGGGAATTAATCAAACCCATTTATTTCACTTAATGAAAACTCTCCAATAATTTTGTTCTTAAATTATAGCGGTTCTCCACATGACTGCAACTTATAAAATAACAATCATGTCAACATTTAATACTAAATTTATTAGTCGTAAAATCTCGTAATTGTATGCAAATCATTCTGTTTTGTGATGCTTTTAATTCAAATAATAACTTTGTATTCCTGTTTCATAAAATAATTTACACCAATTTTGTACGTTGATAAGTTGTATGTGTGTATCAGTTACGTGCTCTCTACTATCTTCCCATGGTCGTTATAGAACTATAACGTGTAAAATAATGTTTATAGCTGAATTTTTTTTTAACCTTAACTGTCCTAATTATAAAAATCCGCCAAGTGATACGATCTCTGTTCAGAGGGGCTATACGTTTTTAAGAGTTGGAATTTTGTTAACAAATTGGACTGGCTATCAACAGAATTTTTTATTCCACAAAATTGAAAATATTGGAAGAAAAGTCACGGAACGCCCCTGCTGTTCTGTTTTTTATAATACCAAACATTGTCAATATTGACAACTTTATATATTACATCACTATTAGGTTATCAAAACATATTATTCTGACGGGTATTACCAATTTCTATTTTGGTAAAGATGGTGCTAACCAAATTCGTTATGAATTCCTTCCATACATAACGATTCTTTCGATCTTGTTTTAATTTTACCCAAATATCCGCCTTGGAGGTCAATTAACTATTTTTATCTATCAATTTATAAATTTTAATGTTATTTAGATTCTTGTAACAGCTTAATGGTTAATTATAATGACTATTACTGTTCGATTGTAAGAATGAACGATGATTTATTGCCAGCCGCTACCATGATACACAATGGGTGTGTTAAGCTCTTCCCCGCTAAGGGAAAGTTCAAAGCTGTTCCTATTATTATCAGAGCCGTGACCTTTCATGTAGAAGAGGCCTGATTGAAGTCACCACGAGTCGGGTGGAATGATTTGACCTGGTTCGCACAGGTCAACACTGTCCTTGACATAATTTAGGCAATGTAAATAGGCGCCCATGCAAAACATTTAACTATTTGTTTATTCTTAACAGTTGTTTTTATTTATCATCACCTGGTGTTCATCGAGCAAATAGAGTACGAAATCGTTATCCGTGATCTTTATAAAGGTCTAAGTGCAATGCCAACTTGCCAAATCAAATAATACCGAAATATGTAGGGCGTTTAAAGCAAACAAAGAATTACCTTCCTCGAAAGCTCTACTCGCTTCAACTTTAGCTTTTTAGTATTGCACAATCTAGCGTAATCTCCATTACTCCCCATTGTGGGCAGATAAATCATACCTTCTCATGTGCCAAGATTACGAAAGATCACCTTTATTACGTGCTCGCTTCATTAAGGATATCGTTTTTATTCATGGTGAAAAAAGAGTGATTGAACTTTTATGAAATGTTGTGTCTCTTGGAAGTATTTTACATTATTACTCTTCAATGGTGTTTCCACAGATATTTCCAATAAAATGAAGGTTTAATTTCCCAGTTATTTGGATAATAGATAATAGGTAGTTTTATATGACTGACTTTTTATTTAACAGAAAAATGGACTGAAGTAATAAACAGTAAGTGCGCTAATGAATGTGCATATTTTTTTGAAAAAAAAATATCAGAACACATTTTAAATGCCTCTGAAATTAAAAACTTGCATCAAAACTCAAAAACAAAAAAAATTAAACCCTGGATCACTAACGGATTAGTAAAAGCAGTTAGAAAAAAAAAACTTTTCAAACTAGCTCATCAACCGAATGCTAAAAAATCTATTATTTCATATTACAAAAAATATAAAAACATATTAACAACTTTAATTCGAAAAACGAAAAATAGCTACTACTCCCAACAAATTATAGAGGCCAAAAATAATAATAAAAAAATTTGGACTACAATAAACGAAATAATAAATAAAAATAAAAAGAGAAGTTGTATATCCGAAATTTCAGATGGGAAAAAAACGTACAATGTCCAACTCGACACTAAAAAATGCTGTAATATTTTAAACAACTATTTTGTAAGTGTTGGAAAAAATCTGGCAAACGCTATACAAACATGTCCCAACAATAATAAAAATAATCCCCACACTACCCAACACCAATATAATAATTTCAACAAAATAACAGAAACTGATGTTGGAAAAATTATCGATGATTTAAAGGGGGGCTCTGCTCCCGGTTATGACAACATAGATGTAAACATATTAAAAACAATGAAACAATATCTAATTTGCCCATTAACTCATATAATAAATACAAGCCTTATAAAAGGTGTATTTCCAAATAATTACAAAAGAACAATAATAACACCGATATATAAAGCAGACTGCCCAAAAGACCCACAAAATTACCGCCCTATATCCCTTTTTATCTAATATATCAAAAATATTCGAAAAAATTGTAAAAAACCAAATCTGGGCCTTCTTAGAACAACATCACATTATAAATTCTAAACAGTATGGTTTCAAAAAAATTGCGAAAATAACAAACTATATGTATACCGCCCTAGACTCAAATGAAAAATGCATTGGAATATTTATTGACCTTAAAAAAGCATTTGATAGTATGTATATCTCATACTAACTTAATAAAAAAAATCAAAACAATTGGAATAAATGGACTGGTGCTATCCTGGATTATAAGCTTTTTGGAAAATAGACCACAACAAGTAAAATTATTAAATGAACTAAGTGATTCCGAAAGTAGTATCTTCTCAATACCACAAGGCACAGTTCTAGGACCACTTTTGTTCATATTATATGTAAATGATATATTTGAAGTTGCTAAATACGGGGAAATTATCTCACATGCAGATGACACAGTGCTTCTTCTAAAAGCAAACACATGGTTAGAACTGAATGAAAAGGCTAACATAGACATGAATGAATTAAAAACATGGTTTGATCATAACCTACTAACATTAAACTCTAAAAAACACATTACATACCATTTTTCATAAAAAAACCAAACACGCCGTATGAAATAAACATAAGGATCCATTCTGCACCACACACTCAACAACACCACTGTAACTTATTGTGTACTAATATTGAAATGAAAACTTCAACCAAATATCTAGGAATCATTATTGACCAATGTCTAAAATGGATACCGCATATAACCATTATTAAAAACAGAGTAAGAAAATTGACATATATTTTTAGCTGTTTGAGACACATTCTAAGTAAAGAACTACTGAGAATGACGTACTTCGCATTCTGTCAATCCATAATCCAATATGGTATAATAGAATGGGGTGGCGCATATAAAACTCACACACAATCTCTTTACATTGCGCAAAAACTAATAATTAAAATAATATTAAAAAAATCATTTCTTTATTCATCTGAACTAATATTCAAAGAATTTAAAGTCAGAAAATTAAATACTCTCTTCCTGTATCATTCAACCTTACAAGTTTACAAAGAGGATATCCTAAACAAATCCATACCTTTCAAAAACACAGTAAATCTCAGGCAAAAATACATATTACCAATTCCCATTTGTAAAAAAACTTTGGGTCAACAAAACTATAAATACTTAGGAACAAATTTCTTTAATAAATTACCAGAAAATACAAGATCCCTTAAGGACAGTTTCAAAAATTTCAAAACACAGTTAAAAAAATATACTGAAAACCTTAACTAAAAAAAATAAAAAATAAATAATAATTAAAAAAATATATACATATACACACATATGTTTCTCTTATTCTTAATATAAACTAAATTTAAAAAAAAAAAAATCAAAATAACCTAACAAATAATACTTCCTCCCGTACACACAAGCATTTGCTTATTATGGGAGAACATTTTTAAAAAATATGTATATCTGTATTTAATAATTGTACTAAGTTTTTTTTATATACTTTCATTATATTTATGTATCTATTGTATGTACAAAAAAAAATGATTTTACAAAATTATAAATATTTTACCTGTTGTAAATAAGTTCAATTAGTTAGTTATTATTTGGACCCATACAGGTCGTTGGGAGTTTTCTGAATTATATCCACTGTCAATTTAAGAGTGACAAATACCTGTTCAGACATATACCTAAAAGTTTCTTCACCAGCAGTGGCGCCTGCTAACTTTTAGTCATGGAAGGATACGATAGAATATTTAGTTTATTGGCCACTACCATTTCTTGTAATAAGTATCTATCTACTTTTAAACAAGCTGTCTTGGGTTTGATTATCTGATACTGATATTTGTTTGCAAATTGGTGAATTGCTTAAATTATATAGAGACCTTATTGGGAGCATCCATAAATTGAATATGTAAGTAAATGATGTATGAACACTCTACAGGTTGTTGGTGAAGCGAACTTGGAGTGACACAAGAAAACACAAAACATTATTTCTAAATTGCGTTACTTAAGTTAATTGTTTTTATTATTATTGATGCCCAAGTTAACGCTTGTAGTTCCTTCGACTACATCTTAAGGAGATTTTGATCTTCAGAGAATTCTGGTGTTTTCATCTAGATGTAGCTGATTTCCTTGTGTCCAGTAATCTCAGTATTCATGTTTCCAGTGGTCCGTGCATCCGCGGTTTCCGTATCCTCGGTCGCGGATTCGCAAGGCTACCACTTGCGTCATCGTCGCGTATCACACGCATCAGCAACGTAGGCACCTCGTTGCGTGAATAATGAACTTCAATATTATTCATTGCGTTATTATTATTTCAAAGATCATCAGCCGCTCTACGAGTATTTTTCATTTTTTAATCTGATTCCTTAACATATCAGTTCCGCATACTTGCAGATGAGGCATGACGTTACTGAGAAATGATTGAGTGGTTATTTTGAATTGTAAAAAGGTGTCCATTCACATCTTATCTCTTTACATATCCATATCCCAAGAGACAATATGTCTGTCACGACCCATATCGTGACACTCGAGGGTGGACTGTAAATCTGTAAATATGAGTGGATGGACAATTGATTATGTTTTTATATCGAACACAGGACGAGATTTATGAAGGGAAGAAGCCCCATCTTTCACGAAGTCTGTTGCTTATATCCAATGTTGCTGATTAACGCAATCTTCCAGGTTGGGTGGCACAAGGTTGGGTCACTTTTATATGTTTTATATAGAGATGCGACCAATATCGCGACAATTTTTGACTGAATCCATTTAGGTATTTTTAACGTTTGTGCAATAATTGTGCACTGGCGAAGTAGGTAGTAATCATCTTCTTCCCCTTTGTTTCTTATCCTAGGTAGGTACGGCCTTGTAGGATGGAAAAGGAGAATGGCAGATGAATAACAATGAAAGGACCAAGGGAAATGGGTTTAGTCCCAAAGCTGTTTCAATATCTCTTCTAACAATGTCTCTTCGATGCGTGTTGTTAATTATGTTAACAGCTTCGTAATCATTGATACTTTCCTCACGTTGATCCGGGATGTGCGGTTAACAAATAGAGTATCTGATATGCAATTAGCGTGGTTTAGTGCTTTTAAGTTTGATCCTAGAGAGTAATTTCGCTTGTAGCCTCTCATTTCGTGCTTAGGGCGTCCGAAGTCCTTGCCTTGATCAGCGTAATTGTGAAACCCCTCGTAATTAGACTATTTTGCGCAGTTCCCTGCTTCTCTCTTATTCATTTTTTGGGAGGCGATTCGTACATCTCTACCATGAATGTATTTTAGTACACTCATAATTTAAGTAATCTGTCGTCATAGTTTTATTTTAGTTTTCTTACATTAAAAAAAGCATTTCTTTCGCTCGGTGAGCAAAAATACTGACAAAATTAATAGCGCTCTTAAAATCTTATGTCTATGTATATAAAAATCAAAATATGTTTGATTCTGTTTTTGTATGTCCGCTATGCGTTGCTAAACCATTCATCCGATTGAAAAAATTGCAATAGGTGGCACGCAAGCTGTTTGAAAAGTGAATGTACAGGGACTGAATGTGTGGAATGCGGGAGGGGGGAGGGAAAATCGGGAGGGGGATTCGTGGGACGGGGTAAGCAAGTGGGAGAGGGGAGTGGGGAGAGGGAAAGCGGAGAAGGCAGAGTGGAAACGCGTGAGGGGAAGGGGATGCGGAAGTGGAATAGGAGGCGGAAGAGGAATAAGAGGCGGAAGAAGACCGGGACGAAGGGAAAGGATACGCAGGGAGAAACAGCATTTATTAATTGACATAGCAACGCATGCCGGGAACTATAAACCCAGAAGATAGCATATTTTGATTTTTATGTGTATAAATTTCCCCCTAAAACCATGCCAGCGAAGACACGGGTAAAAGCTATATCTTATATAAAGAAGAGTGAATGTGGCGGGCGGCCGCGTGGTGGAAACCAGGCGGATGACGTGAATTTCGTTTTTATAATTGGATGAAATTTTGCAAACCTGACTTTCAAAATAAGACGAAAATTACTATCTACGTCTGATTTCAAAAAGCTCTGTGTAAAGCCCGGGCAACTCAGGGGACTACAGGTAGTTCATAGGTATAGCGCCGTTATGTAATTATTCATTTTTAAAAAGCATTAGTCGTAAAAAAACCTTGTTTGGGTAAAGCTGTGCAAACCATTTGACGAAATTTGAAGGCTTTTATTTTAAACATTAGATTAGTTACCTTCTGCCCTACCTATACTCTACACAAACCTGTACGTGAGAAAAATGTCGAATAAAAATTTCTGTACTATAAATATAAGGGTTTATTGCTTTGAGAACATTTAATTAACCTTTGTATTATTTGGAATATAAAGGTTATTTCACGTGATAGTAAGGTTATACCCTGGTTTGTTGTACCTGTATGATATTTATTTTATAGAATTGGGTTGGCATAATGGGCGTTGGTAGCTACCTATCTATCTTCGCTTTTGAAGGTTACAGTTTTTGTTTTCTACCACCATTAAATCACATCCGAAACAACGAGCATTCCACGCACTGTGAGAGCGTTGAATTATAATATTTAATTGGTAGGTAATCTATAAATATGCCCACTTCTTGTTCCGGGGATTGGTCACTTGCCTCAAACACGTGCACGTATATCGTAATGATTAGGTATTATGATGTAGATTATATTCAGTTACCTACACACTACATAGTCCGCGAATCTCCCCGGTCATGTTGGTACTATTTGCGTATCCGGTTTTTAAATCTTATTCATTTTTCGTGTAGGTAGGTACATAACCACATCCAGGTACAAAGTTATGTAGCTTACACTGTTGTAAAATACCCCAGATTCGCCGATATGCACTAAAAATGACCACACTTTTTTCTGTTACTATTGAAGGTGAATACAGCGTGGTCATCGTTCGTTATCAGACAGCTGTATAACTCTGACGTCAAGCGGCGGTCTACGTATGAAAGCTAATTTCCTGAATGAAATGTAAACGTTTTGTGTACATTTAAAAAAAACTATTTGTAAAGATAATAATAATTGCTCTGACAAAGGCACGGTTCACAAAGGATGGGTTGTTTCAAAAAATTTGAACAATTCATCAAATATTTGAAGTTAATTTTCTAGTTCTGTGAAAGATGTAGGTATTCAAGTTTTGTGATTATTTCAATATTATCAAGCAACAGGCCAGTAATGATATAATAACGGAACTGGAATGGAACTTTTACAAAATGTGAAAATTAACTTCAAATATTTGATGAATTTTCCAATTTTTTTTAAACAACCCGTCCTACGTTGTTAGTTTCCAAAATGTTAATTTCTTATAAATCAGCTTTACGCTGCATTGTGATATTGAAACAATATCCATAATATACTCAAAGAATACGAAACAGAAGAAGACACAGAAAATAAAAAAGATTAGGTTGCGATCGGGTCTCCAATTCGGGACCCTTACTAGACGCGGGAGTAACCATTATATTATTGGAGTATATATTAATATTGAAATACATAATATTATTATTTTATTTCGTAAACCATGTTTTCGTACCGATATATTTTGACTTGATGTTGGTTTTTCGGTCCAAAAATGTGGAAGGTGTCTGTCTGGTTTCAAATACGTTCAAATGCTTTCAAAATGATTCACAAAAGTGTAATTGTTTAAAATTTTATTTATATACCCATTTTTAATATGTGTATAGAAACCTGAAAATTGGTTATTAAAATTTGTCAACAAACAGATACTGTTGAAAATTTTAGATGAAGGGGCTTTCTAGTACTCGTGTGTTCAATATTAATGGCCCGCAAAGTAATTAAAGATTATATAATTCGCACGAATAAATTGAACAGTGAACTCGGGCAAGGTTGTATGTTTGTATAATGACCGCTCGCAGCCACTGGGCTTATAGCTTCGGGCCGCACTGTGCTGATCTCATATTATCTCATCTCGCCCTCATTAAAGTTTGGGTGTTGATTACCGCATAGCAACCATCCACGTCTCTCAGTTAATTTTTGGCTTAAGCGATCGATGCATAAACACATAGTTAGAAACTCACGTGTTTGCAGAAAACGTTGATTATTATTGCTTTCAAATGGTATCAGCGGTAATTCGTGAAAGATTTGGGGTTTTCATGGCCGTTCGAGCGTACATTCTGAATGTCGATTCTTTGCTATAACTTAAGTTTTTGATCGTATAATGTAAATTAAATATATTAGTTTTTTGTGGTTTTTTGGTAGGTGACTTGTACAGACGTAAAAAACAACCAATAAAATAAAACGCCAAGTTTATGCTTGGCCATATCGATATGTTCACTATAGCACATGCCCTCTCAACCGAACCTAACTTAACCCACACTAATGGGTAAGGTAACAAGAAGAGATACGCTGTTGGGTTAGGTTAAAGAGTCATGCACAACGCAAGTCGTAAGCAATATAATACATAAAACCACGCAAAATAAAGTTTTTTTTTTTAAATATGGTTGAAATCTTTGATTATCTACGTGAGTTACCCACACCCAAGTTTGTTAGGTTTTTATTACATCCATAAAATGTACAGCTGCATATATCTGTGAAGGTAATTTATTGTGTGGGTACCTACCGGACAACCTTGTGATATCATCTCGCCCTCTGGCCGACCTACCATCCCGTGTTTCTAGTTGCTAGTCGGAATGCCGTTACTAGGTTGGAAAACCTTGCCATCCAATACATTGTGTGAAACCCTGATATCTTAGGGTAATTTTAATTCATCTGCGTGCCAATTTAATTATTATTAAGCAACTCAGATTAACAATATTAACATTTCGGTGCGTTCTAAATTGTCTCGAGTACCAAATAAATATATAAATTTCAAAGATCGAGATGTTTTGATCGATCAGAAACCCAGTTTGTAAATTTCTGTAACAATGTATACCTACTAAAAATGGATTTAATATTTTAGTTTCTATAATTTTATAAGTATTACTGGAATTTTAGTGAAAACTGCACTGCACCTGCACGGCAGAAATTTTTGTATGTACTTCACAGAATTTAAAAGATAGTCAATAAACTATTTTATATTCACTGGAAACCTTTTCGGACATTTTTCCACCCTTATAGAATTCACAGATAAATCATTTGTAGTATTGCTTGTTTTAGAAACTAAAAAAGTGGCATCTTGCGCCATTTTTTGCTGACCCAAATATTGAATATTCCATTAGGGAACGTACCCATACTACGTGACACACTTTTTGCAATTTTTTACCCCCCCCCCCCCCCCCCGGTGACCACGTGTAGTATATTCCAAGACCCCCCCCCTACAGTTTTCACGTAGCATTTCATAAATATGGTTTCGAATCATTTTTTGTTAACAAAAAAAAAAAAAGCATTATTTGGCTTATATTTGTCTTTATTAATACGGCGCTTGCTGCGTGACAGCAAGAGTGCATGCATTTACAAGTGGAAAAAATATTATCAAGATAAAACTTATGTCAAAATATATTGAAACCGGAACGTAATTTATGGAAACGAACGTCTTTTTATTTTTATAAACATTTTTCATCTCAATCGTCTTCAACAAACACGTTCCCTGAACTTTTTCACTTATTTGAATGTACGAGGATGGGTTTTTAAGTTTGCGGATTAGGTAAGGAGTGGAAATAAAAACCAAAATTATTTTTCCTTTTCAACATATTCACCTACTGCCCTAATACATTCCCATCTTTAAATTAACTTAAAGGAACTTTATAACAGCGCGGAACTCAATTTTCTCCATATTTCACAATTTCTTCCCGATTGAAGTGTTTGGTCGACGATAGCTCAAAGACTAATGACCTAATTACGATAAAACCCGGTGTTTATCCTAAAAATGAGTTGTTCAATTAGTACCTAATTCAGCACCTTCCCATTCCGCGAACTTAAAAACCTCCCCTCGTAACTCGAAAAAAAACGCGAGATTTCTAGATTGACTACGTGATAAAAATCTAAGCCCCCCCCCCCCCTGTTGTGACCAAGCGTGGTATTTTGATGACCCCCCCCCCCCTGAACAGGTCACGTAGTATGGGTACGTTCCCTTACCTACATGCCGAATTTTCGTCTCAAGAAACTCTTCAAAAACTTCTTGTCGAAACTTTTTAGTTGTGCTTAGATCACAATTTATAGTTTCTGGATCCAATCTTTGTATCATCTTTTGTCGTATGTTGAATTGTGAAGCATATACTTTTTGCATGTCTCTCATGGATTGATAGTAAACTGGTACATAAATCCGATAGATATTAATCGCTTATTCCAGCAACACCTTCAACATGCAACTTTGTACGTTGTATCTTCTACAATTTATCATCGATATTGACGTTGGATGCTACGTCATCAACGATGCCCGCAAACTGGATTTTTTTTAAGTATGACCTGTGTAGTTGTTTTTTTTTTCACTGCAGCAGTAATTGATTTTTAGATTATGTACATAATTAAAACTATTAATTGATTTATACGTTTTCAAATAAATCATTTGTATGTTTCTTATTTGCGTGCAATTTTTTTGGTATTAAATCAATGTGAATCCATTTAGTGAATACCTACTATTATGTAGGTAGGGCAGTATAACAACTAATTAAAAAACGCTGAAATATTATGACATTAGTTTCATTGATTGTTATTAATGATTTCAAAATTATTAATTAATCACGATTTCTTAATTACAAGTGCTACCAGGATTTTCTTGCATTTTTTCTTTGTTATGTGTGTGTAGATTTAAATCCTTGTATCTTGTGATTTTTTTTATTTTTCAAAATCGTATTTTTTTAATACGTGAGCGAAACTATGTATTAGCTTTGAAATCAAATTAAGTCGTGTTGTTTTTACATCAACTCCACACAGGAGGCCCCGAGGGAAATTATTTTCCTGTGAAGATTCTGGGTGTAGGGTCTTTTTGAGGAGAGGAAGGAGTGAATTGGTCTTGTAAAGACTCTTTAATTTATAAGATAATTCTGTATTTAAGATATAGAGGTAGGTAATATTTAAAAAAATAAAATAAGCAGAGTGTGCAATTCACACGCGGTAGAAATGAAACCTTCAGAAAACTAAAGTAGACAAGAGTGGGGAGGCTACGAAGCACCACACAAAGAGGAGGCCGATAAGCTACGAAGCACCGCACAAAGAGGCGACCGATATAATATCTAATTCTCTCGCAGGTTAAATCTTATGGATGTATGTATTTGTCTCTTTTTAGTGTCGCTATTTTCGTTTTTATCAAGTTTTAAATCGCAACGGTGCTAAAGAATTTTTAATTCAAAAATGCACCTAATGTTATATATTTTTAACATTAAAGCCTCGCTGACATTGAGCGAATTTACAAGCTACTATCTGCAAAATTCACTATCTGTTAGTAAACTCGCTCAGTGTAATAGTAGACCGTTGTAACTAGCAGATTGTTGACTATCTACGAAAAAAATTGAAAGGTCGTCAACTTTACTTGCTACTGGCTTACTCGTGATTGGTTTATTTATGTTTTCAATATGGCGGCCAATAAACAGCTGATTTCGACTGTCAAACATCTGACAGAATTGGTTCACGCAGGCGTTGGGAAGTTCGCTACTGAGCGAGTGGACAGGGTTGTGTGTCATCATGACAATCTCACTCGCCGATTCACCCGCTTTTAAACTTAGTAGATAGTAGCTTGTAAACTCGCTCAATGTAGTTGAGGCTTAACGATATTTTGGCAGCTGTAGGTAACTTGTCAGTGAGAACTAGACGATTCATATTGCGTCATTATCTCCATTGTGATGAACAGCTTATGGGTTCGGTACACATTTCCCGGAAAAAACTTATTTCACACATCTTAAAATATATCCTTGAGACCTGGCAATTGAATGTGTTGAGAAATAGAATAAAAATCAATCAAATAAATAAAAGCTTCGTGGTGAAATCACGCTGTTATGCGATCGATTGTAATCCAGCCAGTACCCGCGGACCACGACAGTATTTGCTTTAGGTATTAATTTTACTCTCTAACTTGCTTTTATTCCTGGCGTGTCCTTGGGCGATAAGGGGCCACACCTTTCGGCTCTATTGCTTTGCATTTTCTTCTTTCCTTTCATTCTCGATCTGTATCTGAATAGCTCCCTATCTAAATATATCACTGTCTTGAGAAATTAGATTCAGTTGACTTTACCTAGTAATGCAATCATTATTAATTTCTATTAAATTCAATTTTTGCCTGCACCTGCCCAGCTACCTAGAATTTATTGTTTTGTTTAATTTGAAAACTCGTAAGTTAACAGTTTAAAAAAGTCCGGTGCCAGATGGTGCATATATTTTTTTAGACTAAAATAATATAAAGATCGAGATTCGTCGAGTTTACAAGTTGCTTTATTTACGTTGTTGTAAGGTTTACAATAAATATTCAACTGAACCAGACGTGCGTCCTATTGGAAGGTCTAAGTTATTCTGAAGCTCAGTGTTGCCAACAGTTATACAAGCTTTCCACCAGATTCACCCTTTAATTCCACCAGAAAACCACTAAAAAATATAGTACTACACTCACCCCCGCTAAATTTTCCACTAAAATAAAGTTTAATGAAGGAAAATAAGTTTAGAAATTATTAGTTTCCTTTATTATAACAAAAATAATAATTGGTAACCAACATACCATTTGTAGGTGCAATCAACATAAAACTTAAGTATTCAATTTTTTTTTATATTTTACGTGAGCTCCACACAGGAGGCCCTGAGGAAAATAATTTCCCTCAGGGCCTATGCCATCTTTGGGGATACTGTGTGGAGGGTTTTTTCAAGGAAAGGAAGGAGAGAAGAGTTCTGGGAAGGAAAGGGGTTTAAGGGGTAGGTAGGAATCGGGGGTTCAGTGTGTCCTGATCATCCGCCTCCAAGACCTAAACAAACCTCACCCCATGAACCCAACTAATTCTAAATTAAGTCGTCTTCTTCAGACGACACTTTTGCCTACACCATAATCGTCGGTTTCAGATTGATATGACTCTTTGGTACCGATTTGATTTACAACGGCTACTGGAATTTCATAATCATTACAGCATTTACCTTCCAACCTCAAACCACAGCGTACTCTCAATATAGTAGTTAAAAGATTTAACTTAATTCTATTCCCGTTTGTTTTCTATTATATTCATACTACTAAATAGTCTCTCAACATCCCCATGTACAAAGACACTGCACATCACCCACCTGCGCATCTTTTTAGTAGATCAGTGTTGCCTACACAGTAAACCTAAGTCCCATTTCAAATTAAAGAAAGTAGTAGAGAGTATGTATAAGATTAAACATATAAGTGGCTTAGTGGCTGAGTGATTGTAGTTTTAGTAATGAAACAAAAAATTTCAAAACCGCTAGAAAAATCCACCATCCACTAAAAGAACTATTTCACCACTAAATGAAGTATGAAAATCACCAGTTTTAGTTGAAAATCTACTAAGTTGGCAACACTGCTGAAGCTAGGGAACCCAACGCTGCCGGAGCCCTGCTGTCTACCGTGTATCATCAGCTTTTTCCGTAAACGTTCGTGCATTAGGGACGAACGACGATAGTCGACACTCTTCTAAGGTATTACTTAACTGGCACTCTGTTGAGACTCCTAAAAACTACATATAACTATCTATACTAACGATATCTGTTGAGAGATGTTGAAAATACATGTATAGTTTAGGCATAATCGTAAGGGAACGTATCCATACTACGTGACCCGTTCAAGGGGGGAGGGGGATCTTCAAAATACCATAAAATATAGGTATGCATGCACTCTTGCCGTCACGCAGGGAGCGCCGTATTAATAAAGACTAATATAAGCCAAATAATTTTAAAAACTTTTTGTTAGCAACAAATGATTCGAAACCATTTTTATGAATTACTACACGAAAACTGTAGGGGGAGTGGGGGGGGGGTCTTGAAATATACTACACGTGGTCACCGAGGGGGAAGGGGGGTTAAAAATTGCAAAAAGTGGGTCACGTAGTATGGGTACGTTCTCTAAGTTGTTTTTAATTGTTCGTCTAGCTTGTTTGTAGTTTTTCTAGATTTTAGAAGTGTATTATAAGCTTGTACAGTGCCCTTGAGGTGATTTTTCCCAAAAACGGCGCTATATAAATCATTCAAATATTATTTTTATTATTACTTTTAATCCTATTTACCACAAAATACCCTTTGAGAGTCATTTATTAGGACAGTTTTTCCGCTTGTTCGCTCGTTTAGTCTCTTAACGCCGATCTTATCTAATTATATGACGTAAATGAGATTTTGTTCATATTATTAAAGGTTTATCGATATTATTCTAATACTCTACGCATAATATCCTCATTTATTACGACAAAGGCCCTGACGAACAGTGCAAGGTCTACCTTGCGAAGTTTATAATAAAAATGGTTATTATTATTAGTACAGGTAAAATGCTTTCAAGTACAGCTAATTAAATGTGGCTCATATTCTGAATTTATAATAATTAAATGGGAAACGTACAAATCCATATATTATTAAATAATTATAATGTTGTATTGAAATGATCATTTCCGACAGAACTCAGTTTTAATGTGCATTAAAATCTTGTGAAATCAAAATACGGTACCAGAAACTTGTTAATTGAAAGTTTGTCCGCAACCTGCCTCCATTAATTCGGTTCATAATTCCGTTTTACTGCAACTGGTGCATATCCTGGTAAGGAGATATTATTTGTGGCTATCAATAATTCGCTTAAGTATTATTCCTTAAACGAACCAATGAAGTTGCTTATTCAGCCTGACCCAGTTAACAAACGGAGTCTCGGTTGAAAGGAAATTCAGCAGTTTCAGATGCGGATCTATAAAGGGCAATCGTTTTCTAACTCGTAAAAGTGATGTTTCAAAACTATAAGTAACCTACCCATTACTACGTATATACTGCGCTCCCCATACGATTATGTGGCAAGAGACCAAATTTGTCCCAGCTCACGTAGGTCTCATATAATCATTGTATCTCTCTTACTGCCATGGTGAGAAACGTGATCTAAACGGTTTTAGAAAGAGAAAACTTCACGCTTTATATTCAAATCCATTTATCTTTCAGAATTTAACCGTAGAAAAACTTTAATGTACACCTGTATGTAACCAAAGTTTCCGACAGCAATTTGAAAAACATGTTTAAAATTTCGAGAATTTTGAAGTGACACTTCTTTAGCATCGTTGTGATTTGAAACTTGATGAAACGGAAACGACACTAAAAAGAGACAAACACATACATCTATAGCATAGGTTCTCAACCTTTTTTTGCCCACCGCCCACATTGGGAATATTTTTATTAAAGGGTGGATGGGAGGGGGGAGTGGGGCGTGACGGGATTCCACGACACACGACTGAGGGGGCGTAATGGGATACCACGACAGGGTTACATTTTCCACAACGAAGGGGGCGCAATGGGATAGGGAAAATATTTTTGTGGCAGTCGCATGTGTCTCAGTCGTTTTGTGCATGTGACGTCACAGAGCTCATGACCCCCCCCCCATACCCCTTGTCAGACTTCTCTACTCTTCTCCCCCCCTTAAGGTGTGACGTAATTTATGGACGGCCCCTAATGGGATGGGATGGGGTGGGGTGGGGTGGGTTTCTCTGGGTCTCCTACTGCCCCCCTGAAAGTCTGAAACGCCCTCCAATTTTTTTCTTGGTCTTCCACCACCCCCCTGAAGGTCTGAAAAGCCCCCAAGGGGGCGTTATCGCCCACGTTGAGAACCTATGATCTATATGATTTAGCATGCGAGAGAATGAGAAAGAATGAAACCTTACCGCATTGGCCGCTGTGATTATGAGCTCACTTTTCAAGGATTGTATTGGTTGAGATTGTGTGGGTGGGTTAAGTTTCATTTCTACCGCGTGTGAACGGCACTCGATTTTTTTAATGAAACTACACAACGTGTGATCATAACGTGTATAAATACATTTTTATTATTTTATTTATTTAAGTTTTTATTCCAGCAGGACTGGGAGGGCAGTGCAATCCCAGTCTGCCATATTACATAAACAAGTATAAATTAAAAATAAAAGAAAAAAATGTTTACATATTAGTAGGTAGAGGTACCTAATTAAAACATAGAATGAAAGTAAAATTCATCACATAAATAACAAAAAACAAGCATAACATTAAAATAAATAATAATTAAAAATAAAAAGATATTTGATTAATAAAATATGTATTTTTTTCTTCTTTTTTTCGTTATCAGTAATTTTAAACAGATAAAACGTAAGATGAGTCATTTGTAAAACTTTTTTTTATGTTTGTATTAAAAATTTAAATATTTCAAAAATTGTTTTTTTTTTCTAATGTTGACATTTGTAAATATGTTTTATCACCTCTAAAAGCAGTTTTTAGTTGTCGAATATATAAATATCAAATTTATTTAGATTTTATTGCAAAGCTGAAATATTAAGCCTTCTAAAAATACGCCCGATTTCTGAGGGGTTTTAATGGGGTTCTCATTAGTTTTATTTTACTATTTTTATCTCAGTATAATTTATCTTTTTTTTAAAGCTTGTAACATTCTTTCAAGCTACTTGATTGGTGAATATTTTTCAATCCCGTTCTCTCTTTCCTGGATTACCAAATACCCGTTTCAATTGTTTTATTCCAGTGTTTGCCTTCTTGGAAGTCTACGCATACAAAATAAATAGGTACTTAAAAAAATGAGAATAACAAAACACCTCGCGGAATGTCGCCATCTCTTTAGTCACCTTGGAATCGAGTCGGATGCGGGAAATCTAAACATGTGACCACATTCGCAATAACGTGATCATTGAACTTGTTGGTTCATTCAGTCTCTATTGGGTCATCTAGCCCATCTTTCCAAGTGGAGCCGTTCATTAAATGCTTTTATTTTCTATTTGTCCTAGATTACAGAATACGTCAACTCTGTAGAACGGTGCGGATTGACCCATAAAAAGAGCGCTGTTTGGAATTTAAAGTTAATTAGGTAGGTAGACCTACCTTCGTCTGTCTGTATCTAATAACGGGGTTAACATTTTAAACATTTACCAACTGTTAATTGTGCGTAACCTCCTACGTAGGAAAATACCATGATTAAAAAGTCGTTGCTATTCGTAAACTATATGATTCAATTTGGGAGGCGGGTACGGGTACCATCTACCCTGATATAGGCCACCCCAAGTGAATCGCGTTTGGTGACTTAGCAGGGGTTCATGGGGGTGAGGTTTGTCCAGATCTTGGCGGCAGGTGCGTCTGCCCACCAACTGCATGGTAGGCCGGATCGGGAGAGGCTGGTTAAGGGGGACCGTTTGATCTCTCCAGCAGGACTCCCTTGTAACATCGCCTTACCGCAGTGGGATTAATAGATACATATGTCACTCCTGGACATACTAACCCCCATATTCCTACCCACCCCTCATACCTACTCGTATTTCCATCCCAGAACTTTTTCTTTTCATTCCTTTCCTAAAAAGACCCTCTACACACCATCTCCAAAGATGACATCAGCCCTGGGGGAATTTTTTTCCCTCATGGCCCCCTGTGCGGATGTAACAAAAAAAGGAAGTTTAGAGTTCAAAACCCGCCTCACGTGACTTCTATTGTGTTGAAAATTAGATTTAATAATTATTATGTTGGTATTTCTGAGAGCGGACTAGATCGACTTCTAAGAAATGTTGAAGTTATGGTAGATATCCACCTTTGTTATTTTTATCACCTCAGACCACAAAGCAATATAAATGTAAATGTATAGCAATATTTTATAACTCGGAATAGCGTTTTCTTACACTCGATACAATTGTATTAGATACAGATATTATGCTTTATTTATAAAGTGACATTGGTTTGACCGGTTGGTTCCGGTTAAGTAACCAGAGAAGCAGGACCTCACATGAATTATAATATTGTAATGTGCGGTTTTGCACTCCCGCACCGAGTGCTCAGAAGAATTGCACATAAATTACAATTGCTTGTCAATTTAATAAGCATTACCAGGAAGCCTTGTCAAATGGCCAATTTGAGGGCGTTTACCTCACACAGGCATATCAATATCTTTTATAAAACAAGTAAAACGAGTAGAGGAATCGATTTCATCTCGGGAAGACTTGGCTGCGTCAATGACGACGACGATTTGAAGACCTCCGCGGCAGAGCGGTAAGATTCTTGACTCCCCCTTGACTTGATTCTTGAAACCCTCCGTAGGTACGTGATTTTTTTTAAACATTAGCTTCACACAAGAAGCTGTGAGGAAAATAGTTCCTCTCAGGGCCTAGATCATCTTTGGGGATGCTGTGTGGAGGGTATTTCTAGGAAAGGAAGGAAATGAAGTTCTGAGACATGTGAATCCATCCTTTCAACTGCGGTGCAAGGCGGTATGTCGAGAGTCCAGCTGGAGAGGACTAAAGGCCTCCCTCAACGAGTGTCTCCGGATCCTGCCCGCCACGCAGTAGATGGGCAGATACATCCGCCGCCAAGACCCGACAAACTTCACCCTATGAATAGGGCACCCCTGCTAAGTAACCAAACGTAGGAACCACTTGGGGTGACCTGTGGCAGAAGTGTTGGTTAGCCAATAAATGGTTCCGGGCGGCGGTACCCATACACGCCTCTCAAATGGAATTTAGACTTTATATAACTTGTATGTGTCTATTGTTATTTCAAATACGATTATTAACAGGTAAACTAGCGCAGACCCGTAAGCAATGACGGGATAATCTAAATTCTTGTTAATAAAGATTGATTATAATTTTATGTTAAAAATATAATATTATAGATGCGCATTTTTGTGCCTGTAAAAATTCTTCACTCAGTTCCAAAATCGAAAATGACGCCTAAATTCGAAAAAATTGAGTTCATTGAACCATAGACAGTTTTTAGTGACCAGATCTGAATTTCCAGGTATATCCCAATGTTCTTTCCTATCACCATCCCGTTTCCAATTCTTTCAACTCACGATCTTCTGAAAATATCAAATATACTGGAGATATCAGTTAGTTTCACCTGCTGCGGGCAGTCCTAGAAGGGCAAAAAAGCCCTTCGCCGTTTTTAGATACCAGATCTGGGTACTTCCCAAGGTTCCTCTTTCCCATCACCGCTCCATCCCTTCAGTCCTATAACACACCCCGATCGCATAAATAAAATAAAATGCAAAAGTATTATCATTTAAATTCATCTCCAGTCAGCGGATCTGCCTGTGTATACAAAATTTCAACGTAATACATGAGCACTAAATGAAGAACATTGACACTGTTTGCCGGAGATAATATTATTATTAGCCTTACGTAACAATTACGTACCACTTGCCGGCGGTAGGCGATATTATTACGTGTCACATTAGAAGTATGTCACAGCTCACAGCGCGCCGTGAATCCGAACGCAGTGTGAAGTACTGTACCCATTATTCTTAGCCTTTTCACGTCGTTTCCAAACGTTTCATTTAAATATGTATTGCCAAAAAATTTTTTGCTATGTTTAATTTTTTTATTGTTTGTTGTATTCCAGATGCATCAATTGACCTAGTTTTAATTCATGTGTTTCTTTTAATATTTGTGAAATTTTATGTTTTATGGTACCTATGACACCTACGTGTATAAAAATAAATGAGTGTGCTTTTGACGGCCACACGGCTGAAGAAAAACTTCTTTAGCTCCATCTATATGATAGGAAGAGAGAAAGAAAATGTGTGCGCGCACTGCTCTCTTGCTCCTACAGTGTAATCCAGACAATAGGCCTACACTGTGTCTTAGATATACGAAACGTAACTGGCTATAAGAGAAAGAGAGAAAGAAAATATGTGCTCGCACCTCTCTCTCTTGCTCCCACAGTAATACGAAATGTAACTCTCCCTCTTTCTATCTTCACTAACTTATATCTTCCTCTCAACTACCGTTCGCCTCGCTTTTCGTAACGCTCTCGTAACGCATTCACCAGCTTACTCTCCAAGCCAAGCGTGCGTAAAGAAGTTTTACTTAAAAAATAATGATTTTCTTGGTTACTGGATAGTTGATCCCCGACATTTGGCCCCCCCCGAATTATAATTATTTTAATTTTTTGTGCATTATTTACCAATTTCAAACCCAAAATCGACTTCAAAAATACCTTTAATAATAAGTTGTTATGTATATCAAACGAATTTATTTACGGTGTATGTTTTTTTGTACTTATTCACTGATATATATATATATATATACATACAAGTGGTTTTATTCTTAATATATTTGAATAAAATATGTTTTATCCCTTTTTTGTATTTCTTGGGCACTGAATATGTAACAATTTCTAGACATTTTTGTTTTAAAGAGTTATAATTTTCAATTTTTTTAAATCGAATATTAATTTAGTTTATAAAATAATAGCCCCATGTAAATCACCTCTACTTAAGATGTTTCCTTGTAATTTTGACTCCTCCCACCGTTCTCTCCCTCCACCAAATTCCACCCTCCCACTACCCGCGCCTAATTAATTTTTGTACTTGTATAGAATTTTTAAGTTAGTTTAAAATTTGCTCGTTAAAGATACGGACGTGTTGAAACCGGTCGCAAAAAATTTAAAATTAAGCTAACAAATGTACATTGAAAATTAAAACTCTTCAAAACAAAAATGTTTTATCCCTTTGTTGTTCGGCGGTGCATCCTCCCTCCACAACCCTTTGTTAACATTTAATTATCTTCCCTTTATATGCCTGGAGGCCAGCTGCGAGGGGATCAACTGTATTGTAATCGATTTTCTTTGTATGAACGTTAGAACGTCACATAATTATATCGTTTATTCCAATATAATATATGTAGACCAGCGAAAATGGGCGACGGCATGCAGATAACGAATATCTTGCAAAATTCGCTACGAACTCCTCTGTGCAGAAAGCCTGGTTAAATTAATATTATTTAAACATCAACAAAGGTTGTTTCGTTACTTAAAGTTAGATTTTGGATAAAATTATTTTCGGCAATTGAAAATGACCCCTCAAGGGGTATGAATTTAATTAACAATTTTCGAGAGTACGATTACGTTTAGTAATTGTGATTTAAAAAAAAAAAATTATTTCTGTCGAGTATCAGTAACCTAGCCGTTTGTGCATTTTACACCTGATATATTATTATTTTTATTATCTGAAGTAGGAACCTACCCTTCTTGTACGTCGTATAAAAAAATCGAATTCTTTCATGTTGTCTCAATTTTTTAGACATATTTCTTTTAACGCATATTTAACCTTTTTAGCGATTAATCAATGTGTTCATTACAACACGCTTATGTCACAAATTTCAAAAAGTGAATATACGGCACTTCTTCTGTGAGATATTATATAATCATTTCAAAACTGTGTCCAGTTCATACAGAAATAGGTGTTTCCAGAAGATTTCGTAGTCTAAGATGTTCCATTATCAGGCCTTGCTGATGAATTTCTTGTCCGGTTCTAGGCCGTACAGCACACTAATACGCATAACAATTATTGCGAAGATTCGTCTTCTTTCTATTAGGAAGCTAGATGCAGATTTCGCCGCCCCGGGATCCTTTTATTGATAACCAACACCTCTGCCATAGGTGCCCAAGTGGTTCGCTATGTTTGTTGACTTAGCAGGGGTGCCCGGGTTCACGGGGTGAGGTTTTTCCGGGTGTTGGCGGAGGCAAGCCGGATCGGATTGCACCGCAGTGGGAGGGATAAATTCGGACGTCCGTCTCTCCTGGAGATACCGACCCCCAGATTATTTTCTTTCTTATAACTCCCTCCACACACCATCCCCAAATATGACATAGGCCCTGAGGGGAATTCTTTTCCTAATAGCCTCCTGAGTGGAGGTAATGTAAAAAAATTACAAGTGTGCAGTTTACACGCGGTAGAAGTGAAACCTTCAGAAAACTAAAGTAGACAAGAGTAGGGAGCCTACGAAGCACCGCACAAAGAGGACACCGGTAATTCTATCTCATTATGTCCCAGGCTAAATCCTAAAGACGTATGTGTTTGTCGCTTTTTAGTGTCGTTTTTTCGTTTCATCGAGTTTCAAATGGTAAATAAGTTTTCACTTCAAAAAGATGCACAGATTAGTAATTTAGTATTTTTTCATTAATTTATGTTTATTTTCTTTTCTGTGTTTACATAAAAATCTGTAAATTGTTGCTAAATTAATCTGCCCACGAAGCACCGCACAAAGATGAGACCGATTATTCTATCTTATTCTCTCACAGGCTTAAATCTGTGGAAACTGTTGATGTATGTGTTTATCTCTTTTTAGTGTCGTTTTTTTTTCTTTTTAGTGTCGCTTTTTACATCATAGAGTTTCAAATCACAACGGTCCTAAAAAAGTTTTCACTTAAAAAATAAATTAAAAAATATATAAAAGCAACCATTGGGTTTTGTACTCGATGGAACACCCGTTCCGTTGCTTTTTTATTTTTTTTTACTTACCAATTATTTAATAAAAGTTTTGCACTTGTAAAGCCAATTATTGCTACTATACAATTATAATAACCTGTGTAAACGTTAACTACTTCGTGTATTGATTAATGTAGACCTTTAGCATGGGTACAGTTAAAATTCAGATTGATTATAGTAAACGTATTTATTGGTATTGCTGTAAAATCGTTGTTATGTGCTTGAGGTCGTCAAGTGTCGGGCGCCTGTAGGCAGGTAAAGGTATTTTACTTGAACGGTTCGTATGAACTTTTAACCTGTGACAGTGCATTCTTGTACATCATTGTGGATGTTTGAAAGAATTCGTTAACATCATAAAGTATGTATTTTGTCAACATCATAAATATGAATTTATATTTTAATAACTGTATGTTTCCTAAACATAGATTTAAATTTTTTTAAATGTAAGTGAGTAAATAAATATAATAATAATAATAATGCTTTATTGTCTTCATTTCTTAGTAACAGTAGAGTTAATGATATCCTCACTGGGATCTTCCGTGCTGAGGATTTCATTTACATATTATAATTTAATTATAAGAAATTGATATGAATTAGACATAACATATATCATGTAGTATTTTTTTTAAATAATTATAAAGTAAATAAGATAGTGGTTTTTTTTTATAATTCAGATTACTAGATTTGGTTTTAGTCTGTATTTGATATCAGTATATTTTCTATTTCTGATCTCCCTATATTTAGTATCCAGCTTTTTATTTGAAATTTAAATGTTATAATGTTGAGGTTTTTGAGTGAGAGTGGTATTTTATTGTAGAGTTTAATGCCATAATATAAGAAGCTTTTTTGCCCAAATGTTGTGTTAGTAGTTACTTGTTGGATAAGTTTTTGACCATGAGACCATGTTTCTAATGTACGTATTAGTTGTTATAAGATCTGAATACCTAATATTAAAGTTTTTTTAATCCCCAGGAAGGGGTCACCTCAAATATCATCAGAATGCTATTATTTTCGTACTTATTTTATCCTGGTTCTGGTCCTAGGGTCCTGGGTTTTGGCCCCGGGTTCGTGTCCCAGAGATGCCAATATCTTTTTCTAATTTTTCTATTTCCAGATTTTTGATTGAGTTTCGCAAATATTGTGTTAATTCAATTAAATATTACAATTTAAGGTTTTACTCATAAAGTTAAAAATAAAAATAAATATCCATTTAAGACTTGCAGAAAAGTCAAAAGATGTCGTATATTAAAAATAAAATGGATAAAAAATTATCCAGACACTATCTAGATAGCATTTAGTTCGGGTTCGTATCTTGCAATCATACATAAAGATAGCATCCAATAAAATATGCGTTAAGAAAATGAAGATGATGTTGGTAGTTCTTAGTCGAAGTATGTATGATACAGTTAAAAATGGCCGAATCGGATAGGGACACCTTATCTCAGTTGCTAGAGTCACGGCTGTCTTCATTTAATTAAATATTACAATTTGAGGTTTTAGGTCTACTCATTAAATTAAAAATAAAAATAAATGGTCCCAAGACAAAAACAATCCTCAGGGCGTATGTCATCTTTGGGGATGCTGTGTGGAGGGTCTTTCAAGGGAAATTAAGGATTGGAATTTCTGGAAGGGAAAAAGGTATGAGGGATGGGTTGGAATCTGAGGTTCAATATGTCCAGGAGCGACGGACGTATGAATCCATCCCGTCCTGCTGGAGAGGTCTAAAGTAGGTCTCCCTCAACCAACCTCTCCCTCAAACGTATACGCCTCCAAGACCTAGACAAACCTCACCCCATGAACCCGGGTACCCCTACTAAGACATCAAACATAGCTAAACACTTGGGTGACTTATGGCAGCGGTGTTGGTTATCCAATAAATGATTCCCGTGCGGCGGCACCCATACCCGCATCCCAAATTGTTATTATCGATTTGTTATTGTGGTTTTGTCAGCAATGCCTACGATAATACCTGAATTAACGAAATACGAAGCACTAATGAAAGAATGTGTTTTTGTTACACATCTAGATTCTTTGTTATTACACATCTTCATTTCGAATTACTTAAATCTATCGATGACCTAATATAAGGTGAGATAATTATGTTATTCAGTTGGTATAAATAATGTACCTTCTCTTATTGAGTAATATTGGAAAATGTCTGTTGATTTATTTTCTTATCAGTACCTAAAAAACATTAAACTGATGAAACTGGCGTAAAGGTCAACGCGTTGTTAAAATTCTGCTTTAATTAGCTTTATATTTCCTCACCGCGATATTATGAGAATTCTTAGCGGTTTTAAAAAATATTATAAATCGTAAATATTACTTTTAAGAGATAGCCAGACAGAACTGTGTTGTAAGCACTGAGCAGATATTATGCAGAAGTGTAGTCTTTACAGATTCCAAACAAAACGGTTGTCGCAAATTTACATTAGATCTTTCGAATCCTATTTTGCCAGGTCAATAAAATAGATTATTTTTCACACATTTCAACAGTTTATTTCTTTGTTGTCCGTCTGCCTGAAGTAAGGTCAATTTGGTCTTACTTCATATGTGTACGTGTAAAATCGTTAAAAAAATTTTCAATTGTCGATATTTTTTCTTTCACAGATAATTCATTTCATTGGCCTACAATATGTGGAGACTGGGAGTCGAAAGGTAGACATCGTGTGAGCGAGAGTGGTAGATGCTCCCAGTATCGATGCTTTGCTTGAAATGGCTTTAGCTGTGTTTGGTGATAATATCTAAATAGCTGGACACTTCCCCACCTTCCTCTTCTCCATCTCCTTCCAATCCCAACTTCATTCAGCTTCACAACATACCTACCCCAATGGGGTATTTCCACAAACGGGGGATTCTGTTGAAAATGTACGGAATATTTAAAGATAATTTTTCTGATTTTAATCGTCATACTGAAAATGTTTGTTGTATATGTTTTCATTCAATATTATTGATTTTAAAAACGGTCTAAAACTGACAAAATCAAAACGGCACGTGGTTTGAAAATCGGAATGTGACGTCACAAGCGTCGCTCAGCTTGGCCAGCATAAATTAACACTGTCGGTGAACGTCCACGCTCATGACGTCACACGATAGCCCCGCCCCAAAATATCGTTTTAGCGGTAATTCAAACATGGGAACCTTTGACTCGCTGTAGAAAATTTATTCGTCAAAATAAAAATGCTAAAATCATCGTAATTTTTTGCTTAACTTTTTTAAGCAATAAAAAAACGTGAAAATACCCCATTGGGGACATTAGTCCCATAGGGGAAAATACGAAAACCTGGGAGGTGGGTATGGGTATTTATTTTATTTTATTTATTTAACCATTTATTGTATAACCAACACCTCTGCCATACGTCACCCCAAGTGGTTCGCTACGTTTGTTGACTTAGCAGGGGTGCCCGGGTTCATGGGGTTAGGTTTGTCCGGGTCTTGGCGGCGGATTCGTCTGCCCATCAGCTGCATGGCAGGCCGGATCGCGAGAGAATGGTTGAGGGAGTCCCTTTGACTTTTCCAGCCGTACTCTCTCGGAGCATCGCCTTGCACCGCAGTGGGAGGGATGGATTCATAAGTCCGTCACTCCTGAACTCACTAACCCTCCGCTTCCTACCCACCCCTCACAGCCCTGTCCTTCCCAGAACTTCCTTTCCCTTTTTCCTAAAAAGACCCTCTACATAGCATCCCCAACTATGACATAGGCACTGAGGAGAATTATTTTCTTCAAGGCCTCCTGTGTGGAGCTAATGTAAAAAAAGTCCTACTGGCACCGAAGATGAAACTTTTGCGCAGTATTCACATTTGAAATATATCACACCTCTCGAGATTTTTTGTTCAGTGTTCTTTAAGCCCTAATATCATTATTATTATGATTTGCATCGTTCGGCCTTTTTTTTGTTATTTGATGAGCATTGTTGATCGGTATCTCGCGCGGGGTCGGGGTGCTATCTCGATAACGCCGAATAGTGTTTCGCAACGGAGACAATCAATACGGCTTATCGGGATATCGGCTTATACTTTATACTTATAAACGCTGGTTGGTGGCTGGCGTCAGTGACGTCGCATCTCCGAGGTCTGCGGGGCATTGGGCCAAGGTTCCGCCGCCATCCCGAGCGCATGACAATCACCGGCATAGATCGGCACCTTAATCATACGATATTATGTTTCTATCGGAGATACCATCGTCAGGTACCTAGATACAATACAGATAAACCGCTCTAAGGTTCTATCACCTTCGTCTAAACTTTATAGAAGAAGAGTATTCACGCATTTTTATAGATAAAAGGGCACTTTAACAACTGCCCTTGATATGGAAGATGGTACTTATAATTATTAAGGTTTAGTGGAAAGCTATTTTTTAAGACATGTTGTACTGCATTATCTCGAAATTTATTTTTATCACAATTATTTTCAGCTCGGAATATAATTTTCATCATTACGGGGCATCCATTAATTACGTGGGGTGTTTTTTTCTTTCAATTTAGATTCCTCTCCCCTTTTGGTGAGATTAAGTAAGATTTAGTGGGACCCCCCTCCCCCTCACGTGAGATTTACACTACGGTTGTTATAGGGCTATATTTATTTGCATAAATAATAAAAATAGTGCAAGTTTCACGTATTAAAAACAATAAAAATAAATGTTTTCATAATGGCCATTAAATTTTTTCAGCGTGCAAAATGGGATACTTCAAAAGAAGTGAAACGATTTAATATATTTTTTATTATCTCTATAATAATATATATTCTTTTAAAGTTGAAGTACGATTTTTATTGACCCCCCCTCAGTTTAAATGAGATTTGATGAGATTTTACTGGCCCCTCCCCCCATTTTGAACTCACGTAATAATTAATGTACGCCCCCTTAGCCACGGTGCTTCGAAATATTCACTTAACTATAAAGAAAAAAACAAGTCTCTGTTGTTTTTCAGTAATTCGGTAAAAAATATATTTTTTAATTTTGAAATTGAAAACCCTAGGTGGCATTAGGTTCAACGTTACCAAGGATTCATGGATCTCCTTACACGATATTACGTGGATTACATTAATGTTGTATAATGCAAATAATTGCATTTGGGACCGATCGTTTGTTGCAACAAGACGTAAAAAGTCAAGTTCAAGAGAGCAATAAAGGTTTTTTTTTTGTTTCTTACTCGTTGGTATTTTGCCTCAAGGATGTGTCTTCCCCGACTGGAGAAATGTTTGGCTGAATAATATGTTAATTCCAGTGACATTTCCAAGAAATAATCTTATTTACGAGCGTAGATTCCTGCATTCGCCGTGTGTCGTTGGCACTGCCTGGTGCCTACTGTCTGCCTCTTGCTGTTTTTCTACGAGCATACACATTTTTCTTGACATTTAACCATCTTCATTCCGAGCATTTTTTCCTCTATTATTGCTAATAAATCTAATACCGTTTTTTTCGCTCGAAAATGCTGCTTTGATATCCTGCTTGAATCGGTAATTAATTGTTTAAACAGTAGGTAAGCGAATAACAGAATTATCGATTTGATTCGTATAAAGAGGTATTTTATTTGTAAATACAATATTTTGTGCGCACAAACGCAATTAGGAAGATACAGACTATACAGGGTGTACCAAAAGTCAACTTTATCCATTAATTGGCTGATAGGCCGACTCATCACGTAGCAGAATATCAAAATATGACTTAAATATCGTTAGTTTTCTTGATATTGTCACTTCACTCCGTATTCTCAGATTTTTAACCCCTCAGGTCTCAGTCCAATTTTATGGGAAGGCCAAAATATTTCCCCATTGCACTAACATCCAAATAAATGGAATATTTCTGAACCTTCGACCAAGTATATCTAGACAGGGCGTGTAGGTCTTAAAAATGACACCGGAACCAAAAATATTGGTTTACGAAAACATTTATCAAAAAGAAATTCTATTATCTCACAGTCAAAAGATCGCAAGAAGCATTGGTTTGTACCTTTCGTTGGTCTGCGTGGAGCTAATTTATTTTTCAGCAAGTTCGCGGTAACGGAACTACTAGCTTTGTGAAGATCATTTTTAAATCTAAAATTTCAGGCAGTTAGAAATATTTTAGGTATGGGCTATCACGGACTTTATTATTAACAATTTAATCAGTTATATGAATATCTAAAAAAATATGTACATAACATATGAATTCGAGGCAGCGTATCGAGAAAAGTAACATTTGATAAAATATGTTTAATTTCTTCCTAGTAAAACAACTACGTCACGCAAGAGATGCAATTGAATTCTTTGGGTAGTTGTATTACGAAATTTCTCGTAGATGGTGTCACTTTGGGATTGGAATTGGGTATGGGAGGGCTAATCTATAGTTAATATATCGATGTTCTGAACGCATCCGAAAATTAAAAACTGATTTTGAAAGCTGTTAAAAAAATGATTTCAAATTTTGTAATTCGAAATAAACATATAATTTTTAAAATATAAATATTTGTAAAGGAAAAATAAAAATGTTTTAAAAATGGCTCACCTTAACTAAAATTACTGATAACAAAAAATTCATACTCATATTTTATTAGGTACATGGATCTACACTTTTTGTCGTTTAATGTGAAAATGATTAATAAAAAATTCCCAAAGCTTCGTTAATTATTTTCAAATTGCGGTCGGATTATTTGGTTTCATATATTTTACATTTTAATTATTTTGGGATTAACTTTTAGCTTTGAATATAAAGCGTGGTATTTTCTCTTTCTAATAACGTTCAGATCATATTTATAATCATGATAGTAGTGGAGACACAACGATTTCTATGAGACCTTTATGAGTTGTTCCGAAAAGCAACAAATTAGCCCGAAAGGTTAAGATTAGCTAACTTCGACTCCACACACTGTAAAAACCACGATCTCGCAAATTATTTTAAAATACTGCTAATAAAAAAATAAAAACTCATGAATCGAGTAAAGATTTTTTTTTCCACGGTGTGTACTGTATTTTTATTTTCGACTTTATTAATTTTTTATGAAATTTGTAAGTGTCACTCTCGAAAATTAACAATTTTTTACTTGTGTAATTTTTTGACATTCTGGGTCGTCATGAGTTGGCCATCAGCCCACCAAAGGATAACGTTGAATTTTGGTATATCCTATATAAATAATTTTAACAACCTTGACACGTGTTTAATATTATTACATTTAATTTTTTTAAAGTCTATTTTTAAAAAACTAGTTGGTAATTTAGTTTTTTTAAGCAAGTGAAATATGTAAACTACCTATTATTAAGGTTCGTCTAATATCCGGACTCGTGTGATTTTTAAATACGTTCAAAAATAATAATAAATTGGTCCATAGCCTGGGTGGTAGAATTTGTTTGCAGATGTTTAGGTGATGTACCCCTATTAAATTGTTTATAGCTAAAATCTAATAGTTATGTGTGATAAGTTGTTCTAGGCGTACAGGTAAGATGAAGTAAATTTGGAATTAATTCAGTAGTTTTTTTTTCGGTCATTTGCTTAATTGTAAAGAACATTTGTTTTGTTTTAAAATATTCTTAACTAACTGACCCGGAGAACTTCGTACCGCCTCAGAATCAATAACTCTGGTGTTAACTTATTAGCTGAATTAAATTCAGTTTTTTTATTAAGTTAAAAATTACACAATGAAGCAATTGTCGATGCGCAACTGCCCGTGTTTTGTTTTTGTCAGTATCAGAGATGACGTTATGTACGGATTTATATTTTTGTGATTTTCTTACTTTTCCACTTACTTACGGGAATTGCGTTTCATTTTCTTTATACGTGTGAGGGAGATTTATTACAATTATTGTATTTTGTATTATTCCTTTGGAGGGGTGCAGACATACGTTCACCGTTTGTCTCATTTTAGACTATTAACATTTAGTGTGTAAGAAGGAGCGGCAGCATTATATGTTTAAGAACAAAGGCAAAACAATCAGCGCTTTGACATTTGACGTTTTTGAATTTTTCGAATTCACTCACTATTAAATATTATATTATCACAATATTGCTGCAGCTCTTTCAAAAGATGAGAATTCGTTCCATACAAAATGTATGAGGAAAAGAATTTTCTTCATCATTTTTTTCGTGAATTTTTCCGATGTTTTAATAGCTATTATGTTATTCGGGGCGGAAACAAATCCAACAAATCAAAGATCATAAAAATCGGTCCATCCGTTCTTCAGTTATAAATGGTGTAACTAACCCGACTTCTTTTGTTATATATTAAGATTTATTTATTTAGGTATTTTTATGACTAACACAGGCATTAAAATTTCTGAATAATAAATGCATTATGAAGATTTTGACTTTTCGATTTTTAATTATGTCTTACATTTCCGACTTGAGGGTCACACAGAGGGTCGCGATTCCGAATTCCGGGTGCGCAAGTAATTTTATTGAATTATTTTTCTTTTGTTTAAACAATAATAGTTTCTCACAGTTTGCCAATCACTTATTTATTATAGATGAATCACACTTTTGACTTAAATAATGGAATTGAGTTACTACGTTGTAATTTTAATGGTTTTAATTTAGACAAATTAAAAATCTTAGAATTTAGAAAAAGCGTAAATATTAATTTAATTAGGTATTATAAATAACTAAAATAAATATTTTTAATTGACCCATTATTATTATGTTACCTCTGTAAATTGTGCTCTATATTACCATCCTCCCCTTTCCCACTCTCATTTTTCCATTGACACCTTTAAGTCTATGTCTCTCGTTGTAATTAGTTTCTAAATAACCCTGATGAAGTGAGCATTGCTTACGAAACGTGGTTTAAACTAAGTAATCTATTAATTTTAAATTAAAATGGTGCCACAGAATAAGTTAGCTGTGTTTGAAATGGCTTTAGCCGTATTTGACCAGATCTGAATGGCCAGGTACTTCCCCACCATCCTTTTATCCTTCCCTCCCACTACCTTCAGCTTTACAAAATATCTTATGTTGTTACATTAAAGTTATTTTCCCATGACGAAAACTTTATCTGACCTTTTAATATTACTTGAAATAATCGGATAGCCACATAACTGGTTCACTTGTTTAGACACGGATTGCTTTTCCTTGTGTTGTCTTAACGATTATTTCGACTTAATTGATTCCGCGTTAAAAAACTAATTAGCTAATTGCAGCAACGTAACATAATTCAATAAGTCAAGTCACCTGTCACATTTTTTCTGTTACAACTTAATCGATAATTTATTTTTTTGTGCTCATCAAAACAAGGCATTCTTGAAATAACGCAAATTCCCGCGCCGTTTTGTTTTTATATTATGGATTTTGGCGTCGTGATGGCCAGTTTTTTCAGTCTACTAATTACCAAAAAAAATTTTTTAAAACATTTTTTCGATCGCCTTATTAATATTACTAGCGAGTTCCCGGCATGCGTTGCTATGCCACTTAATAGATAAATTGTTTCTCCCTGCCTGTCCTTTCCCATTCGTCCCGTTCCCCTTCCGCCTCCCCGTCCACTCCCGCAATCCGTTCCCCTCTCGCGTTCCCACTCCGCCTTCCCTCTCCCCACTCCCCACGCCCGCTTCCTCCGTCCTGCGAACCCCCCTCCTGAGTTCCCCTCCCCCATCCCGAGTTCCCCCCTTCCCTCCCGAGATCCCCTCTCCCCACCCGAGTTCCTCTCCCCCCTCCCGCATTCCATACATTCAGTTTTCAAACAGCTCGCGTGTAACATATTGGAATTTTTTATAAAAATTTCATAATGCCATAGCTCACCAGTATATATAGAAACCTTCGCGGGTGTGCTCACAACAACTCGCCAAAGTTTCATCGCAATCGGATGAACGGTTAGCAAAGCCTAATTTAATAATGCCAGAACTGACCATTATACCTATATAGAAACCATCGCGGGCATGCACACATCAAATCCCCAAGGCATAGACATCTCATATACTCGCATATATGTATATATATATATATATATATATGTATATACAAACTCAGAATCAAGCATTTAAAAAAAATATATATACATATAGAGAAGATAAGAACTTGCATCAAATATTTCCCCATTGCGATGAACATTAAGTTGTTGTAGATGGTCTGCTTTATTATGTGTTGTATGTTTTATAGCTTTCCTGTTTGGACTCGTGTGATCGCATCACGTGAGACGATCTGCGGCATTAGCATTGATGACTGAAAAATAGTTAGAAAAGCTCTCCACATAATGTAGGTATGGCATGAATAGTATGTATGTTGGCGGGCGCCGGACTGGTCGCGGCTCGTCCTTGACTGGAATGCGAGGTCATTGGAGCTAAAATCCTGATTCACGACAAACGCTAATTTAATCAAATACTCCGGGGAAATACTCATCTTTTAGAAAATTGACTATTGATTTTAAATATTATAATTAAAAGCTATATCTAATTTCAAAATAACGTTTAAGTTGAAGCCATACTAAATAATGCAAAATCATACAAAATCATTGTTTTGAAGACGATTTTGTTTCGAAAATTTGATCGCTTAGAAGTACCTATTATAGATGCTTCAATTAACACTTTCAAAACCAAACTCTCCTATTTATAAACATCTTTTCGGGTATAGTTTTATTGTTTAAGGCGGCAAATTCAGTTTCTTTTATAATACGCCCGAACTTCAGAAAATAAAATAAAATATGAATTTTCGCGTTGTTATTTTACAATACGGCCGGCAGTCGACGAATTTGTATTTTCAAAGTGAACCCTATGCCGTCCACCCAAGGACTACATACTTGTCACACCCATTTTTTTTATCAGTTCGGCTCTGGACGGAGCGGGGAACAGACGTTATGCTCCGCGTCGCTTGGTTCCGTGAAATCAATTTTAAATTTACGTTTTATTACAATAAATAAAGCGTAAAAACGGAGATAGTGTTTTTTACAGGCCTTTACCAAATCAACCTGTAAAAAAAATTCCAACCTTTCAGAAAGCTTTTTCTTAAGTATTTTTAAACTCCTCCCATAAATGGGCGTCAATTCCGATTTCGATTTTTTCCTTGACTATTGGATCGTCTTAATGCGTTATGAAATAAATTCGTCACGTTGTTGTTGTTGTTTTTGCCTTGTTCCATCCCTTATTTTATTTTGGTTTTAAAATCATCAATTTACTTATAATCAGTGAACCTCTCATAATAAAATATAAATATCCTCAGATAAATACAATACATCTTCTCAGATTTTTAGGAATAGCTAACTTTGATTCCACATCCCTAAAAAATGTACCACGCTAATCTCGCAAATTATTTTAAAATACATATATTTAAAATACTAATAAAACAAAAATACTTAAGAATCGGGTAAATTTTTTTTTTCCACTGAGGGCACTGTTTTACTATACTTATTTTGGACTTTGGTCAATAGCAGGGCTATTATTGGAATGTTATAGCTGTGGCACTCGAAAAACTGATCTAAGATGTCGATTTTTACGAAATTTATAAATGTGCCGTTTTCTCGAAAATGATAATTTTTTTTCTAATGTCATTTTTTGATATTCTAGTTCGTCATAGGTCGGCCTATAAGTCCTCGAACGTTGATTTTGGGACATGCCGTAGACCCGCCATCATCTCACGTGACAAGCTTATGTTTCCAGTAAATTCTTACATTATTGAAGAAGAAGATAACAATAATAATCTAAACGAAAATATGAAAGAGAACAAGACACGGAAAAAACAGAAAAATACAATGGTCGCAACTGGGACTTGAACCCAAAACTCTCGTCTAACCGGGACGTGCGCGTTAACCAATTTCGATATTGTCACCTTCTGTCAAACCGTCATATTTGTCAATCTCATATTTCAAATTTTAGAATTAACAAATATTGTCTTCAACTAATTCTTTTAAAAGAATTAGTTATTTATTATTACCTAGTTTTTTTTTATTCTTCAAAAGTTATAAAAAGAAAGTTTTTCTTATAATAAAAAAATCTTACATTCGCTATTTCGCTTACGCCGCTTAAAATCTTCGGGAAACAATCTAAATAATCGTATTATCTTTATTTTTATTATAATTATTACCTACTAAGTATAAAATGAAGTCGCTCACTCTGTGTGTGCGCTTAGATCTTTTAAACTACGGCACGGATTTTCATGCGGTTTTCACCAATAGATGGAGTGAGTGATTCATGAGGAAGGTTTTTAGGAATATAATTTGTCAAGGTTTTGTGTAAATTAGTTGAAATACATTATATATCTGGCCAAGCGGTAGCGGGCAGCGCGCAACGGGCTGACAAACGGGCGATGTGGATTTGATTTAACACATGGCGTCGTTTATAAAGTTTTCGTTAGACACAGCAACGTGTGGCCGGGTCTGCTAGTTTATAATAATAAGTAATTTGCGTGTATTTACGAATGAAATGTTATTCCTTGCCTTTTGCTGGTGTTTGCCGTATAATGGTAACACTTTATCATCACACACGAGACACGAGGGCATTTTGGCACTCATTTACGCAATTTGCTTACAGATAGCAAACGACCTCACGCGACGCGTGACAGCTTTTGCTAAATCCAATCCAATCCAAAGTACGACAATTGCCGTGTCTTTCGATTACCACATGAGATCTCTACAACATACCTATCTACAGTTATACTTGGTCGACGATTGTAACTCTCTTTGTAGAAAGGTGTCATATAAACTTTACCCTTAATAGGGTTCGTTATTTCATTGCGTTTATTTGATAATTTTATGGTACGGATTTTTAATTTTTGCAACATTTTTCGTAGTTGTTTTCGCCAACACCTGTTAGTTTTACACGATGCGATGCTGACCTATCTCAATACTGTGTCATCCGCGGGGAATTTTGGTTGGTTATGGTTTTAACATAATCGTGGCAGTCAGTGCAACCCACGAATTGAAATGGATATTTCAAGCCGGATTATTATCTTTGGCTTAGTGAGGATTAATGAAGTATCAAGGGAGATGATCCTAAAATACCTAATGTTATTCGACATGCTTTAACTTGTTTTCGAGTCTATTCCGATAATAGATAATTCATATTATCTATTATTGCCTATTTTTGTATGTCAATAAGATGCGGAAGTTTTCGGTTCTAACAGTGAATCCTCGCAAAACAACAACATAATTTTTTGTGTTAACTAAACCTTTGACCTTGGAATGCCATAGTTCTATCGTTTCCTTATCCCTAAAATGTTTTTTTTTTCTATTTTTTATTGAGCTTTTATCTTCAAATAGGATTCTTACACCGCTATTTCACGCTATATAAAAATCGGATTGTGTGATAAATAATGTAATGTTGCATCGTCTTACCACCACCTGAATAATTTATTTAAGCCCATTTGTTTTAGTAAAGTCAATTAATTAACGACAGTTAGTTTTTCATATGTTTGCACCTTTTATAAACCAATGAACTTTTCTTGAAACATTTCTGTTTAGTTAGGTATTTTATATTTGAATATGTTATTTTTCCAAATTTCACATACATGTTTAGTAATTACACACACACACACAGGGTGTTAAGAGACGTATCTAACTTACTTTAACCAGTGATTCCTGAGTGGAGTAAAAAACATAGATAAAATTTTGGTCTCCGGTGACTCTTTTTTTCAAATAGTAAACACTGGACAGTTAAGGTCGCGGTTACTCGTTTGAGTGACCAGTAGAGATGACCTGTAAAATATATTTTCTGGTTTTTAATAAAAAATTTAAAAAAGTAAAAACATTCCTCCGGATGCCCATTTTTATTAATAGTTAAAGTAAGTCACGTACGTCTCTTAACACCCTGTATATCCTAAAAGGTAGTATATACAATGTGCCGAAAATTAAGGTAGTATAAAAATGAAGAAAAAAAATTCAAGTGGATAAAATAAGACCCTTCTTTATAATAAATACACTCCAAAGATCCACGATCTGTTTTCAAATGTCAGGTAAATGGAATTTTGTGCTCTATTTTTGTTATTGAACGTGATATATTAATTTACACATTTGTAATCCCGTTGAAATAAAATGAGTTACGGTTTCGCTCGTACTCCAAACGAATTTAATTCCCCGTGTGCGGCGTAATCATGGTTTTGAATCTATTTAGGATCATCCCAATGTACACGTTCAACATTATAATGTAAACAACTATAAAAAACCCAAAAAAATATTGTATGTTTGGTTGTCGAATACTGGAGTAGGTAAATAATAGTGTTCCGGCTGGTTTCCAAAATTGTTTATATTTTTACACTATTTACTATGTATTGTGTATACTGTGTATCTCAAATAATTTTATAAGAACTCAAATTATATAAGATTCACAAAGAATGAGACACAGTGGTCAAGATTTAGCTCATTATTTGGGAGGCGGGAATGGGTACCGCCGCCCTGGGAACCTTTATTGGATAACTAACACCTCTGCCATAGGTCACCCCAAGTGGTTCGCTAGGTTTGGTGATTTAGCAGGGTTGCCCGGGTTCATGGGGTGAGGTTTGTCTTGGAGGCGGATGAACAGGACACACTGAACCCTAGATTCCTACCCACCCCTTAAACCCTTTCCCTTCCCAGAACTCTCCTCTCCTTCCTTTCCTTAAAAAAACCCTCCACACAGCATCCCCAAAGATGACATAGGCCCTGTGGGAAATTATTTTTCTCAGGGCCTCTTGTGTGGAGCTCATATAAAAAAAATGTATAGGTTCTTTTAAGAAAACAATAAAATATTTTTTAATAATAATTAATTTCGTGGAACCTGCATAAATATAAGCTGCTCCGTACCAGGTTAATGGCGGGACCATGTTGTTTTTATATTTTCTGGTTATAATAACAACAGAAGAAATCATTCCTAAATATTTTTTCCTCAACCAGCTTGACGTACGTATAAAATTAACATTGCCGGATTAAGAGTTGTAATGTGATAATAATTATCTCGACGTTCTTGAATAATTTTGAGTCCGTTCACCGGTTGCATCTTAAATAAGTTATTTGGTATGTAAAAGTAGCCCAAACAGTGGCTACTAGGAAAGCCCCGAATACAGTTAGCATACATTATTTATTATTTGATTTATTCGTCATGAGGAGTCGCGGTGTGATGGCATGTCAGACGGTTCATGTAATTTTTAAATATCTTCAGACACATCACTGTTGGTACGAAACACTTAGAGATGATGTCATTAGTCATTATGAATTCAAAATTAAAATGACAGAAGTAGAACCTCACGCCTTATTTCAAATACTCATCGATTACGAGGGATGGTCTCTGTAATGTAATTTTAATTTGTAGCAGGAGGTTGCCTGTCCGATACTCGTCATTGATGTACTTGACTTACTTTAACCAGTAAAAAATGTGAATGAAATTTTCGTCTCCGATGACATATTTGATGTTTTTTTTTCTACAAAAACATAATAGGTTTTGGACAGTTGGGGGTGGGGTGGGAGGTTGGGCGGTTACTCGGCTGACTGACCAACGCGGAAGAATTTTTTTTTGGGTTTGATTTTTGAAGAAAAAAATTTAGAGAAAAAAAATCGTGGAAAAAGTGACCGGAGATTAACATTTTATATACTTTCCTACTCCAAAAAATGTCAGGAAACACTGGTTATAGTCAATATTTTTTGTAATACTTACATTTAACATTTATACATACATCCACATGATATAAAAATGATTAATTCTATGGTCTATACATTAAAAAAACGACACATCTTTCATCATTCTACGTACTATAAAATCGGTACATATATATTCAAAACTATAATCTCTAACTTATGCTCTATATTAATGATAAAAAACCTGAATAGTTTCTTCATGATAACAAATTTCTACATACTACATTTTTATATAACATTACATCTTCATTCTACATTTCTATATTTCTACCAGAAAATAGATAATACAATACCAATAAACAGCGACGGTTATCGAAGGCTAATAAATTATAGACTACTAACGACTATTTATAGATATATGATTTCAAAATTATTATTATCTATATTACTAACCCATATGTCATGCTACCAACATTATGTATACAATAAATCTCTACAGTATATGTTCATTTGTACTTTCGATATATTCATATTATTCATTCACACACTACTTTATATTGAAATCATTATCAAAAGAAGAACGAAACAAATTAATTTTTGCTGTCATTTAAACAAACACCGACCAAACAACAAATATCTCAAATATAAAGGTAAACATAAAAATTCACGAAAAAAAATGCCTTCTTAGGAAAGGTAAACATAAAAATTCACGAAAAAAATTGCCTTCTTAGGATCGCACCCTGTAACTCAAACTGTATACATATTATAGTAGTAAAGAAGAAATAAAATATCTTGGAATAATTATCGATAATAACATCAAATGGAAAAGTCAAATAAATTCCACAGTAGACAGAATGAGAAAACTGATCTATATATTTTTTAGACTTACAAATACTGTAACATTAAAAATACTAAAAGATATATATTACGCACTTGCGCACTCTGTACTACAATATGGAATCATAGCTTAGGGGGGTGCATATAAATCATCCCTACTTCCACTGGAAACAATTAAAAAAATATTAATAAAAATCATTTTAAAAAAGCCCTATTACTACCCAACAATAAATATTTTCCAAGATTTCCCGGTTCCCCCACTAACAAAAAATTATGACAAAATTGCACTCCTACAATTACATAAAGATTTCTTTAATAAAAAATACTATACCACAATTAAATATTAGTAAAAGAATCATATCTGTTGGAGGATTAACCGTACCATTAGTAAGAACTACAATAGCACAACATCACTATACATTCAAGGGTTTAAAATTTTTCAATAAATTACCCCTAGATATACGATCGGATGAAAACTACGACACGTATAAAAAAATAAATAAATTGAAATACTCTAGTACCACCTCATAACTTTAATTATTGTTTAGAAATATGTTTTGCTTTATCAATCCTTTGAATCATTTATTAACTAACCAATAATTTTATTACATGTATCGTATTTTCTATAAAATTACTATTAGTTTTTGTAATAATATTTTTAATTTATATACTTAGTTGTAAAAGTATTTAGTTGTCCTCTCCTAAACACAAGCAACTGCTTTATTAGGAGAGCGATTGAAATATTGTTGTTTTATAACGTTGTAAAATTGTAATTATAATAAATGTTTCAGTGAATAAAAAAAAAATAAAAAATGTATTTTACCAAATATTATATTTAATCTCATGTCATGTATACATCAGAAAAGAAAAGCTCTTGTGCCTAGAAAAGGAGCCACGATTCTCACTTAGGTTGTATTGCGTAATTAATTGGTTGTTTTGAATTAAATATTTATTTTTCAAAAATAGTTTAATTTTATTTATTGTTTCTAATTGGTTGATAATACTGCGCAATTCAGAAGGGAGATTAAAAGCTTATTTATTTATTTTTGGTCAACCAGTTTCGTGATTTTTGCGTTCTATGTAAGAAATGAATATTTAAAATATGACTGTATCTCTTAAAAAGTTATAAGAAAAAACTTCTACTCGTTTTATAAATCGAATATCGCTGTATCCTAGTCTCTAGTTGTCCTTTTTATAATTTGGATCCCTATAAAAGCTGTATTTTAGTTAGGTTTTTAGTTTATTTTGTTCATTTCAATTTTCGATATATTTTTTTTTTTTTTTTTACATTAACTCCACACAGGAGGCCCTGAGGAAAACAATTTCCCTCAGGGCCTATGTCATCTGGGATGCTGTGTGGAGGGTCTTTTTGAGGAGAGGAAGGAATGAACATTGGTCTTGAAGAGACCCATGTTGTAGGAAGGAGGAAACACAGAGGCCGGCAAATCATTCCACAGCCGAGCTGTTGAACACAAGAACGAGTCGAAGAAACGACCCGTTCTCATGTGACAAATGTCAACCGTGTACAAATGTTGGGCACGCGTTTGGCGTGTTTCCCGACTATGCACCGGTGCCGAAGGAATCAATGATGCTAGTTCCTCGGAGCATCTTCCATTGTAATACCGGTAGAACAAGGATAGCATTCCCACCCGACGCCTGTGCTCTAAAGATTGCAATCCGTCTGTTAAGATGGGAGAATCTATCAAACGGACCGCCCGTTTCTGCACAGAGTCGAGGGTATTTTTCAGGTATTTTGGAGCTCCAGACCAGAGATGGCTGCCAAATTCAACCGTGGGGCGTACTTTTATTATGATGTTTTCGTCGTAATTTTTTTGTCTGTTTTTCTTTTAACTTTAACATATTGATATGTCGTATATTCGAACCAAGAAAGCACGGTGTTTTTAAAAAATCTTCCATTTACTAGATTTGCCCTGAGTTCGATGGTTCGATGCCCTCATTAAATATTAACGTTAATTATACACATTTATTGATGTTATGCTACCGACTTACCTATATTATGTAGTTTCCAGTGAAAATTTATTCAATCATCAACTTGTTATTGATTTATCTTTCTTAAAAAGAACAACAATCATTTCCAGATTACGAATAACCTGGCAATATTCGAATTCCTTCTGTTAACATCATTATAAGGTAGGAACTCGGCCATTGTACAGATTTGAATCGAATTTGAACAAAAGATGACTTTAATTCCTGTTATTATTAATTTATTTTGTAATTAAATTATAGGTTTTAAAAAATGCACCTTCAAGTGGGTCAATTCGATTCTCGATAAATGAAGATCTTATTGATTATAGAAATATAAAAATATATTTTCCTGGAATTTTATTTATTTATTGTTCTTTGCACTAAAAAAGTTAATGGTGGACTAATAGCATTATTAAGAACAATATGCGGTTTTAAATTTTTATTACGGCAGCGTTTTAGTTTTTTGTTTTACCGCTTTTTTTTTTCTTTCCTTTAATTTACATTTATTCTTGTTAAAACACTTCGTAATGTATTACGTAAATGAATTAATGCTATTTGTGAAGCGTTAATCAGCTAACCTAAGCTGTTAAAACAACGGTATACAAGCCTAGAATGTGCACGCATAGTAAAACCAAACCTAATTAAATAAAAACACATTCTAAATTTAGAAACCATAAAATGCATAAAATTATAATCTACTCACGTTTTAATTTTTCGTCGTTCCGGGCGTTGTAGTCTCCCAGTTAACCGAAACAAAATAATCAGATCAACTAGTTAATTTTCCAACTAGCGTAAATATCACAATGGTTTGGTTTAAAATTTCACAACTTTATAAATAAATCGTTAAAAATGTTTATCCAATTTGAGTCGTCTAGTATTCTATTGTCACGTGAACGTTGATAAATTTGATGTCACTAAATGTTGTTGTTTTGTCACTGGTTCGATGGTCGTTTCTCCGTTGCGTTAACTCGACAACTGGCCGAATGTTTCGATGGTAAGAGGTAACAGTGATTACCCGCCGGCTGATGGTGTTGTCGTCTTATTGTTATCGTTGGTGAACCGATGGTTCAGTGGGCGTTTGGTGACTGACCCGGCACCGAAGCCCCGGAGCGCAGGAGGTGACGGCGGAGCGCTGCTGGGGACACCCCCTCTAGGCATCGCCGCGCCCGTACAACCCACTCACTGCTCACTACCCGGTTAAATCGAAAGGGAGCATTGTGGTAGGATGTTCTTTGACACGTTCTTGAGCTTCGTGTGTAGTTAGTTTTCTTTAGGTTGTATATTAATCTTGTCATTGGATGTACTTGTTTATCTTGAATGCGAATCCAAATCTTCATTTAGACTACCCCTATTAATTAAAAAAAATTGCGTACTTGTAAATCAATGTTGAAGCTTTCTGCTAATTTGATAATTTTTTTTATTTAAACGGTGGATCTAATGTTTCTTTAAATCGGTCTTAATACAGCGCTTCTTTTTCTAAGAATTTTTTATACATTTTCTACATCGGAAACATTATCTCCGTACACTAGAATGTAAGAGAATTCTGTATAGCGTTCTTCATAATTTTTATGTAAACGGCCCTTATATTATCTGCAGTTCGTATACATGTATTAGACAGGCTTGAAGATGTATTTTATATTTGAAAAATACATCAGGTACCTAAGTTGCAAAAATTTTATGAAACGCATGTTTATTTTTTTTTTTTGGTTCTTTTTTTGGATTTTTTTATTCGGCTATCGAACATTAAAGTTGTGATAAAGTTTTTGAAGTAAAACTTCTTTACGCACGCTTGACTTGGGGAGTAAGCTGGTGATAATGCTAATGCGTGACGAGAGCGTTACGAAAAGTGTGATCGGGCGAGGCGAACGGTCGGGCGAGGCGAACGGAAGTTGAGAGGGAGATATAATTAGTGAAGTTTTACTTCAGTCGTGTGGTCTAAAGCACACTCGTTTTTTTTAGATAATCTTACTTAACATCTGCATGATTAATCTTCATTATTGATTATTTGTATCTCGCCAGATTTCTTCCACGCCATTGTGGCACCTTTGCCTCTTCGCTTCCTCGCCTCTCGCTGTTTATATTATTTAATACCTTTGCCATCCGTCACCGCCATTATCCCATTCAGTGGATTTTAGTTATATTTGAATCATTGTTTTCCATTCGACATTGACACCATTTCCAGGTAAGGAATCTGAGAAGATTTTGCATTGTAATGTCTCAACTTTCAGCGCTATATTATGTGTACGTATTTATTACTATTTAAACGAATTAAATATTATGTAAGAAGTTATTCAATCGAGATAAGAACCAACAGCTGTCTGCGGTGTCTACGCCAACATATTCATTTCTGCGTGTTGCGGTACTTCAAATTACCGCGGTTTTATTTAGAAATTCAGATCGCAATCACAATAAATCATAATTTGGTAACCGTAAAGAATTTGTTATTTTATAGTCTATACATTTTATTTTATACCATCTGTTGTCGATGTGTTTTCCAACTTACTGATCGCATGTCGAGGAAAAGAGCAAACAAGCTTAAGCAACCGGATAAATCTCCCATATTTTTCAGATAAGGAAATTTGGCCGGAGATCTATAAATAACTAATATAGTCCTCGTCCACTTATTGTTTGAAACTCTCGTGGTGGATCCATGTTACTTGTATACCCCTCCTGGACGAACTGTACTGGAATCTTCATGATCATGTCTTACCGTTGATGAACACATTTTCTTTACTCTATGTAGTCCTTCGTTTAAATTCCATACACTTTTATTGCGATCTTCACAAAGTTGAATGTGCTCTGCTACAATAATACCAATGTGACATAATGTGTGTAATATGATATTATTTAACTAAATTGTTTATTTAAGGCGCTGTGCTCGGCTTAGAAAAGTGTTTAACACTTTATTTATTCTAAATGGCCGTGAGTAGTGTTTAGTACCCATATAACAATGAAGGATTGTAACCATTGTTACGTAATAATACGTTGCCAACCGCAGTTTCCAATCAGGCCCTCCCGGCTCCTGCTCACTGCCTGGCAATGTGCATGTGAGGGTGCTCACTACTCATTATTTCTTCTGTTGCTCACCGTCTGTACTTGTGGAGGTGTCTACCACCGTACCAGCTATCTGCCGTGATGGTAGAGGCGGCTTCTGTCTACTTTAAACGTGCAGGCAGTCATGTAGCCGCTGGATGATAACTCCTCACTAACACCTGTAATTGTTGTAACTAAATAGCGATTGTTTGCCGGAATTCTAATCATGCTCAGGATTTTATGAGTAGGTACCTAGTTTGCGTATCGGATGTTAATTCAGGCGTTTTATTTATGCTTTACTGGGTGACAACATCGGAGGATTGCACAATTTTTTTTATTGAAGATTTCCCTTTATCTTATCCATTTTTCTTCGAGTTGCCGTATTCTGAATATTTTTTCTGATGTATAAGGGTTTCGATTGGGAAAGAAAATAAGTGAATCACTACTACTACTACTACTCTTATAATGTTAGTTATTAATAATATGTCATGCGTGTATTTTTTTCTCCAGACTCTTTGTTAATTTGTATGAAATCAATCTTACCCTTTGTAAAATGTTTCTCATATAAAATCACACAGCTACGTTTAATCTAACCTTAGGATACGATACAATGCAGTAGGAAGATGGTTAAGAACGATTAGGTAGGTGATATTAGATTTCATAAAAGCCTCGGAAATTCTAGTTACGGCTAGTTACATTTTCTGTTCCTTATTCATTTAAATATTCTTCAAATAATTTGATAATATCAACGTTGTATTATGCAAAAGCGTTCTTGAAAATCAATAGATACACGTTCAAAGGTCAACCTTCTGTCACCTCGCAGTCCGTATTTTCCATAATATGGGGTAGTCATCGACAATATTGACACACTCAATACGTGGAACCTCCTAGGAGCAGTTTCTAATTAATTATGCAGTGGTCGACGCGTTTTTTTTTACAATTTGGGAAGGTTAAGGTTAGACCATTGGATTCTAAATTCCATTTATAGCCCCCGAACAATACGTTTATTTTTCGTTTCCGTTTATTTTCCGGACCGGATATTTTCAACGAGACCCAAAGTAAGCAAACCCGAATAACTTTATTTCTGACAAATTAATTGTCCATCACAATAATATTATTATATAAGTTTAAGAGTATTGAACATCACGCCTTAAAATTGTTAAAAAAATGTTATCTCAGGGTTACTGTCACGCCATAAAACGTACGTACACTTATAATCGGCGAGTTTCCAATAACTAGAAAAAATACTGACCATGATCGAGTGACAAAGATATTCGGCATGGAAGTACATTCCGGCTCACCTGAGGTGTCAAATGTCAAGCGATAACGGCCTTTGCTATTCTCAGAGTTGAGCTCGTGTGCGTGTCGTTTGTTTTAGGAAAAGTCTTACTCACTCAGTAACATTGAAATCCAATTACTTTTATTGGTATCGACTTGTCCTCCCGGCTATAAGCAGACATTTGAATGCGACCCGGCCGAAGGAAAACCATGATGCTACTGCATTTCAACATACTCTATAAATAATGGCAAATCAATTGTTTTGTTGCCTCGATGGCCCTGGACTATTCTTTTAACGGACATCATTTTAAGGCTCTGAAAGAACAATAAATATTTGCTCCTTATGCTAGAATAACAACACCTTGGCAACATTATAGAAACTTAACTACTTGCACCTGACCTGTTATTGGTCGATTATAAAACTGTTTTCGGGTTCTAAAAGAGCACCAGGTTACCTACTACTAAAGTTCACGTCACCTTGTCACCTATCAAGTAGTTTTGCTTGAAATCAGGTTTGCGTCTTCAACACACAATTGGGTGTGAAAAACAGTAAAAATCGTGTAAAAAGATTAATTAACATAATTGTCTCCAGACAATCTTGACCATGAGAGATGAATGACTTGTTAACAATATGTCTTCCAATGAATGCATGGTTCAAGTTATTCGAATTATCATCGAATTCAAAGAATAAACACTGACACACTTATCACAGAGTGGGTGGCTTCTTCCGCCTTCAGCTAACTGCTACATAACCGATTTTATCTATGCCTTTGTTAATAAAATAAATTGTTTTACATACTGATGCTATGCAGTTTTGCATTGTTCCCGGATTAAAATATATTTATTGAATACAATTTCTGAATCATAAATTTCGTCAGAGGGACTGGTGTTTTGTTATTTTCAATATTTTTTTACATTCCTGAATATGTTTTCGGGTGATGACATGACTTAATGATGCGTGTTTTCCCCACATTAAAATGTTGATCAATGATAATATTATTTAAAGGTATACCTACGAACATATTTAAAAATAGGTTTCTTTATCCAATTCCTCCAAATTAGAGTCAGCCTAAATCCCACTAAGATAATATTGCGCTAAATGAAGAAGCTTCTGCGATTGCTATCAGCCTTCACTAAAGTGGGCTTTGCGGACACTAAACTTCTCGCGACATATTTTTTCAGGTAAGATGGTTTAACGACCAATAAAACCCATTTCTACAGTCGTTAAAATAGTTATATCGCAACATGATTATGGGCGCCGCCCTTGGCATGGAAGGGCCAGTGTCGCCATGCATCTGCACTCTCTAACTCTAACGCAACTATTAGTGACCAAAATACTAACTAATAACACCGATAAGAGGTCCCGGTCCCGGTCACTACATCCTCCACGGGCCGCAGGCCGCAGCTCGCTGGTGCAGTCTGTAGGACAATTATAATAATAACATTTGCATAAGGTGACTGAAACGAGTTTGGCACGCGATGTTTGGTTGTTTACCTATTTGCATTCCCTCTTCGCGCCATTTGCACATAAAATTAGCCACATTTATTTATAGAGAAATAATGTTATTTACTTGATTCCATCGCAATTAATTCATTAATTTTTGTGTTAGTTAATATCGCAAATATTGTCTCTTAATATCGGAGGGTTACGGGTTGAGTGAAAGTGTCAAATATTGTTTATTGTGTGTGTTTTATGAATAAAACATACTAGTTCGACTTATTTAATTAAATGGCCTTGTAAAAATTTCAGCCCCCATGAGCTTATTAAATTTTAAGTAAACTACACAATACACTACCAGCTACGGCTAGACAAACTGAATCAATTACCAAATTCAAACAAGATACAAGGAAATGGATTATAAGAATGGATGTCACACTACTGCCAACCCTTGTAAAATAAATTACATACGTAATAATAGAATCCTGTCTAATCCAACTCCATAATAGATTTGACAGGATTTACTACTTTACTTCATCTCTTCCTACATCTCTTTATGGGATTTACCCTCACTTTCAATCATCTTTCTGGTTTGTATTCAAATTAATATGTATTTAACCTTAAATATTCTATATCTTTATGGGATTTACCCTCACTTTCAGTCATATTTCTGTTTTGTATTCAAATTAATATGTATTTAACCTTAAATATTCTTGTAACTATGATATTCATTTATGTACCTGTCTCGATACAGATATATACTAGTGAGACAGGCATCGTAAAGCCCAAAGTAAACATACTTTTATAATAAACTAGCTGGTCCCGGCATGCGTTGCTATGCCACTTAATAAAGAAATTGTTTCTCCCTGCGTGTCCTTTCCCACTCCGTCACCTCCACCTTCCCTCTCCCCACTCCACCCCCCCCCCCTTCCCCCGTCCCGCTAACCCCCTTCCCGAGTTCCCCTCCCCCCTTCAGGTCTCCCTCCCCCCTCCCAGGTTCCCCTCCCCCTCCCTGGTTCCCCTCCCCCTCCCTGGTTCCCCCCCCATCTCTCCCTCCCTCCCGCTTTCCATAGCAATAGCCGCTTCCTCGCGTGCCACCAATAGCAATTTTTTCATACAAATTTCATAATGCCAGAGCTCACCGGAAGTTTTATTAAATCATTGTCCTGACAATAACGAACACACAAAAAAAAGAATTATCCAATTTGGTGCAGTCGTTCGAAAGTTAGGCATTCAGCGATTCATTTTTATATTATAGATAAATTTAAAAAAAAAAAATTAAACTTTATGCGTATTCAATTTTTAAAACTGTGAAGGTAGAATTTCCGGCGTGGACCCGCCGACCACAACATTAGTCTGTCATTGTTTTTGTTTTTGTGGGAATTTTTGTAGATTTTTTTTTAAACTACAAAAAAGCTAACAGTTAACGTCCTATCAACATATTATTGAAACTCCTATTTAATTATACACAATAACATTGCTTTATCGTTTCTCAGTTTCGTTAGCAAAATAGACGACGATTTTATTATGTGTCAGATACCAGACATTAAAAAGATGTTGTCCTCACGGATGTTTATCTCAACATGTTGTTGTACTATAAATAATAAAGGTAGTTTGTGTATGGTTCAGTTAGTTGCAGTTCGCTGGGAGCGCGGATAGTTTTCACGTTTTCAGCGGCCGCGGGCCCTTCCCTTGGCCTCCGCTCCGTTTGATTTCCTTTTTACTGTTCATTTTCACTGGCGCCCAAAAGAGAAGGCGAACGTCGGCCGTAGTTACGAAACGCGACGACCGTATCAACGCTACGTATTTCGGTTTGGACTGATTACAACACCTTTATTGTTATCTCGCGGAGGTCGCGGGGGCCTTCGGATCCTCGGCCTTATCGGGGTACGTGATGCCACGTACACATCATCATTATCAGGCCTGAACACCCGAACACCCGCACCGCTTCTTCTCCCGTTCCGATACTTCCCATTGTCCGTTTGTCCGATATAATACAAAGGCCTCATCAAGCGACCAACTGGGGAGACTTATCCGCGGTATCACGACTTTATTTTATTTATTATTTTCTGTACATTGTTGTTTTAATATTCTGTACTTACCGTTCATACTTTTTTATTATTATATTTATTTTTATTTAGGAGAAAACACAGAAACAGACAGTAATTAACAAGGCAGTATTTGGGAAGCGGTAATTTTCAATTTGGGAGGCGAGAATGGGCACCGCCGCCCCGGGAACTTTTATTGGATAACCAACACCTGGTCCCGCCATTAACCTGGTACGGAGCAGCTTATATTTATGCAGGTTCCACGAAATTAATTATTATTAAAAAATATTTTATTGTTTTCTTAAAAGTACCTACACATTTTTTTTATATGAGCTCCACACAGGAGGCCCTGAGAAAAATAATTTCCCTCAGGGCCTATGTCATCTTTGGGGATGCTGTGTGGAGGGTTTTTTAAGGAAAGGAAAGAGAGGAGAGTTCTGGGAAGGGAAAGGGTTTAAGGGGTGGGTAGGAATCTGGGGTTCAGTGTGTCCTGGTCATCAGACCTAGAAAACCCTCATCCCATGAACCCGGGCACCCCTGCTAAATCACCAAACGTAGCGAACCACTTGGGGTGACCTATGGCAGAGGTGTTGGTTATCCAATAAAGGTTCCCGGGCGGCGGTACCCATTCCCGCCTCCCAAATCGAAATGGTTTATTAGTAATGTTGTCTGAACAACCTCACTAGGAAAACTAGGAAAGTTGTGAAATAACACAGTTCAATCAAATAAAATTTACTTGCACACGCTGGGATTTGAACCCACAACCTTCGGATTGCTGGTCGAGAGCCTTACCCCTTGACCATGGAAGCCGTTTTCAGTTATATAGATAATAATATGTACCTACCAGTAAAACAAAATGCGTTAATAATAAGTAACTCTATCTAAAAGGGTTACTAGTTACTAGTAGTGTTTTGTGAACACCTCACTAGGAGAAGATGTGTTTCTTAAAGTGTTCGGATTTTTTAATGAAGGATGATTTACATAATCAATGTAGTGAGAAGAAAAAAATACTAAACTTAATGAAGCAGTTAAGACGAAAATCAATAAAACAAAACAAAACGAAAAAGTACCTAATTGTTTGTCTGGTTAGTAACACAATTATTACAATCTAGTGAAACGAAAAAGTATACTGAATAAAATTTTTATAAAAGTGAACATGATTTTTTTTGCATGAGCTCCACACAGGAGGCCCCGAGGAAAATAGTTTCCCTCGGGCCCTATGTCATCTTTGGGGATGCTGTGTGGAGTGTTTTTTTTTTAAGGAAAAGAAGGAGAGGAGAGTTCTGGGAAGGAACTAAGAAGAAAACAGATTTAAAAAATATGTTGATGATAATTAATGTAAGTATTTAAAACATTAGATACCAGTTTATTTTTACAATAATAATCTCTTTTTAAAAATATTTCCCTTCTTTTTTTCAGTATGCGACCTTCGATTCGCAATTGATTGTTTTCATCCCGGGCGGATAGATTAGTGTCAAATCTACTGTGCACAACGAAATCGTACATTTTAACTCAATTATCATTACACTTAGTTTATTTCTTCCTACATGCTTCTGAAGGCCGCGGCCATTATGAAATAACTCTAGTCTGAAGTCTGAAGTCTGAACCAGAAACCACCCGTCAATTTAGTTGTAGCCGGTTGAAAGCGTATTTTGCGGCAGCAATGGCTTGCGGCCACTTGCGGATCGCTTTTATAAAATTGTTTTTAGTGATTTTTTTAATGACATCACGAATTGTGTTTGAATCACGATGCATTTAACCGTTATCACGCTCAACTGAAAACCCGCCAGACCGAGTAAGTAAGTAAAGAGGAAAAACTTGCCGGAAAGAACTTTTCGTTTATTGAATTTATCCGATTAGTAATTATGATTAGGGTAGAGGCGAGCTCGTCAGTAATCGGTACTCATAATGTATGAGTTATACGATTGTGAGTAACCGTGACCAGTGGTTTATTGCATGACAATAAATTTGAAGAACGTGAGGTCACAGTGCGATGCCATAATAACAATAACAATTACTGGCCAGCATTAAGCACCCAATTTAACTCCGTGCATGCAGAGGTTAAGTTGCGGCTAGCAGCCACTGGCTACTGTATATTATATGCGGTCAACCTCGCCGAGCTTTTTATGCTACTATAATTTAAATTATGTTGTCGGCGTACGTTTTAAATGTACAGCGCATCGGTGTGTCCACAAAAATGGGTTTTAAGAAATCTAGAAATTACGTCAGATTTTTTTTGCAATAATATCGTGTAAACTTAATAATGTAACCTAATAACCCCCTTTGAGCTAACTTATATATCCAATGTTAGAAAACTGTTTTGAGTTTCTCTACTCTATTCGAATTCATAATAATTTCAATTTATTGCGTTATGGGATTTTTAAGTTCATGAAGCATTAAATAAAAACCCTGCCTACTTGCTTAGGTTGGGGTGTTTCAACTAACTACAAATGATTGACTATTTCCGTTACATGCGGTTTCTGGATCAAATTTTGACTAGCCGTCAAGCATAACGTTAATTTTATCAAACGCCTAGAAGGGCCGAGTACCATCCTTTTTATAGGAGACTGTTAAATTGTAAAAAAATCAAAATGGCGCTGATCGACGATTCGATCCTCAATCAAACGTGACAGGGGTTGGAATATCCCAAACATAAGGCTACTTTTGCGCAGCCCGAACGCAGTGAAATATTATTTACAAGACCGTCTTAAAACTAGCGTGGTTACCAAGTTAAATAGTTTTCTTTGTTTTAGAATTCTGAACGATCGGAGTGAAAAATACGACCATTTAAAAAAAAATTAACACCTGGCTAATTAATCAAAAATGACTGTCATCAATCACTAAGATACATACTTACAATTAAATAAACCCTCCTTAATCTCTAATTCTATTAAAATTCAAGCATACGCTTTTGCTCGTCTTTTATACACTATTCAGATTTCTAAAAAATGTTTTTAAAAGTGTGTTTTTTACACATTTACTTTTTAACCCAAGGGTCAATTTACCAATTTTCAATTGCCAAATGCCGCAGGGGATAGGGTACCTAAAGCGTGACACTGTCAAATTTGGAATCAGTGGTATCTCAAACCTATTTGCCTTTTTTAAAACGGTATTTAAAAAAAAACAATTATGGACGGCAAAAGACAAAGCGCAAATTTTATATATCCAAGGCCAAACCAACAAATGCTGTCGATTTTTATCATTAATATAAAAAAAAAATACTTTTTGCAGTTTTCAGCAAATCGTTCTTGCAGTTTTCAGCAAAAGAAAGTTAAAAAAAAATTAGCTTATAAAACTTTTGGTATTTTATAAAACGCAAACTTTTACAATAGTAGAAAATAGTTCCAAAGTTATAGAATTTAACACAATAATTGGTACCAATGACATGTCGCTGTTATGTACTTAGGTTTTTATGTGATAAATTATACATTTTACCTAAATTAAGTTAGTAAATTATTGAAGGAGAGGGGTGTGTGTGAGTGTTTGTATGTGTGAGGGTGCGCGTGTGAGGGTGTGGATGTGTGTGTTATGTGTGCGAATTCAGTGTGCTAGAAATGTTTTTCTTAAATAGAGAAGAAAAATAAAAAATTTCTTAAATTTATCTTCTTCTTCTTCTTCTTGTGCCCTGTCCGTTCAACGGACGTTGGCTATCATGTTGGCTATGCGGACTTTGTTTACTGCAGCCCGGAACAGCTCCACGGTAGACTGGCCATACCACTGTCTCAGGTTTTTCAACCATGAGGTTCTCCTTCTTCCAGGGCCCCGTCTTCCGGCAATCTTTCCCTGCATTATGAGATGCAGGATCTCATACTTCTCTGGATGTCTCATCACATGTCCAAGATATTGAAGTTTTCGGATTTTTATAGTTTTAATTACTTCCTTTTCTTTATTCATCCGAACCATAACATCTTCGTTTGTAACCCTGTCCATCCAGCTTATTTTAAGTATTCTTCTGTAGATCCACATCTCGAATGCCTCAAGTCGCCTAATAAGTTCTTCAGTAAGCGTCCATGCTTCCATTCCGTAAAATAATATCGAAAACACGTAGCATCTGACCATTCGCACTCGATCAAATTTATCACTTAGAAGAATAAATCTTATTATTTAGATCGGCGGATTCAAAACTTGAAGAAATACTGAAGTTTTCAGCTAAATCCAAAAGTTAAATCCACGCAAAAGAGAACTGAAACCGTTGAATTCTTTACCGTTATTTTTTCGATATTTAGTCTAATTTTATGTACGAAAAATAATTAATACTATTTCTAACTCATTGGGTGCGGGTAGTGATAAAATTCCAGCATTCTTTATCAAAAATGTGTAGCAAGGTAATCTCGAAGCCCTTATTATTGCTCTTTCAATCCTCATTGAAAGAAGGTATCTTTCCGGATCGTTGGAAGTGTGCTCTTATCACACCAGTATTTAAGTCTGGGGCTAAAAATGATGTCCAGAACTATCGTCCGATATCAATACCAATCTTCAGTAAAATTTTTGAAAAAATTGTTCACGAACAACTTTATAACTCCATCCATTCTGTAATACTCGTGAACCAAAATGGCTTTATGAAAAAAAGATCGGTTGTCTCTAATCTTGCCATATTCATTGAAAATATTACGAAATCAATGGATGATCAAATCCAAGTTGACGTAATCTATACAGATTTCTCGAAAGCGTTTGACAAAATTAATCACAGTCTTCTTTTATCCAAATTACTAGCTTTGGGAATTCACGGAGATTTGTATCGATGGTTAGTCTCTTATTTTAATGGGCGCACTCAAGGAGTAACAATTAATGGCTTCATCTCTGAGTTCGTTAATATACCTTCCGGTGTACCCCAAGGATCTCACCTGGGACCGTTACTATTCACAATTTTCATCAACGACATTATAAAATGCTTTAATTATGCAAATGTTCTACTCTTCGCTGATGATATGAAAATATATCTTCCGATTAACTCTATCATCGACTGCATTAAATTACAAGAAGATCTTTATAGGCTTAATGACTACTGTATAATTAATCATCTCAACATGAACACTTCTAAATGTTTAGTGATTACCTTCACTAGAAATAAAATTAAATTTGACCATAACTACCATATAGCCAGCCAATCACTCAAAAGGGTTACTCAAATTCGTGATTTAGGTGTTCTACTTGATAGTAAACTTACATTCGATTCACATATTAATATGATTGTGAAGAAAGTCCTTAGAATGTTAGGATTCTTATTCCGTATTGGAAAATAATTCAAGAACATTCAAACACTTAAAATATTGTATTTTTCATATGTTCGCAGTCATCTTGAATTCGCTTCTCAAATATGGAATCCTCAATATAATATTTATATTAAACGCATTGAAGCCATCCAAAGAAAATTTGTCCATCATTTAAATTTCAAGTTTAATATTGGTTATCATGACATAAAAAGCTTGCAGGACCTTTATGGACTTAAATCATTAAAAATTAGAAGAGACTCCGCAGATATAATATATCTTCATAAAATTATCAATGGTTTTATTGATTGTTCACCCCTTTTGGCTGAGATTAATTTTAGAGTCCCATCCGTTAGAACCAGAGAAAAATCACTTTTTCATCTTCAAAAATGTTCCACTAATCTCAGACAAAATGCTTTTATATTCAGAACATGCAATGTATTTGATAAGAATTTCAATAATATAGACATATTCTCATGTAATTTAAGTACCTTAAAAAAGTATGTCATAGCCAACATTAAATAATTTTTTGACCGTACTGCAAGTTACCATGTTATTGCTGTTAATCCTTTCCAGTTGCATACTTGTCATTCGACTTACTATTGTATTCACATATTATATGTACATATTATTATTATTGTTGTTGTGGAGTGAGAATAGATTTCTGACTCTGAATACTTCATGTTTGAAATTTAGTAAGCAGATTATTATAGTTTATATTGTGTTTTTATATCTTTTTTTTTTAATAATTTTCATAATTTTTATATTTTTGTTAAGTTCTTACGGGTACTGGATCCTTACTTTTTTGTTTTCCTTTTTAATTATAATTTTAATTATGTGAAAATCTGTCATTGGATATTATGTATATTATTAATGTTATTATTATAAGTGTAAAATATCTGTTGATTTTCCATAATAAATAAAATAATAAAAGACAGGTTGCTCATCACGGATTTAGATAATTATTTTATATACCTTCATATCTGCTTCTCTCTCTCTCCTTTATTGTACTTTTTAATGTATATTTTAAGATTTTATGTAAAGCTCATTTTATGTGCCTAATTCAAATTTGTTTTTATTATTTTCAACGCAGAATGGCAAGATTTATTAAAACACTAACGGTTATTGCCACCCGTCTCAGAACAGACATCGTGAGGCGGGTTACGTACTTGCATTTGTACCATAATATACATTAAGGTGGGTCATTTAAAAAAAAATGATAATTTTAGATTCTGTTAGCGATAAAAGGGTGCCAAATGGGTTCAAACCGACGTGTTTAAAATTTTTTAAATTTCTGATACGATTTTCTTCCTCCGGATTCGCTTCAAAGTTTTGCAAATTTTCATTTTTAGAGGTATTTTCTAGTGTGTATAAAAGTTACTACGAATCCTTTATACTATATTTTTTGTAATATTCTATGGCAAATATGGTACGTATTTACGAATTCATTTACAAAAAATCCGAGTTTTGATTATTAGTGGCTCGAGGTGAGGGCGGGGGAAGCACCGATTGCACTAAGCGCAGCGACTCTGCGCAACCGACGTCGGAGTTTGGAGTCAGTATCGGGGATTGGTTATTGGTTTATTTATGTAGTATCGCTACGGCTCTTTAAGCGGTAGGTCGCGTTGTACAAGTTTTCGCAATGGAACGTACTCGGAAGGCGTTAAAAAGTCCCATATTTTGTGAAATTTGCGACGTTAAAGACAATGTTTTACCAACTTATTGTGATATTATGAAGTTTTTTGAGTGGGCCAGGCATCAAATATAATTAAATCAAGAGACCAAACTAGAACCCAAATTTCAGCAAATAGAGTGTACTGTGACAGCACGAATTGAAGAAATATGGAGAAAGGCTTCTATTCCCATCGTTACACACTCGCGAGTAGCATGCATGTTGAGGTCATATCATTTTAAATGCAAAAACCTTCTTATGTCACATCCTAAAATACCGGAGAAAAAAATGGAGGAATTCCGTCGCAGAAATAAAGTGCTGTTTGATATTTCGTCTTGCAAATGCAAAGATTTCTGTAAATGTGACTGTCCTAAAGATAAAAAAAAATACCTGTAAATGAACATAGTTTCATTAGTGACCAACGTACTACACGAAAAATGATCATAGGAAATGTGGATACCGCTACAACAAAACGAATGAAAACTGCGTTGAAAAGAAAACTTCTGAAGCAAAAATCCTTGCGTACGTCTAAAAAGGAAAGCACAGGTAAGCCAACTACCTCTCTAATCGATATTTCCACGTCTTCTTCATCAAATGAATCCGATTGCAATGATGTTTTCAAACCAAATGTTGTATCTCAAATGCCTCAGAAGCAGGCTGCGGTCACTATTGATTATTCCACACTGTCGAAAACTTGTGATAGATATGGAGTTTCGGATAGAGCAGCGGCAGCCATTGCCTCAGCAGTTCTGTATGACATCAAGTCTAATATTCCAGTTATTGACAAAAGTAAACTTCGCAGAGAACGAAAAAAAACAAGGGAAAATATTAAGGAACAACACATAGTTTTACAAATACCCGCATTATATTTTGATGGCCGGAAAGATAAAACATTAATTATCAGGGAAAAAGGGGGGAGGCATTACAGAGAACTAATCATTGAAGAGCATATTTCAATGATAAAAGAGCCAGACTCAATATATTTGGGTTATATTGCACCAAACTCTGGCACGTCGAAAGTTATAGAAAGAACAATTGTCGATTATTTTTTAAAGGAAGAAATACCATTTGAACCATTAACGGATGTGACGGAACGAACGTGAACGTTGGAAAACATGGAGGTATAATACGTTTGCTTGAAAAACGTTTGGATAAACCATTGCAATGGATAATTTGCTTGCTTCGCATGAACGAGTTACCATTTCGTCATTTGTTCACACATCTTGACGGTAAGACATCTGGACCTCAAACATATTCAGGGACAATAGGACTAGCTTTAGAAAACTGTGAAAAAAAGCCTATTGTTCATTTTCAGAAAATTGACGGAGAGTTGCCTGAATTATTAACTAAAGACCTAAGTACAGATCAGTTATATTTGTATAAAATCGTACCTGCAGTTACGGTGGGGGAATTACCTGAAGATTTAGGCCACAAATCTCCTGGAAAAATGTCTCATGCCAGATGGCTTACGCGCGCTAACCGAATTCTTCGTCTTTATGTTGCAACGGAAGCTCCTACAGAGAATCTTATTATTTTAGCAACGTACGTTGTTAAAGTTTAAGCTCCGACTTGGTTCAGTATTAAAACTCATCCCACATGTAAAGATGGAGCACGTCACCTATGGCAGCTAATTTCAGCGTCTAGATACTTATCCCCTGAACTAAAAACTATAATTGATCCAGTCATAGAAAGAAACAGTTACTTCACACACCCCGAAAATTTACTACTTGCAATGTTAACTGACCCTCACAAGCATATCCGGGAATCAGCTGCGCGTCGTGTTCTAAAAGCACGCAGTAAGAAACTAAGTAAAACAAGGCTGTTCTATCTTCCAAACATAAACCTCGATGCATCATATTACTACGACCTTATTAATTGGCAGCAAAATGTAACCGAACCCCCAATACTGAAGAATATATCGGATGAAGATCTTCAATTATTTGTAGCACAGGGGGAGAAGGTAAATTGCCTCTTCTGCGTCTGCCATGTCATACTCAAGCAGTTGAAAGAGCTGTAAAGACTGTTACTGAAGCCTCGACTACTTTATGTACGAAGTCTGCAAGAGAAGGCAAATATTGAGTCTCGCAAAATAATGCCGAAATTAGAGAGTAAGAAGGATTTTGCTGGTATTTGAATACACTGTCTCGAGATAATGTTAAATATAATCATATATTTTTTTAATAAATAAGTCAGAATATTCTCTCTAATTTGTGTTTTATTGAAAAAAAGTTCATTTTTAATTGTTTATCAAATATTTTTTAGAGATTTAACAAGGGTGGGTTTTTCTCTATTTTGTGAAATTTCAAACTCAATCCGGAGGAAGAAGATGATATCCAAATATTATTAAAAAAATTACGTGATTTTACATCTTCATTTAACACCCTTTTATCACTAACAGACAAACTAAAACAAGTTTTTTTTTTCCCCATACAATCGTGACCCGCCTTAATATACATGTCAATAATCGCCGGGTTGAAATTTAAAAAAAAAATTCCATCCAAGAAGATCAACGAACCACCATTAAATTATGTTTAACCCTCATGTTAAACAAAATTTATAGAACAATTTCCCGTGCGGTAATGGCTTGCGGCTTTGAATAATTTACCAGCGGGTTTTGTTAGAGTTAGAATATGATTGCATCACGTCAACGTCGATAAGGGACTAGAGATAAGATAACCCGATGCTGAGCTGTTGCTTTACTGTATCACCAGTGCCAATATGGTTTACTTTCACTATATAAGGCTCCAGTAATATTTGTCTCAAATTATTATTACTTAACCATCCTTGACTTCATTTTTAATCAATGTAAGTACAATTTTTATTTCTTTAACATGGTTAAACAATATATGTGGATATCGATTCGTTTTTAATTTTTTGATAAGAACACCGTGTAAAAATCCCAACCCTCCGAAGCCAGTGGTATAGCTTCTATATGGGGTATTTGTGAGACTGAAGGGCCTGGAGATGGGGAGGATATGGGAAGAGGATGGTTTGGGAAGTGCAGTTCAGACCTGGTCACTAAACACGTCCATGTAAAATCAATATAGGCTCTTTTTTATTTGGAAAACATACTGTTGCCCACTCATTTTAACTTATTAAATGTTTACATGGCTGTACAACCAGTGAAGTTTCCGCTAGTAACATATTTTTTAAAGTATAAATAATAAAATTGGAAAAACAACTTTTCAAATTGAATAAAAATAAAAATAAATTATTTAGATTCTAAGAAACACTAACTAAAATAAATTAAATCAAACTATTTACATTAAAATAATCCATTATAAAATGTCTGCATTATCACTTAACAGCAGAAAATATTTGGAAAAGTACGCTTTGGCGTCATGAAATTTGCACACTTTTTTTGTCTATAACTTCTAGGCCAACGCAACTATTTTCAGCTAGCCCAGTGCTAGGACGCAAGTCTAGCAGTCGGGCGAATTGAGTTCGAAACTCACAGCGGGAAACCCACTTAGGTACTTTATTTCAGAACCAACCATTATGGATTAATGAAAAAGTCTAAACTAAAATCTTCAATCAAATCTCAGACGAATCCGCGTAGTGTATATGGCATAAATTATGAATATAATTAAAATAGAGGAGCAACTATTACGGCTTAATTCCTACCAACCTGTCACTGTATTCTTATTAACATTTGTAAGGGAGATGAAATATCCGTTTTAATTAACTTTTAATTAGTGTGGTCAACGGCCTCCGCAATTTCAATTAGATATTAATTGTTAATCAACGTTGTTAATCAAGGTGATTAACGATACTACGGCGTCACACATTGTAAAGTTATCTAGTCTATGATGCCTATCCGATCTCCTATACTAAATCAACCTGCCGCAGGTTCTGGGGTTCTCACGGCGCGCGGCGCTCTTTGCCCTACCTACCCATTTGTTTGTACGACTGCCTCTGCCTAGCGCCCGGCCTATGTTCCCGCTTGGCCTGGCTGTCTTGGTCTACCTCGGCTGGCTATGGCGCGGTGATGTCACGCCGTAATAGTGCTCTGGATCCGGCGGTAGTGGTTCACTGACCAGGACCCGGAACTTTGACTGGAAACTGTGCCTCATTCGATCAGGGCTTGTGCCGGGCTTTAGGCGAAAAAGCTGCAGCCACTTAGTCCATATCATCTTAGCAAATTCTCTCGAAGAGTGAGCTCTAACGTCATGATTTTTTCAGATGGTTCTGCATGAAATTTCCAAGTCACGGCAATTGTTTTCATTTCAATGGTGAGCTATGGCGCCTGGCATTATAAATATTATATTGGTTCAGAGTGGATCGGTTCAGAGGTAATAGGCTTCAGAGGTCGGTGGTTTGCAGTCCGCACTAGGTGAAGTACAGGGTGTCCCAAAAGAAAGTTGATATTTAATGGATCGATTTAAAAAAAGTAAGGGTTCTATCGAAAAAATGTTTATTAAATACTAAAATACACAATTTGGGAATTTATTTCTGAAAAATAATATCGTCCAAATGTAAACCCTCACGTTCCCGGCATTCATTTATTCGAAGGGTAAAATTTCTTATGATGGCTCGCCAGGTAGGCTTCGTAATGGCTGCCATTTCGTGACGGATATTTTCTTTTAATTGCATCAGGGAAGTCGGATTTTTGGCGTACACTTTAGATTTGAGATAACCCCACAGGAAAAAGTCCATAGGGGTTAGGTCAGGACCACGAGGAGGCCAATTTATGTCACTCTCCTGAAGATCAGTTTTCCAGGGAAAATTTCACGAACTTATGGCAGATATGTATTGGACGTATGTAATGTTGCTCCATGTTGTATGTAATGTCTTGCTGGAACCATGTTCTTTGGTTATAGCCAGTAAGTCTGTAGGGGTGCAACATTAGGTCTTTGTGCAAAATGCTGTGTAACGATGATCTATGCACATTTAAAGCACTTGCGCGCTTTCGAATCGAAAAGTTTGAGTTGTCACGAAAAGACTGATAAACACTCTCTACGTTTTTTACCGTTCTCGATGACCTTGGTAGCCCGGATTTTGGTTTTGCCAGCGTTGTACCGATCTCTTCAAACTTTTTGACCCATTTTCGAATGAGAGGAATGCTTGGCGCATCATTGAATTGACAAAAACCTCAAATATTGCAGAATATTCTACGCGCTACAGTCGCCGAATCACCATTTTTGTAAAACTCACGCACGCACAACGTGTGGTCGCTCCCGAGAAATGCTTCATAGCGACTAAATTCCCAAGAGCCAAACTACTAATTGACATACCCCCGCGCCCCTCGGAAAATTTGCGTTCACACAGAAAGCAAAACAAATATCAACTTTCTTTTGGGACACCTTGTACTTCCTGTTGGAGAAGGTTCCGAAGAAATTTCTGAGATTCTCTGACTGAGGGAGTATGGCTTCTTCCATCCTACTAACTTTTTCTTGAACATGCTCATGATGAATCATCTACGGGTCAAAAGGGATGTGCACTTTGCTTCACATTTCTTCATGATTCGTGGCTGTTTGGAAACTTGACTATCATGAAGACTATTAATTTCTATGTTCCCGATGGTTATCTCCGTCAACGACAGCATAGACTATTTTATCTCCCGGCCTGCAGGACTAACGGTCATGCTGGTGGGGAGAACTATCTCGTTGTTCAATAGAATCACTTCGGATTTTGATATATTTAACATCAATGAAGCAGAGTATATATAGATGGCAATCTTTGTTGTTGCTCGTATTAAATCCGCTTTTATATATGTATTTACTTGCTTTCCTGATGTGTCTTTGAAAACCGTAGAAATTTGGTTTTATGTTTTTAAAATGAATAAAATTATTGAATCGAATTCAATTGAAAAGATATATTATGACAATTAGTTATTAGATTTCTTCCCTCAAAAAAATTCAACTCTTTTTTCAACATTAGTGATTCTTTTATTTGAAGTGAATTACGACAGGGTTTTTTATTATTATCTCTCCTATTTATAAAACTTTACACAGTCTTTTGATATATAATTGTTTCATTGGCGAAGATAAGAAGGTTGATCCATTTTATCGAATTGGCGGTTTATGTGGTGGAGCCGCCCCTGCATCAAAACTTATAAAATTGATTGCCCGTTTATATCTATCTACTCGTAATTTGTCTCTACCGTTAGCGATATTAGGCTTTTTGCTCTGCCTGCATTAGAATTAGCACGCGGTCACTAGTTTTTTTTACACCTGATTGGAAAGATTTCGATCCACGTGCTCCTCTGTTATAGTGCCGGCAATTGTGGCTATAATAACATCCCGGGTGGCCATAAATCAACGTATAAACTTTAATTAAAAAAAAACTATTAAAACAACGAACGCGAAGTTAAGATTTAGTATAGGATTACTCTATTCGTTTTACCTTACATTGTTCGATTGATTATTCGCTCAATCAATGCCAGTAAATACAAATTTGTCAAAGTAATTATTATTTTTTAAATCTATGTATATATTTGTATAAATATGGTAAACTTTTTATCCAACAATATTGGTCGTTATTATCCCGGCACGTTTTTTTTTTAAATAATGTTAATTAATTTTTAACTTCATTGTCATTGTTATAGTTCGACTTCTAGTGTAATACGAGTATACACAGATTTATTAGGTGACTTTTACAGAGCGAAAAAACTTTTAATACAGCTATTTTTTTCAAATCCTTTATGTAATAGTTTTTCGAATGTTTCTAGAGTCGTTTATTATCCGTGTCGTGTGCTGAATTTGAGTAGAAATTTTACAAAAATTCTAATAGTTCATACTTTTCCTTCTCTAAACGTCTTTTCCTTCACGTTGAAAATTGGCGTTGTAAACTAAATAACGTAACATCCACCATTATAGTTTTTTTTTTTACATTAAGGTGATCCACTAGTCCTTGAAAAATTCTAAATCGGAACCTCCGCCTCTTTTTAGGACGGTTTTACAAATACCTGAGAAGATTTTTTAGAAAGGTTATTAAGAGTTGTTTTTTACAGGTTGATTTCGCAGGGGCCTGTAAAAACATTATCTCTTTTTTACGCATTTTTTATTATAATAACGAGGAAATCTAAAAGCAATTGCACGGAGGGACATCTATACGCCACAGTTAACTAATAAAAAATGTACATGTACAGCCTTACTAAAAAACCCAGTGAAAATTTTATTCAATTGACAAACGGCCGCGGATGTGAAAACATTACTAATTAAAAAATTGTTCATGGAAAAAAATACATTTGGTTTACACAGTCTGAGAGGGTAGTTTATCTCTGTTTTAGTAATGATGTTTGAACGAAATTTGGATTTTTTCCTAAGTATTTTGAATGTTGTTTATATTTATTATTTTTGAAGGTGTCGTAAAAACAAATACCATTTATGAAAACTAGATAAAATTACCTTTTAGATTTGTGTAATTGAAATACGCTTTAGTTTTAAAAAACTGCCGTATATTAAGATTCAAACGCGAAAAAAATGGAATTTTTATTTTACCAAAACATATTTGATGAAAGTGTACAGAAATTTATAAAAAAATCAAATTTAAAAAATACAGACCTTTTATATAATGAATTTGGAACGAAACTGTCACCTCACTCTTTCCTCGTGCATACAATAAAAGAGTAATAAAAAATTTCAAAGTTTTTTTTATTGCCAAAAAACTAACCTAAAAAATGATACTGACTTTTATAACATATTTCTTGCATTTTCAAAGACGTTAATTATTTTGATACATTTAGGAAAACATGTATTAGATATTAATATTTAAAAAAAAAACACCACTTTTATGAAATTCTCATAAAATAAAAACGTTTAATTGTAAATTTGAATTTTCATGTTTTATATAAAATACTTTTTGACATTGCAATTTTCAAAGTATGATTATTTTTATTATAACTTGAATAAAACTTATTAAAAACCACAAAAACTCGGTAAATATATCAATTATACGAATATAATGGTGAATTAGTCATATTATTAGAAATTACGTTCACATTTGAGTATGTAATAATATTGCACACACATCCGAGGAGTGATTTTTTTTTTCGCGCTTTCAGCCCGAACGACGAATGCGCAGGCGCCCGCGCCGCCACCTGGCGGTTATGAAGGAAAACACACAATTTAGTACTTACACTATGAAAAATGACATTGTTGCCAGACTTATAAAATACATTTTAAGAACAAACCTTATTAGTAATGTTATCGTGTTTTAGTGTATTTTTGTTTTATTCATGTTGCTGCTGCAATGCGGGTTATCGGGCGTGCTGTGGTTTTTTTTAGTAAGGCTGGTAGTCTTTATGCGGACGGCGTAAGGTTTAATTATCAAATCCGAATTCGTTGAACGCCGCCCATTTTGATTCATGCCGAAAAAAACAGCGTGAAATTACATTGTTTTCTTTTATTTTTGAAATTCATGCACAAATATTAAAATGTTTTCCGATTATTTTCTCAGGAACTTAATTAGACATATTATATAATTAAACTTTATACGAAAATGGATTCATTACTTGGGAGATTTTGCCACTTAAAAGTATTTTTTATAGGCCTGATACTTTATTTTTTCCAGACTTAGAAAAAGACTTATTAAAAAAATACTCGATTGTGTCCAAGGCCATGATGTGTTCTACTCGCAATATTTAATTGAAGCATTTATAATATTTCTAAGCGATCACATTTTCGAACCAAAAACACATGATTTTGTATGATCGTGCATTAATTCGCATGGCTTCACCTTAACCCCACTCATGGGCTCTGAGGAAGATATTTTCCCTTAGGACCTGGATAAACCTCACCCCTTGAGAGTCAGTACCACTAACTGCCAAGTATACATTTATACAAGTTCGGCGCCCATATTGGCCATCAGACTTTTGTGAAGACGGTTTGGGGTCTACCCCAACTCTGGAATGCTTGTCTGATCTGTGTATGTTTTATTAATTGTAGTTATCTGTTTCGTTATGCAGGTTCGAGTACCCCTAAAGGTGACGGTGCGGCCGCGTGACGTGTGCGTGGTGATCTCCAAGCGCCACCTGAAGGCCGGCATCCGCAACCAGCCGCCAGTCATCGACGGCACTCTCTGCGCAGACATCAAGATCGAGGACTCCACCTGGGTCATCCAGGACGGACAGACGCTCGTGGTCAACCTGGAGAAGGTAACCAACCGACTTTGCACATATTCAACTTCAAAATCAGTTATATTATAATGAAGTTCGGAATTTAACTTTACTGGGCAGCAAATATGTAGATGGACATTTTCATGGAAAAGAACATGACCGGTGATATAAGGGGTAAGGGATTACTATTTCCCGTATTTTATGATAAGTTTTATAATAAATTTTCTATTACCATTATTATATTTTTGTAAGTCAGTGGTGTCAAACTGGCAGCTCGCGAACTACTTCATTCAGCCCTGAAAATGTATTAGTATCCCAAATGGCTCGCTATGTTTGGTGACTTAGCAGGGGGCCCGGCTGATGGGGTGAGATTTGTTTAGGTCTTGGTGGCGAATGCGTTTGCCCTCCTACTGCGTGGCGGGCCGGATCGGAAGAGACTGGTTGATGGGCACATTTTACCTCTCTAGCCAGATTCTCGACTCGTCGCCTTGCGCCGCAGTGGGAGGGATGGATTCATACGTCCGTCACTCCTGGACACATTGACCCCCAGATTCCTACCCACACCTTATTCCTTCCCAGAACTTCCTCTGCTTCCTTTCCCTAAAAAGACCCATAGCATCACCAAAGATGACACAGGCCCTGAGGGGAATTATTCCTCAGGGCCTCCTGGGTGGAGCTAATGTAAAAAAAAAGTTAAATCTATCAAATTTATTTGTAGTCAAAGGACTTATTAATCGGAAGGTTTGGTTAATTATTATATTTTGAAAATATTTATATTTATTTCTTGTTATAAACTTTTTTTCAGAAAAATTATGAACTAGAATCTATTTATTTTTACATTAGCTCCACACAGGAGGCCCTGATAATTCCCCTCAATTCCCAATGTCGTCTTTGGGGATGTTGTGTTGAGGTTCTTTTTAGGAAAGGAAGGAGAGGAAGTTCTGAAAAGGAAAATGGTATGTGGGGTGAGTAGGATGGGGTCAGTGTGTCCAGGAGTGACGGACGTATGAATTCATCCCTCCCATTGCAGTGCAAGGCAATGTTCCGAGAGAGTACAGCTGGAGAAGTCAAAGGGACTCCCTCAACCATTCTCTCCCGATCCGGCCTGCCATGCAGCTGGTGGGAAGATGGATTCATACAAAGTTCACATCCATAAAAAAGTCCGTCACCCCGGACACCTCAATCCGTCACCTCTAGATTCCACCCACCCCTCATACCATTTCCTTCCTAGAACTTCCTCTTCTTCCTTTCCTTTTAAAAACCCTGCACACAGCATCCCCCAAGATGACACAGGTCCTCCTGTGTGGAACTAATGTAAAAAAAATATGTTTTTTTTTTGTTAAATTCACTAATTTTCAGTTTCTGAGAGCAATTTATTAATCGCTATTATTTTTTTTTGTTAAACACTCAAAAGTGGCCAATGTGTAATTTGGGATTACTTAGAAAATTTACCGGACCCTAGCAGAATCTATCTTGTATGTAACATCCTAGATGTTACCATAATATCTTTTGGCGCAGTTTTTATAGCAACATTATTAGTCAATTAATGATATAATTTAATGTGTTGAGTTCTCAAGGTTCCCGATTATTATAACTTACTCATGTGCATACTTCCAAAGGTCTCCGATTATGTCATGGTGTCTACTCTTCCATTGTTTATTTATTTATTGTGCCGAGCATTAAAATTGTTAATGCACAGATATTATGTGCCTACCTATTAGTTAATTCTGATAAATGAATGTTTATATTTACAGGTTAACAGGATGAACTGGTGGGGGCAATTAGTTACCACTGACCCAGAAATTTCTACTAAGAAAATTAATCCAGGTAAATCACCTCTGAATAGAAAATATTTTGATTGGTATAATATATATTTGGTAATGACACACATCTTGCCCAAAACTCTTAAGTGTTGTGTTCATTGGTATTCGTCAGATTGAAATTCAGTTTCGTTAATGATTTTAATCAATTATGTTGGAGTGAATGACTTCTAATGACTCTCTTATTTGTTCAGAACCTTCGAAGCTCGGTGACCTGGATGGGGAGACCCGAGGTCTCGTAGAAAAGATGATGTACGATCAGAGACAGAAGGAGATGGGTCTGCCTACAAGTGACGAACAGAAAAAACAGGATGCTCTTAAGAAGTAAGTCTAGTTTTAACCAACCATTGCTTAAACCTGGTAAGGACACATTTTGTCACCATCAGCTCACATATCGACGGTCTCGAAGAAACAATGTTGGATGTGCGATTTTGTAGTTTTGCAGTAGAGCTGTTTAAAGTTTAGTTTTTGTATTTTTACTGTTTTTGAGATCAGGAAATATGGTGTTGTTTGATATTTTTTTTTTTATTTCGTTTCATTAAAAATTCCGAAAATATAGACTTTTAAATCAACAATATAAACCAACTAGACGATTTTCAACGTTTAGCAGATCCAATATTGTTTGCAACAGCTTAGCTCGGAACGGTGACCATGCAACTCAGAATGAAACCAACTCAGAAAGGTCATTAAGAGTGATGATAAAAAAATTGGTTAAATGGGTTAAGTTAGGTTAGGGTTACAGGCTATTTTAAAATTATTTTTTCATAGCTTTTAATGACTTTTCTGAGGTGTTTCCGAGTTGGTTTCATTCTGAGTTGGCATGGAACTGCTCAGAACAGACATTCTCTGGTGAGGCCAGTGACGTAAATTTAGTAATGAAACAAATACAGTAATTAACCCCCAGGTTGCCTGCAATGAATAAGAATCGATAAATATGCATACAGTACAGCAGAATATACATTATGACACATTACAGTCATCAAATTAATCTACTGTTGCTTACCATCCAAGCAGATCCGGACCTCCAAGTTAGTTGGAAGTAATTCTACATGATGTAAGTAAAAGAAAAAAAATATTTTTTTTTTCGAAATTCCAACGTTTTAAGGTAGTTTTCAGGTATAAAATTTGCATTGGCGGTCTGCGATTTTTCAGTAAGCTCGAGTGCTAAGATTGAAAAATTCAACATTATTGATGTTGTTATAGCTGAGAACATTTTTTTTTTCAAAAATTGAAATTTTGAATAAAATATTCAGTAAAAAAAATTTAAAAATCTATAATATAAAAATGAATCGCTGAATGTGTTGCTAAGCGCACAACTTTCGAACGACTGCACCAAATTGGATAATTCTTTTTTTTGTGTGTTCGTTATTGTCAGGACAAGGTTTTTATAAAACTGACGGTGAGCTCTGGCATTATGAAATTTGTATTAAAAAATTGCTATTGGTGGCACGCGAGGTTTGAAAACTGAATGTATGGAACGCGGGAGGGAAGGAGGGGAAGGGGAACCTGGGAGGGGGGAGGGGGGTTCGCGGGACGGGGGAAGGGGGGGGAGTGGAGTGGGAAGAGGGAAGGCGGAGGTGACGGAGTGGGAACGTGAGAGGTGAAGAGGACGCAGGAGAAGAAGGGGAGGCGGAAGGGGAACGGGACGAATGGGAAAGGACACTCAGGGAGAAACAATTTATTTATTAAATGGCATAGCAACGCATGCCAGGAACCAGCTAGTATGTAATAAAATTAAAAAGCTCGGATTGAAAAAAAAAACTTTTTTTGGTTCTGTATGTGTACTATACCAGTTTCCCGCTTGTACTACGAGTTTCCGGACACCATGTATGTCTAAACTTGTCAGTTAGTGGCTCAAGTAGTTGGGATTTGAACCCTCGACTTCCAGATCGCTAGTCGAGAAACTTACCCCTCGACCATGGAGTAAATAATTTAAATGTCCATATAAGTATTTTGTTATGTAATCATGTAATGTATAATATGAACTAAACCTGTAAATTTGTCTGTCCTGGGGTCCTAGCACACTGAAATCGTTATCTTTACAATATCGAATCGATATGGCATAACAACCGACGATTTTGTACCGAACCGATATTGATGGGCAATGTAAGGTAATCAAAAAGAAATTGTTATACGCTGGCAACACTTGAGGTACTTTCTACGTAGCTGTCACAATGTCTATGGTATCGCAGTTATAGACCGGGAGCCGGTACATAAATCTTACGTCACAAACCTTACGAGTACAAGGATGAAACTACTTTTGTAGTGATAATGGACATTTAGTAAGCCTTAAACAAGCTGGTGTGCCGCGCCTCTTGGCAGATTCCGCGCAGTCATGGAACTAGTGAAATTCTTCAATGGGATGGTTTAGAATCTAGACTACAGTTATTCCTTGGTTTCATTCGTGTACTCGATGACGTAAAATTTACTAATTTCTATCCCAATTTGGCAGACCTGCTAATTTTCTCATCTACCAATCGACCTTTATCATATGAAACCATTCCCGTTCGTGTACCCGATGACGCAATTTTTTCGAAAAAAAAACGAGTGTGCCTTAGTTTAGACCACACGACTGAAGTAAAACTTCACTAACTTATGCCGGGTACCCGTTGTATATAATGTTATATAGCATGGAACCATTACAGTTGACCGCGAGGTTACAGGAGCCTTGCAACGCATGCCGGGTACACATCCCCATCCCCATCCCCATCCCGATCGTGCGTAAAGAAGTTTTACTTCAAAAATGCTCACTATTTCCATGACTGCGTGGAACCTGCCAAGAGGTGCACCGGCAGACTAGCTTGTTTAAGGCTTACTAAATGTCCATTATCACTACAAAGTAGTTTCACCAGTGTACTCGACGACGTGGGTTTGTATAGCCAGGCTCCCGGTCTATAATACCTGTCAAAAATATCGTAATCCATTAATGGAATAATATGACAACTAACTAATAATCTTCTCTTTTGAACATTTAAAGATCCATTTACATCGAGATTTTTGCTGAGATTTCATAATAATATTAAATACACACACTTTAATATACGTTGGAAGTCCGCATGTATTTTTTGACAATAAAAAAAGGAGTTAATTGGACAATGAGATCATTTGCCGTAATACGAGATATATTCGTATGTACGAAACTGTCAAACGAAAACGTCTGAATTCCGATTTAATTCAACCCTGCAATCTTCGATAATCTGCCTCCGTTCATTAATAAACCAGTAATTATGCAGAAAGAATGTCATTATTAATAAAGTTGTGTTGATATATCGCCAGTTAAATAAAGGAGAGTGATTTACAATCTCGTATCGATAAAGAACCGATTGCCTTAGCACGCTTGCACCATCGATAGGCAGACCGACGTCGAAGGGAAATAAATAAGGAATCAACATACGATGGCAACACTGGGGATCTTTTGAATGAATTTTCGTTTCTTAATTTGAAATGTGCTCCTACGTACAAATGAAAAATACCAATAAATTGACAATTTCGAATTGAAATACGAACTCAAATAAATATTGACGTTTCGCATGTTGATACTGTTTGAGACTAAACGACATTTTAACAAATTTCGTTTCTCGAAATTGAGAGCAATTAATTGATCGCCTTTTAAATGAATTAACTGAGTCTATGGGTCTCGTATACGATTTCTTTAAATTCTAAGAGTTTTTTTAGTTCACCTCTACTCATTAATTAGCCAGTTATTTTGCGTAACAAACGACATTATTTTTAAAAATCTGTACATTGACAGCTTATCTGTCACTCCGGAAGCCACGGTAAAAACGGCGTCTTTTGTCAACCGACTGTCGGAATTGTATGTTCACTGTGCTCGCAAATATCGCTAACTGACCATAGACAACGGATTTATTACATTTCGTATTAATATTGGGGTTTTATCCATACAAGAATGCATACGATTTGGTGGGCTTTTGTCAATCGTCGGTCGGAATATCCCTTATCAATTGTTGAGCGTGCTAGCACATATTGATAACTGACCATAAATGACGGATTATACCGATATCGTATTGATATAGGGTTATATCGATCGACCATGCTAGGACCCCTGGTACGGGAAACTTTCCTAGTTGGACAGGCAAAGCTTCCTAATATGTATTTTGTACTTTCTTTTGTATCTATCTATAGTAAATAAATGAATAAAAAAATTAATATGTTTTAACTTTTATTTCAGGTTCATGGAGCAACATCCCGAAATGGATTTCTCAAAATGCAAGTTTAATTGAAAACGGTTCAATTTTTTTATTTAAGCACTTTTCTTGCATTCCTATTCTATGGCATATTGACTATTTTTAGTAGCTCTCATTTCTCTAATGGGTACATTATATATAAGTTTACTCTGTTGAATATGCATTATTATAGGAAATACAATCATTCTGAACCACAGTTTTACTAACTAATCCTTATAACGATGCTTTCAGTCGGCCCAAATAATTATTACCTGTTAAAAATATGCCCATTAGGTGTATGTATAGAATGTTGCATTAATTTAACATGTAAAGTTATTAAAGATTGTCAATTCTTGGGGTTTTCTTTGTTTTAAGTCCCAAGAAATTTCTCAGCGGGATAATTTTTTTTAAATAAACCACTGCATTGCATTAATATTTTCTTGTTTTATTTTTAAATACTCCAAATATAAACAAGTATTTTTAATAAAAAATATTATGTTGTGATGTTTATCTCTCTAGGTACCTACCTAATCTTATGGTTCCACAAAATACAAATTTATGTAAATCAGTGACATCTATGTATTTTTATCCAAAACTTCTCTTTATCTAATACATAATATCGTCACCTTATTTGGGTACGGTTCTAACTTCACTTCTTATTCTGAGATGAGGTGTCAAAATTTGCAAGGATGATTTCTCATAATCTATTTACCAAATTCTGATTTTGAGGTTGAATCTTGTGTGTTTTCCATTAAAATATGATAAACTAAAATACTTTACACAAGGTTGAACTTCAAAATCAAAAATTGTTCATATGTTAAATAGATTATGACGATTCATCCTTGCAAACTTTGAAAACTCGGAACATGGTTTGGCGAAGTTAGAACCCTATCCAACCAAAGTGACGAACTATAATGCCCCTCGTAACAACGACCAACTCAACTGTCAGATATAAACAAAATACAGAGTGTAAGAAGTGATCTTAGAACCTTGAAAAATAAATAATTATTTAAATTGCTTGATGTTAGAAGTTTGCAATACATATACAGTGAAACCCTCTTAAGTAGTTTTCCAAGGGACCGGAAAAAACAAACTTCTTAAGGTTAAACTACGCATTCACAGATGGCGCCAATTAAACTATTTTAGGTTTTTAATTTCTTTTGCACGTTTTGCTTTAAAATATTGAGGTAAATTAATCGTTTGCGCCCGTACATATTTAATATGAATATAAATAAATAGTTTTGTCCATAAACAAACCCGAATCTTTCAAGAAAGGCTGACAAATCCAATTTTGTATCAGTGACTCAATCCAATATTATATTTTTCAGCCTTTCTTGAAATATTCGGGTTTGTTTATTGACAAAACTATTTATTTATATTCATATTAAATATGTACAGGCGCACACAATTAATTCACCTTAATATTTTAAAGCATAATGTGCAAAAATATTAAAAACCTAAAATATTTTAATTGGCGCCATCTGTGAGTGAGTAGATTATATCGTACCTTACGTTTAACCTTGATAAGATGTGAAAGCTCAAGCTCCTCGATGATGGAAGTGGGACTGTATGTAGGGATTAGAAGTTTTTTCCTTTTCCATCAATATCACAATGCGTAATTGACTTGCACCGCGTTGTTATGTATACTCCAGGTTTATAAAATTTTCAACATATATAAACCTCAAAGAAAATTATATTAACCTCGAGTATACGAATCGATGCAGTTTTTTTATAAGTTATGAATTTGCATCAAAAAGTGAAAATCGAACAAATGTTGGTGACGTCAATTACTCTTTCTACCGTCAATATCACCTTGAAAATGCACACATGTGGTATGTGCACACATGTATTTGTTTACATCGATATTGGTAATGTAGACTAATTTATTTCAAACTTCCAGGGGGTTTCAAATGACAATACGGTTTAATAATTAATCATTAACATCATTTTATTTAACATCACCACTACCTTCAATTGATACAAAAAATATAAAAGATATTAAATTTACATAATGTTAACATGTATGTATTTTAAAACAATGACAAACAGTTTGTAATATTGTGAACAATCATCGGAATTTCTATCAAATATGTACTTGTGTAACTATGCTCTCACTAATTTTAAAAGATTTTAAACATTCCCAAATTTTTTTCTGAAAGGAAATTCTAAATGCGCTTAGTAACTAATATTTAATGTAGAATAAGTATTGGCAGAAACACCTTAATTAGGTGACACACCAATAATAATAAAAAGACCAAGCATAGCACACAGCACAACTTAGGATTTTGAACAATTTTTAGAACTTAATGTAGAATTTATGATAGAGGGTTAATTAAAACCCATTGCACAATCGATCTGTTTATTATATAAAGGAGAGTGACCGTAGCGGGCGGCGTGGATTTGATTTTTATACAAATCTACAGTTTTATGCTGGGATTGATGAAAATTTTGCACACTTGACCTTCAAAAAAAGAGGAAAGTCACTGTCTACATGTAATTTCGAAAAACTCTGTGCAAAGCCCGGGCAACACCGGAGACTTCAGCTAGTATGAATTAATGCAAACATTAAAGTCCATATAATTTTAAAATACTTTTGTGCACACATGTCATTTATATCGAACAAGTTTTTATCTCTTGGAAAGGCGATCAATCAAATTAAATGTCCTTATAATCAGTCGAGAATAATTGACAAATCTTCCCTCTTACCTAACAAGCTTCGAAGTCTACAAATATCTTCCATCATTGTTTAAAATTTCATTGGGTTTGTTTGTGAAATAGTGGTAGGTCAATTATGCATATTAATTATGGATATTAAAGTATTAAAACACAAATATAGTACTAATAAGTAGTAATAAAGTAAACTGGCTTCATTCACTAGCCATTATGGTAGGAAAGGTTCAATTACATATGTATATGATAATTTAATTAAAAGTATTATTACATATTTATCAAATAAAAGTACATATACAAAAAAATGCTTTGCTGATATTAAAACGGAATTTGAGTAAAAAATATTTCGATTTTTTTAAAAATATTTGCAAGTATGTACACAAAAAAAAACATGGATTATGAATATGCATATATATGTATATATATATTTCTGTATTTTTACTCTCAAAATTAATGAATGAATTTTTGTTCTCGAAAAATGATTTAAAAGCTGTACATTTAATGCTCCATGATTGATTGGTCGAACAAAATGACATCGAATGTACTCTGCTAGGTTTGTACAATGTAATACTCATCATATATCGCTGTGCATCTCTTTCTGTTACATGCATATTTTGCGATTCTTTGAATAAGAGGGAGATCGCCATACAGTTTTCATGTATGTTGATCTGATGTTCTGAGACGATTTGTGGTTGTCTTTTAAGTTTTATCAATTGTTTTAACTTAAATTAGGTGACTGTGATCTTCATAAGTGTACATTAATACAGAAAACTATCATAAAAGATGTCAATATGATGTCTTGTTTATCGCTCATGGCGTCTACCATTTTTTGGGTAAAATCTCTTGTAACGGTGAAATAATGCTTAGTTATGTCTGTATTTTTTACACATCGGTGCGATAATATAATAATTGGTATTATCTCCTAACATTTTAGAAGGCTTTGTTACATTTAAAGCAGTATAATTGAAGCTATTAACGTATAATGCAATTCAAATGACAGGAAGGCCAAGCGCGCTACCGTGACCAAAATCACCTACTTTCCAAAATTAATGTTTTTGTAAAAATGAATAAGTAGGATTCGTTTCTAATTTCGTTAAAAGCAATGGCAATAACCCCGCTGGTGACAACACGTCGAACTACTGCAGCGTTCTGCATAGGAATATTGTATATACAGCTTTGTCTTTCGATGTTTTGGCGGGTTTAACAAATTCTAATGTTAAAAATTAATTTTAGTATGAAATCTTGATAAAAAAACAAAAAAAAACTTAAGAACTAATTTAAGTATGAAAACGAACTTTAACCCCTCAGATCTCGGTCTATTTTGTCGGAGAAGGTCAAAATATTTCCTCTTTGCATAAAATCCAAATAAATGGAATCTTTCATATTTAAAAATAAAAACACATATTTTATTAGGCAAATATATTGTAAAAGTTACCGTCAACTCACTTTTTTGTTGTAAAAATTAAAGGTGTATTATTTTTTTCTCAACTTTTAGATTTGAATATAAAGTGTGATATATTCTCTTTCTAACAAGTGTTAGATCATATTTCTAACTATGATAGTAAGGGAGACACAACAATTTCTATGAGACTGCGAAAAACGAATAAGCCTGAGGGGATATAAAAAAATACTGGTAATTAAGTTTAAATGCGGATACTACTGTTAAAAAAATTAAAATTGACTCAAATATAGTTTGGCAATTAAGTGTAGAAATGAAATAAATTGGAACTAAACGTTTTCATTACTATGGCAGCACCGAATTATATGACGTTTCCTATGGCTGTCATGTTATCGCATGTTACGGTTGATTTATTGTCTTAAATCTGAGTAGAAGATCGTTGATTTGATAATATTTTTATTCATTGTTTGCCTGAATTTAATTAAAATGAATAAACCATTACATAGTGATGCAAGAGGGGTTATATTCTGCATTTTTCAACGCTGCCTAGCCCAGTATCACGCGAAGAAGCTTCTGTCTGATTTAGAAGATGTTTACAAACGAACTGCAGAAATGACTGGTACGTAGTATAGTTTGTTTAATAAATTTCATTAATATTACAATATTTATGCCAATTTTCGAGCGATAATAACCATTACAATCTGATTTGAGGTTATGTTAAAAAATCCGAATTTGACACTTCGATTTGACAGTTAATATGCGGCCACAAGAAAAAGGGAATAACTCAATAAAAAAATAATAATATGCAACTTCTTTAAACTCAAGAAAAGTTACTTTTTTCTCGTTTTCCCTTTCTTTCTTTCTAAGTGAATATTATCTAGTGTGTGTTTTTAAAACTACCTTCTATAATAATAATTTTAATGATGTTTTCACACACAGGTAAATCTGAATCAACGGTAAGACGAATCGTCAAGGAAGGGGAAAAGGCAGATGGAAAATTTGAAAAACCGGGAAAACGGAAAATGGGCATAATAATAATAATATGTAATAGCATAACTGCTGATGATTGGAAAAATTGTTGCAAACACGTGATGAAAATTGAGGCAGAATATTATGCACGAGGCAGTACTATATATTTTATGATGATATCGATGAACTGCGTTTAGATGAAGATGAAGGTACGGAAGAAGAAGAATAACATGAGGACAAAGACAATAATTACATGTCGGGTGTTGAATTAATAGACTTACATTTTTAAGTACCTACGTTTTTATACCGAAATAAACGCCCACTTAAAACTTGTTTTGTTTTATTTTACTTCTATTAAATTACAGTTTTTTGTGCAATTTTTTTGAAAATACAAATACGCTATAAAATATGCATTTTGGAAGAAGTGTTTTTTTTTACATTCATTGTCTTATGAGCCATCTTGGTGCCATTTAAAACTAGAAAACGATCGCAGCGCCATCATTTATTTTCTACACTTAATTGCCAAACTGTACCTCATGGAAAGGAAGTTATTAACATTAAATTAAAATGTTTATAAATTATTTTGTTTACCAATTTTACAATAGTAGATAAAAAAATTCATGAAAAGAATTATTTTGCTTTAACATGTTGTTAAAAGAATTGCTGCATGAAAATGAAGGCATATATTTATGACAACAGTTAGAGTGTAAAAAAGAATGCCACAAATTTAAGAAATGAGGTTTCGGCAGTTCACCATACAAAGATATGATTGGAGTAGGATAACCAAAAAGTTTATACTGAAAAACTTTGATTTTGAAAAGTTTCCAAAATTTCTAACTTTCTTTTAAAAAAGTTGTAGCAATCGGTGAATCCACAATTCGGCAGTTAGCCGTTGAACTGATGCATTATTAGTTTGATATGCCAATATTTAGTCTATTCCGTGCTTTCTTTGTTGACGGAAAAAATATCTTTTAACCTTAAATGCCCATGCGTCACGTGCAATAAAGGTAGCCAACTGCCTTTTTTATTAAATATTCGCACCATAATCACCGGTCCCGTACGGGTCATTGAATGATGCAAATCTGCGGTGCAATAAAGGTAGCCCCCACTGCCAAGCATTTTTGTGAAACATTCGCACCACAATCACCGGTCCCGTACGGGACAGTCGGGCATTGAACGACGTAAATCCGCAGTCCTATATGGGACTACTGGGCGTCTAAAGATTAAGATGATAAAATTGATGAGTGATTATTGGAATGAACTAATTAATACCTTGAGCCTCCAGCCAGAACCAATAGGAGGGTGTTGTTGGCTCGGCGCTGCTTGATTGGCAAATGAGATTAAAAAGCAGAAATGACTTATCCTTAATTAGCAAATGAACATTGTATAAAACAAACATTGATTGCAAATTTAAAATAAAATGAAACAAAATAGTTGTACATACTAATAAAATAAATGCTTTTTACGGTAAATTTTATTCAAAATGTGTAAAAATTGATTATAAAACATTAAACTTTTCCATCCTGGTGAATACTATGTAACATGCATACTATGATCTTTCACTCTTGAATTGATCAAATAATTGATGTTTTATATTTCCCATCTCAGGAGGAAATTGTAAAAGGTACAGTGACGTAGTAATAAGAGATAACAGCAATGAGTAGAACTATAACAGCCGCCCCGACTCCCACCGACAGGAACATCTGCTTCCCGTCCTGCGGCGTCGTCAGCATCTCTTCGCTGCTCGGGTCCTTCTCCAGTGCGTCAAACTCTGAAGTATCTGGAACAAACACCACGGAAGAGCATTATTAAACGTAGCCCTGCAGCCTTACACGCTGCCGTCGCAACTGTTTTTTTTCTTACTTTTTAATGAGAGAAACATAGAATTTCTTCGATCATCTTTTTTTGTATTGCTATAAAATCGAAGACAACAATTTTATGTGTAATTGTCACCTTTTGATTAAATCTTTTACTGAATTTTAGGCCAGCATATAAATCAGGAAAGTCTTTCTTGACCTAACACCAGACATGATGTTAAAATACATAACATAGGTGCAACGTCTCCCGGAAAATGATTTCCAAATATGGAGCCCAAATTTTGCAAATGATATAGGTCTAATAGAGAGTTCAGAGACAATTTACAAAAATACCAAGAGCTTTAAAATATCTGTAATACGAAGATAGACTCGAGGTACTAAGATTACCTTAAAAGAAAGAGTGACTTGATTGAGACTTTAAAATTTTTAATTATTATTTTTAATTTATAAACTAACGTTTAAGACAAGATTTTTATGCATAGCACAAAGGGTAACAATTATTATAAGCAATAATTGTCAGCCTGAAACACCCATTTACATTGAAAAATCTGACAGGCTGACAATTATTGCTTATAATAATTATTACCCTTTGTTCTATGCATAAAAATCTTGTCTTAAATGTTAGTTTATAAATTAAAAATAATAATTAATATTTAACAAGTTAAAAATATTTCACCAAAAAATGTAGACATAATTTGTCTCGACGCCACCTAGCGAGAGATTTAGTACTAACAATACCTCCCTCACAAAAATAAAGTTGGTTGTTTTCAGGTGGAAAAATGTAATAATCAGTAATTGTTGAATGAAACACCAGTATATATTGAATTATTTGGCGGGTATTAGATAAGCCGCCATAGCTCAGTGGTCAGAGCATCCGACCAGCAATCAGAAGGACACGGGTTCAAGTCCCGTTGGCGGCAAGTATCTTTTCTCGGAAGATTTTTCAGTGTAAATGAATGTTTCAGGCTGACAATTATTGTTAAAAATTTTTATCTGGATATTAATGTTGCCTGGCATCCAAGAAATCTTCACAGCAAAAATATAAATCTCCATGGACACTCAAGAAAAATTAATAAAACACCTTTTAGTATAGGATCCCGATATAAAACGACCTTCACCGAGATGTTTATTTGATGAAACATATTTTATTTTTAATTTAATATGTCAATAAATATATTGCATATGGGTTGCCTAACAAATTTTAGTCCAGGGTATGATTAATTAATAATTTAAAAATTATTTTTTAACAGGTCATAAACAGGTAAATCGATACTAGCATTTTGCACCGGTCTGATTATTGAATTAAAATTAAATGAAATTAAAGATTATTTCATTATGAACACGGTGGTATCAAAATATACACACATAAATAATTGATTAAAAAAAAATAATTTAATAACTATTCCTCTATTTTAATAATAAACTACTAAACGAGTTAGGGGGCACTAGAAATAAAAATATTCTCAAAGTGGGCGGTGGGCAAAAAAAGATTGAGAATCTACGATGTAAACCAATTTAAAGCTCTATTGGATTCATATTTGGAGAGAAGAAAGTACTAACTTATTTTTAATGTTAAAACAACTCGATTTACTGTTAACCTTTTTGTGAAACAGATTCATAATACGAGCACATCAGCAGAATACTGCCTGCTCATATAATAATAAAATAAAAATATTAATTTATCTACAACCTGCGTATTGGAAAAAACAATCTCTAAATTTATCAATACATTCATGAAAGAATAATACAAAAACATAAAAACTTTTTCAAATTTACAAATAAAAATTAGTTTTTTGACATTTCTCTTTTTGCTCGTAGGTCTCATTCACACAATATGGTGTATGTATAATGTGTTAGGGAACGTACCCAAACTAAGTGACCTGTTCAGGGGGGGGAGGGGGATCTTCAAAATACCACGATTGGTCATAATGAGGGGCGGGGGGGGCTTAGGTTTTTATCAAGTAGTCAATCTAGAAATCTAAATTTTGACATAAGTTTTATCTTGATAATATTTTTTCCATTTGTAATTATAGGTATGCATGCACTCTTGCCGTCACGCAGCAACACAGCATCCCAGATGACATAGGCCCTGAGGGAAATCATTTTCCTCAGGGCCTCCTGTGTGGAGTTAATGTAAAAAAAAAAGCACTATATCAACAAAGACAAATATAAGCCAAATCATTTTTTTTTTTACTTTTTGTTAGCAAGAAATGATTCAAAATCATATTTATGAATTACTATGTGAAAACTGTAGGGGGGGGGTCTTGGAATATACTGCACGTGGTCACCGAGGGGGGGTTAAAAATTGCAAAAAGTGGGTCACGTAGTATGGGTACGTTCCCTTACTACAGTACCTGCTGGAGTCTCAACATTGCAGATGACATCTTCCTCAGTGATGTTAGCATCCAGCATTTCCTTGACGGAGACCAGGGCTTCCACAGGGGACTCCCCGGGGAACAGGTAGTCACACAGGAACACTTTGCCATTCCCCGACTCGGGCAGCCGGATGTAGACGCGGCGCGGGGGCTCGTTGAAGCACACTTTCTCTGGAACAAAATTCAAATGTATTAATTAATTCACCTAAGAAATAAAATTTTAATGGTTAAAAGTTTTGCAGTTAGCATTTATTTATTTTGATTCTAACACCCAGCTCAGCCTTTACATGATTTTTTTAAAGAAAAAGAATATCTAAATTAAATATCTAATCACAACATAAAAACAAAATACAATGCAAGATGGAAAATTAGCAGCTTAAGAAGATTGATGCATTGTAGATTTTGTCAATGAGAGATTCTCCCAAGAATCTTTTGATTTTCTCCTAATAGACTGGGAGGCGAGATAGGTAAACCCTACGTCATCGAGTACACAGATGAAACTACTTTGTAGTGATAATGGACATTTAGAAAACCTTAAAAAAGCTGGTCTGCCGGTGCGCCTCTTGGCAGGAGCCGCGCAGTCATGGAAATAGTCAGCAATTTTTTTTTGAAAAAATTACGTCATCAAGTACACGAACGGGAATGGTTTCATATGATAAAGGTCGATTAGAAAATGAGAAAAAAGCAGGTCTGCCAACCGGCAGCCTGGCACGTTGGCAGGCAGCCGGCATCAAAGTGGGGTAAAAAATAGTAAATAGTAGCTCATTGAGTACACGAATGAAACCACCGAATAACTATAGTCCAAATCATTCCATTTAAGAATTTCTTGGTCTGCCGACCTTTTGTGTATGATTTTTTAGAGTTTTTTTTTTTTTTTTAATCTTTTGTTTATCTTTATTATTATTTTTATTTCACTATATTTTTAAAAACTTTGAATGCCATATTTTAAAAAAATAAGCGAAAATGATAAAAAAAAATAATTTGAGAGTTCCGAGTGTGCCCATCCGTCAGACGAGCCTTTTGACGCCAAATCACGTACGAAACCTGCCGCGGTGCCCCTCACCGCTGTCGCGTGTCCATATTATTGTACAAATTTATAATAATAATAGTCCTTTTAAGATTGTTTAATAGTCTATAGTAATTGGAAGTTCGAACAACCAACCCACCGTCGCCGTAAGAGCTGTGTTCGTCCGAAAAACTACGGAAATTTCCGAACCCCGTCTGTTTCATATCGGTTTCGCTTGCCCTGCTGCATCAATTACATCAAATACAAGATCGAAACTAACGTAAACCTGTAGAGTAGATCATCCCATTCACGACTTTCTTGATCTGCCGACCAGCAGCCGGGCAGTTTTTTGTGTATGATCTTTTAAAGTTTTAATTTTTTTTTAATTTAAAAAAAATTAAAACTTTAATTTTCAATATCTTTATTATTATTTTTATTTCAATATGGTTTTAAAAACTTAGAATGCCAGATTTTAAATAAAATAAATTGTAATAATAAAAAAATTAATTTTGATTGTTCTGATTGTACCGGTCGGACCAGGGAGCCTTTTGACGCGAAACGGCTTACTGGAAACTGGCCGCGGAGCCCTTTGCTGCCATCGCGTGCCCATATTATTATACAAATTTATAATAATAATAGTCTTTTTAAGATAACCTAATAGTCCATAGTGGTACGAAGTTCGAACAACTACCGCACCGTCGCCATAAGAGCTGCGTTCGTCCGAAGAACAATGGAAATTTCCGAACCCCGTCCGTTTCATTTCGGTTTCGCTTGCCCTGCTGCACCGATTACTTAGAATTTAAGATCGAAACCAACGAAAAACTGTAGTCTAGACGATCCCATTCATGACTTCTATGGTCTGCCGTCCAGCTGGCAGAGCAGCCTGGCAGTTTTTTTGCATACGATTTTTAAAGTTTTTTTAAAATTATTTTCATTATCGTTATTATTATTTTATTTCAATGTGGTTTTAAAAAATTGGAATGCCAGATTAAAAAAAAATAAGTGGCAATGATAAAATTTTTTATTTGAGTGTTCCGAGTGTACCAACCAGGCTATAATATGGGCACGCGATGGCGGCGAAGAGCTCCGCGGCCAGTTTCGAAAGGCTCTTCCGTCCGATGGGTACAATTTATTCAAAATTTATTCTTTTATCATTACAAATTATTTTATTTAAAATCTGGCATTCAAAGTTTTTAAAATCATGTTGAAATAAAAATAATAATAAAGATATTGAAATTTTTTTTTTTAAATAAAAAAAAAATTTTACTTTAAAAGATCGTAAACAAAAAACTGCCAGGGTGTTGGTTGGCAGACTAAAGAAGTCATAAATGGAATCATCTAGACTACAGTTTTTTGTTGGTTTTGATCTTGTATTCGATGTAATCAATGCAACAGGGCAAGCAAAACCGATATGAAACTGACGGGGTTCGGAAATAACCGTCGTTTTCCGGACGAACACAGCTCTTATGGCGACGGTTCTGTGGTTGTTCGAACTTCTAACCACTATGGAGTATTAGGTTATCTTAAAAATCGTATGCAAAAAAACTGCCAGGCTGCTCTGCCAGCTGGACGGCAGACCATAGAAGTCATGAATGGGATCGTCTAGACTACAGTTTTTCGTTGGTTTCGATCTTAAATTCGAAGTAATCGGTGCAGCAGGGCAAGCGAAACCGATATGAAACGGACGGGGTTCGGAAATTTCCATTGTTCTTCGGACGAACGCAGCTCTTATGGCGACGGTGCGGTAGTTGTTCGAACTTCGTACCACTATGGACTATTAGGTTATCTTAAAAAGACTATTATTATAATAAATTTGTATAATAATACGGGCACACGATGGCAGCAAAGCGCTCCGCGGTCAGTTTCCAGTAAGCTGTTTCGTGTCGAAAGGCTCCCCGGTCCGACCGGTACAATCAGAACACTCAAAATTTATTTTTTTATCATTCCAAATTATTTTATTTACAATCTGGCATTCAAAGTTTTTAAAACCATGTTGAAAGAAAAATAATAATAAAGATTTTGAAATTTTTTTTTGGGCATGCGATGGCAGCGAAGGGCTCCGCGGCCAGTTTCCAGGGTGGGTACACTCGGAACTGTCAAATTATTTTTTTTTATAATTTTCGCTTATTTTTTTAAAATATGGCATTCAAAGTTTTTAAAAATATAGTGAAATAAAAATAATAATAAAGATAAACGAAAGATAAAAAAAAAAAAAAAAACTCTAAAAAATCGTACACAAAAGCTGCCAGGCTGCTGATCGGCAGACCAAGAAATTCTTAAATGGTTCTTAAACCATTCCCGTTCGTGTACTGGATGACGTAATTTTTTCGAAAAAAATCGCTGTCTATTTCCATGACTGCGGCTCTTGCCAAGAGGCGCACCGGCAGACCAGCTTTTTTAAGGTTTTATAAATGTCCATTATCACTACGAAGTAGTTTTTAGTATATTTGCAACATGTTCCAGAGTGGAAGATACTATCAGTATCGCCCTGGTGTAAGACTACCATTCAGAATTGAAACGTTGCTTGAAAATGGCTTTAGCCGTGTTTGGTGACCAGATCTGAATAGCCAGGTACTTCCCAACCTTCCCCTTCCCCACCTCCCTCCCCTCCCTTCAGCCTCACAACATACCCCAATTGGGGATGCCATAGTCTTACTGGCTCCAGACGGGAGCAGTTGAGATTCTTGTGCGGCATTCACTGTAAAAAAAAAAAAGTTTCATCCGTGTACTCGATGACGTAGGGTTTACCTATCTTGCCTCCCAGTAACTAACATAAAATGCAAATCTCATTCTAAAGAAGATTAAAGAGGGTATTCTCCCTCTTGCAATGTACATCTTCTAACAGCAAGCATCGACTTTAACCAGGCCATGCTAATGTGGTGTCATTATTTCTCATCCTAGATAGGTGTACACATTTCCGAACCTGGTAATTTAACTGTAAAGGTCTGTTCGGGGACTTCGGATTTAAAGGGCCGTTCGTGTGTGTAAAAAAAGCCTCTGTGAATCTAAATTCCAAATCCCCGTGTTCCCCTAGAATGCTATTCGTTATTATGTTTGTATTATAAATGAGGTTGACCAACAAAAGAAAAAAATCACCCCATAGTTTGTTGTTAGATTAAAGAAATGTGACTTTAATTTTCTTACCTTCTGGCAGCAGACTGTCATCAATAAGGGCATCACAGTGCATAGTAAACCTCGCAGCCAGGGATCTGATAATATCTTGCTTGACGGCCGTAATGGCTTGCTCTATGGTTGCCTTGGAATTAAGGAATATTCTAGAAGCAACTATTCCACTGAAGTGTGTGGTGCCTTCACATTCCATATATTCTACAGAATCTGGAATTTTAGATTCCTGAAAAAGAGTAATGAAAATGATCTCAGCCTTACTTAGTTTATCAAAACAGGTATACATATATATATATATGCATATTATTTTGTATTACGTAAGTTTGTCGATGCCCAGTCATCCCATTCAATCAGCTGAACAGCTGTAGAAATCGGTGAAACCACAATTCGGCAGTTGGCCCTTGAACTGCACATCTTTATTTTACTACCTTCTACTTGATAAATGCGTTCCAGAGATAAACAGATATTATTTTTATGTAATTATGCTGGTGAGTCCACAAAACTGGACACAGTTGAGGGAGGTCTACATTCAAAGTTGGATGGCTTATAAAGAAGAATAATTGTGCGTTGCGTACTTACACAAGGTACAAGAATGGACACTTGCACTGTTTGAATTTCTTCATCTCTATCAGACTTGGCACCAGATTTGCTCTTTGGCTTTGTAAATTGAGATTCCAGTTTATCTGTGGAATCTCTCAGTTTCCCGTCCAGGATGACGACGGATGATTCAATTGATTTGTGGGCAGCTTCCAGTATTTCCTTCAAAATAAAATAAGATCATAACCACTACTTAACTTTGACATAGTCAGCAGCGTTCAGCCCACAAGGGCTGAAAAGCTGTGCCTACCTTTCTTTTTCCAGATTTCTGTAATTTTTCCAGAAATTTCTTATACCATGATCGTTTATTCTACCAAAAGAAATTGTTTCTGCTTGGCAAATTTCTAATTTTTAGTTGCAATAATTTGTTTTGAGTGCTTTATTCCCCAGACATTATTATGTGATCAGTGGCGGTCCTTCCTTCAGGTCAATTGGTCAAAAAAACTCCCAAAATTATAAGATGACAGTAAAACATCATATAATGAAATGCTATGCAAAACAAAACAACTGGTATTATTCTAATGTATTTGAAATGCACAGCGTGATAGCGGCAAGTAGTAGTGACATCTAACGTCTTAAATGGAAGCTTTCTTTCCCACGCACAATGATTGGCTGGGTCAATTTATTAAATGTCCTAATATCATGTCTTCTGTCTCTTTACGCGCCATACAATAAACGAGGTGGCACTATGTTGCCTAGTAAAAATGGTTTCAGATTCTAAAGACAGCATTATTTATGGAAGACAGTTTGGGTCATTGCGGGGAGGGAGAGAATATGTTGAATATTATGCATCTGAAAGAGATGGTTTGATAAATGTATGTTTATTTTGCGTATTGTTAGCTTGTCGCATGAAACAATTTACTATATTAAATGTAATTTGACTCTCATACTTGTTAGGTACCTACCATGGAACTATGATTCTAAGAAAGCGGCATAAACATTTCGGAACCTATTATACGGCCAACACCAGTGTAGCTCTCTCCATTTTTCGGCGGCGGGGAGTGGGGATAGAAACGGGGTAACCGCTCAGCGAGCGGGGGGAGGGTGAACGCTCTACAGGGAAGGGCCGGTAATGGGCTCATTATTTAATTTATTTTTTAATTAAAAAACGTTTCTCAGTTTTTTTTTTCGTATTTTAAGCACAAAATATAATAGCCCATTACGTATTATTTGCTGAACTTCTTTCTTTTTATAATTAATAATTTTCTTAGTTTTAACCACGTTTATTGTTTATGAAAAACCGACATATTTCCTGAGCAATGCTCACTTCCTCAGCGTTTACTTAATTTAAAAAAATATATTAAATGAAGATAATATTAGTGAAACTCAATCAAAAATCTGAAAATAAAAGAAAAACAGAAAAATATATGGGCACATCTGGAAGGTTTTACTTATAATGTTATATATAAAAAAAATATCCTAGACTTGCAAAAAAGTCAATAGATGTAGCATATTAAAATAAAATGGATAAAAATTCATCCAGACACTTTATAGATAGTATTTAGTTCGGGTTTGAATCTTGCAATCATACAATCATGTAGATAGCAGCCAAGAAAATATGCGTTAAGAAAATAAAGATAATGTCGGTAATTCTAAGTCGAAGTAGTAATGAAGGTCAAAACCATTAAGCCGAAGTGCTACCACAGCCATAGAATTTTGTATAGAAGAGTTTAAAATGGCGTCTTACAAAGATTCAGAAGGCACCCGCAAGTTTGAAGAAATCTTGAATGATCTCTTTGACATTTAAAACTCACGAAATATTCGAAAATTTTTATACATACACACACATATGTTCTTAGGGAACGTACCCATCCTATGTGACCAACTTTTTGCAATTTTTTACCCCCCCCCCCCCCTCCCGGTGACCAAAAACCTAAGCAACTCGCCGCTCATTTGTACCAAGTGTAGTATTTTGAAGACCCCCCCCCCCTGAACAGGTCACGTAGTATGGGTACGTTCCCTTATATATAACATACTAGCTGGTACCCGGCATGCGTTGCTATGCCATTTAATAAAGTAAATTGTTTCTCCCTGCGTGTCCTTTCCCATTTGTCTCGTTCCCCTTCCTCCCCCCCCATTCTTCTCCCGCCTCCCCTTTCCCTCTCGCGTTTCCACTCCGTCTCCTCCACCTTCCCTCTCCCTATTCCCCTCCCCCCGTTCCCCGTGATTTTAAAAAACAATACATTGATTATATACGTTGAATAAACATTGTAAACATATGTAAAAGGAGTGTTAAATTAGTAGGAAAAGAAATAAAAATAGCAGTGGAAAAAAGATGAAGTAAAAATGTTTGAAAATGAATAAACTAAATGATGAAAAACACGTCCCCTTAAGACACGAGTAATCACTTAACTTTATATTTGTGCGTTGAGTAATAAAAAAAAATAAGTTTTTTGATATTTTTGTAGTATTATAAATTAAGTTGACTGATTCGGCCCATTGCCATTCAAGGTTCACGTGATAGCAACGGGCCATTGACGGTGGTGGTTGAAATGAACACGTCGAAAATTATAAAATGTGTATTTAAGCGATGTTTAAATACTTATATGTGGCAGGTAATATCGTCTTTCTATTTAAATGCTAATTTGTACAGCGCTCTTGAGGCGATTTTTCGCAAAAACAGCGCTATATAAGTTGTCCAAATTTATTATTATTATTATTATAAAGATGTTCATAGAACTACTTTTACGGCGCAGTTGAACATTTTTCTATGTTTTATCAACGTTTTACTGGGAGCTCTATATGCGCCCGAGGTGTAAAAGCCAATGTCAGCCGTATAAAAACCGTGCGGTAAAGTTTTTGAAAAGGCTCACTTTGAGAGCTGGGGCACACTTTACATGCCGTCTCTCTAATATCCATACTCTTAGGTACCTACAAAAGAATATTATCATATTTAATTTGATATTGTATCATAATATAATTTTTTTTTAAATGATCTCCCACATTTGGACCCCTAAAGCCGCCTTTAAGTGCGATGAATACAAAATGATAATCAACACCTGAAAATCTAGTCTACCCTTTGTCAAGGAGCAATGCACGCCAGTGCCGAAAATATACTCACACAACCAGAGAAGTTAGTGTATATAATGTATAGGAAAAACAATTGAAAACTTTACACTTTACTATGGTATTTGATGTATTATTGGTAAAAATTATTATAACAAAGCTGAGAATCAAAAAGAGAAAAATATTACCTGAAATTGGTCCTTCACAGAAATTCCTGTATTATTTTTCAACACCACCGGGTACAATTCATCAAATTCATAATAGCACTCTAACTGCAACCAGTTAGATTTAGAATTGAAATTTGTTTCTATGGGCTTAAAGAAACCTGCCTGGGCTACCTCAATGCTTTTAGCCGTCACTTTCTCAGTGTGAGACATGTGGATTATCAGCCGCTCTGAACAATCTACTGGAGAGCCATACATGTACTTGTTGGCTGAGATGGTCTTGTTTATTAAGGTGAGAATGCTTTTTAATTTCGATGCAATAGGACCTGCAGAAAATATGTCATCTGGGCTAACCACAAAAATACCTGAAATTGAAAAGAGTTTTAGATACAATTCTTTTGTTCAAGCAACTACTTAATTTGGTTTTCATAAACCCGCTATAACTATTTTTAATTTGGAGTCATTCTAAAGGCCAATTTCAATAAAGAAAAATAATATGTTCTACCCGTTCAATTCACATTTGTTGACGGCTCCCCACACAAAGTTATCCAAAAATGAAAATTAACTTTTCAATACAATATTTCACTTTCTATATTTCATTTCATTTTCTCTGAATTATTTTGTATAGGTACACCATTTCAAGGTTACAGGCAGTTCAGTTAAGTTTGTTGAAATTAATGCAAAAGCATGTTGAACCAAATTCCAAAGATGTTTTGTTTTTACTGCTTGCAAGCATGGCCTTCATAATAAAAAAATATATATCAAAAGTTTTTATTTCTATAAATAAATGGGAAAACATACAACTTATTGCAAAGAATAAGTTATTAGGTATGTTGTATAACTTTTCACATTATTATAAATGTTATATACACACCCAAAACGAACATTCCGCCAGGTAGCATGCGAGTTACATGTTTAGCGTGATCAGCAACCCAACTTTCAGAGACAGTTTTCAAGTTGATTTCTTCGGACTTTCCTCCAAACTCGTCCCCAACAGGCTCAAACTTCTCTTCTGGAGTTTTGGCAAAATGGACAATATTGATGTCATCTTGTGTTGAACATGTCTAAATCGAATGAATCAGAGAGTTAATTAAGCTGTATATTATATTTTATACGTTAGTATATGTTATAATGTATAGTTAAAACTCCCTTTGACAATGCTTTACAATAAATTAACAACATAATAAGCATATGGACTAACCTGTCCTAATATCAAGCCAATGACACACCGTTGTTGTTTTGCAAATTTTTCTAAATATAATAAGGCATTCTCTGAGGCAGACGCTGTTCGACCCATTTTCTAAAAATTGAAACAACTACGACTATTTAAAGGTTCAAAGGAATTTACAACTTATAACAAACAGCACCGGCCAGTGGTCAAAACAATCTTTTGACACATGGCTTCCACAGAGAATATAGAAGTCCCAAGCAGCAAGCTGCAATGACCATAGACATCTGATTCTACTTTACTCTCTGATCAAGCGCCAAAACAAATAATAATGTATAATATTTAAAATAAATGTTATGTTCACCCACGTCAATGTGGGTGAACATAAAATTCGTTCACCTATTTCGAAACGTGTTGCAGTATAGATTACCATCAAGAAAATTTTAATTACAGAAGAATACAACAATAACACCATCCATTACGCATTACGCGCAGGGCCGGTCCTACGCGGGGGCAATTGGAGCACTTCGCTCAGTCGCCGCGCTGAATTGCCAAGGCGCTGATAATATATTATTTAAAGCCTTTACACATCGCCCTTGAGATTATTTTTTCTAAAACGGCGCTTCATAAACATACAAAATCATCAAAATATTATTGATTACAGTAATAAACCAATCCTGTCATCACCAACCTAGGCGTCTACTGGTTTTGTGAAGTCTAGGTTGGTGATCTAGGCGTCACAAAACAGTATGGGGCGTCAAAATTTTTGTCGCGCCAGCCATCGTTTAGCCAAACGATACTCAACCTTTTTTTCTCTTCGGGCCACATACATGTATTTGTAAAGTTACGCGGGTCGCAACACTTTATTGGTATGACGAAAAAAAATAATCATCAACCCCCCCTCCCCCCACCACCCAACAAAGAAATATTCTTCTTCCCAATTTGTTTTGAAACACTATCTTTTCGTCGGACATTTTTCGATTGCATTCATTTTGAAGACACTCCCGCCATTATGCGTATTTAATTTATAATGAAATAATACCTTATTTGCGACAGCAAGATATGCTGTTAAAATTTTTGCAAGTAGGTACCTGACAAACTAGTGACATTAACCAGTTTTTATGTATTATAATGCGGTGGTTTCTAGAAGTGGCTCTTTTATTTATCAAATATTTGTTTCGGGGAATAAATCTAGCGTGGGCAATAGCAACACTCTTACACATCTGTCCTGATGATGGACACTGTAACGCTGTCCGAAACGTTGGCTAAAGAAGGAGGTAGCGCAACACGGCGTATCACCCCAAAAACAAATACTTAACGAAAATACTTTTGGCCGTGAAAATCTAAAAAACCTATCTCACTCTTATACCAGATCATGTCGACCATAATGACAATCCTTTTCGGGTGTCACTATCTGTGCGTCAAAGTCGAAACGAATCTCAAGATATACGAATTTAGAATGATAGATTTTTTAAAAATCAACTTCAATAAAGTATTTTGGGCCGCACACAAAAGCTTGGCGGGCTGCATACGGCCCGCGGGCCGCAGGTTGAGTATGGTTGGTTTAGCCTATGGCCGGTCATGATTGTGCGCTGCCAAGATCAAGATTTTCTGTCAAATTTATCTGAGCATTTATTTTAGTTCGATTTAGTTCCGATAGATGGTGCAATCGCTCCAAAATGTACGAACTTTTATTATTTCCAATAGTACCTCCCACACGCATACTTCGGAGCGACCGAGTCCCGCGCCACTACAGGCCGCCGCGCACAAAAGTAAAGACCGATAGGTTTACAGCGCAGTTCACTGTGATCCCCCAATTACACGTATCAATCCTCGCATCAATACTCGAGTATTGATGCGATGTTTGATGCGTGTAATGGCAAATATTGACGCATCATCAATAATATCGCAACGCATCTAGAAATCTGGATCGGTCACATCAGTATTGGGGCGTGGCCGTAAAGTATTGGTGCGTGGCCGTAAGTGGTGGGGATATTGGTGCGCGGTTTGATGCGTGTAATGGCTCGCCGCATCAATACCTCAGTATTTCGTGTGCACCATGGAGAGCAGTGGTCCCTTGTCGCCTGTTATTATGTCGGACAGCGATGTTCCGCCATCTCCAGTTCCGCCGCGAAATGAGTTAGCGGCATTCATCGAGGCGTATGAGATGCGTGACATATTATGGAACACACGTCATAAGAACTATAAAAATGTTGTTAAGAGAAAAAGGGCCTTGGAGGAAATAAAAGAAACGATGGTTATTATAAAACCAAAAATTACGAGGGAAGACGTACCTTGCAAACATCACATTGTTTTGTCAGGTCTTATACCTAGTATTATTATATTATTTAAATATGTTAAACCTTTTTAATTTTGTTATTATTATACTACTGTGTACCAATGTATCATGTATCTCTTGATTGTAAAAGCCATTTTATGGCGTTTAAATAAATAAATTTAAAAAAAATCGAAATTATTTTTCAAGTTCAATGAAAGTTCTATTCACGTTCTGTTATTCAGTTTTGTAAAGCAACTAGCCCATAATAATGACATAATTTTGAATTTTATGAAAACAGTTTTTCTTTAATGAAGACTATCAGTGACCCCCCCCCCCCTCTCCAACGCTTAAAACAAAAAAGAGCGACACCGGAAATATTTCATGTTCACAAGTACACTCAGTGACTGTACTACTAAGTATAATAAAGTTATTATTATTAATTATACTTGCCTTTACGTAATTCTGAAGCACATACATAAATAGCCCCGGACGTGTCCAATACTGCTTGGCTTATTGCTGCTGGAGACAGAATCGCTGAAAACTTCAGATCCTCAAAGCTTCTGCCGGTCGCATAGAAACGTACATAGAGTTACAGCTAATTTTTCTCTTGGCGTGATCGAAGCTCTCATGGCTGTATTTTGTTTCAAAATATATGGACTAACCATATCTAGCAATTTGTTAAAATTATCATTACTCATTCTAAAATAATTTTTATAGTCGTGTGGATCACTCAGCAAAATTTCATCCATTAAATTCAAGTGTGAGAATTTTTCTTTTTGGAGAAGCCAGTCCTTCACCCACCGTTTGCGCTTCAATCGTTTCTTTGAAACGAATGCCAAAATTATAGCAATACAGGCTTTTCGTTTCGGATCCATCACTTAAAACGCGTCCGTCCCGCAAGGATTCGCATCGATACTGACGTCAATAATATTGACACTTGTAATGGCTCACCTTGTGAGCCGGTTGCGATATTTTCGGATCGCGATATAATATTGATGAGAGGATTGATACGTGTAATGGGGGGATGAGACTTTTCTGCGCGGCGGCCTGAAGTGGCGCGGGACTCGGTCGCTCCGAAGTGTGCGTGTGGGAGGTGCTAATGACTTTGACCGGGTTTGGCAACGAAGACTTATCAACAAACTGCCCTCTTAACTTCTTACGGACTTCCGGCATCCTTGAGTAGGTACGTGGATTGCCGAATTTTTCTGTCTGTGTTCTTGTGTTCTGTCTCCGACTTTGTTTTTGATGCACATTAATGAAATTTTGTTATGTGCAAGTGTGCTCCAATTCAATTTGAGGGTTTAGCTTCGTGCATCATAAGTGTAACTTCGTTTATTAAAAAAATAGAGTCCTTGTGAGAGTCCCGAATTAGTAACCATCTGTTACTTATGTAACGTTCTCGTATACCAGGCGAGAAAGCGGTTGGATTACCTCAAGTGTGCACCAATTCATTGTTACGTGGATGACAATACAGTCCACGAGAGCTTTTCTTTTGACAAGTCCCAAAATACACACAAACTCCTAAGGGGGGCATTCATTTATTACGTAAGACGATTTAGGGGGGGGAGGGGGGTCGACCATGTCTTATACTACTATAAAAATTGTTTGAAAACATGTCGTGTATATAAGTATATAATTATACGTACGTAATAATTGTAGGCAATGAATAAGCCACAGCGTAACTACAGCTGCTGTTCGATGTCCGCCATTTTGGAGTTCGGAATTCGGGGTTGGAGGGTTGGCCGCAGCTACCACACGATCGGCCAACCTTCTATACAATACTTACAAATATTTACAAAAGAAATATAGAATCAGAGAAGAGAAAAATTGATTTTTTAGGATAAAAAGAAAAGCAACTGTATACTACTTAAATATTGCAAGCCTTTTGGCCCATGTAAATGAAGTTGAATTATTATAGCAAGAAGTCAAACCAGAAATTTTAATGCTAAGTGAAACGTGTATAACCAACGATGTATACAATTCCGAAGTGTCATTTATAGGGTATTCAACTGTAAGATGCGATTCACATAGTCGACATAAGAGAGGAGTGATTATGTTCATTAAAGATTGTATATCTTTCAACATAATATCAAATGAAGTATTTGATGGAAAAAATACGTGGATTCTGGCAATACAAATAACAAAAAACTTGATTAAAGGAACCTACTCTGTATTATACCACTCACCAAACCAAAGCCATTCGAAATTTTTAGATTTCTTCGAAAGTTGGTGTATTAAAAATATGAAAAACCAAGATATGTTTTACATAGCTGGTGACTTTAATATTGATATGAAAGTAAAGAATACCTACAGTAATAGACTCCAAAGTTTAGTGAATGATCTAGGAATGAAACAACTTGTGACAAAACCAACGAGAATATCAAACGCATCAGCAACCATTATTGATTTGGTTATATCAAATCATTTTTACTTGAACGTAAAGGTTGTGGATACACCAAAAATATCAGACCACGAAAACATAATAACACTACTTGAAACGAGTGTAATGAAAAATGAGTCAAGGGAAATTATGTATAGAGATAAAAGGAACTATGATCACTTTAAATTCTGTGAAACTTTAAAAAATGGTATCTCACAAATTACTGAGTCTAATTCGTTAAATGACAAAGCAGAAAATTTCGTCAAAATATTGACGACCGCAATCGATAAAAATATGCCGATAAGGAGGGTTAAGTTTAAAAATACTAACAGATGGTATTCGATACCGTTACATAACCTTCAAAAACAGAGAGATAATGCATATAAAGCGGCAAAATTGGAACCATCCAATGAAAAATGGAATGCATATAAAAAAAAATCGCAATTTTTATTCAAAACAAATTAAAAAACATAAGTGCGATTACTATAAACAAAAATTAGAAACACAACAGAATGAGCCAAGAAAACTTTGGATAACACTAAAAGAAATCATAAAGGGCAAACAAAAAGAAGTTGTAAAATCGATTGATTTCCCAGATGGAAATGAAGAAGAAATTGAGAATATAGCGACCAAATTTAACAAGCACTTTATATCGAGCATAGATCTTATAAGCGAAAGTATTCCAGAATGTCCTGTTAACAACCTAGACATAGACAGGCCTGTATGCACCGATGAAGAGTTTAAGTTTAAAAATATAGATTTACCATACTTAAAAAGAGTCTTAAGTAACATGAAATCGAAAGAATCTCCAGACGGTATAACAATAAATATAATCAAAGACTCCATTAATGTTATTGGCGAATCGATGGTCCAAATTATCAATGAATCTCTGAATAGTGGAGTGTTTCCCAAAACTTGGAAGACATCTGTAATAACTCCTATTCAGAAAATCGATAACCCAAAAAAATTTGACGAATTCCGACCGATAAATTGCTTACCCAAATATGAACAAATACTTGAATACATTGTAAAGGAGCAATTAACTGATTATATTGAGACAAAGCAGATATTAGTTCGACAACAATCGGGTTTTAGAAATAAATTTTCCTGTGAAACCGCTATTAACTATGTAATACAAGATTGGAAAAATTATAGAGATAAAAACAGTAAAATTATTGCAGTATTTTTAGACTTAAAAAGGGCATTTGAAACAATCGATAGAGACAGATTAATAAAAAAATTAAGAAATATTGGAATTAACGGTAAAGAAATTAATTGGTTTGTTGATTATCTATCAGAAAGAACGCAAGTTACAAAATATGGTGGAATAACATCGGATCCACGTCATACTAGCAAAGGCGTTCCACAGGGATCTGTCCTAGGTCCATTGTTATTCATTATATATAATGATATTGTTAAAGTTTTAAAGCATTGTGCCATTAAATTATTTGCTGATGATACATTGTTATATATAGCCAGAAAAAAATTACAGGATGCCATTGAAGAGATACAAAATGACTTAAATAATGTAACGCTTTGGTTAAACATAAACAAACTAAAACTGAATATTATGAAAACTAAATTTTTGATTATTGATAGTCAAGGTGGAACTGAACATGCAATACTAACCATTGATAACATAAATATAGAAAGGGTTAACAATATTAAATATCTGGGTGTAATATTAGACGATAAATTAAAATTCGACAAACACTTCGATTACATATCTAAGAAAATTTCTAAAAAAGTTGGCTTCTTAAAAAGGATTAGGAATAACTTGGATCTCAAGACAACGCACCTTGTATATAATTCTATTGTAACTCCTCATTTAAATTATTGTTTTAGTGTTCTATTCTTATGTAACGAGACCCAAAATAATAAACTACAGGTTATACAAAATAGGGGAATGAGGATGATTCTGAAATGTAATATCTTTACTAGAGTTAAAACTATGTTACAAAACTTAAATATGATGACAACTAAACAACATATAATATATAATGCGTTAACAATGATGTACAAGCTTAAAAATAACATGCTCCCTAAATATCTGCAAACTAATATTATGTACCATGAAAATATTCACAATTATCCTACGAGGAGTTGCCGAGACTTCAGGCTTCCCAAAACTAAACTGACGTGTACACAGAACAGCGTGTTTTATAAAGGTCAAAAAATTTATAATAACCTACCAAATTCCATAAAGGAAGCGTCAAGTCTTGGCACTTTTCGTAAAACATGTGCTACATACATTAAGAAAAATGTATGAATTGTATTTATTTGTATTAACTCTATGTCTTAAACCCTATTGTTTGTATTTCTAACTGGAGTAACTGTATTTCTTTTTAAAACTGTATTCTTTCCGTTATAATTTTATGACTATATTTATTTTATTATGTATTTTATATGTTTTTTTAATACTAGATGTATGAAAAAATTTGCTTACATCTAAATAAAGTTACAAAAACAAAACAAACAAAAAACCTTCATCGGCAAACTTAGTTCGGAGTTGGAAGGTTGGCTTCAGTCATATATTTTCATTTTATTCAACTACGTAGTTACTATGTACTTATTTACAGTCGTAACTACGTAGTTACTACGTACTTATATACAGTTGTATATAAGTACGTAGTAACTACGTACTTATATACGACTGAAGCCAACCTTCCAACTCCGAACTAAGTTTGCCGATGAAGGTTGGCCGATCGTGTGGTAGCTGCGGCCAACCCTCCAACCCCGAATTCCGAACTCCAAAATGGCGGACATCGAACAGCAGCTTTAGCTACGCTGCGTCTTATTAATTGCCTACAATTATTACGTGTCTTAACGGAAGCAAAAGCGGAAACAGATGTCAAAAGTAAATCTTAGCGGAAGCGGAAGCAGAAGCGGAACCGGAAGTGTTAATACTATGAAGAAAAAGCACAAGTTTATTTTTTAAGATTTGTTTGATTAAATTTGTACTTTTAGTACTCGAAATTAAACAGAGGTAAATTATATTTAATAAAAAAGTAATTTGGCTGCTTTTTAACCGTTGGGTCTGTTTCGGTGTTCTTCATATATTAAACCAGCTCCACTAAATAAATGCTTACTGGCTACACTGCTGGAGGGAGCTGTTAAGTATTGACGAACTATTGGCAACAGATGGGGGTATTTGTGCGCGTTTACTTTCTACCACATAAAGGGATCCTGATGGAGAGGTAGTCTCTTCTCTTTCTTGTACTCCCGAAGCTGTGACTGTATCTCTTAAAATAAATTGTCACCATCGTCAGTTGTAGAAGAGTTCTCCTTCTGGTCTTCATTTACACTTAACATCGATTCCAATATTTGTAATGATGATGATGATTTTGAAGGCTGCACTTCGATATTCTTCTTTTAGAGTTCTGTTATAAAGTTTGCGGAACCAGAAAAGGAAACGGAAGTGAATAAACGTGCGGAACTTCTGCAGAAGCGGAAGCAGAGTTCTGTTGCAACACTACCTCTTACGTAATAAATATTAAACAGGGGGGGAGGGGGTCGGCCTATTCTTATTTTTTCTTAAAATAGGGGGGGAGGCGGTCCAAAACTAGCAAAATTTGTCTTACGTAATAAATGAATGGCCCCTAAGTACCTACAGCTCGCAGATCTTTATTTATTTATTATTGGTTTCAATAGCAAGGTTTGTACATGTATGTATAATGTATAGTATAAGTATTTTTTAACAGACCTCCTCACTAGGATTTTCTGTTCTGAGGTGGCCTGTAGTTTTTTAAAATATTTGTATTTGGTTATGGATTGTCTTTATATCGTCTTCATGATGTTTGTTATTTTATTATAACTTTGATCTCTCAGCCATGTTTTTACTTTTAATTTAAATATATTCATTTCCTTTATATTTTTGATTTGATCAGAGCATTGTATAATTTCATAGCATGGAATTTATTATTTCTCTGTCCAAAAGATGTGTTCAAACTGGGAGTAACCAGGATGTTATTGCTTACTGCCCTGGTTGAGTATTTATGTTGGGCAGTGGAGTATACATATATGTTTTTTTTTCAGTTTAAATAAAATATTTTTTCAATAAAGTTTCTGTGCATTGAAGACTTGAAAGTTATTACATATTTCTTCCGTCGGAGTTCTAAGCGGAACTTTCAGTATTGTCTTTAGTACACCTTTTTGGGCTATATTGAGTCGCTCTGTGTGAGTGCTCAAGGCAGACCCCCATCCAGTTATACCGTACTCTATTTGTGATTGACACAAAGCATAGTATATGTGGCGGCCACTTTTGCCGAATTCATTGCGCCGCCACTGGACTCCACCGAATGCGCTGGAAACACACTACGAAATGTCTACAGCCAGGTATAGGTAAAACATTTTAAGTTGGAAGCAATAAAAATGCATAGTATTGATGTATTGGTCTATCTGTGTGAACGTTAAGCGACGCCCACGAAAGCTATAAGGTTCTCTGTCATGCTTACGCCCGGTTATTGTAACTAGTTAGAAGAGAGGCAAGTTTTTATTACACCGCTTAAGACTGTACATACGGGGTGTCCTATTCATTCAGTTCGTAATTTGATTTAAACATACGTGCACCTACATATCGCAAGTGAAATAATTACTAATTTTTAATTTTTATATAATAAATAGTTTTCATTATTTTTAATTCGAATCTTTATTAGTAGATTTACATAGTGTTTTTAAAGTGTGCAAGTGTAATATTTATTACGACATCATGGAGTCCTGTAACAAAACGGGACGTGACAAATCACTGAATGGACAAAGTCGTGAAATTTTATTCCGCGTGTTTAATTATTTTGTGCATAATATAAAAAACGGTGGCCAATTTTTAAGCATGAATGACTTATATGATTTGACGTCTAAGGCAACACCGCGTGCGTGGACTGACAACTCCAATAAAGGAGCAAAAGTTCCTGTGTCTAAAGGCAAACGTCTAATAATACTTCATGCATGCAGTGAAAATGGTTTTGTACCCAACGCACTGCTAACATTTAAATTTGATCAGAGGACTGGCGACTACCATGGTGCAATGAATTCTGCCAATTACAGAAAATGGATCACGGAGAAGCTCTTGCCAAATCTGGAACCAAAATCTGTGCTTATTGTAGACAATGCGTCATACCACAATGAAGAATGCGAAAGGATCCCGACATCAAGTTCAAGAAAAGGAGTTATGCTGACCTGGTTGGAAAAGTACGGAATACCGTATCCGATTAAAAACACAATACCAATATTGTATGATATTATCAAGCTCCACAAGATACGAGTCAAGAAATTCATTCTGGACCAATTTCTGGAAAAGCATGGTCACTCGGTATTGCGTCTGCCACCATACCACCCGGAGCTGAACCCAATAGAACTCTGTTGGGGAATAATAAAAGGACGCGTGGCTGCCAGGAATGTTAGTTTTACGATGGATTCCGTCCAGACTATACTTGGAGAAGAAGTTGTCGCAATTAATGCGCAGACATTCAAAGACATTTTTAGAAAGGTCAAGGAACAAGAAGATAAATACGAAAAATTAGAACGCAAGATCGATAATTACACTGATGAATTCACAATACATCTCGGGGAATCAGATGAAGATACCTCCGTTGGATCATCTTTGGGATCTTCAATCAGTGGGGAATTAAGTGGTATAGGTGAACTTTTAGATGATTCTGACTAATGTGCTAGGAAACAATATAACTTTGGAAATGTAGGTAAATTATACAAATAGGAAATACCTATAACAAATTAACATTAAGCATGCTTTGTAAAATAAATATTTCTGGTCAGAATAATAAATAATTATTCTCCGAAAAACAATTAGGCATAATTTCCTATTGCTGTAATTTCCGTGAATACATTATCAATGGAAGTTTGTTATTTCCAGCATTCTTAAATAAATGGCTAAGATTTATTAGCAATACCGTTGTCTTTTTTTATGAATGCCCATTTAAATTCAATCCTGAAGATTATCACATTTAGTTTAAAAAAAAAATTGATAACCTTCAGTATTTCAATAACGATGTTGTAAAACAAAATAAGTTTTATGTGACCGACTTCAACACGCTTTGGATTCGTATTCTCAATTGTGAAATAATCATTATTTTTTTTTTAAAGTCTAAAACGAAACACGCTGTATGAAAGTTTTGCATCTGTGTGAGTACTGTGATGAAGTCAACTTAACTTGAGAGACCTATACCGCGCGCCGGTCGATACACCTATCTACAGTGGTGAATAATTCCGCCACTTACGCGAAAGGACTCGAACGCGTGGCTGTGCTATACAAATGGCCACAGAAGGTTCGAGCGATTTCTCAGCTTTGCGTGAATTCACCCAACATTACCTGGCGCGCTAGCCAGCTACTCTGCCGATCGCGCCAGTATATAAAGCGATGCATTTCGGCGCTCGCTCGCTCAGTCTCAGCCTAGTATTCATCCATCGTCAAGCAACACACACACCGGGCGGTGATTTACAACTGTTCAGTGACGCGCCCAAGTACGTGCCGGCGCGGGGCACTTGTCCGCGCAGTCCGCAGCAAGTGAACAACGTTAGTCCAGTGTGACTCCAGGAACATTTTCAACACCTTCGAGGAACTTCTCCAACCACCATCCGCTGTCCGGCCCATTCGCGCCTCGACATGAGATGTCTCCGTCCGCAGCACATAAAGCCCGCCGTGCTTTCTGCTTGGGATGCAACCCGTTCTCTGGCAAATCGAAACCCATCGCGTTCCGCTGCCAGAGATCCTCCTCATCGCCTCTCAAGGTTCCTTCCTGCGTCACGTATGTGAGCCGACTCAAAGGACACACGGCTGCCATATCTCGTCAGCACGACGACGATCGACCGCCTGGACCAAGGTCACTTCTACACCACCATGGTGTAGAGCAACACGCGGGCTCCCTGAAGACCTGTGATCTTCACCGCCGTAGTCTCCGACCTTTATCACGCAGCAGCAACAATAACGGCACCACCGTCACTCCGCTCCGCTTCGACCCTCGCTACGTAGCCCAAATAAAGACTGACTCATTACACCGACTGACGCCTTTTATTTCTCGTCCCGTCTCTACCGATTTGGCCCGCTCCCTCATATACTTTTTTAATATCGTTTATGTTGAGGATATTACGAATGTTTCTAAAGAAGTATATGTACCTGGTTAGTTTTTTTGTAATTACGTCAATTTGTGAGTTCCATCGGAGATTATAATCAATTTCAATTCAAAGATATTTTATGCTTTTGGAGTGTGCTATAGTGGGACAGAGGCATGATAAGCCTTGATTTTGTTGATAAATTCCTTGGCATGTGTGTAATTTGAGATTTAAGTCCTCCGACGGCTGCCCTCTGGCTGTTATAGAAAATGTAAGATATTTTGTTTTATTAACATTAAGCGTGAGGGAGTTTCTTTTAAGCCAGGTTTGCAGGAGACTAAGCCCGTGTTCCGCTTCTTTGTAAGTATTTATCCAATCTTTTTCGTTAAATAAAATTACTGTGTCATCAGCAAAACTAATAATTTTTCCTCTTGTTTCTGGGTTACAGATATCATTGATGTATATCAAAAACAATATTGGTCCTAGTACGCTTCCTTGCGGTACGCCATGGTTGATTAGGAGAGGTTCGCTTTTTCTCTTTTTAATTTGAACGCTCTGTGTACGCTCCATCATATAGCTTTTTAGCAAATTTAGTGTTGTATTTGTCATACCAATTTTTGTAAGTTTAGCAAAAAGTATTTTGTGGTCTATTGTATCAAAAGCCTTTTGTAAGTCTATGAAGATTGCCAAAGTTTTTTCTCCAATGTCTAAACTTTTAGTGATCATATCTGTAATTTTTTCTATGGCGTCACTAGTACTTAAGTTCTCCCTTAAACCATACTGTGTTTCCGATAATATTTTATTGTCTTCTAAGTAGGATAAGAGTGGTTTTTTTAATATTCTCTCCAATATTTTTGAAAATGTGTTGAGTAGGCTTATTGGTCGGTAATTGTTTGTCATTTTTACATCCTTGTTTAAAAATTGGTATAACAGTAGCTTTTTTGAGAGCCGTAGGGAATATGCTTTCAGTTATAGACAGGTTGACTAAGTATGTTAGAGGTACGATAAGTTCTTTACAGAGATATTTTATTGCATTGGTTGTGATTAAGTCCTCCCCCGAAGGAACATTTGATTTTAGAGAAGAAATTGTGTTTTTGATATCATCAGCTGTAATTTGTTTAAACTCGAGTTTCTTTCCTTGTTCAGGGGGTTCATTTATTAGTAGTCATTACATTGTGTAGCTTGCTTTGCTAGATTTGATCCTATATTTATGAAAAATTTATTGACGTATTCAAGAATTTGGTCAGGATTATCAGCGTATGTCCTTGGGACATTGTTTATATTCAGCACGTCAATTGATGTCATGGTAGCAGATTTAGAACTGGTTATTTCATTAATTATTTGCCACATTTTCCGGGGATTTTGTTTACAATCTACAATTTTTTTCTTGTAGTAGGTTTCTTTATATATGTAATAACTTTTTTGCAAATGTTTCTATATCTTTTGTAGAATCTTAACATGTGTGTAATTTAGTTCTTAACATGTGTAGATAAGTTCCCCTATCTCAGCAAACGGATTATAATCTTTAGAGCAGGGTTTCCCAAACTGTGTTCCGCGGAACCTAGGGTTCCGCGGAACCTGAATAGGGGTTCCGCGACGATTTGTCGGAAGAATCTCTTTTAATTAATATACACAAATTCATATTTCAACACTACTGAAATTATTCACAAGAAATTAGTTCTTAAGTTAGGCACTAAAACTAGACCCTTCCAGGTACAGAGACTAAACTTTATGGGAGTTTAAAGTAAAGAGCCGTTTATTCTGTTATTGCAGTAAATCTTCATTTTACAAACAAAACAAAATTTCTGAGATTTATAACTGTGCTGTGTAATACTTTGATGAGAGTCAATAATAAGAACGTCTGTGTGATGTGGAAACAATAACAACGGGATAACGGATCTGCATGTGTTTCACAAAATTTCAGTTCCCAACGAACCTAACCATATTTTTTTCGAAATCGACGTTACCTGAAAGTACAGAAATGTAAAAATCAATCAGTCTTACTACATCCTCGTTAGCAATTAGTCGAACTATAAACGCGCATGGTGCCGTAAATTTTGGTGAAAAAATGAAAAAATTACATTTTTGGATTTCATCAGTTCATTTCAATCATTTTGATTTGTCTTTTTTATTTTGTCTTTTTTTTATGTGAATACCTTTCAAGTCCCAACTGCTACCGTTTGCAGCCAGTGAGACTACGGCTTCCCAGTTGGGGTAAGCTAAGAGGCTGACGGTAGTGGGTGGGGAAAGGAGATGGAGAAGATGAAGATTGGGAAGTACCTGGCTATTCAAAACTGAATAGCCAGGCACTTCGGATAAACCAGGTAAACACTAAAGCTAAAGCCATTTCAAGTAACGTTTCAATTCTGAATGGTGGTCTTGCGCCAGGGCGATACTGAGAGTATCTTCCACTGTGGAACATGCTGCAAATATACAAAAGATTATTTTTTATATGAATTAATTGTGAAATAACACAAATTAATCAATTCATTTTAATTCAAAATTTATTTGCGCACTCCGGGATTCGATCTCGCGACCTTCGGATTGTAGGTCAAGCGCCTTACCCCTACACCACGGCAGTTATACACGAATGAATGAAGTATTTGAAGAGGTTTCCAAAGAATTTTAAGAATACGTACATAACTTGAAAACAACTCTTGCCATATTTTTCAAAAACTGGTAAGGACGATTCTGGGTTTGGAATCCATTTTCTGTAACAGCTAAATCTTTAGGCCTTAGCGCAAGTGAGTATGAAAATCTAATTGATTTAATTCGACTCTGATTTGAAACAAAAATACAAAGATCAGCCTTTCAATGATTTCTGGGTGAGTTTGTCAGAAGAGTACCCCAATTTATCAAAACAAGCTGTTATTGTTTTACTTTCGTTTTTACAACCTATTTATGAGAAGCGGGATTTTCTAATTATGCTGCAACCAAGCCAAAGTGCAGGAACAGGATCGACGCCACATTATATATATTAGAATCGGACTTATCAATATTTTGTCTGATATCAAGAAAATATGCAGTTCACGGACTCAAAATCGTCAAAAGTCATTAGGTGCTTAATTTATTCCATTTTGTTTTATTTTTACTTTTAGAAATTACACAACCTAGAAATAACCTAAGTGTTCCGTTAAAATTTACGGGTTTGCAAAGTGTTCCGCCGCAGGAAAAGTTTGGGAAACCCTGCTTTAGAGCATAGGCGGCAGGTGAGAATAAAGTCCGTGTTCCATCTGTATTTCAATGGAAGGCGGTTCGAGGAATTGGTTGATCCATTCGGCACAGAAATATAGTCGGGAAATACGCCAAACGTGAGCCCAACATTTGTATGCGGTTGAAATTTGCCCGTCAAGAACGGGTCGTTTCTACGACTCGTTTTATTTAGTATGTTTAGTTCTCTATGGAAAGATTTGCCGGATTCCTTCATATGTGTTATATATTATACCGATTTACCAGTTTTGCACACACAGTTTTCGACAACAAAGGGTTTCAATAAAAAAAACACACGGTGTATTTTTTAACTTTTTATTTATTTTTTCTGTTTTACACGTAGCACGTAGGGATATAAAAAATATGTTTGTACTTACTTTCAAAATGGACACATAATACTCGTATTTCAAGACTTGATAATTTTATTTAGCTCCCAAAATTAAAAAAAATTATTGCACAACTGTGATATCTTGACTTCAATAGTCTCGCTGAATTATATTTAGTACAAAGGTAAGGTAACGTACCCATACTGCGTGACCCGTTCAAGGGGGGGGGGGGGGGAGGGGGATATTCATAATACCACGCTTGGTCACAATGAGGGGCGGGGGGCTAAGAGGTTTTTATCACGCAGTCAATCTAGAAATCTAGATTAAGTTCTGGTTACAATATATTTTGACATAAGTTTTATCTTGATAATATTTTTTCCACTTGTAATTATAGGTATAAATGTATTCTTGCCGTCACGCAGCAAGTGCCGTATTAATAAAGACAAATATAAACCAAATAATTTTTTTTAAACTTTTTGTTAGCAAGAAATGAATCCAAACATTATTCATGAATTACTACGTGAAAATTGTAGGGGGGGGGTCTTGGAATATACTACACGTGGTCGTCGAGGGGGGATGGGGGGTTAAAAATTGCAAAAAGTGGGTCACGAAGTATGGGTACGTTCCCTAAGTATCTTCTACAACAGGATTCCTATCAATTTCCATCAAATTTTGTACCGCGATAAATTTGATTGATCACAATATTTTTTTGAGATTTTTTAAATAAAAATTCTCATTTTTTAAATTTACAACCTTGGTTGAAAAAGTATAACTACCTGATTTGCTAGATTCGTGTTTCTGTTAAATGAAGCTGTTTTAAATGTTTTGAAGAACTTAAAAAAGTACACAATTTTTTTTGGTAAGATTCTTGTTAGAAATCGATCCCCGTAAAAACCACAAAAGGTTGGGAACCCTTGTTCTACAAATAGGTACCTATGTTGACGCTATTAGCAGAGCGATGTGCAATAATATTGAAACTTTTGTAACAATTGAATGAAACAGCTTCAGAAAAAAACTTTTTTTATTTGGAATAAACTCGATGATGTACCACACAAAATAATATTCTTTCACCATTACGATTTCATGACAGTTGATCCTCCGACAGTTGGTACCCCGGCATACTTATATACAATATGCAGTCGGTTTAGGAAAAATAGGTACTAATGTTACACAAAATATAACTAAATGTCTCCGAAGAGGAAGTAGGTACCGCCGAACTACAGAAGTACAAAACATATTTTCATTCAAATGCGCCAAGGATACAACTACTTCTCTATAGCAGCGTGTAAGTACGAATAAAATAAAATAGAATAATAAAAAACGAAACTGCAAATAAATTCGTATGATATCCATACCAAATTACTATCAAAGATATTTTTGAAGTCGATTTCAGGTTTGAAACAGTCGATTTCAGGTTTGACCAAAAAAATTGTAATTTTATAATGATTATAATTTCGGGGGGTCAACTGTCGGGGGATCAACCGTTGGGTCACCCTAATTATAGAATGTACCTAATTGACTACAGTTATTTATTTATACAAGGGAAAGGATTGCATAGTATTGTTCCTTTTAAAGGAATATTTACCTATCTTTCATTAAATTCTTCATATTTTACGAGATCTAACAAAAAACAAGAGCATGTTTATCGTAATGTAGAATTTGTTACTTGACTCTTCGTCAATAAGAATACTCGCCTACTTCTGGAAGACTTCTTCGCCAATCCACAATACACGGCCATCCATCCATCAGTCCCCTCAGTGCACCAGCCGTTCCTTCATACATTCTATCTTTTTTTCCGAGCAACAGTTTCCAAAATGTCTGGATGTCTGCAAACCTTCGGTTTTTCTGCCAACTGTTAGGCCGAGCAGAAGAGAAAGACTAGAACTATATAACGTAATAATGGAAGTAAACCATTCTCAATATTGTTGTCTCGAAACTATTGCATTAATCCATTTTCAAAAATGAAGAAAATTGATAAACTTCAGTTGGAAAAAGCACAAAGATATGAAAATTCGAAGCACTGATACAGCACTTGAATAAAAAGGCTCTTTCATAATAAGTATTTATTTTAGTATTATTATACTCGTAATGCAACACGATAACATCTCATGTTATATTGCAATACGTAAATAAAGGTACTTACATGGTAGTTAAAAATAGCAGGTAAGCAGACATCCAAATCGCCAAAGAAATACAACAAAGGTTTATAAATCCAAATGATGGCAAAAATAATCGGCATGAACAAAAATATTATAATTTTTATTACACAGTACAAACATTGTATGACTAAAATAACAATATGTGCCTACACAAAATATGGCAAGTCTGACAAATGCAAGCAAGACAAATTCGCACTTTTAGTTCGGTATTCTTTTACAGATGATCGTGCTATTCTAAAAACTAATTATAAACACTTTTAATTCCGATCACTATATTCACTAGGGCCAGACGAAAAAATATCCAAATATTTTTCGAAAAATGATTTGTCCCAAGTTTTATAACTGTTACATTGCGTATGTTTAGCTATTAAAACAACACTATTCTCGTGTCATTATTCACTCACTATGTATGAACATACGTGTTATTATTATCTTGTCTCTGCGGAGGCATTTTTACAACAGCCCGAAAGCAGTTTCTCAACAAACAAAAAATCGTGGAAACTTTCACAGAAAAAAATGATAATTCTTTTACTTATGTTTAAAAAGTGACTAATTTGAGAACACATTGTTTGTTTTCATCTTTCACCGTGAGTCACTTCATAAGATATTCACTTGCTATCTTTCTATAAAGTCAGAAGTCACTCATTTTTAGCACTCGGTTTATCCACCGTACGTAGTTTGGAAGGCGCGTGTAGATGCCGTATTTTCCTTTCTTGCCGCAGCCGTCTCCGAAGCTGGTGATTCCGAAGATGGTCCAGGGCTGAGAGGGCTGCGAAGGGTCCCTGCAGAGGAGGGGGCCCCCCGAGTCTCCGGCACAGGAATCCATGCGCCCCTTGCGATAACCGGCGCAGAACATGTTGGAAGTGATGTAGTAATCTATGTAAGTGTTCTTGCATTCATCGGGCATCACTATAGGAACCTGAGGACAGAGGAAACAGATTAACGCAAACTGAGATGATCCTGCCACCGAGTGCACAGTTATGAATTATTTCTGTTACAAGCCTCGTCAATGTGAAAGCGAGAAAGGTCATGATGATGGAGCATGGAGCTATGTATCAGCGGTAGACTAAGCAGGCGTGCTCATCAGGCAATTTTTCAATGGTCTTGAAGAGGCTTGGGAAAAATGAAGGTGAAAAGACGGACGCCTTTTGTGGATCGTTTCACATACTTTACAAAAGAAAGGAGAAATGGAACGCGAAGTTAGCACCTGTGCTTCGTGTAGAAGTTCAGCTCCGTAAACATCAGTGCTTCTTCTCTTCCCCCAGCCAATAATGGTACACAGTTTGTGGACTGGAAGAGGCTGTCTTGGCTTTGGTAAGCAAGCTACGCCAAGATTGGGTAGATGTTCGGCGTACGTCGGCAATCTAGAAAACAAAAACAAAATTGTAAGTTTTATCATATATTATGCAGTCATCTATGTGTACTCGTACGATACCTAGTTTCAATAAAATTATGAACATGCCTCAGCATTGCGACGTCGTTGTCAACAGTCTCCGAGTCGTATCCCGGATGGACGATGGTCTGTGTGATTCTCAGTTCAGTCTCCATGTCATCTTTGGTTGAAAGGTTGTATTCTCCTAATCTCACGTAAAGCCTTCTTCTGATGCAATGGGCTGCAGTTAGGACCCAGCGTGGTGATACGAGAGTCCCACCACAAAAAGCTTCCTGGAAGTAATAAAGTCTGTATTGACCAATTAGACTAATTGGAGATAAATATGTAGGTATATACTAAAATTTGTTAAATGTGGAAAGTATGTAACATACATTGCTTACGTAAGGACCTACAAACCTTATATCTATTCAATAGTGCAACCTGCCAAGGCCACTTGCCCTTTGGTGCAGGTCTTCCGCCAATGATCCTTGTCATGGACCACAAGCTCTTCTTGGCCGTGTTGTTGTTCATCCCACTGTACAGCATCCCGCACTGTGGCTGCTGGGTCACCTCATGGTGGTACACATTGGTGTCGATGTCATTGCGATCTCTGTTGGGAATTGGCTCCTCAATTATCGTATCCACGAACAGTTCTCCGTTGGCTGAGAAAATATTAAAACACATTGTATCTACCATACTGTAATCAATTTAATTAGTAATTTATTATAGGCACGTGGTAGATCAATACCTACAGATTTCGCCATTATGTAACCAATGTTGAATAACTGAGAATAAAAGCAAAACCTAACTTCGCTTAGAATTGCAAAAAGTTAATTTACTCGTACTGCTCTGTTCTTAACTGCTTTGATTTCTCCAAATCATCTGCGACAATTTAATAGCGACATTTGTGTAAAATAGATAATAGATCAAAGAAGTTTTAAATGCGACAAATTATATGATCAATTTGATGAAATGTTAAATATTTTGCAATAATAAAAAAAAAATGGTCAACTGACGTAAAAAGTATTACTTACCTATATGATTAGTAAATATTTGTTTTTTTTTAGAAAAACTTATTGAGTAGAATAACTTTAAACGGTAATATTTAATCACTGAAGATAATATGAGCGACTCTCAAATGAAAATTTGAAACACAAAAATCAGAAAACGTCCTTAGCCTTGGTTCAAGGCTAAAGTCCTGGGTTAAATTTCTAGATGTGACCGAATATATTTCTGATTTTTCTGTTTCTAATTTTCGTTTCAGAGTTGCTAATTTGTCTTCGATGATTAAGTAATTATTTTAGATTTTGACTGAATGGTGACTATAATAATAACTATTATGTTCGTGGGTTTTAGGTAGGTACTGATCAAGCGGGACTTTCCCAACCGCCCGTTATCGAGTAATCACCACACACTTAAATATTGTAATGAAGAACTCACCGTTATTTTTGTTGCCGTGTATTTTTTTCTCAATATATCGCTGACAGAATGTGCCCTCGACGTAACAATACGCCGTCTCTTTCAGGACATTACGGGAGCAAAGCTTCGGTCGTTGGCACCACCTGAAAAATAAAACTAATTAGTAGAAAAAAATCATTTCATAATTCTAACACGAACCTTACGAGTTATTGTATAAAACAGTTCAAATTTACATTATTTTCTAAATAAAACATGACATATTTTGATATCTTATTACCTTTTTCTATGTGTAACACATGACCTGCTACAGGAAGACCACCGACTCCACTTCGAATACCATTTGCTGGACCTGCTGGGAAGGACCCTCCTCACCAGAGGATCTTGATTTTTCTAAAAATGAGTATTTGTTTTATTCATGATAATATAATAAAATCAATGATTTAAAAGTTGTTGAATTGATGCGAGCATGTGTTAAAAAGAATCATAATTCATGCACTGATGTCATAAGTCGTACATTTGACAGTCTTGTGTTATTACGTGTTAAATGTGATATATGTACCTACACTACCAACATATAAACGAACATACAATCAACTCAACTAGAAGTAGTATTCTTTTATTTGGCAAAGTCAACCAGGTCAACTTCAGCCTACATCATTTTTCGTAATAGTTTGAAGGTCTCGGAGAGAGTGTAACAGAGGCTATATGTTGAATTACATTGCTTCTTTAAACGTTAAAAAACACTTACCATAACTATTTTAAATTTGTACTTTCTGTTATCATTTGAATCATGCATGAATGTGATATCTTCCATAGGTTTTTCTGCACCTTTCCGTCGTCTCCTTCCGCATTTTGTTCGTTTGCGATCTTTTCTTCTTGTAAATTTGCAACTGAAATAAAAAAGGAATCAATGTAAAACGTTTCAGGGGCAACTGACAAAACATTTCATGGTTTTGTTTTGTTAAGTTGGTCATATCTACTATGTTTATATTACCCTTTCTCTTCAGTTTGTATAGTATCTCCACACTTGTGTTTATATTTACACATTCTTCTTCTTGTTCTAGTGCAGTTTGATTCGGAACATTCACTCCACTGGTTCCAGTCTGAGTACGCTGGACCAGGACTGCCATCTCCGCCTTTATCTAAAAATAGCAATCCATGATTGATTGTTGGATTGATCTGCTACAACCAGCAAGTCAATCATAATTCATTTGATTGAACGATTTGAACTTATCGAACCAAAGAACTAAAACTTGATGGACTGTTAACTGAAACCTATAACAACTTGTCTCGCATTATATATTATTTATGTCTAAAATTTCACCTGTATTTCGAATCAATTCTTTTATGAACTTTTGCGCAGTTGATTCTTCTTTCGACATCCTGCCTTCCAAACTTTCCGTGAGCGATGATTGGCTCTTCTCCTGAAATAAATAACAATTTTCTATAGATAATTGTATGATAGTTTTACTAACTTGTTTAATTTGAAAAAAAAATCTCTCTGTATTCGTAAGGCAATTCGTACACATTGGAAATACACAAGCTACCAGCAGGAAACTGTATTATTCCGTTAAATTGGCGACGTTTATTTATTTAAAAAAAAAATCTAACAACAATTTGATAACCATTAAAAAACCAAAAAATGTTAAATTTGCAACTATTAGATAACGAACGTTATTAATACTGTAGCGTCTGCGCGGTTAACCCAGCTACGAGTGCACATCAGACGCCACGTCATACGCGCCGCGCCACAAATAACATCTGTGTACGTGGAATTTCACACAAAGCAACTGTTATAATTCGGTTTCGAATTCAAGAATTCGACACAAGATGTCGCTACTTCCGTCAGCAGGTCGGACGGGGACATCTCCCCCCTAGGTATACCTGCTACGAATTTGTGAGTATGTGGTACCTCTCCGGATATCAAAAGATTGACGGTAATACATGTCATATCAAGTGGCTATAAAATGGTCCCAAGCCGAACCAAAAGCCGCCCGCAGGGCCTATCAGTAAAAACCCGCGGAGCGGGTTTTTAACAGCTAGTGAGTTATGAATATCTTTAAATATCCCTATCCTCATCTAAAATAAGTTAAATATATTTTTTTGGCATTTCAATATTGTATTACAAACAGGATCTCATTTTGCTTTATCCTTTGCCGTTTTACAAGTTCATGGGGTCTTCATTATATTACTTACGAAATTCTAATTTCTCATGTTATAATAATATTATGAAAAAGCTGAGAGGCGTTAATGATTCAAATAGATAAATAAATAAATAATTTTTATTACGTCTTCATACAAATTTATCTTTTAATTGCTAATAAATCTTATTTTTTATCAATGAAAATTATGCTCTTCCAAATAACAAATAAATACGTGTTATCATATAATTCTTAGTACTTCCTGAAATGAAATAATACACTTAGGTACAATATTTTAATAATATTTATAATGTTTTATAAGATTGGTTCATCTTGACCTACTTGTCACTTTTCCTATCTAACTTGATGTGTTTCATTCACAGATAAGTTTGTTCAGTATCTCTCAAGAGCTTAGAGAAACCAAAAATAAATCTTTACGTGACATGGCTGTGTCAAGTTGACTTACTACATGATAGAAGTCACTGACTATACTTAGTTGTAGATAAGTAGGAACACAGGTTATAGTTACATAGACGTAATAAGCTTAAATCTTTGCTTGGTGATAATTTTGCCTTGTTTTTTGTTTTTAATTCAACAAATTTTATGTAACTTTGACAGAAATGTAAGTAAACTCCATTATTGAAAAAAATATATGATTTGGTTGCTGTAGTTTCTTTGGCGCATCGTAATATTATTATGTTTAAACTTTTACGCTTGTTTAGTTTTCGAGGATGAAGAGTGTGCGGAGGGGAATGTTGGGAAGTATCTGGCTAGTCAGATCCGCATACTGAGAACAGCTAAACCATTTCAAGCAACGTTTTGTTTCTGAATTCTGGTCTCTTACTAGAGTGATACGCCTATACGGCGATAAAAGAATATTTCTCTCACATTCTAATTAGATTAACTAAATAGTTATTGGACAACCCCGTTGAACTGATAGATCCTCCGCCACACTTGATCTATGGTCAAATTGACGATTAGCGCCATACTGAAATTTTGGAATTTGATGGTTTAACCGCCAATTCTCGGCCCATTTAAGCGTTTGCTCAACTTTTGTTTAGTAGTCTAAATGAAGCTTATCGTCGATCAAATGACACTGTGTTTCAAACATCCCAAAATTAACATTTTAAAATAACTACTCTAGAATTGGTGCTGCCGATACAGAGACAAGATTTAAAAAAAAATAACGCTAAGAGAAAGCAGGATTGGAGACAGTATTTTATTTACCGTTTTCCCGTGAGGCCTCACAGTATTGTGCCAAAATGCATAAATTGAATTAGCAGCGTGAACGATTTTCGGTCCAATAAACACGTCAGAATACATATATTTTAAATTAAAATAAGAAATGGTAATTTGTTCAATTATGTTTAGGTTGTTCTAAATTTTGGCAAGACATGTTTCCTTTTACGCGAAATTTAAATGTGCTATGCTTAGCAAATGTCATTTCGTTTACATTTCGCAATGAGCTTTCTGAATTTTACTTATCTTTAATTATTATTTTATGGTTTCCCATTCGGGAATTACCGCTAAAAATGAATGTTACAGGTCATAATAATAATCTTTATAAAAAACTTCTGAAATTAATGCTCCCACCCTGACCAAACTGATAACAACCTTTTGACAGGTAACATTTCATGTCTCTTCTTGTTTACTTTCAAAATACCTTTTGGGCTCACACAAAATCCCTACTGAAAATCTGTGTAAGGGCACATTGGTTTCTCTGGGGAGTTTATCGTAGGGTTTGTCAGAATCTCTCACTCCGAATAAGGTCACTTAAAAGGTTTCCGGCTTGAGAAACTTAATGAAAAAAAATTATGAAGATGATAAACATAATAAAAAAAACTTTAAACATGATTCATGTGTCCTGTCGTTTACCTTCAGAAAACCTTCAGGAGCCAGGATGTATTCTATAGTTAGACTTAGACCAGGTCTGGTGGGCAAAAATGGAGCATACTACTCCGGTAATTTCACACTTCTATCTAGCGCCCATTCACACGTCTAGCACCCACATATTGAATGAAATTAATCAAATTTTTTTGCAGTAGGTATCCGGAAATCGAACTCAAAACCTCAACACTCAAAGTCAAATGAATAAACCACTACGCCATGGAGGTCATGAAAAGAACTCTCATGAAATATTTTGCCGATTGCGTGGATTGCAGAAAAAAATAACACTTTGAAGGATGCAAGACTATGCACAACGTAAAGGCATTACCGTTTAATTTAGATTTCAAAAGGCGCCAAAATTAAAGCTGTTCAAGGCGCCATTTGCCTCAGGGCCTGGCTGACAGTAATAATAACTGAAGAAGGTAAATTTGCGTCAGGCCATTGGCTTCTTGGGAATGTATTGCAGGGAGTGTTTTAGCATCCCACTCTGCGAGACTGGGCGCCCTATGAATAAGGTCATGGGAAGTGTTCCCGCCTTGAGCAATCTGCTAACAACTTTTTGACAGGCAACATTTCATGCCTCCTCCTGTTTACTTTCAGAAAACCCCCAGAACCCAGACTGCACTAACTGCAGATTCTTCGCCAGACCATTTTAGCTTCTCCGGAGTTTGGTATATGGCGTGTTTTGGCATCTTCAACTGCGTGAGAAATCGGCGTCCCATTGAATTCGATGATGGGCACTCGGCCCGGCTTCAGGTGATACGATGTCCATATTTATTATATTAAGCCTGCCATTACTTCCAAGTAGGAATTGAAACTGGGAACCAGTTTGGAGGTGCAAATCGCGGACCAGCGGATCACGACTACATCATGTTTTATCTTTCACTCTTTCCTCCCAGACTGCAGCGGAACCAACATACTGAATATTTCCATCTATTTGCACCTTGTTAGCCAAATTTGTATTCTAGTAAAAGTAAATATGTAAACCAAACCCATTGAAATGGCAACAAAAGCCAAAAGTCGGTCAATTTTGGTGTGGATAGCAATAGTAACATAAATTTTCAATCTATTAAAAAAGCTTTGTTTAATTTTGTGCAAAATTTAGAGCGCCAAAATAAAAAGTAATTTCTATGATAATGCATTATTATGAATTATTACAATAAAGGTATTTATTATTATGGCAGTCTGTCTTTAAATATACACCACCATTGTTGGGAATCCGTAAACTGTTTCTCAAGCCATTTAGGAAGACCAAGAACGTGTTTCCCATCCATCCATAAAGGTGCTATTATACCTGTCTAGTCTCAATCAGGCTGTCAAGCAGCGTTCAATACAACAAAGAAATTTTATTATTATTTGTTTTGCCCAACACAAATAAGATGCTACGGGTTGATTTATGAGAGGATTTTGTGTTTGGGGTTTCTTTTTTCCTGTTATTTTGTTTCCACTCCACAGATTATTGAACTTAAAACGGTAATCGTTTGGTCCTATCTTGACAGAGTGTTCTGCACTTGTTCAAATCTTGATGTTTTCAAAGCCACAGGTAGTGTGTTTGGTAGGTGTTTCTATGCTTTCGTTAATCTTTTAGTTCAGCTCCCTGAAACGTTGAGAAGATATTAATCTTGGGGCTTTGAAATCAAATACATAATAGACCAACACATTATGACGTACCAAAAAAATACAAAGTTGATAAAACCACTATCTATTCATAGGTAAAACAATTCTGGACTTCAGAAGTTAATTCTGACGGGAATAAATACAGTTGTAAAATAAAACTTAATAGCAAAGACTCGAAAGCTATAATGCAAAAAAATAGTCATTACTACAGTTTTACAAAGACTTTATAATACCAATCAATATTTTGTTATTAACGCATATTTGATTGACATCTTGGACAATTTGGGAGGCGAGAGTAACCAACACCCCTGCCTGTAAGTTCACCACAAGTGGTTCGCTACGTTTGGTGACTTAGCAATGGCTGCCCGGGTTAATTTTAAATGTGGTGAGGTTTTATGTACGAGTATTAACGGCGATTGCGTTTTCCCATTTACTATGCGGCGGGCCGGATCGGGAGATACTGGTCGAGGGAGGCCTATATATAGATTCATACGTCCCTCACTCCTGGACACATCGACCCCCAGATTCCTACCCACCCCTCATACCCTTTTCCTTCCGAGAACTTCCACTCCTTCCTTCTCCTATAAAGACCCTTCACACCACATCCTCTAGGCTCTAGGCCCTCTAGGGTGACACAGACCCTGAGGGATTTTTTCAGAGCCTCAGGGCCTCCTAAAAAACCGATATCGAGTATCTATTGAAAATGCAACATCAGAGTGGAATATACTCTTGGTGTCAACCTGGTGAAAGAATGCAATAAAGGGCTTTAACTATATTTAGTGACCAGAAGGCACCTATTAAAAAATTATCTATTGAAAATGCAACATTAGAATGGAATACACTCTTGGCGTCAATATGGCGAAAGAAACAAGGTGTTGCATGAAAGGGCTTTAACTATATTTAGTGACCAGAAGGCATCTCTTACAATTCCACTTCCCGTCCTAGTCGTGCTGACTGTTGGGACCTTCAGTAGCATGACATTAAAATTAAAATAAACTAAACTCTTAGGAGCTTTTACTTCCAGCATAATATAATGATGAAGTAGGTAATAGGTATGTAGAAACGTCAATGTGGAGCTACGGTCCTACAGACTACTACAGTCCACAGCCACAGCCTACTACAGACAGCCCACAGCTGTTTTCAGTCTTCAGTGTTCACTGGTAAGTTGAACCTTATTCATCTCAGACAGCAGGGGCGTTCAACTTTCAACATAATAATAAATTCTAACTTCAACAATTTTTCGGTATTCTCGGAACAAATAAATCAAAAAATTTTAAATCTCCCAAAAAAGAACACCATTACAATATTTGAGGACTTTTTGATATTGTGATATCTTTTTAAAATTAGCTGTACCTACAGAAGAGGCCCCGCTGTGTGGAGGGTGTTTTTAGAAAAGGAAGGACAGGAAGTCTGGGAAGGAAAAAGGTATGAGGGGTGGGTAGGAATCTGGGGATCTGTGTGTCCAAGAATAACGGACGTATGAATCCATCCCTCCCAAGGCGATGTTCCGAGAGAATCCTGCTGGAGAGATCAAAGGTCTCCCTCAACCAGTCTCTTCCGATGCCACGCAGTTAGTGAGGAGACGGACTCGGAGAAACCTCACTCCATGAACCTGGGCCCCCTTCTAAGTCACCAAAAGTACCGAACCACTTGGGGTGACTTGTGACAGAACATAACTTTGTTATCAAATAAATGGTTCCCGGTGCAGTGGTATCCATAACCGCCTCCAAAAGTGATTAACGAGATTTAGAATTAAATAAAAACACTATTCGTTGTGCTTTTTTTTTCGTCGGCCTTATTTTTTGAGTTTCCCTATCCTAATATTCTCAATGACTAAAACATTCGATAGCTTTATAGAACCTTATGTAACCGTTACAAAATAATAACTTAATATTTTATTACATTTTTCTGACACAAGCATTGGCATTGTGAACAGGCACACACTTTTTATTGAACAATCCTAATAACATTTACTAACAGCGTTATTATTAATAACGACTGGTGTGAAATAGGTACACGTGTAAGCTATGAACTAGATAAAACAATCACAACATTGACATGAACATTACATTTAATTTCAATAAAGACAAAGAACGGTGTGGCCAAAGAAAATTAAATTTAATTAAAATTAAAAAATTAATAAAAATAATCTTACATACTAATATTGTAAAAGCAAAAGTGACTCAACCACTAAACCGATTTTTTAAATTCTTTCACCAATAGAAAGCTACATTATTAGCTAGTAACGTAGGCTATATGTAACGGTAAGCTCTGGTGTTATGAAATTTGTATAAATGAAAATGTGTTTATTTCGTATATTTTAGCGGCAGGGAGGAAAGGCACGGGTAAGGTGGGGTTCGCGGAGAGGGAAGATACTGGGGAGGGGGAAGGCGGGGAAGGTGGAAGGTAACGAGGACGCACGGGAAAGGACATGCAGGGAGAATCAATTTATTTCTTTGAATTGCATTGCAATGTATGCCGGGTATCGCGGTACCGGCTAGTAGATAATATTATAAACGCGAAAGTTTTCTATTCATATATCCGTGGTCTCTGCACAACTCTGACAACTGCCCGGAGCGAGTGGAACCATAGCGTCGCCATAGAGTAGATGGGAATGGGAAGGTGAAGAAATACCTGGCTATTCAGACCTAGTCATTAAACATGGCTGAAGCCATTTCAAGCAAGTTTGATATTAGAAAAATAAATAAAATAAAATGTATTTCAGTTTGAAAACCCCTTCACGTCTCACACACCTTCCACGCCCCACGACAACTTGAGATCCTGTCCCGAGATACGCTTCTTAGGTTTTCCACCGTAGGTAACTACATTATTAGACCCTGCGAACATTTTAGGATAGGTGTTAACTACCTACAAACTGTTATTTGTTTTCGTGCCACCTAGTCACTCGTAATATTCCCGCTTTGCCGTGGAAGTGCTAACAATACATCATCTCAACAGGTTAGTTTCAGGGGGTCAACCACAGAGAAATCGATAACTTTACAATATCGATCGACAGGTGTAACTTCAGATGATTTTATATCGATATACCGAGTACGGTTTCACTGTTGACAGCCGAACCGATATTGACAGGAAATAAATAAGAAATCGATATGCGCTGGTGAAGTGGCAGATCTGTATACGATTTCATATTCCGAAACATCAAACGACAATCAATTACGTAAAAATATGAATAATTTGGCAATGTTGAATTGAAATAGTAACCTAAATGTGTATTGGCAGTCCACATTTACTTTTTGACACTAAACATGCGTTAATTAGTCAATGAGGTCTTTTCTGAGGATTTAATTTCAGGATATATTGCATTAAGTGGCCTTATAAATATATGATGTACCTACAGACTTTTTATTTCAAATACTTATATCAAATCTAATAATATACGTAATAATTCACGTAGGGACATGAGGGCCGAGGATAACGTCAAGGGAGCATTTTTTTACGTGATGACGGATCTGGCAGAAATGCATTCAGAAATGCTCGTCGCTAAAGGCCTGACATGTACGTGAATACTAGGCTTTTGGTGCAGAGGGGATATATTTCACCATCCTCTTGATAGCTTATTCATACTAGTATAACGCACGGGCGTAGCCAGGTTTTAGTTTCGGGAGGGGTTCAAGAAAATAAAACTACTGAAAGCGCATCCTTGGCAACCAAAACTCGTGTCCGGGGGGGGGGGGGGTATTGTCGGAAAATAAAACAAAATACATAATAAACGTCAGTTTTTTTTTACATGAGTTCCACACAGGAGGCCCTGAGGAAAATAATTTCCCTCAGGGCCTATGTCATCTTTGAGGATGCTGTGCGGAGGGTTTTTTTTAAGGAAAGGGGAAGGAGAGGAGAGTTCTGGGAAGGAAAAGGGTTTAAGGGGTGGGTAGGAATCTGGGGTTCAATGTCCCGGTCATCAGACCTAGACAAACCTCACCCCATGAACCCGGGCACCCCTGCTAAATCACCAAACGTAGCGAACCACTTGGGGTGACCTATGGCAGAGGTGTTGGTTATCCAATAAAGGTTCCCGGGGCGGTGGTACCCAAAGCAGTAAAATTATTCAAATAATCACATTTATGCAAGTACGTATTACGTATTCACCTGACTGTAACATTTATCCTGTTATACGTTTATTAAACACATTTTCTTAAATCACCTTATTTTAATATTATTGATGTTGATATCTTAACTTTTCGGGGGGGGGGGGGTTTGAACCCCCAACCCCCCCCCCCCCTGGCTACGCCCGTGGTATAACGTATATTAATAAATATACATATAAATAGCGGCAATAAGTAAAAACTCAGCTAACTTATCCGATATTTAGCCACCATTTATTCATAGGTTTGTATAAAGTTATGTCATCAACAAATATTATAAGTCACAAACATAGTTACATTGTTACATTCACTTCGTATCTGTTTGTTTCTAAGTTTTGTAGTCTGCTGCGATTGGACGATTTTAGAAAATTGTTACATAATTCAAGCTTATTTACAAATAAATATGGGGCAACCTGTCTAGTATCTCGCAAAGGTGTAATCGTGAGTGAGTATAGTTTTCTTTGAAAATCTTAATTAAAATATAAAACAATTTTCAGTAATGAAGTTGTGACGATGTCCAGATCTCCGATCTATTGTTGCCTTTCATCAGCACATTCAATCGGACCATTACCTGAATGCTGTTTATATTAGTGATATTAATATGGCCGTAGCTTTGATGTGACTTGCCGAGGCCTTCGTGTCTTGTGTTGATAAAACGATGTTTAGTCTACTGACTATGACTAGAGACAGTAGGTACTCGAGTAGTTCATAGTCCAGACTGGCGAGAGCCCGAGGAGCTAGGAGCTAGAATCCAGCAGCTACGTGACTATCCTGACTGTGAATGTGTGTGTAAACATTGACTTTGCTTTTCATCGCCTTTGACTTTATTTATGTGTTTGCAGTTAGTATCTTCCTTTGACGCTTATTTTTCACGGAATTGTAAAACTATTTAATCGACGTGAGGAGAATAATAATTATCAGAATAACTCGTTTTTATTTGAAACGCAGAGGACAGAAAGGAGACAAGTCTATTTTTCAAGCTATTTTTTTTTTTTTTTTTAATAAGAATATCTCCCAAATTTTCCCGTCTGAAACCAGTGAGACTATGTCATCCCTAATTGGAGTATGTTGTGAGGCTGAAGGTAAGTTGGGAGGGGAAGTAGATGTCGAAGAAGAAGCTGGGGAGGTTCCTGGCTATTCAGATCTAGTCACCAAAGAAGGCTAAAGTCATTTCAAGCAATGTTTCAATTCTGAAAGGTGGCTGTTCGAAACCTCATGCAGATAGTGACCTTCCACTTGCTTTTAAGATAAAAAGGTGCAAAATTTTATCAATCTCAGAAAAAAATCGTAGAATAAAGAGCTCACCCACACACACTCATAATAACAATAATATAGAAAGAAGAAGATTTGGTTGCTAGTGCGAAGGGCCGTTTACTATTAAAAATTGTAATTTCGGTTGTCGGTACATTAAACGAATTCATGAAATGAACTTTTAATTTTCAAAATTGGAACTGACAAGATTTAACTGACTTAATTTTCGAAATTGGAACTGACAACTGATATTTCATATCAGAAAGGCATGAAATTGGTACAAACATTATTTAATTTTAATAAATCATTATTACATAGTATAAAATGAAGTCGCTCAAAATGTATGTGCGCGTTAATCTTTTAAAGTACACAACGGATTTTCATACGGTTTTCACCAATAGATAGAGTGATTGAAGAGGAATGTTTACATGTATAATAGATGTAAATTATATTAGATAAAAGCCGAGAAATTCAAAGAAAACATATTTTTGCGCGATTTAAAACGGCTGGCGGGCCGTACTATAGTCACTTTTGAAATTCGTTCTACGGAAGAAATTGAAAAATAGATGTCCTAGAGTAAGTAGGTATCATAATCATCATTACGTCATCATTAAATAGTGTAAAATTAAGTCCCTCAAAATGTATGTGCGCATAGATCTTTTAAACTACGCAACGGATTTTCATGCAGTTTTCATCAATAGATAGAGTGATTCAAGAGGAAGGTTTATATGTATAAAATATGCTCATTATAGTAGAGAAAAGCCGAGAAATTCAAATATTCAATTCAGGCAGCGGGCAGCGGGCAGCGGGCAGCTGGCAGCGGGTGGTGTGGATTTATAAAGGTTGTGTAATGGCGTTGTGTTTCGTTAGCCACAGCAACGTGTGTCCGGGTCTGCTAGTTATTATAATAATTCTATTCTTGAAACGTGCATATCTATTGTTTACATTTTTGACAGATCTGAATAATAATCATAATAATAATAAAATACTAATAGTTACCAGGGGTAGTGTTTCATATTTTGAAATAACAAAAGAAATTAGACAAGTAATGAAGTAATAGGTTAAAGGTTAAAAGTAAATAACAACACATAAATAAAATAAAAACGAGTTATCATGAAAAACATGAGAAATGAAACTGAAAAAATAATAAAAACTAAAATGAATTCATGCAGCTGTTTACGGACGGCATTTTATCGTCTCCCGTTTCCAGAAGGCCATCGGGGTGGACTCCATCCAGGCAGTCGTGGCGATGATGATCACATTCTTCGATTGGCGTAGTCTGCGCCATAAACTTTCCATGCGGTCGCGGAAAAGTGCTCGGAAATTGTACACCTGTCCCTCCAGGAACATTTCCGTAGCACTGCACTATCTCGGTAGGCGGAAAAGTTGGGGATAAGCGTTATTGTAAGCAACCTTTAATTTATGCCATTGGGATGCAGTATACAGTGTAGTCAACCCACAGTTCTGATGTGTATAGCGAGGTACAGAAAGCGTTGAACAGTATTCTTTTTACTTTTGGGCTGCGTAGGTAAAAACGTCTTGACAGCATACCCACTCTAACTGATATTGCTCTTCTCTGCCTTTCCATATCCTCGATATCCCTAGATCGTCTGTGATGATGTGTCCCAGGTACTTAACGCTATGATCAACATTCATTTTCCTATCATCTAGCCTACTGAGGATGTTTGGATGATTTCGTTTTTGTATTTAAAAACCATAACAACCATAACAATGGTGGTATTATATAAAACAGGGTTTCCCAACCTTTATTTCGCCGAGCCTCCCCGAACCAAAAAAAAATTTCATGCCCCCCTTAATTAAGTTTCAACAAAAAAAGAAACATATTTTTTATATTAACTAAATTATTTCAATACAGATACAATAAATTTATTTATTATGGATTAAATGACCCAATTAGGTACATAGTTTGTAGACAAAACTAAATAATTTTATAAAATAAACGTTTATTTATCATTTGTAATAACACGAGCTAGCTTATGAATAAAAAATGATTACGTACTTGTTGTGGAATAAAATGCGTTCGCACATGAACCCATTAGTACCTACTTCACAACTAAACCATCATAATTTAAGTACAAACTTAAAACTAAATTTTACAAGCAAATGTGTTGTGACTTGTCGAAACTTGTATAGCAGCGATTGAATGGCAATTCGGAACAGTTAATTTACCTACGCGTTAAATAGATTTTTTTTTCGGAAATGCAAATTTACCTATTACGCCCCCCTGACATTTCTCTACGCCCCCCTGGTTGGGAAGTCCTGATATAAAAGGTTATGGTTTTTTGCAAAGTCTTCAATGTGTATATATTTGATATTTTTAAATGTTTTTTACATGCTAACTACCTAGCATATGCAGATGACAAAAAAATATACTTAGTAATCAAGTCTATCAATGACTGCATAAAACTTCAAGAAGACCTAAATCGACCTTTTGCATACTGTAAATTAAACAAATTAGTCCTAAACATTTCTAAGTGCAACAAATTATCTTTTACGCGTAACAAAAATAAAATTTCTTTTAATTATAACTTTCGTGATACACAAATCCATGAAATAGAATCAATCCGTGACCTTGGGGTAGTACTGAATGTAAAACTAAATTTTATCAAACACAAAATGTTTTAATTTAATTGAAAAAGATATAAAAGATATTCTAGTGACAAAAAATCTAAAACGCAAAATTCATACGTGGGTAGTAAACAAGGGTATTGCATACTGCGTGCAGATAACTTGATCAAACAACACACTCAACGCCTGTATTTTTTCTCTTTCCTCCTTAACTATTTTCATCTATTTATCTCATATCTTTTTTTCATTTCTTTATATTTTTTTTCTTTTATTCCATTTATCTATTTAAATTAAAATTATATTTTTTATCTTCCAAGATTAAGATATCAAAATTAAATTAAATTCCTGCCACCTCAGAACAGGCTCAGCCTAGTGAGGTGGTATATACCAAAAAAAATTATATATATGTATATGTAGGTATATTGTATATATTGTAATGTTATTCTTGGTTAATAAATAATTAAAAAAAAAAAAAACATTAACGAAGTAATCAACAAAGCCAATAAAATTTTGGGATTTATAATTCGCATATCTAAACCTTTTCGCAATATTAAAACTCTGTATTCCCTTTACACCGCGTATATCCGCCCCCACTTAGAATACTGCACACTAATTTGGGCACCGTTCTACCAATGCCATATTGACAGAATCGAAAGTGTACAAAATAAAATTTTTAAACACATACATTATAAATTCAAATTACTCTTTGCAAATAATACCGAATCCTTAAAATTTCACAACTTTACTCCACTTCAAACACGAAGATTAATATCTGATCAAATATTTTTATACAAAATTCTGAATAACGGCCTGGACTCTCCTGAACTCGTAAATTATTTAAGAATTCACATACCTACAAGGCCAACCAGACTAAACCATTTTTTTCATTTGCCAGCGTGCAGAACCAACCTTAGAAAAAATTCTCCAATCCCCCGTATATGCGCGCAATATAACACGCAATTTAACAATATCGATATTCTTAATAACACTCTTGTGAAATACCGAAACGAAGTCAAACGTACGACCACAAATGTTAATTAAATTAATGCACAACTATAGAAAAGGTACATCATGAGCATCTCCTGTCCCCATCCCACCTTCCTCTGCCTCTTGCCCTTTCCTATTCCTTCTTCCTTCTAATATACTTATATATTTTTTTTGTTGTTGTTATTTTCATTTTCATTTAATGGTTATTACCAATTACAATAGTATATTATATCATAATAACCAACATTAGCACAAGAAACTGTTTTGGCTTACCTCATGTTTAACCTCTTGTATAACTCATCCTGTATATAAATTGCTGTTTGTTTCTTACAATAAATAACTAAATAAATAAATAAAAATTTAGAGTAATTTCTGTAATGCGCTTAGTGAAGGTGCAAGAAGAACCATATCATCTGCGTAATTAATGTTATTTACACGCACTCCATGTATATGGCAACCTATTTTCGTGGCATTAAGTCTTTGAATAAACTCATCGGTGAACAGAACCGGAGACATGCTTCCTCTTTGCCTTACGCCACTTTTCAATAAGAATGGGTTAGAAAGCTCCGCAGACCATTTCACAATATTTTCTTGTTGCGTGTGCCAAATTGAAAGAATCGCTATTACATCTTCCGAAACTGCTCTTTTCCTTAGTTTTTCCCACAGTTTATTATGACATACACGGTCAAACGCCTTGTTTAGATCTATAGAAATAATGTATAGATTGGCGTTTTCCTTAGTTTATAATAACTGATGGTTTCTTTTAGGGAATACAATGCCGTAGATGTTGACAGTGCAGGTTTGAAACCGAACTGGTTATCCTCCTTCGGTTTTCAATCAAAAATATATATCCAGAGATTTTTCTGCTACTTCGAACCCGCCATAGAGAGGAAATTACAAAATTAATTGCCTATATTTTTCTTTCCTCTTACTCCATTGTTCTAAAATATCATATTATATTCAAAGTTTACTAACGGTGTTCATTCGAACCTGAGGCAAATATTTTATAAATTACTTTCAACTTCACAAATCCTATTCAGAATCATAATATTCCGAGATTTTTAACGGGCTGCGTTATTAACTAGTAACTTTGAATCATTCAGTAATATGGCCCTATGATCATTCGTACGACAAGTTACTCAAAAAACAGGACACGTCTAATTGAACCATTACAAAAATATTTGTATTTTTATGCTCAATATCTACATCTTCTATCTATCTGTCTATCTATCTATATACCTATATATATAAATCAAAATGACCGACTGCACCAAATTGGATAATTCTTTTTTTTGTGTTCGTTATTGTAAGGATGTCAGGACAATGTTTGTATAAAACTACTTGTGAGCTTTGGCATTATGAAATTGCACGCGATCTATTTGAAAACTAAATGTACCGGGACTAAATGTATGGAATGCGGAAAGGGAGAGAAGGGGTACCCGGTAGGGGGGAGGGGAACCTGGAAGGGGGGAGGGGAACTAGGAAGGGGGGTTCGCGGGACGTGGGAAGGGGTGAATGGAGTGGAGAGAGGGAAGGTGGAGGAGGCGGAGTGGGAACGCGAGGGGGGAAGGGGACGCGGGAGAGGAAGAGGAGGCGGAAGGGGAATGAGACGAATGGGAAAGGACACGCAGGGAGAAAAAAATTCTTTATTAAATGGCACAACAACGCATGCCGGGACCAGCTGGTTTAATATAAATTACGAGTATTTTCAAATACAAAACAAAAGTTAACAATCAAAACTATAAAAAAAAACTGCCTTCAAAAATTTTAGTTCCTGTTCTTTATTTCACAACGGAAATGCACCGAACACCGAACATATTATTCCGTTTCTGCATGTTGAGCTTCATTTATAAGCCAGTCAGAAGACAAAAGGACGATCAAAACCAAAAGAGAACCAATTGTGTTTTGTATAAATGTCCGGTTACATAAATATGTGAGCTGTGGTAACACATTTCTAGAACAAAGAAATTCTTTGAGAATGATGTGAATTATTCATGAATTAAAACGAAATACAATTTCGTCTCGAGTTCCACAGTATAAAGGTATTTGGATCCGCTCGTTTTTGCTCCCCATAGGTACCCTGCTTAAATTCGTTTCGAGAAACAAACACAATATAATATATTATGTATATGGCCAAATTCCGTCTCGAGTGTTAATGAATTTAGGTCCGAATTTTTTGGCTACCGATATTAATACATACCATTGTTCTAAAATATCACCAAATTCAAATCCCTTTGTATCAGCTTCTGCGTTTAACACAGGTACCGTTGTTTCAAGAAGAATGGAAAACTAACTCTGAAATATAAATAATATGTAAATTCTTGAGTTCCACAGCACCAGAGTTAACGAATGCGTCTCATTTTGTTTTAGATGCCTGTAGGTACTTAAGCCCGATCTCTTGCGACAGAAAATACAAATATTGCCTTAAACATTTCGAAAATATTGGTTCAAACATTCAAATTGGGGGCGTGGCTGAGTTTGTAGACGCAATGTTTGTGTTTTCCGTGGCCCATGAAAAGTGGAGAAGGCGGGGAGGGGATTGTTCGCGGTCGGTCACGGAGCGTAAATCGAACGGTTTTTTGAGTTTATGTGCACTGAGCGATAGTAATAAATTGTAAATAAATAATGTCGTAAAGGGTGATTGTTTCTAATAAGAATTCACCTTTAAATAAAATCCTTTAGATTAATTTATTGTAGATAACCAGATAAGGGAACATACCCATACTACGTGACACGTCACGGGGGGGGGGGGGGGGGGGTTAAAAATTGCAAAAAGTTGGTCACGTAGTATGGGTACGTTCCCTAACCTAGGTAACTGAAAATTGTTGTTTTCCAAATTTTAAATGGTACATTTAGGTCGTGTACAAATCGTTAGCAGCTCTAAATCATGGAATGCCAATTCGTATTTCTGGTGAAATATTTTTTTGCACATGTAGCACCTACCAATATATAATTAAAACCAGTACATCAAAATCTTGTTATATAAACATTGGACCCGGAAGAAATTGCCCAGTACAAATCGGTATTCTATTATTCGGTATTCCATTATAGTTTTTACATATAGTTCTATTATAGTTATATAGGTAGTACGGTCTTGTAAAAAACTTAAAACCAGCGTTTTCTCCCAGATGTAGCATCTCTTCCTCATCAGAACTCATCTTGACATTTTTAACATTGAAGTAATTATTTACGAATTCTCGTCATCTCTCTCGAAACATCAAGTGTGTGGTGCGTAGGTAGATACGTCTTCATCGCAGACCATTAAACAAAATGTGTGTAGCCACGCTTACAGCGCCCCAATATATTAGAGCCAATGTTTCAATAATGTTTGATGTATTGTTTGTATTTTCGGTCACAAGAGACTCGGCTTTATGCATATTTTCTTTTGTTTCCGAGCATTTTAAATGACTCCATTTATCATGCAAGGATATTGAAAAACCATAAATCTCCTTGGTACTCATATTTGCATGCCATGTTATGCCATGTTGTAGGTAGGGTACTAACCTACTACTTACCGAAGTTTAAATAAATGGTTTACTAGCAATTTTCACTCAACTTACAATATATATATTTCAATAACATGCATATCGATATCAGAACTCAAAATTATCCTCATTTACATGCGAATCTTAATGGAAATAGACGATTGTTTTTATAAAATATTCAAGGCTTAGATTGAATAGGTTAATAAACTGGACAAAATTGGTACTTAAACTCAACGTGTTATTTTTTATGCTATTTTAAATGCTAGGAAAAGAGCTTCCTAACATCCTAACCATCGTAAAACAGATAAAAAAACATAGTGTTTTTATTCATAGAACACAACATTACGTTCCGGGAGATAATAAGTATTTAAAAAAGATTTTCTTTTTTAAAATCGCGAGATAATTTTATACGATCCACGAGTTCATTGAACTAGACAAATAGAAATGATATCACAAGATGACGCTTCGGCTTAATAAAGATAAAAAAGAATTATGGTTCGTTCTTTGCAAACCCAAATAAGGTACACCAAAAATTGAGTCATCCAGTTCAGAATCAGTCCATACTCCATAGTCGTTTGTTTGAATACACAAACAAGGATTATTTTATTGTTATACATTTGTCTGCTACGCGCAGAGATATTATGGATCTGGTATTTGTAGACAGTCACGAATTTGATATCGCGTTGCCTTTTTGGCAGTCTACCCAATGGCTAATGGAGTATTATAAAATGACAAGGGAGATTGTTGATAATGACACACTTACAATACAATCGTATTTAGTATTGCTCACATTTCCGTATTGCAGCGACAGAGCAGCCATCGACTAACCCTGAGAAGTGAGAACATCTGTTCGTGATGCTGTTTGATCAGGTGAAAATTCATAATACGCTCGAATTGTTTGTTTTGTTCTTAGACAGCTTGCTTATTGTTAATATTTTAATATTGATTTAATTTGCATGTACACACAATTGGATTTTTAAATCTGATCCTTGTTCTTATTTCACATCCCGAATGCTGACACAAAACACGTTGCAGAGGTTTATTTTACACGTGAGCTGTAGTCTCAGATAAATTTTCAAATGTGACACAACTATGGGAATAGTTTGGTGAACAGTGAACACTGGGAAAGAATCTGTCTTAGCTTAATTTTACACAACAGGTTCCATTGTATAGTGATTAGGTAAGGTTCGATATTATGGCACCGAGGAATCACTGGGTTGATCAATGTACAAGTTTCCATAAGAATCGCTATTAAAGTCACCGAGAATACCATACAAGGTAATAATTGCACGGTTTTTTTACATTAAGGAAGAAGAGGAAGTTCTGGGAAGGAAAAAGGTATGAGGGGTGGGTAGGAATCTGGGGGTCAGTGTGTCCAGGAGTGACGGACGAATGAATCCATCCCTTCCACTACGGTGCTGAAAGTCATGGTCAAAAGATCTCCCTCAACCAATCTCTCCCGATCCGGCCTGCTACGCAGTTGGTGGAAAGACGCATCCGCCGCCAAGATCCGGACAAACCTGACCCCACGAACCCGGGCACCCCTGCAAAGTACCAAACTTAGCGAACTACTTGGGGTGACGCACGGCAGAGGTGTTGGTTATCCAATAAATGGTTCCCGGGGCGGCCGAACCCATACCTTCCAAATTGAGGGTTACTTCAGAATTTTTTTTTACATGAGCTCCACACAGGAGGCCCTGAGGAAAATAATTTCCCTCAGGGCCTATGTCATCTTTAGGGATGCTGTGTGAATGGTGTTTTTAAGAAAATGCTTGTTCCTTGGAGTTTTTGTTCCAAATATCACACGTAGGTAATAGGTACATGATCGAAAGTAGGTAGGAGGGAGATGTATATAGTGGCGTCAACATGAGCTAATATGCTAAGATTTTAGAGAGATTCGAATCATTAAATTAATAAATCAAGACACGTAATTTCTCCATCAACAACATGGGTGTCCAACGAGAAAAAATCTTTATTCATGTAGGTACCCACCTACTTTACGAACAGAGATAATAAGACCAGCCTACGATCAAATTACTATTATTATCTATTGTTAGATAATGTGAAGTAACGTTTAATGTTGCAAACTTACCGGAAAGTTACGTGGTAGCAGTGTTGCGATGTCCCAGAAATTAAAAACCATGTTTCAGGGATAAAAACACAATTTTTAACCATGTTTTGAAGGATAAAAAAATCATGTTTTTCGTAAGCATTCATAATTTAAAAAAATGGTACCTATGTAAAGAATCTTTTTCTAATGCTTTATTAAAAGCAATAATTTTATAATTTTCATTTGAATAATATTTTTTGTATCTTTAAATAATGATTTTGAAAAAAAAACACGTATGCAAATAATTTTTTTTTTGAGTTTTTGTTTTAAAAAAAAGTATTCTTTTACCGCAATTGAGTTTAAATTGTAGTACTTACTTATTAGAACAAAAAATATTATTTTTTTGAAATGACCTTTTTCAGGACGATGAGATGAGGAAGAAAAAATTCCCCGACAACTCCACTATTTTTTTTCTACATTTTGCAGGTGCTAGGGTAGGTACCTAATTAAAGTTACCTACATGATATTTTCATTAATTTATTTTTATTATTGTATTAATATTACTTAGTTAGTATTAGGTACTTAATATTATTGTATTAATATTAATATTACTTATCCACAAATTACGTCACACGAATTTCATGATATTTTGACCCCCCACCTCCCGTCCCTGTCACACATCGTTACATTTGTGAGACCCCCTCCCCTCTAGTGTCACGTCACATATTTTGCAATTTTACATTTTGTTTTGAAGAGTTTTAATTTTCAATGTACATTTGTTACTGTATATGTTTAATTTTCTGCTACCGGTTTCGACACATCCGTGTCATTCACTAGCAAACTTAAAACTCGGATGTGTCGAAACCGGTTGCAGAAAATTAAAAATATGAAGTAACAAATGTACATTGAAAATTAAAATTCTTCAACACAAAATGTCTGGAAATTGTTACATAGTTAATGCCGAAGAAATTTAAAAAATTGCAATTTTGCAAAAATAATCAAAACAGTAGTTAAAATTTTTATTTTTATAATTTTTATTTTTATAAAATCAACATCAAATCAAATATTTACATGTGACGTCACAGAGCTGATGACCCCCATACCCCTTGTCACACTTCTCTACTGTCCCATCCCCCCTTAAGAGGGCATTATCAGAGGAAACCAGAAATATGTCATTTTCAAATCAGATTTTAGACGTATTGACTCTTTTCCACAAAAAATTATAAATGGATTTCGAAAGATTGTTCTTTTATCTAGCACTCGCATGTAATAAATTTTGAGATTTTTTTTTAATTTTTAGTATAATAAGGTTATTCCATAGGTCGTTGGCAGATTTGTTAAATTTTCAAAAAAGATTTTGTATTATACCACACCCATTTCAAATAATATATTATAATAAAATAAATCAATACATTATCTAGCAAACGCATGTTTTAGAATTTTAATTTTAGTTTCAATAAAATCATTAAAAAATATGTACCTACGTAAATGTGTTTCTTGACGAAAATTGGTCCATTTGTGTATTTATTTGCGCACTTACAAACTAATATATTTCAGATTTTTTTAACATTCTTATTAAATTTAGACATTATTGAAAAATGATAAATACTTATTATCAAAAAATAATTACAAAAAGTACATTATTTTAATAGTTTTATCATCACGCCTTTCAGCATTTTTGGATGAAGGTATAAATTAAAGCTAATTTGGATTGAAATAAATTCGATATTGAGTTGTAATTTAAAAAAGCTGGTACGGAGAATAATTAATCTTTCTCATTGTAACCGCCCTGCACGATCGTAAGAACAACTTTCGACGAAATGTGGATTTTCGTCCGCTGGCTGGTTAAACGCTCTTAAGGTGTGACGTAATTTATAAATGGCCCCTTATTGACAAAGTTAAATTAGATTTAAGAGAAATTGTGACCGTGCTGAAGTTCAAGAACTACATTCAGGATTTCCTTACGTGACCCATACAAAAAAGGGTTCCATGTCAATTCAAATGAAACCAATTCAGAGATACGTCAGAAAGGTCATTAAAAGCAATGAAAAAATAATTTTAAAATAGCCGGTAACCCTAACCCAACTTAACCTATTTAAACATTTTTTTTATATTTTTTATCATCACTCTTAATGACCTTTCTGAGGTGCTTCTGAGTTGGTTTCATTCTGAGTTGTCCGGTCACCACAAAAAAGGCATCCCACTGATGTTGACCGGTAAAAAACGAGTCCTGTTCGACATAGTGTTTTGAAAAAAAATATGGAGGTAGAAAACATGGTAAAAACAAAGCACATGGCAACACTGTGTGGTGGCGATTAATATGCCTGCAACCTGCAATAAAATATTTCGTCAATTCTATCTTTAATATCTTTATACATATATATAAAATTCTCGCCTCACGATGTTTGGAATACTTAAACGATTTTAATGAAATTTGGCTTAAATACTGTGTGTAATTTGGTCCAACTGAAAAGATAGGATGGTTTTTAACTCGATTACTGGCCTCAATATTTATTATTGCGAAATAAATGTTCATCAAATGTTTGTTATAGGACAGTGCTTTGTAATTACATATTTGTAAATTCCATAAGTTGCTAATAGATGGCGGTGTGAATTAATTTATTAACACGACACTTGGTTATCCAGGTTGGGTAACAATCGTTGCGTTGTGTTTGTGGCGTTGTGTCGATGGCGTTGTGTTTCGTTAGCCACGGTAAAGCGTGGCCGGGTCAGCTAGTATTACATAAAGAAGAATGACTGTGGCGGGCGGGCAGGCACCGGGCGGACGGCGTAGATTTGATTTTTATGCAAATCTACAGGTTTTTTCCGGATTGATGGAATTTTTCACACTTGACCTTCAAAACAAGAGGAAGATCACTGTCTACATCTGATTTAGAAAAATTCTGCGTAAATTATTTTTTTAACAAATGTATTGAAAGCTTCGACCAAGTGCACCCATTGAAAGGCATTTTTTTCTAAAATCGTTTGCTTTTACTAAATTAATGCGTCACGGGACCGTAAATTTCATTAGAATAAAACATTTTAGTGCCTATCTGTATTGGTAGATAACTAAAACCCAGTTACAATCAATAACACCTTAAGAAGTGAAATTGAGCAACGCGCAACGGTTGCCTTTTAAGTCGATCGTAGTCATAAATAATTGTGTTGGTAATATTCACCACTTACCTAATATAAGTGGATAGAGAGATTGGTGGTATACTCGTACGTTACGGCGATTGCAAATAGATATAGAACATGATTTCAACGGGGAAAATTAACTTTAATGTATTAGTCGATTGTCCTCTCAATTATTTTAATGAGATGTCTATGGATTTGATTATAAGGGTGTATTGTAATGACGAATGGCTAATAACTAATTATGATCGTTATTAATAGAGTAATAATAACCCAATATTATCCGTCGTGCGATTTGGATGATTGGACGTGGTATTTATGATAAAAGGTCAAGAAATGTCAACGATAAAAGGCATTTGAAGTGATTTTTCGCAATTTCGCGAACAGTCCTCAGTATTGATTTTTTATCGTGACTCATGTCTTGAAAGAAAAGAAACGAGAACCACAACGAAATACCAGCATCTTGGAAGATTTTAAAGAGAAAATTATTCACAAATGTTAGGAAATTTGATAATTCATTTGACATCAAAACAGTTGCTACGAATCCAATTGTTTAAACCCACCCTTTGGTTAAAAGAACATTTATCTGTAGTTAAATGTTACTTTCAATTTGGGAGGCGGTTATGGGTACCGCCGCCCCAGGAACCGTTTATTGGATAACACCCCTCCTGTTGGTCACCCCAAGTGGTGCGTTTCGTTTGGTGACTTAGCAGAAGTAGTAGGTATGTTAAGGTGTTGGCGGCAGATGCGCCTGCTCACAGGCAGATCGAGATAGGCCGGTTCGGGGAGACCCTTTGGCCAATTCAGTTGGTCTCTCACGACACACTAACCCCTAAATTCCAACCCAACCCTCATACCTTTTTCCTTCCCAGAACTTCCTATCCTCCCTTTCCTTAAAAAGGCCCCCACACAGCATCCCCAAAGAAGACATATGCCCCGAGGGAAATTATTTTGTGGGGTTAATATAAAGAAATCTTTCGAATATATTGGGTTTTAAAAAGTTTTCAAGCCACGACTATTTTATTTATTTTTGATGCCCTGTTACATTTTTACTATAAGTCGTTTCTTTGGTGCAATTTTTTGCTCAATCTTCAATCGGCTCTATGAGAGTAAGAATACTAAATGATTTTATCGGCTTTTTAGCAAGTGTGTTCAATACGAAGTACTCGATTGGCATTCAGATAAGAAACTATAATGCACATTGATTTCGACATTATTTTTTAAAAATTAAATTCCAAATGGACAGAGAACAAATTGGGTTAAATTATGAAAATAATATTATTTTTCACATTAGCCCAAAATCACCATAATATTTTGTTAATATATGAATGCACATTACACGTTACACTTTTATTTGATTCAGTAGTTTAATTTTTATAGTATAATTAGATATTTATAACATAATGTTGGCCTCACTGGGTGGGTCACCCGTGCTATAAAATATATAAAATTGGTATAGGAAATTTAAAAAAAAATTAAATTAATAAATCATGTGTATGCACTGGCAAATTCAGGGATGTGATAATGAGTAATGACACTGAGCTGTGTCTGGACATTAAAATTGATTAAAGAATAAGGTTGGACGACAAAGCCAACGTTTATGCAGTTATTTCGAATTAAGTTAAGTGGGACTTATATATTTTCTTTCTCTCTTCTTTGACAATCGCTATGTAGTAATTTTTTTACAAGAAGTATCACAATCAAGCCTGTAAGATAATATGGAATTTTAGTTCTTAACATTAGAGACAATAGGTTCCACGACAACTGAACAAAGTGGAATTTCAGCACCCTTTGAAAGTCATTAAAAGTGATGAAAAAGTAGCCCACAACCTAATGTAAGATTTTTTTTCATCACTTTTATTGACTTTTCAAATGATGATGAAATTGTTGAGTTGGCCGGTCACCGAGACAATAAGTTGCTCAAAAGTCAAAACAAAAAGTACATTATAAATATCGTTGAATTCAATGTTTCAAAGACCCAATCATGTCTGAAATTACGTCTAAAATTACGCATAAAAGGAATCGAAATGAAAACCTAGTCTCCTTCAACGGAAGCAATCTTCCGAACAGGACCTCCATTGATATGCTTGGCGTAACTCTAAGTGACCAGTTTAGATATGGGGGCTCCATCAAAGCCACAGTAAAGATAGCCTCCAAAAAACTGGGCATACTGTACAAGACCCGCAGATACTTTAATAGTACACAACTGCTAACCCTGTACAAATCACAAGTGCGCCCCACGGTTGAATTTGGCAGCTACCTCTGGTCTGGAGCTCCAAAATACCTGAAAAATACCCTCGACTCTGTGCAAAAACGGGCAATCCGTTTGATAGCTATTCTTAACGGATTGCAATCTTTAGAGCACAGGCGTCGGGTAGGAATGCTATCCTTGTTCTACCGGTATTACAATGGAAGATGCTACGAGGAACTAGCGTTATTGATCCCTTTGGTACCAGTGCATAGTCGGGAAACACGCCAAACGCGTGCCCAACACGGTTGACATTTGTCACATGAGAACGGGTCGCTTCTTCGACTCGTTCTTGTATTCAACAGCTCGGCTGTGGAACGATTTGCCGGCCTCTGTGTTTCCTCCTTTCTACAACATGGGTCTCTTCAAGAGCAATGTTCATTCCTATCTCTCCTCAAAAAGACCCTCCACACAGCATCTGACATAGGCCCTGAGGGAAATTATTTTCCTTAGGGCCTCCTGTGTGGAGTTAATGTAAAAAATATATATGTATATATTTCCTGATATCTCGCGAATTATGATAGTTACCATGGGTAGAGATGTTTAGATTGAGTGATTTTTGAATTATGCTAGTTACCATGGGTAGAGATGTTTAGATTGAGTAATTTTTTTAAAATAACCATTTATAAACTATAATATGCTATAATATTTTCCCCTGACTGCACAGTTTGTAAACCTTTTCTGTAATACTTTTGAAGTGAAGAAATATCTGTCAATAAGTTTCTAGTATAATTTATGGGTAGGTAAGCAATGTGGGTGAAATGGCCTCCTCCACGACCATTATTGTACTTCATTTAAAGATTATCATATTTTTGAAATGAAATACAAAGGAATAATTGATATAACCTATGTCAGAGTTAAATTAATACGCATGACTCATTTAATTACTTTTAAGTTGGAAGCACTAATTTCCAGCTGTCATTCAACGGTCGCGGTCAGGAGTTAATATGACGATGGATGCACGTTGCATTATTCATGCATTTTTATTATCGTCACTGTTAAAAAGGCATAAAAAGTGAATAAAACACCCAAAAGAAACACTAATTTAAATAAATAAGACAATTTAATCGGATTCATCTTCCGGCGTTAATTGAATTTGGATAAGTTGGGCGATTTAAAAAAAAAAAACAAATAAAATTTATTGTAAAACAAATAAAATGATGCCCAGTTGATCCTAGTTTGTATCTCCATTTTATATCCTTTTCTTCTTTCGCCACAAAACGATCCTTAACCTTTGACTGCTGACGCGGGGGCCGCTCCGTCCTAGCAATAATAATAATATTGAAATACTCCCCTCCCCTGCGCATGACGCATACGCCGCTTCCAGTAGCTTTGAATTTAGTGCCGCCAAAGCTGTAAGTTTTAAATTTTAATGTTAAATTTCTGTTAGTAGATTAATTCATTTCAGTATTTTTTGCGGACCTCTCTGACCCATCGTCAAAGGATGTCTTAGGTGACTTTTTGAAAGTTGATTTTTACTATGTAAAGATAAACATAAACAACTTTACTAAAGTTTTATGTATATAGTTTATTCGAGACACTATTGAAACATTGTAGTAAAAGTGAGTTCATTGTTTTTATTTAGTTTAATAGATAATACAGAGTGATTTCTGATGTCAAGTGATTTTTGCCAAAAATTATTACATAATATCCAAATTGTCAAAAATAAGTTACTTAACAATAAAAAAGTATTTTATTTAATTTAAATATATTTAAATTGTCCAATAAATAATAATTTGGACCTCAAAATTTTCGTGGATTTCTAATACATAAACATTTAGGTAATGTAACAGGACGCCCAGGCCCCCACGTCAGAGTATAGTAAAAAAAATCACGTCAGCAGTTAAAGGTTAAATTGGAGCAAGAGATGTCGTTCAACGGGTTACCATGGGTTTCCAGAAACAAATTGTTAAAAAATACCAGGAAACCTGCTAACAAGTTTTTTGAAAATTAAATAAATTTGCCTGGAAAAATTTTTAAAATTATTGGACGTGGTTGAAGATATTGTTTTTTGTATCAGTTATGGAGGCAGGTTGACATTCTTGACATCACTGATTTAGATCCCCGTTCTTCGCTCCTAAATAGGTCTAACACTGTTTACCATACATGAGAGCGGTCAGTGGTTGAATTAAAAGCTTCCTCCAAGTAAAAAAAATACAAATAATAAAAAGTGCGTCAAAGCCTTTAATATTTTTGATGTTGAGGACTATTTACAGTATTCTGAAAAATAAATAATATGAACGTTTATCAGAAATTATTATAGGTGAGAATTTTTATACAACCATTGAAACGTGTTTCTAGTTCCTATTTTGGTAAATCCCATTTAAATTTCCATTAAAAATAGGCTATATAGGTCCGTCTGGACCACCATTTTTTTACAAAACAAATGGTTTAGCGTTTCAGCGAGACATTGTTGATGTTTTGCTCGTCGGGTTTTGGTTCCAGTGTGATGTTTATAGGTTTTTGATGTGCCAACGTTCACGGGAATATGAAATCCCGTATTATTGCCTCCGCTTTATGTTCATAAATAATCATAAATTATTCGAGTCAAAAGGCAAAGCAGAACAACAAAATAACAACAGACCTTTTTAATTTTAATTTCGTGAGAAGAAAATGTTTAACTCAGAGTTGTTCGGCATTATTACTGATTGATTACTTATTTGTACGTAATATAGATATTATGATGAACCATAAACTACAGGTACACATAGTTTTGAGAGAATTTTGCTTTTAAATTTGCGAACTCCAGATCCAGTCAGCAAACATTTGCCTTGATGACCAACGTGACGACCGTTAAGCTCCTTGGCTCTGGATTCATAGGCTTGCATTTAAAATATCGTAAAATAATAATAAATCTTATATAAATACATATCTAACTGAATGCAAATAGAATTTAGGTAATTAATTCATAGTATATTTGCACCTTATTCCAGAATGCAAGACACTTTCAACTTCGTCCCGGTGAGAGACCACCACTCTAAATGAAATCTTGCTTGAAATTAGTGGCCGCATCTGAAAATCCAGGTACTTTAAGATCATGGCTTTTGACGATCTGACCATCGCCTTATCCTGGACCACGGATAATGTACCTCTCTCTGGACCATACCGGGCTACGGAGCCTCTCGAGCATATCAAATCAGCTCTACAGTGGCAAGAGAGACTACCTACGTTCTCCCTTCACACATGGTGAGCGGAGCGACATCCAGCCTACTTGCGTGTCTCACCCTGTCTGGCACAGTTTAAATAATCAGTGATCAGATTTTTATTTTTTTTTTTTACATTAACTCCACACAGGAGGCCCTGAGGAAAATAATTTCCCTCAGGGCCTATGTCATCTGGGATGCTGTGTGGAGGGTCTTTTTGAGGAGAAGAAGGAATGAACATTGGTCTTGAAGAGACCCATGTTGTAGGAAGAAGGAAACACAGAGGCCGGCAAATCATTCCACAGCCGAGCTGTTGAACACAAGAACGAGTCGAAGAAACGACCCGTTCTCATGTGACAAATGTCAACCGTGTACAAATGTTGGGCACGCGTTTGGCGTGTTTCCCGACTATGCACCGGTGCCGAAGGGATCAATGATGCTAGTTCCTCGGAGCATCTTCCATTGTAATACCGGTAGAACAAGGATAGCATTCCCACCCGACGCCTGTGCTCTAAAGATTGCAATCCGTCTGTTAAGATGGGAGAATCTATCAAACGGACTGCCCTTTTCTGCACAGAGTCGAGGGTATTTTTCAGGTATTTTGGAGCTCCAGACCAGAGATGGCTGCCAAATTCAACCGTGGGGCGTACTTGTGATTTGTACAAGGTTAGCAGTTGTGTACTATTAAAGTATCTGCGGGCCCTGTACAGTACGCCCAGCTTAAAAAAATATTTTAAGCTGGGCGTACTTTTAATAGCGAGCTACTCATCTTTCTATATCCTTTCTTCTCTCCCATCGTAACTACACTAGTTTCATGACATTCCTGGTTCTCCGTTAGTCGGTACTATCCGGATCGCCTTTACTCCTCTATACTCAAAGCAATTAAAAGAAACTCTTACTCACCCCTTTTATTTGGAACGTTTCCAATACCAACATCGATATGATATATAAAATCCACAAGTAGCTCTTCATGGTGATATCGTTTCACTGTTTCCACTGCACACGATTAACTTGTATGGACTGTTTACATTTTCGTAGAGTTTGTAAACAATTGTGGGGCGCACTTTTCAATTCCTTATATCAACCTCCTATGTCACATTACACGTCCAATTGCACATATGCACAGGACCCATACACCTGAAAGACGATAAAATGATCAAGTTTATTAGGATTTATTTCTTTAATATGTTTTAGATTTTTTGAAGCAGTGCTTGTTTTAAATGCTATAATTTAAATGGTGAGCATACTCAGTTAGTTTTTGTCGGCAAATATAATAGCCAGTTAAGCAACCAATCGTGTTCAGCAAGTAAAATAAGATTAATGGGCAAATAATGTCAACCCCTAACCTAACCCAACCGCGTACTACTGAGTCTGATATTTTTCGCTGCCGACAAACCATATCCAAATAATTTGATAGAGGTTTTTGCTTGCTAACCCAATATTTAAATGGCGAACCATTTAATTGTTTATCGTTTTTAATGCCTCTTTTACTTGAGTCGGATAATGTCAAGATCGGTATATCGTTTTAATGTAACAATGAATAAATGTGACCGAAGCAAGGCGAGTGTGTCATGAAGAAGAGCATACCCTCTTCCCTCGAGAGGCCTTCGGGGAACCAAGGTGGAGTGGACTTTTCCCTTGTGGGGCCTTCAGGGAACCAAATGGTTGTGCACTCTTCGTCGTGGAGCCTTCAGGGAACTAAGAAGTGAAGAGGAGAGACGAGGCCTTCTTCCCTCGTGGGGACTTCAGGGAACCAAGGAGGGGTGGAGAGGAGAGATGAGGCCTTATTCCCTAGGGGGGACTTCAGGGAACCAACGCGGAGTGGAGAGGAGAGATGAGACCTGGAAGACACATTGTGGAACCAGAAGATATAGCCTCGTTTCTAATGACAACCCTGGTGAACTTTATAAAAAGGACTGGGTTACTGTGAAAGGAATGAGGTAAAATAGGAGATAGTACCTACGATGAATTAAGTGCTCACGGGAACTATAAGTAAACCGTCTCCGCTCTTTAAAAAAAATAATAAAACTCGAAACTAACGAACGGTATTAATGTATGCAAAAAAGTCAAACTGGGTAGGTACATATCTACTTACGAGCATGAGCATAAAGAGCGCAATATATCTAGTTGGATATTTGATATGAAGTATAAACTAAACGGTTCATTCAGCATTGAATCGCGAATGGTTTTATTATTTGTATTGCTGAATTGATTATTTAAACTGGGTAATATTAACCGATTGTTTGTACGACTTCGCTCAAATAAAAAAAAAATGTAAGTGGAATACAAATCCGCGGCGTTTTTGATTAAAATTCATCACGAATGCTAATATTAATAACTCATAAAAACATGTAAGTAAATATTATCGTATATCCTTCACAAATGGTATCAAACAAGAGTTTTAGTTAAAAGGTGTAAACCAAACGACAAAGCCGATGTCGACTTTAATTATGTCAGTCATAATTAACTCCAAGGTGTTTTGAAATTAATTAACCTTCGCGATGAATAAATTAAAACGCAAAAAATTAAAGACAATAATTTTTATCTTTTAGCCAAAACCCACAATATTAGAGGTTTGTAAACTAGCTGACCTTTCTACGATAAAACAAATATTTGCGTTTTTATATTTATTTATTTCCGTGAATAATTGAACAATGAAGCTTTTTGGCAATGATTTACGCAACCATCAGATGCATAAGATCAAATAAGTGTGTTAAAAATATAAAATTTCTCTACTATAATAAATGTGTGGGCGTAAGAACATTATGTGTTGCGTGGTTAATTGGAAAGTGGTGCCATTCAACAAACAAGACATAATAAATATTACCAAAGCACATAGATATTTACTTTAAATATTATGACAAGGAAAAGCACTTAATTTTTTTGATTGAAAGCTATGTCGACCATTTAATGGTTAGATGTGATGAAATTAATAATACAATAAAGTTTAATTAAATGTAGCTAATTACTATGTAGACGAATTAAACACAATAAAAATAAATAAATAATGAGTATTGAGGTAGGTACTGGTATCATTTTGCAATGTTGGATTTGCAAGTTAGTAATATTATTAAATGAGTCCAGTGGAATTTTAAGTCTGACTTTCATTTTGCATGCATTTACTTACACAATAATTTATTATGTTGCAATAGTAGGCACGCAATTCTATAGTCCAGTTGATTAGTCAGACATCTCCAAATACTAAGTTTTGCGATAATGAGGAAAGCAATATTCAAATAATCAAATATTATTTACGCGTATCAGTGTTTTACTTATACATGCTATAAAATAACACCGGGAGGCATAACGGTCCGGTACTACTCCACTAATTAAAACATCAACATTATGTTTGATTCACTGCAAGTTTTTATGCATTATAATTGAATTGGCGGTGTTTTGGGAGTAATCCGAGTATTGTACCAGATAGAGTCGTGGTCGTCAAACTGCGGCCCGTGGCTAGGGTTGCCATCTTCTAAAATAAAAAAGCCTGACTCTGCGCTGTATTAGGCCGGACATTTTGCCCTAAAAGCCGGACATACGTACGTAATTTTGGACATAACTTGTATACATAATCATAATAATAAAAAAAATCTGTTACAAGTTGAAGTTGTTTATAAATCACACATTAAGCAGTTTAATAACAACAATTATTAATCAGTCTTATTCTTGTCATCATTTGGCATTTATATAGAATATGTCAATAACAAAATAAATAATATTGAGTCTTCTGTCTGTAGACATAACATAATAAACTTAATAAAACAAACAAATTAAACAAAACTTTTTTTCTGGTTAAACAGTTAACTAAAAAATTGCAATAAACAAATATACGAGTATAATGAAACATATCTATCTTTGTGGACAAAAACGAAAAAAATAAATTAAAATCTCGACTTCTCCAAATTATTCAAAAATTACAAAAATCTACAATTTTGTGTACTTGGCCTTTTCACCTACTTTATCCAAAAGGTCGTTTTCTTTGCAAATCATTTCATAAAATTCTTGAAATGTTATTTTTATATTACACAATGTGTACGTACATCATCTTAGCAATTGTTGCTGTTTGCAATTTATTGCGTTCCTTGGTCCACTGGGCGTTTATTAAAGAGAAAACTCTTTCAACATTGGCGTTATGGCCTGGAATCGCAAAGTTCTGCCATTGGTCAAAAAGTTTACTGTCATCTAAATTTTTTTTAGACAGAATGTCTATCGTTTCTGCTACGTGCTCCCAGCTTGGTACCTCAGCTAAAGTCATCCACTGAAAGTGTTTCAATTCGGCACTGAATTCATTTGTCCAAGAGTTTAAGTAGTCTTTGGCATATTATTTTGTACATATTATTCATGTTTTCTTTTAATTCTTTTACGCGATCTGTGTGAGCCTCCGATAAATGTCGTAAAATTGCGGTTATCTTGATTGGACAGAAATTTTGTTCCAGACTATTTTTTAAAATATTTTTGTCCATTGTTTGTGAACACTGGTCCGGTGACTGAAATATCTAAATTTTCCGTACGTTTGATGCGACTTTGATATATTGACATAAAAGAGCCACTAACGAGCCGACTAAAGACAAAACCCTCTCGAACTAAGAATAGCCACTGTCGCCCACCCCCGCCTCGTCCGTAACACGTTGCGCCTTGCGTAGCTTGCGTTGCGTTCGTTTTGCAGGCGCTGCGTGCACCGCGTTACACTAACAAAAAGCCTAACAAAAGCCGTACAGGCCGGACATATAAATATTTAGCCGGACACGACCTAAAAAAGCCAAACATGTCCGGCTAAAGCCGGACAGATGGCAACCCTACCCGTGGCAGATATTTGTGCGGCCCGCAAAAAATATCTGCCGGTTCCTTTCTTTTAAATATATATTTTTTCTCGTGTACAATTATTTTTATTTTTTTATATTTTGCGTACGTATGCCCTTACGATTTTAAGACGTTCATCTTAATTGATTGAAAACACATCCTAAGTCGATTTAGAACGCGAGCATAGTGTACTAGTGTACTCATAGGTTCTCAACGTGAGGGATAACGCCCCCTGGTGGGCGTTTGAGACTTTCGGGGGGGCAGTAAAAGACCAAGAGAAAATTAGGGGGCGTTGAGATGACACAGTGAGGGAGTGGGCAGGTAAAAAAAAACAGGTTCTAAAAAATACAAAAGAAACACGCTAATCACGTACTAATAAAGCAAAGTAAACTTTAATATTGGTTAATTCTTGTTATTGTATGCATTGTAGGTAATCATTTTTACATATTTCGGAAGATCGGGAAGTGAATGAAAATTGAACCGAAAGATATTACATTCATATCTACATTAAATTGGATAGTAAGAAAATTAAAATTTTCAGTATACCTATAATATATTTTATTATTAATGTATAATATTAATAATAAAATAAAATACTTTTTTTGTTTAAAACCACGAAATTATTAGATTATGAACCGACCGGTTTCGCTTTACAAGCATCTTCAGGGTACAAATTATGCAGTATTAATTTGTACCCTGAAGATGCTTAAGTAAAGCGAAACCGGTCGGTACGCCCTTGGTACGGACACAACTATTTATTCATATTCATGTTGCGTATTTGCGGGCCCAAACAAACAATTCATCTTAATATTTACAGCAAAACTTGCAGAAATGGTTTTTTCTTAAAATAAATAAATAACCTCTATAAATGATTTTAAATTTACCTTTGAACACCATTTATTCGTACAATTTTCTTTGGTGGGAAAAATCACTACATACCGAAACGTATTGTATTTCTTATCACAATTGTTTAAAAATTAGATCACGTCTATCGCATGATGGCACTTAAGTACCTGCTCGAATTTAACTAGGTACTAGTTAACTAACAATTACGCCGTTTCGCCAATTCGTGAATGTACTTCAACTGGTTAACTTTATGATGCCAGCTTCCTGTTAAATTACTCACTTCTCATATCTCGGAGATAGCCAAAGAAAACGGAATGGGAGATTGTGACGGATCATGGCACATGGTGCAACTACAGGGAACACGTCGATGATAATCGTAACAATATACCGTAGTAAACGTTGCTTGGACCGGCATTGGTCACGTTTAGGACCAGATTTGAATTGACAAGCACATTCCAACCTTCCTCTTTATTATCTCCTTTCCCTCCCCACTCAACTCTCATCTTCAGTCCCACTGGTTTAGTGCATGACACTAGCAACTTTTGTGCGGTATTAATGTAAAAAACAGTTACGAAATATTTTATTTGGCTGTTTCTTATGTTTGTGATAAATCATTTAGCGATGGATAATTTAATTATGAACTTACTTCAGTAAAACGCGTTTACTTTGCTCATATCAATTTTGGAGGCGGGTATGGGTACCGCCGCCCCGGGAACCATTTATTGGATTACCAACACCTCTGCTATAGGTCACCTCAAGTCTACGTTTAGTGACTTAGCCGGGGTGCCCGAGTTCATGGGGTAAGGTTGCTTCTCTCCACCAACTGCGTGGTAGGTCGGCTCGGGAGAGACCGGTTGAGATTTTTTGATCTCTCCAGCAGGATTTTCTTAAAAAATCGCCTTGTACCGCAGTGGGAGAGATAGATTCATACGTCCGTCATTCCCGGACGCACTGATCCAGAGATTCGTACCTTACCCTCACACCTGGGGAGTGCAGAGGGGGGAGGGGAACTCGGTTCGCGGGAGAAGGGATGGGGAACCCGGGAGGGGGGAGGGGAACTCGGGAGGGGTGTTTCTGGGACGGGGGAAGGGGGGGGGGGGGAGTGGAGTGGGGTGAGAGAAGGTGGAGAGGGTACGCAGGGAGAAATGGGATAGCAACGCATGCCGGGTACCAGCTAGTAATAATATGAACGAAAATAGAATTTTGAGTCTTGAGCTTCGGTCTTAACTTCGGCGCCAGCACGTTTCGTGATTATGTTATGTTGAACTGACTAATGGCACACATTACAAGAGTATGTAAACGAGACAATTAAGGTGAAAATAAAATACCATCTACCCATATCATTACTATAACTCATTCATGATTGGTTATCGGTTATTGCTTACGCATAATTATTAGCCATAGCTAACGTCGTGTAATACTTAATTAATATGACCTCCGTTAGCATTTGGGAACATCAGCATTTATACCTTATCCGAAATTAGGCAAGGCCAAAATAATATGGCCATCCGTTAACATTTATTTAATTTGAATGTTATCAAAGATACAAAATTAGAAAAAAAATCTCGCTGATAGCAAAATTAAACACAGATTTGAGCAGTTGATAGTTTATAATAGTTGTTAGTATAAATTAGAATTTGTTAGGATGAATAAAAAATGTTTCAAACGCTTGTTTCAACAAGTTAACAGGTACATTCGAGTAATGCTTTCTGTGATTTTAATCAGGCCTGTTCAACAATAAATTTATCTATTAGCGAGTTCCCGGCATGCGTTCCTATGACACGTAATTAAGAAATTATTTCTCCCTGCGTGTCCTTTCCCATTCGTCCCGTCCCCCTTCTGCCTCCCCTTCCTCTCCCATGTTCCCTTCCCCTCACGGGTTCCCACTCCGCCTTCCCTCTCTCCACTCCCCTCTCCCGCTACCCCCGTCCCCCCTCACAAGTTCCCCCCCATCCCGCATTCCATACATTAAGTTCCGGTACAATCAATTTTCAATCGCGTACCACCTATTGCAATTTTTTAATACAAATTTTATAATGCCAGAGCTCACTATTATATAAGGAAATAATCGCGGGCATGCACATTGCACACAACATATCCCTAAAGATTATATATTGAAAACATCGCGGGCATGCGGACATCAAATCCCCAAAGTTTCATAGCAACGCATAGACAACTTACATATCCGCAATCAAGTATATTTTGTAACAATTATTACAAGCAATAATTGTCAGCCTGAAACACTCATTTACATTGCATAAAAAATCTTGTCTAAACGTTAGTTTATAAATAAAAAATAAAAAAATAATTAATATTTAACAAGTTTAAGTATTTCCCCAATAAATGCAGACATAATTTGTCTCGACGCCACCTAGCGAGGGATTTAACACTAACAATGTCTTCCTCGCAAAAATAAAGTTGGTTGTTTTCAGGTGGAAAAAATATAACAAAGCAGTAATTGTTGAATGAAACACTAGTATATATTGAATTATTTGGCGGGTATTTGATAAGCCGCCATAGCTCAGTGGTCAGAGCATTCGACCGGCAATCGGAAGGACACGGGTTCAAGTCCCGTTGGCGGCAAGTATCTTTTCTCGGAAGATTTTTCAATGTAAATGAGTGTTTCAGGTTGACAATTATTGCTTGTAATAATTGTTACCCTTTGTGCTATGCATAAAAAATCTTGTCTAAACGTTAGTTTATAAATTAAGTATATTTTGGTTTTTATATATGAACACCGGAAACTTAAAAGGGTGTAAGTGCCATTTACAAAAAAATGAAGTAGACGGGAATTTAAAACACGCTCAAACATAAAAAAAACCCTATTTTATTATATCAAATCAACGAAGTGGGAGGGATGGAGACATGTCCGTTGGCATAAAAATAAAATGTTTGAGCGTACTTTAAATTCCCGACTACCTAATTTTTTGTAAATGGCACTTCCGGTTGAAATTTCCGGTATTCATATGTAGATGTTAGGTTAATTTGGTTAATATGGTTATGATATGTGTGGTCCAAAGAAAATACACAGTAATAAACCGACAGAGTCGAGGAACGAGACATTTAGGTCTGATTTAGGCCAATAATTGCTTTCATGGACTGATGACATCCATCGTGAAAATGAAGGTTGTCTTCATCAGGACAAATAATAAAAATGATTTCTCAGATTAATCATAAAGGCCTCTGGAAGATCATTAGGAATATAGCTAGAAGAAGGTAGGTGAGAGCAAATGGATGCCAAGGGAGCAGATGACAGTAAATTAACCTGTTCTTACAGACACTCCTTGCTACATTTTCATTCATAAAATATATTTACGATAAAATAATCTTCTGTCTCCTGACACGTCCGACACTTGTCGTGCCATCTTCCGTGAGCGTCCTTACTCCCTTACTAATGCTACGTATAAACAGGAGAAAAAAAACCGCGAGCCGCGGCATTTTGTTGCAGTTGCTTAGTTCCTTTCCAATATTTCGAGGTTCGGCTCGCGGTTTTTATCTCCTGTTTATACACAGCATATTTTCTTACTCCACTCGTTTAAATTAGTGGTCGCCCAGCTTCGGCTCGTAGACGAAATATTGTGAAGATTATAAGATTACTATCAAAGTTAAAATGTAGTAGGCACCTTCACAGATGAAATTTTTTAAATGGTCATTATTGACCTACCTACATAAATATATTATTTTAAGTTGAAGGTTAATCCGTTTTAAGTAAAATTTAGTAAACAATTACAAACTGAAAATAAAGCAACAATATACATTAAAAATGTGACTTCAACTTGTTAAATTAAGCTCAACAACGTAATATCTACACTAAAACAATAATAATTTACCTCAATACACGGTATGTTAACAATTTATCAATTTCGAAATAAGTTAACAATTGAAAGGCACATAAAGATGTTTCACAAAAATGTTAAACATAAGTCAAATCACATCACAATTAAAGTTTCAGTTTTACTAGCGGTTTAAACGAATAAACGATCGCGAGCTTTTTAGCGCGTTTTTAGTTTGAAGACCGCGCGACCCGCACGCTCGAGCTTACGTTTCACACTGATTTCTCCCAGCGCGGGACATTGGCTTTATTGGTATAGTGTTCGAAGCGATACGGAGAGCTTTGGGAACTTTTATGAACTTTCGGGAATGCGTATTGGATTCTGAGAAGGAAATGATTCTTTCTTCCCCTATTTTCCGGAATACCATTCTTATTTGTTATTGCTGGCTAATTTTTCCGGTGCCATTCATTATCTTACGGAATATCTCTTCGAATACGAATTACAAAGGTAAGACAAATTAATAAGTTGCTTCCTTCCAGATTAGTGCGTTACCCAAAAGTTATTACTTTTCAAGTCATTTAACTATTCTATCAGTAAAAACTATCATATCTAAAGAGTTTTGGCTGAATTTAACCTGAAATTTTGCCCAGACTTACTATCAAACAACCCGAACTCATCTTACGATTAAACGAGACATTGAGGACGGAGGGGGGAGGGGGTAGAGAAGTGTGAAAAGTGGTAGGGGGATCATCAGCTCTGTGACATCACATGTAAAAATCTTGAAAAGAAATTGCAAAATAGGTATGTGACGTGGAGGGGGAGGGGTCTCACAAATGTGACGATGTGTGACAGGGACGGGTTATATTATAAATCATCCCTCTTTATTATTTACTATCCTCTTCGGATGGCGGATGGGTCTGCCAACCTACTGTGTGGTGGGTCGGATTTGGAGACTGGTGGAGGAGACCTTTTTACCTCTTCAGCATCAGGATTCTCTACCCGTCGCCATGTTCCGCATGAGAGGTATGAATGAACACATCCGTCTCTCCTGAACCCACTGCTCCCCAGATTCCTACCCACCCCTTACATCTTTTTCCTTCCCAGATCTTCCTCTCCTTCCATTTCCTAAAACATCCTCCGCACAGCACCCCCAAAGATGACACAGGCCCGGAGGAAATTTATTTTCATCGGGACCCATCCTGTGGAGCTAATGTAAAAAAATATATTTTGATGTACGAGTAGGTCGGAAACACGTAGGAACATAAAATAGGTGTTTGAATAGGGAATCATTTAAAATTTGTCGACTGGTGCCTTAAAACCTTGTTTAGGATTTGATCAAGGGAACATAGAGGCGTTTGGGGGCCCCCAGGACCAGGGGATCAGGGGACCAGGGGACCAGGGGACCAGGGGACAAGGGGACCAGGGGACCAGGGGACCAGGGGACCAGGGGACCAGGGGACCAGGGGACCAGGGGACCAGGGGACCAGGGGACCAGGGGACCATGGGACCAGGGGACCGGGGGACCAGGGGACCAGGGGACCAGGGGACCAGGGGACCAGGGGACCAGGGGACCAGGGGACCAGGGGACCATGGGACCAGGCGATCAGGGGACCGGGGTGGGCCGCCCCCCCCCCCCCCCCCCGCCCCCCCGCCCCCCCCCGCCCCCCCCCGCCCCCCCCGCCCCCCCCGCCCCCCCCCGCCCCCCCCCGCCCCCCCCCCCCCCCGCCCGCCCTTAGTCTGCCACTGCTTGGTGGTTTGAATTCGTGACGCCTGGGTCGGAATCCTTTGGATTTTTGCACTATGGTTAAGCTATATGTTAGGTTTCCGTTTAGAGCAATATTAAAATTTTTAAATATTCATATACATATTTCCAAATCAGGATCAGGTGGCACAGCACTGTCTTGCAGGAATCCATTTATAATAATAAATTTATTATTATTTCTACTGTATTTGGACTACTTCTTAAGTTCCTTCCGTGTAAGCTCTAATAAAAAAATAAAGTTGCCCCCCCCCCCCTAGCTTGGAAACTGGTGACTTCCCTGGTTTGAAAACATGAACTTTAATTGTTTCGATTCTTAACTTTTACGTGATTTGTTTATTTGAACACACTCTGTCTTCCAGGGACATTTCCGTTTTTTTTCATCCACTTCTATGTCGTATAGTTTCCTGACTTCTATCTTCGTCTATCTGCTGAACCTGTTACAAACCATATCGCGTCGCTTTCTCAAAATTCTTACCGAGTACGCTACCAACCTTGCTAAATTATCGGTAAAACATAAATCAAAGATTTTTTTTATGATTGGGGGATTCTTTCAGCATGGCCATCTTGAAAAAATAAGAAAAATATGTATGTACATACATTTTATATTCCTCCTTAATTCCTAGGCGGTGGAATTTTCGTGTTGTGTCATATATTCTAGACAAATAATGATAAAACGAACGAGAGTAGTTGCGGAAGTGATAAATATTTTAAACGTAATAAGACGTCTGAGTAAGAATATAATTTATTTTTTTATTTTTAACTTTATGAGTAAAACCTCAAATTGTAATATTTAGTTAAATGAAGACAATACCAGCGAAACTCACTGTTGCCATGAAAGCAGAAGGTCCTGGGTTCGAGTCTCAGTGGTGCCAATATCTTTTTCTGATTTTTCTGTCTCCAGATTTTCGATTGCGTTTCGCTTTAATTGAATAATATATTTATTCTGAATCCGTCCAACGCTACTATTATTGGTTACAGCCCGCACGGGAAGGGCTTTGCCCGAGTAAACATAATATTTCTCTGACTGAAAAAATGAAAACAGAAATGGCGATAAATGTATTTGTCGTGTTCCATAGCTAATAATATAAATTGTGTTTCAATATGAGAATAATTGTGTTACACAGTGCAAATTTCACGATGCCGAAGCACCGTTAAAAAGTTTAACTTTTTCAGACGTTTGGAGTTCTGGTCTGTAGAGGAAATAATTATTCAATTTTATTTTTCCATCGCGGGAATGATTGCGTTTATGGGGTAGCTTTTGCGTTTAGAATTTGAGGAAAATAATTTCCCTCAGGGCATATGTCATCTTTGGGGGTGCTGCGTGGAGAGTCTTTTTAAGGAAGGGAAGGATAGGAAGTTCTGGGAAGAAAAAGGGTATTAGGGGTGGGTAGGAATCTAGGAGTGACGGACTTATGAATGTATCCCTCACTACCTGACTACCTCAACCATTCTCTCCCGATCCGGCCTGCCATGCAGCAGATGGGCAGACGCATCCGCTGCCAAGACCCGGACAAATCTCACCCCCATGAACCCGGACACCCCTGCTAGGTCACCAAACGTAGCAAACCACTTGGGATGACCTATGGCCTCTGCCACCTCTGTGTTGGTTATCCAATAGCATGTACCTAACTATAGTATAGTACCTGACTACATACCTAATTATTTTAGGTCTGTAGTTAGGCACTATAACATCATAATACACACAAGCCCTGCTTATTTATGGGGGTACATCAAATACATGTATTATGTAATTAATGATTGTAAAAAATATATTATAATTTATGTATCTTTTTGTAAATAAAAAATTAAAAATATTACGAAATGTTTCGGAACATTTTGTCGATTACTAAATACTGAATCTAACGAAAAATTTCATTTCTCGATTTTTCATGATATTGATATAAACATTTCCAAATAGAAAACACGATTAGGTCGATCGCTCTTCCAGACATTTGAATTGAAACGCAGGCACGTATTTCAAAATAGGACTCATCTTTTATTTATTTATAAATATTTCTGATCGTGCTATAACTAAAGTGCGTACTAGACACGTTTCGCTCTAGAAAAAGATCAATGATTTTTTAAATCAAAACAAAGTTAAAATAAATATAAATAATGTGTTTATCATGACTATACGTATTCCTGTAAATCTGGTCTAAAAGCATCGACCAAACAAACATTAGCTAATACCGCAAATGGATTCCTTCATTTTTGAAAACTTTTTTTATCAGAACGTTACGCTATCAGTGCCTGAATCCATGTTAACAAAATGAACGAATTATTTGTATTACTTATTACTTTTATTATGATTAATATATCATAAGTTTTAGTTTGTCTTCTCCTGGAAAATGTTTGGGAATGAATAATAAATAGACTTGCACTGGTGTTTTCTACTACAGTGTTCCCCAAAGTGTGCCGCGGCACAGTGGTGTACCGTGATCATTAGTTGGTGTGGCTCACAGAAATATTACATTATCACGCGTAGATGCTCAACAAAAAAAAATACAAGACAGGAATTCTAATATTTTAAAGTCATCGGACAAGATTGATAGTCCAGTCAGTGGGGGATAAAAAAGGCCTTTAGCTTGCAAAAGGTCGTGTAGTAGCGATTTTGATATATGTTGTTTAGATTGGGACTCTAAAGAAAAAAAAGTTTTCGACCTAGGGGGGTCGAGCTCGAGCCGCCATCTTGGATTGAAGGTGCCAAAATTTAGTTTTTTCCAAATAATTCCTCCACGGTTGATTTTACTACAAAAATATCTATGGCAAATTTGAAGAAGACTAAATTACGTACATTTTTTGTTTGAATTTTTTTTTATAAATCTAATATGTAATGACTTACAGCGTTAGAAAGAAGAAAATTTTGACAAAAAATCGTAAAACTCAAGTTTTCATGATAAATTTTGTAAAAACATATTACACAATATTATTTTAACGTATTTCCACACCACATATAGCAAAATCTCTTTCAAATTACAGTAATTTTTCGTGTTACACAGAGGAGAGAAAGAGACGGCAACATACTGCGTGCCTGCAGTCCTGACTGCAGCGTTGCCACCTCAGCGCATATATTGCTACAGGCTAGGATCCCACTATGACAAACCCGACGTCATCGAGTGCATGGATGAAACTACTTTGTAGTGATAATGAACGTTTAGTAAGCCTTAAAAATCCGGTCTACAGGTGCGTTTTCAATGAGTATACGAATGAAAACAACATGATGCAAAACCAGAAGACATAGCAGATGAAGGAAAACGCTTTCTTGTTGCTTTGTACGGGAGTTCAAAAATGGTATGGAACCCAAAAAAATCCAGAAAACTGGGGCTGGAAACGTGGCACCAATGGGCTTGTTCTAGTTCTTTACCTAGCACCCGAGACTTTATTAAAATTTATTTCTTGCAATTGAATATGAAGAGATTTTGTCAATGGAAGCCCAATATCTCAGTACCACAGGCAATGAGTTCATTGATCATGATATTGATGACAAAGACTATTATTAAGATGTCACTATCAACCAACCGGGATCAACAAAAAAATATGTAACATAGTTAGGAATACTAGTCGAACTCTGTGCGGCTCGCCATACCATCGCTAGAATATCTGTGAAATAGACATACTGACCTTAACATTGTCGAAAGATCCCTACAGGCTGTAAGAGAGGTTTTTGGAGACTCGGCAAGAGAGGTGGGTTTGCAAATCAATGAGAATAAAAGTAAAATCATGATGCAAACCAGAACCCCACACCATAGAATAAAAGATAAATTGAAATTTGAAGACATTTGTAATTTCGAAGTGGTCGAAGAGTTTACATACCTGGGCTCCATTATAAAGCATGCCAAAAAAAAAACCAGTAAAAGTAAGAAAGCGCATCACAGGCACTAACAACACTTACTTCGCGTTGTTGCCAGTTTAAAAAGGAAAATCCTTTATAAAACAATTATTAAAACGGTCTTGGCCTATGGATGTGTGGCGGGAACAGTTGAACACCTTCGAAAGAAAGGTACTTCAAAGAATCTTAGGAGCGGTGCGAGAGGGAGAGGCATTGGAGGGGACCCCACCACTTTCCCAACGGCTTTATAAGGAAACATATGGTTTCCTCCTTCACCGCACACGTCAAGAATCTATTTTATTGAACGAAGCTACATTTATTTGAACGACTCTAGACCCTCCAATGTCCATTCGTACGGGGTGAGAAAGCAGTATGCAAGTACTTACATTAACATGAGGGAGAGGCATGGAGAATCCGCCACAATAAAGCTCTATGTTTTTTACCAAGCTCCCAGACTCTTTATCCATCTAAGGCTCCAAAGGCTAAGATGGGCCGGACATGTGTATCGAATGTCAAGCACACGAGTACCGAAGAAGGTTCTAACAGAACACCTAGGAGGTAAATGAAAGGCGGACAGACCTAGGCTAAGACGGGAGGATGATGTCAGGAAGGATGCAAGAGGACTACTCCATGTCGCAGTTAGGAAAACGACGGCCGAGGACGGAGGGCGGTGGAGGCTTATGTTGAAGGAGGCCAAGGCTCGAAATGGGTTGTAATGTCATTGAAGAGGAAGAAGACCTATTGGGGATACCACAATAAAAAATGAGCCATTTTCTCTACCTCATGGTGGTATGAAAATGTGTTTAAAAAATTATAATTATGTAATGAATAGCCCGAAAAAATAACAAAAATTGGGAATTTCACAATTTTTTAGAAAAATATTCACATTTTCGCCACTGTAACTCTTAACCTATTAGACTTACAAAAAAAAAATTGAAACAAAAAATATTTGAAATTTTATCTTCTTTAAGTTTGTGTTTAGCAATTTGGTCGTAAGATTGACCATTGCATAATTATTTTGAAAAAACCAAATTTTGGCACCTTCAATCCAAGATGTCCCAATCTTAACAACATATATCAAAATCGCTACTACACGACCTTTTGCAAGGTAAAACTCCCCACTGACTGGGCTATGAAAGCTTTCGCCCAAATTGGTGTTATATATCAGCCACTTTACCAATGGGAGTAATGAAATATTCCGAAATGCCATGGCTGCCGATTCAGAAAAAAAAATTAGTGCACGCTTTGATGGTGAAACACTATTAGCAGAAAAAATTAACTCATATTTTCAATTTTTTATAAGGACAACTCTCTTTTTATAACTTTTCAAGGTTATTCCCATCATTGATGAAAAAGATAACACTAATAAACTAAACGAAAATATTAAAGAGAACAAGACACAGAAAAATATAATGGTCTTACCTGGAACAATTATCAATATTTAATATGATAATTATTTAATTATTTATTACGGAAAAAATTGTCAAAAATAATAATTTAATTCTAAAAAGAAAAAAAATTCTTAATATGAGATAAATAAAATAAATTTTTAATGAAATAATGAGATTGACAATTATGACGGTTTCTTAGAAGGTGGCAATGGCTGAATTGGTAAGAGCGCATATCCCGGTTAGACGAGAAGTTCTGAGTCCCAGATGCGACCATTATCTTTTTTTTATTTTTCTATGTCATATTTTCATTTTATAACCTGCAACCTATGGACTGATTATGAAATCCATTCTCAGATAGCATTTCCTTTGGACTTTTACTGATAAACGAGCAGGAAAGCTAAAAACTGATCGGACATTAAAACTAAATTTCTCCGAGAAAAAAAAAAACAATTCAAAACAGACCTAGCACATTTTTGATTGCGTATGAATAATGAGTATCCACTGCTTTTTAAGGGTGCTGGATACGCTCCATAAAATATATTTAAATACATTTGGGCATTAATCTCATTTAAATTAATAATTTATGCTATAGGACCATGGGGGCGCCATCTATGGTGGTTGTATTATATTCAATTTCCCTATGTGACATTGAAATTCAGTGTATTCAGGCATTTTCTGACCTCTGTGGGGCAAGCAATTACTTCCGACGTGAGTGTTGGTTAAAGCCAATAGATGTCAGTCATAATCAAATAATTTACCCATAATTAAATTATTGTTGTGAGATTTTGGCACGTACTATTAATTTGCAAATTCATATAAAATATTTAATAAAACACGACTCGTTTAAAATAGAGCAAAAATCTCATGGAAGGTATCTTAAGTATCATCTAAAGAAACACTGTGAATTTTTTCATAACTGTAACTTGTAAAATAACCGAAACAAACGTCTTTAAAATAATTTTCGGAGCATACTTTGCGATTTTTTTCTGTAGATGGAATTGTAAATAATTTGCGTTTCGGCGTGGAACGCGTCTAGATATTATATTAAAAAATAATATTTTTTTTTAGAGCTTAAAAACTTCAAACATTTAAGGGAGATATGTGAGAAATCGGTAGAAATTCGGGTAGCGGCGGCTTAAATAGTTTTAACACTTAATCAAAATTGAACAACATGATGTTGTAGCACATAAAAAGCTATTTTTCTGCAATTTTAACCAATTGTCTGTTGACAAAAGTAGTGAAATGAACGAACGGCGCGGCGCAACGGCGGCAGCAGCGGTAAGTAAAACCCGCCTCGCTACCAGCCGACCAATCACAGTCGACAGCTCTCTCACGCATTGACACCAAGTGACGAATGTGGACGCGCGCGGTAGATTTGAATCCCATTATCTTGGCGATTTTTCGCCGAGAACCGAGACAGAGTTCTCGGTAGAATTTGTAGCCGAGAATGCCGAGATCTCGGTCGACCCTTAGTAATAATATTATATTCTCGAGAAGTTATGTGGAGCAACTAATAAAATAATATCCTCATTTTGTAATGCCTGGAATAGGATGACAACATTTTCATTTCTGAGTCACGAATGAGGGAGGGGGCGGCCATCCCGGTTCTGTTAATCAACTTCCTCGATAATATCGATTCACGTTTTTTCTCGAGTTGAAGATAACCTTTTATCGTACATTTCCGTGGGACTAAAAAATAGTCGTTTTTCTCTTCTTTACTGTGACAAGGGGCTCACTTTATACCTGCATAATACATGTTTGAAAATGAAGCAGCACTTCCTCAATAGCCATTAGCCATGCCTAAAATACTGGTAATAAAATAATAAAACCATTTCAGAGCCAAAAATAAAATTGGCACAGCTGAACAGAACGTGTTCCGGGTCTCCTGCACACCAATCAAAGATCTAAAATCAATACTATAAATATAAGTGGGCAATAATAATATGAGAATAGGCTGAACCCAATACTTATGGTGGTTTTATTGCCATTTTACTACATGCTCTAAAATTGGAACATATTCCCGTGTCTACTCATATTACCAAATAATATTATTGTTATTAATTACCGTCTAAACAAGTATACGGAAGCTGCTCCTTCGAACGTTAAACCATAACATTATGTTAAGTGCCTTTAAAGTATTATCTACAGACTACAGTGATCGCAATCGAAACATTTAAAAAATATAATTAATGTTTCGAATCTTAATATATATAAAACAAAGTCGGGTTAGTTACACCATATATAACTCAAGAACGGCTGTACTGATTTTTATGATCTTTGATTTGTTGGATTTTAATAGCAGAATAGCTATTAAAAAATTCACCCAATAAAAAATTATGAAGAAACTTCTTTTCCTCATACATTTTGTATGGAACTAATTCTCATCTTTGAAAGAGCTGCAGCAATATTGTGATAAGTATAATATTGAATAGTGATTGAATTTCAAAAATTCAAAAACGTCAAAAGTCAATGCGCTGATTGTTTTGCTTTTGTTCTTAAACATATAATGCTGCCCCTTTTTCTAACACACTTAATGTCAACAGTCGAAAATAAATACAAGTAAAATACAGTAATAATTATAAATCTCCCTCACACGTATAAAGAAAATGAAACGCAATTCCCGTAAGTAAGTGGAAAAGTCAGAAAATCACAAAAAATATTAATCCGTACACAACGCCATCTCTGATGACAAAAACAAAACACAGACAGTTGCGCATCGACAATTGCTTCATTGTGTAATTTTTAACTTAATAAAAAAACTGAATTTAATCCAGCTAGTAAGGTAACACAGCAGATATTAATTATGAGGTGGTACGAAGTTCGCCGGTTCAGCTAGTTATTCATATATCTCAGACATGGATTACATCAACTTGATTTCGAAAAATAACAATCACAATATTTATTTCATTGCAAAGTTATGGCTTCGTCGCTTTTTTATAACGACGATTTTGCTGTCATTCTTTTTGAACATCGCTCTTTTTAGGTACTTCTACCTACCGATTACACTGAATCTGTCAACAGATTTTGGTCTTATCGTATCAGTTGGATATTATGATATTTATCACACAGCTTCAACGTTTCGAATATTTCGACAAAAATGAATTATTGTATTAATGTCTACTTTTGGAAGAGGTCGACAAGTTACAACCAAAACCTCAATTTTTTGAAGAGTGGTCGATGATAGTATTGGAGCAACTGGCAGGACATTATGACGCAAATAAGACGGTTAGTTGACCACCGAAGGGGTATAATATTTATAATGGGCACGCAGTCTGCTGCAATACTCATCCATATATTGGGAGATCTACATATCGATCGTCCAGCTGATTAGTCAGGCATCTACGAAAAATCAGTTTATTATTCAGTTATATGTAAAACTGTACCCTCTATCTGGTATACACTCAGATTATTCATAAACACCGCCACATCAATTATAATGCAGAATAACTTGCATTAAAATATTACAAAAAAAAATTCTGGGTTACTAGTAGAAAATTTCAAAATGTCATATTAATGTACCAGACCGTTATGGTTCACGGTGCTATTTTGCAAAACACTGACATTATCTCAGTACTTAATATTTGAAGATATCTGACTAATCAAATGGACGTTCGATATTTATAATTGGGAAATTGTTAATCGTTTTGGAGGCCAAAACGACACCTATCGCAAAGGGAATGGAGGGAGGCAGCAGGAGATAAAACTTTGATTAGATTTCCCCAAAACTTTGCAGATAGTTGTAAAATCTAAACGTTTCGATTATTCGATCGAAAAATCAATTCGAAATTCGAAATGGGTGTCCCGTCAGCCCATCACTAATACACATAGATCCACATGAGCGTAGTTCTGCAAAATTCTTACCGCCCATCCGTCCGTGTCTTCGTAGATAATTTGAATGTCTCTCAGCTGCAGGGGCGGACTGGGTCGATGTCAAAAGGTAGATACCTACAGATATTATATAAATATTAGTTTTAACAATACATGGCTAAAGTGTTACGCATAACTAGGTGCATTATATTAATGTTTCCTTTAAAAATATTTTTTTCAGTTTTCGCAAAATCCAGGTAAGGGAACGTACCCATACTACGTGACACACTTTTTGCAATTTTTTACCCCCCCCCCCCGGTGACCACGTGTAGTATATTCCAAGACCCCCCCCTACAGTTTTCACGTAGTATTTCATAAATATGGTTTCGAATCATTTTTTGGTAACAAAAAAAAAAAAGCATTATTTGGCTTATATTTGTCTTTATTAATACGGCGCTTGCTGCGTGACAGCAAGAGTGCACGCATTACAAGTGGAAAAAATATTATCAAGATAAAACTTATACCAAAATATATTGAAACCGGAACGTAATTTATGGAAACGAAAGTCTTGTTATTTTTATAAACATTTTTCATCTCAATCATCTTCAACAAACATGTTCCCTGAACTTTTTCACTTATTTGAATGTACGAGGGTGGGTTTTTAAGTTTGCGGATTGGGTAAGGAGTGGAAATAAAAACCAAAATTATTTTTCCTTTTCAACATATTCACCTACTACCCTAATACATTTTTCCGATCTTCAAATTAACTTAAAGGAACTTTATAACAGCGCGGAACTCAATTTTCTCCACATTTCACAATATCTTCCCGATTGAAGTGTTTGGTCGACGATAGCTCAAAGACTAATGACCTAATTACGATAAAACCCGGTGTTTATCCTAAAAATGAGTTGTTCAATTAGTACCTAATTCAGCGGTACCCCCATTAATCACTTACCTTCCCATTCCGCGAACTTAAAAACCTCCCCTCGTAGCTCGAAAAAAAACGCGAGATTTCTAGATTGACTACGTGATAAAAACCTAAGCCCCCCCCCCCCCCCCGTTGTGACCAAGCGTGGTATTTTGATGACTCCCCCCCCTAAACAGGTCACGTAGTATGGGTACGTTCCCTAAGTACCTAAATTAGATTCTTCTAGTTGTATATATACCTACTATTGTATGTTGAGTTGGTATTTCGATTTCTCCAAGGAAAACGTCAGTAACTCATGTTTTGTAATTACACAAAAGACCATTTTTTTACAGATTACTAGGTGAGGGTCTGAATTTTTTTTATTACCTAAATATTATTTTATGGTACTTTTTCTAACGGCTTTAGTATTTCCCTCGAATTCGCACTACTTTGTAGGGATGTAGGTACTGCTCTTTTCCTCAGAATTTATATAATATCAATAAGTGGTATGTTGAGTTACTTCTTTACTTCAGGGAAAAAAAATAATTTACAGAAGTAGCGACGCCGACGTGCTAATTTATGAAAAAAAGTATAATTTATGGACATAAAACTCAGTTGTGGTAGTTTTTAAACAGTAATTCTGTTTGCAGTGTTTAGAAACACGCATTCGACCAAAAATCAAACGCTTACAGTTTGGTGAACCTCAAAAGTGATAAATATTTTTTAAAACCGTTTACAATAAGAAAAAATCATTACGTAAAATAAATGAACAAAACATAAACATTAATTTTTTTCTGAATCACTAGCATCACAATCATCTCTAGCATCAGAATGTTTTTATTTACTTAGCAAATACACAAACACTACCTCCACATTTCACATTTTCATTTGTAGTACTACAAACTATTTATAATACAAAACCTTTTATAATGACACAAAGAAAAAGAGGGACAAATATATTTTGTGAGGTGGCGGAATATTTTACGTTATGAATCTGGTATGAGGTAACTGCTATTTCTTGGAGGGTAGATAATTTTTAGGACACCCGAAAGTATTGTCGTTATTTGTTTTTGGGGTGTTATGCCGTGTTGCGCTACCCCCTTCTTTAGCCAACGTTTCGGACATCGTTGCAGTGTCCATCATCAGGGCAGATCCGGCAGATCCGGTAGATCACACATCCTGCCCTGATGATGGACACTGCAACGATGTCCGAAACGTTGGCTAAAGAAGGAGGTAGCGCAACACGGCATAACACCCCAAAAACAAATAACGAAAATGCTTTTGGCCGTGAAAATCTTAAAACTTATCCACCCGAAAGTAACTTAAAATACCCAATTTTTGAGTTACTCTAGTCTTCCTTGTAGTAGTCGATTTGCGCCCGCAATCAGTTGAAAAAGTCAAAAGTGTTGATTTTTATTCTTATATGCTATGGAATCCGTCACGGAATATAATATGTTTAAAAATGCCTCTAGTTCTTATCTCGTCCGCCCCTGAGATGAAAATTTTATTTCATATAATTATGATACCCCTTTGAAATAATAGTAGAAAAGCACCTTGGAGACTTTTTCTAGACAAAAAAGGGTGTAATTATTGTTGGAGTTGTAATAATGGAGATCTTTCGGTGGTTGTAATTGATCTGAAAAAATGGCTTTTTTCTGGTAAAGTGGCTTTAATCTAAAAACAAATATATTTGCTTTTGCGATGGTTTGTTTACAAATGGTCGTAACCATAACTAACATTCGTCCGTATTATGAGAATCTATCATTGCCCAATATGTATGTGGATTTAATTGTAACAAGGACATTATATTACCCATTAAACCGGTGTAGGCGTTGCTTGCCGTGTCATAATGTTTTTTCTATTTTAATTTGCATAGTGAATTATTATTGCAAATATTTACAAGTATAAAAGCAGCATTCAATTCATTCAAAGTGATCTACAAAATCTTAGATACAAGATACAAGATCCTTGAGAAATAATCAATTTAGCGATCAATTGTGACAAAAAGTGATCAGAAAAGTAATTTGTTCAGTGGTTGTTTTATTTAATCAATAATTTATAATTAGGAAGTGCTGTGTTTTTGGTCTCCACGGTCAAGAGTTTTGCGTTCATGATTAAAAACTAATTATTTGCAACATTGGACAAATTTCACGCTTCACAAAAGTGCTTTTTGTATTTCGTCGAAAAGTGTACTTTTACTAGACTGTCACACGCAGGTCACGGACTCAATATAATTGTACCTGGGTACCTAGGCTATATACCTAGGCTAGGATCTGGGTAGGTGCCGACCGGGTTATTTTTTCACATGTTTGATCACAATCGTTGGTTGCGCATGAGTCACCAATAGCTGACAACCGAAATAGGTCATTGGCTCCGTTTTCTACAAATTATCCTATTGTTAAATTTTAGTAGTGTTCTAGAATTATAAAGCCTCACATGAATGACTGAACTGAATTAAAAAATGCCGTATAAGGTATGCTTTAGTACATACCTACCTATCAAGCATTTGATGATTTTTACACAAAATGCGGGGCATAAAATGTAAAGGTATCTACCATTTACATTTAGAAAATTTATGTTCCGAGGAAAGAAATTATTATTAATTATCACTTTTACATCGAATTAAATTTATCCAACTCATTTGAATCCACAGTGATTTTTTTAGTGACGCGTACTCGTTACTGTGATGTCACTTGACGATTTGGGAAAACGATATGATAAATATTTTAATACTTAAGTCCTTCCTCTTTTCAGATCGAACGACATTGTCAAGTTTTCACTAAAATCAATTTTTTTATTAATGGTGTCATCAATGTCATCATGGTGAAAAGTAATTCGGTTCCCTTGTAGAACATATGATTTTAAAAAAATAGATTGGTTCACGCCGCAGAAAAAAAAAACTCTGCAGCAGTTGGACTGGAACTGGAGTTTGGCAAGTTTAGTATTTTGAAGGCAAGTGCCCCAGACCCCAGACACGTATTGGAAGATCAGATTAGGCCCGAGTAAATAAGGAACTCTAGTAAAAAATAGTATATTAGGTGGCGTAAAAGTAATCACCATATCCGAAAATGCTCTCATTTTTGCATTGGCGTCTTGTCACCACGACTTCGACATTTGTTTAGGAAGGTAACCGGACAACTCAGAGTGAAATAATTTTAAAAAAAATTTACGTTGACTCTACACAGGAGGCTCTGAGGAAAATAATTTCCCTCAGGGCCAATGTCATATTTGAAGATGCTGTGTGGAGGGTCTTTTTGAGGAGTGGAAGGAGTGAAGGAGGTTGCAGGAGGGAGGAAACACAGAGGCTGGCAAATCGTTCCACAGTCGTAGAAACGACCCGTTCTCATGTGACTAATGTCAAGCGGATGCAAATGTTGGGGGCGTGTTTGGCGTGTTTCCCGAATATGCACCAGTGCCGAGGAGATCAATGACGCTAGTTGCTCGGAGCATCTTCCATTGTAAAACCAGTAGAACAAGGACAGCATTCTCACCTGACGCCTATGCTCTAAAGATTGCAATCCGTTTGTTAAGTTAGGAGAATCTATCAAATGGACCGCCCGTTCTGCACACAGTCGAGGTTTTTTTTTAAAAGTATTTTGGGGCTCCACACCAGAGGTGGCTGCCAAATTCAACCGTGGGGCGCACTTACGATTTGTACAGGGTTGGCAGTTGTGTATTATTAAGTATCTGCGGCCCCTGTACAGTACGCCCAGTTTCTGAGAGGTTAACTTAACTCTTGCTTCGGTGGAGCCCCCGTACCTGAGCTGGTCACTTAGAGTTACACCAAGCATATTGATGAAGGTCCTGTTCGGAAGATTGCTTCAATTGAAGGAGACTACATTTTCATTTCGATCACTTTTAGACGTGATCAGACATGATTGGGTCTTTGAAACATTAATTCGACGAGGTTATTCTTACCTCAAGAGAAAACACCCGAGCCATTTGGGGGCTTGTCAAACAAAATCAAAATCAACACCTTCTTTGAGAAGTCATTGAAAGTGATGTAAAAAAATTGGTTAAATAGGTAACGTTAGGTTAGGTTATGGGTTATGTTTCATTTTCTTAAATTTTAATGACTTTTCAAAGGAGTGTTGAAGTTGCATGATTCTGAGTTGTCGTGGGTATTGTATTTTTGAATTACATATCGATTATTGTGTTATGTTTTGTATTTATGAATGTGAAGGAGTACATTTTTAGAATAGAGGTTTTAATTGACATGAAATTAAGATTTTTTAAGATTTCGTCAGTGCCAGTTCTTGTAGAGAAATTAGTTTATCATTTGAACTGCCCCATCCGATAATACCGTATTCTAACAGCGATTGGCAAAGAGCCAGTCTTTTTTTTAACGAGGATATTCCTAATGGTTTTGAAAAAATTACTTAGTTTTGTAATTTTATATAACTGTTAAAATTTGGTAATTCATTACCATATCATAGGTACCTACTTTAGAAACATATCATAGGTACCTACTTTTCATATCGCTTTGTATACTCCGTAATACCTACCTTTTATTTATTATATATATATATTTTTTAATTTTTGGTTATCTTCAATATTACTATATACTATATTACTATATTACTGTTTACTTGTCATATTTTTTTTATATTTATAACTTTTGTACTTTATATTATTTACGAAGGTAACTTATAGTCTATATTATTTCCTGCCTTTCAACTTTTTATCTTAACTTTTTACTTTTACATTATACTTTATATTTTATAGTTTACACTTTAACTTTATACTTTCATTTTATACATCATAATTCTATTTACTACTCATTACCTTAACTCCTTTTTTTTACCTTTTGTTTTTATATTTAACTTTACATTTATATGTCACTTTCTTATGTTAAATATAATTATGTCAATGGCACATGTTGTGCCGTATGTTTTGAAATAAATAAATAATTTGGTAATTCAGTTACTTGAAAGTGGAGGGCTTATCTTGTCTTTTTTTTACCTATTAGAGTCATCGTTTGTTATACAGAGTGATTATGGCGTAGATTATGCAAATCACCAAATAGAGTAGATAATATCAGTAGTGACGATAAATAATATGACGACATGGAATTGCGTAAATGTACCCAACCTCCAGACGTTACCTGATTATTTAATAATAAATTACTAGAACCGCGCCGACTGAGAAGGTATATAGTTTGTATATGGCTCCCCAAGTTGTGTTGAATATGTATTTATTTTATCACCGGTCGATGACATCACCCGATAAAATAAAGGAATATAAATTCATAAAATGCTCCGAAGTAAATTATTGCCCGAGTTGGCCTACGCCACTATGAATGATGATCTAGTTAAGAAAATATTTTGCATATAGCGCGGTGACGCATTGTAGTAAAATAATGAATATTTTAGGATGGCGAATCCATCCAGAGGGGGCTACAGGCAGGGTGCATTGTTGAAGTTTAGTTTCTAAATTTTATATATATTCCATGAATTCCCGACGTTTTAACAAACCCGTATCCAAGATAGCAATCGTTATAAGGTTTAGGTTATTATAACAGGCAGGGTGCATTGTTGAAGTTTAGTTTCTAAATTTTATATATATTCCATGAATTCCCGACGTTTTAACAAACCCGTATCCAAGATAGCAATCGTTATAAGGTTTAGGTTATTATAACAGGCAGGGTGCATTGTTGAAGTATAATTTATATATTTTACATACATTCCATGAATTCCCGACGTTTTTAACCACCCCGTATCCAAGATTTCAATCGTTATAAGGTTTAGGTTATTATAACAGGCAGGGTGCATTGTTGAAGTATAATTTATATATTTTACATACATTCCATGAATTCCCGACGTTTTTAACCACCCCGTATCCAAGATTTCAATCGTTATAAGGTTTAGGTTATTATAACAGGCAGGGTGCATTGTTGAAGTATAATTTATATATTTTACATACATTCCATGAATTCCCGACGTTTTTAACCACCCCGTATCCAAGATTTCAATCGTTATAAGGTTTAGGTTATTATAACAGGCAGGGTGCATTGTTGAAGTATAATTTATATATTTTACATACATTCCATGAATTCCCGACGTTTTTAACCACCCCGTATCCAAGATTTCAATCGTTATAAGGTTTAGGTTTTTATATTAATATTGAATAATTGCATTTCAGCTATTTCGAACGAACAACACATATTACTTGATTACAAGTGGTTCGCTACGTTTGATAACTTAGCAGGGGTACCCGGATTCATTGGCCGAGCTTTGTCTAGGTCTTGGTGGCGGATGCATTTGACCACCTAGATTCCTACCCGCCAGTCATACATTTTTCCTTCCTAGAACTTCCTTTCTCTAAAAATACCCTCCACACAGCATCCCCAAAGATAACATAGGCCTCTAGGGAAATTGTTTTCCTCAGGACCTCCCGTGTGGAGATTAATGGATCTATCCATTAACATAAATTAAATAAAGTGTGACGAGTAAATTTTTTTAAAATTAATTTGTAACCAAAACAATTATAGAAAGATAAGAGAAATGTTACAAGTATGTATAATGGGGTATTTCCCCGTTTTTTTATTGTTTACGATGATTACAGCATTTTTATGTTGACGAATACATTTTCTACAGCGAGTCAAAGTTTCCTATTTTTGAATTACTGCTAAAACGATATTTTGGGGCGGGGCTATCGGGGATATCGTGTGACAGCATGAACGTGGACGCTCACTAACAGTGTTTTTATTTTTTGTTAGTGTATTTATGCTGGCCAAGCTGAGCGACGCTTGTGACGTCACCGATTTGCCAATCACGGGCCGTTTTGATTTTGTCAGTTTTATATCGTTTTTAAAATCAATAACATTGAATAAAAACAAAATTTTTTAGTAGGATGATTAAAATCAGAAAAATTATCTAAATATTCGGTCCATTTAGCAGGTGAGTGATTTTTAATCCATATTTCAGGGTTCTATGGGCATATTCTATAAAATAATATGTTTTGCAATTGGTTAACAGTCAAAACTTTTCACAGGGGTAACTCAAATACTTCTGTAACGCTAGGGTATCATCTTGAGATCAGAAGGAAATTTTCTAACTTGATCGTGAATGGTCAAATAGATCTGTAAACTCTCACAAAGTTATCATCATCGGCCCTGCAAATCTTGTAATTTCCCGGCAACCTCCTCTCCACCAGCCAGCTGCAATTTCCCTCTTGATCTTTTTATTGAAAATGTTGAACTGAATGATAAAAATGTCGGTAAATATGATGTTTTTCAAAATTTTAAGGAAATTTTTGGCACCGGCAAATAGTTTTTATATCAATATTAGTTACTTCAATATTTTTGTGTTATTTTAAAAAGCTCAATGCTACTCTAGGAAACAATTATTTTGTATGTCTGCCCGCCAGAATACCACAATTCGGCGACAGGATAAACGAGTAAGTAGGTATTATACCGAATTTCAGAGTTTACAAAGAGAAATTCAAGAATTTTTTCCAGAATTGGCAGACGATGTGATTAAGTGTTTTGAAACTACCGACTAACGTTTCGACGAATTATATTATACAACAATATAAGCCGCCGAAAATAACATAAATAATCTCGATTCTACTCAGAAACAGGAAATTCGTCCAAATGGAGTTAAACCCTCTAATATAAAAAGGAAGACAGAGGAGTGGCTTTATTTCTCTTCAATGTAAAGCATGATTCACGATAAAGGGATATATTCAAATATTGAGAAATACCATTACCTTATGTATCTGCTCTGAGCAGGGCCGGATTAACCATGTCGGGGCCCCTAGGCACTGCACATCTCGGGGCCCCCTTACCAATTGCGGACGGCGGGGGGGGGGGAGGGGGGGTAAGGTTTTAAACCTTTAAAAAAAAATTCTGAATGTAAAACATGTCAGTATTTGTTCAAGTAAATCGGAGCAAAAACTAACGAAAGTACAGCGTTTCAAGCGACTGTCCTCATGCTCTATTCAAGTATATTTCTAGTCAGAGGGAGTTTTTTTTACCATTTTATAATAACAAATTCACCGATTTTTTTTTACCAAAAATCGTAATTTTCACATCAAAATGCTGCCAAAAATAAAAAATAAATCGAAAAAAACTCCATCAGACTATCTAGGAAAACACATTACCTTTTAAACACATTTAGATTTTTTGTTTCAAATGATCCGGTGACGAGTTATGGAGTTGACCGAATAACAACTTTTTTTCGAGGCGTCTCCGGAGATTCGCTCTCACGGACTTATTTATTGATATTTTAAATTTAAATTTTTTTCAAAGATACTTCAGAAGTTATACTGTAAAGTGTGCATGAAATAAATAAAACCAATATTATTCGTATCTCAAAGAAAATCATGACAATATGACTTTATTTCGCATTTAAAACCTTACCCCCCCTTAAGTCTCCAGGACGCTGTAAAAAAATACTTTTGTAATTTTTTTATTTATTTCTTTTTCTGAAAGGTGCATTTGTTAAAAATGCTCTCACCAACAAGAAATTCGAAAAATTGACTGAGATACAGCATTTTATGTGAAACCATTTGAAACAGTTTGCATGTTGAATTATCCTTCAGCAAAACTTTGAATGCGTTTTTCTCGAAACTTTTTTAACACGTTTTTCAACCTGGTTATCAACGTATTATAAAACTATACATTAGATTTGCATGCACCAAGTTTTAATTTGTTCAAAAATCTACTGTCTATGGCATAGGGGAATTTCGATATCTAAAAAAAATGGCGGACCAGCGAATTTTATTTCTATTTTTTATGGAAAATTTTTGTTGTTCATAAAAAAAATGATCTTCATAAAGAAAATCCCGAAGCGGTGCCAAAGTGACTGGATATAGTTTTTCTAATATGTTTTCAACCAGGTTGAAAAACGTAATTTCGAGAAAAACTCTTTTAAAGTTTTGCTGAGGATAATTCAACATACAAACTGTTAAACGGTTTCATAGAAAATGCTGCACCTCCATCAATTTTACAATTTCCTCAAATGGTGAGAGCATTATTAACAAATGCATCTTTCAGAAAATGAATTAAAAATAACAATTTTTTCGCAGTGTCCTTATTAAAGCCTTGTTTAGGATTTTATCAAGGGAACATGGAGGCGTTTGGAGGCCCCCAATGGAGGCGTTTGGAGGCCCCCAGAGTCAGAGGCCCGTGTGAACTGAATAAAAAACTTGTAAAATTACATCAACTTCACAAAGGGGGGGGGGGGGGGGGGGGGGGGGCTATTCAACTTTGCCGCCCCGGGCTTCTGACGGGCTTAGTCCGCCACTGCACTTTATCCTTTTTAAACTTCCAAAATTATATTTTTTCTACCAAAACTTAATTTTATTCTTAATTAATCTGTTCTTTTACTACATTACTTTTGAATACAATACAATACATTACAATAACCCTTAATTGCACATAAAAGGACACGTACATAGAAACCAAAATATATATTATTGTATTATTAAAAAAAAACACTACAATGAGCCATCTTGAGAGAGTGATCTCTTCCAGACAACCTTTCCCAACGAATTTTAGCAAGCAGATAGGTAGTGCATACTGAAGCTTGTACAACATTTATATTTTAAACATATAATTAGAAATAAAATAAAACAAATGCCAATATAAACCACACACGGCACCTTCAATCACTTCAGATACTAAGTAATGTTGCAACAAATAGTAGGAAAGAAAAGTAAATTACAACTTTGTTTATGTATTTGTTTTCATTACAGACTTTTTATTTATCATCTGCGCATGATGTGAACATCACTTATTTATTGGGTTATAACCTAAACATTATAATTTGTTTTTTTCTTTAATGCGTGTTTTTAATGTTATTAACCTGTAAATGTTCCTAATAAAAAAAAAAAACTTCTTGAAAGCTGACTTTTTCGAAACTTCGTTGCTCACTAATTGATGCAAGTCATTTTTTCTCGGGACGCGGGGCCCCTAGCCGATGCGGGGCCCCTAGGCAGTTGCCTACTCTGCCTTAGGGATAATCCGGTACTGGCTCTGAGTATATGATCTTTTCCGTTAATCGATGAAAATTATTTGGAATACTTTAGAGTTAGAGCATAGGTCGGCAACCTTTTGTTGTAAAAAGGCCAAATATTTTATGTGCGGGCCGCACTTGGGTCACATGTCATTACAGTCAACCTGATATTTGGTGACTCAGCAGGGGTGGCCGTATTCATAAGGTGAGGTATGTCCAGGTCTTGGCGGTGGATGCGTCTGCCCACCTACTGCGTGGCGGGCCGGATCGAGAGAGACTGGTTTGACCTTTACAACAGGACCACCTCGAACTGCAGTTGAAAGGATTGATTTATACATCCAACACTCCTGGACACACTGACACCCAGATTCCTACCCACTCCTCATACCTTTTTCCTTCACAGAACTTCCTATCCTTCCCTTCTGTTAAAAATTGAGATGCTACCGGCATCTATGAGTTGCTTGAGCAAACTTCCATGTTTTTAACATTTCAAATAAATGGTGCGAAACTTGGTTAGTGGCTGAGTTTTCGGTAGATCGGTAGCAACCTGTTTTAACTACGAACCAGAGAAGCCATTTTGGAAAACACTTTCAAACGTCAAATGTATAGTTTTTAATTCTATAAATGTGTGCAGTTTTTATACTATAAAAATGCTAGCATCTCATTATTATTGGTTCTTTCCTAACGCAAGTTTAAACAGTAAAACAACTGCCAGTGTTTGGCCCGGTGTATTATCACCGTTAAAATATACATTTATAACATGTCACAGTGAATAAAAAGTGAAGTTTTTTTGCAAAAGGAATTATTTATTTAAAAGGACCCTTACAATTTTAACACCTTCTTTAAAATTACCTTCTACACGGCATCCGCTAAGAGTAAAAAAAACCTACAGTATTTTATATTTATAAAATCAGTAAATAAAATAAACGAGATTTTTGTGGTTGTATTCGACTTGCAAGTTTTCTTTTATTAGCTTGAATTTTTAAATTAGAGTCGCGTAGTATTGCGTCTAAATGTGAATTCGATAACCTAGAATAGTATTTGCTTTCCCGATAATTCAAAATTGAAAAAGCTTGCTCACTAATTTATGTACTACTAAACATAGTAATTATTTGCTCAGCAGACCATTTTAACTCCATGTAGTTTTCAGAAGGCAAACCCCCATACTAATCCAGCAAGTTTTTCCTTTAAAACCCATTTTAAGTGTGGTGTCACTTTGCAAACCTATCACGTTGATACGAAAATCGCCCTCTTCGCTACCCCTCCGCTCCCTTTCTCGCTCTCTTTCACTCAGCTGTGTATGATATCGTCAGTCACGTGCGTTGCGGCGAGAATCTTGTTGGGTGCAGGTTGCCGACCCATGCTTTAAAGAAACATTATCAGAACTTGAGAATTTTATTAAGATGAAAATACACGTGAAATCCTATTTAGATACTATTTTTGTTGTTGGAGACGTGCTTGCATAGGAGAAAATTCCCTACGGAATGGAAGAAGGGCGTGCTCCGGATTATACCAAAGGGTAACGGTAAGCCGAAGACGGACATAGGAGCTTATAGGCCTGTAAAATTATTGCCAATTCTAGGCAAAGTATTGGAAAACATCATCGAGCACCGTCTACACCTCACCCTAACGCCGCCCAGCGATCTTCAATTCGGCTTTGTCCCCAGTAAATCCACGGAGCACGCCATTAAACATGCGCTTGAATGGGTGAGGGTATGCCAAAAGAGGTACGTCATAGGCATCTTCTTAGATATCTCGGGTGCCTTTGATCACTCGTGATGGCCGATGATACTTACCAAGCTGAAAAGCAGGAACGACCTGTGGAAAATCTTGTTCGACGACTCCTCCAGGTTGCCCTTGCCTGAAGGAGTGAAGGAGCCCTTGTATATCGGTCGACTACGTAGATGACAAATTGTTTTTGGTCTCTAGAAGGGAAGTGGAATCTAAGGCTGATGAAGGTTTACAAGTGATCCTTGAATGGGGAAAGAGAAATAGACTGAACTTCGTTCCCCACGTTACCTGCGTGGCAACTTTCCCTTATCCCTGTCCTCCCCTTACCCGTCCCAATCCAAATACCTGTTTCGCACCCTATTTTCTTTACAGTTACAATCGCATTTATTTTATTGCTGTGTTTTTATATTTAGGTTTATCACTTGTTGAATCTACACCTGTATTATATATATATATATATATATATTTTAATTGCTGCTTTGTCCTGTTTTTTTTTTTCTTTTCTTAAATATTCTAGTTTACATTCAGTTACTTTTATGTTTCTAAATACCTATCTGTGAACATTAATAATTGGTCTTTTTTTGTTATCCTCTTATGTATATTATGTTATTAAGACTGTTTATGTTCCTTAAAGAAATAAATAAATAAAGACCGTGGGCCTCCTCATGAAGAGCATGCTCATGCTCATACATCATCAGAAGGGGTTCCTGCCTCTGAATGGGAGGATCATCCATCCGATTTGAAGAAAACGCCAGGTATTTAGTTGTAATTTTGGACAGATCTTCTTCGTTCCTAGCCCACGTCAAGAACGTCTCTGACAGGGCCCAGGCCCTGTTTCAGAAACTGAGAAAACTCTCAACAGCCGAGTGGGGATTGCGCTCTCCGGCGATTCGACTGCTGCACAGAGGGGTATATGTGTCGCAAGTCTCACATGCTGCCTCTGTGTGGGAGCATCGCTTGGATAATGTCTTAATAAACTAAACGGGGTCAGCGGACTCCCCTGTTGGCGCTCTTGGGCGCTTATAGGACTGTGGCCTCAGATGCATTACCGGTTCTGGCCGGCGTTCTGCCGATTGACCTTGAAATTAGGGAAATATTGACTAAAAATGAACTTATTAGAGGTAGGGCTGCTGTCCACCTGGGAGTCGAGCTGACGCCATGAGGAGTCGTGGCCCTCCCTGGCTTGCTCAAAGCGATGTGCGAGAGGACGCTGAGTGTATGGCAAGAGCGATGGGATAGGTCGACGAAGGGCAGATGAACTTTCTCCTTCTTCCCTTCAGTTAATTCAGAATGGAAGCGGCATACATTAAACTAGATCACTACGTGACGCAGATGCTTTCTGGGCATGGGGAATTCAGGGATCGGCTTCATAGCTTGACCCTCTCTCCTCACCCAAACTGCGCATGTGGTGATACTAACCAGTACGCCAGGCACATTCCGTGGCACTGCGAGTTTATGAAGGAAGCACGAGAGGAAATGTTGGATGGCTTGCGCGGAATAACAAGACCAGCGTGGAATGCTTTCCGTGTGCCGAACAAAGAGAATTTCGAATGCTTGAAAAAGTTTGTCAAGTCCTGGGTAGACAGATGGACTGTACTTAGAGTGGCCGACCTAGACTAAATTCATCATTGTTTCAGGTGCTACACGTATTGCTCCCGTCTTCTTCGGTGCTCCTCTATTAATCTCTATTTAGTGAATCTGCTTTGAACTATCTATAATATAACTTATGTGACCTATAAATTACTGATTACGTTTGATTTTTTTTCTGGTCTCTGCTAACAATGATTTATGTTTTTATCTCGACAGGTCATGTTCTATCTTGGTGAGCGATGGTAGTGATGACACTATCGCTCGATACATCATCACTCTGAACTGATTCTGTAATTATGTTTCACATGTATAAATACTCTTATTATTTTCTATTTTTCTTTATTAGTTTTGGTTTCCATTCCTTGGTGGCGCAACTGAACTGAACATGTTATGTATCGTCGTTCCCCCATAGAAAGGGGGTGGGATAGACCCTGTCCATGCACATTGCCAGGCGAACACACACCGGAGCGGTCTTCCCGTGATCCACCCGCGCCTCCCCCATCGACATGTGTTGGCCTGAGGCGTAACCACGCGGTCTCGACATCCTTCCGTTCCCCCTCCGGTAACCTGACGCTCATCTTTTCCTCAAGGTCTTCAAAAACATCCCCTTCTCTCCCAAGTACATTTCTTCGAGGCAAAATCGGGGAACCGGCTAAAGGGCGCGGACTTTGAGCATTGTCTGTGGTTGGGCCGAAAGCTACACGTATTCTCAATGGGACTGCCCGGTGGTCTACGGAATACTTTCTCTGGCTTTGTTTTTATATATTTTATTTTCTTTCCGCTATTATAGTAATTACTTACATTATAACATAATCATATAACTGTTTTTTTCTGATTACTTATTTTATTTACAGAAGGTTTCTTTGACTGGTCATAGCCGTAATTTTTATTTTTCTTTTTCTTTTACTAACACCATTTTCTCTTTTTGATGTTACCTATTTCAGAAGAATTATTCCACGGGCTGCTACTGCTATTTATTTTTTGTATAATGTTAATGTAAGTACTTGCATACTGCTTACTAACCCCGTATGCATGGACATTGGAGGGTCTAGAGTCGTTCAAATAAATGTAGCTTCGTTAAAAAAAAGTAGAGTCTTGACGTGTGCGGTGAAGGAGGAAACCATTTGTTTCTTTATAACTCCGTTGGGAAAGTGGTGGGGTCCCCTCCAATGTACCATTAGACATATACGGAATATATGAATAAATAGTTTTGTCCGTATAAACCTATAAATCTATTCTTTTAAGAAAGACGTAGGTATAAGTACACCATTGGATTGAATCATCGACAAAATATTAATACCGTATTATGAAAAAAAATAGTTTAAAAAACTATTTAAACGATATAAACAAGCCTTTTTAAAAGCATAACTTGTAAAAAGTGTGTTTTCTAATAATAATAATAATATAATGGCTTTTTTTACAGAATAATAAAATAAGTGCAACAAATGAAAAACCATTTGTTTTATAACTAGCTTTTTCCCGCGGCTTCGCTCGCATGGTGTAAGGGGGGGTCCCACTCTGCCTCCTCCACCTCCCCCCCCCCCTCCCCCCCTCTCAACGCCCTCCATCTCCCTCCCCCCTCCCCCTTTCCTCCCCTCCCCCTCCACCCTCCACACTCCCCCCTCCCCCTCCCCCCTCCCCCTCCTCCCTCCCGCCTTCCTCCCCCCCCCTCCAACATCTATCCCGCTTTCCACACATTCAGTTTTCAAACCTCGCGTGCCACCAATAGCATTTTTTTTATACAAATTTCATAATGCCAGAGCTCACCGGAAGTTTAATAAAAACCTTGTCCTAATAATAACAAACACACAAAAAAAAGAATTATCCAATTTGGTGCAGTCGTTCGAAAGTTATGCGCTTAGCAACACATTCAGCGATTCATTTTTATAAATAAGAAGATTTACAGTATGCCCACAACTGCTTCGAGATTCTTGCATAGTTAAAAGAAGATTCTGAGTGTTTTTAAAGATCTTTAATGTAGCTTTCAAATAATATGTACGCCTTTTTAGTGCTGCTAGAGAAGTATGGGGTGAATCCAACAATGTATTTTTTGGCTTTCATTAAAGGCGTAAATAGACTGGTGGTATTGGCAGTGGCGTAGCTAGCATGGGTGGCACCCGGACGGAAAACATGGTGTCACCCCCCCCCCCCCATTAAATTCAAAACATAAATTTCTACCTCCTTAAATATAAAAGCAGTTTTTTTTATTTTTTTTATTCCAGTTAAAAGAAAATTACATTTTCACTCATTTAACTAGAAATAATTATACACATTAAGATAAAATAAATATTTCAATACAGCGCTATTCTATTTCATTATTTTGTTTATAATGAATAAATATAAATAATGGTTTTTTAAATTTACCCAGCTTCTTTTCGTTTTTAATGTCATTTGGGAGGCAATTATTTAAAGTTTAAAGTTTTAAAAACACTAACAGAATAACTCAAATTTTCAACAATCAATAGGTAATAATTCCCTTCATGAGTTCCCGTCAATCACTGTTCAACTCGTCAATTCTGAAGAAAATCATTTGCCGGAGTGAAAATATAATTTTAACAATCCTTAAAAAAGTTGAAACCAGTTTTGTGTTCAGAGTGTAACGATAAAATTTCAATTGTGAAATAGTAAAGGTGTGAGTCCCCAGCTTTGATTATTAATGCACGCAGTACACACAAATGGTTTTCCTCCGATCTTTGCAGCACATTGTATGCAACTTTCAAATCTTGCACGGGGAACTCGAAAATGGTTTCGTTTAAAATTTCATTCGAAATTCTGTTCATCTGCGGACCCATTTCGAAGGAAACCATTCCCGAGTTCCACCGTTGCAAGATATTCCCCGAGTTGCAAGATATGAAAGTTTCAGACTATGTGCAGCAAATATCGGAGGAAAACCATTTTCATGTTATGGGTGTAGTTTTAATTAAAACGAGTTACCGAATACAGATTTAATCTTAAATTGAAACGAGTTTTGAGATGAGCTCTAAATTTGAGTTGCACCCCGTACGCTCCAAAATTCGGCGGAAAACCATTTGCTTGTTCCGTGTGTAACTTTTATTCAAGCTTTTGGATTCTTACACACAGTGGCGTAGCGTGGGGTGGGGGGGGGGGGGGGGGGGGGCGGCCCGCCCCGGGCGGCACTTTTAAGGGGGGCGGCAAATTTTTACAAACAATAATAATATTATCTTGGAAAAATTTAAACCATTTCAAATCATCATTTAAAAATGTTCTGCGATACTTTCGTTTACGAATCCAACTCTTTTTTTATTATTTATTAAAAATATCAATAATTATATTTTTTTAAGCTGCAATTTTCGCAATTCGTAGGAAAGCCGTACGCATATTATGAGTGTAATACTAATTGAAGCTGATAACTTGCGAACAGATTCACTCTTAATTAAAACCAGAATTGTGTTCAGAATGCATTAACGAATGAATTTCAGTTGTGTATTCATTTGCTGATACATTTCGAAAGAGATCATTATTTTATTCTAAGTGCAGTTATAAAATTCTAGTTGCAAACTCTGTATGTGCTGCCAGAATCATAGAGAAACCATTTTCATGTTCTGAGTGTAGTTTTAATTCACTGCGTACAAACTGGTTTTGTGTTCAGTATACAACGATAAATGAAATAACTAGTTGCAAATTCATCGTGCATCGAGTGAAGTTTTACATTTGAGTTATATAATGCTGTAAAATTCTGTGAAATTGATTGTCGCGTGTGTAACTATTATTTGGGTACTCTAACGCAGTATCAATCAATCAAATTTGGAGTATAATTTATTTATAAACATGATTTTCGTTGAAAGAACTCTTATATAAATAGGTCGTAATAAAAATAGGATTTCTGAATACAACTCCTCCCACGCCCCCGCTTTAAGTACCCAAATAAGGGGGCGGCGAAATTTTCCTCCACCCCGATGTTCTGAGTGTAGTTTTAATTCACCACATACAGATTTAATTAAAACCAGTTTTGTGTTCAGAATGTAAGTGCCGGCAGAATCAAAGAAAAACCCTTTTCATGTTCTGAGTGTAGTTTCAATTCACTGCATACAGATTTAATTAAAACCAGTTAGGTGTTCAGAATGTAAGTGCCGCTAGAATCAAATAAAAACCATTTTTTTGTTCTGAGTGTAGTTTTCATATAACAATAAGTTGCCGATTCATCGTGTACCGAGTGAAGCTTTGCATTTGAGTTGCATTCCATACGTACACGCGATGAAGATGCGAAATTCTATTACAGGCATACCGTTCTCGATTTCTGAGAGCAGTTATATATAAATTTGTAGTAGAATTTTCAAGCATGATTTTATTGGAAGAGTACTCGGCACATGGGATTATAAAAATCGGCATAAAAAATAGGATATCTATCCCCCCCCCCAGATGAAGTACCAGTAGAAGTTAGGGAGGGGGGGGGGGCGGCAAAATTTTCCTCCGCCCCGGGCGGCCGAAACCCGCCACTGCTTACACAGACTCACTCTTAACTTAAATTTGGAAAAATGTGAGATTAGTATAGGCCGGGTTAATGAATAAATACACCGTCAAGACGCCATACTCATGTAACGTCGCCAACCAAAAAACTTTATTTTTTCAAAATTAGGACTAAGGCAAAAATCTGATTTAAGGATTCTAGTTTATCAATTTATACTTGAACATGTAGTTAAATTATTAAAAATATACAGAATCTTTATTTTGAGTAACCATCAAACTAGATTTTGGATAATACCCAATCTAATATTGGATAAAATAATTTAGGTATTATGATATACAGCGCTAGTAATACGAAGGTGACCTCTCATCCAAATAATCGACAGCTGATCGATATCTGAGGGCGCTTTTACATTTGGTAGACGAATTACCTTAACTTGCGAAACTACCCCAGTGTAAGCAGCTAATGGTTTGGTGTAAATACTGTCGGCAGTTGACTTGGTAATCGGTGTAATTAGCGCTTCGTCAACAAATTCAAAACGCATATTTCGAATTCTTAAAAAACGTTTTCTGTAATCATCCAAATTACCAATTATTCTTTAAATATTTTTTCATGTACACAAAACAATATAATACAGAAAAAAACATGCAGATAAGTTATCAATCGATGCTCGTGTAATTGTATTTAAGTTTTGCCTCTATTATAAAAGTGAACTATCAAATCCACTTACCTTGTTTTTTTAAAATGACCTTTCAGCACTAATAAAAAGCTAACAGAATAACAGCTTTTTCACTAATTCACTTCAGCCAATAGATACCAATTCACTTCACAAAACCCCGCCGCTGCTGTTGTGCTGGTTCGTGACCGGAGGGGACCTAGCAGCAGCGTTTGGGGCGCATTGGGGGCATTGGGCGTTTGGGCGCATTGCACATGCTCATGACCTCTCCAGCCGGACTCTCCCTGCCCATCACCTTGCACCGCAGTGGGTGGATTGGATTCATTCGTTCATCACTCTTGGAGACTCCGATCCCCAGCTTCCTACCCATCCCTCATACCTTTTCCTTCCCAGACCTTCCTTCCCCCACATCCTATCATAAAAATAAAAAATCAATCAATAAAATCATGATAAAACAACCAACACAAATTAACTTCATTACAGCGGCGAGAAGTAGAAGACCCCGGTGTAAGCCAAAAAATGTTGGTGAATTACACCAACATTTGCGGCCTGCACACCAATTAAAACTCTGTCCACTACCACCTTTTTTCTCAATGCCCCAACCTACTTTTCCTGTCTGAAACGCAGATAGCCGAGCTTGTAGATGCCTCCTATTTGGACTGCCCGGGCTTCACCCTCGCAGGCAAGTTCAGACCTAAAGGAGGTGTCTGTCTCTATAGTCGAGCTGACGTCAACTGTGTGCGACTGTTGAATCTGGAAAACTCTAGATTCAACGTAATGTGGATACGCGTCAATCTTGCCAGTACAGTAAGATTCTACGCATGTTTACACCGCTCACTGAACCTTAGCGAATCAGATACGTCCGAGCTCTTCAAACATTTAAGCGACACTATCGATGACCTCTTGCCCCGCTTCGGCACCGGTGCATAGTCGGGAAACACGCCAAACGCGTGCCCAACATTTGTACACGGTTGACATTTGTCACATGAGAATGGGTCGTTTCTTCGACTCGTTCTTGTGTTCAACAGCTCGGCTGTGGAATGATTTGCCGGCCTCTGTGTTTCCTCCTTCCTTCAACATGGGTCTCTTCAAGGTCAATGTTCATTCCTTCCTCTCCTCTAAAAGACCCTCCACACAGCATCCCAGATGACATAGGCCCCGAGGGAAATTATTTTCCTCAGGGCCTCCTGTGTGGAGTTAATGTAAAAAAAAATGTATGTACATTCATAATTTATTGTTGGAATAAAACAAAAGGAGATAAAATTAACAGTTTTATTTGAGTAATTCAAAGAAAATACAACAATATTTCTAAATAATTATAGCCATTTGTTTTTCGTTATTCACAAGTAAAGTTAGAAGAAACAAAGATTTATAAAAAAAATAACTTAAATATCAGTGTAAAAAAATAATCTAAATAATTTACAACCTATTAATATTGTTATAAAAAAACACATGATGGCAAATTTTTTTAAAGAAATAATTAATATTATATGCAACGGCCTCAGTGAAAGAGGGGCAACTAGCAACCCAAAGGTTGCGGATTCAAATCCTGGTGCCAGGATTTGAATCCGCAATTAAATTGTGCTTCTTCACCTTATAATCATTAAAAATAATGCAAGGTATATTTGCGATACATTCCAGAGTGGAACATACTCTCAGTATCGCCCTGGTGTAAGATCACCGTTGAGAATTAAATGCTTGAAATCGTTTTAGCCATGTATGGTGACCTGATGATAGCCAGGCACTTCCCCAAGTTTCTATCCCCATCTCCTTCCCCTCCCCACTTCAGCCTCATAACATAACAAATGGGGATGCCATAGTCTTATTGGCTCCAGGAAATTTGAAGCAGTGTGTGGTATTCACATACAAAAAATGAATTATTCTCAACAATATTTTTTGTTCCTTACAAAACTATAAATTCAAATAAAATGATCGATGTATTTAATAATCTCAAGTTTATTGATAAAATAATTCGTTCAAACAATCATTTTTGCTTTGCAGTTACATTTATTACAACAATTGATTTTTGAAAAAGGAAAACCTGCATTATAAAACAGATTGTGGGGGTATTTCACTATCCTCTCGATAAGCTGCCAAAAACGCATTCCTTAGACAAGGGTTCTACTCTCGGTCTGGCATCAGTTAAGTTCATGATTGTGTTCAGAATGACATAAAACTGATTGTATAATGTGCTGACTGACGGATTGAAGATATTAAAATATTTTTCACCAGTCTCATGCGGAGTGACAACAGACTGATCTTGTAATTCATTCCATCAGTCTCGCATCAGTCACCGCTCAGACAGCAATGGAGACTCACCACGGCACTGCGGTCGAAGACGCTTTATAGGCGGAGAAAGATTTTATACTCACATTAGAATCATTGCCCATTCTCTGGGATAAAACACATAAAATGTATATTAACAAATAGAAGAGAAATGAGGTTTTGCAACTTACTGCCAAGTGGTTCGCTACGTTTGGTGATTTAGCAGAGGTGCCCGGGTTCATGGGGTGAGGTTTGTCTAGGTCTTGGAGGCGGATGACCAGGACATACTGAACCCTAGATTCCTACCCACCCCTTAAACCCTTTTCCTTCCCAGAACTCTCCTCTCCTTCCCTTCCTTAAAAAAACCCCCCACACAGCATCCCCAAAGATGACATAGGCCCTGAGGGAAATTATTTTCCTCAGGGCCTCCTGTGTGGAGCTCATGTAAAAAAAAAAAACTTTAAAAAATTTAAATGTAAAAAAAAATATAAATATGTTAAGATCGAACTACTGTCCAGAACAAACATTTTTTTAAAAAATAACTGATAGCGGTAACTGATAGCGGCCGGTGACATTATAACCGAAAATATTAAATCTTTAATGTTCTTTTCAACAGCAAGCTATCTTACTATTTTACAGTCACAGCCAATTTTTCTTCAGCGCTTACAGACTTCCTCATGCATATATCTTGTCTTATCAAGTATGGCTTCACCATTTTTAACAAGTAATAAAAATTGATGTCTTTCACATGATAATAATTTTCACGGTCCTTCTCTTCCATCGTGCCTCTTATTTCCTTCGATAAGTTGTAGATTGGTACTGGAGATTGTGTCTCCAGCTTATAATGAATGTGTCTCTGTGAAAGCGTTCTCGAGGAGAATGATGTCATTCAGACTGATCGTGAATCACCGTCCGTCAGCCAGTATGCCGTGAGTATATTCACCATCAAAATCATGGACTGAGCTGATGCCAGACTAAGGTATGGCTTCACCATTTTTAACAAGTAATAAAAATTGATGTCTTTCATATGATAATAATTTTCATCGTGCCTCTTATTTCCTTCGATAAGTTGTAGATTGGCACTAGAGATTGTCTTCAGCTTATAATGAATGTGTCTCTGTGAAAGCGTTCTCGAGGAGAATGATGTCATTCAGACTGATCGTGAATCACCGTCCGTCAGCCAGTATGCCGTGAGTATATTCACCATCAAGATCATGGACTGAGCTGATGCCAGACTAGGGTATGGCTTCACCATTTTTAACAAGTAATAAAAATTGATGTCTTTCATATGATAATAATTTTCACAGTCCTTCTCTTCCATCGTGCCTCTTATTTCCTTCCATAAGTTGTAGATTGGCACTAGAGATTGTGTCTTCAGCTTATAATGAATGTGTCTCTGTGAAAGCGTTATCGAGGAGAATGATGTCATTCAGACTGATCATGAATCACCGTCCGTCAGCCAGTATGCCGTGAGTATATTCACCATCAAGATCATGGACTGAGCTGATGCCAGACTAAGCGTTTAGCCCTCACATAGGATAATCTATATTTTAAATTTGTTTATAAAGTCCGAGTTTACTATTCGTTACTCGAACCTATGAATAGTGGCTATATATGAATATAAGTTTTAGTCAAAATTTCTACTATTTATTTATTTAAAAAAAAAATGAACTGAGAGTTATTTAGAGGATGGATAAATAACCACTGTGTACTATGTATTTACTTTTTTTTAACGCCCAAAGGGCTTATGTAGGCTACCTATACAGTACATCTTTTTTAACCCCTATTGGGCAGCTGGCTACATTTGCAGCCCGGATAATTCGGGCCTAGCTGACGGCTGGCTACATTCGTAGCCACGGAGCGTGAGTCACTTTAATTATTATTTGTAATGCTTATTTACTGATCAAAGACGAAAGAAAAGGGATTTTTCATTAGCCTGATGATTTATCTACCTCATAAAAAATTATTAACACTTTAACTTGGGAGTTTTTAATTTCCGAGCTGTTTTTGTAACATCTCATCTCACAGAAATCTCCTATCGGAAGATATGCCACTCACACAGTTACGTTACAGCATGCCTGTGTACTGGTCGCGCCGTGATCGCTTGCAGAAATAAGTGACGGTGAAATTGTGGATTCTGATTTATTAGAAATTAATCCCTCGGCAGAAATAGATGGACAGAGTTTTTCGTCTGCGTGGAGAAATGGTTAGAGTTTAAATTTAAAACGCTAACAGTCAACTCTAAGCGCCAACACATCATACCGGCGATGTTATGTTTGTAAAAACACTATGCGAGAGCCAAAAAAATGAGTTCAGACTCGTTATTGGTGTAGTGACTGTGAAGTTACCTTATGCCCTACAAAATGTTTTAAAATATATCACGCACTACAAAACTATTTATTGATAAAACACGCCCGGTCCCACAAAACTAATGCGTGGTCACCGTGTGCAATGCCGACGCAGCTTAACTTGTATGTGTGTAAGTGAGAAGGGCGATTTCTTATAGTGACTAAAAAAATCATTTCTTTACGTATATTCTTTAAAAAAAAAGTTTTTAATTGTTATAACATTATGTGGAAAAGTACATTTATGACATATACTAATTAAGTTTTACGATAATCTATACTATTACTATTCTATGGCTGATTATTTGCGGGAAGGCTACATTTTTTGTGGTAATTACAAGTTTATTTATTTATTTATTAGTTGACCTCTACTCAACAATTTATTGTTATTATTTTTAACTGTACATTAAACAATTGTTCATATTACACAATTTTTTTCAAAACTTTAAATCGTCAGATTGCAGAGTAATTAGAATTTTAATATATAAGTTGCAAAACTAAAAATTCACGCCGTTTCTGGGGAACTTTCGCAAATGTAGCCAGCCGCCCAATAGGGGTTAAAGAAATTACAATGAAAATAATAATAAAAAATGCACAAGAGTTATAAAAAAAAGAGGAAACCGAAAGTATACATATTACTTAACATAAAAATAGATACCCCAAATCAATGTGAATATTAATAAAAATTGATAAAATTGTTGACAAAAAATTACAAACTAGATAGAAATAGTTCGCACATACAGCATTTGAAGGTAAGTTAAAGTTAGTTCACATAAAGCTAAGTTCAAATTATTGTCAAATACATACATATTGTTTAAATATTTGTTTCCAAGAATGTATAAACGTTATACTGGGGAATGCAAACCATAGTTGGAATGAGATATGTATATTTCTAAAAACCCTCTTAATTACAGCGTTATTTGAGGGTTCACAGAGAATGTCAGTAATTTAAAGAGAAACATAATTTAATATAACCAAACCAGAAAGAAATCATAGATATAATATGTATTATACTCGTTTGATAGACAAATACATATTCAATTATCAGCATGGTATAGTTACGAAAGAATATCAAGCAAATTTGACTCATGAAAACACAAATAATGTACAAAAGTTATCAGGAATGATGAAAAGTTTTTGATACAAATTAGGATATGTATGTAATTAAAGTAAAAAAGATTATTTCGAAACTTAACAAATCAAATGAAAAAGATTTAGGACTAAATAACTACATAATACATAAATAAATGAATAATTTTCATTTGTAATTACTTCAAGGACGTTTATTAACATTTTACTAGTCAATAGTTCTAAGTTTACAACATCACAATTTTTTACAACAACAGACAATAATCTTTATGTTATGAAAGTAAACACTTTTTAATGTAAATGTGTATGAAAATAGCAATCGAGAATATAATTAGATATAATTTTAGTAAAATAGTTTTAAAATTCTTTATTATCTCATTAAAGCCTTTATAATTGAATGGCTCGGTGCGATAGTGTTGTGGAATGTTGATACTTCTGTCATTTAGAGAACCAGAGGTGGTCACGGAACGATATTCCGTGACGAACTTTGTTTAATTCTTATTTATCATTATTGACTCGGTGAGTTCCAAACATAATAACAGAACACTTTATTTTATAGGTTTATTAAAATTTTAGATTCTGGGAGTTAGATTATAACTCCTCTAAATCTTCACCATAAATGAATAACGGAAACTCAAAGGGGTGTAAGTGCCATTCAGAAAAAAATGAGGTAGACGGGAATTTAAAGTACGCTCAAACATTAAATGAAAACCCTTTTTTATTTTTATGCCAACTGACGTATATCTCCATCCCTTCGTTGATTTGGCTTAAAAATAAAATAGGGTTTTCTTTGAATGTTTGAGGTGCACTTTAAATTTCCGTTTATCGACTTTTTGTGAATGGCACTTAGGCCTAGGCTACACGAGCGGTTCTCCCGCCGCGGGAAACGAGAGCTGCCGCAGACCATCATACTATATGGGTGGCGGTTTCCCGCCCAGGCTACACGAGCGGTTCTCCCGCCGTGGGAAACCGCTCAAGAAACAGCGCACGACCGATCAACAACGCTCTCTCGCACAAAATGATGCAATTGTGGGAAACCGCTCGTGTAGGTTAACCGCTGCATGCGGCAGTTGAATTTCTCCCACCTGTAAACTGCGAGCAGCCGCAGCGGGAGAATGTAGTAATGTGTAGAATGCGTCATACAACGTTCATAGTAAATTGTGTCTGCTGCGGTTCCCGCTGTGGGAGAACTGCTCGTGTAGCCTGGGCCTCATACCTTTTTAAGTTTCCGATATTTAAATTTGCTTGAAATGTTATTGAGTAAGCCACCATCGATGGGTAATAAATGTAAGCTAAATATTTGAAAGTAAAACTGATTTAAGTATTTCAATATGTCGGTAGTTTGAGGAATGGACCATTTTTTGTCTAAATATTTAGTGATAAAGATTGTCAACATTAAAATAATGACAGAAGGCTTGAAAGGGGTTTGCAGCAAACTTTAAAGAGTCAACACTATCTTATCCTGAGCCAAATTCATGAATAGAGAAGTCTGTACATAGATAAATAGTAAAAATCATAATAAAAACACCAATAATTATTTTTGTAACATCACACTACTACATTAAACGATAGAAATACACGAAACACTCAGGTCATAAAAGTATTGGCCACATATCATGTGCTCACGCACACTTCGAAAGAAAAATAAAATAGGGATAGGTACTATAATAATACACACACATCTAATCCATGCATTCGAAATTAATATCTAAAGGTTTGTGGCTTTGTCGTTTTGTTATATTTGTCATGATTTATGACTCGTACAGTAAAACGTAAAATGGAATGATGAGGTTTATAAAAAGATATAGAAAATCTAACTGAGTAATGAATGCAATAATTGTAAATTTTTAGGTATAAGTGAATTAATAAAATCAATCAAAAATTGATATTCTTCGACCACCATAATATGGGCATGAGCCTAGCATGGTGGTCGAAAAATCCACAAATGATGTAACCATTCAAAGCAATGAATAAACAAATAAAAAAAAAACTTTTTGTGCAAAAAAGACTGTTGAAAAAATAATTTGGGTGCTAAGATTTATGGCAGAATTACAGATAATATTTACTGCCATTATTTACCAAATTTTGTTTGGAAAGTTATCAATGTTCAAGTTAATTTATTGAGTGTAAATTTGGCGACTTCGCCGGAATCGTTCAATTTTAAACTTTTTTTTTTACTTAAAGAAAAAGAAAGAATGGAGCAAATAATGTATTGAAAACCGTAAGTGTCGATGGTCTAATATCGTGGAATGAATTTTTAATGAAATGTCGATATACCGTTAGTTGATGCAATTCGATTAAATGTTTATTGACAATGAAGCCCTGTGGATCGTACATTAGAGCCACGTACATTGTGAGACATACCATCAACATTGTTTAAGGGGCCTACAGACAATCCAATTTGATCTGTCTTGCCCAAAGGGTGCACAGCCTGGCCATACAACCATACTTTGCATTTTCGACTTCTCTTGTTGTCAGACGCGAATCTGATATAATCCTAACATGGATACACATGCATGATTGTGAATGCATGTGTATCCATGTCCGATTATGGGTGTGGCTAAAAGGAATGAAGATCGAATAGCCGAGCCTGAATACTTTCTTCCACTAGTAAGGATCAAATTAGATTGTCTGAATTTTCCTTTTATTACCTGCCCACATTTTATCAGGCCGAGCACATATTTAATCAAACGCGACCCATTGACTCTTGGGCACGCCGGGCGACTTGATGGCGCTGTTCCACAGTTCACTGCATGGCGTGTTCTCTCCGATGAGCACCTTGCCGAGGATCTCCTTCACCCCCACGGAGTTCTTGCAGCCGAGGCTGACGTACACCGTCACCGTGGACAGGGTCTTGGCGTTGACAGGCAGGCGGGCGCATGAAGACTTCGGGTCCCATCGAGCCGATATGGTGGGCTGGAACCTCTCACTCTTCCAGTGGGACTCTTGGTTCTTGTCTGAAATGGAGGCTTTGATATACAGAGGAGCTGGAAACAGAATAAAAGGAGGGAAATTATTAATTTATTATATTGACAACAACATATAAATCTTATCACGATATTGGTAATTAATAATGTTGTCGACATTCTAGCCGCTCTTCCAAGCTCTGAGGGCCCCATTTTATAGATTTCAATGGTAATGTTAGGTTGAATAGTTTACATTGGTTTTGTAGGTAAAATATGTAGTGTAATGAAATGGTCGATTGTCGTTTTTTAAAAGCATGTTTTCTTCATCAAATTTCCCTTTCTTTCTTCTATCGCTTGCTAATTTATTTGTAAAGCATTTTTCTTTATCTCACATCGCATGATATTTACGGTATCTTTGTCCAAAGCGTAGGGCGTTGGTTTTGTTTAATATACTTATGCTGGTCGTTCTGGTCCAATCTTGAAATGTGTTGATAAATAAATTTTACACACATGTAATTTTGAAAACTTTAACAAAAAGGTAATAGTAATAAATAAAGTTAACCCTGAAGTGGTAATCCACTGATACAAAATTAAAGATTCCTCAAAAACCGATGGCGTGAATCATTTTATCTTTCGTGTACTTTAAGTTGGATAACTCACGGACGCGCTCAGTTCAGCGCTGGTGTCGGGCACACATTGGTTGTGTTACAGGAGCTCCGCAAAGTCCACGGTCTACACCTATAATCCGCAAAATCAACTACGTGGCACTCGAAAAGTGTGTGCCGCACGCAAAAAATCATTTGTCCTGACATTCTGCTTAGAAATCGGCAATTAAATTATGATATGAGCTTACTTTTTTTTTGTTATATCAATAAAAGTGAAAGGCGTAATTTTTAGTTAAAAAAGGGGTCATTTATGTTTCGGAAAATAATTGTGAAAAACATAAAAGTTATGTTTAATTCATGTTGCTTATTTCTAATAAACAATGGTTAGATTATAAGATTAAAAATAAAATACACAATAATTCTAAATGATGTCACTTATTTTTAAAAATTTTAAATTCACTTGTTACTTTTTAGAGCGCGGCCACTGTAGGGTTAAAAGGATAAGGATTATAATAATTTGGCCTGTGCACATTGAACATAAGAGGATTGTAAACTGTTAACGGACAACGATTAGGACAAACAAACCTTTTTGTTGTTCATGTTCTTGCATAGTTTTGATGTTGCATCGCATTTTTTGGAGGGTAATTGTGATATAGTCATTCATGCCATTTTCACTGCTTGTGTAAAGAATACTTATTTCCACTTGACCCTTTTTATTTTCTTGCTGCAATAAAAAAAATAATAAATGTTATTTTGTTGTTCAAAAGTATGTATATGTATATGAATTAAACAAGAATATAGAAAATATCTCGTAAGAATAAAAAAACAAAGTTGAAACCTACCACTGCTTCAGATCCAGAGATGCCACTGTTTAGTTGCTCTATCGGCCGCCAGATGTCAGGCGTTCCCGTCAAATCGTACTTCAAATCCACATGGAACAGTTTTACATCGAAGTTCCAAGTCGCAGCGCCGATAGTTCGCCTTTTTTCCGCAAGGCTTTTATTCGGCTCGGTCTTTTTTTCTCCCCTGAAGGTGTCCATGAACACGTTTTGAAACTTTTCGAGTCTGGAGGTGGACTGCGGTTCTGCGGGAATGGTGTAGTTACCTTGCAGGACGGGAGTTTTTCCCGCTTTTTTCTTCTTGTCGCCATCTTTTTTAGGTGGCGTTGTATCAAGGACGGCGTATATCGTCAGCGATATGAAATGGCCAGACAACTGGGAAACAAGATTCGAGTCGGAAGCCGATGGTTTCTTGGCCTTTTTCTGCCCCAGTTGGAATTTGAACTCTTCGTTCCAAACGGGCCACGAATTCTCCTGAAGTGTGGTTTCGAATTTGGCATCGCCTGGGAAAAGTTTTACCTGAAATGATAAGAAAAATATTATAATTTACATACAGCCGGCTTAACCTCGTAGTACGACCTCCGTAGTACAGTGGGTAAGACTCTTGACTCACAATCCGGAGGTCGCGGGTTCGAACCCGGCATGCGCAAATAAATTTTATTTGATTAATTTGTGTTATTTCACAATTAATTAATTTAAAACAATATATAGTATATTTGCGGCATGTTCCAGAGTGGAAGATATTATCAGTATCGCCCTGGTGTAAGACCACCATTCAGAATTGAAACGTTGCTTGAAAATGGCTTTAGCCGTGTTTAGTGACCAGATCTGAATAGCCAGGTACTTCCCAACCTTCCTCTTCCCCACCTCCTTCCCCTCCCCACTACCTTCAGCCTCACAACATACCCCAATTGGGGATGCCATAGTCTCACTGGCTCCAGACGGGAGCAGTTGAGATTCTTGTGCGGTATTCACTGTAAAAAAAAAAAAAAAACCCCCCTCAAACTAATTTGCTGGTTTTTGGGAACAGCTAACACAGATCTCACAGAAGTCGATGTATCTCACTTACTTTCATGGTAAGAAATATGATCTAAACGGTGCAAGAAAGAGAAAATACCACGCTTTACATTCGAATCTACAAAACAACAGAAAAATTAAAATGTGCACCACCATGAAACCAAGTTTCCTACCGCAATTTGACAAAAAAAATTAAAATTCGTGAATTTTTTATGAAAGGACAAAAAATTGAGGTGACAATAACGTAAGTAGATACATAATTGGTCTAATAAAATATGTATGTTTTTCGTTTTTTTTTCGAGAAAAAAACGTCAGGGGAATAATTTTTAAAACAATATGTTTATTTTTATAATAAAATTTGAATTTCATCACCTTTCAAACAGTTTGTTTTATTTTTAGTACACATATAGAAATATTCCATTTATTTGGATTTCAGTGCAAGATTTTATTGGAAATTTTCTGAACCTCTGAAAAAAAAACGTCGGTGGCCTGAGGGGTTAATTAATTTGTACGTATAACGCGTAGGTGTATTTGGGTACTTTAAGATTTAAAAAATATAAGCAAGAAAGAAAACTGTTTCATTCAACTTTGTCACGAGGACCTTGAAAAATTCGACATTCCTAAGAAATATTTTGTTTCTCATGTCTATGATCACAATGGAGTTTTTACCTTCGTAGTAAATGAAATATTCTAAAAAGGATAATCACACTGAAACAGTATTCTAAAAAGGATAATCATTATTCATAATCACACTGAAACAGTGAAACAGTATTCTAAAAAGGATAATCATTATCCATAATCACACTGAAACAGTATTCTAAAAAGGATAATCATTATTCATAATCACACTGAAACAGTGAAAAAGTATTCTAAAAAGGATAATCATTATCCATAATCACACTGAAACAGTGAAAAAGTATTCTAAAAAGGATAATCATTGTCCATAATCACACTGAAACAGTGAACAAGTATTCTAAAAAGGATAATCATTATCCATAATCACACTGAAACAGTGAAAAAGTATTCTAATAAGGATAATCATTATCCATAATCACACTTAAACAGTATTCTAAAAAGGATAATAACTATCCATAATCACACTGAAACAGTATTCTAAAAAGGATAATCATTGTCCATAATCACACTGAAACAGTGAACAAGTATTCTAAAAAGGATAATCATTATCCATAATCACACTGAAACAGTGAAAAAGTATTCTAATAAGGATAATCATTATCCATAATCACACTTAAACAGTATTCTAAAAAGGATAATAACTATCCATAATCACACTGAAACAGTATTCTAAAAAGGATAATCATTACCCATAATCACACTGAAACAGTGAAAAAGTATTCTAAAAAGGATAATCATTATCCATAATCACACTGAAACAGTGAAAAAGTATTCTGAAAAGGATAATCATTATCCATAATCACACTGAAACAGTATTCTAAAAAGGATAATCATTACCCATAATCACACTGAAACAGTGAAAAAGTATTCTAAAAAGGATAATCATTATCCATAATCACACTGAAACAGTGAAAAAGTATTCTGAAAAGGATAATCATTATCCATAATCACACTGAAACAGTATTCTAAAAAGGATAATCATTATCCATAATCACACTGAAATAGTGGCGGATTTCTTTGAAGTGCATTTGGGCAGTAAACTGTCATAAAAAAATAAGGAAATAGGACAAACTGGTTTTATAATAATTTTACCAAACTTTAAACAGAGCGCCATTCAAATTCCGTGCTAAATAATTCACCCATCCCAATGATACTCGTACTTGCCCAAGAGCGAGTCCGAAAAGAATCCCAAATCCTTCCGTCACATTTTTCAGGTTCATACTAACTAAACATACCAGAGGCGCCAGCAGAGAAGGAACCTGCAAACCTTGGGATTTACAGCTGCCTGAGTGCGCAGAAAGAAGGCTAACAAACACAATATATAATCGGTGATTCAACCGGCATAACACCGCAAAAACAAATAACGAAAATACAGGATTTTTTCATCTGCCTAAGGGAATTTTAATTTCCCCTTTAATTCGAAAGACCTCCCAGTGAGATAGGCTTCAAACCGCCACTGCATTGTCTGAAAATACATAATACATGTATACATGCAATTACGAATAGCAAATCTAATTAAACTAGCATTGCGTTTCAATGAAATGAATTGAGGAATACCGATAATAGTAATACATTCCAATTGGATATCGTCATAGATCGTTGATCAAAAGAGGGGAGTGGAAGACTGGCATGTTTATCATTTTTTTTTTTATATGAATATGGATTGAAATAATTTATTAATATTAATAACAAAGGTAGGCTAAGATCATTTATTGAAAACAAATAATTGGTATGCATGGTTCGATATTTGTATGATTTGAGTTGATAACAACCGATTCTGATTCGACGATGAGCGATTTAATATCGCGAGTGTCCTGCTTTCTGAAAATGCGGGTGAAATTTTTGGGAATAGATTTTTAGACGATTGGCGATTATTAGACATTCGTATTTTTTTTTAATTTCCAACAACCATTTTTTAAACTCACGACGAAAGAGAAAGGGGCCTTTTTGACCCTTTTCTGTATGCCAGTATATCAAAAAGTCACAACAATGATGTAGGTATTTTAATAGGGTAAAGAAAAACATCGAAAATAGATTTTAAATAACTATACACAATATAATTCTATCTAACTTAACTTTATCATGTACACATTTTTAATTCTACTTATACTTCAGGCGACGACCCCACAGAAAACTCTTCGCGACCCCATTTGAGGTGGCGACCCACACGTTGGGAATCCGTGAACATCGAGTGTGTTCTAGTATGTATAGTAACACAGAAATATTGTATATTTCTTTGAATATAATTAGCTTCGCAGTTACCACTGTAGTGTTGCAATTATAGAAAATATGGAGCATGGCGGGCATACGGAAAACTGCTGCAAATCTAACACCGATTTGTAGTTGCTTCACCCTTAGCCACACTCGCTATGTTCAGCCTACACAAATTCACTTGTGGGGACCTAGGTCCCCCATAAATATATGCTTCATAAAAATAGAAAGCTTTTTTTGGGATTTATTTATTTAAAATTACTGAAAGACACATAATAAATCCAAGAAAACTAGTTTATTACATTTATTTAACAAACACGTGACATTTATAGGAATTTAAAGCGGAGCATCTCATTTTTCGATCGAGCAGGACCTCTTAGGCAAGGCCAGATGCACAATAATGTTATGCGCTCGAACTCGTGACAGAGATGGTGGTGTTTTTCCCCATTTGTACTTGTTTTTGCCATAAAATGCATAAGAGCTACTGTCACTCAGATTTGCATTATCCAGAATACCTTTTTTCGAGTCACGAATGCATAAAAATGTAATCAAAAAAATTTACTCGTGGGGGATCTGGTTTCCAGGCCCTAGGTCCTAGGTCCCAGGTCAGCCCGGGCGATATTCTTAGTGTCGACTTCTCAAGCTATACTAGGAAAAGGTACACAGAGCCGCAAGCGTGTAAGGCTTAATATAAAAGAAATATTTGCGATAAACTGCTTGGTGGGGGACTCCAGTCCCCCGCGAGTGGTGCTAAGGGTTCAGAATGTAACGTTTCGACTGTGGAAAATAATGAATAATATTACGTAGATAACAACTTTATCACGATGTTACTAATAATAATTACTAAATTTTGATAGGTACCTACTATTATTTTTAGTTTCATGTAAATATAAGGTATAGTCTGTCAAATAAGAGTAGAAAATATAAAAAATTGAACTACAAAATTTGTAGGCTGGCAATACCAATTTACCTGTCAAATAATCTTTTAAAGTGCAATCACACTAAACATGCAGAACACCGTGTACACATTTAAAAATACATTTTTTTATTTATTTTTTATTTTTAACTTTATGAGTAAAACCTCAAATTGTAATATTTAAATAAATGAAGACAATATAAGCGAAACTCAATCGAAAATCTGGAAACAGAAAAATCAGAAAAACATATTGACACCTCTAGGACTCGAACCCAGGACCTCTTGCTTTCCGGGCAAAGCAAGAGGTCCTGGGTTCGAGTCCCAGAGGTGTCAATATGTTTTACTGATTTTTCTGTTTCCAGATTTTCGATTGAGTTTCGCTTATATTGTCTTCATTTATTTAAATATTACATTTTTTTTTTGTTAAAAAAAAAAATAAATCAAAGAAGCACTGTTGTTAAGGTATCTACTAAATGACATAATTTGATTAAATTGTGTGCTACAAACTGATTGGCTTCCATTTAATTTAACATAAATTTAAATTTAACAGTAGGTAGAAAGGAAGATGGTGAGTTAAGTTACACTACTTTTAGATCTGAATGAGTTAAATATATTCAGATCTAAAATTAGAGACATGATCTAAAGCCTGGACAATGCTAGTAGGTACTTAAGCTAATATTAAATAAATGTGAGCAATTTCTAAAGTGTGCTTTATATTTTATTACAATATCGTTATTCTTCATTATGTTAACATAAAATTGTAAAGATATATCTACTAATAATATACCTATATTCAATTCTAATTTTGAGATCAGTGGAATGAATTTTTTTTTTTCACTTTCATGCCTTTTTTAATTTTTAATAAAAATGTAGGTTACACAGCTTTAGATTAACACCATGATTATATTTTTAGTATTGCCATTTGGCCGACAGTGGCGCCCTCCTATGTTTTCTACTCTTATTTGACAGACTGTAGGGTGTATTTTTATGTGCCTGAATGGAATGCTCATTGCGCTCCCCTGTACAGAAGCCTACGTTTTAAAAAAGACCACCCTCCCTCAGTTCGAAGCAGGCCAAGCCCACGGACTTTTCTCATTTACCTGCGACAAATACCACCACATTTTTAATACGAAACGCAAATGGTATTTGACAAATTGGTGATAATTTTCAAAAATGTGTTGAATATAGTAATATTTAATATTTACTTACCTAGTCATTTTTTAAAACTATTCTAATCTGATTATCGCGTCGCATCGCTCTTATATAACTTATAATATTAATTATTGTTTTTGAAACAATCTAAAGTAAAAATTCCCAAGCTATTGTATTTGGCTGTTATGCTATTATTTTGGTTTTTTCAAGCATATAAGAAATCTATGGAAATATTCATTCCTACAAGAAGCCCACAGCCCACACAGCACACAATACTGGCGGGAGATGAAAACAATGTTTGCAAGAATATCTAAAATATGACCTCTGGTTTCAAGAGACTCTATTTTTAATCATCACGCTTCCATCAAGGCTGGCACTAAATGAATTTTATATTGAAATCATTGACAATGATGAATGTCTCTGAGAATATAACAGATAGTGTTTAAAAAAACTCTATTTTGAAGTTTTGGACACCCATGAAAAATAGGACGGAGGTGTCTTTCCCATATTATCAAGAAACCGAATAAGATTTGGAATGTGAAGGTAAATAGTCAATATTTTGTACATAAATATAAAGTGTTCAAAATATAATCTTTCTAATACTATAAAAGAGGAAAGATTTTATTGTTTGTTTGCATTGAATAAGCTCCGAAACTAATGAACCGATTCGAAAAATTCTTTCACCAATAAAAGCTACATTATCAGCGAGTAACATAGGATGTGTATAATGGAAAGCTCTGGCGTTATGAAATTTGTATAAATGAAAATGTGTGTATTTCATATATTTTAGCGGCAGGGAGGAAAAGTAGGGGGAAGGTGGGGTTTGTGGAGAGGGAAGACACGAGGGAGGGGGAAGGTGGAAGGGAACGGGGATGCACGGGAAAGGACACGCGACATGCAGGGAGAATCAATTTATTTCTTTGAATAGAATAGCAACGCATGCCGGGTACCAGCTAGTTTATCTATACGATTGTTCTGTACGTGGCTTTATTCGAAATTACAAAACTTGCCCGTGCCTAGGTAAGTACTAGAGACTACGCCTTCAACAAAATAATAATTTCATCAGCAAAACTCTTTATCAGTAGAATAAAATCTCGGAACTAAACATGGAGTTACGAGTATTATCGGCAATATTGCGTGCTACGAAGATTATTACGGGGTGGACAAAACATGTGAAAATATTTATAATTTAATTATTATTTAAATAACCTGGAACTCTGTCTTTATGAAATGAGGTACATAATAGAATATTATTCAATAACAAGTTATTCGGTAGATTGTGCGGTATTCAGCAAATTATTTTAATTTTATATATCAACAAAAAAGGTGCACCACTCTGCGGTAATGCCTCATTCTCTTTCATGACACATGTTACATGAAACTGGAAGAGGGGTCAAATCAGAGTTGCACGTGAATAAGAACATGAATGCAGCACATAAATAAGAACATTATTTGATATTATGTTATAATTCAATGTTAGTATTATCAGAATATAATATATATGGTGAGTCACGAATTGCAACGATGAAGAGAATCGGGTCGGAAAAACACTTGTCTCGGATCATGCCAAGGGTCGGTATAAAAGAAGAGTGTGTAATGTATCGAGACAGATTTCTGTGGCTTTCCTTCATATCTTTCCTACGTCTGGGTCTGCGGGAAAGTGTTGTGAGGTTTAGTTGGTAATTAGCGAGAGATAAAGGTTCACAAACCACGAAATCGGTGACAATTATGTGAAAAATGGGCGACTAGAGGATTAGAAATAATATTTGTTCATATGAAGCAGATACTTTGTGATGTGACATTATTAATTTAAAATAAAACAATAACTTTGTAAACACCACTTTTATTTTTTATACTTTATGCCGACCGGGTTTCGCGACCGGGTTTCGCTACAACCGGAATTTATTCACTTCAATGTAGCGACTGCCCAATTTTTTATATTGGTAAAACAGCGCGCAACATAAACACCCGTGTCAAAGAACATCTTAGGTGTTTACACAGTTCTGGATTTTCAGAATTTGCAAACCACTTAACTGAAAAAGACCATAAATTTGACAAAAACGCCGGCACCAAACTTATTCATAAAAACAATATCGGTGTAAGGTTGGACAATTTAGAGGCACTTGAACTTAGGAAAGCCATAAACACCAATAGTAAGGTAGTTAATAACAAACTAAATTTAAATAAAAGTCCCATACTAAGATTGTTCCCTATTGATAAAGAACACGTCCGTTCCCTTCCCAATTCTCCATCTATGCCTTCTTCCTCCTCCTACACTTGACGAGTCCAGCCCATTTTTGGTAAATTATATATTATAACACAAATGTAACCTAATGTTAGTAGAGTATTATACTGCCCTGATGAAGCTACGGTTGTAACGAAACCCGGTCGGCATAAAGTATAAAAAATAAAAGTGGTGTTTACAAAGTTATTGTTTTATTTTAAATTAAGAAATAATATTCTTAACGCATAACATAATTATAATTTTCTTATAGATCTCTTTGTGCTAGTTAAACATTCCATGCACACAAACAAGAGTAGGCTCCTGTATTCTACATAAATACGTAGTAGGTACATACGGAAAAAAGGCGTGTGAGAACGTACCTACCTTTACAATGTTAGTCATCAACATAGTCGGACCGTGTCAAGGGCACTGTTCACCGTGAGGCTATAATATTATATATTCTTACATTAATCTGCTAGCGTAGGCCAGGGATTCTTAACCTCACGGAGAGCTAAATAAAAATACTAGGAAAGTCGCATCGACGATATTTGAGCCCTTGCCCGATACAGAAAAAATCCGTATCTAACAAAAACTTAAGGCTCCGCAACAGGACCCGAAAAGAAGAAGATGGAGAGATACGAAATTACGAATGTTAGAGGAGAGCGCTAACATTTACAGCGACAAAATCGATGCGAAAATTGCGAAAATGTTTAATAAAACACGACTCGTTTAAAATAGAGCAAAAATCTCGCAGGCATTATCCTTAACAGCATTTAAAGAAACACTGTGAATTTTTGCATACATATAACTTGTAAAATAAATGAAACAAACATGTTAATAATAATTTTTGGAGCATACTTTGCGATTTTTTTCTATCGAGGGAATTTTATATAATTTGCGTTTCGGCGCGGGCAAAGTCTAGATATTATCTTCAAGAATAACATATATTTTTTTAAGAGCTTTAAAACTTACCGTGTTTAAGGGAAATATGTAATAAATCGGTACAAATCCGGGTTGCGGGCCCTTAAAATGTTGAGTATTGATGGAATACTACTTGAATTGCTTTCTTCTTCACCACTTTTAGTGTAAAACTCTTAAAAGAATTGTATGTCTATTGTATTTTTTTAATATAAAATGCAATGAAACATAACTGGTTTAGTTTTTTTCCAAATTTTTCAAAACAAGAATAATTTTGAATACAACGTTATTTCGGGCGAGGTTTCATTTATTGCGCGTGTCCAAAGGGATCTAGGAGGTTTCGGTCCAACCGTCCGCGTTCAATTTCACATTGTGAAGAAGGAAAGGCCACATACACAGATAAAGTTAGAATAAAACTCTTTATTGTATGGCCAAATATCATCCCCGTCCCCACCCATAGAACTGTTTAACGTCACGGAACATCTTCGATGAACTATTGTATTAGACAATAATTTACGAAAAAATGCCGAAGTCAATAAGGTCACAAAACAAACAGATATATTTAATAAACATTGTAGGTTACGGATTATATAGAATAATATAAAAAAATCTCAAATAAATCTTACAGCTAATACGGAACTCAATATATCGAAATAATAATACATATTACGATATAAATTCTTAGTGTCAAAAAAAATGGCACACAGTCTTACAAATTTATAGCAACAAGTGGAGTGCCGCAAAGCTCCCATTTAGGGCCCATTTTGTTTATTATACAGGGTGTTAAGGGATGTACTTGACTTGCTTTAACCAGTGATTCCTGACGTTATTTGGAGTAAAAAATGTAAATGAAATTTTGGTCTCCGGTGACATTTTTTATGTTTTTTTTTTCTACAAAAACATAAAAAATGGTAGTTGTTGAGCAGTTGGAGGCGGGGTAAGGGGTTCGTCGGACACCCGGCTGAGTGACCAGTGACGACATGCGGAAGAATTTTTTTTTTGTTTGATTTTGAAGAAAAAGTTTTTGAAAAAAAAAGTCGTCAAAAAAAGTCACCGGAGACCATAATTTCGTTTACATTTTTTACTCCAAATAATGTCAGGAATCACTGGTTAAAGTAAGTCAAGTACGTCCCTTAACACCCTGTATTTATAAATGATATTGTTGATATATTTACTGACATAAATGTGCTACTGTTTGCCGATGACATGAAACTATATAAAGAGATTAACCACATTAATGATTGTATTACACTTCAAACTAATTTGATATATCTTTTTTAATGGTGCTCTATTAACAAACTAGCATTAAAAATAAATAAATGTCAGTTCATTCATTTTTCCAAAATAAATAATCCTATTATTTTTCAGTATTCTTTAAATGAGAAAATTATAATTGTGTTAGTGAAATTATGGATCTAGGCATTATGTTCGACAGTAAACTCACCTTTGTATGTCATATTAATAATATTATCAACAAATCCCTAAAGACTCTTGGCTTTGTTTTGAGAGCTGCAAAAGATTTCAATGATTTAGACACATTTATTATGTTATATAAAACCCTTGTCAGATGCCAACTTGAATATAACTCTACGTTATGGTCTCTCTTTTACAACATTCATTCAGAGAACATTGAAAAGATTCAACGGAAATTTCTAAGGTTTATAAACTATAAATTGCATATTCCTATACTAAACATTGATTACAATTACCTCCTGGATAAAACGTCTCTATTGAAACTTTCAGAAAGAAGAATAAGCACAGATTTAAAACTATTACATAAAATACTGCATTAAAAAATTGACTGTCCTGAATTACTTCAATTTATCAATATCCATGTCCCCCAAAAATCATGTCGACATTTATTACCCTTCTACTTCAATAACACCAGGACACTAGCTTATCAAAGTTCTCCGTTTCCGAGACTTCACAGTCTCGGAAATAAATATTCTAATCTAGGTGATATATTTCATCTTAAAACTAATCAGTATAAATGTTGTATATTCTATCACTTCTATTCTTCTAGGCACGAATAGATTTACATAATTTCTTCAATTTTTGTTTATATTGAATATGAGACTTTTTATCATTTTTACATAATATGTATTTTTATTTTATTATTTGTTTTGTTGTTACATTGTATTGTGTATTTTCTTTTCTCATTGTATTATATTTTCTTCATTGTTTGTTACTCAACTTATAAATTATAATGTAAAAGCCCATCAGGGCGTGTAATAATAAATAAATAAATATTATATTTTATTCTTAATATAGGTAATTATTTTATTTCATATTATGTTTTTAAATATTTATATTGAGGGATCAGTAGGATTTATAGGTCCAATTACGAGTTCCACCGAGCCAAATCCTCTGATATGAAAATATCTGGAGTCGGTGAATTGTTTTCCCATTTGGTCTCTTTGACATGTTGTTCTTATATTATTTTGTATTTATTATACTTATATAGTGCAAGTGCATAACGTGGATTGACTAGGTGATCATTAAGTTAAGTTTTTCCTGCGGGAACGATTTAAACCGGACATTAAATCTGAAGCGTATATGATAACAGCCGATAATAGCCTCTCGTCTGTTGAAAATATCAACTCTAATAAAATAATGTAATATAGCTATCCCCATTTATTCGTCTATGTTAGTAAGTACGAGTATATTCGCGTTTTACAGAATATCTATTGTAAAATGTAAAAAACCCGAACACTCACAAATATGACATTGAAAATAGTAGAAAAATTTCAAGTGCTTTCATTCATAAATAGGTTCGCGGAAAACTTATGTTCCAAGGAACACTGGTTAAGAAACACTGGCATAAGCCAACAATTAATAGCATACAATGTATTCAAAGACGATGAAACTCCAATGAAGTTATGAGGGTGTACATCACTGTACATGGAAAGGAGAATCATCCGTAACGTAGATTCGAATTGAATATCAAGCGGTGATTGCGGTATAGCAAATGCGGCCCGTTTTACAGTATCGAACTGTACACGGTAAACGCACGTACTCTCAGAACTAACATGGTGTGGTTCAATATCAACACGTTTGAAGGGTTACGCAATAAATAAAATGCCAATCTGGCAACAACTCGGCGCAGTCAGCAGATGCCGACCTACTCAGAGGGCAAACTACAAAATAGAAAGCTAAAAGCTAAAAACACCAGAATCAGGACTTTATTGAACAGAAACACGGAGCGTGGAGAAGATTTCGAATGTGAAATTACCACAGGAAAAATCAGTGTGAAGACGGTACAGAAATTCAGGTTATTTTTTGCTGGAGTAGCTTATTTTTAGACATGTGTGAAAAAATATTTCGAAATCGTGTAGACACGTACTGATGACGGCGTACAGGCTGACTAAATGTTGATATTTTTGAAGTGAAATTGAGTGTTGATTTTCTCTAGCACCGTTGTGATTCGAAACTCGGATGAAACGGAAACGACGCATTACAGTAACTACGAAGCGTCAAACTGCGCTGATTGGCCATTTTAATTATGATCTCACTTTTCAAAGCTCCTATTGGTTGATATTGTTTTGGTGAAGTTTAGCTTCTACCGCGTGTTGCACTCGATTTTTTGTTGTCTTGGAGAAATGTCAAAATTTCGATAAAAAATGTCAAAACCAAGAATTCCTTTTGTTTAATTTTATTGGAATAAAACATTAACCTTTGAAGGTTATACCCGTCAATGCAATATTTAGTCATTAAAGAAGAATATGATAAATCTAAACGAAAGATAAAAGAAAACAAGACACAGAAAACAAAAAAAGTAATGGTCATAAATGGGCATCTAACCCAGGGTCTACCAGGACAATGCCTCTAACCACTCAGCCATTGTAACCTGATGTTTTTGTCACTTTTGTCGATCACACTTTTTTTTGTTTTTCCTATCTTGGTTGCTGTCGAATTTCAGAACAAAGATTTTGGAACTTGATTTGGCGACAATTCCGACTATCCCATTTTTAAAAGGAGACAAGAAGCGAAAAAACTGGTACCTCTTTTTTACCTCCAATTAGTCCAACTTGACCTCCAACGCTCCCAACGCTCTAACGCCGAATGACCGGAAACTACTGAATCCAGCCAGCTACTCGCGTGGAATACGTTTCGACGATATATTAGTAAGCAGTAGGACCTCTATCCCGTGATTTTTCACAGTTCTGCGCTCGTATTTCATAAAACTGGCATGACATCCTTGACGTAGATTCATTCGTAAATATAATTGAATTAATTTGTGTTGTTTTAGAATCAATAAATTAAAAAAAAAAAACAATTAAAGTATGTTTGCGGCACGTTCCATAGTGGAAGATATTTTCAGTATTGCCTTGGTGAAAGACCACCATTCAGAATTGAAACGTCGCTTGAATTGGCTTTAGCCATGTTTGGTGGTACCGTTAGCCTTATAACACCCCCCAGTTGGGGGTGCCAGTCTCACAGGCTCCAGACGGTTTGGAGCAGTTGGGATGCTTGCGCGGTATTCGCATAAAAAATGCATTGATAAAAAAATAAGATACACTCTTTGATAGTGATTTTTCATTAACAACATAAGTTATGGTGTATATAAAAAAAGGCAATGTGTTTTTCACCATTTAGATTTAAGATGAAAATTCCCGCTTTTTGGGGAATATTCCTTAAAACTAAATTACAGAGAATTTACAATCACTAAGCGACCGGAAAGGGTTAAGTTAATTTTTTAACGTTGAAAGAAGTAAATAATTCATATTTGATATAATATAAAATGTCGTATTTGGTTACTGGTACACTACTAGTCAACGCTACGGATATATTAAAAATTTAATTATATTATTTTCACACGATAACAAAAACATATATTTAAAGCTAAGATTAATAACAATAATAACTAACAAAACACCGCATTGTTTCTCCACAGGGGCAGGCAGAAGATGAACCGCCAATTCTTGATTCATCCACATCTGTACATCTCATAATAAATATGCATTATAAACTTCCTTTTTTCTGACTCTTGACATGACTGGATTCAAATATTTTACTCCCTTGTTCATACCATGTCTTACTCGGGCGTTCCGACTTCCACTATTCACTTTCATCGGCAAGAAAAACACGGAAGATCGGTAGCTGTTGACTCAATAGCATGAACTTTGAAATCATATTGAACTATTAATAACTCAGGTACTATTAAACCTCTAACGTCATTACTCATTATATTACACATGTCTGGTCGTGTTGTAGGTAGTTATTGCATTCAGTTCGTGGTTCAAGTGACGAATGTCTTTAATGACAAGAGGTCGACTTGTAGTTTAATGTTTCAACTTAATTACACAATCTATATATGTATATATAAAATGAATTTCCCTTGGTCATGGCATAACTTTAGAACGACTTTACCTATTTCATTATAGGTAAAGTCGTTCATTAATCTTTTTTTAAAAGCTTTCTAATACTTTGTAGAAGGTTCTTACGGAAAGAAAAACTAAGAAAATTGGAGGGAGGGGAAGGATTTGGAAGTTTTTAAAAGTTTTCTACTACTTTAAGGAAAGTTCTTACGGAAAGAAAAAAAATAAGACATCGGAGGGAGTGGGAAGGTGACTTGGGAGGTGAAAGGACATGCAGGGAGAATCAATTAATTTCTTTGGATGGCTTTGCAACGCATGCCGGGTACCAGCTAGTAAATTATATAACTTTATGACCCCATAGAGGAATTACACATCACACATCTATGGATGACCACCTTATTTACGAATATAAAAAATAATAGATGAACTTTTGACAAAATATCTGATATCTCTGGTTTGATTTTCGACGTAGAAGAATAAGGAAAACACGTTAATATTTTATCAAGGTTAAAAATGTCTTGAAGCAAATTATATTTATTATAACTATAAACATCCTACAATTTTGTCTCTAAATTCGTCTGGTTCCGTCACTCCGGAACAGGGGCGGATCTAACGGTCAGCGTTTTAGCAAATGCTGACTGGGACCCCCCCTGCAGTTCCGTCTTTGGCTGCCGCATACATCAGGTTTTTCCACCCGGTTGTCTGATCAGACAATCGGATCGGATAGACACCGCATACATGCGATTCGAAAACCGGATAGGTAATAGAACCGGGGCCACGCCCCTTTTCAGACCGGATTGGACGGCCGGCGCGGAAGGGCGTGGTCCATTTTTATTACCGATCCGGTTTTATTTTGTTATTACCGAATCGGATGTGTGCGGGCTTTCATAAGAAATGTATGGCGCGGAGACCTTCCGGTTGTCTGATCAGACAATCGAATGGAAAAACCTGATGTATGCGGCCAGCCTTATCGTATGGGCAAGCGGGGCACGAGCCCAGGTTCCACGGAACTCACGTCAATAGACAGGGCTTCTCACAGGAGGCTCTGATAGGGAATAAGTTCCTTAAGGTATAATATATCAGCTTAGGGGGTGTTGCGAAAATGGTGTACATTGCGGACGCAGGACTCGGAAATTAATATGTACATAAAATTTTCCTTACTAATGTGCGGAATTTGCAATTTTATACGTGTTTTTGAAGTAAAACTTCTTTACGCACGCTCGTCTTGGGGGGTAAGCTGGTAAATGCGTTACGAAAAGTGGTGATTGTTACGAAAAGTGTGATGCGAACGGTAATCGACGCAAACGGTAGTCGATGGCGAGGCGAACGGTCGGGCCTTTACGCACGCTTGACTTGGGGAGTGATAAGGATAAGGATGGTCACCCCAAGGTCGTAGGTCACCCCATGATCATATTTCACCCCAATGTCATTTGACACCCCTAGGTCATAGGTCACCCCGTTCGCCACGTTTGGTAACTTAGCAGGGATACCTGGGTTCATAGGCCGAGGTTTGTCTTGTAGTTTTACTTCAGACGTGTGGTCTAAAGCACACCCATTTTTTTGTATATCTCTCTAGCTAATCAGCTAACAATATATATTTTTTAAAATTTTTAATTTAACCTTTCCAAACGCATAATATATTTCATACCACAATTCAAAATAATAATAGCAAGATTTTGATTTAAAAAAAATATTTGATGAAAAGATTTGTATGAAAAAATCTTATTATGTGAATTTTTTGCATAAAAAATAACATTGAAAACAGACTACCTCCCCCCCTTCCCAAGGGCCCCTAGGTTTGTTGACTGCCTTTCGAGTCTTATGACACAGGGCGAGTTTACAAGCTACTATCTACTAAGTTTAAAAGCGGATAAATCGGCGAGTGAGATTGTCATGTTGACACACAAAACTGTCCACTCGCTTAGTAGCGTAGGAAACTGAGGTCGCTGCTAGCGCCAGTAACAAGAATAACGACGCCTGCGTGAACTAATTCTGTGATGTTTGACAGTCGAAATCAGCTGTTAATTGGTATCCATCTTGAAAAACATAAATAAACCAATCACGAGCAAGCGCAGCAAGCGTGTAGCGAGTAAAGTTGACGACCTTTCAACTTTTTTCGTAGATTGTCAACAATCTGCTAGTTAGCAAGTGACACAATGACACTGAGCGAGTTTACTAACAGATAGTGGATTTCCCAGATAGTAGCTTGTAAACTCGCCCTGTGTCATCGAGGCTTTAGATCCGCCCCTGCCTCGGAGGAAATGATAATTACAATTAATACCGCATGAGTCATTTTACTGTTGATTTAGAATATTATGAACTGATTTTTTAAAAACATACATTTCGAAGTTAGATTTAGCGAATACAGGGATAAAAATTAATATTGTTAATTATTATTTAAATGTTATCACTTTAGTCCAAGGATTGAAGTAGGGTTGCAGAATAGGGTACAATAACTTTTTTTTTTGTTTTTTTACCAAAAAATAGAGAAAAAAATTACAAAGTGGAATATACAAAAAATATTTTTTTTACGATAGGAATAGTCCTTCAACAACGTTTTGAATATTCACATTTCAAATTTGGGCTAAAACGCCTTCTTCGCGCGGTTTTGTCTTGTGACGTCACTTCGCACTTCTTGACAGCTGACATTTGTCATAATCCAGTAACCAGTCTTCAGTTGATCATTTGTTTTTCGAAGAAAATGTCCGTAAATACCGTTTATAAATACTGTATTGTACTAAAGTGTACAAATACAACATCTTAAACACCAAACAAACTATTTGTAAACGTCCCAAATGATGTTATTATGTGTAAAAAGCGGTGTCATGCGATGAAAAGGTGCATTAAAAAACTGCCATCGTAATCGCGTCGATTTTTGGCAAATTACCAGATTGTCCTTGTATAATAATATTTAAAATATATGTTTTATACAAACGAATGGGTTTATGATGCGTAACTACTTTCAAACTTATTCAAACCAGCAACTAGAACAAAAACAACTTCACGTGGGACTCGGTAGGTGCGTTGTGACGTCACAATGTAGCCAGTCAATCATGACTCGTTTTTGGTATTTGAATTTTTATACAATTTTAAAAGTGAAGTAATTAATTAAGTAGTATTAATATATTATAATTTACCTAAAAAAATATGTAAATAATGATTAATAGATATTATACTAGCGCCAAAAAAAAATATATTAAAAAAAATAAAAGCATATTTAAATAAAAAGAAAAAACTTGCTTCGACCGAGAATCGAACCCCGATCAACTGCTTGGAAGGAAACTATGCTGATCATTGCACCACCAACCATATTTTTAATAATGGCGGCATTATAATATTTATAATGTGCTGAAAATATAAAACAAAAACCTTAATAGCGAAGGCCCACGAAATATTTTAATCCCGATTTTAAAAACACAATTAAAATACTTTTCTGTTAAAATATAAGAATATTGCCCTTCTGAATTTGTTCAAACAAACGGTAGGTAAGTCCATATTTTGAAAAGGACACTTAAATTCAAAGCTAAGTTAAGTTCTAAAGTTCATTGACCCGAAGTTACAGACATACAACCGAAATTAGCATTTTGTAATTATAGTATGAAAACCACGAAAAACAAAAAAAAAATGCTGTAAAACCAAAGAAAACCATATGGGTCTTGCCGCTGAGAGTGCCTTAATTACTTTTCTATCTATTACTTGTTTAAATGGGTCGTTTAAGAGAAGAGGGAAAGGTCATAAGGAAACCATTAGTTTACACCCCTTATTTAGGTTCCAAATAATGTCAGTTTTTATTTAGAGTTTTCAAAACATCTAAACTCGAAGCGAGAAAACAACTTATTTGGGAATCTAATGATTACATAAAACAATAGAAAGCCAATGCTTTTATTATATGACCAAGGTATTTCTTAGATTTCTAGATATTGATTTGTTAATGGCAATAATTCTCAATGCGAAATAATCTTATGCAAATATTCAATTCGATGGACTGATAGGAATTAACACCAAGAAACTAAGGATGGTCGTCTATGATATCATTGAATAAATCATTTTAATTTGAAGCCATATAAGAATATAAATAAATGCTAAGTTAATAATTGATATTTCCTATGTGCGGTTTGCACGCACATTCTCATCATCTCATTGTTGTTGCATTATTAATAACTACAATGCATTTTTACAAGAGAATGAAAACTGAAGAGACGTTTTCAACTAATTTAATTGGGTGATGTGTAACATGTCTTGTATTATATAACACATAACAAGTCTTGTAATATGTAACGTGTCTTTGTATTATATAATGATTAGACTGAGAAAGCTATGAATTAAGCAGAGGTATAACCGATGGACGTTAAAAAGAGTAGATAAGTACTATCAGTATCGTCGCGGTGAAGGACCACCACTCAGAATCGAAACATTGCTTGAACGGCTTTAGCCAATAATTTACAGTTTTCATTTCCTTTTCTCCTTCCTCTCCCAACTCCCTGTAGTATCATAACTTACCTCAATTGGGGATGCCAGAGTGCCACTGGATCCAGACCGTTGGAAGCGGTTGAGACTCTTGTGAGGTATTCACATAAAAGTGTTTTAAGGTTTTGAAAGATGCATAATGTAGAAGAAGCCAATAATGATATGAGTATCGTTTGACGATAATACAATAAGTTCCACTTTAGCTTATTGCAATCCCATCTCCATATCTCCTTCCTCTCCCAACTCTCTCCAGCTTCATAACATACCCTAATTGGGAATCCCAGAGGCCAGAGTCCCACCGGACCCAGACCGTTGGAAGCGGTTGGGACTCTTGTGCGGAATTCACATAAAAGTGTTGAAAGGTTTTAAAGGATACACAATACAGAAGAAGCCAAGAATTATGAGTATCGCTTGACTACCAAAGAAGACAATAATTCATTAATTAGTTCCACTTAAGCTTATTGCCATCCCATTTCCATATCTTTTTCCTCTCTCAACCCCCTCCAGCTTCATAACATACCCTAATTGGGAGTCCCAGAGGTCAGAGTCCCACCAGACCCAGACCGTTGGAAGCGGTTGGGACTCTTGTGCGGTATATAAAAGTGTTTTAAGGTTTTAAAGGATACACAATGCAGAATACACAATGCAATGGAGAATATATGACAAAAATGTGAATGGTAGAAGAAGTCGAGGACGCCCAAGAAAGACATGGCACGACCAAGTGAATCAGATACTTGAGTCGGGTCATGTCAAGAGTCAGAATAATAGAAGAGAATGTATGAGACGTTGTATGAATGTAAACGAGGCAAGGAATGTGTGCCAAGACCGGGATGTTTGGCGGTCCGTCCTCTCTGCCTACCCCTGCGGGAAACGGCGTGATGGTTAGTTAGTTACAATGCAGAAGAAGCCAAGAATGATATGAGTATTGCTTGACTATCAAAGAAGACAATCATTCATTAATAAGCTACATTTTAGCTAATTGACTCGGGTATTGGTACAATCAATACTAAAAATACCGTAGGTACAAATTGTAAACAAATCCACTACTTCCTCAATAATAATAATTTTTTTCTCATTTAATTTCTATGAATCAATATAACTACTTTCACCATTCAAGTAGAGAAGATGGAAAAGCAAAATTAACATAATACCATGAAAATCTTATTTGTCGTTGAAAATAATGGTTAATTTCACTTGAAAGGGAAGATATTATACTTTAAACTTTTCAATATAAAAGTACTTTAGTTTTTCTGAAGAAATGAATATTCAAATTTAATGTTAAGTAAATACCCCAAACGATTATTATAATTGACTTACATTAAGATGCCAATGATAATTTGCTATGAGTGGGTACCTACTTTGCCTTTCTTTTAAGTTTTTTTTTTCTAGCCATATAATTATGAGTTGAACATTCACTGGCTATTTGGTGTGGAACCTAAATATTATTTATCTTTATAAAATCATCTTATAATAATGTTCCAATTAAAATTAAAAAAAAACTGGTAGGTATAAGGTCATAAATCATAGGTGCAAGCTTTAAAAAAAAGGTTTTAATTAGAATATAAAAATATCAGCTTTCGTTGAAATATGCAATAATTTAATGTATTATACAGGGAATTATATTCTAGGATGTTTTTGGAACATCGATTGTTTTTCTTGGTAATTTACTAATATTCACAAATCCTTGTGTATCAAATTGGCACCATCTAACAAAATTATTTTGATTATTATGTAAACTTGGACTGTTAGTTCTAAATATTAGGATTCACTTGTTCTGTTTGTGATGTCTCTAATGTATTCATTGTTCACTTTAGTTGTACCTGAGACTAAAAAACACGTTTTAAAATAATAAAAAAATATGATAAGATTAACGTACCTTGACAAGATAGCCTTTGGCAATAGATAATCCAAAGAGTGAAGGGAGATGTCTGGCACCAATCACAGTAACATACAATATTTTGGTGACAGAATTATGCACAAGTTTAAAGCCTATTTCAGGCTCCACACTGCCACTTCCTTCTAGACGTTCATTTCGATTTGAACTACCGAGGAAACTTTTCACTTTTTGAAGAGAAAACGCCATGATTCGGTTGTGAGAACAAAATAAATTTGGCTTTTATTGGTTTACATTTGGACAAGTCACCTTTAAATTAAAATATAATTGAAAACGATCTTGTTTACAAATTTACAAAACAGCCTAGGTACGCCCGTTCCCCGCCGCAAAAATCTGAAATCTAGAATGTCAACAAGTGGTTTTGACAGTTTGCTGCCTACTGCGCGTGCGCGTTCTAATAGCCAGCCAGGTAAATAATTTGTCATTTGCGCGGCGCAGCTCGGCGGTGCTTGCTTACTAAAATAATGTTACCCTACTTTCCTTATAATAAATACTATAATGAAAAAATAAAAGAAAATGTATAATGCTTATGTTTAGTTCGAGGGCGGATACATGGAAGCAACATTCCGATGATTTGCAGAGAGTGACATCTGTATGTTATAAAGCACATTATTGGTGACTTATTTTATCGACCACAAGATGGCGGTAATACATTTGATTAGATAAGAAAAACTAAGTACCTACCTTGAAATGAATGGTATAACGTAGTAGAAGTATGTAGTATACGTCATGTAGTAGTTACGTATTATTTTATATTTTAAGATTAGAAGATGGATTATGTTGTTTTTCGGGTAAGTGATTGATTGGCATCACGATATTTCCTCCACGGATTTGTATCTTTTTTTTAGAAACGTGGCAAATGATAAAATTGTAAAACGAATTTTGTAAAAGCCTGTTCACTTTTCCAAAATTCTTTTTACTATTTTATCATTCACCTTCTTCTTTTTCTTTGCCACTTCCCACTTTAAGTGGGGTCGGCTCTCCTAATCAATCTGCGCCAAGACGGCCGGTCTTGGGTTGTTGGATTGGGGAAATTTTGAGCTATTTTTGCCATGCTGGTCCACCATGTCAGAGGGGGGCGTCCTCTTCCTCTTTTTATTTCAGGTATAGCTAGCGCTTTATGGCACACGTGTTCTTTGTCTCTTCTCATTACATGACCATACCACCGTAAGCGACTTTCTGTTAGTTTTCAGGAAGGGGGGCTACCTTGAAACTACCTCTTATATGTTCGTTTCGTATTTTGTCCAGTTTCGTAACCCCACCTGACCATCTAAGCATTTTCATTTCTGCAACGTGCAGTTTTTGGACGTGATTTTCCTTCACTGTCCAACACTCAGCCCCATACAGCATTGCTGGTCTCACTGCAGTTTTGTATATTTTGCCTTTTGTGCGAATTGGCATGCTTGAATCGCACAGTACTCCAGTGAGTGATCGCCACTTCTGCCACGCAACAATTACTCTGTGAGATACATCGGCCTCTACATTTGCATCTTTTGTTATTACTGAGCCAAGGTATTTGAAGGATTCTACTTTTGGCACCGGCATTCTGTCTGGATAGTAAACGGTGGTGTTGCTCGCTGTATTGCTGAAATTACATTCCAAGTGCTCCGTTTTTGACCTGCTGACACGAAGTCCTGATGTTTCAAGTGCTGTTATCCATTCTGTCAAGGTATTTTGCAGATCTTCCGCAGTTTTGGCAATCAGTACGATATCGTCTGCATACAGAAGGTTCCAGGGTAGTTTCTTTTGAATATTTTTGGTGATGTAATCCATTACTAAGTTGAACAGTAATGGGCTCAGCGCCGAACCTTGGTGAACTCCCACCTCAACCTCGAATTCTTGGCTCAGACCGACCGGGCTTCTGACCCTTGTGCGGGTATTGTTATACATGTCTTCCATGAGGTTCACATAATGTTCTGGTAGTTCCTGAGCTCTCATAGCTTGCCACACAAGTCTTCTTGGCACTCGGTCGAAAACTTTTTCTAACTCGATAAAGATGAAGTGTAAGTTTTCCCTATTGAGACGGTATTTTTCCATTACTATTCTCACCGCCTGTAATGCGTCTGTCGTCTATCTATTTTATCATTCACCACGTTTCTAAAAACGACGTAGTTCCGTTTAAAAATTGTTCTAGCGGCCCAGAGCAGCAATCGGCAATTGACCGCCTGTGGTCCGCGATGTAGGGTACTTCCCTCTGGAGAGTCCCATAATACTTGGCGCACCATCGGTCACAATCATATTTTTTTCACAAGTAGTAAATTGTTCCAAATTTTGAAAGACAGAATAGCAAGACTTGCTTTCCTTCTAGTTTCTAGGCTCACAGAATCAGTTTCCTCAAGTAAGTCAATATGGTGCATGAACCTTGGATAGGTTCCATGCTTCTGCATATAAACATACCTGAGGAATTTTTTCTGGATTTGCTCTAACATATCAATGTACTTCTCGTGGTAAGGTGCCCAAACATCGCTCGCTTACTCCAGCTTGCTTCTCAGTATGCCATCAAATAACGCTAGCTTAGCTTCTTGGTTATCAAATTGCTTAAAGTCCTGATGATGAATCCAAGAAGTTTGTAGCAAGACTGAGTGAGCTGCGATATATGGCAAGAGACTGTCCGTTCGGGATCAAAGATGACACCGAGATCCTTCACGGATTTTACACGTGATAACGTTTCGCCTTTTATTTTATAATCGTAAATTATAATGTTTTTACAACGAGTGAAGGACATTGTGACACATTTCTTTGTGTTAAAATCTAATTTGTTTGCCAACGACCATTCAGATAGTGCATCCAGATCAGTTTGCATTTTAAAGCAATCTTGTTGGCAGCTTATTTCCATCATAACTTTAAGGTCATCAGCAAATAGTAGACATTTGCCGTTCCTAAAGCGGCCTACACACGACACTGCATGTAGTGACTGTGGCAGTGACTGCAAAGAGTGTGGGTTTGAGCGAACTAGCGCTGTCTCGTTCTAGCGGTCCTTTAACAAAGAGACAGCGCTAGTTTGCTCAACTCCACGCAGTCACTGCCGCAGTCACTACATGCAGTGTCGTGAGGAGAGCCCATAACACAGTTTTGGATGTCATCTATAAGTATTAGAAACAACATAGGTCCGAGGTTAGACCCTTGGGGAATTCCAGATTGCGCTTGGATTTTTTTTAATTGTGTCCATTTATCGAAACAAATTGGCTTCTGTATTTTAAATACCTACGATGAGAAAAAAGTTCAGTGTTGGTAGATCGAAGCCTATTTTAAACATTTTCCTCAGAAGTATATCATGGTTAACACGGTCAAATGCTTTGGCAAAGTCGGTGTAAACTACATCTGTTTCGTGCCTCAAGTCTAAACTGGTGGCTACCAACCGCGAAAAATTAAGCAGATTTGTGATTGTTGATTTCTTTGGAAGAAAACCGTGTTGATTTTCACCAATGAATGGCGCAATCTGGTGACTTAATTTGTCACAAATCAAATTTCAAAAAGTTTGGGTAGCACTGATAATAATATAAGATTAAATACAAAAGGATTTATGTCCATGTATTGTTAAAAAATCTTAACTGGAAAATTCAATTTTGTGTCGGTGACTCAAGCCAATATTGTATTTTTCAGCCTTTTTTGAAAGATTTCGGTGTGTTTACGGACAAAACTATTTATTTATTTCATATTAATTATTAAACAAATAATTTACCTGTGCAAAAAGTATTAAAAACCTAAAATAATTTAATTGGCGCCATCTGTGAATGCGTAGATTATAACCCTGGAAGGACTTCAGGTTAAACGTCACGTACGTTATAATCTACGCATTCACAGATGGCGCCAATTAAATAATTTTAGGTTTTTAATACTTTTTGCACGTTTGTTTTAAAATTTTGAGGGGAATTAATTGTTTGCGCCCGTACGTATTTAATATGAATATAAATAAATAGTTTTATCCATAAATAAACCCAAATCTTTCAATAAAGGCTGAAAAATACATTATTGGATTGAGTCACCGATACAAAATAGAATTTTTCAGCCTCTCTTGAAATATTTGGGTTTGTTTATGGACAAAACTATTTATTTATATTCATATTAATTATATACGGGCGCAAACAATTAATTAACCTTAATATTTTACAGCTTAATGTGCAAAAATTATTAAAAACCTAAAATAATTTGATTGGCGCCATCTGTGAATGCGTAGATTATGTTCAGTATTTTGCTGAAAATGGCGGGTGACATATAATACGAGCCACGAATTCACCCCAAGTCAGCCGAACAAGATGTTCCAAGAAGTAGTTAACATGTTTTGTTATTTTTTATAAATTTTAATTGCTTTGTAGAAGTACCTAATATATAATTTTTTTTTCACATTCTTCAATTATTGTTTTTTTAATTTATTTATTTAATAACACGACACGTGTTAACTGTTTCAATAATAATGTAAAAAATGTGCCAAATAACAGTAAACAATCGATTTTTAACATGTCTAAAAAAGTTTCGCCTGAAACCAAAGATATTCAAATACAGAAGAGATATGCTATGGTGTCCGCGCAACTGTCGCCGGACTACGCGCTAATTAGCGTAGTTTTCATACAAAAAGAATTTGTTCATTTCGTTGATTTTTTGAAAATGTGCATTAATATTGATTAACAATATATTTTGAATAAGGAAAGAATTCGTTCATTTAGTTTAACGTTCGTTTGGTTTATTCGTTAATTATTTGTTCTTTTAGTTTATTTGTTAATTGGTAAACAATATCGGCGACACCCGGAAGCGCAGACCCACATAGTAAAAACAGCAGATAGCATATCTACTTATATTTCAATATCTTTGCCTCAAACTGATGCCGAAACTAGATTTTTTTGCCGAAACTTGACGAAACCGAACCTTCGGTCGGCCACTATCTTTAAGGTAGGTAAAAATAAGATTAATTATCTTTCTAGGGTTAAATTTCGGAAAGTTTTTAATTTGGGAGGCGGATATGGGTACCGCCGCCCCAGGAACCATTTATTGGATAACAAAGGCCTCTGCCATAGATCACCCCAAGTGGTTCGCCATATTTGGTGACTTAGGGGTGCCCACCAGCTGCATAGAAGGCCGGATCGGGAGAGACTGGTGGAGGGGACCTTTTGATATCTCCAGCAGGACTCTCTCGAAATAACGCCTTGCACCGCAGTGGGAGGAATGGATTCATTCATCCATCACTCCTGGACACACTGACCCCCAGATTTCTACCCGCCCCTCATACCCCCTTTATTCCCAGAACGTCCTCTTCTTCCTTTCCTAAAAATAAACCATCCACACAGCATCCCCAAAGATGACATAGGCCTTGAGGGGAATTATTTTTCTCAGGGCCTCCTGTGTGGAGCTAATGTAAAAAAAAACATTAAAAATGCAATATTCCCTTGAAGTGCCGCAGTTTTTAAAAGACGGTTAAAAAGTTTCTAAAATTCTCGATGGTTTAGAAATCCTTCCCGAACCGTAGAAAAAAAATCATCTAGCTCACAGCGTGCATCATGAGACGGTGAACCAGCCGCCTTAGGGAAACAGTAAAGATAATTACGGCCGCCTTGTTGTAGGAACATCAAAGAAGTCATCATCGCAAGAGATGGCCGAAAATATTTTGAACAAACCACTTGAGCGACAGCGCGATTTAAAGATTTTTTGTAGATCATTTTGAACATTTTCCACCCAGATACGTTTTAATATTTTCACGGCCAAAATCATTTTCGTTATTTGTTTTTGGGGTGTTATGCCGTGTTGCGTAACCTCCTTCTTTAGCCAACGATATGTGACATCTACTGGATCTGCCCTGATGATAGTGATGATGGACACTGCAACGATCTCCAAAACGTTGGCTATAGAAGGAGGTAGCGCAACACGGCATAACACCCCAAAAACAAATAACGAAAATTTTCCACCCACATTAAAAAAATCATACCTCCGAATTTTAATATAAAAAACTGATTATAGTTCAATATAGCCGATGAATTCAACTATTTTTGTCGATTATCACATATTCGTAGGATTTATAAAAAAATATTATAAAATCGTAAAATTTAAAACCGTAAAAATCGTTAAAAAATGTGGTCCAATTTTGGATCATATTTTGACCTTAGTCGCTCCAGTGGATCTCCGCAAGTATTATGTTGAAAGAGGTTGACTTATATGCGCCTAACAAATATACTCGTGGGAGAGCCCATGCAATTTTTATGCTTCGAAAGCGAGGACTTATGCCAGATTATCAGAACGCGCCAATCAACAGAGCGACCCAATTCTGCATTGACCACTGGCATTTTCAATGTCAGACAGTTCAGCAACTATCTTTTGACGCGTATCACAAAAGAGTAAAAGTGACCCCACAACCTTATACCTAAGCAAATTTGTAATCTTCTCCGTATAATATACATATTGATGAATGACTGTATTACGGGGGGCATGAAGAAATAAATATACGATCATAGATATTGTTGATGGATACAATTTATTCTTTCCGTTGAACTTTATAGTACCTACATAAATCTATTTAGGTATTTAATGATTACATTTTAAGAAAAATTCCCATAAAACAGGTAGTGGGTAGGCGTCATATAAAATACTCAACTGTAATCGTTTCTTACTAAATAATGTTGAAAAAGTAAAATTACATGACATATTTAAAGTTTTTGAGTAATTCCTTTGTCAATAATAAATTAATTATAAAAAACAAATATAATAATAAAAGTAACATATAGTAATAAAAGTACATGTATTTTAGTTCATAGATTTATTTGAACAAAATAAAATATTTAAAAAATAGTCTAGATGAGAGAGTTAAAAGTGCTTTACCATTTTTTTTAAATGTTTTTCTTGCACCCCCTCACACAATAAGCTGTATTTTAGTGATAATTTACTACTTAAAATAATCTAATTAATTTATTTTGAATCTTTGTTTGCAAGTAGGTTATCGTAATTATTTAAAAGCTGTCTGAAATGTCGTTAATATACATAAGGATGTTTGTTTTGTTGAGTATTATAACCTTTCGTCGTCCATTAAATCAGATGTGTCAATATCTATTTGTAGAACCGTGGGGTTGAACCTGATAGATCTCTTTCTATCTTTTGAAGCGGAAGCGCCATATTCATCATCATCAATGTCTGAAGAGTTTTCTTCCTTGGGATGGGCGATGTTAGCCTCTAAATCCTTATCAGTGTTAAAACGGTCTTTGGTGTTGAAAGCCGGGTTGATGACATCGCTCAGATTTGAAGCTAGATTCTCGTTGTTCACCAGGGCGACGGGTTTGTCATATTCCACTTCTGCACTCTTCCTGTCTTCGGAATCCTCGGAACTAGTTATGCTGCTGCCGCTGCTGGAGTTTGTGAAGGAACTGTATTGCTTTCGTCTAGAAGTAAATGTTAAACAAATTAGTAATGTATGGAGTATGAACTACAAATTGCCAAGTAATCTTTAGATAATTCATAAAGCGATTGTAAAATGTCAATAAATATATTGCATATGGGTTGCCTAACAAATTTTAGTCTAGGGTATGATTAATTAATAATTTAAATATATTTTTTTTAAACATTTCACCGGTTTGAGTGAATGTGTGCGACTGAGAGGTCCCAACCAACCATCCCATGCGATAGAAGAGGACACAGCAAAGCAGCTGTTTGAAGTCCGTCCATTTAAAGAAAGAAACTGCGCATGCTATTTGTTCTTGAAAATGAAAAGGATAGCGATAGACTCGTATACGCTGTGCATCATTTTGGAGTAGTTTATTATTAAAATAGAGGAATAGTTATTAATTTTTTTTTCAATCAATTAATTATTTGTGTATTTTGATACCACCGTGTTCATAATGAAATAATCTTCAATTTAATTTAATTTTAATTCAATAATCAGAACGGTTCAAAATGCTAGTATCGATTTACCTGTTTAAAAAAAATAATTTTTTAAATTATTAATTAATCATACCCTGGACTAAAATTTGTAAGCAACCCATATGCAATATATTTATTGACATATTAAATTAAATATAAAATACGTTTCATCAAATAAACATCTCGGTGATGGTCGTTTTATATCGGGATCCTATAATATGTATTGTTATATTTAAAATAATTCGTAATCTGTCTATCATAGATGGTGCTAATTTAATTATCTATCCAGGATACAAACCAATTCTTAGAACGATTGTTTCCAATAAAAAGGGTAGTTGCCCGTAATATGGAAAAATAATTAGTTGAAGATAATATTGTTAATTCTGAAATTCGAAATATGAGATTTGACCACCTATTATTACGGCTTGACAGAAGGTAGCAATAGCGAAATTGGTTGACAGGCACGTCCCGGTTAGACGAGAGGTCTTGGTTCGAGTCCCAGTTGCGACCATTGTCTTTTTTATGTGTCTTGTTCTCTTTCATATTTTCATTTAGATTATAATTGTTATCTTCTTCTTCAATTATATATTATTATTTTTCTTAAGTTCTGGTTAAATTCATCAAACACTCTCTAAAAAATTAAAATTATTTCTTTCCGCTTCTCCCCGTCCCGCGAACGCGCCTCCTCCCCGCATTTCCCCCCGTAACCCCCCCCCCCCCCCTTCGATCCCCTCCCCCTCGCCCTCCCGTATCCACTTGACTTTTTACAAGTTTAGCTTTAAAATATTAAGATGAATTATTTGTGTGCGCCCGTAAATACGCAATATCGGCAATTTGAGTACGAGTAAATAGTTTTTTCCGCATACAAACTCAATTCTTTCAAGAAAGGCACACAAATGCAATTTTGAATTGAATCACCACTAAAATATTGTACGTATTTGTATGCCGTTCTTGAAATAATTGGTTATGAATATGGATAAAACTATTTAATCACATTCATAATATATTTATTTACGGGCGCAAATAAATAATTCATTTTAATATTTTAAAGCAAAACTTGTAACGTGTTTTTTCCTAAAATAATTAAATTGGCGTCATGCATGAAAGAGCAGATAATGATTTTTTTGAGTATACATTTAACAAACCGTATAAAAATAAATACAAAAATATTTTTATCTACCCTCCTAATTCTTGTTTTTTTTTGTGTTTTCACAATTATTACACAGCAGTTTAAAATGAAGTACTTATCTTGAAATATCACAAAAGTGTGCTATATAAATACTAGGTTATTATAATTATTATTACAAATCTACTTACATAACCAAAAAGTAGTATGCGACAATTCCTGCCAAAGTGATGAACAAAAGGGCCCCGAGCACGGATATCCCTACGATCAGTCCGGTATTATCTGAAGTTGCAGAGGCGCTTAAGAGTATAGAACTCTCAGACAAGGTCTCTCCTTTCACTTCAAAAGGCAGAGCTTCATTTCCAGATGTGATGAGACTAGAAAAATTAAACAAAACGCATTATTTCCTAAATAATATGATAACAATAAAAGTGAAATATTAATGTAATATTCAAAAATCTGTTTCTGAAAAAATAAGAAAATATACACATTTAGGAAATGAGATTAAAAGAATTTGGCATTCTCAGACTATAAAAATATTACCATTTGTTATTTCGGCTACTGGAATTATACCTAGCTCTCTCATTCAAAATTTAGGCATATTAGATTTGTCAAAGAATTTATAAAAATATAAAAAAATGCAAAAATCAGTCATTTTAAATACATGCAGGATTACAAAAGATTTTATTTTTAATCAGTAGGATTTATAGGTCCAATTAGGAGTTCCACAGAGCCAAACCCTCTGATATGAAAATATCTGGAGTCGGTGAATTATTTTCCCATTTGGTCTCTGGTGGTTGACATGTTGTTCTTGTTTTTTTTTTTGTATTTATAATACTTATATAGTGCAATTGAATAGCGTGGATTGACTAGATGATCTTTTGGGGAAGTATGTGAAAGGGTTTAGTTTTTCCTGTGGGGGAAATTTAACCCGGACATTTAAATCTGGTGCGTAAAAAGGTAGTGTCATTTTCCATAGAGTTAAGAGAAAAATCAAGCCCGGTGAAAACCAACGAGCCAAAACCTTTACATATACGAATACAGGGTGTTAAGGGACATAGCATATAACGTCATCTAATTCCTTGTACACTTTTAAAAAGAATCTTAAATTATTTGTGTTAGTCGAGGATTGCCAATTGATTTTCTCTACTTTGTCCTTTCTAAATTATTAGCTAAATGAGTATGTTTATAATAATAAGCTAAAATAATATTATTTTTGTTTAAACCGTTTTTTTCATCTTCCTCCTGCCAAATCTATAGCATGTTAAATTATATACATATATTTATTATTTACAACTTAATCCTTAAAAAAAAACAAAAAACTTTATTTTATAGTAAATCAAATCTCAAAACTATGGACACCCTAAAAGTCTACATTAATGTACTACCTAGCGCCATCAGTTTAGTAGGTACCCATAATCTCAATCTGTAAGAAATACAACAATATTGTTCTTTCAATATCTGTATAATTTTGTGTTAATTTGTTAACTTGTATAATTATTGTTAACCTCAAGACAGGCTTGTCCTAGTGAGGTAACAAATCATATTGTAAACAAATCGTATTGTAACAATAAATAAATAAATAAATAGTTGACGCCATTAACTATTAGCTCATTCGCTGTCACTTCGGTAGGTATGTTGGTATTCCTGATACACTTGAATGTATAACGAACGGCTAGAAGATTTTGAAGGTACGGGGCACTTTCTTTTGAATCACAAACCATGTTACACAAACCTAGCGTAGCCGCTAAACTACTTGAAAACTGGGATGTTTTTCTTGCCTTGACGCGAGTAGGCGTTATAAAGGGGCACTTTCTTTTGTATCACAAACCATGTTACACAAACCTAGAAGTCTGCTACGCTTTGCTCTAGCATCTTTTCGTACAGCAACAAGAATACCAACATAACAAAATGATATTTGAAAATAATGTTTGAAAATGGACGGTCTCGTTTCACAGAATGAAGCTAATTTTTATTTTACGTAATCGAAATTTAGAATGAAATATTTTCCACTTCCCTTAATGCAAATAGTTGTCTTTTAATGTAATTAAGGTGAATCAAAAGATTTTTTCAAAAAAAGTGCATATTAACCATTGCCAGCGATCTCAAAAATTTACCAAAACAAAATAACAAATGTTCCAAATAATATAACATTACTAACACCCCCCAAACGAATATCAAACTAATGAAAACTCACAGCAGTTTCGTTGGACCTCGCACTTTCAATCTTTTACCAAAAATTATTCAAGTTACATCTAAACTTCTCCAAAAGAGTTAAAATTATGGCTTTACAATACAAAAGTTGAAACATTGTTTATTTATTTTTTAAAATTTATATCACTACATGTTTCTCACAAACCATACACTTATAATTACACTATACACTTATAATTACACCATACACTATTGTATCCACTTTTTATACAAACTGTTTAGACAAATTATTGTAATCTTGTTTTGCTGTGTATGCCCACTATTTGTTTCTTTCTAGGTACAATAATATAATGTATTTAACTCTATTACCCATGCACTGGCTGCGCCTTAGTGGGTTCCCATTATTTTTATGATCGTATAATATTGTATAAACTAAATGTAAAAATTGGGAAAAATAAATGAAAAAAAAACCACCTCGGGTCAAGTAGCCTCTCTGGACTTGATAAACCGACATAATTCTATGTAAATGATGGCGGTCCGTCTGATCGACGATATATTGCACAGATGCAATGTAGGCATGAAAAATTAAAAATCTATAGGCTGATATGTTTTATAGGTTTTTAATGGAGCCTGCTCTAAGGAGCTACCAGAATTGTCAATATTTTTTTTCTGATTTTTCTGTCTCCAGATTTTTTACCGAGTTTCGCTAATATTGTCGTCATTTAATAAAATATTGTTTTTTCCAGGGTTTATTTTCAAAAAGAGGGAGGTCACTTTTTACAAGAATTTTCGAAAAACCCCATCCCCCTTTCTCACCCATTAAAGGAAATATTTTTAAGGAAAGTAGAGCAAGATCTGGGAAGGAAAAACATATGAGGGGGGAGTAGAAATCTGTTGGTCAGTGTGTCCAGAAGAGATGGACGTATGAATCCATCTCTCCCACTGTGGTGAAAGTAGATGAGTCGAAAGAGTCCGGCTGGAGAGATTAAAAGATCTACCTCAAACAGTCTCTTCCGATCCGGTGCGCCATACAATAGGTTGGCAGACGCATCCACCGCTAAGACCTAAACAAAACTCATCCCCTGAACTCGGGCCCTGCAAACGAACATGAGCTCGGGCTCTGAACCCCTGCAAAAACACCCAACGTTTTGTACTCGTTTACATATAAATAAGTGTCCCGGTATGATTTTATTTTTTTGAACAATGAAATTGTACATTCGACCTTCAAGCCAAGATCACTGATCGACCTTCACTGTTTAAATGAGATTTCAAAAAACTACCAGTTTGCAACGGGCAACGCCGGGGACTTCACCTGCAAAATTATCTGTGTGTATGTGTAATAAGCTTCCCGGTGTGGCTTTGTTTTTATACAAGTCTACGGTTTTATTCCGAAATCCATGAACATTACAATCGACCTTCAAACCATAAAAGGTCACTATCTACTTGAAATTTAACTTTTCACAGCCATTAAAGCAGCATTTTGTTGCCGCTAGATGAATTTTTGAACATATTAGATTCAAAATTAGAGGAACATTACGGTGTAGACCAGATTTCGAAATATTCTGCATAATGTCCGGGCTACATCGGGGCCCTGGAATCTATTTATATACCTAGTATATAATAAAGGGTGTCCTGGTATGGCGTTGTTGTTTGTTTTTCATACAAATCTATAGTTTTACTCCGAGATTGAAAAAATTTTGCACACTTGAAAAACAAGTGAAACGTCAAAAATGTCCAAAACGTAGGTTCTGCGTGTGTGTTTATGGATGTAATAATTGCTAACAACAAAAACACCCGGCAAGTGTTTTTTCAGGATGCTAGGTTAGTTGGTGAGATATAATATGAGTTCCTTAAATCCTAGCTAAAAAAAATGTTAGATAAATTGTGTAAATAATAGAATATACCAAGAAAAATATAATTACAAAAATTTATCTCAAACAAATTCCGAATATTATTGATTGGGCAGAATTTAAAATAGATTGCCTCGTGAACATTGTAGAAACTCGCTTTGTAGATTAGACAATGACTTTAGCATCGAAAATACTCAAATGGAATTACAAAAATATTTTAATATCTCGAGATTATTTTTTCCAGGTGACTTCGCCAAAACGATTTCAGATTCTATTTATAAAAAAAGAAAAATATTGATGGCTGTATCAGAACTTATGTAAATAATGTTAAACCTAGATGTTTGATTTAAATAATGAAAATTTGCTGATGTTTGCAACAACTGTTTTATATTTTTAAATGAGTTTTATGTTATGTCATTATTAAAGCAAACATAAATAAAATTATTGATAATAATTTTTATGTGTTAAGCAAAAAAGTAAATCTACCAATAAGAAATAACAGAAAGTTTCTATTTTTGATATTGACAATTCGTTGTGGAATTCCATTACATAATACGATGAAGCTCATGTAAAACTTATTTCCACTTAATTTATTTTTGACCATAACCGGTTTCACCCTGTCCCAGCTTTAACAGGTTAAAACCGGAAAATTAAAAAAAATAAATTAATTGGAAATAAGTTTTATTATATTCTTAAAAAAAAATTATTTTACCTTTCCAAACCATGAAACACAAAGTTAATAGCCGCTTTAATATTTTTGTACACGAGTACCGATTTCTTTATTTATTTATTGACGTAAAATAAAGAATATAATTTATATAAACTCCATTTCAACGTACGAAAGAAAACCACGTCACTAAGATACTAGTGTGTAATACTGCCATCAGAATATATGGGAAATGTCAAAAGTTGGAGATATTTTTAATAATCAGGGTATTTGGTCACATACCTGGATACTTCCGAGGCCGCCACAAAGTTATTTTGGCTATCAAGGGCATATATAAACATCGTTAGTTCTGTGTCATCTCCGGATAAATCTTTCTTCGTTGTAGAAACCAATGATGCCTTGTTTTGTCGGTCAGAGCCAAGCTTTGCTTCAGTATCACTATCTGGCAAAACTGTGGCTGAGAGCACCTTTATAGCATAGTTGGTTTGGCTCGATAGTGCCTCTACGATTTCATTGACATTTTCCATGACTTTATCTTCTATTCTAATCACAACAATGTGGCTCTCGTCCAATGATTTGACCTGTAAATATTAACCCATTAAGAAACATCCAACATAATACCCATCGTTTGTCGAAGTTTGGTGGTATTTTTCCATTTAGATTAATACAGAAAAGTTGACGTATAAACCTACCTTGATCTCCAGGCTAACTTTATGCCCTTCCCCATATTGATCGGTAGCCATTACTGTGAAACTAAGCTCTTCAGCTCCGAGCAAACTGTAAAGGTCAGATTTCGGATACACCACTCCAGTATCTGGATGGACGACAAAGTGATCACTTTCCGTAGTATACTTTATATGTGCATTTTCGTCAATATCTGCATCAGTTGCCTGAAACAATTATGAATATGATTAAGCATTTCAATTGATAGAGATCAGAGATTAGTTATATAAACATTCACTGTGATTACATACATGTACAGTGATCAGTGATTGTGGGCGAAGAACATAAGCTATTTCTTTTGCAGGGAAACCAACTGTTACTGGCCCGATTACATCAAATACTGGAGGGTTGTTATTAATGTCTCTGATTATGATCGTCACTAGCTTTTTGTTCTCCTCCAAATTGATATTTTTGGTATATATCCAAAATCTTTCCTCGTCTTCTCGAAGATTTTGCTGTGTTGGCTTTGAATCACAGTCTATCGCCATCTCCAACTGAGTTTGTGACAAATATAAGTCCGCTATAGACGGGTCTTCCCTAAGAACTTTATTGCTTTTCAAAGTTCCTTCAGAGTCAGTGTAGAACCAATCGGGTGTTGTAGTTGGCCACTTTGAAACTATTCTGTATTTGCATCCATCATCTAATTCACCAATGTCAAGGTGGTCGTGTACTTTTCCCTCAGGTATATCAATGATGGTCAGCGCATTTCCAGGGTTTCCTAAAATTATCATTTGAAAGCAGAGTGTCACAACAGCAATAATTTTAGAAGTAATGTCATTTGCCAATAATTGAAAGCGAGTTGCGATTAAATATAATTTTATGTATGAATATTATAAATGGAACGCACCTGTTTTCCTTATAAGTTTGATAACTATGACGGTGGTAGCAGCCGGGACGTCGGGCTTTGAGGCTTGGAGAGAGAAAACCAGAACGGAGGCCTGTTCAAGAACATTTTCGGGGATGGTTCCAATAACATCAACAGTCACCACATTGCCAACTACATAAAGTTTAAAAAGCTGACTGTTTTCTGAAAGAAAAAGAAAGCAGTGATCTTATTGTGTAACTAATGTAAACAACTCCCTTGATAAAACATGTATTCTACTAACCTCCCACAAGCGTGAACTCAACGTCTGTGCTGTATCCTTCTTCCAAAGTCATATCCGACAAGGTCAAGTGATTAGTCGAGAATGCGTAAGATCCAGTGTAAAAGTTTTCCTCGAATTTCAAAGAAATCTCTCGATCTTAAAAAAAATTTTTTTGGTGAATTTTACGAATTGTTTAATAATAGAATTTTCTTGATCTAATAACAGTTTTAGGTGAACTTTACGAATGTTTTTAATGATAAATTTATCTTATAATATAAAGCTATTAAATTTTAGATGAATTTTACAAAAGGCCTAGATAGTTATGTAAATTTCTAGATAAGAAAATAGTTTTAGATGAATTGTTCGAAAGGTTTAAAAATATAAAGCTATTATCAAAGACTGAGATTTCATTAATACCAATGTCTGAGACAATAACACAGAAAATTTTACTGCTTTATCAAAATTGTCCCGGAAAAAGTAAATCGTCTTACGGATAAAATACTATGTTTGGTTTTCGGAAAATTCTTTCGGTCAAAGGAAATATATTTATTAATGAACAAAGCAGGAAGGAAACACAAACTTCGATTGTTTCCGGTTATGTGCGGAAGTGTCGAAGAAAAAGCACTGAATACATTAGAATGATGTGTATAAAACCTTTTGATAAGGCGTTACAATGGCGGAAAGCATTAAATTAGCGAAACAATAATATAGTAATGATGTTATTTGCGGGGAAAGCAAAAGTGTTCTTGCACCCTCATCAAAATTTAAATAACAAGTTTTAGGTTGACACAGCTTTACATATAGACTGCGAAGACTGATGTGAAGTTCGCTGAAAATATACAAGAAAATATTTATTACGAAGACCAAGAGAATAAAAAACGGGAAATAAAATGACCCGCTAGTCTGCTGACTTAAGGTCTCTGCCCACTACACCGTTCCATACCATGACTATGAACGTATCAGCCACAAAATAAACACGCTACGCCCTACTATGCCCACTATGTTAGTGTCCGCACCATCCCCGTTCAATAGGTGTACGGTGCCTCGTTCTATCGGTGCCCGTTATATCATTTCGCCTGTGTTTTCGTGTCGGACTGACGCGTCAGGAGAAGCATAGTGTCATATCATTAAACTACCTGGATATAAACACGAAAAATGAACACGTATGATCCCCGTTCTAACACCGTCGCATGCCATGCATAGAGCGGACCGGCACCTGCAAAATATTGTCATCGAGAATTCGCCGTCAGTCGGTATTGGCCGGTGACGGAACGGGCTAATGGGCAGCGTTTCATACTGATCGATACAAATAATATTTTTTTGCATGCGCCGCTACGGTTACGGTCATGGTATGGAACGGTGTAGTGGGCAGATACCTTTAAGACAAGGAGTCGAAGTAGGAGAGTACTCACAACGGGAATGTTGAAGAGTAGGATTGTAATTTCTTTAGATAAGATTATAGCGAGAGTTTGACACAATTGCTTGTATATTACAGTGTCGCGGTTCCTATTTCTAATCACCGAGCCAGAGCGGATGAGGCCTGCTCAGTGACTGCAGATCAGGAGTTCTAGCACGGCCGATCGTTAAAACCCTATAATAATACGATATTGACTAAATCCGTCATCAATGGTCAGTTATCAATATTTGTGAACACTATCAAAATAAAGTGATTCTAACAAAGACATACTGTTTCATTTATGTAACAATTGATAAGAAATATCCCGACCGACGATTGATAAGTTTGAACGTATCAGATTGCAGTTATAACTTTGTGGTTATCCATTATAAATATATGAAACAATATGTCTTTGTTAGTGAAGTTTTCACCGGTTTAGACCGGTTTCACCGGTTTCAGTATATGTTTGCCCCGAGGAAGGAACGGTCGTTCCGAAACCGGTCGGTGCTAATAAAGTGGTTCTAACCAAGACATGTTGTTTCATTTATCAGTTTGCTTTCGGCAAACTGTCAATATACTCATATTTTTTAACAATGTCATGATAAATTACCGGATTATTGATGAACGGAGTCGAACTAACGCAGCTCTTTAAAATGATAGAAGTCATACACGAGTTGGATACGTTCGGGCCGATGACGCTACATTGCTTTGCTACATGAGAGTTGTTCACATAACAAGTTGTGTGTAAAGACTTTATTAACTAATTAACTCCCTATATAGTCTCCAAAAGTAAATGCAGACTGTCAATGCATATTCAGGTTAGTATTTCAATACGACAGAACCAATTTATTAATTACGCAATTGTTTGGCGTTTGACGTTTCGGAATGTCATTTCACAGAAAACGCTTCCAGTGTTGCCAGCTGGTTTCGATTTCTCATTTCCCTGTCAATATCGGTTTGGCTGTTAACAGTGAAATCGTGCTCGGAATATCGATGTAAGGTCGTCGAAAGTTACGCTTGTCGATCTGGTATTGTAAAGTTATCGATTTCTCTGTGCTAAACCCCCGAGCCATTCACATTTTTTTCCTTTGTAATATCCTCCATTCAGTTTCGTAGTTTCCGCGTCCTTATGATATTAATTTATAATCGAAAAGGAGGATTAATTATATTCAATCCGTCTTACTCATAATCGCAGAATAAAATAGTAATAATTGTCGTAGCAATTTCACCTAACGCATTCGTATTATCGTGGTTTTATCTTATTCTGCGATTATGGGTAAGACGGAATAAGTTTAGTTGTGATAAATCGATTCTTCCTATTATACCTCTCTTCACAAGGTAAATGAGTCATTTACACAATACTCTCTTTCATATCATTACAGCAGCTTATTTCAAACTTGTTATCCGACTTCGGAAAAGAAAATTCCAGTGAAACTAAAACATGTTCAGTGTAGATGTTTAGATTAACCAAAAGCTGTTTCTTGCTCGTCACCATTGGAAGTGTATACATATGCACCAAACCACACAATCCAGTGCTTGGTCGGGGTGAACTCTAGAGCATTCATAAAATTCTTGAGGAGGAATTCCCAAACACTATGTGCTGAGTTCGAAAGAGATGTAAACGGGAATAAAAACCTTTTTCAGGAAGAATGATATGAATTATGGTCAGGCCGTCAAGGGCATTTGGCGCAACCGCTTCAAGCACTAGGACCATGTAAGAATTATCGTTGAGAATATCTTCCGTTAAAGGTGTCGTCACTTCTATAGTAACAGAGATTCCGTCTTCCGATGTTGCGGTAAAGAAGTCTGCGTTGTCTGAAAAAATTTAATCGGAATACACTTTTATATAAAATGATGGGAAAGTTTAAGAGTGATGTGAAAATATAATCTTTATTTGATATCACCAATTAATTACATAATAAAAATATTGTTAAAAAATTCACACTCACCCCCTGATAATTTGAACTCAGTGGCAGGTGATCCGGTGATTAATGCTATTTTCGGAATTTTAAGTTTATGGTCCACAGTATACGTCGCTGGATAATTAGAAAACTCGAATGTCAACGTCGGTTTTATGATTTCATCTAAAATATATACAAGAAAAATTATTACATTATTTGAAATAAATGATTACACTTTTACGCAAACTTTGTAATAATGCAACATGATGTTAGCCAAATATCATACCTATCGTAGGCAAAGCAATATTTATGACTGTTTGACCGTTCAGAGCACCATCTGCCTTAGCTTCTATGACGAGGGCGAAATAAGAATTGGAATTAAGTACATCATCGGTGAAGGGTTCCTTGAGAGCAATATTCATAGTACTGCCATCTTGACTGACGATAAATAGATTGGCGTTATCTGGAATAAGTACAAAATTAGTTGGAAATATTAAGAAAGTTGCTTTGCCACCACTCTACACAAAGAGATATTTTATATTATAGTAAACAATGTAATTATATAGTTATTATGGCAATCGTTATTCCTTACCCCCTAAAATTTGGAATTCCACACCAGGCACTTCTTCGGTTAGTTTGATAAGTGGAATTATTAAAGTGTTTTCTTTCAAATATGCCGCATCGTAGATGTTCTTCTCAAATTTCAAAACTTTCTTGTCACCGTCTTCTGGAAGAGAATCTTGGTAGCGTTAAGATAACAATATTTTTAAATACACCTATGTAAAATTAATTATTGTCTTTAAAAGTACCGTGTTCGGGTAGAGTTATGCTGATGATTGTGTGGCCGTTGATAGCTCCCTCCACTTGTGCTTCCAATACGAGAGATAGTACTGAATAGGAATCGAGAATATCCGATGACAATGCTTTTTTCAATCCAATAGTCACAGTACTTCCCACCACCGCAGTTGTGAAATACTCTTCGAAGTCTGCAAAACAAAAGACAATATTCGCGTGTGTTAACTTTACTATGACAGTCGTGTTGTTTTTTTTTATAAGTAAGATTAAATTCGATTTATAACACACCTGTTGATAGTGAAACGCTGACAGTAATAGAAAACTCATCAGTGAGTACGGCAGGCTCTACAACTAATACACCGGCTGTCGAATAGGTTCCTTGGTAAAGCGGCTTTTCGAATTTTAAAACTTTTTTAGAGGAGTCATCTGTAGATGAAGATAAGACAAAGGATTATAACAAAAGATGAAAGACGACCATTGGAAGGAAGTTTGAGAATGTGTTTTGGTACCAGATACCATAAAATTTATTTATATAAAAGCGTTGTAACCGTTGGTAACCACAAATCCACTTGAGTGAATCGAAGCTAAGCTGAAGGAGGTTTAACTACACATGATATCAAAATGAGTGTGATCAATGGAACAAAATTTTGGCACCCTCTTTACAGGAAAACCACAACGTCGCATTAATTCGTAGACTGCGTAACTCCAAATTTTTCAAAAATACGTTTTTAATGCCATCTGGTGTTAAAATTAGTCCCGCATCGACTAGTAAAACTCGCAAATTTAAAAAAAATATATCTTTTTAGATAAACACAAATTAGGAAACTGCGTGAACACCATGGTGCCATTTGTACTCGCGAATACTTCGAAACTCCTAACTCCACATACTTTATTTTATTTACCACTAGCTTTTTCCCGCGGCTTCGCTCGCATGGAATTAGGGGATTTCCACTCAGCCTCCTCCACCTTCCCTATCCCCACTCCACTCCCACCATCAATCCCTCTCCCCCTCCATCCAGCCCTCCCCCCACTCCCCTCCCCCCCCCCATCAACCGCTCTCCCCCCTCCCCCTCTACCCACCCCTTCCCCCATTCTTCCCCCCTCAACCTTCCCTCTGCCCACACCACTCATCCATCAACCCCCCTCTCCCTCCTCCTCCTCCACCCACCCCTACCCCTCCCCTCCCCCTTCCCTTCCTTCCCTCCCCCCTCTTAAACCCCACTCCACCTCCTCCACCTTCCCTCTTTCCACTCCTTTCCCGCCATCAACTCTCTCCCCCTCTCCCTCCACCCACCACTCCCCTCACCCCCTACCCCTCCACATTCCCTTTCTCCACACCACTCCCCCCATCAACTTACTTCCCCCCACCCCCTACCCCTCCCCACACACTCCTCCATCCTTCCCCTTTCCCCTTACTTCCCTCTCCCTCCCCAAACCCCCTCCCCCACCCTCCTCTCCCTCCCCTTCCCCCCTCCACCAACACCCTCCCAACACCTCCTCCCCCCTCCTCACTCCCCCCACTCACCTCTCGCATTCCACACTTTCATTCCCGATACATTCAGTTTTCAAACTGCTCGCATGCCACCTATTATAATTTCCTATACAAATTTTATAATGCCAGAACTCAACGGTAGTTTTATACAGAAAAACGAACAAACAAAATAATTATTCAATTTGTTTCAGTCGTTCGGGTTTATGTGCATACATACATTTCGGTGATTCATTTTTAGAGATAGTTATTAAGTACGAATTATTATTCTTCTTTTTATATTCTACCAAAATATCCAGTACGGCATAGAAAATGTCAAAATTTGAGAATTACATTTTGCAAAATGAAGATTCTTAAATAAAAATTCTATTTTAGAAAATATTTAAATCAGCGAATTTATTTGAAGTACTTACTTCCCTAATAATTTGAATCGATTAAAGAATTATAGATATCTTACTAATCGTGCCACCTATTGGAAGTTTTTTCATGCAAATTTCGTAAAGCCAGAGCTCTGAGCTATAGCCTATATGTTTATATTATTGTAAAGTTTCATTAAAATCCATTTAGTAAAGTAGGAATTAGTATTTTATGCATATTTGAATTTTAACATCAAAGGGATGTCCATAGTAACCTAATTTAAAAAAAAACATCGTTTCCAAGGCGACAATTGGCGTTTGCAATTAATCGATTTTGTTAGCGAATAATTTCATAACGCCAGAGATTATTCATAACACCAGAGCTTACCAATGTATATAGCCTATAGATCTCGCAAATAATGTAGCTTTCTATTAGTGAAAGAATTTTTAAAATCTATTCAGTAGTTTTTGTGTGAAAGAGTAACAAACATACATCCATACAAACTTTCACCTTTATAATATTAGTAGGATTTCAGGTCTGATTATTTAACTTCAAAATTATTCGTAGTATTAGTATTGTGCTGTTATGCTTTGTGTACTAAGTACTATTATATTTATCCTGTTATTCTTACATACTGAGACTATATATAAAAGTCAATTAGGATATTACCGAGTAATTCATAAAATAAATATCGCAGTTCTGTATTGTTGTGTTTTATTTTTTTATATAAAATTCCTATCTCCCAAGTCTTCAGCTAGTTGTTCATAAAACTGTTCGCAGAAAAGTACGTATCTATCTTTGTAAAATACGTATCTCCATTCTCGGTTTTTATGTAAACTTCCTAACTCCGATTTGAAATAGAAAGCCTTAACTTACAAAATTTAAATGATTGAAAATAAATTTCGAAATATATTATATGTTCGGAACATAAATAAAAACAATGAACCGTCTTTCATTTTTTTCACGACGAGATTTTTTGTGCCTCCTGTAAAATTTGACATTTGGTGGTTAAGAATTCTACGAATTAATGCGACAACAATGAAATACTCAAACACTGGTGTTTTTTGTTTTTTTTGTAAAACCTTTTTGTTATTTATTATCATTTTATAAGGTTGGATGAAATAATAATATTATTTAAAACGACAAACAACAGGGATTTAGAAATCATTAGTCCCATTTTTGATATTCCTTGAAGGTATCGGAAAAGAAAGTTAACTAAATCTAATTATGGTTTCTTATATACCCGACTAGGAAAAGCTTTAACGGGTGAAAAAGCCAATAAAATTTACAGAATGACCTGTTCACTGAAACAAAATTGGTCGGTGTCAAATGGGGAATCAAAACCTTTTTTGGGGAGGGCGATATTTATGATTGTCAGTCCGTCAAGGGCATTTTCCGCCTTAGCTTCAAGCACTATGACAATATAAGCATTCTCCATGAGAATATCTTCTGTTAAAGATGTCGTCACTTCGATTTTAACAGAGATTCCGTCTACTGAAGTCGCTGTGAAGAAGGCTGCGTTGTCTGAAAAAAAAGGAATTTTATTTGAAGATTTAATGTTGATAACATTAACACCTTTCGGCTTTTACATAAAACATTTTCCCTCAGGGCCTGTGTCATCTTTCGAGATGCTGAGTGAAGGGTCTTATTGAGGAGATGAAGGATTAAACATGAGTCTTGAAGAGACCCGTGTTGAGTTGAGGAAGCAAACACGGTGGTCGGTAAATCGTTCCACAGCCGAGCTATTGAACTCAAGTACGAGTCGTAGAAACGATCCAGTCTCAACCGTGTACAATGTTGGGCGTGTGTTTGGCATGATTCTCGACGATGCACCGGTGTCGAGGGGATAAGTAACAAAGCAAAATGAGATCCGTTTAAGTAATACAATATTGGATTGCCTCAGAAATATACATACTTGACGCTTATTATTTAATTTAATTAAAAACGTTTTTAATTAAAGCATGATGATAAGATACATGGTAAATGCATAGGAGTAGGCATATAAAGAGTGAGGAATATTTCAAGTTGAAATATGTGTAAATAATAAAAATTCCATTGGTTACGAGGAGGCAACTTGTATAATTGCCTCACAAATGACATTAAAAACGAAGAAAAGGTGGGTAGTTAAAAAAAAGTTTTTATTTTTGAAAAACAAAGAAATGAAATAGAAAAGCGCTGTATGGTAATATGTTTAGTTATTTTAGTTTAATTAGTGAAAAGTAAATTTCTTTTTATTGGCAAAAAAAGAAAGTATTATGTACCTAAGTAAATTACAGCTCTAATGAGCATGTAAAACAGCGAAGAACAGAAAATGGAAGTTGATAACGTGTGAAAACAACAAAGCGAAAATGTTATCCTGTAGATAGAACAATGGTGCAACGATAAATATATATATATATATATATATATATATATATATATATATATATATATATATATATATATATATATATATATATATATATATATATATATATATATATATATATATATATATATATATATATATATATTTATATATATATATATATATTTATATATATAAGTAACTAACTTAACATAATTAAAGATGAGGTGCGTTGAAAATGTTTAATGGTAGGTTAATACTATAAGTAAGTATTATAAGTAAGATATATTTCAAGTTAAGAAGATATCTACATGTTACAGGATTTTAATTTAATTTCCAACGAGAGCCTGGTTGAGGAAGACCTGTAGACCTCTTCAGACCTCTTGGAGTCCTGCCGGAATTTACCGCAGTGGGAAGGATTGATCTTTACATCCATCACTCCTGGACACACTGACCCCCAGATTCCTACCCACCCCTCATACCTTTTCTTCCCACTACTTCCTCTCCTTCCTTTCCTTAAAAAGACCCTCCACACAGCATCCCGAAAGATGACATTGGCCCTAAGGAGAATTATTTTCCTCAGGGCCTCCTGTGTGGAGCTAATGTAAAAATAAACGAAACGACAAAACTTAAAATATTAGGAAATAACATGGTAAGAACATTCCATTTTCTAAGTTGGTACCATAAAACATTTTGAACTGATAAAAGAAGAAAAAAAAGTTAAGAACGTAAATTAACATTATTTAGGGGTAATATTTCTTCAAATATATTATAAAATTATGTTCCCGGGTTACAAATAACCTGATAATATGAGGAAAATCTACTACTATCCCCACTAAGCGAAAGATATTGCTTGTGTCGTGATGGAAGACTTGGCCAGCCGAGGAATCGAACTTCAAACGGGATTCCAACCAAATTATCAGTGGTTTTTAGAGACGTTTCACCTTTGACAGTCAAATAAAAATCTAGATGGTAAAAGAAATCTCACTCACCCCCTGACAATTTGAATTGAGCATTGGCAGGTGATCCGGTTATCAGCGATATTGTCGGTGTGTTCAGTTGATTGTCCGCAGAATAAGAAGCTTGATAAAAAGGAGATTGGAATGTCATCGTCGGTTTTACGATTTCATCTGAAAATAAAATAAAGCGAGTTCGGTCTACATAAGGAGAAACTTCAACATTATTTTCAATAATTGAAACCACTTTTAAGTGGTAATAATGCAATATGTAGTTAGTTGGCTAAATATTATACCTTTTGTGGGCAAAGCAATGTTTATGACTGTTTGACCGTTCACAGCAGCATCTGCCTTAGCTTCTATGACGAGGGCGAAGTAAGAATTGGAATTAAGTACATCATCGGTGAAGGGTTCCTTGAGAGCAATATTCACAGTACTGCCATCTTGACTGACGATAAATAGATTGGCATGATCTGGAATAAGTACAAAACGTTTTGGAAAATGCTGTGAGAGATGTTTTGTCATCACTCTAAACGACGCGACGCGACATTTTGTTTTATAGTAAACAATTGTTATATAATTATAAAGTTATTATGGCAATCGTTATTCCTTACCCCCTAAAATTTGGAATGCCACACCAGGCACTTCTTCAGTTAGTTTGACAAGTGGAATTATTAATGTCTTTTCTTTCAAATACGCCGCATCGTAGAAGTTCTTCTCAAATTTCAAAATTTTCTTGTCACCGTCTTCTGGAAGAGAAAATTGGTAGCGTTAGGAAAATAATATTTTCAAAGAGCCCCTTGGTTCGGGTGACGATATAAATGTAAAAAAATATATGGTCTTTAAAATTACCGTGTTCGGGCAGAGTTATGCTGATGATTGTGTGGCCATTGATAGCTCCCTCCACTTGTGCTTCTAATACGAGAGACAGTACTGAATAGGAATCGAGAATATCTGATGACAATGCTTTTTTCAATCCAATAGTCACAGTTCTTCCCACCACTTCAGTTGTGAAATACTCCTCGAAGTCTGTAAAACAAAAGACAATATTCGTGTGTGTTAACTTTAGTATAACAGTCATTTTCCTTTTATATGTAAGATATACCAACATTTTAAGTCCAATAATTTTTAACCCACCTGTTGATAGTGAAACGCTGACAGTAGAAGTAAACTCTTCAGTGAGTATGGCTGGCTCCAAAACTAATACATCGGCTGTCGAATAGGTTCCTTGATAAAGCGGCTTTTCGAATTTCAAAACTTTTTTAGAAGAGTCATCTGTAGATGTAGAAAAGACAATGGATTATATCAAATATGAAAGATGATCATGTTAATTGGAAGTTTGGGAATGTGTTTTAGTACCAGATACCATAAAATTTACTTACATAAAAGCGTTGTAACCAGTTCATTGGAGCGAATTGAAGCTAAGCTGAAGGAGGTTTAACAACACATAATATCAAATGATAAGTGATCAACGGAAAAAAATTTTGGCACCCACTTCACAGGAAAAACATGATGAAATACTCACAATCTAGTGTTTGTGTTTGATTGTTTCGCAAAACCTTTTTGATAAGTATACGTAAGGTTGGATGAAATGACAATATTATTTAAAACGACAAACAACCTGGGATTTAGAGACCATTACTCTCATTTTTCGATATCCCTTGGAGGTATCGGATTAGAAAGTTAATTAAATCTTATTATGATTTCTAAAATACCGACCAGGAAAAGCCTTAACGAGGGAAAAGGCCAATACAATTTACAGAATGACCTGTTCACTGAAACATAATTGATCGGCTTCTAATTGTGTGGTGAATAAAAACCTTTTTTGGGGAGGGCGATATTTATGATGGTTAGTCCGTCAATAGCATTTGCTGCCTTAGCTTCAAGAACTAAGACAATATAAGAATTCGTGCTGAGAATATCTTCTGTTAAAGATGTCTTCACTTCGATAGTAACAGAAATTCCGTCTTTTGATGTTGCTTCAAAGAAGGCTGCGTTGTCTGAAAAAAATAAATTTCATTTGAATGTATTTATTGATTTAGTTATATATAGACTTTGAACATTATAATGATTAATGATCAATAAGATGGATCAAGGAATATATATTTATGAGATGTAATATTTTTGGTATGCCTCGTTATTTTCCTGTGTTATTAGTTTGGAATACCTACGTCGGTTTTTCTTAAAAATGATTTTCGGCTATGTAATTATCGTTTTTTCGCACAAATAAAAGTATGTCCCGTCTTTCCGGTTTATAAAAAATGGTCCGATTTTTCGGAATGTGATTTTTTTTTAAATTAACAGGATTTCAAAAATACGATTAAAAAACCCAGTACGTCTTAGAATATTTGCCTAAACCGGAAAACAAACTGAAAAATTCCTTGCAAGTGGCCCATTATTCAGTGGTTTGTGCAGACGCTTTACTTTTCACTGTCAAATGAATTCCAGACGGTAAAAGAATTCACACTCACCCCCTGACAATTCGAATTTAGCATTGATAGGTGATCCGGTTATCAGCGATATCGTCGGTGTATTCAGTTGATTGTCCACAGAATAAGACGCTTGGTAATAAGGCGATTGGAATGTCATCGTAGGTTTTATGATTTCATCTGAAAAATAAAATAAAGCGAGCTCAATATACATAAGAAGAAACCTTATTTTTTTTCTATAAATTAATTCATTTGAATGCAAACTTGGTAATAATGCAATATGTAGTTAGTTGGCTAAATATTATACCTTTTGTGGGCAAAGCAATGTTTATGACTGTTTGACCGTTCACAGCACCGTCTGCCTTAGCTTCTATGACGAGGGCGACGTAAGAATTGGAATTAAGTACATCATCAGTGAAGGGTTCCTTGAGAGCAACATTCACAGTACTGCCATCTTGACTGACGATAAACAGATTGGCGTTATCTGGAATATGTATAAAATGTGTTGGAAAATTTAAAGAAAGATGCTTTGCCACCACTCCACATGAAGCGATATTTTGTATTATGGTAAACAATGTTATTTATATAGTTATTTTGGCAATCTTTATTCCTTACCCCCTAAAATTTGGAATGCCACACCAGGCACTTCTTCGGTTAGTTTGACAAGTGGAATTATTAATGTGTTTTCTTTCAAATATGCCGCATCGTAGAAGTTCTTCTCAAATTTCAAAACTTTCTTGTCACCGTCTTCTAGAAGAAAATATTGGTAGCGTTAGGATAATTATATTTTTAAATAGTCCCTTGGTTCAGCTGATGATATAAATGTAACATAAATTATTGTCTTTAAAAGTACCGTGTTCGGGCAGAGTAATGCTGATGATTGTGTGGCCGTTGATAGCTCCCTCCACTTGTGCTTCCAATACGAGAGACAGTACTGAATAGGAAGCGAGAATATCCGATGACAATGCTTTTTTCAATCCAATAGTCACAGTTCTTCCCACCACCTCAGTTGTGAAATACTCCTCGAAGTCTGTAAAACAAAAGACAATATTCGTGTGTGTTAACTTTAGTATAACAGTCATTTTCCTTTTATAAGTAAGATATACCTACATTATAAGTCAAATAATTTTTAACCCACCTGTTGATAGTGAAACGCTGACAGTAGAAGTAAACTCTTCAGTGAGTATGGCTGGCTCCAAAACTAATACATTGGCTGTCGAATAGGTTCCTTGGTAAAGCGGCTTTTCGAATTTCAAAACTTTTTTAGAAGAGTCATCTGTAGATGTAGAAAAGACAATGGATTATATCAAATATGAAAGACGATCATGTTAATTGGACGTTTGAGAATGTGTTTTAGTACCAGATACCATAAAACTTACTTACTTAAAAGCGTTGTAACCAGTTTATTGGAGCGAATTGAAGCTAAGCTGAAGGAGGTTTAACAACACATAATATCAAATGATAAGTGATCAACGGAAAAAATTTTGGCACCCACTTCACAGGAAAAGCATGATGAAATACTCACAATCTAGTGTTTGTGTTTGATTGTTTCGCAAAACCTTTTTGATAAGTATTATCATTACGTAAGGTTGGATGAAATGACAATATTATTTAAAATGACAAACATCCTGGGATTTAGAAACCATTACTCTCATTTTTCGATATCCCTTGGAGGTATCGGATTAGAAAGTTAATTAAATCTTATTATGATTTCTAAAATACCGACCAGGAAAAGCCTTAACGGGGGAAAAGGCCAATACAATTTACAGAATGACCTGTTCACTGAAACATAATTGATCGGCTTCTAATTGTGTGGTGAATAAAAACCTTTTTTGGGGAGGGCGATATTTATGATGGTTAGTCCGTCAATAGCATTTGCTGCCTTAGCTTCAAGAACTAAGACAATATAAGAATTCGTGCTGAGAATATCTTCTGTTAAAGATGTCTTCACTTCGATAGTAACAGAAATTCCGTCTTTTGATGTTGCTTCAAAGAAGGCTGCGTTGTCTGAAAAAAATAAATTTCATTTGAATGTATTTATTGATTTAGTTATATAAAGACTTTGAACATTATAATGATTAATGATCAATAAGATGGATCAAGGTATATATATTTATGAGATGTAATATTTTTGGTATGCCTCGTTATTTTCCTGTGTTATTCGTTGGAATACCTACGTCGGTTTTTCTTAAAAATGATTTTCGGCTATGTAATTATCGCTTTTTCGCACAAATAAAAGTATGTCCCGTCTTTCCGGTTTATAAAAAATGGTCCGATTTTTCGGAATCTGATTGTTTTTTAAATTAACAGGATTTCAAAAATACGATTAAAAAACCCAGTACGTCTTAGAATATTTGCCTAAACCGGGAAACAAACTGAAAAATTCCTTGCAAGTGGCCCATTATTCAGTGGTTTGTGTAGACGCTTTACTTTTCACTGTCAAATGAATTCCAGACGGTAAAAGAATTCACACTCACCCCCTGACAATTCGAATTTAGCATTGATAGGTGATCCGGTTATCAGCGATATCGTCGGTGTATTCAGTTGATTGTCCACAGAATAAGACGCTTGGTAATAAGGAGATTGGAATGTCATCGTAGGTTTTATGATTTCATCTGAAAAATAAAATAAAGCGAGCTCAATATACATAAGAAGAAACCTTATTTTTTTTCTATAAATTAATTCATTTGAATGCAAACTTGGTAATAATGCAATATGTAGTTAGTTGGCTAAATATTATACCTTTTGTGGGCAAAGCAATGTTTATGACTGTTTGACCGTTCACAGCACCGTCTGCCTTAGCTTCTATGACGAGGGCGACGTAAGAATTGGAATTAAGTACATCATCAGTGAAGGGTTCCTTGAGAGCAACATTCACAGTACTGCCATCTTGACTGACGATAAACAGATTGGCGTTATCTGGAATATGTATAAAATGTGTTGGAAAATATAAAGAAAGATGCTTTGCCACCACTCCACATGAAGCGATATTTTGTATTATGGTAAACAATGTTATTTATATAGTTATTTTGGCAATCTTTATTCCTTACCCCCTAAAATTTGGAATGCCACACCAGGCACTTCTTCGGTTAGTTTGACAAGTGGAATTATTAATGTGTTTTCTTTCAAATATGCCGCATCGTAGAAGTTCTTCTCAAATTTCAAAACTTTCTTGTCACCGTCTTCTAGAAGAAAATATTGGTAGCGTTAGGATAATTATATTTTTAAATAGTCCCTTGGTTCAGCTGATGATATAAATGTAACATAAATTATTGTCTTTAAAAGTACCGTGTTCGGGCAGAGTAATGCTGATGATTGTGTGGCCGTTGATAGCTCCCTCCACTTGTGCTTCCAATACGAGAGACAGTACTGAATAGGAAGCGAGAATATCCGATGACAATGCTTTTTTCAATCCAATAGTCACAGTTTTTCCCACCACCTCAGTTGTGAAATACTCCTCGAAGTCTGTAAAACAAAAGACAATATTCGTGTGTGTTAACTTTAGTATAACAGTCATTTTCCTTTTATAAGTAAGATATACCTACATTATAAGTCAAATAATTTTTAACCCACCTGTTGATAGTGAAACGCTGACAGTAGAAGTAAACTCTTCAGTGAGTATGGCTGGCTCCAAAACTAATACATTGGCTGTCGAATAGGTTCCTTGGTATAGCGGCTTTTCGAATTTCAAAACTTTTTTAGAAGAGTCATCTGTAGATGTAGAAAAGACAATGGATTATATCAAATATGATAGACGATCATGTTAATTGGACGTTTGAGAATGTGTTTTAGTACCAGATACCATAAAACTTACTTACTTAAAAGCGTTGTAACCAGTTTATTGGAGCGAATCGAAGCTAAGCTGAAGGAGGTTTAACAACACATAATATCAAATGATAAGTGATCAACGGAAAAAATTTTGGCACCCACTTCACAGGAAAAGCATGATGAAATACTCACAATCTAGTGTTTGTGTTTGATTGTTTCGCAAAACCTTTTTGATAAGTATTATCATTACGTAAGGTTGGATGAAATGACAATATTATTTAAAATGACAAACATCCTGGGATTTAGAAACCATTACTCTCATTTTTCGATATCCCTTGGAGGTATCGGATTAGAAAGTTAATTAAATCTTATTATGATTTCTAAAATACCGACCAGGAAAAGCCTTAACGGGGGAAAAGGCCAATACAATTTACAGAATGACCTGTTCACTGAAACATAATTGATCGGCTTCTAATTGTGTGGTGAATAAAAACCTTTTTTGGGGAGGGCGATATTTATGATGGTTAGTCCGTCAATAGCATTTGCTGCCTTAGCTTCAAGAACTAAGACAATATAAGAATTCGTGCTGAGAATATCTTCTGTTAAAGATGTCTTCACTTCGATAGTAACAGAAATTCCGTCTTTTGATGTTGCTTCAAAGAAGGCTGCGTTGTCTGAAAAAAATAAATTTCATTTGAATGTATTTATTGATTTAGTTATATATAGACTTTGAACATTATAATGATTAATGATCAATAAGAGGGGTCAAGGTATATATATTTATGAGATGTAATATTTTTGGTATGCCTCGTTATTTTCCTGTGTTATTCGTTGGAATACCTACGTCGGTTTTTCTTAAAAATGATTTTCGGCTATGTAATTATCGCTTTTTCGCACAAATAAAAGTATGTCCCGTCTTTCCGGTTTATAAAAAATGGTCCGATTTTTCGGAATGTGATTTTTTTTAAAATTAACAGGATTTCAAAAATACGATTAAAAAACCCAGCACGTCTTAGAATATTTGCCTAAACCGGGAAACAAACTGAAAAATTCCTTGCAAGTGGCCCATTATTCAGTGGTTTGTGTAGACGCTTTACTTTTCACTGTCAAATGAATTCCAGACGGTAAAAGAATTCACACTCACCCCCTGACAATTCGAATTTAGCATTGATAGGTGATCCGGTTATCAGCGATATCGTCGGTGTATTCAGTTGATTGTCCACAGAATAAGACGCTTGGTAATAAGGAGATTGGAATGTCATCGTAGGTTTTACGATTTCATCTGAAAAATAAAATAAAGCGAGCTCAATATACATAAGAAGAAACCTTATTTTTTTTCTATAAATTAATTCATTTGAATGCAAACTTGGTAATAATGCAATATGTAGTTAGTTGGCTAAATATTATACCTTTTGTGGGCAAAGCAATGTTTATGACTGTTTGACCGTTCACAGCACCGTCTGCCTTAGCTTCTATGACGAGGGCGACGTAAGAATTGGAATTAAGTACATCATCAGTGAAGGGTTCCTTGAGAGCAACATTCACAGTACTGCCATCTTGACTGACGATAAACAGATTGGCGTTATCTGGAATATGTATAAAATGTGTAGGAAAATATAAAGAAAGATGCTTTGCCACCACTCCACATGTAGCGATATTTTGTATTATGGTAAACAATGTTATTTATATAGTTATTTTGGCAATCTTTATTCCTTACCCCCTAAAATTTGGAATGCCACACCAGGCACTTCTTCGGTTAGTTTGACAAGTGGAATTATTAATGTGTTTTCTTTCAAATATGCCGCATCGTAGAAGTTCTTCTCAAATTTCAAAACTTTCTTGTCACCGTCTTCTAGAAGAAAATATTGGTAGCGTTAGGATAATTATATTTTTAAATAGTCCCTTGGTTCAGCTGATGATATAAATGTAACATAAATTATTGTCTTTAAAAGTACCGTGTTCGGGCAGAGTAATGCTGATGATTGTGTGGCCGTTGATAGCTCCCTCCACTTGTGCTTCCAATACGAGAGACAGTACTGAATAGGAAGCGAGAATATCCGATGACAATGCTTTTTTCAATCCAATAGTCACAGTTCTTCCCACCACCTCAGTTGTGAAATACTCCTCGAAGTCTGTAAAACAAAAGACAATATTCGTGTGTTTTAACTTTAGTATAACAGTCATTTTCCTTTTATAAGTAAGATATACCAACATTTTAAGTCCAATAATTTTTAACCCACCTGTTGATAGTGAAACGCTGACAGTAGAAGTAAACTCTTCAGTGAGTATAGCTGGCTCCAAAACTAATACATCGGCTGTCGAATAGGTTCCTTGGTAAAGCGGCTTTTCGAATTTCAAAACTTTTTTAGAAGAGTCATCTGTAGATGTAAATAAGGCAATGGATTATACCAAAAGATGAGAGACGACCATGTTAATTGTTTGAGAATGTGTTTTAGTACCAGATATCATAAAATTTAGTTATTTAAAAGCGTTGTAACCATTGGTTAAAATGCAAATCCATTTGAGTGAATCGAAGCTTAGCTGAAGGAGGTTTAACGACACATAATATCAAATGAAAAGTGATCAACGGATACAATATGGATTATAATATGAAAGACGACCATGTTATTATATAGTTTAAGAATGTGTTTTTGTAGCAATAAATTTATTTAATTAAAAGCGTTGTAACCATTGGTAAAAACACAAATCCATTTGAGTGAATCGAAGCTAAGCTGAAGGATGTTTAGCGACACGTGATATCGAAATGAGTGTGATCAACGGAACAAAATTTTGGAATCTACTTCATAAGAAAAGCGCATTACTCAAACTTTGGTGTCGTTTGTAGATGTTGATAAGACAGTGTAATATATATTATGTATCAAAAAATATGTATGGTGATCATGATTGAAATATTTGATTTGAGACCTTCTTTAGTTGATAATGTTTTTTATGCAGTCGGTACCTAAGATGAATTTATTTAACTTTTATTTAATTTCAATAAAATTTATAAGAAAATAATTCTCAAACAGGGTTTCAGTAAGTATTTATTGATTCTCAGTAAATCAATTGCAGTAAAGAATGTAGATTTTTTCACACCTTACACCCTAGTGGGATTTACGCTACATGGTTGTTTGTAAGTGACTAAAATCGCAAGCACCAAAGCAGCTACCTTTCGTCTTTTGCCATGCGTCTCATCGGAGGCGGCGGGTGACAAAAATCGACCGTGAAAAGGTCAGTCAAAGGCGATCACTTGCCGCATGGCAAAAGTAAATATAAATATTAACAAATTTTACTTTTCTTTATTCTACTAGAAATTTTTGAGTCACACGTGTCACGAATTATTTCGACATCCAGGACATCTGTTCTGCTAAAGATTTTTAAACAGAATGGATCTATTCGCATGCGATCCCAATCGAATGTGAACATGGAGTGGCTGTAAGGCGAGTCGCCACGACACGTCACGCGACGGGATGACTAGCCACACGGCAAAAGTCGATAGTGTTAATCCCGCATAATGTTAGCGTCGATGACACAGGGCGAGTTGTCTGGGAAATTATCTGTTAGTAAACTCGCCCAGTATCATGGTGTTACTTGCTAACTAGCAGATTGTTGACAATCTACGAAAAAAGTTGAAAGGTCATCAACTTTACTCATTACACGCTTGCTCCGCTTGCTCGTGATTGGTTTATTTATGTTTTTCAAGATGTCTGCTAATTAACAGCTGATTTCGACTGTCAAACATCACAGAACTAGTTCACGCAGGCGTCGTTATTCTTGTTACTGGCGCTAGCAGCGACCTCAGTTTCCTACGCTACTAAGTGAGTGGACAGTTTTGTGTTTCATCATGACAATCTCACTCGCCGATTTATCCGCCTTTAAACTTAGTAGATAGTAGCTTGTTAACTCGCCCAGTGTCATCGAGGCTTAACAAATGCTACGCTTTCTTTCTCATTCCAGAAGCACCGTATATACGAGGTTTCTACTCAGTAGCGACGTACGATTGTTTTTGAATAAGATATCAATGGACTGCTAAATGTGTAAATGACATCTACATTTTTTACTTCAAATAAGGACTCGTTAGTCTGCTGGATACGTAGGTACTGATAAATCCGACATATTTAAAAATGTGAATTGTTTAACTTTATGCTGAAAGAGGATTGATGACACATTATCGAAAATGATAGCGAACGGAGTAACGAGATGCATGTCCATATGAGAAGCATCATGAAACACACAACTTATCGAGATTTTATATAATTTTGGCAATGCTTATTTTTGATTGTTTGACATTGGATAACTTTTTTATTTTTTTAAAACACCACTAAAATGTTACATAAATATATACTTACAATGTTATATAAATATTAAAATGTCGTTTAAATATTACATTCATTGTCGGTGTCGTATATAGAGAAGCATCATGAAACACAACTTACAGAGATTGTATATTAATTTGGCAATGCTTATTTATGATTGTTTGAAATTGGATAACTGTATTGTATTTTTTTAAACACCAATAAAATGCAGGGAACCATAAAACATAAGAAAAAGGTTTTGTTTTCTGAAAAACGTTTTTGAATTCAGGGATACCTAACAAAGAAAGTTTTTCAAAGGAGAGAAAAGTCAAAGAAAAGAGTTTGTTTACTGGTAACAAAACAAAAGTTATCGAAGAAATAAAAACCTTTAGGGAGTGCAATATTTATGATGGTCAGTTCGTCAAGGGAATCTGGCGCTTCAGCTACAAGCACTATGACGATGTAAGAATTCTTGCTGAGATTTTCATCTGTTAAAGACGTATGGATTTTCAAAATTTAAGTTTGTGGTGGAAACAAAAAATGTTGATGGAACCTTTCTTAGGTAGTTCGACGTTTATAACAGTCACGCCTTTGACACCATTATCTCCTTTGGCCTCCAAAATAAGAGCGATGTGTGAGTTGGATGAAAGGATATCGTTGGTCAAGGGGTCCTTCACTTCGATTTTTACAATGCTTCCTTCCGGGATAATCTTGAAGAAATTGGCGTGGTCTGAAAGAAAAAAAAAGTTAATGAAACACTTATTATTAGTACCTCCTTAAAACATTGTCCAAAAAGACAGAAGAGAAAAAACCATTAGGATGCGACCAAGGTATTCATTTCCCGATAATTCATATTTTTGGGTACTTGGTGGTAAGCAAATTTTTTTTTCTGGATCTTTTTAAATTCATATTTAGATTCATCGTTTAAATTCATATTTATATTCATCGTTTAAACACCATCAATTTTGGCTGTTGTAGGCTTACCTCCTGATAATTCAAAGATAACTCCACTGACTTCTTCAGTGAGTTTAATATCCGGATCTGATATTGCGTGATTTTCCGAATAGATGGCATTATAAAGTGGTTTCTCAAATTCCAAAATTGTTTGCGTGATTTCACCTGAAAAAATGAAAATACTTTATTGAAAGTAAAAAAAACCTTTACTTAAAATAAATAACGTTTCATGTATTAGGTATGAAAGATATTTCAGAAATATCAATAAATGAATTTTTTTTTTGAAAATAATTTTAATTTAGTATTTCCACCGTTTTTTTTTTGAGATTGGTTTTTTGAATTCTCTATAAACCGACCAAATACCACAACCAGTGAAATGAATGATTGGAAAAAATAATATCATAGTAAGCCATGCGACATATGATTATGAAAAATATAATATCACTGTAATAGGATTAGGTGATATTTTCGTGACCGGCCAATTCAGATTGAAACCAACTCAGAACCACCTCGGAAAGGTCATAAAGAGTGATGATTAATAAATATAAAAAAAAATAGTTAAATAGGTTACATCAGGTTAGGGTTAACGGCTATTTTAAAATATTTTTTTTCATAACTTTTAATGACTTTTTGAGTTGTTGAGTTGACTTGATTCTGAGTTGGCATGGAACCGATATTTTCATATTGATGGTCGCAAATTCAAAAGGTCCAGACTACGGGTCAAAAGATAGGCGTTTGACTCCATGGAACACATGCAAAAGCAAAAAGCTTTTGCTTTTGCATGTGTTCTTTAGCTGAACACTAAGCAAAAAGGCAAAATCTTGGCGTGCAGTATGTACGAAGTATCTAGAAAATTCCAAACCATTATTTCAGCAGTATCAGAATTTTTCGCAAAGCATGTACTAGCTACTGTGCATATTTAACTAGTTTAGAAAATGTAAAATATGTTATTACCTTTGTTATTACAGTTTTTATTGGAAAGTTAAGAAATGGTCAAAGATAATGACATTTGCAGAGTTCCCTAAAACATATATCAGAAAACTCGTATTTTCAGGTTGACACCTCGAAGAATTTAAATGGGCTGGATATCAATGCGACAATACTTTGAATATAAATGTGGCAATATTATTTATATAATATTTTCAAAAGCACTGTTGTATTTGCTCGAGCCTGCTGTCTTCGAAATCTTACCAGGACCGTCAACCAGTGCGACTGTGATAACTGTATAAGCATTGACTGAATTCGCTGCCGACGCCTTCAGGGTGAGCACTGTGTAGGGACTGTCAGCTGCCAGGGACTCTGGAATATCCTGCGATGTGCTAATCTTAACACTATCGCCTTGAAGCTCGGCTGTGAAGTATTCCTTGCCATCTAAAAGTAATAAATCACAATCAGTCAAATGGACCAAATCAGTCTCTAAATGGACACATGTTTTGGTCCGGAAATGGAACATTATTTACAGAGTAGTTTTCTGGCTGAGTTAATATGGTATTTGTTAAATATTGAACGAAATTGATAATACAAATATAGTTTTCCATCCTTTTTATTTTTACTTACGTCCAGAAAATTCGAATGCGATATCAGAAGGAAATCCGGTTTTCAATTGGATTGGTGATATTGTTAATTTATTCTCTTTGAAAGAATATGAAGCTTGATGTACAATTTCCACAAATTCGATGATTAATTCTAGAAAAGAAGAGAACATTAATGTACAATTTGTCATTGCTGTTTCCAATTATTGAGAATTTAAAAACATTAAATTCCCGCGGAAGTGAAATGAATTATCAAATATTACCACGTTCTTCCAACAGTAGTTCAGAGAAATAGACATACTAACGGAGTGCCATTGTATTGTATAACATGTGCTTATAATATGTCTTAAGTAAAACTAAACAGTTTAAATATATTAGAGCTATTAAGTAGACGTAATAAAACCAATTTAAAAACTTTATCCACTTGTTTCTTTTATCTGACCGACCAGACCGCAAAAGCTTTTATTTCAAAGAGAACCGATTCAAATTCTTACCAGGATCAATAACCAGCGCCACGGTGATGACCGCGTAAGCATTGACAGATTTTGCTGCTGACGACGCCTGCAGAGTGAGCACCGTGTAAGGACTGTCATCCGCCAGGGACTCTGGAATATCCGACGATTTGCTAATCTCAACACTATCGCCTTGAAGCTCTGCTGTGAAGTAGTCTTTGGCATCTAAAAGATTAATTTATTCTTTACTGGTGCCTATCTAACAAGAAATATAAATATTGGGTTATTTTCACGAACCATGAAGCTAAAATGGCCAAAATATGTAAAAGATTTACAGGCTTAGTTTTCAGATTGTGATCATTGTAGTAAAAAAGCATATTTTCATTTATTTTATTTATTTAATATGTCTTACACCCTTTTGTTGAGCAAAGCTCGTGTTAAGAAGGCGGAGACAACGAATGTAACAATTTTTATTTAAGGTTAAATAACATATATATATATATATATATATTTTTTTTTTTTTAATATATAGATCAAAGAATAGATAAGTATCAGTAAAAGAAGAAAAAATCGTTTATATATATATATAACATATAATAGAAGGAATGTAACAGAATGAAGAGGAGGTAAAAAAAGAAAGGAGAGAAATAAAGAAATGAAAAAGGATATCTGACGTTATTACACATCTGATATATATTATTATTACAATTGTGTTTAGAAATAAAGTATTTTAAGATGTATTGATTGCAATAAGTTATTTATAAAAAGCTTTTATTGATTTTTTGAATTTTTTATAATTTGTTTCCAATCTTAAATTAACTGGTAATTGGTTAAACCATTTAACTCCAATATATTTATAGTATTGTTGAGCTATGTTGGTGTTACAACGCGGGACAGTCATAGAGCCCAGGATATTTGTTCTAATGCTGTTTGAAAACGGAGTAAAGGTCTCATTATTGAAGCAATCTTTGTGTATTTGTAGAATTGTAATTTTTTTATAAATAACATGAAGTGAAGGTACTTTAAAATCTTGAAATAATTTGATGGTGGGGTAATCATATGGCCTTTTAAAAATTATTTTTATAATTAATTTTTGAATGATTTCCAATGGTAAAAGAGAAGTTTTGAATGCACCGCCCCACCCAACAATTCCATTCTGTATCACTGATTGGATTAAGGAAAAGTAAATAGTTCTTAATATACTGATATTTAAAATGCTTCGAATTCTAATGAAAATGTACACTAATTTTCTTAGTCTCTCAACTGTTGTGCTGATTTGTATCTACCACTTTATGTTACTGTCTATAGTTACCCCAAGGTATTTAACATTGGTTTTAACAGTGAGTACAGAGCAATCAGGTTTATATATATATAAATTTGAATTACAATTTTATGAATGGATACATATATTTAGATTTTCAGGGGTAGCATTTTTATTCAGAGTGAAAGGAATTACAAAAGTTTTATCTGTATTTAGAGATAATAAATTTTGATCAAACCATTTTTTTATTAAATTTATATCTGATTCCGCCGTTTTCTGAGTTTCATTCCACTTTAATCCCTCAGCTAAAATTACTTTCTCATCAGCGTAAGATATTAGTTTGGATTTTATGGTGAGTTTAAAAATATCATTCACATAAATTATAATGATAAAAAGAATTGGTCCCAATACTGTTCCCAGCGGGATTCCAAATTTACTGATTTGGGAATCGCTGAGAAAACCATTTAATTTGACAAATTGCTCTCTATGAAATAGGAAATTTTCGATCCACGTTAAGGCATTATTGGTTATACGTTATACCAATATTTTTGCAATATTTGAGGTAAGAGAAATTGGCCTAAAATTATTACTTAGAAACGGGTCACCGGATTTAAAAAATAGGAGTTATAATAGTTTTTTTGTAATTTACTGGAAAGTTGCCATTTTCGAAACTTGTATATGATGTGTGCCAATGGTTTGCAAAGTGAATCAGATTTTTTTAAAGAATTTCTACCGAAATATTGTCGTAACCGGGGGAAGAATTACCTTTTAATTGATTAATAGTATGTTTGATTTCATCAGCATTAGTTAATTGAAATTGTGTTAAGGTGTTACAAGAATTTGAAGGCGGTGTATTTAGTTAATTATTTTCGATGTTTTTAATTTTAAGTGCAATTTTTTCACCAACTGATCCAAAATAAGTGTTAAAAATATTTGCACATTTCATTGGATCCGTGTTTACATCGTAAATTTTGTTATCAATATCTGTGATTTTGTTTATGTTAGATTTTTTTGGTTTTTTTATTGATAATTTCATTGATAGTTAGCCATACCTTTTTATTATTGTTGCCAGCAATATTGATTTTTTCTTTATAGAAATCTTCTTTGGTTTTCCGGATAATGTAACTTAGTTTATTTCTGAATTTTTTAAAATATTCGTATAGTTTATAGTTTTCTGGAAACTTTTTATGTTCCTTATAAATTTTTCTTTATGTCTATTTGAGATTATGATTTCTTGAGTGATCCACGGTTTTAATTTTTTGAATTTAGTATTTGGAGAGTATTTTATAATGGAAGAGGAAGATTTTATATGCTTATTTAAGATTGATTCAAAGTTTAGTGAACATAAATCGGTGTTATTAGAGGATAGAACGGTTTCCCAATTTTCAATGTTAAGGTTTTGTTGTAATTTTTCGTAATTAATAAAAGTTTTTGGAAAGTTTTTACGAGAATAATTATTCACATCTATTTTATCAGTTTTAAAGGTGTGTGCATGTGTGATGATCAGTAATATTATTTTTCCAAATAATTGATTTTATTTTTTCAGTTTCATTAGTATTACACCAGATATTTATTTATTTATAAGTACATGTTACATGATTAATACATTTACTTGAGAAGATACATTAGGTCACAATACTAGGCAGCTGCCTGTATCATGGTGACCAATGGAAGATAGTTATATTGAAATGAAGTCTAGTAAGTGTAGGTTAACATATTTAAGTAAAATTATATAAAAATTTTTAGAAAATTGGTTGAAATATGAACAATGCATGATGGCCTTTGTCCACGACATTCTCTCGTATATTTTTTTACCCATGGTTTAAAATTTAGTTCTGTTAATGTGTTGATATATTCAGTTTTTTCTTTATTTGTATTGTTTTCAAATTCATCAGATATATCGATATTAATATCGCCCACAATAAATGCATTTCGAGAACAATTTGTATTTATAATAGATTTCAGATTCTCTGTGAAATTACTAATGCTTGAGTTATGTGTTCTATATAATGCTATTATATCAAAAAATGTGTTTTTTATATTAATTTGAATATGAAGACAGTAATCATTCATTTAAAAATGATCTATACCTAAGTAAAATCATACATTCCGGCACCGTTCCAAATGGCTACAAAGTTGTTGTGACTTAAAAACGCGACTGGCTTATAAGACGATTGTCACCAACGTTGCCCGGCGTCGCAACGGCGTTGCAATGCCACCATATTCACGAATAAAGACGAACCTGTCGTCTCGGCGGCAAACCGAAAATGGCACATTTTTAATTGATAGAAAATGTATTCGTCAAAATAAAAATAATATAAAAAACCTTCATTATCCTATTTTAAAAATATATTTTTCGAAAATAAATAAAGTGAAAATTCTATATTACATTTTTTAACATACCTCCTGATAACTCCAGATTCAGGTTAGAAGGAAATCCTGGTTTTAGTTGGATTGGATCAAGAGAAAAGATTTGGTCACTATATGTGTAAGTAGCCTTGTGTACAATTTCCTCGAACTCTATGACGGGGTCTGGAACTAAACAATAAAATTATATTTTTTGATACATAATATTATGGTAAATACCTATATAATTTGAAAACTGGTTTGCGGACACCTGGCGGTCACAGCCGTGTTAGAGTTGTATTAAATAAATAATTTTAAGAAACCCTGTAAAATCACACGGAAAAATTACACGTGGTATTAAAGATACTTGGAATCAATTGAGATTGGAGGGGAACACTCAAATGAGTATATAAACCAAAATTACACATGGATTTTTTTTGAATTTGGTATATTTTTTGCAGTGTTGGTTACCCAGGTGATAAATATATATCGATGCATTTAAAAATAAGAGTTGCCTTCTGCTGTGTCCAATTATTGAGCCCTTCATAATTTTTAGTTCACACGGAAGTGGAATCAATTTCTAAATGTTACCAGAATCTTCCAACTGTAGTTCCACGGTGATGACTGCATAAGCATTGTCAGAGTTTGCTGCCGACGACGCCGAGAGAGTGAGCACCGTGTAGGGACTGTCAGCCGCCAGGGACTCTGGAATGTCCCGTGACACTTCAAGTATGACATCATTGCCTTGAAGCTCGGCTGTGAAGTAATCCTTAGCATCTAGAATAAATTAATCTTTATTGGTAAGGAGGATTGCAAAAATTAAAACAGGCGTTTAGGGTATTTATATTTTATTTTACTTACTTCCGGATAAGACGAGAACCAAGTCAGAAGGAAATCCTGGCTTTAGTTCGATTGGGTCTATAGACAATTTTTTGTCGCTGTATACGTAAGTAGCTTTGTGTACGATTTCAACGAATTCGATGACGGGATCTGGAACTAAACATTTTTTGTACGCATTATAACTAATACAACAATGAAATTTTTACTATTGCATAGTTTTACTTGCAATTTAATCAAATTACCGGTCACTATCTGTTGGAGTTATTTATTAACATTGATTAGGTAGAAATAGAAATACTAACGGAGTACCGTTGTATTGTATAGCATGTGCTAATAATATGTCTTAAAGTAAAACTAAACATTTTAAATATGTTAGAGCTGTAAAGCAGACGCAATAAAACCAGTTAAGAACTTTATTCCACTTATTTTAAATTAATAATGTCACATCACAAAGTATCCGCTTCATATGAACAAAAAAAAAAAAAATTATTCCACTTGTTTATTTTATCTGACCGACCAGACCGCAAAAGCTTTTATTTCCAAGAGAACGGATTCAAATTCTTACCAGGATCCAAAACCAGCGCCACGGTGATGACTGCATAAGCATTGATAGAATTTGTTGCTGACGCCTGCAGAGTGAGCACCGTGAAGGGATTGTCTGCCGCCAGGGATTCTGGAATATCTGACGTTTTGTCAATCTTAACACTATCGCCTTGAAGCTCTGCTGTGAAGTAGTCATTGGCATCTAAAAGATTAATTCTAATCATTACTGTTACCTATATAACTAGAAATATAAACAATCTAAAACCATGAATACGGTTAAAAATGTGTAAACGTTCTAAAAGTATATTTTTCTGATTCCAACTGGCTAAAACGACATTAAGACGTAGAAAATGCCACTTGCTGGTTAGACGGCTGTCACCAACGTTGCCTGGCGAAACGTCAACACTGTCATATTCACGAATAAAACCGACGATGTCATTTTGGCGGCAAATTTTAAATCGTTATAGTAAATGTATTCGTCAACATAAGAATGTTGTCAAAATACAAATGTCAAATTTTTTTTTTATCGAGAGTAAAAATGAAAAAATAAATGAAGAAAATACCCCAGCACACCTTTTTTTACTTACCTCCTGATAAGTCCAGATTCAGGGCAGAGGGAAAACCTGGTTTTAGTTGGATTGGTTCAAGAGCAAATTTTTGGTCACTGTATGTATAAGTAGCTTGGTGTACAATTTCCTCGAACTCTATGACAGGGTCTGGAACTAAAGAATTAAAATCGTCGGATATTGGTAAATGTATATTATGTTAATCAGACACAAATAACCATTTTTATAAGGTTGGGAAGGGTGCGTTGTGTTGAAATAATTTATTGTTTTAAAATAGGTACCAATATTTCTTGTTCGCAGTCTATATCCTGTGACCTATAAGCCTATAACAAGATGTACAAGCTATACTAAGCCTGTAATACAATCCTTGCACATAATTACGCATATACAATGGTTTTCTATAAATTAATAACATATTTTCTTAAATACTTTTTTTAATCTTGTTCTAATTGTACTTTCTCTGGTAATTTCGCCAAATATCCTCATTCCTACGAACATAAACGACTTTCATAACGGACTTGAACAGATTGTCGTAGATTGATTTATTAAAATAGAGTAGAAGAATAAATGATTTATTAACATAGTTGCATAAATTATTTTATCGTTATTGTTTTCATTTTGTAGAAATCATTTTCTATTATTGTGGTTGGTTTTCTATATAAATCTGTTTTACCGTTAAACTTTACAAAAGTAAGATGGGGTTGGGGTTACTAAATTCATAGTGGAACCTCAGTGTGATAATGGCTCTTAACGCCGAAACAGCTACGATAATAAGAAATAAATATTTGCAGATTTTAATAAAAATATTATTATTTGAAAAAAAATGTACACAATAAAATTGTTACCAAGTTATGTATTCAATGAGTTATTTGTAACATTTATGAATTGATTTATTTATTGTTACGACTTTGTAATACGTTAATACCGCCAGCAAAGGGAGCACATAACTTTATCATTGTCCATTAAATGATTGAGTTTTTACAATGACAGAACAATAATAAATCATATATGTAAATTAAAGTAATATACCATACACGTAAGAAGAAGACAATTCAACCGCGGAGAACCAGAAAGAAGTCTCACGCCGTCTGCCAATTCTCCCAACACAAAATATATATAGCACAAGTAAAAGCTAACTTACTCTTTTCTGGCAATTCAATAAGTATCGTAGTTGTCACGTAGTCATTGCGTGAAGTAGCTTCCAATAGAAGAACTAGCCTGTTATTTGTTCCTTCTATAACTTCTTCGGGTAGTTTGTCTTTGGTGAAAATCTGTACAGTATTTCCGTCAATCGTAAAATCGAAGAATTCGGTGCTATCTAAAGATTAACGATAATTAGAACAATCTTATAATTAATTCTAATTATAATGTACCATTGGTTTGATTTTTTATGCATAAATAAATAAAATCGTACCTCCAGATAAAAGTAGCTTCACTTTGTCGCTATATCCTTCCAGTACGATACCCTCAATGGAAAGCACTTCATCGTAGGAACCTTTGTACGAGGACTTTTCAAACTTCAACACTTCTTTATAGGTTTAAAAACAAAACAAATTAGTTATGTAACATCTTCTGCATATCATGCAAGTAATGGTAATATTAATAACATGAAATTTTTGGTATCACGCAAGTTATGGATTGCAAATAAAACAGCATTAGGATTCCGACACGACTCTCTCCCCTACCCAAAAGTTGTCCACATAACAATAGACTAACCTAACAAGTAATTGAGAATTGAAAATCTTGAACTTGAATGTGAATGGCTGTTTCTTACTCTATTTGTACTTAACTTTTTTTGTTTTTCTGTTTTTGTACATCGTATATCGATCTGTTTTTTTATCTTTGTCATCTCTATATTTTATCATCACTATTTTTGTTATCTCTTTTTATACCTCTGTTTATATTTTGCTATTTCTAATTTCTGTTAACTTCCATGTATACATAGCGAAAAACAATTACACAGGTCTGCAACAAAAATGCTGTCTGGATGTTTTCAACTGTTTTCTATGTATTTGGGTGTTCTGAAAACTAGAAAAATACTCAAAAAATTCCAGAACGTCAGGTTATTTTGCAAAACGGTGCACATATATATATACAGATATAGATAATATATACAATAGTGAGCTCTGGCAATAAACATTTCATTGCTAAACCGTTCATTCGATTGCGATGAAACTTTGAGGATTTGATGTGTGCATGCCCGCGATGGTTTCTGTATACAATAGTGAGCTCTGGCATCATGAAATTACGAAAAATTAATTAATTAAATAAAAATGAACCGCAGAAATGTATGTACGCGCATAACTTTTGAACGAATGCACCCAATTGGATAATTCTATTTTTTTTGTGTTAATTATTGTCAAGACAAGGTTTGTATAAAACTACTGGTGAGCTCTGGCATTACGAAATTTGTATAAAAAAATTGCACACGAGCTGTGAAGACTGAATGTACAGGGACTTAATGTATGGAATGCGGGAGGGGGGAGGGGAACTAGGGATCGGGGAGGGTAACCTGAATTTTTAGGCAATAACAAAGACCCTAACTACAAACAAATCGTTAAAAGCATTTCAAGCTTTAGGTTGCCTAATGAGTTTAAAAGAACATTTTCTTCATTCCCACCTCAGCTACTTTCCAGAAAATTTAGGATATGTGAGTGAAGAGCAAGGTGAACGATTTCACCAAGATATTAAGGAGATGGAAAAAAGATACCAGTGAAGATGGAGCATCTCAATGATTGCAGACTACTGTTGGACGCTTCAGAGAGGCCTTCCAGATGCTTCCTACAAGCGAAAATGTACCAAAAGGAGTCTCACTGGGAAAAAGAAATGTATTTAGTGCTTACTAATCAATGTATTTTAGATAAAAAATTAAGTTTTGTTAAGCAATTATTTATAATTTTTTTTTTAGCCTTTTATCTTTTATTTTAAGATGATAACTTTTTTAACATAGATACCTACAAGCCTACATTGTCAGAAAACGTGACGTTCTGTGACAAAATGAAAGTCATTTTCGGATTCAGCACACCCAAAAACATAAGAATTACGCAAGAAAACCAAAACAGCTCTCAACTTTTATTTTTTTGTAGACTTGTGTTATTAAACTGTGCATTCTGTGAACATTTTAAAGTGGACTATTAACATCTACGCTTTTTAAAATGCTAATCTAATGACTTTTTTATGTTAATTCTCTGTAAATGTTCCAAAACAATAAATAAATAAATAAATAACTACTAACAACTTCAGTCAATAAATGCGCTCGCTCCTGAACACAGATCTGGTGTGTTCAATGAATGTATAAAATAACAAACATTTACATTCATTAAAGTTTCGGTTAGAAATAATAATAAAATTGGAGAACCGGAAAAAGGTCTCACGCTGACATCAGTGTAGATCATAGGTTCTCAACCTTATTATATGTTGAGGAATGATAATTCGATTAAATATATAATATAAAATTATTTATTATAGGTACCTCTTTGTTTAGCAGGTTAAAAAAGCAATTCTTTTGTACCGGGTTGCTACCTCCTTTTTTCATGTATTCATGATATAGTGTAAATTCTAATAATAATACACGTAAGATGATAATTTTATAATAAAAAAAAAATAAAAAAATCCATTTAATGTAGATCTAAATGTAACGGAATTCTTCAGTTCAATTTTCATCCACTTCCCGATCTACCGAAATATGTTTGTTTTCGCACACGTGATAAAAATGAATACAATAACAAAAATTAACCAATAATAATGTTTACTTTGTTTTATTAATAGGTACATGATTAGCGTAATTTATTGTAATAAACACAATAAAATAACTTTGTTTCAATTCCAACTTATTATTTCTTAATCCAACCGGTTTCGGTTCATCCTGAACCTTCCTCAGGGGTGAATAAAAGTATATATTTTGAATAAAAATATATATTTTTATGAAGCCCTGAAGAAGGTTCAGGATGAACCGAAACCGGTTGGATTAAGAAATAATAAAGTGGAATTGAGACAAAGTGATTTTATTGTGTTTATTATTATTATGTATTCGCACAGTGTTTGCTACATGTGAAGTATTTTATTGTCTTTTTAATACCAAATTCTTTACCTGCCCTTGCCCTCAACGCCCATCTCAACGCCCCCTATGCCATCTCAACGCCCCCTGATTTTCTCTGGGTCTTCTACTGCCCCCCCCCCCCCCCCCGAATGTCTCAAACGCCCACGCTGAGAACCTATGCTGTAGATTCTACTAACACATGCGGTAAAAAAATGCAAGTATTACTTACCCTTTTCTGGCAATTCAATAAGTATCGTAGTTGTCACGTAGTCATTGCGTGAAGTAGCTTCCAATAGAAGAACTAGCCTGTTATTTGTTCCTTCTATAACTTCTTCGGGTAGTTTGTCTTTGGTGAAAATTTGTACAGTGTTTCCGTCAATCGTAAAATCGAAGAATTCGATACTATCTAAAGATTGGCGATAATTAAAGCAATCATGTAATTGTTCATAATTATTAATTATAATAAATTAGTGTTTATTTTATATAAATTGTAATTAATTTTTTTTAAATCGCACCTCCAGATAAATGTACATCCACTTTGTCGTTATATCCTTCTAGTACGATACCCTCAATGGAAAGCACTTCATCGTAAGAACCTTTGTACGAGGACTTTTCAAACTTCAACACTTCTTTATCGGTGTAAAAGAGAAAACATATTAATAACATAACATCTTAACATATCATCTGCGTATCATGCGAGTAATGGTAATATAAGTAACATGAATTATTTGCGTATCATGCAGCATTAGGGATGCAAAATGAGAAGAACCTGCCACCACAAATTTTGATCAATGATATTGATTCCGCCACCAAAAAAATTCTAATACATGAAAACCAAACGTTTAGTTAATTTAGTTTAGTTAATTTTCGTCAAAATCAATTCACTCAAGTACAATCTCATTCTCAAAACTTATGACATACGTTATTATGTGAAACCCTTGTGCTTATGTTGTTTACCTTTGGGAATGGAAATGTATATCGCAGCAGAACCCCCTTTGGTGTTTTCCTTCTCAGCGAATAAGGAAAATAGGAAGTGATCCTTAGACGCCAGTACCTCGTCTGGAATAGTTCCTTTTATTGATATGGTAACAATATTTCCCGTTTTCGTCACGGAGAAATATTCATCTGTAAATACAATATGCAAAAATTAAAGTATAATGAAAATAATTTATTTGTCGCAGTGACATGCTAGTATTCCGTGAATAAAATGTGGCAATCTTATAACTTTTAGAAACAATAAATGACATCAAGAGCGCTTGTAATAATTATTCATGAAAAGTGGCGGTACCTATACGTAGGACGAGTATAATCTGTGCAAGAAGTTATATGTGGATAATGTCTTTACAGTCACCCCTCTCTTTTGCAAAAATAAAAATGTTTATTTGGTAACAAAATTTTGCTTCCATTTAATTGCATACCATACCTTTGGTAATTGCAATTTCATTTTCATAATGATTTTATATTGATTGGTGTTGCGCTTATCATCTTAGCAATGCGAATATATCGCCGTGATTACAACTTATTAACTAATTTTTTATTCACCGCCCGGTAATGGGCCCACTTGACGCAATCAAAAAGCAGTCTCAAAAAGGGTTTTGTAATATTTATTTTTTTTATTTATTTATTTATTATTACATTTATTACATACAAGATAATAACAATATAAAAGGAAGCTTTGACTGTCCAACTAGGAAGGTTTCCCGTTTTAGGACAGTCAAATTGGCAGGTTGCATGTACATAATTTCACATTAATGGATTCAATAATAATAAACAATAATGGTACATATTGGGGGAGTTACTTAGATATTAGGTACAATATCAGATAAAAGTTGTGTTATTCTAGGTGTACATCAGTAATAAACAATAAAATCCAGGTAGGTACATGTAAAATATAAAATAAAATAAAAATATAACATATAAATGTAAGAAAGAAAAATAAAAAAAAAGTATTTTTTTAGGAAAATACTAATTAGCAGTAATAAACAATAAAATCCAGATAGATACATGTAAAATATAAAATAAAAATATAATATATAAATGTAAGAAAGAAAAATAAAAAAATATTTTTTAGGAAAATAAAAAATACAAAATCGAAGAAATCAACTCATACTACGTTTTTTAATAATTTTTCGGAATCTGTCCTACCTAATTCTAAAACTAAAAACCATAATAAAAAACAAAGTTATTTTATAAAACTGTTATTTGTGGTTTAAACCCATCATTCCGTAATGTTGGTTGTGGATTGGCAAAAAGTTGGCTTGGATGAGGAAGCGCAAAACGGTTCAACCACCCCAAAAGTCAAACAATATTGCGGTAGTTGCAATATCTACAATTTGGTTATTGACGAGTAATAATTTAATTCAAGGGCTCTAAAGTATTGCTGTACTTCTTTTTGACCCACTTTTAAAATAACAAATTTGTGGTTGCTAATGAGCAACCTTGAATGCAACATCGAAGATAATGAGTCTTTTTGTAATTCCTATCAGTCAATTTTATCTCTTAAGTTATTTATTTCGAATACGTTTATACCGGATTCGCCTTCTCTTTTTTGGTGCCATGCTACAAGAATTAAGAAAGAAGATGAACAGGCATTACAAGGGTTAGAAGAGTGCTTTTGTATTTAACATAGAATGGAGAAGATGTCGGGGCTTTGGGCGAAATGGTCACAAAAATAGGTTTCATGCCAACTCAACACCTCTTTGAAAAATTAAAAGCTATGAAAAAAATAATTTTAAAATAGCCTATTAAAGAACTTAGAGAAACATGGAGAAACCGAAAACTAGCTGGCACTTCAGTTCACGGCACAACTGAATTTATCAACGTCCTGAACAAAATCTATATTTTTCTGATCTGACCTATCGCAAATTATTCGAAAATTCGACAAGTCGTGACCTGCTATTAATAGGAATAAAAACATTATTATTGAAAAAATGCGTCAACTTGGACGATTTTTCCAATAACTATGATTTTAAAATTAAAAATTAGAATTTGGAATTTAGGCTAGAGAATTTCTGGGATCAAAATTTCTCCATAAATCCATAAATATGGGCTATTTTCGCCTATAAAAATATGTAATTTGTCACTTTTTTCGAATCCGCCAGAAAATCCGTCATGTTGTAAATTCCGTTTCAGGACACTCCAATCCGCCAGTTGGCAACACTGCTTGTATGTTAAGTAAATGACCACCATAACACGAGCATCAGGGTAGCATGGTGGTCGAAAAATCCACAAATAATGTAACCATAAATAATATGCAATGAATAAAGAAAAATGAAAAAAAAATGCATTCATTGCTTTTTTCGTTATTTTTTTTTGGGGTGTTATGCCGTGTTGCGCTACCTCCTTCTTTAGCCAACGTTTCGGACATCGTTGCAGTGTCCATCATCAGGGCAGATCCGGCAGATCCGGTAGAGAAGGAGGTAGCGCAACACGGCATAACACCCCAAAAACAAATAACGAAAATGCTTTTGGCCGTGAAAATCTTAAAACTTAGCATTCATTGCTGTCCAATAAAGGAAGTTCTAGTGGAGTAAGTCTCAAAAATATTTTATTTCTCCTCTGTATTAAGTTCAAAATGTCTTCAAAATCGACCCTTTTACTCAATTGCATGATTGCATCTTGTTTCACAAGAGTTTATTAAGAATCTGCTAAATTTTCAAGACTTTAGGATAGAGAATGACTGAAATATGAACGAAACGTATTGTAAAATCGTATTTTCCGAAATCACATGTTTTTACATTATTTTGTGGTGAATACAGGGTGCGATTTGTATTATTATTTCAATAATAAAGCAATTACTTCTTTTGAGTATTCTATTATTTTTGGCATAATTATTCTTTAATATAATAAAAAAAATAATTCATAACGTCGCGTCGTTATGAAATTGTGCACTTTTACTGATATTTCCTATATATATTTCCTATATGTTAGCTCTTGGTAATTTAGCAGGGGTGCCCGGGTTCATGGGATGAGGTTTGTCTAGGTCTTGGAGGCGGATGACCAGGACATACTGAACCCCAGATTCCTACCCACCCCTTAAACCCTTTTCCTTCCCAGAACTCTCCTCTCCTTCCTTTCCTTAAAAAAACCCTCCACACAGCATCCCCAAAGATGACATAGGCCCTGAGGGAAATTATTTTCCTCAGGGCCTCCTGTGTGGAGCTCGTGTATAAAAAAATGTAAATTTTTCAATAAATTAATTATTTATTGATTAATTAAATGCAAAATATACTACTATTAAACACGTGCTTTCTTGGAAATCAGTCAGTTTAAATGAATAGTTTAAATAAATCCTTCGTTTGAAGATTGAAAACGAAGTCTAAAATATAAATAAACTCATTGAAAAAATATTAGGATTAATCTAAAAGAAAAAAATACAAATGGGAAGTGGGTTTTCCTTGTCAAATTCGCATTTTCATTAAATTAAAATTAATGAAATTTGTTACCATCGACAGACAGGGAAACATCTGTAGAGTCTGATAATTCAATTATTTCATCGAATATTATAAGTCCATCTTTCATGGTCCCCGAGTAGTAGGTGCTGGAGAACTGCGGCGCTGTAGGCAGTTGAGTTAAAGGGTCTGATGTAAGGGTGATGGTAGCGTAACTGGTTTTGGGATCATCTCCAGTATCATCCACGTCCTGAAAAATGTCAAATTGTCTGAAAAACGAACATTTCTCATTCTCCACAAAATTAAGGTGCATAGTCTCGAACAAATCCTATCATCGGAGGATAGAAATTGAAATATTTGGGAAAAATATTATAATTTTTCTCACCTTTATTAAGTGGACTTTTAAGGGGACGTTTAAGAGCAAGTTTGAAAATTAAGAGACTTTTTGAATTGACACATTAAATAAATGCTGGCATCTCACAGGGATCGGTACCATCTGCGACTTTATTTTTGTTGCACATCAATGAACATTTGTCGTGTGCACCAATTCATTGTTACGCGGATGACAGTACAGTCCATGGTAGTTTTTTGTTGACAAGTCTCCAAAGCACATAAACTCCAACTGTTCGGAGGGCTTTGAAGCAAAGACTGGACGGTTATCTCGAGGGAGTTTCCTCTTAGGGTAAAAAAACCTAGTCGAATTTATTGTGTCAAAGATCCAATCATATCTGAATACGTCTAAAATAGATCTAAGTGACAATATAGTCTTTTTCAACGGAAGAATCTTCCATCGATATACTTGGTTTTATTCTAAGTGACCAACTCAGGCACAGGGGCTGCTGCATCGATGCCAGAGTCAAGTTAGCCTCTCAGAAGTGAGCCATACTGTACAGGGACCGCAGATACTTTAATAGTAAACAACTGCTGACCCCTGTAGAATCGCAAGTGCGCCCACTGTTGAATTCCGCAGTCACTTCTGGTCTGGAGCCCCAAATACTCTTGACCTTTGAAGAAGTGGACGGTCCGTTTGATAGATTCCCCGTATCTTAACAAGCGGATTGCAATCTATAGAGCTTAGCCGCCAGGAAGGTATGCTGTCTCTATTCTACCGGTATTATTAATTTATAATTAACAATGATTTTCAGGCCTCTGTGTTTGCTTCCTCCTACAACAAGGGTCTTGAAGAGAATCCTTCCTCTCCACTTCCACTCCTTCCTCTCCTCAAAGCTCCTGTCTCTATACAGCATCTTTAAATATGACATAGGCCCTGAGGCAAATTATTTTCTTAAAAAAAGAGAAGAACGCCTGCGCGGCCCTTTTCCAGGAAAATTATTTTTAAAAATTATTATCATTAACTCCAAATAATGAAAAAACTAAATTCTTTAATGGCCTATATTTTATAATTCAAAACACAAATAAATGAAATAGCACATATCGATAGGAGATATTTGCCATACCTTTTGAAAAAAAAAATGATTTAGTTTGGTTGTATACTTTGACCTCAAATCCAAATGTAAGGTTTGCATGAAAAAGGCCGCGCAACCGTTCCCCTCTCCTCAAGACCATTTAATATTTATTTAGTACTTACGGTTGCGGATATCCGGAGGACCAATGGATCGACTAGCTCGAATATTGCGTTTTTCGTCTTCAATATTCCAGTATGTACTTTTTTAGAATCATCCACCTTATCGTACTCCATTTCGAGGAAATCATTATCTTCAATACCGAATATGATGCTTTTAGTAGTGAGATCGTAGTCCCGAACTTGTATAGCGCCGTAGAAGGTGGAAACGGGTATTCCTGGCGGCATCGGAGTAAGGATTTTGTACTCGTACTTATTTTCAGGAAGAAATTCGGGATCATGATTGTTGGTATCGGTGATCGTTACACGAAAGAGCTATAAATTAAAAAAAAAAATATTAAAAATAAAAATAAAGATTAGATATCTGTGTATAATATTCTAGTGCCCGACCGAAACAAGACTTTCTGCCGAAACCGAAACCGAATCTTCGGTAACTGACTGAGTTTCGGCCGAAACCGAAACTTTTTTAGATATGTTAAAAATCTATTGTTTACTGAAATTTGGCTTATTTGAAATAAAAAAAAAGCAATAATTGAAGTATGTGATAAAACCTTTTTTTTTAAATTAACAAAATCAGTTAACTACTTCTTGGAACAAAAATTTGTCAATAATCAACACTTACATTATTTTTCAATTCAATTCAATTTATTTATTCTTTCAAAAACATTACAAAATTCAAAATTTTAATGCGTTTTTAAAATATATTTTTAACAGTATTACATTAAACATAAATATAAATGGTAGGCAAAAAAAAACTATATAAGCATTAATTGAGCTTGCCTTTTAAAAGCAGCTTCACTGATGCTAAATATGTCGATATCCGAATTAATTCTGTTCAACAGCAAGTTTGCTCTCCCGACTGGCATAACTATTGGCAAGTTAGTTCTGCAAGCCGGGAGATAAAACAGTCTTTGCTGTCGATGACGGAGATAACCATCGGGAACATTGAAACTAATGCTCTCCATGATAGCCGAGTTTTCGAACCTTCCACGAATCAGTCTGAAGAAATGTGTTACAATGAGCGCATCCCTTCTGACCCGTAGAAGGTTCATACCAAGCATATCCAAGAGAAAGTGGGTAGGATAGAGCCACGGATAGTAGCCATACTTCCTCAGGTATTGAAATCTCAGAAATTTCTTCTGAACCCTGTCCGGAATACTTCACTTGGTGTGGGCTCCAAACTACCGACCCACTCTCAAGCCTACTCCTAACCAAAGCATTGTATAGTACTGTGAGAACCCGGGTGTCTCTGAAGTTTCTCGCAGTGCGTAGGACGAAACCCAACATTCTCAGTGAAGTACTACACGTCATTTTGATACGAGCATGAAAAGTTAACACAAAATACCAAGATCTTTCATAGTTGAGACACGTTTTAAATTTAGAGCCCTCATACTATACCGGTAAAACCAGGTATATACGCTCTAGTGAAAGAAAGAATGAAACATTTAGAGATATTGAATTCAATCTGATTCCGTTTACTCCAGTCAACAATGCTATCAATGTCTGATTGGAGTCGAATGCAGTCCTCTAAAGTTTGTATTTCCAAGAAAAGTTTTAGATCATCAGCGAAAAGAAGTGACCTGGAATGCAGAATAATTTCCGTTATATCATTAATAAAAATCAAAAAGAGGAGTGGTCGTAAATTAGAGCCCTGAGGTACTCCTGAGAAAAAAAGAAATAATTTTGATAAGAATATTCCATGTGATACAAATTGTTTTCTTTCAGTAAAATAGCTGGCAAAGAATATAAGAAACCGGAAAGAAAAACCTATCGTTGACAATTCATTTAATAAGATATCATGGTTTACGGTGTCAAATGCCTTTGAGAAATCATTGTATGAGCAATCTACTTGGTAGCCTTTATCTAAAGATTTGGAAACATAATCTGTGAATACCAATAGATTGGTGTCAGTTGATCGGCCTTTTATAAACCCATGCTGTTCCGATATTAAGAACGGCTCTACTTGAAACTGCAAGTGTTTATGAAGTATCGATTCGAATAACTTAGCTGGGGCAGAAAGTATTGCCACCGGTCTGTAGTTTTCAACGGATGTCCTTGATCCATTTTTGAAAATAGGACAAATTTTTTAGACTTTCCAGGAATCAGGAAATACACCAGTTTCTAAAGAGAGGTTGAATATAAAACTCAAAGGCAGTTTTAAAAATTCAACACATCCTTTTAAAAAAAAGACTGGTAGAAAATCTGGCCCAAGCGAATTTGTATGTTTAATTTTTTTATCAAAGATTTAACATCTGATTCATTTATATGACTTATGTCAATGTTTTGGGCTCCCTTCACATTCATCTTGGCAGTGGCAGTGGGATTTAGTAATGGAGGTTCATTACTTTACATTGATTAGAAATGATTTGCAAATGCATTGGCTATATCCGCTCCTCTAACTTCTCGATCACCATGCATCATGCATCACTTCTCGATCACCATGTCTGTTATACCACCATCCTTGCGTAGTGATTTGACGTAGTTCCAAAATGTCTTGGGATCATGTTTGATATTACTCTCCATAGATTTAACATAATTACGGAATGCTATACGAACATTTCGTTTGACAATTGTTCTGAGTTTACTAAACGTTTCATGTTCACTTTGATTACCAGTAGCTTTCCATTTTTTATGGTGAGCATGTTTCATCTCAATGTTCACGATGGAAGGACCTCATTAATTGAGTATTTTAATTGTAATTACGTTTACAATCACAACATTCTTATTATACTGTTAAATGAAAAAAAACAATAATTGAAGTATGTGAAAAAATAGTTATTTGATTTTTTTTATAAAACAAACAAAAATTATTAAATTAACAAACGTGTTAACTGTATGTAACAAGCGGGTATGCGCGAGAAATAACACATAACCCCACAACATAATCACGCCAAACCGGCCGGTGAAATCCGCTGATGATGGCGGGTGACACACGAGTCATGAACTCACCCGAAGTCAGCCGACCGACGCGCGATAATTCACGAACGCAGGATTACGGTGCGATCGCAGAAGGTTCGGCAGATTTTCTGCCGAAACCGAAACTGACGCCGAAACCGAACCTTTGGTTGGTCACTATAATATTCTATCACACTACATTATTTATTTATTTTATTTTAAATGCACATTATCAGTTATATATTAAAATAATAATAAAACGTTTATTCATCAACAGATTTTTTTGCAATACTTATTACATTTTATGTTCTTTTATCATTGATTCAATTGACGAAAATCAGGATTTCTCCGAGAGTGCAGCTGGTTTTCAGCAGTGAATATAAAAATAGAAACTAAAATAATTACAATTAACATATATTACATAAAAAATTATAAAATAATTAAATCAAATCTCCAATTCAACGCACACATAATAATACAATACAGTTAATAGAATTTAAAAAAAGAAATAAAAATAATTAAAAAAAATATAAATAAATTAATAATGCAAGTCGGAATTAAAATTAAAGCCAATAATCTTAAAATTAAAACTCCAATAAAAAATAAAGTCAATTCAAATAAAATATAATCAATTCAAATCAAATTCAAAATATAATCAATTCAAGTATAAAATATAGAATATAATCAAAAATATGGAATATAATGAAAAATATAGAATATAATCAAAATAAATAATGTAATCAAATCAAATCAAAAACATAATAAAAAAAAAGTATTCCTTCGGTTGTAAATTTTATTAAAGATGAAGTGCGGTTGACTGTGCAGTCAGCAACCATTCGCCGCAGAGTTTTTTGGAGCACTGCAACGATGTCGATATTCGAATAGACACTGGTATTTCATTCCAAAATTTTGGTGACGAATAAATTTACCCTTTGGCGTGTACCGTGTGCATGAGAGTCACGGGACCACTGCAGTCTGTCAAACAGATAGGAAGGAACCTTTGAATGCATCAAATTGTATATTTGACACATTTGATGTAACCTCCTTTTGTTCGACATATTTATATATATTATTAGTTATCTATAATATAAAAATGAATCGCTAAATTTGTTGGTAAGCGCAAATCTCGAGAGCGCCTGAACCGATTTCGCTAATTCTTTTTTTAGAATATTCCTTGAAGTTCGAGGATGGACCTCCTCACTAGGATTTCCTGTTTTGAGGTGGCCTGTAGTTTTTCAAAATATTTGTATTTGGTTATGGATTGTCTTCATATCGTCTTCATGATGTTTGTAATTTTATTATCACTTTGATCTCTCAGCCATGTTTTTACTTTTGTTTTAAATATATTCATTTTCTTTATATTTTTGATTTGAACTGGTAGAGCATTGTATAATTTCATAGCATGGAATTTATTATTTCTCTGTCCAAAAGATGTGTTCAAACTGGGAGTAACCAGAATGTTATTGATTACTGCCCTGGTTGAGTATTTATGTTGGGCAGTGGAGTATACATATATGTTTTTCTTTTCAGTTTAAATAAAATATTTTTTTAATAAAGATTCTGTACATTGAAAAAAAAATATTTATATATATATGTATATATATATAATAAACATACATTTTATTTTATTAAGTAATAATATTGTTTTTAAATAGATGAATAGCTGAAACATATCTACATCGGGGGACAGGTAATTTAGTAACAGAATCATTTTTACGAACGGCATTACTAATGGTAAGTTAGTTCTACATCTCGGAACAAAAAAAGTTCTTTTTATTTTTCAAACTTTATAAGTAAAATCTCAAATAATAATATTTAATTAAATGAAGACAATATTAGCGAAACTCAATCGAAAATCTGAGACAGAAAAATCAGAAAAGATATTGGCTCCGCTGGGACACGAACCCAGCGTGTCCCAGCGGAGCCAATATCTTTTCTGATTTTTCTGTCTCAGATTTTCGATTGAGTTTCGCTAATATTGTCTTTATTTAATTAAACAAAAGTTCTGTTTCTGCCCGCTCTTGTGAAGTTGTCGGAGACATAAAACTCAAATTTTTGTATTATATCGGGAATACGAATGTTACCGTTTAGAAGTTTATATGCTGTTGTCAGCAAAGCAATTTCCCTTCTATCGGCGAGGCTGTTAATACCAGTGATATCAATAGGTATGACGGATCAAGTTTTTCATAGGTATGGATTTTGGAGGCAATAATCTTATAATCGTATTTCGAAGTTAAGCTTTAGAGATATGTTCCTACCTAGTTGATTTGGCTCTATTATTTGGAGATATTTTTTTGAACATGGCGTGAGCCATTTGAAAAGGTTTTGTTTTTTTATCACCAATTATAATTAAACATACTTATTTCGGCTGTCGGTACATTAGTGATTGTATCTGTTCTTTGTCCTGCCCTGTATCTGAGAGCTGTACTGTTAAGATGGTACGAGAGATTTTTCAATATTTAATGGTTTTTGTGCGTTTTCGAAGTCGCCTACGTCCATAACTGTACGAACAAAAAAAAAGTTAAAGCAAAAAAATGATTGTTAAATTTACGTTCTATCCCACAAAATATAATTATACATTGTCAAAAAATATTTTTCTTACTTTACAACTGTTTTAAAAATAGCTGTTTTCATCAAATCTCAATCAACCTGCAAATATTTTTCTTATGTGGTCGTATACAAGAAGGAAAAAAAGAATTGCCCGCTCATTTTCACATTGTTTAATTAAAGAGTCTTTTTACCTAAATGACGATGTGATACTATTAAAAAAACTGCATAAATCAGTCAACTTTAAAATCGTTTTAATGTACCAAAAAACAGGTTAGGTAATAAAATAAAAATATCATCCAATTAAACAGTATTTTAAGTAAGTCAATTTAAAAAAATATTTATTAAATTCCAATGATTTACTTGGTTTACTTCGACATTCGTAAGTATTATAAAGACGAATTCAAGAAACGACACAGGCGACGTTACATCAATGTCCGAAACTAAAATCACCGAATTTGAAAACAGTCGTAGCCCTGCTAAGCTCTTAAGTTCGCGAGCGACTCGCGGAGATTCGATGCATGTGTAATGGGCAATGGCCTTAGGGGACACACCACAACAGTGATTAGCCTGCGGTCTATTTCGTGTAGTCCGCGGGCCTTTTCTTACTTTCCAATTGACTAAATAAAACATCAACAAGTGTTTCGATAGCTATTGGAAGATGTTATCTCTTCCGCGGAGTCTGAAATCTCTACCAATTTTCACTATGGGAACGAAAAGGATGAACAGGAACAAAAGGATGACAACCGAATACAAGATGTTCCTACCTTGCTGGTGATGTCCCGGGGTCCCACACTCATGCACCAAAGAAAAAACTCCGCGGTTGAAAAACTTATCTTGCGCGGATCCGGGTTTAGATTTATGCCAACGAGACAAAGTACTTGGCTGTCCCTACCGCGCTGTTGTTGAAATTGAACTAAAGGTTCACGGTTAGAAATCAATCTTGAACCGGTGACAAAGGAAAGATGGATAGATAAGGATAGGTAGGTACGATGGAGAGGAGGAATACTTGGGTGTAGGTACGAGTATGTCCGAGTAACAAGCTTGCGTTAAATAATAATTGACGGTTTATGCTGTTTTGTAAAACGGTTGAGCGGAAAACTTGTCTTCGTCAAAGCTTTAAATCAGATGCTCAAAATAAGTCTTTTCTTACATTTTCTTATGTAAAATTTCGTGGTTAGACATTAAGTGTAGAAAAAATATCACCTTCGTAGAGCAGCATCTTTCTTGCTGAAATCAACGTTTGATTCTTTTTATAAGTTTTATAAAATACAAAGTTTTTGTGACAAAATTTTGTTTACCTTTCAACAAAAAATCAAAGAAAAGATAACATAACTGCACTAATCTGGTTACCTTGACTGCAACCTTGTACGCACTGTGCGGTGAGTATGTTTGGCTTTATGTGAAAGTTCAAATGACCTCAAATTTAAGTGTCATTTTAAAAATTGGAACTGATTGCGTGAAGAATTCAGTCAAGCGATAAAGTACCTAACTAAATCGTCATTTTCAAAATTTTTCAAAATTATTCAAGAATTCAGCATTATATTGTTCACTATGCTCTTGCTACTGGCGTTAGTACTCTAGTTGAAAAAAATCTTATTTCGCAATCATTATAAGTTTTTTTTTATGAGTTGGTGGTGAAGAGTAAAATCCGTGATAGTACTGCTGAATAGGCAATTATCTAAAATACATCCCTACACTCATAATCATTATTTTTTCTTAATAGTATCACCTTCGAACGTATTTTGTTACGGTCACAAAGCCGTGTTTGTCGACTGGCACAGAGCGAAATAATTGTAAGTTGGTGAGGCAAATGCTAATTTAAAACATTATTTTATCATTGATTCTATTGACGAAAAGGTCACCGCTCTGCTACAATTCAGGATTTCTCAGCAGTGCCTCTAACATAAAAACAGAAACTAAAATAAAATAAAAAAAATAGATTAAAATAAAATAAATACTATTAAAACAAATTACATTAAAAATAATTAAATCAAATCTTCAAATCAACGCACACAAAATAAATTACGCTGGTTAGTATATTTCTGATCGTTTTGAAATTTTTTTGATTTTAGGTACCTTCTATTTTTTTCCTGTTTCATACAAAATTTACATTTTTTACACAATGAAAATATCTTGGACACCTCTTCGCATATATTTCATTATACCTTTATGGAAACAGGTTAATCTTAGCTCACCAGTTTTCTCGTTAAAGATCCACAGGTAAAATCCACAGTCAATCCGTAGGAGAGCATCGTCTCCTTTTCTTCATATCCGGCAAAGAGTGCGGTCGGAGATAAAATTAATTCTGATCCGACAAGCTCCGGTTTCACATACACTTGGTCCGGCCGAGAATTCAGGCTTTCAGTTTGTGAGATAGTTTTTATATCTGGAAAATAAAATTACACGACTAATGAGTTTCCCCACCTCCCTCTGGCTCTTTTCTGCCCATTCCTTATTTAACTTCAACTTCTCAATATTGTGCATCGCCACAGGTTACAGATATTTCTGATGTGTTCATCAAAAATGTTTTTCATCTTTGTAAAGGTCAATGACTGACTGATATATCCTACGAATGTATGGCTATCAGCGGTGTCCCGCAAGGTTCGCACCTGGAACCTTTATTATTTATACTGTTCATCAATGATGTCACTAGCATTTTCCAAATATCGAAGTTTTTTCATTACCGGCGATATAAAGCGGTTTAAAGTAATAAATGTGTACGATTGCATAATCTTGCAAGAGAACCGTAATAACTTTTAAAAAATAGTATTGTATTTTAAATAGTAATCTCAAAATAAACTTCATCTAAATATTAACCAATGCTAAGTTATGACTGACGCTCCACAAAATTAAACGTCCAATAATATATAATTTTACACTCTGTAATATTGACTTAAGCTCTGTAATCGAAATACTTGACCTGTGCATCATTTTTGACCAGAAACTACTTTGTATCTCTGCTTTCTATCGCTATCAGGGCTATGAAAATGTTAGGTTTTATATAAGTTTTTCCAAAGATTTACGAATATTTTTAAATCTTTGAAAAAACTTAATATAAAACCTAACGTTAGAAGCGCTCTGGAATATAACTCTACAATTTGATTACCTGTCTTTAAAAATCACATTAATATAATTGAAAGTGTTCAACGCAATTTTTTTAGGTCTATTAATTTTAGACTTGGAATCCCTTCAGAACCAATTAATTACGATTTTATTATTACATTCATTGAAATTGTTGAAGTTAAGTTACAGAAGAAAATAAATTGATCATATATTTTTACACAAAATTGTAAATTATCAGTAAATATATTAAAGTTGGTTCACTACTTTAGATCAAGATTCCCTTTTATGTATTTGTGACAATTATACTTCGGTCTCAGGCTTGTAGCCTGTTATAAATAGATTACACGCCATTGTTAACTTTTATTCCAATGTTGCTGATATCCTTAATATTCCCCCATTGAAGTATAAACTTGCACGAACCCTCCACTTAACTATACTAATACTATTATAATATTTTCCAAAATACACTTATCAATGTCTAAAACTCCTTAAAAGATGTTTCCAGCAAAACAAACCCTGGTCCTAACGGTTTACATGAAATATTATTTAAATAATGTAAATCTATTGTATCTAAGCCAATTTGTTTATTATATAACTTATCACTATCATCTGTCACTTTCCCGGATTCCTGGAAGGTTTCCTATATAAGACCTATTTTAAAATGGGTAAAAAGTCCAACGTAGAAAACTATAGACCTGTATGTATTTTATCTCATTTTCCTAAAATCTTCGTATTTATCTTATATTCCTAAAATTTTTGTAATATTGCCCTAAGAAAATAACACCTATTTTCAAAAATGTATTGATTGAGGAACAGCATGACTTTAGAAATGCTAAATCTACCGCTACAAACTTACTCTCCTTCACCAATCACAAGTAGATGTTCTATATACTGATTTTTCTAAAGCTTCTGATAAAGTAAACCACTCAATCCTCATGGCCAAGCCACAAGCTATACGAAAGTTAAAATAAATAACATTGTGTCTATTATTATTGAAGTAACATCCGGCGTACCGCAAGGAGCACATCTAGCCCCGCTTCTTTTCAACTTGTTTATAAACTACATTATTAGTATTTTCTCTCACACACTTTGGATTTTTGCGGATGACAATAAGATCTTAAAAATAATAAAAAATTATCAATTGCTTGATGTCGATAAGTGCAAAATTATGTCCTTCTAAAGAGCTAAAAATCCGATTGTTTTCGTACACAAAATAAATAATAATTGCTTAACAACTGTTGAATCTATTGAAGACTTTGGTGTCTCTCTTGATAGCAAGCTTTCTTTTCGGAAACATATAAATGTGGTTGTTAATAAATCTCTCAAACTACTTAGTTTCATCACTAGAATTACTTCTGACTTCAAAAATATAAATACTCTAAGAACTCTTTGAATGGACACAATATGACGAATATGTCCACCATAAAAACGAGACCATATAACACAAGCATGTTCAAGATGGGGGCAAACCAAGGAGTACCTTGAGGTACTTGAGTACTTAAGGAGCAACATCGGTTCCTAAAAGGGATTGCTAGGAGGTTAGGATTAGAACGAGGCCATTACTCGTATGATGAAATTGAACAAACTCTAAGCCTTTCTCCTTTAGAAGACCGTCGGAAAAAATCTGATCTCATTTGTTTCTTCAAAATTATCGGCTGTTTATTATAATCATTAATTATTGATTTACCTACATTACTACAACTCAACCCATTCAAAATACCTTCTCGTAGACTCAGAAATAAAGAACTGCTCTTCCTCAGTCAACACTCGATTAGTTATGGTTATAATTCACCACTGTTCAGAATGTTAGAATGGTCAACTCACGTCAAGACCTAGATTTTTTTGGTATAATGAAATGATTTTTGTCGCTCACTAAATAATTGAAGATATTTTATGTTTACTCTAATTTTAGCAAAGTCTTGACTTGACTTGACACTTCTATTTCCTTAAGTTTTCTCTGTTTGTCTTTGCTTTCATACACCATCCTTTATTCTTACAATGTAAATTTTCCCAAATTTCATGTTACTTTGTTGTAAATTGGACGCGTCCGTTAATAAATAAAGAAAGCGGTACTGATTGAACATTTGTAGTGAGGTGACTGCTAACAGGTTATTTGTTTTTTATTCTTTTCTTATTAAATGTTTTCATTAACTTTTTACTAATTCATATACTTCGCTCTTGTTATGTTTACTTATTTAACTTTTTTTTTCCTTTCTTACTTCACTATACTACTATGACTTTCAAAAAATAATAAAAACACATGCATGTAAATGGCACATGTGCCGTAAATTCCAAATAAAAAATAAATAAATAAAACAATGCGAAAGTAGGTAGACACCGGCCTATGTGGTAGGATGTGGCTATAACATTAAATAAATGGGCTATTAATTTTTTTTATTAGTATTAAATTCAATTGGCATAAAAAATATATTTTTCTATAATTTTCATATTCTTTTATTGGGAATTGTGTTGTAAAGTTTTATAAAAATACATGTGTAAATTTGACAAAGAAAACATCACAACAAAATGAGTAACATATTTACCAATCACATTAGTAGTAGTTCCTGTGAAGATGACGTCTGTTTCTATGTCTAACACGCTAATAATTTTTCCAAATAACCACTCGTCATTGTCAACACCAGCAATTTCGCAATTTCCATCTTGGGCTGCAAAAGAAAAAAATGATTTATGAATGCTGTCTTCTATAACTGAGGAAAAAAGGAGGTATGCATAAACACATCCAGCGTGGTATATAACAGGTATTCAAATAAATAACATCAACGAAAATGACATAGTTAGCTGGACAACAATGGGTATTGACTCTCTTGCACGAATCTTAAATAGGCGCAGAAAAAATAATTTCGGTGCCTAAATATATTTATCGCCAGGGAGTCATTTTTTAAACAAAATTAACAAACGTGTGTTTTTAGTTCAAGTAAAGTTTTTTTAGCTAAGTAAAATTTATTCATTTGGTTACAAATTATAAATAATTATTGACATTTGGAAACTGAAGTTGAAATTGACGATTTTAGCAAAAGCATGTTATTTCAACGAAATTTAAAAACAATCGTCATTATTTTCAGATGATTTGCGAATGTAAAAAAGAAAGACGCACATTCCCGGATTACGAACAATCTCACAATATTTTAAAATCTCCTACTGCCATCGCAGTAACCAGAACATGTTGCTTGAGTCGGGATGGAGGACTTAGCCAGCCGTGGAATTGTATTCATGATGCCTGGGAGTGACCCAGACGCGATGTTAACTCAGCCATTGACCGGTCGGTATATATGTATATTTTTTGTTAAAATTAGCCGCATTATTTAGATTTTGGATATGACAAATTTTTTAAATCTTTTCCAACATAACTTTATATACAATGCAAATAATCGCTTACTAGATCTAGCAATATCAAATTATCCTAAATTGGTCATTGACAAATGTAATGATCCTCTCTTACCTGTTGATAACTACCACCCCCCTCTTTATATTAAGCTAAATGTGTGTAGCGTCAAACCAAAACACGTTGAAGAGACTCTCAACTACAAACGTGCAGATTTTGAATCTATAAATTATCATCTTTCCCGTGTCGACAGGTCTTTTTTATCGGACGTGAATACTGACAAATCCTTAGATAATTTATATTTAATATTTTCTAGCACCATAAAATCATATGTACCACTATATACTCCTAAAAACATACATATTCAACTTATTTCTCACCAGAACTAAAAGCCTCACTTCAACAAAAAAAGAAACTTCATAAAAAATTCAAAGAAACTCGATCGATGATCGATTATGCAATTTTCAGTGAAACTAGAAAACAATGCAAAGATCTTTCTAAAATCTGTTATAAAACATATATAAACTCTATCGAAAACACAGCTTTGCACTCAAGTAATCTCTGGAAATTTATCAAAACACTAAACAACGACAGCACAGACTATCCACCACAAATGCATATGGACGACAAATGTGCTAACAGCACACAAGATATCGTAAATCTTTTCTCAGATTTCTTTAAAAATGTTTACGATGAGGAAACACCAGAAGAAAAAAATCCTTCATACTCATTTAAAAAAACCATACAACAGACTGCTGCATAACAGAAGAATCTTGCAAAAAGAAACTATGTTCCTTAGACATTAACAAATCTGCAGGCCCAGACTCCATCCCGCCAATTTTCCTAAAACATTGCTCCTCTGTATTGTCTAAACCACTAACCATTCTCTTTAACCAGCTACTATCTTCTGGATATTTTCCTGTCTGCTGGAAATCCAGCTATATTATCCCAATACTTAAAAAGGCGATGAGAGTGACATTTCAAACTATCGACCTATATGCATACAATCTGTATTACCCAAAATCTTTGAATCTCTAGTTCTTGATGAAATATATCCTACGTTAACAGATATAATAAATGACAAACAACATGGCTTCATTAGAGGTAGATCAACTTCAACAAACTTATTACTCTTTCAAAACTATATATTGGAGTCTTTTTCTAAAAACAAACAACTTGACTGTATATATACTGATTTCTCGAAGGCTTTTGATAAAGTGTCCCACAAAATACTGATCCGAAAACTTCATCCTCTGGGAATCAGAGCAAATATGTTGAACTGGCTAAGTAGTTACGTATCAGGTAGAACTTTATTTGTAAAAATAAAATCTTTTATATCCAAACCATTTTCTGCCACTAGTGGAGTACCGCAAGGTAGTCATCTTGGCCCAATTTTATTTCTTATTTTTATAAACGACATAGTCAACTGCATTAAAGACGTCAAAGTATTGCTTTTCGCTGATGACATTACATTATATAAAGAGATAACTATCCTTAATCACTGTGAAATTCTTCAATCAAATATAGATATGCTAAAAATTTGGTGCTCACAAAACAATCTACATTTAAATGTAGAAAAATGCAAAACTTTGACCCTTTCCAGAAAAAAAACATCACTGTTTTTCGACTATTCAATAAATAAAATAAATTTAGAAAGAGTATCACATTCAACAAACTGCAAATAAGGGTTTGAAAACTTTAGGATTTGTATTAAGAACAATTAAAAACTTTGAATCGTTACAAATCTTTAAACTATTGTATACATCCCTTGTTAGAAGCCTAATAGAATATAACTCCATAGTCTGGTCGCCCTTCTACAAAATTCATATTCATACTATTGAAAGAATTCAAGGAAAATTTCTACGTTTTGTAAATTTTAAACTTAACATCCCTTTAGAGCACATAAATTACCCGTCGTTAATGAGTACTTTAAATATTCCAACATTAGAAAACCGACGAAAAATAAACGACCTAACTTTTTTATTAAAATTATTAAACTCTAAATTCGACAGTTGTGAACTACTGCAATTAATAAATCTACATGTACCTACACGAACAACAAGACAAACATTGACATTTTATATACGTACATCTATGATTTACATTCTCCAATACAACGTTTGCATAGTCTTGGTAACAAATACTTAAACAATCTGGATGTATTTGACAATAATTTGAACTTAGCAAACTTCAAACGCCATATGTGTCAACTATTTATTTCTACCTATCCCATAAACTAATGAGAACAATAATTTTAAACATTACCTACTTTATGTCAACTACTATTATTTTATGAACTATATTTTGTTTCTTATATTTTATGTTACCTGTATTTTGCTAACGCTTATATTTTATGTAACCTAATTTTTTTTTTTTTAACCCTTATATTTTTTCTAACCTATGTTTTGTTTTTCACAAATATTATGTTACTTGTAGTGTGTATTGTATTTTGTAAACCCATTCTTTACACCGTACTTAAAAAATGTACTGCATTCTATGTAAAAGCCCTATGGGCGTTTAAATAAATAAAAATAAATAAATAAAAAAAATAAAAAATTATTTTGCTTTCCCGTGGTCAGCTGTCTGTTTTAGGACTTCGGATCCCTCAAGATGTGCCCAGGAAATTGGTGAAGTCATCACATCCGCGATGGATGGCTTCATTTAATCAACTGTTAAGGAAACTGGTGTAGGCTCAAAGCCGTGGTTCAGTCGACAATGCGCTGAAGCAGTGCGACGAAAAAACGCGGCTTACCGAGCCTACAACACATCTAGAACATCCGAAGACAGAACAGCTTACAACAAAATGGCAAAGGAAACCAAGAGAATCATAAATAGATCAAAATTTGAGCACGACCAGCAGATCAGCAGAAAGCTGGCTGCATGCCCGCATGGCAGCAGGCAATTCTGGTCGCTTGCGGGCTCAATAGGTCGCAATTTCTGCAAATCCAGTCTACCGCCTCTTACCAGACCTGACGGCTCACTAGCAAACACCGCCACCGAAAAGGCTAACTTATTAGGTAAAATGTTTGAGGATAACTCAACCCTCGATGACCAAGGTGCTGTCCCGCCGTCGGTTCCTCACTGCGGTTTTCGTATGAAAAAGCTGAGGATCCGGCATCGGGAAGTATTCCATGTTTTACGAGGACTTGATGTTAATAAAGCTAGTGGGCCTGACGGAATACCCGCCCTGGTACTGCAGAGGTGCGCTGCAGAAATAGCTCCAATTTTGACGAAGCTTTTTAAAATGTCCCTGAAGACTGGCTCTGTGCCCTCTGGTTGGAAAAAAGCGGTTATCCATCCTATTCCAAAGAAGGGTGACCGCTCCAACCCGGCCAACTACCGCCCCATAGTGATGACATCGTTCTGTCTAAGGTGATGGAACGTGTGATCAACGACAAACTGCTCACATACCTCGAGAAGAACAAAATTATTAACGACCGTCAATACGGATTCCAGCGGAACCGCTCGTGCGGTGATCTTCTCGCGTATGTGACGCATGTTTGGGGGCGATGCCTGGAACGTTTCGGTGAGACCCAAACGGTTGCATTGGACATCTCCAAGGCCTTTGGCCGGGTTTGGCACCGAGGACTTGTCAACAAACTGCATTTTTAAGGACTTCCCGCATCCTTGTGTACTTGGATTGCCGACTTCTTGAGGGAGAGGTCGATTCAGACGGTAGTCGATGGTTTCACCCCTTCCTCACACTCGATAAATGCTGGCGTCCCGCAGGGATCGGTTCTGTCTCCGACTTTGTTTTTGTTGCACATCAACGACCTTTTGTCATGTGCACCAATTCACTGTTATGCGGATGACAGTACAGTTCATGATAGCTTTTTGTTTGACAAGCCCCCAAAGGGCTCACAAACTCCAACAGCTCGTAGGGCTTTGAAGCAAAGAATGGACGGTTACCTCGAGAGTGTTTTCTCTTGGGGTAAAAATAATCTCGTTGAATTTAATGTTTCAAAGACCCAATCTTGTCTGATTACGTCTAAAAGGGATCGAAATGAAAATCTAGTCTCTTTCAACGGAAGCAATCTTCCGAACAGGCCCTCCATTGATATGCTTAGTGTAACCCTAAATGACCAGCTCAGGTATGGGGGCTCCATCGAAGCCAGAGTAAAGTAAGCCTCCCAGAAACTGGGCGTACTGTATAGGGCCCGCAGATACTTTAATAGTGCACAACTGCTAACCCTATACAAATCGCAAGTGCGCCCCACAGTTGAATTTGGCAGCCACCTCTGGTCTGGAGCTCCAAAATACCTGAAAAATACCCTCGACTCTGTGCAGAAACGGGCGGTCCGTTTGATAGATTCTCCCATCTTAACAGACGGATTGCAATCTTTAGAGCACAGGCGTCGGGTGGGAATGATATCCTTGTTCTACCGGTATTACAATGGAAGATGCTCCGAGGAACTAGTATCATTGATCCCTTCGGCACCGGTGCATAGTCGGGAAACACGCCAAACGCGTGCCCAACATTTGTACACGGTTGACATTTGTCACATGAGAACGGGTCGTTTCTTCGACTCGTTCTTATGTTCAACAGTTCGGCTGTGGAATGATTTGCCGGCCTCTGTGTTTCCTCCTTCCTACAACATAGGTCTCTTCAAGACCAGTGTTCATTCCTTCCTCTCCTCAAAAAGACCCTCCACACAGCATCCCAGATGACATAGGCCCTGAGGGAAATTATTTTCCTCAAGGCCTCCTGTGTGGAGTTAATGTAAAAAAAAAGAAAAAAAGCAGGGGATCCCAAGGAAAATTATTTTCCCTCGGGGCCTATGTCGTCTTTGAGGATGCTGTGTTGAGGTTCTTTGTAAATAATGGAAGGATAAAAGTTATGGAAAGAAAAAATGTACGAGGGGTGGGTAGGAATGTGGGGTGTAGAGTATATTAGGAGTACACTGAACGATCGTATGAATCAATCCCTCCAAATGAACAGTGCAGGGCCATGAGGCTGGTTTAGAGCTAGAGAGTCCGGCTGGAGAAGTCAAAAGGTTTCCCTCAACCAGTCTCTATCGATCCGGCCCGCCTCCGAGTAGGTGAGAGACGTAGAAAAATCTCACTCCCATGAACCCGCCCACTCTTGCTAAGTCACCAAACGTGAACCACTTGAGGGGACCTACGAAGGAAGCGTTGGATCGAAAAAATGTTTCCGGGAAATTGAAACATACGTGTACGAAAATATATGCCTACATTTTGTTTGGTTCAGGCAAGGTATTAAGCTAAGCTATTTTTAGATATTTATGATATTTTTACTGATCTCCTACTTACTCATCGTCGTAATTGCCTTAAATTACATTACATATACAATAAATATATGTAAAGGAATACCTACCTGTTGTCATGGTGACATAAAAAAACTTCAGCATCAGAAACAAAATTGACGAAATTGAAGAAACCTTAAACAATATTATAGAAACGGTACATATTCTCGTAATTACGGAAACCTGGCTGCGTAAAGGAGAAGAAACTTTTTTCAATATTACTGACTACGCTGAAATCTTTGCTTCCCGTGAGCTGGACCGAGGAGGAGGAGTCGCCATCTATATGCACAACACACTAAGCAATAAGATAATAGAAAAATGTTGCAGTGAAAATACCTTTCTTGGAATTACGATCACGGCAAAAAATATTAAACCTCTCAATTTGTATGTTTTTTACCGTAAGCCCAACTCAAACACAACAGATTTTTTTGACTCCTTAGAAATAATATTAAATAAAAACAAACAAGACATTACTTTTTGGAGATTTTAATATCGATATCTCAAAAGAAACTGATATTGCACGGAAATATGTTCACACCTTAAAATCGTACAACTGTTATGTGTGTAACACAATGTTTCCCACAAGGGTAACAGATAACACCAGCTCGTTGATAGATCACATTATCACAAATAGAACAAATGTTTCTGGGATAATTTCAAATATTGATGATCTCCTTAGTGACCATAATATACTGATATTGGATTATGAAAACTCTCTGAAAAACCTCCCCAATAACAGATCCCCAAACAACCTCTCAAACGCTTACAAAATAAATTATCAAAAATTCAATACGTCACTTAAAACTTGTAAATTTACCCATTCGTAAACCAAAATTATAATAATTTCGCTGACTGTCTTCAAAATGCTGTAAATTCATGCAAAACAAAAGTAAAAACTAATAATGGAGACAAAAGACTGAACAATACCCCATGGTTTGATGCCCGACTTGATTCACTTATTAAAGAACGAAATACCTAGCATATTTAAACTTTGGAAACAAAATAAAGGAAGTATTCCTTTGACTATTGTCACAAATTACAGAAGATATATTAAATCTATGTATTATAAAAAAATTGCTTAATGAAAACATGAATAAGCCACAACAAACCTGGAAAACAATCAATTCCATTCTCTCAAATAGCTCGCGAAACCCAAAAATAACGTGTAAATCTTTAGTCTTAAATGACGAAGAAGTAAAGGGACCAAAGGGGATTGCAACTGCATTTAACGCATTTTTTCTCTCAGTTGGGGAAAGTCTAGCATCAGTAATAAAAACTTCAAAAACTGATGTGAACACGATCTACACGGAACTAGAAGCAAAAAAATCTTTTAACATGATCAGGACAAATAAAAATGAAATCCTACTTATCATATCTAACCTTAAGTCCAAAGCGGCAGCTAGTTCCGATGGGATAACCTCTCTCCTTCTCAAAAATAGCAAGGAGGAACTGGCGGATGACCTTGTATTCTTAATAAATCTCTCTCTATCAAAAGGTATCTTTCCAGACAAACTAAAAATTGCGAAAATAATTCCTATTCATAAAGACGAATGCAAAAAAAATATCCAAAACTATCGTCCAATCTCTATTCTACCGGCTATCTCTAAAGTTTTTGAATGTATCATTAAAGAAAGACTATTGAAATATCTCGAACACAACAAAATTCTCAAGTCAAAACAATACGGTTTCAGACGACGATCTAACACTAAATGTGCAGCTTTTGATTTTATATCAAATCTACAGACACATATTGATCATGGAGATTTTACGGCGGCAATATTTATTGATCTAAAGAAGGCGTTTGACACAGTGGATCTTAACGTATTGATCGAAAAACTGAAACATTTGGGTATTGTTGGTACTCCTCTGGAACTTTTCCGATCTTGCCTATCAAATCGCTTTTCGGCAGTAGAACTGGGAGGAGAAACGAGTGAGTTGGGTAAAATAACATGTGGAGTGCCACAGGGATCAATTCTTGGACCGTTGCTATTTTTATCTATGTGAATGACATAACAAAGTGGGGTATTAAAGGAACTCTACAACTCTATGCGGACGATACAGTAATTTTTAACAATAAACTGAACTGAGTGGAGCTTGAAACGGAAATGAATGCTGACATTTCTAAACTCACAAGCTGGTTAAGAATAAACAAACTAACTCTAAACGTAAAAACACTCATTATATACTTTTTGGCAACAAGAAAAATATCAGCCTCAATATTAAAGTTGGTGATAACCGCATCGAAAAGAAAATGAGCACAAAATATTTGGGCCTGATCGTAGATTCCCAACTTTCGTGGAATTTACACATAAATCATGTAAAGGAGAAAATTACACCCATAACTGGTGTACTTTATAGACTCCAAGGATTACTACCCGTTCCTTTACTAACATCAGTGTACTACGCCATGGTACATTCACACCTTTCTTATCTCTGCTGTATCTGGGAATTTGCCTCAAAGAAATTGATAGCTGATCTGCAGGTGGTCCAAAACCGAGCTCTCAGAAATGTTTTTGGACTTCCATGGGACACCCATGTCAGAGACATCTATTCAGTTTCTGGTATTATTCTAATCACATTCCTTCCTAAAAATGAAATCACAAGCACTATCCTACAAATTACCCAACAATCAACTCACACTAGCATCACGCCATTTTACAATCAAGACATCCACACTCACAATACTCGAAATAGCAATAAAATCCGCATAACTCAAACACACACTACAAAATATGGGATAAAATCTCTGAACTATGTTGCCTATACACTATATAATTCGCTACCAGATATGTACAAAGGATTCCAGCAAAAAAAAATCCAGAGTAATGCTTTAAAAGAATATTTTTTTAAGTACGTTTAAGGATGAAACTTTGTAATTTTCTTGTCATGTTCAATTGTCTTGTTTCTTTTCTCTTCTTTTCTTTTCCAATTAGTTGTAATCATATCATCCATATCTGTATAGTTCCCTTTTTCTTTAATTGTTTTCTATTGTTGTTTGTTCTACTCAACCTGTCTTTTATTTTTTCGTCTATATTGTATGAGAAACTTATATTTTTAATATCTAAATTCATATGTAAATTTTTTACTATTTCCTCCAACCCATGATTTGTATGTTACTCCTGTCCTAAAATGAGTTCTCTAACTCATCTTGTTCTAGCAAGAAATAAAAACAATAAAAAAGATGGAAATATAAACTTAAATGTTGTAGTTTTTTGTTAATAGAGCAACACATGATTTGTTTTGTCATTAACAATAAAAAATACAACAAATAGACGAATTGTCTTATATTTATACATATTTCTATTTCATCTTAATTTCCATTATTATAACGTGATTTTTAATAATGAAGTACAGTAATAATTACAGTAAGGCAGAATGAGCATTGCACCCAAACCTCCGACAGTTGGAATGGAGTAGAGCATTAGAAAATACATACATTATTATTTAGAAATTACTTCTATGATCTAAGGTCTAAGGTAACGGTTTTCAACCTGTGGTACGCGTACCCCTTGTGGTACACGAGGCAAATATTATTTGATTGTGAAATTCATCTAATAATTAGAGTATTAAAATATCACAAATGAAACATGTCTTTCATTACACGTGTACCCAAGATAGATAGAGGGTAAGGGGTACAAGAAATTTGTAGTAAGATCCAAATGATTTGCCGGCCTCTGTGTTTCCTCCTTCCTACAACATGGGTCTCTTCAAGACCAATGTTCATTCCTTCCTCTCCTCAAAAAGACCCTCCACACAGCATTCCAGATGACATAGGCCCTGAGGGAAATCATTTTCCTCAGGGCCTCCTGTGTGGAATTAATGTAAAAAAAGGGTACGCAGGCTCAAAGAGGTTGAAAATAGCTGATCTAAGGCAAGGGTGGGGGAAAATACAAAGTAAAACCAGGTAGAGGTCGTATCCACGTCATCAGGGAGCATTTGAAAGGAACATACGTCCTAACTTTCTTCGTATAATATTGATAAACATATTAAATTGTATTAATAGCCTAGGATCTGCGTGTGGTTGAATTCCAGAACCCGACTTCCATTGCAGGTCCGACGTCATGCCTTATACGCCGCGCCACAAATAACATCTGTGTTCGTGAAACTTCAAGCAAAGCTACCGTTGTAATTCGAGTTTTAGTTCAAGATTCTGCCAAAAGATGTCGCTATTTCCGTAAGCAGCTCGAATAAGTACTCGATTTATAGGCGGTTATCGGCTATATGTAATATACGTGTATATTACATATTATGGCGTCATTGCGTGTTTCGGATACTTTGTCACGGTTACTTTGTCTCGGTGACTAGCTGTCACTGGATAACGGTGGACCGAGGAAGTGGCCATTTTTGGAACGTGTACCTACTCGAACTAAAAGGCCTAGTTTGTATTAATAACGTAGTTTCAATAAGTACCTACATTGATGATTCAGTTGCACATTTTTTTATTTGTATGCATACATGAATACATTTGTGGAATCGGAATAAAAACGCGAGTTAGTGCAAGCATTTTTTTTTATATATTAGCGAGCCGAGCACCCGGCATGCGTTGTAATGCCATTCAAAGAAAGAAATTGTTTCTACCTGTTTGTCTTTTCCCGCGTCTCCCTTCCACCCTCAGGCATACCCCTTCAACCTTCACCCGCCTTACCCCTTCCTCGTCCCCCTTCCCGCTCTCGCGAACCTCCCCTCCTCTTTTGTTCCTCTCTCCTCTCCCGGATTCCCCTCCCCTTCCCGCCTTCGCTCCTTGCAGCTAATCTATATAAAATACACACATTTTTCACGCTATTCGCGTGCTACCTGCTATACAAATATCACAACGCTAGAGCATACCATTACCCACAGAAAACTTCGCGAGCGTGCGCACATTAAATCACCAAAGTTTAATCACAATTGGTTCAATGGTTTAGAAACGCAAAGGGGACAAACGAAGAAACATGCATTTTTATATATTATTAATAGCGAGTTCCTGGCGTACGTTGCAATGCCACTTAAAAAAAATTGTTTCTCCCTGCGTGTCCATTCCCATACGTCGCGTTTCCCACCGCATTACCCTTCTATCTTGTTCCGCATCCGCCCCTCCTTCAACCCTCTCCCGTTTACCCCTGCCAAAGATATTCAAATACAAAAGAGATATGCTATGGTGTCCGCGCTACTGTCGGCGGACTACGCCATAATTAGAGTAGTTTGCATACAAAAAGAATTAGTTCATTTCGTTGATTTTTTGAAGATGTGCATTAGTATTGGTTAACAATATAGTTTCAATAGGTAAGAATTCGTTCATTTAGTTTAAGGTTCGTTTGGTTTATTCGTTAATTATTCGTTCGTTTAGTTTACTTGTTAATTGGTAAACAATATCGGCGACACCCGGAAGCGCAGTCCCACCTAGTAAAAACTGCAGATCGCTATCTTCAGTTTTATTAGTTTATTAGTTTCATCTACATATATTTTAATATCTTTGACCCCTGCCCTTCTTTCGTTCCCCATCCTTACCTCCCGGATTCCCCTTCCTTTCCCGCCTTCCCTCCCTGCCAGTAAACTATATGAAACACACACATTTTCAAACAACTCGCGCGCTACCTCTTCATAATGCCAGAGCCCTCCATTATATTTAGAAACCATGGCGTGCGCACAACAAATCATCAAAGTTTCATCGCAATCGGATGAAAGGTTTAAGGACCGCATAAGGGACAAACAAAGAAACGTTTATTTATATACATGTGTATATTAAGATGATAAGTACATAATATTAACTTGTTCAGTCGTAAACGTAAGTCTGAAGGAATAATTTTGAATGTATATCGAAATAAAATTTAATTAGTTACATTTTTACAAGTACTCACCTTAACATTTCATTGACATTTATTATAAATTCGAAGTGTTACAAATCTAAAAATAAGTCGTCCGTACAGGGACTTCAAAACGCTAATATCATATTATTTTAACGGTAAAATGATTAACAAATAACTATGTAATTAATTATACATGTTTACCTCATCCTGGATGAATTTTATTACCATAGTGTACGTTTTATGAAATAAAGCATATTTATTTTTCTTGCTTTATAACTGGCGATACCTTAATAATTCTACAATTATGAAACATAATGTTCGCGAAATGTCAATAGGAATATGATTAAAGACATTCGACATTCTAGTACATACTGTATTTTTCGCTTTCATACAAGACTTGTGAGAAGGAAGACTTTTATGAACGGCTCTTAGGTTTAATGCACAAGTCATAATTTTGTCAATTTGTGTTCTAATGAAAACTTAGTATAAAGAATTTAATTCGTATGGGTTAAGACCTAATACACCTAAAAATAAAGATTTAATTAAATTACGAAATACAATAAAATAGTTCCTAAAGAAAAACGTGTATTGGTAATATGTTTAGAGTATACCTGGGTAAACCCACAAGATGACGAAATTTTTTTAATAGTGGGAAATATTTCTGCCTAACCTTACACGTGGAAAATTTTAACGAAAAAATCCAAATTATGAAACTGCTGCATTAGGGTATATTGTAGAACTTTTAAGTACCTATATCTAAAGGTAAGTATAGAAAATGTGTTTAAAAAGGTTAGCTTATTGAGGGGGTAGAGTGATGATTGCCTAAAAATTCGTGACGTAGTTTGAAGTCCATGTTCCACTGGGAGATTTGAATTGATTGCAATACAAGTGGCAGGGTTTTACTTCATGCTAAGTCACGTATTCGAAATTTCAAAAGCGGACCGACGAGATTTTTTTTTCGAAAATGGCCCGTATGCGTTAACCTTGTTAAACGCATTTCCTACGAAACTTGCACATATATATTAAATATTTTAACTTTACGTACAGCTTAAATAAAATAGTTTCAATTTTAAAAACGAAAATAAAATTAAATACAGTGTCCAATTGGAAAAATGTATATATTTTATCAATCTATTGGAAAAAAATAATGAGACATGACGTTTCCAATTGGATGTACCCAAGATTAATAGCATTATTTCATGAAAGATATGCGAGGAATGCTTTGAAGCAATCGAGAACTCGAGCGATAAACAAACTAATCTATTGATAATGAATGCGATATGTTGGGAAATGATCGAAGCATTTACGATAATACATATTTTTGGCAACGGACAGATGCGTCAATCGCTGTACTACGTGTATATTATTAAATGTTGTTGCAATATTTCAATTTGATAAACCATTAAACAATTTAATTTCCTTGTGTGCGCCATATTTTAAAATAACGTTTTATCCTGACAAGCGATAAAGTACCTACCTAAAATATATTTTACCACACAGTTTTGAATATATTTTTGAAACGCTAATATGAAGAATAATAAAAAAAACAAGCTCAGTTAATGGAACTATACAAGGTTTTAAGGAACGTACTTGAATAACTTTAATAAGTGATTCCTGACATTAATTGGAGTAAAAAATGTTATTGATTTGTTGGTCTCCGGTGACAATTTTTTTTCTATTAAAAACATTAAAAAATCATTAGGTATTGGACAGTTTGCGGCGGGTTGAGGGTGAATGATCAGTGATGAAATGTGGAAGATTTTTTTGTTTGTTGAAGAAAACATTTTGAAAAAAAGGCGCCGGAGACCATCGTCTTTTACTCCAAACCCAAAGTAAGTCAAGTTTGTCCATTTACACCCTGAATAGAGAGTTGTGTAAGGCTCTATATTAATTAATAGTTATAGGATTATAGTGCACATGCTCTTCCAAAATGGCGAAATATGCCTGCAAATATAAACTACCATTATCAAATTACATGCTTAAAGTATGTGATAAAAACTCGAAATATGTATCTCGAACCGTTTCGGCTAGTCCAACGAACGTTCGAACCAACGAACAAAAATGCTCACATACATATGTATAATGCATATTGCATATTGAAAAATGTGTAATAACGATAACAATATAGGCCAATAACAACGTACGCAATATTATGGTTAATGAGAGGGATGGGGTTAAAAGATTTTCAGGAAAATGAGAATTTGTAGCAACTGCTAATTTTAAATTCAACATTATTGTCACCTGTTTATACGAATAAAGTACATATTATTGTAAAACATGCATTTGAAATATGATAGATACACGATCGTACAGCATCAGAATATAGATTGATACACTTATCATTGGTGTAATGTAGGTTTCGTGGATACAAAAAAAGTTCATTGTTAGTTCCTTCTGTGGCGGCTTGCAACCACAGTTAACCGCGTCAAGCTATATATCTCTCTGTATTAATAACTTCGGTTATTAGTTATTAGTTACGGTTATTGGTTTTAATAAGTTAATCAGTTGGCTAATAATGCTAATTTATGTACAGGGATATTTTTTTACCTAGAATTGGTTCACACAAAAGCGCTACTAGTACAGTAATCGCACAGAAAACACTTGGAATCGTCTTGATCGACATGTTTATCACTTTTTGATCACTATTGAGTCACTGTCATTATGCGTTGTTTTATCACTGTTTTACACTGATATTGCTTGGATAGATTCACCTGATACAAGTGTCGTTCGGATCACTGCCAATTAATGACTATTTACATTGCGAAGATTAGTTCGTTTCGAATATCGCATTATGAGATAACAACTCCTGTTGTATCTATCTATCAGAGATTACATTTCACTTGTGTGCGTGTTTTTATAAGAACACAGTACATAACAATAAGGCTAATTAAAACCTATCTATTAGTGTAACAAGAGTATTAACAAGGCATTAACAAAGCAAAAACAATGAATTTAAATTATTTTCACGAGTACATCCATACTCGTATTTGTATTTCATTCTTCTTAGCATATGTAAATTCTTTAATTTAACTTTGCACAAATTAATTACTTAATTGTTTTCAGCCTAACGTGGTTATTTTTATCCTTCCAAAAAATGTTTTTAATTTTAATTTTATTTGATTACACCACAAGAGTCCCAACTGCTCCCGTTTGGTGCCAGGGAGACTATGGCATCTCCAATTGGGGTATGTTATGAGGCTGAAGGTAGTGGGGCGGGGAAGAAGATGGGGAAGAGGAAGGTTGGGAAGTATCTGGCTATTCAGATCTGGTCACCAAAGACGGCTTAAAACCATTTTAAGCAATCAATAATTAATTAATAACCAACACGGTCACCCCAGATGGTTCGCTGGGTTTGGTGACTTAGCAGGGGTGTCCGGGTTCAAGGGGGTCAGGTTTGTCCGGATGCACTGGTTTGCGGCGGATGCGTCTGCTCACCAACTGCGTGGCAAGCCGGATCGATAAAGACTGGTTGAGGGAGATCTTTTGACTTCTACAGCAGGATTTGGACCGCAGTGGAAGGTATGAATTCATTCGTCAGTCAGTTTTGGACATACTGACCCCCAGATTCCTACCCACCCCTCATACCTTTTTCCTTCGCAGAACTTCCTCTCATTCCTTTCCCCAAAAAGACCCACCACACAGCTGTGGCGGTCCGTGAGTTTTCAGTGAGCTACAGTGCTAAGATTTGAAAAGTACGACGTTATTGATGTTGTACTTGAAAACGATTTTTATATTTATTCAAAAATTTCAACTTTTGTATGAAGAAATACTGAAAATTTTCATACAAATTATTGAAATAAAAAAAAGAAAACTCATTTCCAGGTACAACAAAATCAATAACGTCGTATTTTTCAATCTTAGCACTCTAACTGACTTAAAACTCACGGACTGCCACTGACACACAGCATCCCCAAAGATGACATAGGCCCTGAGCGGAATTATGTAAAAAAGTAAGTTTCATTTCTGAATGGTGGTTTTACACCAGGGCGATACTGAGAGAATCTTTCACTCTGCAACGTGCCGCTAATATAATACAAATAATAATAATTTTTTTTTAATTTTAACTTTATGAGTAAAACCTCAAATTGTAATATTTAAATAAATGAAGACAATATAAGCGAAACACAATCGAAAATCTGGAAACAGAAAAATCAGAAAAACGAGTCAGAAAAATCAGAAAAATATGATATTTATTTTTATTGATTTTTATTGATTTTATTGATATTTATTTATTGTCAATATGATATTTCCAGATTTTCGATTGAGTTTCGCTTATATTGTCTTCATCTATTCAAATAATTTTTAATTAATTAATTGTGAAATAACACAAATTAATCAAACACTATTTATTTGGCCACGCCAGGATTCGATCCCGCTTCAAGAGCTTTACCCATCGCCCACGGAGGCCAGATAATACAAAAAATATCCGGTACCAAATTCTGAAAATATCTTCAAGACCGCGTACATCAAAAGAGTAACTTGACAACTACGCACAGTAACAAAACAAAACATTTCTGAAAAATGATATAAATAAAGTTTAAAAAACATCAAAAGCTATCATACATTTTTGGGATTTTTTTCTGAACGGTATATTTTTAGTTATTTAAGGAATGTGAACTTTGCTTAAGAGACTTTTTTCGCCAAGCGAAATCGGCAGATACGCAGAAAGTTAATTCTTTTTTATTTCGATTTTTTATACATCGCTTTCGGAGATATATTTAATGCTTTGACGTCATCATAATTTTGTATGGCTTTCGGAGAGGAAGTGAAAGTATTTTTAAAATATTGCTTTAGGAGCATACATGAACTTTTTTATTTATTTCTTTTTATTATTTGAAATATACATACATACATACAACAGATTTACAGAAGTAAAATATAGTTCTTAAAACTAATTACAAATAAAGTAATTTTTTGTTAATGAATCTACCTAATTTAAAAGAGAAAAACATTTCTCGTGTTTGAATTTGGGACTCGTGCCATTACAGAAAAAAGATGATGAATTAAACGACCTCCGTAGTCCAGTGGGTAAGACACTTGACTCACAATCCGGAGGTCGCGGGTTCGAACCCGGCATGCGCAAATAAATTTTATTTGATTAATTTGTGTTATTAATTTGCGGCATGTTCCAGAGTGGAAGATACTATCAGTATCGCCCTGGTGTAAGACCACCATTCAGAATTGAAACGTTGCTTGAAAATGACTTTAGCCGTGTTTGGTGACCAGATCTGAATATCCAGGTACTTCCCAATCTTCCTCTTCCCCACCTCCTTCCCCTCCCAACTACCTTCAGCCTCACAACATACCCCAATTGGGGATGCCATAGCCTCACTGGCTCCAGACGGGAGCAGTTGAGATTCTTGTGCGGCATTCACTGTAAAAAAAAAACAATTTGGAATTGTACGTATTCATTGAACATAATACGAGCTATAGGGTTCATAAACAAAAAGTTTACATAAAACTTGACTGGTGTCCGCGTCCCACCAAGGCATCGTGAGTTCATTTCCTCAGCTTGCTAGTAGGAGATAATAATTCAAAATATTGTCAGGTTGTTTGTAACCAGGGAATGTTTGTCTTAACCTTAAAAAAGTAACTGTGGAGAATATTGCCCTAGGTACGATCCGTAATTAGGTATTTTGTGATATTTTAATTAAGTTTTAAATACATTCATTTGAATGTCACTCTTGTTTTATCGATTGAATGAGTATATTTTTGACGTGGAATTTGGAAGTAGAATCTTGGAAGTGGATCGAGCTGCATTCTATCTTTGTCTATCATTTTACTTTTGATGACAATACAGCACATTTTTAAAAGAAATGCAAAATTAATGTTATCCTTAACAACTCGCTTTGGCCCGGTTGGTAGCACGGTTGATTCCGGTCAACGTATGTCATGTTAATTTGATAGGAATGGTTATAACTAGTCATACCATTTTTTTAAGTAATTTGAAAATATTTATTGTAGCAAAACTTTTTTTTTTTTTAAATTTGTTGTTGAAATAGATAGTTAAGATATACAAATACAATACTACGCTTCTCTTTTAAGCAATGTTTGTGTAGAGAAATAATAAATCTGTACACTTAAAAAATAAATACAATGAATTATGGATGAAAACAATTGCGCAGCAAGTGTATTAAAGATACCAAAGTATTAAAATTATCTCTATTATCTATTATTTTATACATCTAGACACAAATAGTCGTGGATAATTTCTGCAATTTTGTTTATATTGCGTACCTTTTTTTTGTTAGACTTCTTATCATTTTTACCAATGTATTTTAATTAATTTTATATGCTTTTTTTTCATTATATTTTATTTCATTATTGTTTTAGTTTTAAAAAGTACTGTGTTACTTAACTTATGTAATAAATTAATAAATTATGCTCGCCATGTGCCTACAATTCACGACATCTTTTTTCAGCCCGATTCCAATTAGAGACTAAGTCAACATTTTTCGCTTTACGCGATCGCTATTTTCATCTCTATTTTCATATCTACGATTACAATTGTCATCACTACAAACAACACATGAACCATGCTGTTTGCTGTGATGACAACAAAAATATATCGTGTACTGTGGGCATTGGTCTGCAGTATGGCCTACTAGCGAAGGTAAATCTAAAAAAAAATCACATTAATTAGGTTCACTTACTCCTATACATAAAACATAATTGGAAATACCTTTACAGTTTGGGAGGTGGGTATGGGTACCACTAATTGGATAACCAACACCTCTACCATAGGTCACACCAAGTGGTTCGCTATGTTTGGTGACTTAACAGGAGTGCCCAGCTTCAAGGTTTGAGGTTTGTCCAGGCCTTGGCGGCGGATGCATCTGCCCACCTGCTGCGTGGCGGGTCGGATTGGGAGAGAATGGTTGAGGGAGTCCTTTTAATTTCTCCAACCGGAATCTCTTTACCCATCGCCTTGTGTCGCAGTTTGAGGGATGAATTCACACGTCCATTACTCCTGGACAAACTGAGCCCCAGATGCCTGACCACCCCCACCCCCTGTACCCCTTCCTTCAGATGCATTGGCCGTGATTGAATTTTTTTTTATTAATAATTTTTTTTTGTTACATACATAAAAATATTACAAAAATTAATTTATTATTATCAATTATTATTAATTTTCCTCGGGGCCTTCTGTATGGAGCTAATGTAAAAAAACTACATACCTACTACAGTATAATAACAATTGTGCAACAGGATAATTAAATTAAATGCACAATTTTAACGGTAACCACAATTAATCTATATTTTGGGCACAATCAATCTGCAAGTATGACATTTATAGCAGTTCAATAATACGCGTGGATCACACAGACCGAGTAGATGGGCGAGACAGTGCTCGATACATCAATGAGTACTGGGCCGAGCGCTCGGCCCAGTAAAAGGGCGAGACAGTCACTCGGACCCTGTTCTACTTACTGGGTCGAGTGCCCACCCCCGCACCTCCCTGCACTTCCCCACACTGACTCGCTTGTCCGCTCGGCTGGTATAAACATTCACTCGCTGCGTACTCGCCACTGTCGGTCGCACTACGCCACGCATCGCAACTGAATAGGCCACTTGCTTGGATTTCTCGCAATGACTTGGAAAAAATCGTGTGTAAAAATAGATTTTTTTACTTAGATTACAAAAATGTCACATTTTTTTTTTCCAAATTTACAACATTTTTACAGCAATTTTTTAAAAATTGTATTATCTCCAAATTTATTATTGTAGTTCTCTAATAATCTTAATCTCTAGTAATCTTTTATCAGTTCATGAATGATTAAATGGTATGTCCTCGTCCGAGGTAAAATAATTTATACCCTTTGCTCACAACTCTGTGCATCGGCTTATTTTAGAGTTTTCTGGGTATATTGTGACTATATATTATGGTATATTATGAGTATTCCCAATCGCACATATAGGTTTCTCATTCTTATTTGATTTAATCACAGTACTAACACATGTGCATTACCTACTTAAACAAAAACAAAAAAATACTGATCAATTCACAATTCAGAGATCGAAGCCAAAACGTGTTGATGTCGGTTATATATAGAATGTATTTTGACTTGACGATAAATATGGTTGTTCACGCCTTTATTGTTACATGTTTCCTTTTGGAACTACCTATTGGGTGCCCTCTGCCTCAGTTCTAATAAAACCACCGCAAGGGACACTAGTCCTTACAATCGCATCGCTTTGTAATAATCACGCCGCTTAATATGACAGAATTCGTTAACCGCACCGCAAATATCTACGCGTGAATCTCGCCGTTCTATGCGCTACTTCACAAATCGTTTAATACGCTAAAATATCGCTTGCTTACCATTAGCGTACGCCATTAACTCCACAAAGCAAATATCACCAATTTCCCTTCCTCATATTTCCAAACTAACAATTACCTTCCCGGTGACATAAACTCAGTGTATGGAGGGTATACAGAAGTTTGGAGATATCTATTGGTAAGTCAACTCCAGAAATATAATAAAATAGATAAGAACCGCATACAGTCCACGCAGCATTTGATTCCTCGATTTCTTGAGAGGGAACACTTGCTCCCCGCCGCGACAATGGTTTTATTTCGGTGTTATTAAAATCTTCAGGACTTATTTCCAATGCGAAATAAGTAATAAACAGTGACAAGGTATGCGCTCCAAAAATATTCTAACACAGTGAACATGTAAACTTGCTGTCCCTTTTCCGCTAATCACAATAAGTAGGCATAAACGAGACAAAGGAATCGCACATAACTAATACTGGGAAATAGGCTAATGAAAAACATTATGTATACCAGTGACGGTCCGTGAGTTTTCAGGGAGCGAGTGCTAAGATTGAAAAATACGACGTTATTGATGTTGTAGCTGAAAATGCTTGTCAAGTCAGTAGCACATCTGTTTCCATTAAATTTTTTACGGAAGATACTTATTTATCCTTTCTTTATTATTTTATTATATATTTACTCCACGCAGGAGGCCCCGAGGAAAAAAATTTCCCCCAAGACTATGACATCTTTGGGGATATTGTGTGGAGGGTCTTTTTAAGGAAAGGAAGGAGAGGAGAGTTCTGGGAAGGAAAAGGGTTTAAGGGGTCAGTAGGAATCTGGGGTTCAGTGTGTCCTGGTCATCCGCTTCCTAGAACAAGACAAACCTCACCCCATGAACCCGGCCCCCCCCGCTAAATCACCAAACGTGGCGAACCACTTGGGGTGACCTATGGCAGAGGTATTGGTTATCCAATAAAGGTTCCCGGGGCGGCGGTACCCATTTCCGCCTCCCAAATCAATCTATCCTCCGATGACAGGATTTGTTCGTGACTATGCACCTTAATTTTGTGGAGAATGAGAAATGTTCGTTTTTCAGACAGTTTGACATTTTTCAGGACGTGGATGATAATGGAGATGAGCCCAAAACCAGTTACGCTACCATCACCCTTACATCAGACCCTTTAACCCAACTGCCTACAGGGCCGCATTTCTCCAGCACCTACTACTCAGGGACCATTAAGGATGAACTTCTAATATTGATGAAATAATTGAATTACCAGACTTAACCTTTCCCTGTCTGTCAATGGTAACAAATTTCGGGAAAAAGGAAGTTCTGGAAAGGAAAAAGATGTGAGGGGTGGGTAGGAATCTGGGGTTCAGTGTGTCCAGGTCATCCGCCGCCAAGACCTAGACAAACCTTACCTCATGAATCCGGGCACCTCTGCTAAATCACCAAACGTAGCGAACCACTTAGGGTGACCTACGACAGAAGTGTTGTTGTTTATCCAATAAATGGTTCCCGTGGTGGCGGTACCCATTCCCTCCTCCCAAATTATAACACGTGTTATATATAACATTGTATATAATAATGTCCTCCAAGTGCAAATCCCGTATCTTCTCCAAGCATAAACTTTCTAATTAAAGTGTGTTTATTGGAAGTGACCTGCCAGGTAAGTATGTTTCTGTATCCATTTGTAAATAGTAAAATTAGTTAGAACCTAAGCTTTCCTAATAAATTGTACAGCGCCCTTGAGCTGATTTTTCACAAAAACGGCGCTATATAAATCATCCAATTTTTATTATTATTATTGTTGGACATTCAATATATCAAATGTTATCTATGTGAGTTATCTGCCAACGTATTAGCTGGTAAGTCGTATAATTACAACTAACTAGTATAATGAAATAAAAGACAATGTGGCAGTTTTATTGAAATGGAAAAAAGGTTTTTATTATAATGAATGCTTAATTTAATAAATAATTTGGGTGTTTTGAAAAAAAGTTACGAACCCAGGTGAACATACATCCATAAGCTAAAAATACTATAAAATACGTGTAACAATATTGTGTTAATTTTCCCTCGACATCTGAAAAGGAAAAGCTATTTGCGTGGAAATGATCATTTTTTCACCTAGTAGTGTCCTCACACTCCTTAATAGCTATCTTCGGATCGCTGCTGCGGTTTGCGGTTGACTGTGATGTTGAGGGCCAGGAGCTGTTGGATGGGGAGGCGAGGGGACAAGTTGACCATGCTGGCCCACTGACCCGTGCACAGGTCGGGGAAGCGCAGGGCACTCAGGGGCCTACCTTCCACTCCCCACGGAGACACGCACAGAGGAGCATAGTCCCAAACCTTTTCTTCGTTGAGTCTGAGCCATCTGTTAGCAAAAGTAAAAAAAAAAACACCATTGATCTAGCGTGTTCATATTTGCAAGACAAAAATAATTAATATTCGTGACTTACTCGTAGATAAGTTTCATGAAATTAAATTTAACATATTTTCAAAGTAATTTAAATTGACTATTAGTCCCATATTCGTTTGTTTTGACTTACGCCGATATGTACAGTGAGTGGCAGTCACAATTCCAAGGGTTCCCTGCCAGCTTTATTGATGTTAAACTTGGCAAATAGTCCAGGGTATGAGACGGCAGTGAAGGAAACTTATTTCGGTCCAGATGCCTGAAAGTCATAAACAGATTACCTTTTGTACCGCTTCATTGACAGTTGATCCTCGACGGTTGCCCCCTACCACCCAGCACTACAGTGTGCAGTTGGTTTAGGGAAAATACGTTATCCCCTCTTACACGTGACGAGGATGTACCGCCGAATAACAAAAGTATATAAAACGTATTTTCCATCAAGCGCATTAAGGAAATAACTACTTGTCTACAAAGTGTAAAAGGACGTTCTTGACATTCTCTAACCAGTTATTCGTGAAATTATTTTGAATAAAAAATTAAACGGAATTTTGTTGTCTGGTGACATTTATGATTTTCATTTTTTTTTCTTCGAAACCTAACAGAAAAATTCTTCCACCTGTCTTCACCGGTCACTCAGCCGAGAAACTAAACAAATTCTCATCCTAATTCTAACGGTCCGATGCCACTGTTTTTTTTAATATTTTAATTTGAAAAAAAAAATGTCGCTGAACCAAAATTTTATTTACAATTTTAGTAAAAATAATGTCAGGAATCACTGTTTAAATTAAGTCAAGTACGTCCCTTAATAACTTATATGATAAAAAATCAACACTGTAAATACATTCGTTTTACATGTATTTATCAATTTATTATAAGGTATTTTTGAAATCGATTTTAGGTTACAAATTGGTAAATAATGTACGGAAAGGTACGTTTTAGATTTTCACGGCCAAAAGTATTTTCGTTATTTGTTTTTAGTGTGTTATGCGTACCTCATTCTTTAGCCAACGTTATGATGCCACTGCAACGCTGTTCGAAACGTTGGCTAAAGAAGGAGGTAGCACAACTCGGCATTACACCCCAAAAACAAATAACGAAAATGTACGGAAAATTAATTATAATTTTATAATAATTAAACTAAAAATTTGGGGGGGCAACCATAGGGGATTAATTTTCGGGTCGCCAATTTTTATCACATTGCATAAAGAAAAACACATCAAAAGAATAGTACCTAATATAAACAGTGCGGAAGCAAGCAAAGAAAATTGTTTTCGGAAAAACATTTATTTTGATAAAGATTTATTTTTTGATGAATGAAAACAAGCGTATATAAATTCACAAAAGTTTTGCTTTACTAAAAATAAAAATTAGAAGGGAATAAAGTATTTAAAACATTTGAAAAAATAGAAAACCAACTTGTATATTTTTGTTCCACATATTCAATAAATTCCGCACCATACTTACAGCGTAGTGAGATTCGGTAGAAATGCGAACACTTTGTGGTGAATTTCTTTCAGCAAGTTATTGGTGAGAATGAGAGCTTTCAATTGATCCATTCCTTCAAACACTGACAAATTCAAAAACTCAATTCTGTTCCCCGACAGAATTAGACTTTCTAGTGACGAACAATTGGAAAACAGTGTGTCCGGGATACTTGAAATTAGATTCTTATCCAAATTAAGATGCTTGAGTCTTCGTTGATATTCTAATTCTTCTCCACGAAACTAAAAAAAAGAATAATATTTACTTTTTCTAACACAGCAAACTTATTTTGTGGCACCATTTTGATTCAAATTAATAAAATACTTAGTTTTTACCACTTTTATTGATACTAATTATAAATAATAGACATAGAAAATGGTGTCAATTGAAAAAGAATAGACATAGACAATGGTATCAATGGAAATATGAGAGTGGGTAGAGGAGAGAGGGGCAATGGGGGGAAAATTTACAAAGGAAACAGGTTTAATATTGGGTCATTTAAGAACAATTTTTGGTTATTAATAATATTCAAATTAACACTCTTTCGGATTTCATTGCCCCTCTCTCCTCTACCCACTCTCATATTTCCATTGATACCGTTGTCTATGTCCATTTGATCACGCACGGGGCATGGTGATGAGGGTAACCTTGCGGCTACTCTTGCTAAGTCGCTTATGGATTTCGATAAGTTATGCCCAACCACCAAACAAGAAAGGTATATCACAATTAAGTGGTACTCACGGTTGTTGTCTTCTGGCTTGGTGACAGTCATAGATGTCCATAAGCGTTCGAGATTGTTCTATTTGATTGGTAGAACTTCGGTAAAGTTTGAGTCACGAGTTCACACAAAGTATACGAAATAAGACGGTAGGATTTACACTTTATGTGACGATATGATGAATAACACTTCGGCGTGGTGCGAAATGTCACGATACGGTCGGTGGTTAGCAACGGACTGACGATAAAGCGCTTGACACTTGTTTTCCGTGTAGGTAGGCACCCTTATTGTGCGGAAGTCCAAAATCAGGGTTCCTCCGATCCCGTATGATAATCGGAGCACAAAACGAATGAAATCCATCAGCGTTATGAAACATTCCGCCCACCAAAATACAGCTAATTGTATTTTAAAGAAAAGTTGAACGTTAAGCGAAACGCAGAATGCCATGAAACGTGACGTAGATGAAAAGAAGACGAAGCAAAAGAAGTCATTTTAAACGATAACGAGATATAGACAAGCTAGCCGATAAGAAACTAAATGATACGATTAACATAGACGTAAAAAAGAATAAAACGAACCGCGAAATGATGATGATTAGTCACATTGCCTAGGCAATGGATACGATTTGGTGAATGGTGAATCTTGTAAGAGAAGATCCATTCAAAGTACGAAACGTAGCGATAAGCACAAGATTTTTAATTATGATTCTAATCACCTCATCCGTAGAGAGTGATGTCCAATGTTTGGTTAAAGATAGAATACGAATTTCGAAATGATTAAGTAGAAAATCCGAACGACGAGAGGCTTTGTTATGAAAGTTGTGTACGAATAGATAACAAGAACCCATAAGGCGTTGGAGTTTCCGAAAACGATATATTTTTTTTAATAAAAGTCCAGCAGAATATCATCAAGTTGGACTAATGACGATTGAACTCGTTCCTCAGAGTGGAGTTCAGTTTTGTTAACATGGCCATCTAAAATGGGCCAAGAGTCGTTTGGCTGGACAAACCCGGAGGGCTCCGCCCACCATAACACGTTACGGTTTAGATCGGCCGGAGAATGACCACGTGAAGCGGTATCCGATGAATTATCAACCGATGATGCTTGACGCCGATGGTTAGATGCGATAACTGTCAAAAGCGATAATTGGTCGGTGTAACGATTCCCGTGACGAGTATCATCGGGTGAATCATCCGGTGGCCTCCACTTTCATCCCAATACTCTGAGAGTAAAAGAATGATCAACATTTTTTAAGATTACATCAGTGAGATAGTAGTCCGACGGTAGAAAGGCGCGAAGTTTCGGTTTGCTACAATCCCACTTCTGCAGTTCAAATTGACCTCGTTTGGTATGTTCGATGACTTCGGATTGCGTTAGTTGAACTTGTTCCAGACTGGAACAGCCGATGACGATAGAATCGATATTTGAGTCCGAAGTGATCGCGTGGCGTGTGAGTGATAATCCGTAACCTTTCTTTTCTGTCAACGATCTGACAATACGATAGGACAGAATAAAGGCAGAGATATCAGAAGTCACAGGGTGTAATGGGTAATCCGGGGTAGATTCCGATAATTGATGACGCCAAAATATTCTTTGGAACACGTGATTTGGCTCTTGAAGAAATATTTGGCGATACATTTGCCGCACCTCAGCAATGAACACCACAGATGGTGAACGAAAGTTTTGCAGAAGTTCAGCAATGTTCGTTTGGAGCTTGGGAACGATAAGGAAGGCATCATTTGACGATGATTCATTCACCTCCGTCACCGAGGCATCGAAGACCATTCGCAACATAGTGGTAACGGTGCCCGGACGAAGAATGCAATGACGAAGTATGTGATGCATTTCCTTGAGTAAATCTTTTCCAGGAACACGTGTCATGTGACCACTGTGCAAGTAGTCAGTCATGAAAGCGAAGTACGGTTCACGTAAACTGAGCTTTAATGTCTGTTTATGTTCGAGTGAAAGGATGATGCGCGAAGAGGCTTCACGCGAACCTGGGGAAGCGATATCCTTATCCTTTTCACTAAAAGGTAATGCTACGATGAATTGTCCCGAAGGGTCACGTAAGTGATGAGTGTGATGGACCTGCTCATCACGTTGTTCTTCAGGGGTGAGATGTGAAGACTGAGGGAATGTGTCCAACTCCCTCAGTTTCTTGACCTTTTCAGGAAGACGGTACTGGTTGGTTTCGATAAATTGACTAGAAAAGTCACGTGAGCGATAAATGCGATACACTTGGTCACTACGTTGTTTAGTGGGCTGTGAAGACTGAGGAAATATGTCCAACTCCCTCAGTCTCTTGACTTCTTCTGGAAGACGAGACTGGTTGGTTTCGATGAAGGAGTTTGTTTGACGATCGGTAGCAAAACCAACCGAATCCAGAGGAAGCCAACCGAATGGTGAATTGATAGCTGAAGGCTGGTGAAGATCACCCGTTAATTGGGGTCTCGGTAAAGATGGCAAGATCTCAACATCTCGAAGTAGGTCAGTCGCTCCTGTGTCAGTTGTCAGTTTGTGACAGTCAGAGTCGGCATGAAGTATGTCTTGAAACAGATGATAAGATAACTGGTCGAATTGAATCGTTGGCGATGGAAGTAACTTCGTGTTGAAGGTAGTTTGTCCCTTAACATCGACATCGAAATTAGTGACGCCTGACGCGGTTATAGAAGATTGGCCTAAGCCACGGATTTTCTGAGAGCTGACTGGACGCTCGGCAGTGCGATTAGATACGAAGTGTGCTTGACTGTCTGAACAGGTCAACCCACGAAACGTTTGAAAACTGCCGGAGGGATCACGATTGATAATATGAGCAGTAGGCAAACGTACCATGGATCTGTCACAGAAGTTTGCGAGGAAAAGAACTGGAGGATCTGAAATAGAAGCTCCTTGAATGGCAAATGTGGTGGGTCGTTGGTACTCCTCTTCAGCAGAAATGTTGTCTTCCCTATGAAGAAGAGTGTGGTGCTTAGGATGACATTTCTGACAATCAAACACAGATTTGCAATTCGTGAGAGAATGAGAAGGCGTGAGACAATTCAGACTCCAACGGTGTGCCTTTGCGAATTGAGCACGTTCCTGAACCGATTTGAGTGCAAATGATTTGCACTTAGCGATATGGTGAATACCCTTGCAAAATGCGCACTTTGAAGTGAACGCAGTCAAGGACCCTTTGATTTCAGGTTTTGCCTTATTCATGTCACAAGTAAGCGATGACGTTTGTTTTATGACAGCTTGATTATGAAATGTTGAAAAGTTTTGTACGATAATGTTCGCGGGCTCCGATTCAAAAGATTGATTCGTTAATTCCTTGTGAATTACGACGATTTTGAAATAAACATTATCAAAAGCTTCGCGAACTTGATTTTCAATGTCCTTGTTTGCCTCATCTAAAGCTAAGATGTCAGCGTGAACGGTTTCAAAATCATTAACAATGTTTTGCAACCTCGTATAATACGCTAAAAATAATGGGTAATTGGTTGCATCTTGCAAAACGCTTTGACCGACCTCATACACCTTGTTTATTCTGCTAATGGCTACGTTCCGTCTTCTACGCAAGCCTTGTAAAGTACTAGCCATTTTTTTTTTAATAAACAAATGTACTAACGAAATAATCAGGAAAACTTTATGAATTAAAAAGTAGAATTCGATATAATTTAAATACCCGTTAGGTCGTTAATAATTAAGAACTGTGTAAACTAATTCTACGATTCACTGTTTGAATTCGTTCTTTGAAATGACATTTCAATTCACGTAATATTTCATAGCATTCTTTCGTTTTGCCAAAGAAAGAATTTATTATGAGAATTTATCTAAAGGTTCGCTGGTTTCCGGCACCAAAAATGATCACGCACGGGGCATGGTGATGAGGGTAACCTTGCGGCTACTCTTGCTAAGTCGCTTATGGATTTCGATAAGTTATGCCCAACCACCAAACAAGAAAGGTATATCACAATTAAGTGGTACTCACGGTTGTTGTCTTCTGGCTTGGTGACAGTCATAGATGTCCATAAGCGTTCGAGATTGTTCTATTTGATTGGTAGAACTTCGGTAAAGTTTGAGTCACGAGTTCACACAAAGTATACAAAATAAGACGGTAGGATTTACACTTTATGTGACGATATGATGAATAACACTTCGGCGTGGTGCGAAATGTCACGATACGGTCGGTGGTTAGCAACGGACTGACGATAAAGCGCTTGACACTTGTTTTCCGTGTAGGTAGGCACCCTTATTATGCGGAAGTCCAAAATCAGGGTTCCTCCGATCCCGTATGATAATCGGAGCACAAAACGAATGAAATCCATCAGCGTTATGAAACACCATTCTTTTTCAATTGACACCATTGTCTGTCTATTATTTATAATTAGTATCAATAAAAACCCTGAAGAAGTGAGCGTTGCTCACGAAACATGTTGGTTTTTGTAAACAATAAAAGTGGTAAAAACTAAGTATTTTATTAATTTGAATTATTTTTAATTAAATGAAGACAATATTAGCGAAACTCAATCGAAAATCTGGAGACAGGAAAATCAGAAAAAGATATTGGCTCCCTGGGACTCGAACCCATCACCCTTTGCTTACATGGCAAGTGCTCTACCAACTCTACCAACCAAGTGTACGGAACCTACATCCAATTTCGGTCACTTTTAACTGTATCTATATATTTTTCTGATTTTTCTGTCTCCAGATTTTCGATTGAGTTTCGTTAATATTGTCTTCATTCAATTAAATATTATAATTTGTGATTTTACTCATAAAGTTAAAAATAAAAAATAAATTAAAAAAAAGATGGTTTTGTATAATCACCCTAATATATATTCTAATTATTTATTTAATAATCAAATATCAGTATTCATAATATTGTGTTTCTAATAAATTCTTGAATAAAACATGGGTAAGGCAGATTTTGATAATTTAACTCTGAAATTTGCACATTTAAATAAAATTAATATATAAATTCACATTTCCTTTCTCTGTAATTATAAATGATGGCCTAGAACACCCTTGAAGGGTGAAAGCCAGAAATAATTGAAAAAAAAACATATTGAACACACGGTTAAAATATAGTTGTGGAGGTCAAAATTAAAAAAAAAAAATTGTATTGATAACCCCTTCACTACAACATTATTTCGTAGAGTGAATTGTAGGTATAGGTAAATGTTTTTCTAAAGTCAAACCTGTATTACCTCTTTTGACCGGAATGCACGAATTTTTTATTTTTTTACGCATTTATCTACATGTAAAGGAATACCTACCTAGGAATGCATAGGGATTCCTTCGTATTCGAATAATGAATTACCTTTCAAATGTCATTCATTGATGTGTTGTCATGGTGACATACAAACACATTATTATTGTTTTTGAGGAGCAATGTAGCAGAGATTCAAGTAATCAAGATATCAGAAAAATAAGTGTTAAAGTGTTATAATGTTTTTAAGATCGACAAATAAACTTCAAATGTAGGGTGAAATGCAGATCCCGCCAATGTGGGGGATTTTAATAAAAATGCACTTTCTAGATGAGAAAAGTGTGGAAAAGTTCAACTTTTCCACACTTTTCTCATCTAGAAAGTGCATTTTTATTAAAATCCCCCCACATTGGCGGGATCTGCATTCCTCCCCAAATGTAGTTTCTTTGACAGAGCAACACATGATTTGTTTTGTCATTACCAATAAAGAAGTACAACCAATAGACAAATTGTCTTATATACATATATGTTTAAACTATGTTTACAATAGGTTTTTGATGTCTGTCTCACTATGATATATACCTGTGTCGAGACAAGCGTCGATTCAGCTATTATGCTGAATTTAGATAAAATTATTGATTCAAATATTATTATTTTTTTTTAATTCGGATATTTTTTATATGGTTTGTAAATTTTACGAGAATTGACGTAATATATTTAATTCTGGAAACTCTATAAATCAATGGTTTTTCGATACATTTCCAATTAAAAAAAATTATGTGAATTCCACACAAGAGTCCCAACTGCTCCCGTCTGGGCCAGTGAGGCTATGGCAACCCCAATTGGGGTATGTTGTGAGGCTAAACGCAGTGGGGAGGAGAAGGATATGGGAAATAGGAAAGCGGGGAAGTACCTGACTAATCAGATCTGATCACCAAACACGCGTAATGCCATTTCAAGCAAGTTTTAATTCTGAATGGTGGTCTTACACCAGGGCGATACTGAGAGTATCTTCCAGTTTGTGACGTGCCGCAAATATACCTAATATGTATTATTTTTAATGAATTAATTGTGACATAACACAAATAAAATTTATTGAATGGTGGTGATACACCACGGCGATACTGAGGTTCTTCTACTCTATTATTATCTTTCCATTTTCCCTTTTGTAGATTGGACCGGCAAGAATAAGTATGGTAGTGAAGGGGCTGCAATATTATATACCTACCTAGATAAAATTGTTTATTTCACCAAAGTTCAAAGCGTCTAACCAGTTGGTTTGAAATAGTATCAATTTCCAGCGAAACATTTAAACTGATGTAAATAAAATATAAAAGACTTACCTCGTGAAGTCGATTGGAGGAAAGGTCCAAAAATAAAAGGGATTTCATTCGTTTGAATAATCCACCAGTAAGATGCGATAACTTATTTTTCTTTACAATTAGCACTTCTAAGCTATCTAGATCATCGAATATACTCTCAGAGAAAGATGATATATTATTATCTGATATCTTGATGATTTTCAAAGACTTCATATTTGCGAAAGTTGATGGCTCAATATTTGAAATGTGGTTTCGTGATAGGTCGAGAGTAGAAAGACTTAAAGCCCCCACGAATAGATCTGGTGGAAGAGCTGCCATTTTGTTATCCGACACGTCAATGCTTTCCAAAAATGGATTATTCAGGAAAAATAAGGAAGGCAGAGTCATCAGGTGGTTTCTTGAGAAATCCACTATTCTCAAGCTGTTTAATCCGCGTAAAAGATGTTCCGGAACTTCCTCCAAGTTATTCTGCTGAAGGCGCCTAGAAAAACAGACAAGTAATTAATTTTTGGGTTATCATGTATCGAAGGGCGTTACGGTGTCCATCTTCTGGTCAGATGTTTAGAATGAGGTGATGTGTGTGTGTGTGTGTGTGTTTATGTATGTAGCAGTAAAACCGTGTTACGTGGGTTAAACGTCCCAGGGACGGTATTTCAGTAAAGCAATAATAAGTTAAATTAATGTGGTTTTCGATGTTTAGTTTTTAATGGATACCAAGAACCATCAAGCTTAGCCCTGTTAATCTATTAATATTTTTGTTTTTTTTTGTGGATAGAATAACCTTCATAATTAGGCTTGTTAGATGTATTTTGGCTCTTCCCAGGACATCAGGAAAAAGCGAACATGTCCGGGTGCAATTTCGGAGGTGGAAATGGGTATTGCCGCCCCGGGAACCATTTATTAGTGAACAACGCCTCTTCAGTAGGTCACCCTGAGTGATTCTCTACATTTATTACAAGCGGTGCCTAGATCCATAGGGTGAGATCTGTCTGAGATCTTGGCGGTGGACGCATCTGCCCACCTTCCGCGTGGTGGGCCGGATCGAGAGAGACTGGTTGACCTCTCTAGTCGGACTCTCTCGATCCATCGTCTTACACCGCAATTGAAAGGATGGATTTATAAGTCCGCCACTCCTGGATTCTAATCTAATCTAATCCACCCCCAGATTCCTACCCACCTATCACATCGTTTGCCTCCCCATAACTTCATCCCCTTCCTTTCCCTAAAAAAACTCTCCACAGCATCCCCTAAGATAACATAGGCTTTGAGGGGAATTATTTTCCTAAGGGCCTCCTACACGGAGCTATTGTAAAAAGATATCAATATTTTCCACAAAAACCAAGATATTATTTTATAAGGTTAAAAATGGCGACATTCAGTATTAACATTAACGTTAATTTTTTTAATTCTTTTAATTAGGTAGGTAAGTACCCGCCATAATAATATTTTCGTAATGTAACCGAATCTAGAGGTTAAAGTTCTGAGGCTTATAAAAGTGAAGGAAAACTGAAGACGAAGGTTGTGGTGTGTAACTGTTACTATTATGCGCTCAGGCCTGATTAATTTTATATACATAAGCAAGCGCGTAATCAATTTTTTTTTCAGTGTAAAAAAGAATTTTATGAATTCTGAAAAGGTATTTAACCAATTTGAAAAACTTACAGGTTTTTGAGGTTCCGCAAACTGTCAAACACTGACTGCGGCAAGTAATCTACACTGTTGTCAAACAGGTCTAACTCAGCGAGGCTCGTCAGTCCCCGGAGGGCATCTTTGTGCAACGTTGTCAGCCGGTTCACTCCCAAATCCCTGATAACATACAATGATAATTATCTTTGTATTGTTCTTTCATTTATTTTTTTTTTGTTTCAACATTATATTATTTATTCAAGCAATAGGTAATAATGTTGAAACAGACAGATAAAGATACAGAAACGAAAAAAAATAGATTGCGCTAAGACTGATATGCACTCATGACAATTTTAACAACAAAAATCTACACAATATACCCTGTTTATAATATTATGAATCATTATATCTTGTCTTACTCCATTAGCACAATCAAATACTCTATAATATTAATAACACCCCCACACCTTGCGGCATGGGTTGTGCGCCTTGGTTTTCTTTGATACAATCATGTGAAATATATTGTTTGTTTTATTTAATTAAATGAAGACAATATTAGCGAAACTCAATCGAAAATGTGGAGACAGAAAAAAATCAGAAAAAGATATTGGCACCTCTGGGATTCTTTGTTCGATTCGATGGGATTCTTTGATTCTTTGCTCCTCAGGACCCTTTGCTCGCTAATATTGTATTCGTTTAAGTAAATATTACAATTAAGGTTTTATTGATAAAGTTAAAATTAAAAAATAAATCTTTATTTTATGTTCATAAATCACGGAAATCGAAAATTTAAAAAAAAAATAGACAACCACGAACGATCTGAGTGCTTTTTTTGATCATCAAAATTAACGATGATTTATAATTTCAACTTGAATACGGAATGCTACACGGAACTAACACAGCTTTGCCGAATTAACCTTTATTTTCATTTATTTTTCATGACACAATCCACACCTAATGCAATCAAGAATATTTTATTTGCTAGGATTTAACGAACACGTATTAAATCTCGCCAATCAACCTGTTGTATCCTGAAAGACTCCTTGGCGTGTTTTTGTGTATGTAATTATTATTTTCGTAAACTGCATACCAAAAACCTACTCTATGGGACATTTTTATAGATCTTAGATCAATACTGATCTTATAAAGGTATATGATACAAATAAGTGTTACAAAAAAAAATTAAATCTTTAGGAATATAATGTTGTAATATTTTAAAATAACAGAAGATTACATCTACCCAATGTCTAGCCTACTGAGAAGCGCTGACAAACAGCTTTAATCAAATAATATTTTTATGTTGATATCATCAACAATATATTTATTACCAAGCAGGCGCTTTATTATGGAATGTAATTCAGCATTTGATCCTATATTGTTACAATGGTAAGGTAATTTGTGACGAACTGATCTACTCGGTACATGAAAACATATTAAAGAAAGCAGTTCAGTGGAATTCAACAAATTATTAACAATTTTAAATAAATAATAAAATAAGTCAGAACAATTTATCGAGTCCCAGTAGTTGTAACAGAGAGAAGTAATTAATATTTTCAATGAAAATTTTAGTGCATTTTTTTAAGTCGTTTTTTTGTTCTGTTAAAATTTTTGTTTATTTTTTGATTTTTAGTTGTTCTGAAGTACACTAACTAATTTGTCTGAATATGGGTAGACCTACTAAACGTGCTACTCATATGAGACAGACGTTACTTGACTATAACGACGTTACGGTAAGTGACTTAAAGATCCAGATAGCCCTTATCTACCGGATCTGCCGAATCTGCCCTGATGATGGACACTGCAACGCTGTCCGAAACGTTGGCTAAAGAAGGAGGTAGCGCAACATGGCATAACACCCCAAAAACCAATAACGAAAATACTTTTGGCCGTGAAAAAACGTATCAGCCTAAAACAAATTCGCACGAGTATCGTTAATTTGCTCCTAAGAATTGAAGAGTTCCGTTACTTTGTCATGGATCCCACAATCAGAACCTAACCAAACTCTCATCAAATTACCCTTGAAGTAGATCCTTTCCAATAAAAAAAGAATGATCGAAATCGGTTGGCGTGATATGATTTGTTGCGCACATACATAACGCAAATTTAAGACTTATATGGTTTTCTCATGGATGCCATTGTTAGAACCGCACCAAATTGAAATGGGACCACACGGGAAGCACCAGCTTTCAAATAAAAAAAAGAATCATCAATATCGGTTCACCCAGTCGAAAGTTCTGAGGTAACAAACATAAAAAAAATACAGTCGAATTGAGTATCTCCTCCTTTTTGAAGTAGTTTAAAAAATTAAAATGAACCTGAAGATAGGTAGTTTATGAGATAGGTTAACTAGGATGGTATTTTTATTTTTTGGACCGGCCATACAGATGTCAAATGTTCTGAAGGAATTATATTTAAGTTACGCAATTTTCACAGATTTTTTTTTCGGAAGATGTGAAGTCGATTACCTGATTGATTATCGCTTACTCATCAGGCCGTCGAAACCGCTATAAATAATATTAATTATGATAATATTTTTATTTAACGTTTTCTGTTTGGAAAATAAAGTTATAAGCAAATTATCTATTGCTTCTTACTTTACTGGGAAAAGAATCTCATTAATAACGTCATATCAGTATTATAATGACTTATGTGTTAATAAAAAAAAACGATAAGAGAAACTTATCTCTTCATCACGTAATGGACGATATAAAATTTATTTTGCTTACATTCGTTATGATTATTTGACAGTGTGTTATTTGTTCAATCTAATATATTATAAAATAATGGATAAATTTATTAAATAAAATAGAAAAGTAAAACGAAATCGATAAAGTATATTGTAGCCATAGTAACCAGATTACCCAGTTACTACTCACATAATACCTACTTATAAACACCGTTCGGTTGCATTTTGTAAAAATACATACTTGACAATGCATGCAAAAAGATACTTTATGAGTAAATGGATAGGTCATAGCAACTGCGATAGGTTACCGTGATGTAAACGGGTCTGAGATTTGCCAAGATAGCTCGATAGTTAGATCAGATCAGATCTGAATAGTTAGATCAGATCTGAAAAGTGAAATCCCGAATGTTTATGCCTTTTTCTCTCGTGTCTTTTCCGATTAATTTCATTTGGGAAAACGTTTCGTAGTTGCAAACACATTTTGACGTTTTGAATATTTAGTTGGTTGCATCAATCAGAGAAATTTCAATTTCAATGCACCACAAAATAATGTAAAGGAAGTGACAAATATTTAAAAAAAAAATTAGTGTGAATGAAAATAAGAAAAAAAAGATTAAATAACCGTTTTACCGCAGGGTGGCAGAGAGGACGGACCGCGAAACAACTGTCTTGACATACCTACACTCCTTGCCTCATTCACATTAATACATCGTCTCAAACATTATCTTTTATTGTTCTGTCTCTTGACATGGCCCTACTCAAATATCTGATTCACTTGGTAGTTCTGTCTTTCTCGGGCGTCCCCGACTTTTTTGTTTTTTTTTTTATAGTGATACCTCACAAGAGTTTCAGCTGCTCCCGTCTGGAGCCAGTGAGACTATGGCATCCCCAATTGGGGTGTGTTGTGTGGCTGAAGTTAGTGGAAAGGGGAAGGAGATAGGGTAGAGAAGGTTGGGGAGTACCTGGCTATTCAAATTTGGTCACCAAACACGGCTAATGCCATTTCAAGCAACTTTTCAATTCTGAATGGTGGTTTTTTTTTATAGTGATACCTCACAAGAGTGGTCTTTTTTATGGTGATACCTCAGCTGCTCCCGTCTGGAGCCAGTGAGACTATGGCATACCCAATTGGGATGTGTTGTGAGGCTGAAGGTAGTGGGAAGGGGAAGGAGATAGGGAAGAGAAGGTGGGGGAGTACCTGGCTATTCAAATCTGGTCACCAAACACGGCTAATGCCATTTCAAGCAACTTTTCAATTCTGAATGGTGGTCTTACACCAGAGCGATACTGAGAGTATCTTCCACTCTGGAACGTGCCGCAAATATACTATGTATTATTGTAAATTATTAAATCGTGAAATAACACAAATTAATCAAATAAAATTTATTTGCCACGCCGGGATTCGATCCCGCGACCTTCGGAATGCGAGTCAAGAGCTTACCGTTGGAGAAGTCAAGATATTATAGACTTATTTTTTTCTGATATGAGTATATTAAATAGACCTAACACTTCACAATACATATATCACATCAGATTTTGAATGATACGTGCTAATTGGGCATAACACCATTGTAAGAAAGTACCTACTGCAGGTATGGTGGATACACTGCGTGGATGAAGATTGACACAGGATGTGGGTGAATAGTGAGGATGAGGAACCGGAGCCAAGGGAGAGCATTTGCGGAGAGCAAGGGAGAGCATTTGCAAAATCTCACCTAGCTCCGCGATGATGATGTTAAGCTACTTGCCTCAGAGGAGATATCGTTCAGCGAGTCAGGCAACATATGAAGGGCATAGGGGATGCAATGTCACAACGACAATGAACTGAGAAATTGTTCAATTAATATTTTGAACCTTAAAAAAAGTACAATAAAACTTGAAATAAAACAAAAATATGTAATTTATAAATAAAAAATCTGATTTGCTCGAATTGCCCTGCATGTTACGTGGGACAGACAGGAAGAGCGGTGTCAACCCGTATAAAGGAGCATTTCGCATGTTGGGTATAACAAAAGGGAGATTTATCGAACGTAGCCTTGCATTTGCCAGAGAACCAACATACTTTTGACAAGGATAGAGATGTCAAGGTTCTTCACATTTATGAAAAGGGACAGAAATTAGACAGATTAGAATTACTAGAAATTAATCGCCTAACGAAGAAAATTGATCGTAAATATGTCATGAATCAGCAGTTGGAACATGGTGCCCAGTCGCCATTAATGTATCCATTGTAATTACTTGGAGTAATGTTACCTTAGACTCTAAGGTAACATTTTATGTGATTTGCGATGAATGTATTAATGATTATTGAACATTTTGTTCCGGATGCTTATTCATGACATATTTACCTTAGAGAACAGTTGTGTAATTTAATTATGTAATTTTCTAATCTGACTATTTTTTGTCCTTTGTTGCAAACGTGAAGAATTTTGACATCTCTATCGATTGTGTTCAATAGATCATAACCCCCCCCCTTTTTTGATTTGCCCAACTAGTGAGGTGTTCTTATGTACAGTTTGATTCTCCTTGTTCTTCTTGTTTGTCCTACGTGATATGCAGGACAATTCATTATATATATAAATATTTTTTTTTTCCTAAAGTAAACATTATTATTTTTTATTCATGACATATTTACCTTAAAGAACAATTGTAACGTAATAACCCAAACATATGTACCTACTTTAACATTGTACCTACCTACCTAATTTTGTATAAGTTCTGTAACAAAAGAATGTCAATTGCCAGCCTGAAGATGTCCATAATAGGATAAAACCGGTACTGGTGAAATAAATAAGTGGAAATAAGTTAAAAAGTGTTTTAATTTCAATTTTAAGAAAAAAAAAATTTTTGTGTGTGTAGTATAAAAAAAACCTCTTGCTTCTATTTATTGAATTAGTGAACGAAATCAGAAAATGCAGGAAAAAAAATATGCAAAGTCCATGAAATTGTTAGCATGCAATGTAAATGCATGTATGCAATGTCCAAGACTTTGAAGTGTAATTTTCTTGTTTACATCCGACATTCGACCGTATAGTTTACATTTTTTGGTAGTTTGCTTTAGATTAACCTCGTCTTCTTCTTACGACGACATTTAAAAAAAAAATTGAACTATTTGGAATACATTTTAATTATAATATCAAAAACACACGCCGCACAACACAACAGACGAACGTAATAAAATAACCTCAAAAGTTCAAACTTTAAACGTCAAGCCGACAACCATGGAAAATGCCTGTCGGAAAATTTTTTCCTGTATGACTTGGACATTGCTTTTTATTGCACTGCATCAATATTTTTCCATGAAGATTAGTCAGTGACTCTGCATGCTACTGCAATGTGTGTTTTGTTCTACCACATTTGTACTGTACAATGGCATTGGCAGTTCAAAAAAACATAAAAATGTGACATTGGATGTTTTTCCCCTGTGCTCTTCATATATGTACATTAGAGGGTAGTCAATAGATTCATTTCTGGACCGTACCGCAGGGAATGAACTGGGAGATGGGTAGGTATGCTAGGTCGGCTCGGTATGCTGTGCGTGTTCTGGTCGCACCGGCAGTAATTAAACCCAAAACACACTTGCGCCACCGGTCACGCTGCCGATGCCGGTTAGAAAGGTACCCTAGGTAATCAGTAGACTCACATCTGCACCACATCGCAGGGGATGAGCTGGGAGGTGGGTAGGTATGCCAGGTCGGCTCTCCAGCAGGAAACAGCCTGCGTGTCCTGGTCGCACCGGCAGTAACCCAGTTTACACTTGCGCCACCGGTCACGCTGGCGGGTTATACTCCAAACTGAAATATTAAATTTAGTCAATGAAAAAGATAATATTAATAAATGTTAACGAAACAGCACAAGACACAGAAAATATCGTCGCAATTCAAACCCAGGATATCTTATTTTCCCCGACACAACGCCTAAACCAGCTAGGTTATCGGGACTTATATTTTTTTCACTTATTTCTTATATCTTAAACCAACACTTTTTTCTGTGTCTTGTTCTGTTTCATGTATCGTTTAGATTTATAAGTATAATCTTCTTCAATGATATATTAAATAGATGGGTATAACCTTCAAAAGTTATTCCAATATAAACTGAAATATTAAAGGTCAGGAATAATCGGCCAAAGGTGTGGTACAGTTACACAGGTTTTCGCAATTTATTTTTTGTATTTTCACAACGGGTTAAACACAAAATTTTTCCGGGAAGGACAACATTATTAGGAAACATTATCAAATTTATGTAGAGAAACCTAATACAAAATAAAGTTATAAGTAATTATTTGATTTATTATTCCTAATGTGTTTTGCAATTTGAGAGTTTTTGAAAAAATATATATTTTTCTTCACGCCTTTTTAATTATTTTTACCTAGGAATTATGTTTTCCCTCCTTTCCACCTCCTTCAACCAGAGATCCGTAATATCATACATACTTTAAACATGTAGTTTATTGCAATTAAAATTACTTTAATCAGACATTTTGCAAGTTATGTACTTTAAATCCCTTCAGGCTACTTTATCTGGTTTTCGGGTCTCGTAAAATCCCCTCGTCTCGGTTTCGTAAAGTTGTGTCTCCATTGCCATCATGGTTAGAAACAAGTTCGAAAGAGAAAATACCTTGTTTTATATTTAAATCTAAAAGCTAACTACAAAATGGTTAAAATGTACACCTTTATGAAACCAAACTTGCCGGTCGCAATTTGAAAAAAAAAAAAAACTTTGTGAAATAATTTTTTTTTACACGAAACGACAAAAAAATGAGGTGCTGATAACGTTTATGATACATTTATCTAATAAAATACGTGTGTGTGTTTTAATTTTTTTCATTGCCAGTAATTTTAGTTAGAAAAAATGTAAGGTGAGACATTTTTACATTGCGTTGAAAATTTTTATGTTTAGAAAATTACATGATTACTTCTAATAATAAAATTTGAAAGCGTATTTCATCACCGTTAAAAAAAGGTTTTTAGTTTGTGAATACGTTCAAAAATATTCAATTAATTTGGATTAATGCAAAGTGGAAATATTTTGACCTTCCGACAAAACAGCGCAATTACGTTAATTCTGTTAATTTAATCGCATTATTATGCGAAACTTCACGAATACTTCACTTATCATGTTTACAGTCAAAACTTACGACAAAATAATGTTTTCTCTTGTTAAAACTACGCAAATATCGATAATCGCGACTAATGCAGTCAATACCTCGCTAATGACAGCTCGTAAGGTCTCCGTTATGAATGCTAGAATTACTTTGTGAAGGAGAGGATTTTAACTGTCACAAGCTGTCATCGAGAGAACCAGAATCGCAATTGACGAAAAATTACTTAATCTAAAGGAAAGCGGAGGATTACCGTCGCGTCGTTAAGAAGAACCCGAATCGCCCTCCTGGGCACTTTGATTTCCCGCCAAAAAAGATACAGAGCCATTTTTGTTTTTGGTAGTTTGAATGGTCCATAAACGCGGAATCTAGTTCGGATTCAATTTTTTATTATTTTGTTGATCGTTTAAACGGTTTTCGCTGGAACGCACCGAAAGTGGGTAATTAACGAGCATCATTTAAATAAATAAAAAAAATAATAAAAAATAAATAAAAAAAAAACAAAAAAAGAGCACGAAGAGACGATGTCAATTGTGACGAAAGATTGAAACCATCTAATCTAACAGTAGGTAATGTGATGAATGAATAAGAATGAATATGAAAGAGGAATAAGAGGAATAATTGAATGAAGATTGAATTAATTGCATATAAGTTCTACACGTATAAGCGGGCAAAACAGGAGGGCGCTGTTGTCCATGGCATAACGATAGTAGGTGTGGTTGCTAGATTTAAAATAAAAATGTGTTGCTTTGGTTCATGTTTACGCCACTGCCATTTTACACTTGTTGCACTTTGCAAATTTAATTAAATTAATAAATAAAACACGATGTTTATTTTCTTTAAACCCCCGTAAGCGTTGTCGCCGTTTTTTAGAAATCCAATTCAACTGTTCCGGAATTTCGAATAGATTTTGAAAACAGGTATTGAGGAGATTCAGTAAATTATTATACCATTTTATTTATTACTAGCGAGTACCCGTCATGAATTGCGTTTTCCGACGCATGAGCAGCCCACATACAGCTATCCATGGGAGAAGCAAGGATTTTACAAATTTATCCCCTACTATCCTCTACTTTTACTAGGTTTCCTTTGAAATCCATCTCTCTACCTGCACCCTCTCGACCACCATAACACAGGCATGTGCCTAGCATAGTGATCAAAAAATTCTCAACTTATATAATTAACAATGAAATGAGTAGAGAATTAAAAAAAAACAACCATTCCCCGTCTCCAATCCCATTGTTATCCCTTCCCGACCTGTACTTCTGCCGCTTCCCTTCCCCTCCCGTGTTCTCCTTCCATCTTTCATTCCTTTCCCCCCTCCGATTCCCCTCCTCCTCCCTCCTTCCCTCCCTGCCGCAAAACTATATCAAATACACGAACTCGTCATAGCTATCCACTATGAGCATGAATTTTCCTGATTTACCCTCTGCTAACCGCTAACACTACTATGTCCATTTTGCAATCTCTCCTTCTTTCCCTCCTTCATCCCCCACCTCTTATCTGCGTGTCCTTTCCCATACGAATCTGTTCTCCCCCCATTTACCTCCCGCTTCCCCTTTACCTCATGCGTTCGTCTTCCACCTTGCCCGCCTTCCACCCTCTAGCGTTTTCCTCCCCCTCTCCCACGTTCCCCCCTCCCGCGTACTCTTATAACCTCTTCCCTCGCCTCACCCCACCCGGATTCCTCCTCCCTTCCTCCTTCAACTAAATGAATTTCACACATTTTTCAAATAACTCGCGCGCCACCTATCGTAATTTTTTTATACAAATTTCATAAAGCCAGACTTCAGTATTATATATAGAAACCTTCGCGATGATGCGCAAAGCAGCTCACCAAAGTTTTATCGCAATCTAATTAATGGTATAGGAACGCATATGCGACGAACAAATTAATTAACAAAGAAACATACATTTTATTACCATTAACAAAGAAACATTATTAACTAAAACTAAATTATTAACTAAACTATTAACAAAGTAAATTATTAACTAAATTATTATATAAAACTAAATTATTAACTAAATTATTAACTAAATTATTAACTAAACTATTAACAAATTATTAACTAAACTATTAACAAAACTATTAACATTATTAACTAAATTATTAACAAAGAAACATATATTTTATTACCTAATGATTATTACGATGAAATGATTTGATGTAATTTGTGAGTGCTCGGCTAATTATATCGCTTAAATCTGAGAACTTCGCACCTACTCCAAACATGATATTTATGAGAAATTCGGAACGGAATAATATAACTATTTGCTTGTACTGAAAAATATATGTGTGGCCGATTCCGCGCCGTTTAACGAGTTTTTTTTTTCAAAATGGTAAGATTATGATATTTAATATTTTTACGTTTGATAGCGGGCTTCAAAAACCGACCTTTGTTTTATCTAGAGAAATAAAACCAAACGTTATTTTAAGGGTTTCATTGCGTAGTATTTTACATTGATATCTATACAACAAGAAAAATAAAATGAGAATTAATTGACAAAGAAGCATACTTATTTATGTCGTTATACTAATAAGGTAAGAAATTAATGACCTCTTTTTAAAGAAAAGATTCATAAGGGTTCAGATATTGGGTGCTTTGTTCATTAGCCCATTACGACAAAATGTTACTGTATAATTTCACTGAATACCTACGAATTAATTCCTTTTCTGCCCGCAGGTTTTATCTTGTTATTCGTTGTGGATAAAGGAATTATATGAATTGATTTTCAATGTGTTCCCAACCGTTTTGTCGTAGTATATTTATTTCACTGATGTCTGAAAAGACACTTTCAATGGAAAGAGTTATTTATCGGCTTTGGTTTTGAACAGACACACATCTTCATAGGAACTCGTGCAAATAAAACCATCAAAAGGCCACTTGCATCACATTTAAAAAAAAAAATCCGGTTTAGGCAAATATTCTAAGACATTCTGTATTTTTTTTAATCGTATTTTTGAAACCCTGGCGATTTTTTGAAAATTTCAATCCGAAAAATCAGACCATTTTTTATAAACCGGAAACACGGGACATAATTTTATGGGTGCGTATATAATTACATAGCCGAAAATCATTTAAAAAAAAGAACGTTTTCCACAAGAAATGGCACAGGAGAATAACGAGGCATACCAAAAATATTACATCTCATAAATATTTTTTTCCTTGATCCATCTTATTGATCATAAATCATTATAATGTTCAACGTCTATATTACTAAATTTAATGTAATATACTTGTACTTGTAAATTATAATAATAATAAGAATATTATAAAATTTGATTTTGTTAAAATCAGCACCACTACCATTATACTTCTAAAACACGTAGAGACAGCGTAAATTGTACGGGGTTCTCTTCACAACATCTGTCAAAAAATCAAACCAAATGATAAGTTCGCAGAGAACAAACAATAAATTTAGTGAACGAATTAAAAAAATAAATTAGTGTGGAATTTTACAAAATGAATAGGAACATTTTTGGAGATGGGACATTTTCATGTAGTGACGTCACGGGCCCAAATAATCGATTTATTTATTTAAAAATAAAAAAAACTGCACATTTCTAAAAAAATTTGGTAACATTTTCGTAATCTTAGTAAAAAAATCTATTCACACGATTTTTTCCAAGTCGTTATGAAATCCATGCAAGTGGCCTTTTAAGGAGGTTTTTGTGACTTACAAGGTGGGGTATTATATAAAATACGTATTATGCATTGCAATAATCAACAATCAAAGGAATAAATATGTAATCCAAGGGATAAATTATTATTACTTCGACTAGAATTTGAAAACAATTTATTTTAATTTGTATTTATTTACGTACCCTTATCTTTCCAGACCATCAATTTAATCAAAATTCTTCAGATAACAAACCGTGTATCGCTTAATTAATCATTGTTTGTGATATAACCATAATATATTCTATTGTTTTTAGTAAAATATCAAAATGTTTATCGTTATCAATTTTAAATACTTAAATATAAATTATGACAATGGAAAAGTACCGGGCTGTTCCATCGCTCGCAGTCTTCTTTCAAGCATTCGCAGCCTGAAATCGCCGTTCTCTATTAGCCCGACGTAGTGTAGATTGTTGTGGGGCATGATGGCCGGCTGGTCGCTTTGGGGCATCCTTTTTTCCAGCATCTCGACTACATCGCAGGCGGAGAGGCTGCAATAGTCCTTGTGAACTAAGGAAACCGTGGCTACAAACAAACGAAACACAAAAAACACACTTGTACCTACATCCCCAATTAGACCCAAGAAAATTTCTCTACTAATTGGGTAACCACAAAAACTGATAAAAAATACCTTTTTTTCTCAATTCATATTTATTAATTCCATTACAATAGGCCACTTGCATCACATTTTTTAATTTTTTTTTCCGATTTAGGAAAATATTCTAAGACATTCTGAATTTTTTTTTTAATCGTATTTTTTAAACCCTGGCGATTTTTTGAAACTTTAAATCCGAAAAATCAGACCATTTTTTATAAACCGGAAAGACGGGACATAATTTTATAGGTGCGAAAAAACGATAATTACAAAAAACGATAATTACATTGCCGAAAATCATTTTTTAAAAAAAGAACGTTTTCCACACGAATAACACAAGAGAATAACGAGGCATACCAAAAATATAAAATCTCATAAATATTTTTTTCCTTGATCCATCTTATTGATCATAAATCATTTTAATGTTCAACGTCTATATTACTAAATCAAATGTAATATACTTGTACTTGTAAATTATAATAAGAATATTATAAAATTTGATTTTGTTAAAATCCGCACCATTATCATTATATCTCTAAAACACGTACGGACAACGTAAATTGTACGGGGCTCTCGTCATAACATCTGTCGAAAAATCAAGCCAAATGATACGTTCGCAGAGAACAAACAATAAATCTAGTGAACGTTAAATGTCAAATTCAAAAATTCGTCTGAAATCAAAGTGATGCCATATAAAAAAAATAAATCAGTGTTGAATTTTATAAAATTAATAGGAACATTTTCGGCAACGGGACATTTTCATGTAGTGACGTCATAAGCCCAAATAATGGATTTATTTATTTAAAAAAAAAAAACTGCATTTCTAAAAATTTTTACTAAAATTTTCGTAATCTTAGTAAAAAAATCTATCCACACGATTTTTTCCAAGTCGTTATGAAGTCCATCCAAGTGGCCTATTGGTTTGCTCTACTTGCTCACTAGGAACTACTGGTCAGATTGGTTCCATGCGAATTCGTAATCAAATCAACTCAACACCTTTTTGAAGAGTCATTAAAAGCTATGAAATAAATAATTTTATAATAGCCGCTAACCCTATCATAACGTTACCTATTTAACCATTTTTTTTTTTTTATCACTTTTAAAGACTTTTCGAAGGAGGTTCTGAATTGATTTCATTCTGACTTTTCTGGCCACCGGTCAGATTATAATAGAAATACAAATAAGAACACCATGTTAGTCATATTATATTTAAATTACAAGATTTACATTCATAAGTAACCTCTTGTATATACCAACAAAACTTCAATATATTAACCACCAAGTGTAATATATAAGTAAAAGTCAACATATTAGACAAAACAATATTTCATGTAATAAATCTGCTCATTTTGACTGTCCTGGGACGGATAAAATTCGTAGTTGGACAGCCAAAGATCATTATCATATATCGATATCGATATATATCGAATTAAGTCGATATAGATATATCGGTCTAGTAGGTCAATATATCGATATTACTTATTTTTTTAAAGGCTTATAGAAATCCAATGTATTTTTAGTTATATGAAACGCTTATCGATTACGTATGTATGTATTTTTTATGCATGTGAATAATCAAAAATTTTGGATAGGTTGTAGCGAGGCAGCGAACAGCCATCTTTTCTACATCTCTACATATTATAAATTAAAGTCCTGTCTGTTCGCGATAAACGCGAAAACTACTGAACAGATTTTCTTGCGGTTTTCACCAATAGATAGAGTGTTTCGTGAGGAAGGTTTAGGTATGTAATTTGTTAAGGATTTGTGTAAATTGGTTGAAACATAACGATAATTGTTAGAAGTGTCGGAAAAATCAAGCCGCCTGGTAGCTTTCACGGAAAACGCTGCCTAATCCTTTTGGGATATAACAAAACAATGCGGGGTGGGATATTCCTCTTTAAGATCTACAAAAAAATCCCCAAAGGCATACATCTATCTTTTACGGATAGCTTACTATACCCATTCTATCTTCTAAAAAATTGGTCACGTACATTGCGGTAATTGAAAAGATATTTAGACGGATACAGTATTAATCTTTATTAACTTAAATACGTTAGTTACCCCAAGCATTTCATGCACATTATTATAATCTTTCACACCATCTCTATCTCTATCTCTACATATTATTAATTAAAGTACCCCACGTCGTCTGTCTGTCTGTCTGTTCGCGATAAACTCAAAAACTACTGAACGGATTTTCATGCGGTTTTCACAAATAGATAGAGTGTTTTGTGAGGAAGGTTTAAGTATGTAATTTATCAAGGATTTGTGTAAATTGGTTGAAACAACGATGTTTTTAGAAGTGTCGGAAAAAGTCAAGCCGCCTGGTAGCTTTCATTGAAAACGCTGCCTAATCCTTTTGGGATATAAAATAATGCATGGTGGGATATTCATCTTTTATTGATCTACAAAAAAGTCCGTGAAGGCATATATCTATCTTTTACTGATAGCTTACTTTATCCATTCTATCTTCTAAAAAAATGGCCCGTACGTTTCGGTAATTGAAAAGTTATTTAGACGGATACAGTATTAATCCTTATTAACTTAAATACGTTAGTTAACCCAAGCATTTTATGCACATTATTATAATCTTCTACACCATCTCTACGTATTATAAAATCAAGTCCTTCGCGGCATCTGTCTGTCTCTTTGTGATAAACTCAATGACGGCGGTGGTTATAAAGGTTGGATAACCATCCAGTAGATGACGTTGTGTTTTATTAGCCACAGCAACGCGTGGCTGGGTCAGCTAGTAAAATACAATTTTTTTTAATTTTTAATTTATAAACTAACGTTTAAGACAAGATTTTTATGCATAGTACAAAGGGTAACAATTATTATAAGCAATAATTGTCAGCCTGAAACACTCATTTACATTGAAAAATCTTCAGAGAAAAGATACTTGCCGCCAACGGGACTAATTTTTGATATAATTTTTGTTAGATTTTGCACGGTGGTACCACCGGTCACCAGTCACTCGCTAGGTGCGTGACAACGCATTTTGTTTTGCGAAACCATTCCGGTTCTAGTGTTCCCCTTCTCTACCCGCTTTGCCTCAAAGCAAGAATAATATTAATCTTGTACAAATTATTGTAACGCGTGAATATCAAGAGTTATTATTTAAACACCTTCGCATATATTTAAATACGCATCCAGTCTTACAGACGTGGGCAAGCTCTGTGAACTGCCAGATCTGGATAAAACACATAAACAATATATTCACCAAACAGGTGACCCGACAGCCCATAAGGTATATCATTTTTTTTCATAAATTTATTTAAAAAAAAATTGTCCATTATTTTGTACCAGCTATCGAACTTCAAAATAGTAACTTTGACAGTCTGCTTCCTTGTAGCCGGTTTCTGCTTTGAGTTATAGTGGCCCCTGCCTTTGAAAAAAGACGTTCAGACAGGGGCGTAGCTACCGCCGTAGCAGCTGTAGCTCTGTTGCCCCCGGGCTAGAGGCCTTTTGTTTCTTTTGTGAGAAATTTTTATCCTTCATTTGGGCCCCTTAACTAATTTTGATATAGGGCCCCTCCAAGGCACGCTACTCCAATGGCTCAGAAGGAACACTTGTTGCCACAATTGGTAGACGACTCATTGCCACTTTAAAAATATTGGGATAAACACCTTGCATCTCTGGCCATGTTTAAAGAATGTTTACTTTTAGAGTATTTACAAGAGCAGAAAGATATAATAATAGCATTTTACCCGATTTTGTAGGTATTTTATTTAGGCGGGTTTTTCGATATTTCGATGTGATATATCGAGTTTTTCGATATTGATATATCGATAATTTTAGGGGTTGATATATCGATATTTATCTGTTTCCCGATATATCGTTGCATCCCTATATGTAATATTAAAAATTAAATAAATCAGTATCGTACCATTGGAAACGCGTAGATATTTATAAGCGAGGGCGCATTTTACAACAAAATCAGTTAAATATAAAATCCATTTATGTCATTAAAGTTCTTTTCTTGTCTTGTAATCTTTTAAAAAAAATATATGGATATTTCAGTATTATTTTTTTTTTAAAGAAAGACAAATATTTCAATTTTACGAATACCCCGTCAATATTTGAAAATCTCCTGCTACCACCACAGAAAGCGGAAAATGCTGTTTGTGTTGTGATGGAGGCCTTAGCCAGCCGAGGAATCGAACACGCGACGCCTGAGTGAGACACAAACGCGATGTTAACTCAGCCACTGACCGGTCAAATGGTGATTCATATATTTTTAAATATCCACTTGAAGATCTTATAAAAATAAGAGTTGGCCTATGTTTTGGTTGTATATAAATTCAATAAACATGATAAACTTTTTGTACTGTAAAATCTGAAGTGTTTCTGCTATCGATGTCCAAATTAATAAAAAAAATTAAGAAACATCGAAATTAATAATTTTCATAAAAAAAATGAGAAGAAACAAGTTTGTTAAAGCTTACAAGTCTTAGTTAGCGAAAGATTAATACAGGGTGTTAAGGAACGTGCTTTATTTACTTTAACCAGTGATTCCTGACACTATTTGGAGTAAAAAAATGTTATTAAAATTTTGGTCTTGATTACTTTTTTTGCATTTCAATTTTTTTTTCTTCAAAATCAAACAATAAAAAAAATTCTTCAGCATTTCGTCACTGGTCACTCACCTGGTTAACCATCCAACCTCTTATCCAGATTCAACAATCTGGGAGGGGGATATGGGTACCGCCGCCCCGGGAACCATTTACTGCGTAACCAACACCTCTGTCATAGGTCACTCCAAGTGTTTCGCTACGTTTGGTGACTTAGCAGGTGTGCCCGGGTTCATGGGGTGAACTTTGTCCAGGTCTTAGCGGCGGATGATCGAGAGAGATTGGTTGAGGGAGGCCTTTTGACCTTTCCAGCTGAACTCTCTCGACCCATCGCCTTGCACCGCAGTTGTAGGAATAGATTTTAACGTCCGTCACTCATGGACAACTGACCCTCAGATTCATACACACCCCTCATACCTTTTTCCTTCCCAGAACTTCCTATCCTTCCCTTCCTTAAAAAGACCCTCCACACAGCATTCCTTAAGATGAAATAGGCCCTGAGGGGAAATTATTTTTCTCAGGGCCTCCTGTGTGGAGCTAAGGGAACATACCCATACTACGTGACCAACTTTTTGCAATTTTTAACCCCCCCCCCCCCACCCCCCCCCGGTGACCAAAAACCTAAGCCCGCCGCCGTTCATTTGTACCAAGCGTGACATTTTGAACACATCTCTCCCTAAAGTGTCACTTAGTACGGGTACGTTCCCTAATGAAAAAAAAAAACAACTACCATTTTTTTACTTTTTTTGTAGAAAAAAACATCAAAAATGTCACCGGAGACCAAAATTTTATTAAAATTTTTTACTCCAAATAATGTCAGGAATCACTTGTTAAATTAAGTCAAGTACGTCCCTCAACACCCCGTATATTGATTAATAATATAAATGAGAAGATTTAAAACTATTGTGAAATAATTATGATTCAATCAAATCGGAATTTCAAAAACAAATTGATCAGAATGAATCTGATAAAAAGTCTTAGTCGCGAGATAACAAAGAGGAAATTACCTGTCAGCGTGTAGCTCCATAAAATGATAAAGATGATAAGATTCACCGAACTAGATATTGGCAATAGTGACATCACTACAAGCGATGCGTATACTGCATATCCTCAACAGAGAGCTGATGCAGTAAATCAAGTACTGGTGACTACACTCTGGAGAGCTAACTGATGAACTAGAACGAATTCGACTGTCCAACTCCAGAGAGAGAATCGGCTTAATTATTTGCATCCTCCCATACGATTTAATTACTGACCTATATTAATAACCTTCGCGATTGGTCGTTAAAAGGGTGTCTTAAATTGATAACTACGCAAAAATTATTAAATAATTGTCGCTGGCATTTCGATTTGGGAGGAGGGTATGGATAACGCCGAACCGGGAAACATTCAACACTCATAAAATTGGAAGCGCCTCCCGTACGAATTTGAATGGAAAAAATGTGCCACTCACTTGGTAAATTTTGGTTCTGAACCATTTAGCACGCTGTCTGTCTCTCTTACACTTGCCTGAAATTGTATGTCGCCATTCTATTTGATTTTTGTAATCATGATGAAGCCCAGTTTTATATGGAAATACAGGCCGAAATTTTTTTTTTTTTTTTACGTGAGCTCCACACAGGAGGCCCTGAGGAAAATAATTTCCCTCAGAACCTATGTCATCTTTGGGGATGCTGTGTGGAGGGTTTTTTTAAGGAAAGGAAGGAGATTAGAGTTCTGAGAAGGAAAAGGGTTTAAGGGGTGGGTAAGAATCTGGGGTTCAGTATGTCCTGGTCATCCGCCTCCAAGACCTAGACAAACCTCACCCCATGAACCCGGGCACCTATGCTAAATCACCAAACGTAGCGAACCACTTGGGGTGACCTATGGCAGAGGTATTGGTTATCCGATAAAGGTTCCCGGGGCGGCGGTACCCATTCCCGCCTCCCAAATTGAATTAGGCCTGTATTGGATGATGAGACACGCCCGTAAGGCCCTTCTTATGATATTTTTTATTCTACACCAACACCACTGCGATAAGTCAACCCAAGTGGTTCGCTACGTTTGGTGACTTATCATGGGTGCCCGGATTCATGTGTACTGAGGTATGTCCACGTCTTGGCGGCAGATGCGTTTGCCCCTGCTGCGTGGCGGGCCGGATCCTGAGAGACTGGTTGAGCTCTCGAGTCGGACTCTCTCGACCCATCGCCTTGTACCGGTGTACAAGGTACGGATTCACCCGCCCGGTCACACCCGGTCACATTGGCCCCCAGATTCCTACACATCCGTCTCACCTTTTTCCTTCACAAAATTTCCTCTCTTTCCTTTCGCTACAAAAACCCTGTAACCGGTGTAACCCTAAGTGACCAGCTCAGATATGGGGGCTCCATCAAAGCCAGAGTAAAGTTAGCCTCTCAAAAACTGAGCGTACTGTACAAGGCCCGCAGATACTTTAATAGTACACAACTGCTAACCCTGTACAAATCACAAGTGCGCCCCACGGTTGAATTTGGCAGCCACTTCTGGTCTGGAGCTCCAAAATACCTGAAAAATACCCTCGACTCTGTGCAGAAACGGGCGGTCCGTTTGATAGATTCTCCCATCTTAACAGACGGATTGTAATCTTTAGAGCACATGCGTCGGGTTGAAATGCTATCCTTGTTCTACCGGTATTACAATGGAAGATGCTCCGAGGAACTAGCGTTATTGATCCCTTCGGCACCGGTGCATAGTCGGGAAACACGCCAAACGCGTGCCCAACATTTGTACACAGTTGACATTTGTCACATGAGAACGGGTCGTTTCTTCGACTCGTTCTTGTGTTCAACAGCTCAGCTGTGGAATGATTTGCCGGCCTCTGTGTCTCCTCCTTCCTATAACATGGGTCTCTTCAAGACCAATGTTCATTCCTTCCTCTCCTCAAAAAGACCCTCCACACAGCATCCCAGATGACATAGGCCCTGTGGGAAATTATTTTCCTCAAGGCCTCCTGTGTGGAGTTAATGTGAAAAAAAAAACTCCACACAGCATCCCCAAATGACATAGACCTTGAGGGATTTTTTCCTCGGGGCCTCCTGTGTGGAGTTAATTAAAAATATATATATCGAAAATAATAAAAATATAGTCCGAAATGTAGCCTTAGGAAAAACGCTTTTTTTAATTGTGTGCAGATTGAAGATATAGAATTTAAATCAAATAAAGGTAACATATTAACCAAGTTATACTTGCCCTGGTGAAAGACAAATGTTAAGGCAACTAACTACTTTCAACGCTTCCCTTCCCCTTACCCTTTCTCACCACTATCAGCCTCGCAACATTCCTATCACATTCCATCTTAGTAGCACATACTTCGGGCAAATGGTACTCTTAAGCGGTATCGAATTGCTTTCCTAAAAATATGATACATATGAGAGGAACGCAGAGAAGAGCAATCCTTCAGAAGTTTGTTAAGATAAAACAAATGTTAAGATAAAACATTTTTTTCTTTCAAACGCTTTGGAAAACGGGGAAAAAACCTCTTTGTTATATTTGGGATTCCCCGCATTATCTAATCCGTTAGGCATGTTATAAATAAAACTTATATGGAAATAATTTTGTAGATAAATTTACGGACAATGCATATTTTCAAGCCCCAGATTTCAAGGTAGTAAACGGTATGTAATAAAATAGACAAATTCATGAATGGTAAAATAAACATTTTTATTATTCCGCCAACAGTCCACCACACCAGTGATCAAATTCTTAAGTATCTTATGGCATTTTGTTTAACTTCATGTGCATAATTTATCTGTTTGTTTTTTACAAATTAATGAAAACTGAAAATAGTACAGAAACACAAAAAATGGCAATCCCTTTTCCGCAGTTTTTGACCTCCGCGAACCCCCGCGCCCTTTACCCGGCAAAAAAGCAAAATTTAGGCACTAATTAATCATTTTTGCCGTACCTACATGTAAAGAAAATAAAAGTGGGTAAAAAAAAATTTTTTTCGAAATAGTAAATTTTCTTCGAGTTTGATCACATGATGAGCTATATATGAGCTATGACGATTCCGCAGATATAACTTAAAAAAAACTTTTTTGGTGACCGGATAACTCAACCACATGTAACTTCATCACCTCTTTTGAAAAGACATTAAAAGTGACGATTTTTTTGTTGTTAAATAGGTTACTTTCGGTTATCTCCTAACCATGGGGTGAACGTAAAAAAAAATTGAAATCATATAATTAATTTTGTGTGTCAGATGGTTACTGAGATACATAAAATATATCAACCTCGGGTAGGTTTGGAATGTCAGCAGATTTTATATTTTTTATATTGAAACTTACTAACTTTATTAAAATTACATTACGTAAACAAAAAAAGGCGTTCATTGCGGAAAAAAAAACTTTTATGGGTATATTTTTAAAAATATTATTGTTCCAATAAAAGTAATGTATAAAGCACAAAACCGTATCTACGTTTCAACCTGAAAGCTTGTCAACCATACTAATCATGCCATCTGTCGGCCCCATCGATAACTTATAAGAGAGATAACTACAGATTCTTTTAATTAAGATTACAAATCAATGTTTTTTCTATTCAGTTTGATTACCTTCGTAGTCTAGTCATTATAGATAAAACATCACGATCACGACTCGGGAGATCTGAATAGAAAACATAATAAGACCAAATACAGATTGAAATAGGTAACACACGTCAACACTACTACTAAATTATTGATTGAATATAATATAGATATCGACCATACACAAGGTGTCCTCGTGTTCTTCTGGTGACTTGCCTTTTAATCAGTGAATCCTGTGGCTATTTGAATTAAAAAAGGGTGGTGACATTTATTTTTCAATGGAAGGGAGATTGGGTCATTACTCGGCTAAGTGACCAGTGACGACACAATATATTTTTTCATAAAAAAACTTGATTTAAAAACAACAAAAAATTTCCATGGAGACCAATATTAACAATAACATTTCTTGCTCCCAATAATAAAAGGAATCAATAGTTCTTTTTTACATCAGCTCCACACAGGAGGCCCTGAGGAAAATAATTCTCCTCAGGGCCCATGTCATCTTTGGGGATGCTGTGTGGAGGTTCTTTTTAGAATAGGAAGGAGAAGAAATTTTGGGAAGGAAAAGGGTTTTAGTGGTGGGTAGGAATCTGGGGGTTAGAGTGTCCAGGAGTGATATATGCATGCATCCGTCCCACTGCAGTGCAAGCCGATGATCCGAAAGAGTACGGCTGGAGAAGTCAAAGGGCCTCCCTCAACCATTCTCTCCCGATCCGGCCTGCCATGCAGCTCGTGGGCAAACGAATCCGCCGCCAAAACCCGGACAAATGTTTGACCCATGAACCCGGGCACCCCTGCTAAGTCACCTAACGTAGCGAACCACTTGGGGTTACCTATGGCAGAGGTGTTGGTTATCCAATAAATGGTTCAGGGGCCTCAAGGCGTCTCTCCCTTTCATTTCATTGCGCCGCATTATCCGTTTACCCTGTCTAGGGCAATCTGCTCTATCGGGTTCTAGATTCAAAATTTTCTCGGAATGGTGTATAGAATTCAAGGTAGTTTTGTTCAATTTTTATTGGCTGTACTGAAAATCTCGGAATGGTGTATAGAATTCAAGGTAGTTTTGTTCAATTTTTATTGGCTGTACTGATGTCATCATCATCATTACATAGTATAAAATGAAGTCGCTCAAAATGTATGTGCGCATAGATCTTTTAAACTACGCAACGGATTTTCATGCGGTTTTCACCGATATATAGACTGATTCAAGAGGAAGATTTAAATGTATAATACATGCTTATTATACTAGAAAAAAGCCGAGAAATTCAAATATTCAATTCAGGCAGCGGGCAGCGGGCACCTGGCAAGCGGATGGTGTGGATTTTATAAAGGTTGGGTAATGGCGTTGTGTTTCGGTAGCCACATCAACGTGTGGCCGGGTCTGCGAGTATGAAATAAATCAAATTTAATGAAAAATGAAAAATGTGATTTTATGTGATTTCTACACATAGACTACGCTCTATTTTCAGAATGTCTGTTCCACGTGGAAGGATTTATGTGGCATAGGATAGGGTTGCCAATGCGTAAGTTTTAAAACAAACACAATAGATGTTTGAAACCCCAAAACTGGAGTGAACAAAATTCAATTTCCCACATTTTCCCCACAAGTTGTTTTATATTATATTTACTTGATAGAAAAAAAAATTGAGATACAAAATTGACAGATGGATTAAAGAACAAAAAAACAATATTACCAACATTTTAAAACATTAAAGAATAAAACATGTACACGTAACACACAATTCCATTATAAAACGCAATGACCCGACATTTGATACGCCGACAGTTGGCCCCCCGACATGGTATGACTATACTTAATTTCAAACTTAGGCTTCAAAAATACTTTTATGAATAAGTTGGTACGATTATCAAACGAATTTATTTGCAGTGTCGTTTTTTGTACTTAAACACTGGTATATACACTATCTACGCAGTATATGTACTTAAACACTGGTATATACACTATCTATGCAGTATATGGACAAGCAGTTTTTTCCTTGATACATTTGAATGAACATATGTTTTATACTTTTGTTATTAGGGTACGTCTTCTCTGCATACCCCTCCGGGGTCACTTAGTTATATTTTTATGTAAGTAGGTATGCCTTATTTTCTCTAAACCGACTGCGTAATGTAAGTAAGTATGCCGGGGAGCCAACTGTCAGCAAATCAACTGTCATGGAACATGGAACCATAAAACAAACGTCATTCACACACAACAACTCATAATATATGCCAGTTTTTTGGTCGGTATTAAAAAAATGAAATAAATAAATCGTGGTAAGGTAATTGTTTTACTTTATTAAATATGTCAAAAAACGTAGTGACTGCTTTCTACCAAACTATTTTTTTTTGGGTACCGACTTCATACATATTATTAAAATTATCTTAATATTTTTGAATTAAAATTCCGGCCGCATAATGGGTAATCTATCCAGTGAGGTCATTATTATTAAATTATATTATAAAATATAACTTATCGTACCAAAATAAATAAATAAATAATTCTGTCTCAAAAAATAATCAAAATTCTATTGAAATTAGAAATATGTTTTAAATTATTTATTTATTCGTTCAAAAAATAAAAAAAATTGTTTGAAAAATTGCACCGAATGAAAACGAAATAGTACAAGTCACATGTAATTGTAAATATTGTTTTTCGTTGTGGTTGGATAATCAGGAAATGCTTTTTTATGGTGGGTTTCTTCATTTAACGAGAATGCTAAATGCAATGCTAATTGTAAAAGTAAACGGTCAAATGCATAGAAATTTTTAAATTTCGATCGTTTATTTTTACAATTAGCATTGCATTTAGCTGTCTCGGTAAATGAAGAAACCCACCCTTAATCTTAATGAATTAAAAGTAGAATTCCCTCATTTTAACCACACGATAGATAAACTTTTGCGAGGGATACCGCTTTGGATAGATTTGAGTTCTTATTATTAAAAAAAATATATTGCAGAAGAGAATTTATGTTATCGTTCGCGCGTCTATTAAGTCTTAATTTTTTTCTGGCTCTTTAACTGCTTTCATTTTTTTGTATTTACACGACAGATCTAAATAATTTATAAAAATCAATACGTTTTTTCAATGAACGTGAGTTTCCTATGCATTGCTATATTAAGCATAGGAAAGTTGGAAACTTTCAAAATACCTTCTTTCCACCCCCGCGAGGGTTTCTGGATTATTACAACCACATGACAATACATCTAAAAAGTTTTTTCAATCATTACAAAACCCTTACGAAACTGTCAAGATTCGAGAATGACATTTTGCAAATCATCGATTGTTAAATCAAAATTCAATTTTCGAATAAACTCTTTAAATTAATGAATTTAATAGAAGTGCTTACTAACCAAAATCGAATACTTTGAATCTTATCAAAAATTATATTTGTCTACGTTAGTTGATTGGTTGTTCTTACAAATGACAATAAACAAAAATGAATGTTTATCATATATGAAAAATGAAAATGTGTAAAAAAATTGCAATAGGTGGCAGGCGAGCTGTTTGAAAATCTGAATGTACCGGGACTGAATATATTCAACAGTGGAGAGGGGAGGGGATCGCGGGAGGGGGGTTCGATGGAGAACGGAGAGAAGGCGGGGAAGGTGGAGGGGGAACGCGTGTGGGAAGGGGACATGGGAGGGAAAGGGGAGGCGGAAGACACGCATGGAAAATTAATTTCTTTATTAGCGGCATGGCAATGCATTGCGGGAAGCGTATTTACAATCCCTTACAAACACTACCTCGTTTCAGTCGCCTTACGTGCTTCGTTACTCTAACTGTTTCTGTGAGGGTGACGACCGTAATTATAGAGGGGTTAACAGAGAAGACGGACCGCGATTTTTTTAAACTTCAAAAAAATTTTTTTTTTACACTGAAAATTTATTTTTTAAGTAAAAAAAACGCGGTCCATCCTCTCCGCTTACCCTTGTGTAATTACGGTCGTCACCCTTACAGAAACAGATAGAGCAACGAAGCGCGTAGGCGACTGAAACGAGGTAGTGTTTGTAAGGTTATTTATGCATTAAAATCCCTACTGCGTTTCAGTCGGTAGCGCGACTGTTAGGGATTGGAAATACGCTGCCGGGAACACGCTAGTAGTAAATAAAACTGCGCTTAACTTACTGATATGTAGATATAACCATATCATTGAAATTAGTTTATTGTGACATACTTAAAAAATAGAACACAGTATGTATGCATCGGTGGCCAAGAGTCCAGGGAATTTCCTGCATTTTCAGGAATACCTCAGGGGTCAAACCTGGGACCTCTACTATTCTTGATATTAATCGATGATATTCAAGAATGCATCCAGAGTACTACTTGCTTGCTTTTTGCTGACGATCTCAAACTGCTCAGGACGATACGCGACATTCAAGATTGTTTTAAGTTACAACTTGATTTAGACGCAATATCTTCATGGGCAGATGAGAATAAACTTTTCTTTAATTTAAAAAAATGTGTCACCATGACCTATACGCATTCCAAAAACCCGATTAAATTTGATTATAAATTAAATTGTGAAATATATAAATAATAATATATAATATATAATAATATATAAATATATTCATCAAGGACCTCGGGGTTACATTCGATCCCAAACTTACTTTTTCAGATCATATAGTGGAGTTGACATCATCGTGTTACAAACTTCTTGGATTCGTAATAAGAATAAGTAAACAATTTTCCAAGCCCGAAGCAATGACATCGATGTTTAACTGCATTATACGATCAAAATTAGAATACGCTTCTGCTGTTTGGGCCCCATATCAGCAAAAATACATAGATTTATTAGAACAAATCCAAAAAAAGTTTCTAAGGTATCTTTATATGAGAATGCATGGTGAATACCCGCGATTTATGCATCATCTAGATTTGCTATCTGAAACGCGCTTCGAAAGTCTCCATTCTAGAAGGAATGAGACCCTAACAGTCACAGCTTTCAAAATTATAAACTATTACATTGACAGCCCATACCTCTAAGAATGCTATAAAGTGTTCGTACCGAACAACTACTGCCAGGGTCGCCACCATGACTTGCTCTATATCCCTCATAGCAGAACAGACGTTGTGGCCCAACATAGCATGACAAGAGGTATGGTGCTGCTAAATGATATTTCTAGGTCTCTTGACATTTTCAACATTAGTCTTGAAGGTTTCAAGAATAATTTTAGGCAAAGACTCTAAAATATGTATTTTTGTAATTTCTTTTCTCATGTATATGTTATGTGTATAGTAATAGGATTAAATCAATCTGTAATGCACAAAAAAAAATAATAATTCACACGTTATCATTTGAAATTCATTTAGGTGTATGTCGCAGGCCGATCGTAAAATCAGGCAGATCATGATACGCCCCAGGTACATCCCGATCATTACGATCGGCCTACGACATACGAGTACAACAAAAAAATGTGTTTAGAAAGGAGAATGATTGGTTTTACATCGATCAAATATCGTGGGCAAATTAGCATAATAAATTGGAACCGCTTAAAATTCTACGAAATGGTTGGGGATGAAGATTCCGATTGTCTTACTTTATAGGTGAATTCCTTCAGTCAATGTCAATCTACGAAGCGCTATCCAAACAGCGATCGACAGAGCCCCATCTCCGAGCCCCGTACCCGTTGATAGCCAATGCTAATATGTGAACAAGATTGCCAGGGGATGTACGAGTATTTAATGAACAATGTACCATGTAAATGTGACTTTGTTTAAAAATAGCAACTTTCGTAGATTATTTTAAAGATAGGTATACCAACTGAATACCATTGTTTGATTAAGGTATTAATGTAAATATAAGGTATAGTGGATACGTGCGCTGTTTAAACGACAAAAAACAGAGTGTGCATTTCACCCTCGGTAGAATTGAAACCTTCAGAAAACTAAAGTAGACAAAATAGGGGAGGCTACGAAGCACCGCACAATGAGGAGACCGATAGGTTACGAAGCACCGCACAAAGATGAGGCCGATTATACTACATCATTCTCTCGCAGGCTAAATATTATAGATGTTTGTCTTTTTTTAGTGTCGCTATTTTTCGTTTCATCGAATTTCAAATCACAACGGCGCTAAAGAAGTTTTCAGTTAAAAAAAAGAATGGCATTCAATGTTGAATGAAAGTAACACCATTTTTAAACAAAGATAGTGAATAATAAAATTATAAGTGTGCAATTTACGCAGTAGAAGTGAAACCTTCAGCAAACGATAGTAGACAAGAGTGGGGAGGCTACGAAGCACCGCAAATAGGAAACCGATAATTCTATATCTTTCTCTTGCAGGATAAATCCTATAGATGTACGTGTTTGTCTCTTTTTAGTGTCGCTTTTTTGTTTCATCTAAAGAAGTTTTCACTTCAATAAAAAACCACAAAGCATTTACACGAACAATATAGTCTCTGAACGATTAGATGTTAAAGCAAACTACAATTAATGTGATGACCGTGGCCGGTTATCCCATTACCTCTGGACTCCTTTATGATGGATCCAGATTCCTCAGATATGATGATCTCAGTATGGGGTGTATGTCAATAATAGACGTGGGTAGACTATGTATGTGTATTTAATTCGAGAATACTGTACAAGGTTCTTCTTAGGAAGCTGATAACAAGAGAGGACGAATGGACAACATTCACAACTTTTATACGTTCCGCATGCTGTCTCACTCATACACGCATGTCTCTTTCATACTGCAAGACATACGTTCACTACAATTAATAGGGATACATATGTTTTGTTTTAAAGAAGACGCTTGCTGTTAATACGCAAAGTTCTTTAATTGCATGAAGATTTCCTCTCAATTTTCGTAATGTTATGAATTAATTTGAAATAAAATGAGAGGAAATACTATGCTCATTAAATCCCGGTTTATTTTATGTTTAAGCGAGCTTTTATGTTACTTTTATGACAAAAATGTAAAAAGGTTTAATGATTTTCAGACCATTTCCCTCCTCAAGGAAAATTTACATTTTTACACGTAATTAAGTAAAAGATATCACGCATTACGGAGTGTTTGGAATGGAGATTTTTTTCAACATTAGGGTTAAACATAATTTTTGAGTTAATTTCTAACCAAGTTTATAAAGTACCTATGCATTTTTATTTTCAGGAGCACTGTTGAAAACCGGCTGCAATCCGGGAGAAATCCTGAATGTATAGCTTAGCAGTGACTCAGTTGTCAATAGAATCAATGCTAATAAATAAAGAGATGCATAAATTTTGTTAAAATCTTTTAACAAATTAACGTTTTTATTATTATTATTATTATTAAATTATTATCGCGTCAATACCTGAAAAATAGTTAGGGTTCAGGCGAATTCTCCGGACGTTGAGCCACTGTAATGCTTAATAAATAGTACAACATTTAAAAAATATAATAATTGTCAAAATAAAAAGAATTGTGGCGAAACGATTAAATTATATTATTCACTAATACCAGGGCATGGACTCTAGATCATAAACAAAATAATATTATTATAATATTTTAAACTTGGGTTCGTGTTTAGTCTAAAAGAAACTAAATAGTTAGAAACTAATAAAATCAATCGACAGCTTGTCGCATTTTAAAATACAATCAAATATTTTTAAAAAGATCATCACTATGTGAAAATTACTACAAGCGGGCGCCAGTTCAAATTGAACAGAATATTAAATCGTTAATCAATATTATTTTATTAAACTCAAAACTAACGAACAATGAACGAATTAGCTCACACCGAAGTACGTGTCTTCTACGTCGAAACAAACGTCCAGACCCACTGACTTCCTCTTTGGAACTGTTTGAAAAATTAGCTTGCCCGTAGTATGTTTTATGCAACAGAAGAATGCAGGATTCCATTTGTCTTTCCAATTAGGAATTAAAAATCAATTCGAATTAATGTGTAGCAACCGACTTAATGACTGGGTGCTTACTTAGCATTATAATTTAAAACTGTTATAAATCTTGTTGAGTACTGTTTGTACCTTTAAGTATTTATAGGTTTAAAAATCTTTTCCCTGACCGGTTTTTCTCAAAAAGAATTTAATGAAATGATATGAAAATTTTTAAATACTGCGAGAGGTTTGGCAAATTCATAAAAAATAGATAAAAATATACCCAGATGGTAATAGGGATTGACGTAACCCTTACAATAACTGATATGGATATGGTAAACTAGAATTTACTTATCCTTACCGTTTCCTTCCCCAAACCAATGCCCCTTATCAGTAAAAGGTTTTTTCTGAAGGCAAAAACTCAAAGATAAAATTTTATTGCAATTTTATTTTAAAGCTTAGGGCGCTGAGAGATTTGCGACAAACTGCTGGGCAAAAGGCAGGAAAAAAAGACATTTATATTCAATTCCTGGGGTGCTTTTGTCATACCAGGAAATCAGGAAATGAATAATGGTAATTTACATATAATAATAATAATAATAGCCTTTATTCAGACAGTAAATTAGATTACATTATTTATAATCATATTATACTTATCATGCATCGACTCCCCGTCTGCATGTCATTAGTTGACAAAGGCCTCCTCCAATGTCGCCATTTCTCTCTATCGTTAGCAACTCTTGTCCATGTACCACCTGCTATGGCTTTGATGTCGTCAACCCACAGTCTAAATGGTCTACCTCGTTTTCTCTTCTTGTCACTTGCGAACCAATTCATGACTAATTTTGACAATTTTTCACTTCCTCTGATTGTGTGGCCTGACCACTTCCACTTCAGCTTTTTTATCATTTTTATGACATATTTTGTTCTTGTTTGTTTCTTAAAGATTGCACTTTTTATTCTATCGTAATATGTGTTAATTTACTGACTATTATTTAGGTACCAAACTATACGAAAAATGTAAGCACATAATAAGTTATAATAATTTTATAGTTATAATAAGACTAACATAATAACAAACTGATGCAGTTACGGATTATTGCATGGTTAAAAAAAATATATATAACTTACTATCAAACCATCACGCCCTTTCCGCAGGGGTAGGCAGTATCGACATGTTACGACTCGGTCTTGGCTCACACTCCTTGCCTCGTTCACATTCATTCATCGTCTCAATATGCTCTTCTATTATTCTGACTCTTGACATGGCCCGACTCAAGTATCTGATTCACTTGGTAGTGCCATGTCTTCCTCGGGCGTCCCCGACTTCTTCTACCATGTACATTTGCGTCATATATTCTTCTTACACGTCTTTCCTCGTTCATTCGCTCTGTATGCCCAAACCATCTTAGCGTCCCTTTTTTAATCTTACTCATTATCTTACTCATCAGCCCTACATTCTTTGCAGATCTCCTTTCTCACACGATCGTACGTGGTTGTATAACACATCAACTCAGGAATCTCATTTCTACAGCATTCTACTTGCATACTTCCTCTGCCAGTTTCATGCCTCACTGCGGACTGCCATAGATCAGGGCAGATTCGCTTCTTTGGACAGTTTTTTGTTGGCGCCAACGGTGTTACCTGCATTTACCCTTGTTTCAGTATCTCTATCAGCCTTCCTCCCATCTCTCGTAAACATACTTCCCATTCATAATTCACAACTATGTTACACATTGTTTTCGTACTCTCTCTTTCAAAAAAAATATATTACATTAGTAATGTATGTGGAAATCATGGATATTTCTCGAATACCTATTCTGTGGTATAGTTTTATGTGAACTTAATTTTTCATGATCTTGTAATTTCTATAGTAGCTTATTTGACGTATCTATAAGTACCAGAATGACCTACGTTATTTATACACATTACATTTTTGATGGTGAGTATTCGCGCGCCATGTACGCTCATGGGTCAAAAATAAAGCTCATAAGAAGAAAAGCTTTCTGTTGAGCCGCATGAATAAAAGAAACCCAGGCGCAGGCGTTTCGGCAGTCAATAGTTTCGTGACATACCTACATGAAAAACATTGACATATAATAGACAAGGGGTGTTTTTGCGATACTATTTAAAAAAGTTGACTGAAAAAGATTGGTAGTTAATATTAAGTAGGTACCTACTTCATTTAGTAGAACAACTTCAATATTTAATAAATATTATTGTATGGTGATTTTTTTTTGTTATATAAAAAATTTCTGCTAGGTTGATGACTAATTATTTTTATTAATGCAATAATTAAAAACCTTTGTTTGTACCACAATAAACTTTATTAAAAAGTAGACATGTTTCAAGAACGATGTTCTCTTCATCAAGACATATAATGTACTAAAAAAATGATCGAACATACCAATTTTTTACCAATTGAATTAATTGAATTGTAATGACTGCAATCATTTTTACGTAGGTAAAACTTGCAGAAATTTTGAAACGAGGATTAAGGAACATTTGAGATGTCTAAATAGCAATAATTATTCGGAATTTGCTAACCATCTAACTGAATTTAACCATTCATTTGATATAAATACTGATTTTAAGATTTTACACACTAACGTTTGTGGTTTTCACTTTTTTAGAAATATCTTTTAGAAATATTAGAAATTAGGAAAAATGTCAATAGAAATTTAAATATTATTAACAATCAATTGTGAATAACCCTATCTTAAACATATTTCCATTGTAATTATTGTCTTTGTTCTTCTAAGCGCCCCCCTTTCCACCTCTCCCCCCCTCCCCCATGTTGATCTTCTAAGCACCTCCCCTTTCCACCTCTCTCCTCCCCCACTACTTCCATTTCTACCCACGCCTGTCTTTCTATGTTCGATCATTTTTTTAGTACATTATATGTCCTGATGAAGAGAATATCGTTCTTGAAACATGTCGACTTTTTAATAAAGTTTATTGTGGTAAAAACAAAGTGTTTTTAATTATTGCACTAATAAAATGGTGCCACAAAGTGAATTTACAAAACTTGAACAAATTATTTTTATGCTCGACAACTGTTTCTCCCTCTTTAGTCGTAGTCAAACTATCGTGAAGTCACTGACAAACGATCAGTTTTTTATATCATTTATGTTATTTATTGGCGAAATAAGAAACATAGATAAAACATAATTCAATGTTTGTAGGAATAACTTTTGAAGGTCGTTGAAGTAATATGTCACTGAAGAAGAAGATACTACTAAAAAATCTAATGTCAATTGAAATCCAAATACTATGCATTTTTTTTTTCGCTGGTGATTTGAACGACAAGTGATTTCAGTTTGACAAATCTCACAACCGAAGTTAATATAAATTTTTTTATATGATGAAAATACGATGTGTTTATCTGAGACAATATCTAGGTTATAAACAAGTCTGTTTTTTAAAGAGCGTTTGTCAGCCTTTCTAATCCATTAGAAAGATAACTGCCAAAAATATCGGAAAAAAGTGATTGAGGTAATATTGGAAATTATTATTTTTAATTTATAAACTAACGTTTAGACAAGATTTTTATGCATAGCACAAAGGGTAACAATTATTATAAGCAATAATTATCAGCCTGAAACACTCATCAACATTGAAAAATCTTCCGAGAAAAGATACTTGCCGCCAACGGGACAAATAAAGTTGGTTGTTTTCAGGTGGAAAAAATATAATAAGCAGTAATTGTTGAATGAAACACTAGTATATATTGAATTATTTGGCGGGTATTTGATAAGCCCCCATAGCTCAGTGGTCAAGAGCAGCTGACCGGGTCCCGTTGGCGGCAAGTATCTTTTCTTGGAAGATTTAGATTTCAATGTTGATGAGTGTTTCAGGCTGATAATTATTGATTATAATAATTGTTAAATATTGGAAATGAATAGAAATGAAATATGAAATAGGAAATGGCGTAAAATAATCAGGTCCAATGCAAATGGCCAAGTTGGATAAGGCGCTGTCCTGGTAAGACAGATCCTGGGTTCGAATTTCAGTAGCGACCATTACCGCTTTATTTTTCTGTGTCCGTTTCGTTAAGATTTATTAGTATTTTCTTCTTCTTCAATAAATATAATCTATTAATTAATCACAAATTCACTTTGTGGCGTCATTTTAATTATACGAAAACAAAATACTACAGTGATACATCACTATTTAATCAAAATAATCGACATGTTTCGAAACCAATGGTTTCGTTTATCTTAATGGAGAAACCATTAGTTTCGAAATAACGAAATGATTATTTTGATTAAGGGAACGTACCCATTACGTGACACACTTTTTGCAATTTTTTACCCCCCCCCCCGGTGACCACGTGTAGTATATTCCAAGACCCCCCCCCCCTACAGTTTTCACGTAGTATATCATAAATATGGTTTCGAATCATTTTTTGCTAACAAAAAATAAAAAATGCATTTTTTGGCTTATAGGTATTTGTCTTTATTAATACGGCGCTTGCTGCGTGACAGCAAGAGTGCATGCATTACAAGTGGAAAAAATATTATCAAGATAAAACTTATGTCAAAATATATTGAAACTGGAACTTAATTTATGGAAACGAAAGTCTTGTTATTTTTATAAACATTTTTCATCTCAATCATCTTCAACAAACACGTTCCCTGAACTTTTTCACTTATTTGAATGTACCAGGGTGGGTTTTAAAGTTAGCGGATTGGGTAAGGAGTGGAAATAAAAACCAAAATTATTTTTCCTTTTCAACATATTCACCTAGGTACTACCCTAATACATTTTTCCGATCTTTAAATTAACTTAAAGGAACTTTATAACAGCGCGGAAATCAATTTTCTCCACATTTCACAATTTCTTCCCGATTGAAGTGTTTGGTCGACGATAGCTCAAAGACTAATGACCTAATTACGATAAAACCCGGTTTTATCCTAAAAATGAGTTGTTCAATTAGTACCTAATTCAGCGGTACCCCCATTAATCACTTAACTTCCCATTCCGCGAACTTAAAAACCTCCCCTCGTAGCTCGAAAAAAACGCGAGATTTCTAGATTGACTACGTGATAAAAACCTAAGCCCCCCCTCATTGTGACCAAGCGTGGTATTTGGATGACCCCCCCCCCTGAACAGGTCACGTAGTATGGGTACGTTCCCTAAAGTGGTGCATATAAAGTGTTTTATTTTCATATATGCAAATAAAATTCTTACGATTCTTATTAAGATTCTTACCCGCGACCTCTGATTATTTTATGGGTCTGGGATGTTCTGTATCAATGCATAATACTGCGACAACTCCACACCTCCTATGGTTATTTATTTCTCCAACAGTTGTGTCAATATAAATAACAATATTGCGATAGAAAGGGGGTTTTTTCCGTGATCATAAAGACACAGCGGATTGAGGTTAGGTACTGATTTCTTTGGTTTTTATTTGGATGTGAATTCGGATTAGATATGAGAAGCAGTTGATATACCTACACAGGATTTTTTTAAAAACTACCAGTAAAAACATAAATAATATAAATATTTTATCGGAAAACAACACAAAATGTTCAATAAAAATCTGATTTTATCAATCACCAAGTTTATTAAAAAAATATTCTTTCTTCTGTTGGGTTCCGTAGCTCAATCGGTAGAGCTCTTGCCATGTAAGCAAAGGGTCCTGGGTTCGAGTCCCAGCGGAGCCAATATCTTTTCTGATTTTCCTGTCTCAGATTTTCGATTGAGTTTCGCTAATATTGTCTTCATTTAATTAAATTTAGTATTTTTACCTTAAATGTATGCATGTGTCTTTATTTTCCTTCAAACTTGTTTGTTTAAAATATATATTACACCTCTGATTTATACTTACTTAAAGTTTTCCTTCTCTACAATAAGCAACCATCACTTCATTTACGCTAAAAACGTTCTTGTATTGTAATGCCGCAACAGGAATATTGACCAGACCGGTTTTTAGATCTAATTAAGGGCCCGCAACCCGGATTTGTACCGATTTGTTACATATTTCCCTTAAACACGGTAAGTTTTACAGCTCTTAAAAAAATATATGTTATTCTTGAAGGTAATATCTAGACTTTGCCCGCGCCGAAACGCAAATTATATAAAATTCCCTCGATAGAAAAAATCGCAAAGTATGCTCCAAAAATTATTATTAACACGTTTGTTTCAGTTATTTTACAAGTTATATGTATAAAAAAATTCACAGTGTTTCGTTAAATGCTGTTTAAGATAATGCCCGCGAGATTTTTGGTCTATTTTAAATGAGTCGTGTTTTATTAAACATTTTCGCAATTTTCGCATCGATTTTGTTGCTGTAAATGTTAGCGCACTCCTCTAACATTCGTAATTTCGTATCTCTCCATCTTATTCTTTTCGGGCCCGGTTGCAGAGCCTTAAGTGCGTAGAGGCTTATGCCATATATATGTTTTCAGAAACGCTGTTTGTCCACGACTTTTACTGTCTCTGATTCACCGAAGGAACATGAATTAATTGCCAAACCAATACTTTGCCCAAACTCAAACATTGATAATAATAATATAACTTGCAGTTATATTGTAATTGAAAATATTCCTGGAAATGTCTGATTTACTGTCTTGTTTTTAGGTGAAGTTCATAAATTTAAAAACTCTCCAGCTTCTAGCAGAAATTGGTATTAAATTGACAGTCGCTAGATAAATTTTGACACTAACGCATAATATCGGTATAACTCATGTACAGCTCAGTGTAAATTTTCGGCCTGCTATACCAGGGTATCTAGCATGGTCGATCGATAAAGGTTTTATCTAAAATGTCGGTAACTTGTCATCGCTCCCGAGCACGACTGCAGGCCGCTAACGAACAAACAACAGTTCACAAGGATTAAGGGTTCCTAATTTATTTGACGTGAACTTTTATTTCTTCGTTAACGGCCTGCAGTCGTGCTCGGGAGCGGTGACAAGTTACCTACATTTTCGATAAAACCTATATCGATCGACCATGCTAGATACCCAGATATTTATAATTTACAGCCACTAAATCCTGCTTACCGCCGAACTGTTAAATACTGCTTAACGTTAACCGGATGGTGGCTGAATTGACAAAAGCCTCTGGTCGTACCTAGGTGTTGTGGGTTCTTTTCATTAAGTCCTTCATTATTTTTCAACTAGCTGGTACCCTGTATGCGTTGCTATGCCATTTAATTAAGAAATTGTTTCTCCCTGCGCGTCCTTTACCATTCTTCCTCTTCCTCTCCCGCGTCCCTTCACCTCTCGCGGTGCCATTCCGCCTCCCCCACCTTCCCTCTCCTCACTCTACTCTCCCCCTTTCTCCGTATGAATCCCCCTCCCGAGTTCACTTCCCCCCTCCCAGGTTCCCCTCCCCTCTTCCTGGTCCCCCCCCTCCCAGGATCCCCTCCCCCCTTCCTGGTCCCCCCCTCCCGCGAAACCACTACCCGAGCTCCCCTCCCCACTCCCGCATTCCATACATTCAGTACCGGTGCATTCAGTTTTCAAACAAATCGCGTGCCACCTATTGCAAATTTCATAATGCCAGAGAAGTTTTGACAATAAAGAACACAAAAAAAATATTATCCAATTTGGTGCAGTCGTTCGGAAGTTATGCGCGTACATACATATCGGCGATTCATTTTTATTTATACATATAGATTAGCGTCTTCCACTTATAATTTAATTTTTTAATTTTTATATTTTTATTTTATTTTATTTATTTGGGAAAATCAAAAGATTATTTACATTTTTAACAGAAAAATTAATAACACACATAAAATCCAATAATAGATTTTCATATAACTTAAAATAATAATAAAAAAACTAAAGAGTCCTGTACCCGTGAGCTAACAAGTTTACAAAATTACACATTGTTAATGTTAAATCTTATGTATAAAAATCAATATTTGTTTGTTTATTCGTATTTTGTGCGCTGCCATACCGTTCATCCGAATGCGATGAAACTTTGGTGATAAGTTTTGCGCACGCCCGCGAAGGTTATAGGTTATATATAATGGTAAGCTCTGGCGTTGTGAAATGTATATAAATGAAAATGTGTGTATTTCATATATTTTAGTGGCACGGAGGAAAGGCACGAGTGGGAGGGGAACAGGGGAGATAGGGTTCGGGAGAGGGGGACGAGAGAGGGGAAAGGCGGGGAAGGTGGAAGGAGAACGCGGGAGGGGAAGGGGTCTCTGGAGGTGAACGGGGACGCACGGGAAAGGAAATGGAGGGAGAAAAAATGTATTTATTTGAATGGCGTTGCAATGCATGCCGGGTACCAGCTAGTAAAGCATAGAGCAGATTAAGAACACAATAGAGAACTCCAGTCCAATTTTTTTTTAATGAATAATGACCTTCTTACTTAAATAACTGCATTTTTATTTTTATTTTTAGAGTTAGTTTTAATAGTTAAAATAATTGTTAAAGTTTTAATTTTTCAAGATCCCCCTAAGACCACAGTATGTACGGTGAATCGTGTGACGTCATCACTCCTGAAAAATTACTATAGGATTGGGCAATCAGCTGATCAAGTGCCGCCATTTTGAATAGCGTTATTCGAAGCATTCTCCCTAGAAGTAGCATTACAATTTTTTTGTGCAGTAGTTTTTCAATATTTTAAATAATAGAGATAAACTAATAGAGATACCTCTATTTTTGATACTGAATTATTTAGGCTTAAATATTGTTTCAATAAACACAACGACTAAATCTCTATAAATAGTATGAAATAACGAACAACATGAAATGTTGTAAATACTGATGGCTTATGTCATATCTACATAATCGAAGATTTCAATACAATGACTGGTGACGCGTGACGTCAGCACTAACCATTCAGTAATACCAACTTTACAGTGTGTTTTGACGAGAGGTTTAAAAATGCACTTTTTAATATTTTTTAAGAACTCTACGTTTAATATTATAAAATAAAACTTATATTTTCAGAATCAGCGTTTATTGGTCTATATAAACATATTTTTTTTAAGCCATAATATTTTTCACTGGAGTTCCTTATTATAAACGAATAACATGCTTAATAAATTTCAAAACATATAGTATTCAGAAATTTATCCTCACTTCACAATAGCAATAATAATGTAATTAAAAAAAAGATAAACTCTCTTTTTATAACTTTTGAAGGTTATTCCCATCAATGTAATATATCATTGAAGAAGAAGATAATAATAATAATCTAAACGAAAATATGAATGAGAACAAGACATAGAAAAACAGAAAAAGATAATGGTCGCAACTAAAAGATAACTAACTAACTAACTATCCCGCCGTTTCCCCGCAGGGGTGGACAGAGAGGACGGACCGCCAAACAACTCGATCTTGGCACACACTCCTTGCCTCGTTCACGTTCATACATCGTCTCATACATGCTCTTCTATTATTCCCACTCTTCACATGACCGACTCAAGTATCTGATTCACTTGGTCATGCCATGTCTTCCTCGGGCGTCCCCGACTTCTTCTTCCATTCACATTTGCGTCATATATTCTTCTAACACTCGTTTATTCGCTCTACATGCCCAAACCATCTGAGCGTCCCTTTCTTAATCTTACTCATTACTCATTACGCTTACATCAGCCTTACATTCTTCGCGGATCTCCACATTTCTCAGACGATCGTACATGGTTTTACCATACATACGCCTCAGGGATCTCATTTCTACAGCATCCAGTCTACTTTCATCCTTCCTCTGCCAGTTCCATGCCTCACTGCCATACATCAGGGTAGGTACCAGCTCTCCATTATGGACGGCTAACTTAGCTTCTTTGGACAGTTTTTTTGTTGGCGCCAACAGCGTTCAGTCCTCCAATAATAGAGTTGCCTGCATTTACCCTTCTTTCGATATCTCTGTCAGCCCTTCAATCTCTCGTAAACACACTTCCCAAGTACACAAACTCATCCACCTGCTCCAAATACTCATCATTCACAACTATGTTGCAAATTGTTTTCATATTCTCTCTTTCAAATACCGTGACTTTAGACTTACTTACATTCTTCATACATACTTCGTTCATCCTAGACACGAAAAACTGTAGATCTTCCATACTGTTAGAAATCAGCACCGCATCATCAGCATACAACAGGCAACATACTTCCAGTAAAAGATAATGGAAAGAAAAAAAAGTGATAGTGAAAGTGATAAAATTGTTGATTCTAAAATTTGAAATATGAGAATGACTAATATGTCGATTTGACAGAAGGTGGCAATGGCGGAATTGGTATAACGCGCACGTCCCGGTTAGACGAGAGGTTCTGGGTTCGTGTCACAATAGCGATCATTATCTTTTTTCTGTTTTTCTGTGTCTTGTTCTCTTTATATATAATAATATGTACCTACAATTCAAAGTGAACAGATTACATTAAATTGAATGGCAAGCGACTGGAAAGGATTCGCGAAAACATCATGGTAGGAGAAGCAATTCATATGTTAAGGCTTTTCATAACTCGAATTATATACTAAAAATATATACCTAATAAAAATAATTAAACACATTAAACTTAACTAAATATTAAAATACAGCTCAATTCTATTTCATTAGTTTGTTTATCAAGAATAAAAAATTATAATTAAAAAAAAAGTTTTTGTAGCTTGAAAACCATTCCGATTTTTTTTTTTTTTTCTGAAAAGTCCTTATAGAGAAAATTCGTCTGGTACATTTTTACGCCGTCAGGGAATAAGTAACCATTTATCTTAAGATTAAATAGTTTTCTTTTTATTTAAGTTGTAATTTAACATGATTAATGATTAATAGATAATGATACTGGCAGTACAAATAAGAAAAAAAACTTAATTAAAGGAACATACGCTGTATTATATCACTCACCAAACCAAAGCCATTCAAAATTTTTGGATTTCTTCGAAAGTTGGTGTACTAAAAACATGAAAAATCAAGATATGTTTTATGTAACCGGTGACTTTAACATTGACATGAAAGCCAAAAATACCTGCAGTAATAGACTTCAAAATTTAGTGAATAATCTAGGACTGAAACAACTTGTGACCAAACCAAGAATATCAAATACGTCAGCAACCATTATTGGTTTAGTTATAACAAATAATTTTTACTTAAATGTTACTCCAAAAATATTAGACCGCGAAAATATATTAACAATATTTGAAACGAGTATAATTAAAAATGAATCAAGGGAAATCACATATAGAGATTAAAGGAAATATGATCAAACAAAATTTTGTGAAACTTTACAAAATGGTATTTCTCAAGTTATCGAATCAAATGACCTAAGCGACAAAGCAGAGAACTTCGTCAATATTTTGACTATAGCAGTCAATCAAATTATGCCAATGAAAAGGGTTAAGTTTAAAAATACGAATAAATGGTATTCAAAACCATTACACAAACTTCAGCAACAAAGAGATAACGCATATAAAGCGGCAAAATTGGAACCATCAGACGAAAAATGGAATGCACATAAAAAAGTTCGTAATATTTACTCCAAACAAATCGAACCACATGAATGCGATTATTATAAGCAAACATTAGAACACAACAGAATGAACCAAGAAAACTTTGGATAACACTAAAAGAAATCATAAAGGGTAAACAAAAATAAATTGTAAAGTCAATTGATTTCCCAGATGGAACTGAAGAAGAAGTAGAGAAGATAGCGACTAAATTTAACAAGCATTTTATTTTGAGCATAGATCATATAATCGAAAGTATTCTACAACATCCTGAGAACCAACTAAACGAGCCTATACGCACCGATGAAGAATTTAAATTTAAAAATGTAGATTTACCATAGTTGAAGAGGGTGTTCAGTAATAAGAAGTAGAAGGAATCCCCAGATGGTATTACAATAAATATAATCAAAGACTCTATAAATATTATTGGCGAATCGATGGTCCAAATTATCAACGAATCTTTGAATAGTGGAGTATTCCCCAAAACTTGGAAGACATCGGTAATAACTCCTATTCCGAAAATTGATAACCCAAAAAAATTTGACGACTATAGGCCGATCAATTGTTTACCCAAATATGAACAAATACTGAAACACATTGTAAAGGAGCAATTTACTGAATATATTGAGGCCAAGCAGATATTAGTTCCACAACAATCTGGTTTTAGAAATAAATTTTCTTCTTAAACCGGTTTCAACTATGTATAGATGAGTGGAAAAATTTTAGATATAAAAAAAAGAAAAATTATGCAGTATTTCTACACTTAAGGCGGGCTTTTGAAACAATCTATAGAGATATATTAATCAAAAAAATTAAGTAATATTGGAATTAATGGTAAAGAAAATAAGTGGTTTGTTGATTACCTATCAGAAAGAACAAAAATAACAAAATATGGTGGTATAACACCTGAACCACGTTAGACTAATAAAGGCGTTCCGCAGGGTTCTGTCTTAGGTCCATTGATATTATCAAAATGTTAAAGCATTGTGCAATTAAACTTTTTGCTTATGATACGTTGTTAAAATAGCCAGTAAAAATTTACAGGATCGAAAAAATAAAAATTGATTTAAATTATGCAGCGCTTTGGCTTCACCAAAACAAACTAAAATTGAATGTTACGAAAATAAAGTTTTTAAATGTGAATAGCCTAGGTGGAAACGAGCAGGCAATATTAAAAATTGATAACGAAAACGTAGAAAGAGTTAGCAGTATTAAATATCTAGGTGTAATATTGGATGATAAATTAAAATTCGACGAACACTTAGAATACATAACAAAGAAAATTGCTAAAAAAGTTGGATTCACGAACCTCACTGTCTCTTATCCAATGCACATTTTTTTTTTTTGATTTCTAGAATTTTATTTTCAATGTACAATTTTTTAATTTTTGTGATACCGGTTTCGACACATCCGTGTCATTCACTAGCAAACTTAAAACTACTTAAAAAATTCTATACAAGTACAAAACTGATTAAATTTAATTAAGTGGGGGTAGTGAGGGAAGAGGAGGGGCGGATAATTTTGGGGAAGGGGAAGAACGGTGGGAGAAGTGGACATTATATGGGAATATTGTTAATAAGGGTGATTTACAGGGTGCTTCATTAACTAAATTAATAATACTTACGGTATTTTATTAACTAAATTAATTTCTAATTTAATTTTTTTATCATTTCTGAGGTTTTTAAAGTGCACAAATTAAAGTATGAATTTATATTGGAATTTTCGTTATTTGTTTTTGGGGTGTTATGCCGTGTTGCGCTAAATCCTTCTTTAGCCAACGTTTCGGACATCGTTGCAGTGTTCATCATCAGGGCAGATCCGGCAAATCCGGTAGGTACGTCTACCGGATCTGCCGGATCTGCCCTGATGATGGACACTGCAACGATGTCCGAAATGTCCAACGATAGCCAACGTTTCGGACATCGTTGCATTGTCCATCATCAGGGCAGATCCGGCAAATCCGGTAGGTACATCTACCGGATCTGCCGGATCTGTCCTGATGATGGACACTGCAACGATGTCCGAAACGTTGGCTAAAGAAGGAGGTAGCGCAAAACGGCATAACACCCCAAAAACAAATACCGAAAATACTTATGGCCGTGAAAATCTTAAAACTTATCTTATATTGGAATGTTTAAAACTTAATTTTTCTTTGTTGGCCTGTTTCCATTAAATGGTTAGCAAATTCGGAATAGTTATTATTTCGTGAACAAAGTATTCGACATTAGCATTTTTCCAAACTATACCTAAGCACATCAACAAAAAGGGACTTTTTTTGTCAAATATTTCATCACATTTATTTCAAGTCAACATTAATTTCTAACAGCATTATAATGGTGATATGGTAATCTTTTAATATTGTTTAAAATGGATACCTAGTGGCCGAGTGGAAAATGCGTTGGATTCCACAATCCTCCACAAGCTAAGTCCTCCATCATTTCACAAAAAAAAATTTCCGATTGTAAAAAATGTGAAGTAATTTTTTCAAATATTGTCCTCAATGTGAATTATTTTGGCACCTACCGGGGCCCCAGCCGAGGTTGGGACCCTGTGGAAATATTGATTTATTATTTTCCAAGCCCTACGTCTTCAATGTACAGGTACCATTTTGGCACCTGGCCTCCCGGGGCCCCCTCCGAACTGCATGCCCTAGTAAATTTATTGAAGTGTACCATTTTGGCACCTAGCCGCCACCCCCCTCCGAATTGGGGCCCTGGGAAATTTGTTTAAATATTTCTCCTAACTAATTTTTTTTTAGGTGCCGGTAACCCGGGCGTTTATTAATATCAATAGTTATTTACATTTACATTGTTACGTAGCGCCCAGGCACCACCCTACGCCAGTGAGCGGCATACCGCCCGTTCCCCCCGGGCAACCGTACCCCTTCTCCCCACGCCCCACGCCCTCGCGACCGGGCAACGCGCCACACACTCACGCCGGGACCCCGCTAGCCGCAACACGTACCCGTCGCTGCGACTGCGCCACGGTTCCGGAACATTCTACCGAATTCACCGAGCCCAAAACGTGAGACATGCCAGCCCACCATGTTCCGAGTCGACCGGCTCCCCAGCCACGCTACCCGCTTGCAAGGAATTCCCTGTTAAGCGTAGCCGGCCATCCTCGCCGTGAATGCTCTCCTGCCACGACACCTGGTACCAGTGAGTAACGCCACTTTCCCCATTTTGTTGTGTCCTTACTTGCCCGCGAACAGCGACCGACCCCCAGCGGGGACGCGTTTTGAGAGAGATTTGATAGGTTTCCCCCTCATGTGTAGGTAGTCGATTTGTGTACCTGTGCCTAGTAATTGATTGTAAATGTACTGCCCTGTTATATTTGTGTGTGATCCCGACAATACAAGAAGTGTTTACGTAGACGATCTTTTATTTGACGAGGCGTAACGAGTGTGGATATATACCATGTACCCCCCCCCCCTTTTTAGCTACCTACGACCCTTGATGATGAGGGCCCCGCCAGTTCTGCCGACCTATCTGAGCTAGCTTTGGAGGCAGAACGTGGGTGCTACGCCCGTGGCACGCAACAACATATACCCGACTAACTAGACAATATCTGTTCTGAGCCGGGTAGCAGTATCTATAATTATATATCAATAAAGATTGAAGCAAAAAGATACAAAAGAAAAACTTAAATAATAATAATAAAAAGTACAAAAGAAAAACATAAATAAAAATACATAATATAATAATCTACATAATAATCTAAATATAACATAAAATAATCTAAATAAAACATTGGTTTTGAAATCTCCGAAAACCACCACTGAAACAGAAAGTGATTGGGATGATAACAATCTGAAACCTCTTACAAATTACAAAATATGAAAAGGAATTCTACAAAATAAAAATAAAACAATTTTTTGTTTTTGAAAGATTGATGGATGTAATATGTTCAAAGAATTTTTGGCGAATTTTGACGTAACCGAAAAGAAATAATAAACGAAGAAATAAATGACCAATTGATTAGTAATAAGAATGGTTGGATTTCTAATTTCGTTCCTCTATCAGGGTTTATTGATGTTTATATACACCATAGACATCCAAATTCAATAGACCAGAAGATACAGATGAGGGGTAAAACCAAACTACGGGAGGGGAAGAGGGGAAAGATGACTGTGATTCGTTAAAAAATCAATCTGACAGTATATAGGCATCCCGCATTATAATATCACCATTTAGTTCTTAAAAGCAAAATCTGCCCTTTTAATTTAAACTCTGTCCACCACCATCTTTTTTCTCAACGCCCCAACCTACTTTTCCTGTCTGAAACACAGATAGCTGAGCCTGTAGACGCCTTCTATCTGGACTGCCCGGGCTTCACCCTCGCAGGCAAGTTCAGACCTAAAGGAGGTGTCTGCCTCTATAGTCGGGCTGACGTCAACTGTCTGCGACTGTTGAATCGGGAAAATTCCAGATTCGACGTAATGTGGGTACGCGTCAATCTTGCCAGTACGTTAAGATTCTACGCGTGTTTATACCGCTCACCGAACCTTGGCGAATCAGACACGTACGAGCTCTTCAAACACTTAAGCGACACTATTGATGACCTCTTGCCCCGCTACCCTACGGCAGAGTTTGTGGTCCTGGGGGACTTCAATGTTCATAACGAACCTAAGTTGAAGTTCTCAGGATCAACAGACTCGGCTGGACGCCAAGCGGAATCCTTTGCCCTTTGCTACGGATTGGAGCAAATGGTTCAGGAGCCCACAAGGGTTCCTGATGTCCAGACTCACCATTCCAATCTGTTAGACCTACTTTTAACTACTGTGCCACACGGTTACAAAATTGAAGTCACAGCGACGATTGTCCGACCACTGCCTGGTGACGACATCAATCCCTGTAAACTTCAGACCACCAAACGACAGGCTGAAGAGAAAAGTGTGGCACTATAGGTCAGCAGATTGGATCGGTCTGTGGGCACATTTTAATGCTTTCCCGTGGTCAGCTATCTGTTTTCGGATTTCGGATCCCTCAAGATGTGCCCAGGAAATTGGTGAAGTCATCACATCCGCGATGGATGGCTTCATCCAATCTACTGTTAAGGAAACTGGTGTAGGCTCAAAGTCGTGGTTCAGTCGATAATGCGCTGAAGCAGTGCGACGAAAAAACGCGGCTTACCGAGCCTACAACACATCTAGAACATCCGAAGACAGAACAGCTTACAACAAAATGGCAAAGGAAACCAAGAGAATCATAAATAGATCAAAATTTGAGCACGACCAGCAGATCAGCAGAAAGCTGGCTGCATGCCCGCATGGCAGCAGGCAATTCTGGTCGCTTGCGGGCTCAATAGGTCGCAATTTCTGCAAATCCAGTCTGCCGCCTCTTACAAGACCTGACGGCTCACTAGCAAACACCGCCACCGAAAAGGCTAACTTATTAGGTAAAATGAATGTTTGCGGATAACTCAACCCTCGATGACCAAGGTGCTGTCCTGCCGTCGGTTCTTCACTGCGGTTTTCGTATGAAAAAGCTGAGGATCCGGCATCGGGAAGTACTCCATGTTTTACGAGGGCTTGATATTAATAAAGCTAGTGGGCCTGACGGAATACCTGCCCTGGTACTGCAGAGGTGCGCTGCAGAAATAGCTCCAATTTTGACGAAGCTTTTTAAAATGTCCCCGAAGACTGGCTCTGTGCCCTCTGGTTGGAAAAAAGCGGTTATCCATCCTACTCCAAAGAAGGGTGACAGCTCCAACCCGGCCAACTACCGCCCCATAGCGATCACATCAGTTCTGTCTAAGGTGATGGAACGTGTGATCAACGACAAACTGCTCACATACCTCGAGAAGAACAAAATTATTAACGACCGTCAATACGGATTCCGGCGGAACCGCTCGTGTGGTTATCTTCTCGCGTATGTGACGCATGTCTGGGGGGCGATGCCTGGAACGTTTCGTTGAGACCCAAACGGTTGCACTGGACATCTACAAGGCCTTTGACCGGGTTTGGCACCGAGGACTTGTCAACAAACTGCATTCTTACGGACTTCCCGCATCCTTGTGTACTTGGATTGCCGACTTCTTGAGGGAGGGGTCGATTCAGACGGTAGTCGATGGTTTCACCTCTTCCTCACACCCGATAAATGCTGGCGTCCCGCTCTGTTCTGTCTCCGACTTTGTTTTTGTTGCACATCAACGACCTTTTGTCATGTGCACCAATTCACTGTTATGCGGATGACAGTACAGTTCATGATAGCTTTTTGTTTGACAAGCCCCCAAAGGGCTCACAAGCAGCTCGTAGGGCTTTGAAGCAAAGAATGGACGGTTACCTCGAGAGAGAAAAGGGATCAAAATGAAAATCTAGTCACTTTCAACGGAAGCAATCTTCCGAACAGGCCCTCCATTGATATGCTTGGTGTAACCCTAAGTGACCAGCTCAGGTATGGGGGCTCCATCGAAGCCAGAGTAAAGTTAGCCTCCCAGAAACTGGGCGTACTGTATAGGGCCCGCATATACTTTAATAGTACACAACTGCTAACCCTGTACAAATCGCAAGTGCGCCCCACTGTTGAATTTGGCAGCCACCTCTGGTCTGGAGCTCCAAAATACCTGAAAAATACCCTCGACTCTGTGCAGAAACGGGTGGTCCGTTTGATAGATTTTCCCATCTTAACAGACGGATTGCAATCTTTAGAGCACAGGCGTCGGGTGGGAATGCTATCCTTGTTCTACCAATATTACAATGGAAGATGCTCCGAGGAACTAGCATCATTGATCCCTTTGGCACTGGTGCATAGTCGGGAAACACGCCAAACGCGTGCCCAACATTTGTACACGGTTGACATTTGTCACATGAGAACGGGTCGTTTCTTCGACTCGTTCTTATGTTCAACAACTCGGCTGTGGAATGATTTGCCGGCCTCTGTGTTTCCTCCTTCCTACAACATAGGTCCCTTCAAGACCAATGTTCATTCCTCCCTCTTCTCAAAAAGACCCTCCACACAGCATCCCAGATGACATAGGCCCTGAGGGAAATTATTTTCCTCAAGGCCTCCTGTGTGGAGTTAATGTAAAAAAAATATATAAAAGGTTCGCCCCTATTCACATAGCAATATTTTGTTGCCTTATTTAGTTAAGACACTTTTACAAATGTTTCATAATTTACTTACCCCTGTAACCAGCTGCGAGCTCACTGGAGAAACGCCCACATTCGCTATGTTCACATATTTTAGGTATAATGTATAGCACAAGCTCTCATATTTTTCTGTGTTATTTGGTAAAATGTATGGATGTTAGCTGGGCGCTGGTCAGGACACGAATGATGACGTCACATTTTTTTAGATTCAAGCGAGTTTCTCGTAAGCCCAGCTGGCTCCAAGGAGGAGCTCCAGCCGGCTCCATGGGGAGGGGGAAATAATACGTTTTTATCACTTAGGGCAGGTCCAGATATATTTATATGTCCGTGATATACACTTAAACTAGACGAGTAGCACCCGCGATAATTTGATGTTGCACCCGCAATTGTTCGAAAAGCTAATAATTAATTGCTTGATTTTGTTTTATATATAACTAGCTGACCCGACGAAGTTTTTACCGCCTCAGAATCAATAACTGTTGAATTAAATTAAGTTTTTTATAAAGTTAAAATTACACAATGAAGCAATTATCGATACCCAACTGTGGGTTTTGTTTTAGTCAGTATCAGAGATAGCGTTATGTACGGATTTATATTTTTTGTGATTTTATTACTTTTCCACTTATTTTTGAAAGGAACGGGTACGGGTGCCACAGAACCTGGAACCATTTATTGGATAACCAACACCTCTGCCATAGGTCACCCCAAGTGGATCGCTACGTTTGGTGATTTATCAGGGGTGCCCGGGTTCATGTGGTGACTTTTGTGCGGGTCTTGGCAGCGGATGCGTCTGCCCACATGCTGCGTGGCGGGCCGGATCAAGATAGACTGGTTGAGGGAGACCTTTTGACCTTTCCAGCCGGATTGTCTCGAAAGAGTCCGGCTGGAAAGGTCAAGGTAAAAGGTCGATTCCAATGGCCTTGCACCGCACTTGGAGGGATGGATTCACTCCCGGATACATTGACCTCCAGACTCCTACCCACCCCTCATGCCCTTTTCCTTCCCAGAACTTCCTATCATACCCTTCCTTAAAAAATCCCTCCACACAACATCCCATAAGATGACATAGGTCCTGAGTGGAGCTTACGTAAAAAAAATGCGTTTCATTACAGATTTATTATTATTGTATTTTTCCTTTGGAGGGGTGCAGTGACATACGCTCACCGTTTGTCTCATTTTCGACTATTGACATTTTGTGTGTAAGAAAGAAGTGCAGCCTTACATGATTAAGAACAAAAGCAAAACTATCAGCGCATTGACACTTGACGTTTTTGAATTTTTGGAATTCACGCACAGTTAAATATTATACCTATCACAGTATTGCTGCAGTTCTTTCAAAATATGAAAATTCGTTTCATACAAAATGTATGGAAAAATTATTTTTCTTCATAACTTTCTTTTTCGTGAATTTTTGCTATGTTTTAATGGTTATTCTGTTATCCGGGGCAGAGACAAATCCAACAAATCAAAGATCATCAAAATTGGTCCAGCAGATCTCGAGTTATAAATAGTGTAACTAACCCGACTTTGTTTTATATATTAAGATTATTTTTTTTTTTAGTTGATTAGCTTAACGCCTTAAGAAATATTAAAGCATAACATAATAAATGTATCACAATTAACAGACTTTTGTGTTTTTATCTTATGATCTGGAAAGGGTGGGCCAAATTGGTTGCACCCGCGATCGCACTTTGAACCTCCCTCCTGACTATTTAAATATTTCAATAAAATTCTTATAAACATGTTAAAATGTAGCTCTTCCAATAATAAAATTTAATTAAAAATGTTTTTTGTTTTATTATTAAGAAGCTTTATATCCGTCTAAATGTTGCACCCACGATAATGGAATCACCCATATACAAAAGTGAACTCTGGCATTATGAAATTTGTATAAGAAAATTGCAAAAGGTGGTACCTACGCGAACTGTTTGAAAACTGAATGTACCAGGACTGAATTTATGGAATGCGGGAGGGGGAGGGGATCTCGGGAGGGGGTCCGCTGAAGCGGGAGAGGGGAGTGGGGTGAGGGAAGGAGGTGTGGGAACGCGTGAGGGGAGGAGAGGAAGGGGAGGCGGAAGGAAACGGGACGAATGGGAAAGAACACGCAGGGAGAAACAATTTATTTTATTAAGTGGCATAGCAACGCATGCAAAATCCAAAAAAAATATTTGTTACAATGGGTATTTTCGAATTATTTATTAATATTTACTTAAATAATTTAAATTTCAAGTTCATCAGCACAATGTAATATAAGATAAACACAACAATTCGACTTATTTAATTTGCCCACAGGTAGAACCAACTTTAGAAAAAAATTTCAATTCCATATCAAATTTCACAATAAAACAGATTATAACTTACAACTCAAGTAAGAATCGTGGCTTCCTTATCAGGCACAAGATCCCCTCTTTTCTGATAAGGTATACATGACCAGAAACGACCTTTAATTTAATATTTTGTAAAATGTATGTGTATATATGTAACTCATATTTTATACGAGAGTATGAAATGTATCTGGAGCATCCCCTATCCTTATCCTATATTCCTCTTCCTATATTCCTTGCTTAAAATTAATTTAATGACACAATAAAACTCCATCTCCAAGCAACATTAGCATAAGAGCCTTTGTTGGCTTTAGTCCGATTCACTTCATATTATATACAGACAGGTATGTGTCTTTGTATTCTACATAAAAGTTATTGGTTTGTTTCTTGCAAATAAATAAATTATTGGAAATATATATCGTAGCAGAACCCCCTTTGGTGTTTTCCTTCTCAGCGAATAAGGAAAATAGGAAGTGATCCTTAGCCGCCAGTATGTCGTCTGGAATAGTTCCTTTAATTGATATGGTAACAATATTTCCAACGTTCGCCACGGAGAAATATTCATCTGTAAATAAAACATGCCAAATTTAAAGAAAAACAATGCTTAAAAAAACAGTTTTTTTTGTGGCATAAACCCAAGTTCGTAGAAAATGTATTCATCAACGTTAGCTCACACGGGCACTTTTCGGGAAAAGGGCTCGTGACGTAGTTTTAATTCCCGCAACTAGAGATTGCTCGTAAATGAAATAGGCTGTAAATGAAATCCGACGTGTAACAGGTCCTTTATCCATATACTTTTGGAACCAGTTATTCAAAGGAAAAAAATGGGAGGTGACTAGACTAATTATTTGAAAATTTATCCGGTTCTCCAAATGAGTTTTTTGCAATTTTTATAAAAAATTTAATTTTACATAATATACCACTAAGAACAGGTTCCAAAAATAAGCAGTTACTTGAGAAAGACATCTACGGTTTATTGACAACAAAGGAATCGGTTCTATGTAACCGAGATGTGAAGATCGACCATCTACGCTAAATAAAACGCAACTAACAGGTGGGCAATTGATATATCGCGCCTGGTAATACGAATAATAAAATAATCTGTTAGTTTTTGATTACTTTCTTCCTGAACGTGCCGTTTATTATTATTTGATTATACCCAACACTATTTTATTTATTTAAAAAATACATGATAAAACAATAGAACAATTTCACATATACGATACATTACATCACCATACCAGGCGGCTGGCTGTTTCATGGTAACCATAAATATACCAAACCACCCACATGGTGACCAATGGAATATAGTTATTTTGCGGTGTCTAGTGTAAAAAAAATAATTAAATATATAAACATGTTGAAAGTTGAAGAAATTATAATAAAAAGTTTAAAATGATAATAATGAAAACAAAAATATAATAGAAAAGAAAAGAGAAAATTCATGCACAAGATTATTAGATAACATTCAAATACACAATTCTTGTTTATAGTTTCATACTCGTTTTTGTGCTTGCATACCAGTGGCGGTCGGTATAAGGGATGTATAAGGGATGCTGAAGTATATACCTACCTAATATCAAATTTAAATACGAGTACGTACTCATAGACTAACTTATGAACAAGATGCAATTACTTACAAAAATAGTAAATCAAATTAGCTCTATAAATCCTTAAGGCCCCGCAACCGCGCACAAAAAGAAGATGGAGAGATATGTAATTACGAATGTTAGAGGAGCGCGCTAATATTTAAAGCGTTTGTGATGTTAAAGTCGTTTTCCCATTGAATGCGTATTCTGCTTCAGGCAAAACTCGGTAGTCAGAATTAAATGCGCATGCGCAAATATCAAAAATTTTCTAACATCGTGGATGTGTAACGAAGCAGAGAATCCACTGTTGCTGGTATCGGTGCGTTTACGCAAGCATAGAGAACGGTGTTATGTGTATGTATTTCGACCCGGTCCGCGCGTTGTGTTTTGTTGTCTTTGGCCGCTGAGTTTGGGACGGTGTCGTTAAATTGCAGTATTTATTGCTGTTTTCGGCTAGAAAAAAAATGGGCTCAAAGCTTTTTTTAATGCGGAATAAATAAATAACAATTATTATTATACTTATTATATGCCTAAAAAGAAAGGGAAGCGCCGCATCCACAGTAAATATTTGTCTAGTCTTTATTTCAATCAGTAAATTATTAAAGATTTTCGGAGCAAGAAAGTTAAACGGTGACTGGGCCATTGAGGTTTTTGATACTAGAATACTATAGTTGGATTGTTTGGAATATCTTGTACTATAATTTGATTAAAAAAATATATTTTTTTAAATTTTAATTTAAAATAGGAAGATATTAGTTATTAGTATAATTACGACTTTTATTATTAAATATGATGCGGATACTTTGTGATGTGACATTATTAATTTAAAATAAAACAATAACTTTGTAGGGTAGTCGATGGTTTCACCTCTTCCTCTCACTCGATAAATGCTGGCGTCCCGCAGGGATCGGTTCTGTCTCCAACTCTGTTTTTATTGCACATCAACGACCTTTTGTCATGTGTACCAATTCACTGCTACGCGGATGACAGTACAGTTCATGATTGCTTTTTGTTTGACAAGCCCCCAAAGGGCTCACAAACTACAACAGCTCGTAAGGCTTTGAAGCAAAGAATGGACGGTTACCTCGAGAGTGTTTTTTCTTGGGGTAAAAATAATCTCGTTGAATTTAATGTTTCAAAGACCCAATCTTGTCTGATTACGTCTAAAAGGGATCGCAATGAAAATCTAGTCTCTTTCAACGGAAGCAATCTTCCGAACAGGCCCTCCATTGATTTGCTTGGTTAACCCTAAGTGACCAGCTCAGGTATGGGGGCTCCATCGAAGCCAGAGTAAAGTTAGCCTCCCAAAAACTGGGCAATCTGTACAGGGCCCGCAGATACTTTAAAAGTACACAACTGCTAACCCTGTACAAATCGCAAGTGCGCCCCACAGTTGAATTTGGCAGCCACCTCTGGTCTGGAGCTCCAAAATACCTGAAAAATACCCTCGACTCTGTGCAGAAACGGGCGGTCCGTTTGATAGATTCTCCCATCTTAACAGACGGATTGCAATCTTTAGAGCACAGGCGTCGGGTGGGAATGCTATCCTTGTTCTACCGGTATTACAATGGAAGATGCTCCGAGGAACTAGCATCATTGATCCCTTCGGCACCGGTGCATAGTCGGGAAACACGCCAAACGCGTGCCCAACATTTGTACACAGTTGACATTTGTCACATGAGAACGGGTCGTTTCTTCGACTCGTTCTTATGTTCAACAGCTCGGCTGTGGAATGATTTGCCGGCCTCTGTGTTTCCTCCTTCCTACAACATGAGTCTCTTCAAGACCAATGTTCATTCCTTCCTCTCCTCAAAAAGACCCTCCACACAGCATCCCAGATGACATAGGCCCTGAGGGAAATTATTTTCCTCAGGGCCTCCTGTGTGGAGTTAATGTAAAAAAAAAAATAAAAAAACACCACTTTTATTTTTTATACTTTATGCCGACCGGGTTTCGCTACAACCGTAGCTTCATCAGGGCAGTAACATTAGGTTACATATGTGTTATAATATATAATTTACCAAAAATGGACTGGACTCGTCAAGTGAAGGAGGAAGAAGGTATAGATGGAGAATTGGGAAGGGGACGGACGTGTTCTTTATCAATAGGGAACAATCTTAGTATCGGACTTTTATTTAAATTTAGTTGGTTATTAACTACCTTACTGTTAGTGTTTATTGCTTTCCTAAGTTCAAGTGCCTCTAAATTGTCCAACCTTACACCGATATTGTTTTTATGAACTCCAAACTTATTCATAAAAACAATATCGGTGTAAGGTTGGACAATTTAGAGGCACTTGAACATAGGAAAGCCATAAACACTAACAGTAAGGTAGTTAATAACCAACTAAATCTAAATAAAAGTCCCATACTAAGATTGTTCCCCATTGATAAAGAACATGTCCGTCCCCTTCTCAATTCTCCATCTATACCTTCTTCCCCCTTCTATTGACGAGTCCAGCCCATTTTTGGTAAATTATATATTATAACACACATGTAACCTAATTTTAGCAGAGTATTATACTGCCCTGATGAAGCTACGGTTGTAGCGAAACCCGGTCGGAATAAAGTATAAAAAATAAAAGTGGTGTTTACAAAGTTATTGTTTTATTTTAAATTAAATCATTTGTTTCTTGACGCCATTAGTTGTATTCAATCGCCGCTCAACCCCCTCGATGAGCTAAACTTGTTAAATGCATTTTCTTCGTACTTAGGTACCTTGGGTATAAACCCATTGTTTGGTTTTGAAAAGAGAATATGCGTAGTTCCTACCGGGGTGTCATTTATCCAGTTCCTACCTCTCCCTAACCATCTCCCGGCTGGAGTAGTATTTGAAATTTGGAACAATGGCAAGAAAAATAGTGCATCCTAGAAGGATTTGGGAAGCAGACGGTGGGAAGGACGCAGAATGGAGAAGCTGTCGGATCTTGGGAGAATATTCACAAAAATACATTTATTGGTACACGTGACGGAATGCACTAATGTTGTGTGATACATCGTTAATATTTCATTCTGAAATATTTGTTTTGTTATTTTTTTTTATAATTATTCATTCTAGGCAAAATTAAATGATAACGTTATTATGAAGTTGTGATATTTACTGATGTTTTCCATGTTTTTTCAAAGATAACTTTTCAACAGATTAATTTAATACATAAAAAAGGTAAAATGAATCGTTCGTTGAAAAGGTTGAAAACGGAGCCGAACATTTAAATAAACGCAATGAAAAAATATTACGATTAGACGTTTTATCAAGTTATATAAAAAATATACTGAAACCGCATTTAAGTTAATTTAAAATTAATGAAATGTGTTACCATCAGAGCACGACAGGAATTAATTAATTATTGATTGATCGAAAAGAAAAAATACCCGCAACGTAACAAATGGGAAGTGGGTTTTCCTTGTCAAATTCGCATTTTCATTAAATTAAAATTACTGAAATTTGTTACCATCGACAGACAGGGAAACATCTGTAGAGTCTGATATTTCAATTATTTTCTCGAAGGTTAGACGTCCATCCTCCATGGTCCCCGCGTAGTAGGTGCTGGAGAACTGCGGGGCGGTAGGCAGTTGGGTTAAAGGGTCTGATGTAAGGGTGATGGTAGCGTAACTTGTTCTGGGCATATCCCCAGTATCATCCACGTCCTGAAAAATGTCAAACTGTCTGAAAAACGACCATTTCTTATTCTCCACAAAATCAAGGTGCATTGTTTCGAACAAATCCTGTCATCGGAGGATAGGAATTGAAATAGTTGGGATAAATATTATAATTTTTGTCACCTTCAGTTAACGCCCGTTTAAACACTCGTTTGACAATTAAGATGACTTTTAAGGGGATGTTTAAGAGGACGTTTGAAAATTAAGAGACTTTTTGAATTGACACATTCAATAAATACTGGCATCTCACAGGGATCGGTTCTATCTACGACTTTATTTTTGTTGCACATCAACGAACTTTTGTCGTGTGCACCAATTTATTGTTACGCGGATGACAGTAAAGTCCAAGGTAGTTTTTTGTTGACAAGTCTCCAAAGGGCATAAAAACCCCAACTGTTTGGAGGGCTTTGAAGCAAAGAATGGACGGTTATCTCGAGGGAGTTTGTTAAGTAGAATGTTAAATAAGTAGAATGGGCGAGGTGCTATTTACTAAATAAACACAGTATGCGTGGGAGACTATAAGTATAAGTTATGCAAGTCAATTTCATCTCGCTCCCGCAAAACACAAATCAACTTTGATTCGGATCGAATCTAGGACGCCAATCCACGACTAGGTATATAGTCGTGGAATGTCGATCTGCAGCAGGCACGAGACTCTCCCTTCACGGCGTGGGCATATTTTATTATGACACTCCTGGAAAGGATCAGGGTAGTCGGTTTACACCATTTAAACCCAGTATTAAGTGAAAACATAAATATAGTATATTGAACAAAAAAGGACCTGTGAAAGAATCATAATAATTACAAAGACTCACCCGTGACCAACGAATCCACCTAACCTAAACTATCTACTTACACCCGGACTGCGGCTGAGAAGAGTAGGCCCCTGTGGCCTCTCACGGAGACGCCTGATGATGGATCCTGTCGAAGGGGAGGCCCAGACTCTCTCCACCTTCGGTAGAACTCGGCTCGGGAACCGATCAACTATTTTGGGTAGAATCCCATGACCCTCTGCGGATTACCGGTCCTTCTGCTTCCTCTTCAGACCTCGGCTCTGGAACCGATTGACTACTTCGGGTAGGATCCCATGACCCTCTGCGGATTGCCGCTCCTTCTGCTTCCTCTTCGCTACCTTCTCATTCCTGCCCAAATGGTAGCGACACTCTCTCTCGGAAAACGGAGAGTAACCATGAAATGAAGTTCTCCACCGGGCTCGCTGGCCGCAGGAAATGAAAATTATGTGCATAACGCTTTATATCACGTCGGGATGGCACCGATCATTACCGATCTCAATAACCGAGAGGCCCGCCACAATAACACGCGGTAGAATTTCGCCCGCGTTCGAACTACACGAACTCACTCGCGTATTTTGATGGTTTCAATGTGAAAACCATTGTTTAACTAAATAGAAATCTATTGTTGCCCGCAAAACTTCTTGAACAATTAGCACATTATTCACTAGCAATATGTGACCAGTCGATTTAAAAGCGGGCCGCTCTTCTCGCTTCCAAATCAAAAAGTAAGAGGAACCGGAAAACGCTCCCCGTGCTTCGCATAGACAAAAAGAATCAAGAAAGTGTCGCCAACATTATCATTTTTTCTTTAAAAACCGCAGCTTACGAAAGTACTTGAAGGAATAAAAATATTAAAAATTGCTTCATAACAAGTTTCCTCTTAGGGTAAAAAACCTAGTCGAATTTAATGTTTCAAAGATTCAATCATATCTGAATACGTCTAAAAGGGATGGAATTGACAATGTAGTCTTCTTCAACGGAAGAATCTTCCAGTGATATACTTGGTTTAATTCTATGTGACCAGCTCAGGCACGGGGGCTGCATCGATGCCAGAGTCAAGTTAGCCTCTCAGAAGCTAGCCATACTGTTTAATAGTAAACAACTGCTGACTCCTGTGGAATTGCAAGTGCGCCCACTGTTGAATTCCGCAGTCATCTCTTGTCTGGAGCCCCAAATATTGAAAAAAAACCTCTTGGACGGTCCGTTTAGATTCCTCGTTTCTTAACGAGCGGATTGCAATCTTTAGAGCTCAGGCGTCAGGAAGGTACGCTGTCCCTGTTCTACCGGTATTATTTAATTTATAATTATCAATGGAAAACGTTCCGAGGAACTAGCGTCAATGATCCCTTCGGCACCGATACATAGTCGGGAAACACGCCAAACGCGCGCCCAACGGGTCGCTTCTACGATTCGTTCAACAGCTTGACTGTGGAATGATTTGCCAGCCTCTGTGTTTGCTTCCTCCTACAACGTGGGTCTTGAAGAGACTCCTCCCTATCCACTTCCACTCCTTCTCATCAAAGCTCCTCTCCATACACAGCATCTTTAAAGATGACATAGGTCCTGAGGCAAATTATTTTCTTAAAAATATAGTGGAACGCCTGCGCGGTCTTTTTCCAGGAAAATTATTTTTAAAAATAATTATCATTGACTCCAAAATATTGAAAAACTAAATTCTTAAATGGCCTATTTTTTATAATCCAAAACACCTATAAATGAAATAGCACATATCAATTCAGTTTGGTTGTGTATTTTGGCCTCAAATCCAAATTTAAGGTCAGCATGAAAAAGGCCGCGCAACCGTTCCCCTCTCCTCAAGACCATTTAATATTCCATGTACTTACGGTTGCGTATATCCGGAGGACCAATGGATCGACTAGCTCCAATATTGCGTTTTTCGTCTTCAATATTCCAGTATGTACTTTTTTAGAACCATCCACCTTATCGTACTCCATTTCGAGGAAATCATTATCGTCAATACCGAATGTGATGCTTTTAGTAGTGAGATCGTAGTCCCGAACTTGTATAATAGCCTCATAAAAGGTGGAAATGGGTATTCCTGGTGGCATCGGAGTAAAGATTTTGTACTCGTACTTATCTCCAGGAAGAAATTCGGGACTATAATTGTTGGTATCGATGATTGACACACGGATGAGCTATAAATATAAAAAAAAAAATTCTTAATTTTCGTAACCCTCACTTATGTATAATATTAAATATGGCAGTAATAGATCAGATCAAGCGTTTCATAAATATAGTTTTAGGAGGCAATAATCGTAATGTCATGTATGTCGAAGTTGTGTTTTTGAAACACCAGTAACAGTTCACAATGACTAAGTGTTCTTAATATATTCTACGTTATATGTTCGTTAGTGATCCGCAGGAGTCCTAGGAAATGATGAGAAGTTACCGAAATTTTTCTACCAATCCTGATCGGTCGACTGTGCTAGGGGGCCTGGTTAGATCATTTTTCATTTGAATGAACTGTTTATTGAATACGGCTTTAGTCGTTTGAAAAAAAAAAACTGTTATTATTACAAGTTGGATAAAACAAATATCCATAATTTTCCCAGCCTTAGAATGTCACTGAAACCAGAAAACACTGTTATTTTCTGTACAAATAGGGGACCAAGTTCATTTTTCATGCGAAATGGTTTCATGGTAATTCATGTTTTCAATATGATAAAGTATTGATTATTTTAAGCTCCTGCTGCTTTTAGTAGCCTGGCAGGTGTTAGTAATGTAAAAAAGGTTATTGACCGTTAGTTATAGGTTTTATAGACTTATAAGAACCTTCTGATATATATACTATTTTCAAAAATACAATCCAATATTCACAATAATGCAATTTTCGAAAGAATGTGACCATCGAACGAATTTTGTTACAGTCGCAATAGTCAAAGTCCATAGTTAAGTCAATGGCTACGTATGCTTTAAGGTACGGAATTGTTGTTGATGAGGTAAATGCTAATATCGATGGGTAGGAAATCAGTCTTGCTGTTTAGTATGTTATAATAATTTTAAAAATACTTTTGGTGTTTTTATTTTTACGTGTTCCCATAGATTGATATTGATAACGGGTGTACGGCTCGTAGGCCCCAAAGCGGTCTAATGGGGCGTTTACATTAGTCGGCAGTCGACGTATTCGGTTTAACCGATTGCCCTGTTTACATTAGGTTGGTGACCGAATGCGGCGACTAATGACGGTGACGAATGGCTGCGATTGAATACGGCCGACCGAATAACAGTTTACAATAGTCGATGACCGAAAACGGGCTGTAGTCACATACGGCCAAACCGAATAATGTAAACGCCGCGTAAGGGTGAAGGCTTATTTTAAAATTAAAATGAACTGGGCGCCACCGGGTTCATTATAGGTTTTGGGCCTTCAGGTCGGCAAAGCCGAGAGCTCCTTTGTCAGGGACACACGGGCATTGTGTTTGCGTTGGTATGAAGGTTTAATTGTTTAAATAATGTATGATTTTGAAAGTGTTAAATTATATTATACTACATTGTACTAGACGTTTGTACATAAACTAAATATAATAGGGAGCTGGCCACAATGACACGCCAATGGAGTCTGGTGCGCAAGTGGATTTTGGACTGCCACTGGTCTTTTAAATGAATTTACTACTTTGACAAAAAATGCTTCTAGGTATAATGGCAAAACTGATTTGAGTACTGGATTAAAATAAATATTTTTCACTTTGGAGACTGTGGGAGACTGGGGTTTTTAGGATTTTAGGTTACTGGGATACTGGGGGAGGTAAACTGAATCTAAGACTGATTAAAACACTTGAAAAGAGGTTTGAACTTGGAGACTGTTGGTATCTTGAGTATTGTTTCTTCTTGGCTGATAGTTTTGAACTGACTTCCTACCGGTTTGACTTCTATTTTTATAGGGCAAACTCAGGTCGGACTTTTGGGGGACAGAACATCCTTAATTTTTCTAAGGTACTTGTTTTAGGTAATTTCCCTGGTCGCTACGATTGGAAATCAGCTGTGTTAAAATTATGTGTGATAGTTTTTGCCAAGATTTTACCAACTCAGGATCCCAAAGCCTCACATCATTTTTATTGTGTTTACAAGAAAAGGTACAAGTATACATATGTGATATAAGGTACAATTTTAAACAGTAAATATTTTTCTTAAAGTGCAACAATCACTGATAAACGTCTGTTTTTGGGTTGTTTTTGTAGCATATACTCATTTTTAGGTGATGATGTTTATTTCTTGATCCCAATTATTCCCAATTTCTCGAAATTGAGATGAAATGAAGATGAATTCACTGTCGTAAATATTTACGATTCAGATTTTTCCTTTGTTCAGAATTGACCAAAAGTGGCTCGGCTGGTCACATGGTGGGGGTGACGTAAATAGTCAACCATTTCCTTGTGGAAGCATTAGGTGGTTATTCAGATGTGTTTTCCAGTCGAATGAGGCTGCTACATGTATTCATTATCAATTTCATTTATGTTTTCAGTTGATTAGTTAGTTAAAGGACATAATAGCGTTGTAGACAAATCATTTGGAAGGGGCACCACATGCACATTATTCCGCTAGCCAATAGCAGCTCTCAGATTGTCGTGTTGGCGGCATGGTACTCTGTGGGAGCGTAAATTCCATTCTTGAATTTCCAGGGTTGTCATATGCTTTCGCGCACTCGTTAGATGCACACGGATTCCTACGACACGTTCGATACATACATACATATATAATTGTACGCATCACTCCTGAGGATCGCTTTAACGAATCTAACTGAACTATACTGATTTGACCATAACGGCGATGAGTTGGATTGCTGTATGTTTTTGAATCCATGTCGGAGCCTCCGGAATCCTTCATCACCTGCGGGTTAGTAATCGATTATAGACCTATGCACCTCTCCAAAGCGCGTGGCTGTGACAGGCCTTTCTTTTGAAACCTTGCACATCAAAGGTTTCAACGTGGTTGATGTTTAATCTTATTAACTCAATGAGTTAAAAATTCACGGCATATATAATTTAACTACCATAAACCGGTGAAAACACATTTTCTTTTACGATGGTATTATATTTGTGATCGGATGGAAATAATAAACTGCCACTACGTATTACGTTGAGAATTCTCACTGAATCTCTAAATTATTAATTAAAACAATAAACATCATTAACCGATCTACTTCACAAATTAGTACACCGGATTTAGCACAATTCCGATCATAAAATCAAAATACTTGTAACAAGTCGAATGAAGTCCGCCATTCCCCCCGTAATCCATTTAAATGACATGAAGCGGAAATTATTTTAGGGCCTTAGTTAAAAAAAATAACTACTTATTTATAGGGAATAATTATTTTCATTACAAGACAAAGTGTTACGCAGAATAGACGCCTTTCACACCATTACATTTTCTCGGATTGCATAAAATATCATGACCAGCGTAGAAACAGATCATTCTTAGTTTACCAGTTTTCTTGTTAAAGTTCCGCAGACAAAATCCACAGCCAATCCATAGGAGAGCATCGTCTCCTTTTCTTCATATTCGGCAAAGAGTGCGGTCGGAGATAAAATGAATTCTGATCCGACAAGCTTCGGTTGCATATACAATAGTTCCGGCCGAGAATTCAGGCTTTCAGTTTGCGAGATAGTTTTTATTTCTGTAAAATAAAACCACACGACTAATTAATATATATATATATGTACCTGCATTCAAAAGATTCTGCCATTTGAGCTTATACATGATTTTAAGCTGCCGCTTTGGGAACAGGTGTAAAGTTGGATTTCTGCCGCAAAGAAAAAAATTGTTAAAACTACCACTCTTCCATATTAAGTTATAGCATTTGAATTGCCAAGAGTTTCCCCACCTCCCTCTGGCCCTTTTCTGCCCCTTCCGTATTTCACTTCAGAGTGGAAGATACTATCAGTATCGCCCTGGTGTAATACCACCATTCAGAATTGAAACGTTGCTTGAAAATGGCTTTAGCCGTGTTTAGTGACCAGATCTGAATAGCCGAGTACTTCCCAACCTTCCTCTTCCCCACCTCCTTCCCCTCCCCACTACCTTCAGCCTCACAACATACCCCAATTGGGGATGCCATAGTCTCACTGGCTCCAGACGGGAGTAGTTGAGATTCTTGTGCGGTATTCATTGTAAAAAAAAAAAAAAACTCCACCTTCCCAAGATTGTGTATAGCCACAGCTTACAAATATTTCTGATGTGTTCTTCAAAATAAAAATAAAACAATGCGAAAGTAGGTAGGTATCTGCCTACGTGGTAGTAGGTGACTATAACATTGTTGGTTTTTGTGTGTTGTGATTGTCCTATTTTATATTTAACTTCATTTAGCACTGAACACTTTTAATTTCTCATTTATCTAATCTCAATGTGTAGAGCCTTTTACCTTAAACTTTCCTGTCTATGCCACCTTTTATTCAAACATTACCTTAATTTCTATATCTATGCTCTATTTTGTCTGTGGCCGCGTCAAACTTCCTCTTTCAGTGTTTATAAAATGGAGTGTTTTGATTTTGCTTGTCATTCTTTCTCCTGATTCTCCTTGTTTTCTCTTGAACTCAATTCGTCTTTCGCTTCTGCTAGACCTTAAATAACACTCATTATTGTCGCTAGTCAAGTGCTCCGACCAGAACTAATCTTTCTGTAAATTATTCACCAGAATAATAAAGAATCAATTTCCTAGGTCAAAAACAAGTGTTTTACTATACAAAGGATACCTCAAACCACCTCAAAACTCTCTCTATCTACTGTACGGTTCCTTGGTGTGGAACTGAAGGAAGCCAACAAAAGCAGCTCAAATTACACCCTGACTGCAGACTATCTGGAGACCACACCTGGAACCAACGCAAACATTACTCATTCAATGATAAATCTGCTATTAGTATTGAATTCAATTGGCATAGTAATTCTATTTTTCCGTAAATTTCATAACCCTTTATTGTTAAGTTTTACAAACCTACGTAGGTACATTTAAAATCTCATGTAATGGAGAAATTTAAAATTTCAATTTTTGTTTGCAAACATAATATAAAGCATTGACGATTAACAAAGAAAACATCACAATACAATACGTAACATATTTACCATTCACATTAGTAGTAGTTCCTTTGAAGACGTCATCTTTTTCTGTGTCTAACACGCTAATCCCTTTGCCAAATAACCACTCGTCACTGTCAACACCAGCAATTTCGCAATTTCCATCTTGGGCTGCAAAAGAAAAATGTGATTTATGAATTCTATCTTCTACAGCTGAGGAAAATAGGAGATATACATAAAAACGTCCAGCATAATATAAATTTAAGTATTCAAATACCTAAACATGATACATATATAAAAATACATATCTAAGCAATACTAAAAATCAAAATGAAATATTTATATATTTATTTTTATTTTTTATTATTCTTTATTCATGAACATATGAACATATATTTTTTCAGATAACAGTTTTTCAAGTTTTTCGACTGCCAGACTAGGCACATGCCCGTATTATCTTAGTAGAAAAAGAACAAGCCACGGAAAAATAAAAAAATAAATAGTTGTCGCAACTGGGACCCGAACCCAGATATTTTTAATAACCTTCAAAAGTTATTAAGCTTCTAAGTTATTTTTTAAATAAATGAAGACAATATAAGCGAAACTCAATCGAAAATCTGGAAACAGAAAAATCAGAAAAACATATTGACACCTCTGGGACTCGAACCCAGGACCTCTTGCTTTCCGGGCAAACGCGCTAACCACTGCGCCACGGTGTCGATATGAAATTCGGTCATGTTTAACTGTACCATACTTCGACTAAGAACCACCTACATTATCTTTATTTTCTTTAACGCATATATTATTGGCAACTATCTTTATGTATGATTGCAAGTTATTAATAACCTTCAAAAGTTATTAAAAAGAAGGTTATGGCAATAAAACATTTGAATATTCATTTAGACTTCCACTAAACAAGATAAAAATAGGTGTTTCATGTAAAATAAAATCGAATGCTTTTTTTCGAGATACTATCTAGGTTACAAACCAGTTCTTCGAACAATTGGTTTCACATTAAAAAGGTAGCTGCCAATATTGTGGAAAAAAATTACTCGAAGAGAATATCGTTAATTCTGAAAATTGAAATATGAGACTTACAAAAATTACTTAAAAATAAGATGTCGCATTAGCCGAATTGGTAAAGCGTTCGTCTCGGCAATACGAGAAGAGATCTTGTGTTTGAGTCTCAATTGCGACCTTTGTCTTTTTAATATTCTTTGTGTTGTTTTTGTTTTCGTAATTCGTTCAGATTTTTAGTATTATCTCCTTCATCAATAAAATACACAATTTAATTTTCCCTGGATGTGCAGAAGAGCGTTGGTTCGATGGTACCAAATTGCGTTGATATTACTTCCTACTATGTATACTTACTGATATTGTTTTATTTTCTAATATGTACCTTTGATAAAAAAAAAATTCTTGCTCAATATTCGGCCTCTTTAACAAATTTAAATAGTTGTTATCACTTAAAAAAAAAAATCAAATTATAGCCTAGTTCTAGTACATCACATCTAAAGTACATAACTCCTCAAGCTAATTTGTTCGTTTTTCGGATCCACTCGTAAAGGTCTCATAGAAAACGTTGTCTCACTTACTCCCTTACTAGTGAGAAATATGATCTAAAATCTAAACTATAGGTTCCCAACGTGGGCGATAACGCCCCCTTTAGGGGCGTTACAGACCTTCGGGGGAGGGGGGGGGGGGGGGGGCGGTAGAAGACCAAGAGAAAATTGGGTGGCGTTTCAGACTTTCAGGGGGGCGGTAGGAGACCCAGAGAAACCCATCCCACTCCATTCTATCTTGCCGGTAACCGACGAGTTCATCAAAAATCAATTCATCGAAAACAAATTCATCGAAAACGAGTTTATCGAAAATCAATTCATCGAAAGCAAATTCATCGAAAACGAGTTTATCGAAAATCAATTCATCGAATGATCAATTCATCGAATCGCCAATTCATCGAAAAACATTTTTTTGTAGATATTAGAGCTGTCAAAATTAAATACCCAAAAAGGTCTGTTTAACTGAGATAAATGTGTTTAGCAACTGTCAGTTTCGTAGTGACAATGTAAAATTTATAGGTTATCTCTTCGATTTCCGATTGTCTGATACTGCAAAAAAAGGATATCTAAGGAACGGTGACCAGACAACTCATAATGAAACCAACTCATAAACAACTCAGAAAAGTCATTAAGAGTGATGATAATTAAAAAATTGGTTAAATAGGTTAAGTTAGGTTAGGTTAGGTTAGGTTAGGTTAGGTTAGGTTAGGTTAGGAAAAATGCTTAAATAGGTTAAGTTAGGTTAGGATAGGTTAGGTTAGGTTAGGTTAGGTTAGATTAGGTTAGTTTAGGTAAACCAATGCTTTTTTAACTTCTCGGTACACTAGGCAATTCTCTCAAATATCAACAAAATATATTTTTTCGATGAATTGGCGATTCGATGAATTGATCATTCGATGAATTGGTTTTCGATGAATTGATTTTTGATGAATTGGTTTTCGATGAACTCGTTTTCAATGAATTTGCTTTCGATGAATTGATTTTCGATGAATTGATTTTCGATGAATTGATTTTCGATAAATTCGTTTTCGATGAACTCGTCGTGAACCTATCTTGCCCCATCCCATCCATCCACAAAAATATTTTCCCTATCCCTTTACGCCCCCTCCGTCGTGGTATCCCACTGCGGCCCCTTCGTCGTGGTAACCCATTAAGCCCCTTCTGCATCGTGGTATCCCCTTACCGTTGTGGTTATTTGCTGGTTCAGATTCACGAATTAGGGGGCGGTAGGAATAAAAATATGCTCAAAGTGGGCGGTGGGCAAAAAAAAGTTGAGAATCTATGATCTAAACGAAGTTAGATGGAGAAATCACCACGCTTTATATTAAAATCTAAAAATTAACCACAAAAGAAGCAAATTTATACCTCTCTGAAAGCTTTCGGATCGTAATATGAAAAGTTATGAAACTTCGGGAATGTTTTTATTAATTATTTTTATATGCAACGACCATAGACATATGAACTAATATTCATATGTCTATGGTAAAGACAAAAAATGAGGTGACATAACGTTTATAATACCCTATTACAATATGTGGATGTTTTTATTTTTTTTGTTATCAGTAATTTTAGTTAGAAAAACGTAAGGAGAGTCATTTTTAAAACCTTTTTTATGCTTGCATGCAAAATTTTTGTATTCCAAAATGATGTGTTTATTTTGATTATAAAATTTGAAAGCGTATTTTGTTACCTTTCAAAAACAGTTTTGTGTTTTCGGATACGTTCAGAAATATTTTGACAATCTCATAAATATGGCCGAGGTCTGAGGGAAAACGCAAATGAAACAAGAAGCTATTCTAAAACAACTACTAAATATTCGAGAAAACACAATTGTTAACAATAAGAAAACTAAATGAACATAATATAGTGTGTCATCTGATATATATATATATAAAAAAGCACACATACAGATACAGAATTCATTAAGCGGTCGCAAATTAATATAAACTTTACACATACGATGGCTCGATGTGATCAGTTGGGTACTAAGGACAGGTTTTTTCAGAAAATTCGAACAATTCATTTAATTTTCAAAGTTAAAATTCAGAACTGGAATAGGACTTTCACTGAACTTGAATATTATCTTTAAAATTTGATGAATTGTTTAATTACCGTGAAACGACCCAACCGAAGAGTGTCAGCTAGCCGTATGGTTTTTATTTTTACCTAGAATTGGTTCCCACAGCAATGCTATAAGTAAAGTAATTGCACAGAAAACAGTTGGAATTGTTTTGTTCAACATTTTAATCACTTTCACACTGGTATTGTTTGGATGGATTCACCTGATACAAGTGTCGTTTGGATCACTGCTAATTAAACTATTTAAATTATTAAGCTTGTTTCGCTTTTTATTTCGTATTTTGAGATAAAACCTACTTATAGAAGATTATAAATTAAGCACATTTAAATATTGATAAACATTACCACATTATTGAATGGATAGTTCCAATCAACTAAGATAACACACACCACACACGGACAAATACACTTTCAGTAATATGCAACCAAACATTTTAATTGTATGCCCATTACTCTGAAATAACTACTAACTGCAAATACATCTACAAACATTCACAAAAAAACATATCACAGCCTGGATCAAAAATTAAGATATTCACTTTATTCAAAATATTTTAATCCCTAACCAAACTATAAAAAGTGTAAAATAAATAAACATGTATTTCAAGAATTTACCAACTATTCATACATACATATACTTTATTTAATTTTTTTTTCTAAATAATTAATAACCATTAAAATGCAAAAAAAAAACTAACTTTCTACTACAATACATAAATACTTGTACTTGTCACACTTGATTGGAGACAGGTATACGCCAGTGAGACAGGCATCGAATAATATAATGTAAACATACCTTACATAGATAAAAAAAAATCATAATCACGTAAATACCTAAGCACAGGTTCTCCTAGTGAGTTGTTCTCGAAACATAACAATATTACCAACCAATAGTTTCACCTTCTCAAACCTATCTTACACCCAACACAACAAAATGTAATATGTAATAATGTTTTCAAAATATATTATGTAAAAAAGGTTAATAGTTAGGTAAAAACTGTAATATACAAAAAAAAAAGTGGTATAACAATTTTATTTATAAAAAGCTATAATATTTGCTTTCTGCGAAAATTATTTATAGATTATCCTGCTCTGCCTTAAATAGTAAAGGTGCAAGTAAAATAAAAAAAAACACCACTACACATATATTATTTGTGAATGCGTCTGCATGGCAGGCCGGATCGGTAGAGTCTGGTTAAGGGAGACCTCTTGACCTCTCCAGCAGGACTCTCTCGGAAGCGTATTTTCGTTTCCGTGTTCAATACGAGCCAACCATGCCTCGAAATCAACAAGGGGTTTGTAACGCCATTTCCCTTCCTAAACCCGTGTTCAGTACGAGGCACGCGTCCTCCAAACGTGATTATAACATTAAAAAAGGAAGTGTGTGCGTACACGCACAATATAATGAATAAAACGCAAACAGGCTTACTAATAAAATTTTAAAAAACACTTTAAAATATAAAAAGGAAGTAAAATATAAAAAGTTAGTATAATATAAAAAGTAAATAAGTATAATTTTAAAAGTTGGTGAGTTTAATTTTATATTATATTTTATAAATAATTTCTAATTATTATTAATTTTTTGGTAAAAATGAATTTAGTCCGCCTCACGGATAATACGGAACGTTTGTGTTGTCGAAGTTCAATGCGTGGATAATACGGAATATTAATTTTTTAACTAATAGACAATCAAATATTACATTTGTCGGAATACCAATGTTATAAAATAAATTCATGACAAAATAAAAGTACCTACTTCGGATTATTGGGTTGAAGTTCAAACTACGAAAGCTGCATGTTATCATAATTTAGATATACATCCCACGTTTTAATGGTTTGTTTGGCAAAGCAGGGTTTGCCTAGCGGGTATGTGTAATTATTCTAATACATTTATTTCAATGTTCTGCTGATATAAATACAGATACAAACTTGTCTATAATGCATTCACTTAATATCATGAATAAATATTGTTTTATATAGCAATAATATTTTTTATGTTTCATGCACCGCCGAGGACGCGTGCCTCGTAATGAACACGGGTTTGGGAAGGGAATTGGCGTTACAAACCATTACAGGGCACGGATTTGGAAGAGGAATGGCGTTACAAACCCGTGTTGATTTCGAGGCACGATTGCCTCGTCAGAACGCGGAAAACGAAATACGTCACGGTGATAATTCATTCAGATTCGAGAGATTTAGATATACCTAAATTAACCGTGACTAAATACTAATTAAGTATTCTTATGTATGATATTCATTTATGTACCTCTACGCCTGTCTCAACACAGGTATACCCTAGTGAGACAGGCATTGAGTAATATAATGTAAACATACCTTATATATATAAATAAATAAAAAAAAAAAATAAAAATAAATTGTTTCATTTGCAAGTAGTTCGTGCCACAACTCGCATTATTTATTGATTATTACACCAAATTGTGTTACTTATATTATGTTTATCTTAAAAAAGACATTGAAACTTATAGTGTGTATGTCATAAAAAATACAATCGCTTAGATCGGATAGTAGACCATTACAAGTGGTGGTCAGCAAACGCAAAACAGTATCCAAGCCTAGCAAAATTTGCTAAGATTTATTTATCATCTCCCGGGAGCAGTGTAGCAGTGAGCGGTTTTTTTCGGAAGCAGGTATAATTTATGATGAAAAGCGCAATATTTTGCTATCAACAAATGCAGAAAAAAATGTTTTCAATCACCATAACTTAACACTGATAGATTTTAAGTATTAAATATGCTTATTTCATATTAAAATAAAAAAATTTGTTAGTAATATTGGGCTTTTTTTCATGATTTGGTTTTCGGCCGAATATTGCGAACTATTCGGCCGAATACCGAATAGTTAAAAAAAGTAGCCGAATAGGCCGAATACCAAATAGCAGCCGAAATTCGTTGCATCTCTACTTATAACCTTCGCTTGGCGAGCGCACAACATACTAAGGTTTCATCGCAATCGGATAAACGGTTAATAGCAGCGCATTAAATATGAACAAATAAACAAACAAATATTGATTTTTATATATAAGATTTGTTAAGATAAGTAAAAAGTTATCACGAAAATGTCGCGCTAACGGAAATGGTTTAATCCTGCGCTAAGTCTTTTTTTAAATAATATAATAAACCTTGTTTTTAATCTGCAGTGATTAAAAACAAGGTTTATATAATAATGTAATGAATATTTTTCCATATATACATAGTGTTTTTTAATTCGCAAAGACGTGTTAATTAAATGTTTTGTAATGGTCGGATTTTTTTTTTATCTACCGTGATTAATTAATGAATGAATATTTTTCCATATGTAGTGTTTCGTAATTCACAAAGACGTGTTAATTAAATGTTTTGTAATGGTAGGAATTTATAACATCAATGTGTTTTCTAATCAATTTGAAATAACATTACCGAAATACAGAATATTCATGTTAATATAAATGCCGAAAACAAAAGTTTTAACATGACAAAAAAACGACTAAAAAGTAAAAAAAATAATTTCGTATTCTTCTACAACTTAATAATCAACTTACTTTTTCTACTCATCAATATGTAGGTACGATTGTTATTTTTGGAGTCGGTTTCAGCCAAGGAGGTTTGTAACTACAAACATAGTTATAGGTGAGATGTGCTTGTGTCGCACACGCGACTTTACGAGGCGAGAGGCGAGAGGGAAGCTGTCAAATGAACACGCCGGGCCGGGTACTTTGGCTGACACCGACTCCAAAAATTTTCGTTTATTTTTTCAAATTTTTTGTGTACACTAACTAATTTGTCTGAATATGGGTAAACCTACTAAACGTGCTGCTCGTATGACACATACATTACTTGACCATAAATGACGTTACGGTATGTGACTCAGCGATCCGGATAGCCTATAAAAAATTCGGCCGACTATCGTTAATTTGCTCTTAAGAATTGAAGAGTTCCTTTACTTTGTCATGGATCCCATAATCAGAAACTAACCAAACTCTCATCAAACTACCTTTGAAGTACATCCTTTCCAAAAAAAGAATCATCGAAATCGGTTTGGCGTGATATTGAGTTATTCATCCATTTGTCGCGCACATACTAAATGCAAATTTAAGTTTTTTTTTTATTTTAAGAAAAGACAAACAACTTAACGATGACCTTGGAAATAATAACGATGACCTTGGAAATGTTTAATATTTTTTTTTTATAAATAAGTTAATAGCACCCTAAAAGTCACCTTTGTTGGCTATGTTTCGTTGATATTTTGACTCCCACACCGTTCTCCCCTCACCCCAAATTACTACTCCCACCATCCCCACCAAATGATATCTAATCATTTCTGTACTTGTATATTTTTTTAAGTTAGTTTCATGTACGCTAGTGAATGACACGGACGTGTCGAAACCGGTAACAAATAAATAAAATTATGTAACAAATGCACTTTTTGGATAAAACTCTTCACAAAAAATTTATGAAAATTGTTACATACGTAGTTAATACCCAAAAACTGTTTTTAAAACTATAAACCCCGTGTACAATGTGTCATCTTTGGGTATGCTGTGTGGAGGGTCTTTTTAGGGAAAGGAAGGAGAGGAAGTTCTGCGAAGGAAAAAGATATGAGGGGTGGGTAGGAATCTGGGGGTCAATGTGTCTAGGAGTGACGGACGTATGAAACCATCCCTCCCACTGCGGTACAAGGCGATGGGTCGAGATATACCGGCATGAGTGGTCTAGGTTAGGTCTCCCTCAACCAATCTACCTCAGTCGAGCTCGCCATCAAGTAGGTGAGTAAATGCATAGGCCGCCAAGACCTAGGCAAACATCACCCCACGAACCCGGGCTCCCCTGCTAAGTAACCAAAACACTTGGGAAGACCTACAGCAGGGGTGTTGGTAATCCCATTAATGGTTCCCGGGGCGGGGTTACCCATATCCATACCCGTAGAAAAATTTAATAAAAATGTTCAAACACGGGGAGGGGGGCAGTAAAAAAGTAGTGTCCTTATTTTTAATTAGAATATGGTTATGCATTTAATATAACGATTGAGTAATAAAAAAGTATATCAGATGAGTGTCGATGATTTCAAAATATTATTTTATTTTTAATTTATTATTATTAAGGCCCTGGTGGGATTTTACATGAAAATATTACAATATATGATAAACATAGTTGTAATACTCGTAAGAAAACTACACAAACGAGTACGTATTTAATTATAAAAAACTGTGATAATTTTTTAATTGATCTTTTTGTGAGCACGTTTACGTTTAACATTTCTCAGGAAGTGCAATATTTGTGATGGTCTGTCCGCCAAGGGCATTTGGCGTCTCGGCTTCAAGCACTACGACGATGTCCGCCAAGGGCATTTGGCGTCTCGGCTTCAAGCACTACGACGATGTCCGCCAAGGGCATTTGGCGTCTCGGCTTCAAGCACTACGACGATGTCCGCCAAGGGCATTTGGCGTCTCGGCTTCAAGCACTACGACGATGTCCGCCAAGGGCATTTGGCGTCTCGGCTTCAAGCACTACGACGATGTCCGCCAAGGGCATTTGGCGTCTCGGCTTCAAGCACTACGACGATGTCCGCCAAGGGCATTTGGCGTCTCGGCTTCAAGCACTACGACGATGTCCGCCAAGGGCATTTGGCGTCTCGGCTTCAAGCACTACGACGATGTAAGAATTCTTGGTGATAATTTCATCCGTCAAAGGGGTCGTTACTTCTATAGATACCGAAATTCCGTCAACTGAAGTTGGTTTGAAGAAAGTAGGGTAGTCTGAAAAACAGAAAATTACTTGAGTAATATTTACTTCGTAATGACGTGGAAATAAATATCCACAAAATAACGTAAAAAAAAATATACTTGAAAATTTTATAAATTTAAACCAATTAGTTATTTGTTATCTAATGCGTTTAATAGTCCAGAATTGCTTGCATTGATAAGCGTTCGGATTCCGCTACGTAATACTAGAAGTCGGAATTTGTTTCAGTGCAGAAATTCTGGGACTAACAAAAAATCTATTTTAATTAGTTGTAAATTTCGCTTATATATATATTTTTTTTGTTTATATTTAAATCCACATTTGCAGTTACATAAGCAATAATAAAAATACATATTATTTTGTTACGTCAAAATAACATTTTTAAAATGTTGAATATTCAGTTCGTGGGGTCAAGTAATTTAATAACAGAATAATTTTTTCGAGCAGCATTCTCATTATTAATGCATTTCGAAATAACGAAGTCCTACGCCTGCGCTCTCTTGAAGTTGTCGGGAACATAAAACTCATTTTATGATATTGGAATCAGTGGCGACCAGCTCTAAGGTGCGGAGGAGCACCGCACTCCCAAAATTTCTGGTAATCTAAAAATTCCCGAGCGCCAAAAAAACATATTTATTTCCGACACGCCTCATCACAGTTCACCATATACACCCGGTTATAATGCATACATCATAGTACCTGTAGGTGCCTGTTGGAAAGCAGATCGTTGTGTGCCTATATTCAGCGTGGTGGTTCATTTTGCAAATCGATCACAGGATTTGCAAGAGTTCTTCCCTAATTCTTTACTGGGCCAAAATCGTAGGTAGGTTGAATGCTTTCCAAAGTTTACGAAATTGAGGACGGCGCTCGAAAAATTTCCACCACATCAAAAGGAACGGTTTGTTCTGTAGCATGTTAAGCGGGGACACGTTTGTGTCATATTATTATCCATATCGTGTCTTTATTTTAATGTCTACCCGTTTTCATTCAATGTTTTACTCAGCATCGACCAACGACAGCGTAACAACATAAACAATGCGAACATTTGTTATAACAGTATACATTCATTCGAGTTTCGGAACGTTAGGAAGACATTCGGATGTGTGATAAACTGAAATTTTTTTTTCGATTTTCGTGCTAGAGTATCTCCATACAATTTTCTGGATAAGTTTAAATTAAGGAATGAACTGTTATTGAATTTGAATTTACGATCGCGGCGACTTTACAAATACTGATGGATCAATATTTATTTTATAACTCTTTTTCTCTTCTTCAACAATGTATTGCATGCACCCAGAGACAATGGAGGATCGACCTAATTTACAAATTTTATGATTTTTCATAATTGAATTTATTTTAATTAGAGCAGGTAGGTCCAAGTTTTATGGGATTTTTGGGATGTGTGGGATTGCACTCACCTACCCACATCCTAAAATAAAGACTATTAAAAATTGTTAAAAATTGAGATACTACCAGCACCTATGGGTTGCTTGAGCAAGCTCCCAGACATTAATATTTCAAATGGTGCGAAGCTTGACTAGTCGCTGAATGTTCGGTACCTGTTTTAACTACCAAGTACGTACTATGGAGGAAGCCATTTTTTTGTAGATGCTTCCGAGTGTCAAGTGTGTAATGATTCATTCTTTAAATGTATGCAGGTTTTTACATTATAAAAGTGCTAGCATCTCATTATTATCGGCTTCTTCCCAACGCAAGTTTTAACAGTAAACAACTGCCAGTGTTTGGCCCGGTGTGTTGACACCGTATTATAATACATTTATAACATGTCCAAGTGAAATAAACAGTGAAGTTTTTTGCAAAGATAATTATTTTATTTAAAAGGACACCCATCAATTTTGAACATGGGCCTTACGATCCGGATTGCAATCAGAGGACTGCAATAATATAAAAAAAAAAAAACAAGAACCAGCTGCCAATTAATACAGATGACCAAAATTACAATTACCGGAATCACAAAGATGAACAAAGGAAGACTGGATTCACATCGGAAATGAGATAAGTTTTTAGTGCCTTCCCACCCATACCCATTCCTTAACATCCATTCAGAACTCATTCGTAGTTTTTTAACAAGATTAATCCCATAAATATTGTATTGTAAAAAATAAAATCACTACCCACGTAAAGATTATTTTATGCAATTCATGATTCTCAATTAATGATTAAACATTAGGTTCTCAATTAATAATTGCCAGGAATATTGTCGTTGTTGTCTTTCAGGCGGGTAGCTTCTCAAATAAATAAATACGCATTGTCGGAACACATTTTATCAGGGATTAAGCTACGAAAAGGTATTTGTACACAAAATGGATAAGATCAAATCTTTAATAGCCAAGAGAGGCGTGATTAAAGGGAAATTGACGCGTTTCGCGGATTCTATAAACTCCTTGTCCGCGATTGAAATTAAACTGAGGTACGACCGAATAAAGCCATTGTTAGATCAATTCGAATCTATACAGGACGAAATTGAAATTTTATCGGATGAGGAACTGGAAAATTCTATTCAGCGCGAGACGTTTGAAAATCAATATTTTTCAGTCCTTGCTACTGCTAAAGGGGCGATTGACTCAATTAACGAGGGTAGAGTTGAAATCAAGCTTCCAACTCTCCAATTGAGAGAATTCGATGGGAATCAAAAAGATTGGGTGAATTTCGTTGAAACCTTTAAAACTTTGGTTCATAATAACAGTTCCTTGAGCAACGTCCAAAAATTCTTTTACTTACAATCTGCGCTGAAAGGGAACGCATTGAAAATAATTGCTAATCTAGAAGTTTCGGAATTAAACTACCTATCGGCTTGGGAATTGTTACACGACAGATTTGCGAATCTCAGGGCTACCGTACATAAACATATCCAAACTCTATTTCAATTAAAGGATATGAAACATGAAGAGCCTGTAGCATTAAGGTATTTAATTGATGAAACTAATGTCAATTTGAAAGCGTTACAAAACATCGGAGTTAAAGTAGATCATTGGGATCCTTTGATTATTTACATAATTTCAAATAAATTGGATATAGCTACCCGGAGAAATTGGGAACAATATACATTGCAAGGTGAATTACCTACATTAAAGGAATTCATAAAATGTTTATCTGCTAGGGCACAAGTATTGGAGCTTATGAATGCTTCAGAGAAAAAATCTTCTAACCTACATAAGATGCAAATAGGCAACAATAATAACAAAAAAGATTCATCGGTATTCTTGGCAATAAAGGCAAACAACTGCATTTATTGTAACGATAAAGGTCATCAAATTTATTTTTGCAAAAAATTTCTAAAATTAAAATTACAGGATAGGATTGATGCTACGAAATCAATCCGGGCGTGTTTTAAATGTTTGAGGTTGGGTCATCAAGCACAGAGTTGCAAGACAAACCTAACCTGCAAAATTTGTGGCAAGTATAGCCACAATACTCTATTACACAAGGAGGTACCTCCGCCGGAGACCTCAAATATGGATGCTAATAACGAGGTTATAGTGTCGAATTTTTCTGCATCGGAAAAGGCAGAAAAAATAATATTATTGTCAACCGCCTACATAGGAATTGTGGGGGCCAACAATAAAATGTTTAAAGCTCGCGCCCTGATTGATTCTGGTGCGCAGAGTAATTTTATGAGAGCTGAATTTGCTAATAAATTAAATTTACCATGTGAATGGATAAACAAACCCATGTCTGGGATCCATAATAATATCACACACATAAAAAAGAGAATTTCAGTGGAGATGACTTCGCTTAATACGGATTATAAACGCGAAATATCATGTCTGATTTTACAGGAAATTACAACCAATTTACCACAAGTGACAATGGCGAAAAAAGAGTTCAAAATACCACCAGGACTGGAGCTGGCAGACCCGAACTTCAATATAGCTGCACCCATCGACATCCTGTTGGGCGCGGAGAGCTTCTGGGAGATGCTAAACAACGATAGATTGAAACTCGAGTCAGGACCAACGCTTCAACGTACGCAACTGGGATGGATTGTGTCCGGTCCTATCAACGTGTACCCCAAACAAAGGCCTGTATCAGATTTTTGCAGTTTATCTATAAATAAGTTGAGTCATCAAATAGAAAAATTTTGGAAATTGGAAGAGATTAATTCCACTAAAATTCAAACTCAAGAAGAAAAGGCTTGCGAAGCCAGTTTTGTAAGTACTCATACTAGAGAAGATGACGGTAGATATGTAGTAAGTTTACCGCGTCGGGCATGCATTGATCAGTTGGGAAACTCATTGCTCACTGCCGAAAAAAGATTTAAAAACATGGAAAGAAAATTTGTGTCACATCCCGAGTTAAAGACACAATATGTAAAATTCATGCGTGAATATGAAGAACTGGGACACATGGAGATGTGTGACCAGTCAAAAGGGGATCGTGACTCCTATTTTTTACCGCATCACGCTGTAGTGAAAGAATCCAGCACTACTACTAAAGTGAGGGTCGTTTTTGACGGCTCCGCCAAAACCTCAAATGGAATTTCCCTCAATGAAGCCTTGATGACAGGACCTGTTATACAAAAGGATCTATATAACCAACTATTGCATTTCAGGAAACATCAAATAGTCATGACTGCCGACATCGAGAAGATGTACCGCCAGATTAACATGTGTGAAGATGACCTGGACCTACAGAAGATAGTATGGCGCGAGTCGCCACAGGATGTGCTCAAGCATTATCGTCTGAAGACTGTGACTTATGGACTGGCACCTTCCTCCTTCTTAGCCACAAGATGCTTAAAGCAAATTGGTATGGATAATAATTTAATTTTTCCTAGAGCTAGTCAGGTCATAGAAAATGACTTCTATATGGATGACTTGTTAACGGGAGCAGATGAGCTGGAATCCTGTAAAAAATTAAAAGAAGAATTAATCAGCATCTTGTCATCTGCGGGGATGACATTGAGGAAGTGGAGGTCCAATGCGTTGGAATTGTCAGCCGAGTCGGGCCAAGCTAAGTGTGCCGATTCAGGCGATTCCGACAAAATTATTACTGACAATCCAAAGACTGAGAAAATATTAGGATTAACATGGAACAATGAATCTGATTACTTTTCTTATGTAATAATGAAGCCATCAGGTCCAACCGAGAGCAAACGAGAGATATTGTCTTGCATCGCATCAACCTTCGATCCATTGGGACTCCTAGGGCCGATAATAGTCATAGCCAAATTGATAATGCAAAGGCTGTGGCAGTCCAAAGCAGCATGGGATGATCAGTTACCTAATGAAATATTAGCACCCTGGAGGACCTACCTGCAAGATTTAATTCAGCTAAATGTGTTGAAAATACCAAGAAAAATTATTTGCAAGCAAGCAAAAGAGCTACAGCTACACGGTTTTTGCGATTCGTCTGAGAAGGTTTTCGGAGCCTGTATCTATATGGTGTCAATGGACCACAGCGGTAAGTGGCATTCACACTTAATAACATCCAAATCAAGGGTAGCACCATTGAAGTCTATTTCACTGCCTAAGTTGGAGCTGTGTAGTGCTGTACTACTGGCAAAATTAATGAAAACTATAAAACAAGCATTAAATATAATGAAGATCAACACATATTATTGGTGTGACTCTACGATAGCGCTGTGTTGGCTGAAAGGTCAACCTACTCGTTGGAGCACTTTCGTGGCCAATTGAGTAGCCGAAATACAAGAACTGAGTGATCCAGATCAATGGAGACACGTATCATCATCCGACAATGCAGCGGATATACTTTCAAGAGGAGCTACAGCGGATAAACTGATAAATTCTACAATATGGTGGAATGGACCAAATTGGTTGACCGACGGAGTCAACGATTGGCCTATATCGAACATTTCCTGTTCAAACCCTCCGGAGCTCAAGAGTAAAAATATTCTTTTATCTACTGATATTCAAGAATGGGAAATATTTGGAAAATTTTCCTCATTTATCAAATTGAAAAGGGTTACAGCATATGTACTGCGGTTTGTGAATAACTGCAGAAATATTAAAAGTAAAATTTCAGGTAATTTAAGTGTAGCTGAACTAGAAGCAAGTTTGAATTGTCTACTGAAATCAGCTCAGGCACATGCCTTTCAAAAAGAGTTGAAGACATTAAACAACCAGGGAAATGTCAACAAAAATAGTAACTTAAAATCTCTTCATCCCTTTTTATGTGATGGTCTTATATATGTGGGCGGTAGATTAAATTTAGCTACACACCTATCGTACCAACAAAGACATCCAATTATATTGCCAGCTAAACATAAGCTAACCGAATTGATTATACGTCACTATCATTATGTAAACTTACACGCAGGACCTCAAGCGCTATTAGCTGAAATAAGATTAAGTTTTTGGCCTATTTTTGGGAAAAATACTGTTAAAAAGATATTACATAAGTGTATTGTGTGTTTTAGGTGTAATCCTCGTATTGGTAACCAAATCATGGGCAGCTTACCGAGCGAAAGAATCACACCGAGCCGACCGTTTGCTATCACGGGAGTCGATTTTGCTGGACCGATTCCAACCAAAAGTGGGCCACTGAGGAGAGCTCCACTCGTGAAATCGTATTTATGTATTTTTGTTTGTTTTTCCACAAAGGCGGTTCATTTGGAATTAGTTTCGGATTTATCTAGCAATGCTTTTTTGAACAGTTTAAAGAGATTTATATCCCGTAGGGGAGAACCTGATAAGATCTTTTCCGATAACGCTAGCGACTTTCGGGGGGCCAGTAATAGGCTCAAGGAGCTGTATACCAGTTTGAGAGAGAACAACGACAAGATTCAAAATTATTTAGCTAACAGAGGTATTGAGTGGAGGTTCATAACCCCTCGAGCCCCTAGTCAGGGAGGGCTGTGGGAAGCTGCGGTCAAGTCAGCAAAGTTTCATTTGTATAGAGTCACTAGTAATTCTGCTTTAACCTTTGAACTTTTGTATACCTTAATTTGTCAGATTGAGGCCTGTCTAAATTCCCGTCCATTGACTTCCTTGTCTGATGACATCCACGATTACCAACCCCTCACCCCAAACCATTTCCTCATAGGCACTAAATCCTCTATCATTCCGGAGAGAGATGTCCGAGCCATACCAGACAACAGGCTGACCCAATATCAGAGAATCCATGCGCTAATGTTATCCTTTTGGTATAGATGGAAGCGAGAGTACCTGATGGAGCTACAAAAAAGGACGAAATGGCAAACCAGTAATCAACGGGCACTGCAAAAGGATGATCTGGTTATTCTGAAGGAAGATAATCTACCTCCACCATTATGGAAAATGGCGCGAGTTATATCTACACATCCCGGCGCGGATGGTGTAGTGCGAGTGGTTACCCTGAAAACCCCTCAAGGAATCTTTGTCAGGCCTATCACAAAGATATGTCTAATGCCTCTGGACCCGGAAGCTGAACCTGTGACGGACGCCCCGGACCCTTCCGTCAGTCCGGACACCCCGGACGACCATGATGAAACTTTTTAGGGTGAAAATATTAAAAAAAGACCCTTTAAAGATACCAATCCCAGGAACAACATGACAACCTATAAATTGATGATTGATTGCACCCCGCGCTGTGGTGCTTATATCGTGGACTGCACCTGGAGAAGATCCTAACCAATGGACTTGAAAAAAAAAAAAAGACAATTGTGTTGTGTTGGGTTGGGTTTTATTATAATATTATTTTGTGTTGGGTTGTGTTCTATTATAATAGTATTTTGTGTTAAGTTATTATTTAAATATGTAAAAAAAATTTTTTTTAGTTAATTTAAGTTTATGTAATTAGTTTAGGTTAATCACCTTAAAATTCAACTTGTGAATGTACATTTTTAAATAATAGTATAATAAGCAGTGCAGGATTATTTAGTTTTGGCTGCTAATTTATAATAGGTAAAATTATTTGTTAGTATTTGTACGATATTTAGAGTTAGGATTTGTGTTTTTTTTTGCTATGCCTTGATTGTCTTCCCCTGTTTTTGTTATGTTTTCTTGAAGGGTTCATAAATCGGTATAGGCGATTTAGAAACCCCGAGGCGGAAGCTATGTTAAAAATTGAGATACTACCAGCACCTATGGGTTGCTTGAGCAAGCTCCCAGACATTAATATTTCAAATGGTGCGAAGCTTGACTAGTCGCTGAATGTTCGGTACCTGTTTTAACTACCAAGTACGTACTATGGAGGAAGCCATTTTTTTGTAGATGCTTCCGAGTGTCAAGTGTGTAATGATTCATTCTTTAAATGTATGCAGGTTTTTACATTATAAAAGTGCTAGCATCTCATTATTATCGGCTTCTTCCCAACGCAAGTTTTAACAGTAAACAACTGCCAGTGTTTGGCCCGGTGTGTTGACACCGTATTATAATACATTTATAACATGTCCAAGTGAAATAAACAGTGAAGTTTTTTTGCAAAGATAATCATTTTATTTAAAAGGACACCCATCCATTTTGAACAATTATTATTATTTTAGCGCACCACCCATTTTCATGAGCACCAGCCGCCACTGATTGGAATAAAGATATTACAGTTCAGATGATTATATATGCTGTTTTCTGCAAAGCAGTTTTCCTTCGATCGGCGAGGCTTTTAACACCATGCCGGACAAAAAGGTGGATGGATATAAAATAGGTTAGGTTAGGTTTTTATTGACATGTGCATTATAGTAGGTGTAATACGAAGGTGCAATATTCTCCAAATGTTATTTTATCCATGTGTTATTCTGGCAGTGCAATATTATTGGTGCGTGAAATTCGTACCAGTATAATTTCATTATGTATTCGTAACTTCACACTTACCTCCTGACAATTTGAACTGAACATTGGCAGGTGATCCGTTATTTAGTGCGATTTTAGGTAAGATTATCCACGGAATATGAGGTTTGATAATGAAGAGTTTGTTGGTTTGACGATTTCATCTGAAAAATAAAATAAAACAAACCTGTTATATTCAAATACTTTAACACAAATGTTCGTAGAAAATGCGTTTAATGAGGTTAGCTGCTCATACAAGCTTTTATCGAAAACTCGTTGGGCCGCTTTCGAAATTTCGAACATGTGACTTAGCGTGAAGTAAAATACTGCCACTTGTTTAGCAGTTAATAAAAAACTCCCAGTGAAACTCGGACTTCAAGTTACGTCACGAATTTTTAGCCAATTACCTCTCTACCCCCTCGGTGAGCTAATCTTGTTAAACGCATTTTCTAAGAATCTTCTTTAACACTACATATTTAAAAAAAGCATTCCAAATTTGAAATGCAATTAAGTTATACCTTTTGTGGGCAAAGCAATGATTACGACTGTTTGACCCACAGCACCTTTTGCCTTAGCTTCTACGACGAGGGCGACGTAAGAATTTGAATTGAGTACATCATCGGTGAACGGTTCCTTGAGAGCAATATTCACAGTACTCTCAACATGAGTGACGATAAATAGATTGGCATTATCTGGAATAAGTACAAAATGTGTTAGAAAATATATGCCACTACTCTACACGACGCAACATGTTGTATATCTTAAAACCCTACCCTGCCTGAATTTTTTTCTGAGTGAAAAAATTATTTCATATATATTTTTATTTGTAGATTACTGGGAAAAATAATACATATATATATGTATATATGTACTATATATATTTTATACTTTATAATTTTTTTATTGTGTGCATATAATATGCTTTATGCTATATCGGATATCAACGTGAAAAAAAGAAAGGAAAAAAAATATCAGGGCTTAAACACTTACAGCCTTACTAAAAAAAACCACAGCACATCCGATAACCCGTGTTGCTGCAGCAACATGAATAAAACAAAAATACACTAAAACACGATAACATTACTAACAAGGTTTGTTCTTAAAATGTATTTTAAATCTGGCAACAATGTAATTTTTAATAGTCTAAGTACTAAATTGTTTGTTTTCCTTCATAACCGCTAGGTGGCGGCGCCTGCGCATTCGTTGTTCGCGCTCATATCATAAATGAACTTTCGCGCTGGAAGCGCGAAACAATTTCGCTTCGCGGGTGTGTGTGCAATATTACTTAAGTGATGTTTAATTACTAAATATGACTAATTTACTCCTTTATTTATATAATTGATATATTTACCGTGTTTTTTGTGGTTTTTCATAAATTTTAGTCAAGTTATAAAACAATAATCGTACTTTGAAAATTGAAGTGTCAAAAACTAATTTATATGATACATGAAAATTTAAATTTACATTTAAAGGATTTTATTTTACGAGAATTTTGTGAAAGTGGTATTTTTTTAAATAATAATATCTAATACATGTGTTCCTAAATGTATCAATATAGCTCCGTGGATTTTGTAAATTTAAAAATAAAATCAGTGCTTAAAAACCAGTGCAATAGAATATAACGGACATATAAACAACTGATTTACAACATATATTGTAGTCACAGTGAAATGATGACTTGATTGCCTATAAATAGTGAATAATTTTAGTAGTGAAGCTACCAGCTTTTGTGACAAACGAACAATAACTTTGGGAAAACTATTACCAAAACGAACAAAATCCCGTTCGGAAGAGACTAAATGTGAATATCAGTGAACCTTTTGTGGTCTATTTACAATTAACAGGTGAAAATAACCTAAATCAGCACTTGTCGATTTGGCAATTTATTGTCTGTAAACTAATTGAAGCGCCATCTGTTGAAACTTAACTGTACTACGTTCTACAGGCAGCACACAAAATACGATAGATATGATACGATACACATCGATAGATAGCCACACCAACTAATCCAAAGAAAACCAACAGAGGATACCACTCGGAGGACATTAATTGTTCAGAAAAAGACCACTAGAGGACACTACCAGTACTATAAATAAAATTTAACACATTTTAATTAAAAACCATCTCACAAATCATGGAGGAAATTATGAATGCTCTTCGCCACATCCAAAAAGAGTCAGATGAACAAAAACTCACCATACGAAAAAGCGGAGAAAAAGTCACAGAACAAGTAACACAAAATATAAATAACATTATGGAAGAAAAAATTAGAACATTAGAAGATAAATATGATAACCTCCAAATAAAATTAGAATATCAAGAGAAACGTCTTTATTTCTTGGAAAAACAAGCAAGACAAAGAAATATTGTATTTTTCGGAATAGAAGAGAAAGAGTCATCATACTTAAACTTGGAAAATACTTTGGTTGAATTTATTAAAAAATATTTTGGTTTAAAGATTGAACGAAGAGACATACAAGAAATAAAGAGAATTGGAAAAAAAGGGAGAAAGACCTAGACCAATTGTTGTCACTTTTTCTAATCTAGGATTGAAAATCGATATATTTAAATAAAAAATTACACTGAAAAACACAACATACTACATAAAAGAAGACTATCCACGCCATATATTAAATAAAAGAAAAGAATTACAAGAGCAAATAAAGATTGAGAGAGAAAAAGGAAACACTGCCATAATAAAAAATGATACACTTATAATACAGGATAAAATCGGGAACACAGCGAACAAGAGAAATCTCTCAATATCCCCTGAAAATATTCATATTCAAGAAAATAAAACAAAAAAGAATAAACAACAACAGTCTGGCTCGAAAAACAAGGTCACAAGGTCAGATAGTGTCACCGAAGGAGCTAAAAAACCAAGCATGTTGAACTCTTCACAAATACAAATACAACGAATAAAAATGCATAGCAATTAACCCCCTCTTCACACCGATACCACAAATAAACAAACTTCAATAAAAAAAAACACACAAAAAATCTTCCAACCCGGCTGGACACCGTGGAAGATTATGACCAAAACCCTCCAAAGATACAAAACTCAAGCTCAACTTTAAAAACTTCGAAAAATCACACAAAGTTAAGCCGTAAATTAAAAATTATAACATACAACGTCAACACCCTGTCATCATACGACCGAATATATAACTTGAAGAATGCTTATATAAAATTAACTAAGATATTATGGAAATTTAGGAAGTTAGACGACAGGGCAACAAAATAGAAGAACACAACACTTTTATACTTTGCTACAGAAAGGATCAACTGGCATAAACATAGCACAAGACAGACAAAAATGGACATCTTTGGAGGAGGCCTTTACCCAAACCGGGGTTCTTGTTAATTCATCAATATTTTTTAAAACATATACTTATATTACTAACATAATCTAAGTTAACTTACTAATACAAATCAAATTTGAGTTTATTGTAATATTGTAGCTACCAACTATTGTAAAACAAGATTATTATCATTATTATTATTATTATATTATCTAATTCATGTGTTCCTAAATTTATCAAAGAAATTAACGTCTTTAGAGATGCAAGAAATCTGTTATAAAAGCCGGTATAATTTTTAGGTTAGTTTTTTAGCAATAAAAAAACTTTGAAATTTTTTATTATTTTTTATTGTATGCACGAGGAAAAAGTGAGGTGATATTTTCCTTCCAAATTTATTACATAAAATGACTGGGTTTTTGAAATTTTGATTTTTTTTTAATTTCTCTACATTTTAGTCAAAAAAATTTTGGTAAGAAATTTTTTTCCATTTATTTCCGAGTTTGAATCTTAAAATATGTCAGTTTTTGAAAACTAAACTGTATTTTAAATACACAAACCTAAAAGGTAATTTTATCTAGTTTTCATAAATGGTATTTGTTTTTACGACACCTTCAAAAATAAGAAATATATAGAACATTCAAAATACTTTGGAAAAATTACAAATTTCGTTCGGACATCAATCGTTAAAACAGAAATAAACTACCCCCTCAGGCCGTGTAAACCATGTGTATTTCTTTCAATGAACAAATTTTTAATTAGTAATGTTTTAACATCCGCGGCCCTTTGTCAATTGAATAAAATGTTCACTGGTAATTTTCTAAGGCTGTTAAAATTTAGATGCGGAAAATATGAAAATACTAAATATTATTTGCTTAGATGGTTTGAGCATGAAGAGCGAATGAATGAATAAAGGAGTATAAAGAGAATATATGACACAAATGTGGACACAAATATGAATGGGACAGCCGATAAAGACATGGCAAGACTTGAGTCGGACCATGTCAAGAGTCAGAATAATAGAAGAGTACATGTGATACGATGTATGAATGTGAATGAGGCAAGGAGTGTATGCCAAGACCGAGTTGTTTGTCGATCCGTCCAATCTGCCTACTTCTGCGGAGAAATAGAGCGATGGTTAAGTTAGTTAGTTTTAGTTGATGATTTTTATTAAAAAAGTATTCGATAAGTGTATAAATATTGAAATTTTTATAAGAAAAACTCTTTTTTAAAACTTTTCAAGATTAATCCCATCAATATAATAAAGCATTGAAGAAGAAGATAACAATAATAATCTAAACGAAAATATGAAAGAGAACACGACACAGAAAAACAAGGGTAGTGGCCCATAATATGGAAAAATAATTTGTTGAAGTTAATACTGTTAATTCTAAAATTTGAAATATGAGATTTAAGATTTTGACGGTCTGACAGAAGGTGGCAATAGCGAAATTATATAAATATTGTGTTGAGGTATTTTACATGAGCCAAAAATCTATGGCATCTGTCCTTATACCGGAATTATCAGATTCTCCGGAATACCCTATTCCTGTTCTTCTTCAATCGTATCTAGTTGGGAATCCTCTATGATTTCTATTAAAGCATGCCTATCTTCAATGAGTTGAGGAAAATGAGAATTTCATGTGATTTCCTCATAAAGTATTAGGTCAATTTCATGCCCATTAACATAGATAAAGTCATCATTTTCTTAATCAAAATTATATAATAATTCTTCTTCAATTTCCAATCTACTAACGAATCCAATATTTGTTCCTCGTTATATCACGGTTAACCATGACTATTTACCAAAGATATTGAAATATAAGTAGATGTGCTATCTGCTATTTTTACTATGTGGGTCTGCGCTTCCGGGTGTCGCCGATATTGTTTACCAATTAACAAATAAATTAAAATAACAAATAATTAACGAATAAACCAAACGAACGTTAAAATAAATGAACGAATTCTTTCCCTTTTCGTTATTTGTTTTTGGGGTGTTATGCCGGATCTGCCCTGATGATGGACACTGCAACGATGTCCGAAACGTTGGCTAAAGAAGGAGGTAGCGCAACACGGCATAACACCCCAAAAACAAATAACGAAAATGCTTTTGGCCGTGAAAATCTTAAAACTTATCTGAATTCTTTCCTTATTAAAAATATATTGTTAACCAATATTAATGCACATTTTCAAAAAATCAACGAAATGAACAAATTCTTTTTGTATGAAAACTACGCTAATTAGCGCGTAGTCCGGCGACAGTTGGGCGGACACCATAGCATATCTCTTCTGTATTTGAATATCTTTGCTATTTACTGTCCTGAAGCCCTCCGTAAATTATCCGCTACATACCGATTAATCTAAAAAGACAGTCATACAATCAACTTTATCATTTTAAAATGTAATTAATAAAAATGTGTAATGCACAATAAAATCATTTTTATTACAGTAAATAATATAAAAATACCTGCCGAAATCACTAATCAAAAACCAGCTCTGAGCTCACCAACACTTAAGAGAGGTTGCATAACAGCTGTCGTTGGTTTCAAATAATGTACGACAATTAAATGGAAACCAATAACTTTGCAAACACCACCGTGTAATTGGTATGTAGATGATATACTAATGCAGTTTGCGTCAAGCAACTAGAATTCTATAAAAGGAATTTACACACTTTCTGGTAGTACGTAGCAGAAAGTCTACATTGGGTTAAACACTACATACTTTATAACAAAACAATCAAGTTATTACTTACCTCCTAAAATTTGGAATTCCACACAGGGCACTTCTTCGGTTAGTTTGACTTGTCGAATTATTAACGTTGTTTCTTTAAAATATGCCGCATCGTAAACGTTTTTCTCAAATTTTAAAACTCTTTTGTGACAATCTTCTGGAAGAGAATATTGACAGCGTTAGGATAATAAAATGAACATTGTATGTATTGTATTAAAAGAGCTCTTTTGTTCATTATATCATAAATGTAAAATAATTTACATATGATCCTAAAAAGTACCGTAGTTGGAAGAGTTATTATGATGTCTGCAGTAGTCAAAACATCCATTTATTCAATTGATGATATAAATGTAAAATAAAATGTTGTCTTTCAAAGTACCGTGTTCGGGCAGAGTTATGCTGACGACTGTGTGGCCGTTGATAGCTCCCTCCACTTGTGCTTCCAATACGAGAGACAGTACTGAATAGGAATCGAGTATATCCGATGTCAATGCTTTTCTCAATCCAATAGTCACAGTACTTCCCACCACCTCAGTTGTAAAATACTCTTCGAAGTCTGCAAAACAAAAGATAATATCGCGTGTGTTAACTTTACTATGTTAGACTTGATCGTTTTTTTATAATGTATACATTTTAAATGAAGTTTATAACCTACCTGTTGATAGTGAAACGCTTACATTTGTAGAAAACTCATCAGTGAGTATGGCAGGCTCCAGAACTAATACATCGGCTGTCGAATAGGTTCCTTGGTAAAGCGGCTTTTCGAATTTCAAAACTTTTTTAGAAGAGTCATCTGTAGATGTAGATAAACAATGGATTATATCAAAAGATGAATGACGACCATGTTACATTAACAGGAGGCCCTGACGAAAATAATTTCCCTCAGGGCCTGTGTCATCTGAGATGCTGCATTGGTGTTATCTTCTTTTTCAACGATATGTATATTACATTGATGGGAATATCCTTCAAAAGCTAAAAAAGGTAGTTGTTCTCATAAAAAATGAATATTCATTTAGACTTTTAAATAAATAACATATGTCAACATATGTCCAATATAAATAAAATCGGATATATTTATCCGAGACGCTATTTAGGTAACAAAACAGTTCTTAGAACGATTGTTTCCAATGAAAAAGTTGCCCATGGTATGGAAAAATTAGGGTGGGTCATAAACATTTGCACTTTTGTAGTTGTGCTCGCGGGTATTCAGAACGGGGGAGAAGAGCGGGTTCATTTATGCGCGGCTCCTCGCTTCTTGGAAATTTAGCCACAATGTATCGCTTTACGGGAGAGCAACGCGCTTTCTGGATAAAACAATTTTACAAAAACATGATTTTGTTCTATTCTGTTCAACAATGATTATTTTCTGTTTTACAAAACAAAGATGCACGCCGCCTATTTTGTTGGCGTACCCAATTAAAGAGGATTAATCAGTGCCCAAGTGTTAATTTTATTTAATCATGGTTTGAAAACTTCGAAGAAACCGGCACGACTCTCAATCGATAATAAACAGGGTGGCCATGTAGCAGGAGGGGCGAAGAGAATATGGCGCAAGTAAATATGTCTGTACGAGACGATCCGAATATATCTCTCAATTCTGACCAAGAAGATTTTTTTTCATATTTTATTTCAAAATTATTTGATATTTAACTCACTTTAATATTGTTTTTTTAACATGTAATAGTTTATAAATCTTTGTTTTTTCATAATGTATTTTTTTATTTATATTTTTATAAACCATAAGATACACCTAGAAGTATATTTTTTAATTTTTCTCATTGTTGAAAATGGTTGTTAATTCTTTCACGGTTTGGTAATAACCGATATTTTTTATGTAGGTTACTTTAAATAAATTGTGAAATTATTAACCCCGATACAGGCGAACCCTAGTGGGGTTAATAATTAGATGCTAAAATGTATTTAAAATGTGAAGAAGCAATAAATAAATAAAAATAAAATTTTATAAGATTGTATGAAATAATAATATTATTTAAAACGTCAACCATTCGGAGAATTTAGAAATCATTAGAGGAGGGTTAGGCATGTTGTGACGGGGCAGATTGTGAAATCGCGTTTAAAATCCCCGCTAGTTGACTTAGCAGTGTGCACATCGCGCCGTCTCGTTTGAACCCCGTGCGGCCAGTTTAGTTTTAAAAAAGACTATTTTTTAACATATTTTTGTGAATGCATATATTTTGTATTACCTCCATACATTTCATTTTTATGTTCTTTAAAAAAAAATTCAAGCTTGCATAAAGGTCTGAAAAGACGAAGAGAGGAGAAATTCCAGAAAATGTTTATGAACAAGCTGCTTCTGAAATCATGACTACAAACATGCCACTTTGAAAAGCTGTAGTCTCTTTTGGAATTAATTGTATGTTACTAAAGCGGTTCATCGATAGGAAAAAAGCTAGTACCTACTCTTACAAGTTATAAGGTAGGATATTCCAGTCCTGGACAAGTTTTACTCATGCACAGGAAAAAGTGCTTGCAGATTACATCGCAAAATGTAGCAAAGTTTCCTATAGGCGAAAGAACCTTCGAAGAATTTGAAGACAAACTGAGAAAGGAAAAAAGTAAAAATACAAAACTAACTAAAAAAAACAAGCACCAATAAAACAAAGGCGGTGACAAAAACAGAAGTTCACAAAAAAAAACATTTTAGACGCAAAGAAAAGAATTTTGGTGTTCACATCATCCGGCGAAACTGAATAGGAGCCACTACTGGAAACTGATGACAGCGGCACAAACGAAGAGCAATGTACTCGTATATATTGGCGTAACCCCCATTATAATGATATTTCTGGTGAAAGGTGGGTGAGCTGCTCCAAATTTCATACATGGTGTCATGAGTTATGTGCCGCAGTGGACGAATACATTCCTAACTTCATCTGCGACTTTTGCTTGACTGGCTGAGATTGATTTTAATTGTTTTTATTTATTTTTATTACATTGGAGGTATACCTACTACAACCACTTTTATTTAGCTGATGATAATATTTTATCAGGACTACTGTTTTTGCCAATTTTATTGCATACCTAAATACTAGTTTTACTAAATCTTTAACTATTTGCTCGTCCCAATCTTCCCCCTCCCTGTCTCAACTGACCCCACGGGTGGGGCAGGTTGTGACAATTCTCAAATTTTGTCGCTTTATTCGTATGTTAACAAGGTAAATAATACCAAAATAATGTAGCCGACAAATTATTTGTTTCCATTAAAATGTAAAACCTTTAATTTCATTAAAGATTTTTCTACTACACTCAGTTTTGTAATTTACTCACAACACGCCCCACCTTCCTGCCCTTATTTTTCGATATCAATTTTAGGTACTGGAATAGAAAATAAACTGAATCTTATTATGGTTTCTAATATACCCGACCAAAAAAAGCCTTAACGGGTGAAAAAGCTGATAAACTTTACATTATGACCTAGTCACTGGAACAAAATTCGTCGGTGTCAACCGGTGAATAAAAACCTTTTTTGGGGAGGGCGATATTTATGATTGTCAGTCCGTCAAGGGCATTTACCGCCTTAGCTTCAAGCACTATGACAATGTAAGCATTCTCGTTGAGAATTTCCGTCAAAGGTGTCGTCATTTCGATAGTAACAGATATTCCGTCCGCGGATGTTACTGTAAACAAGGCTGCGTAGTCTGAAAAAAAGCAATTTTATTTGAACATTTATTTTTTGTAACATTAACGCCTTTCGGCTTTTACATAATATAATAATATAGTATAAGGCATAAACTATAACACGAGAAATTAGAATGTAGTAAGTAATAAAGAGTCCACGAACGTTTAAAATCGCAAAGAATAGCAAATAGAAGTTAAGAACATGCGTAAATAACAAAGCAAAATGAGATCCTGAGATACTATATTGGAATGCCTCAGTAATATACACACTTGACAACTAATTAAAAACACGTATAAGTATAGGTCTAGCAAGTTATGTTGACTTCATCACAGTACTCACAAAGATGCAAAACTTTCAGCGTGTTTCGTTTTAGGCATTAAAAAAATAAATTAATAATTATTTCACAATTGTGAATTCGAAGCCAAAGCGTGTTGAAGTCGGTTAAATAAAACTTATTTTGTTTTACAACATTGTTATTGAAATACTGAAGGTTTTCAAAATATAATTATTAATTGATCTTCCGGATTGAATTAAAATGGGAATTCATAAATAACGACAAGGTTAAAAAAATATTGTGTTAGTTAAAAAGATGAATTTATCATAATATACATATACATACATAATATTTTGTAAAGTAAATAATCCACGCGCCGCCACATGCCGTTATACGTTTAATAGGCATAGATTGTGAAAAGTAAAATACTTATAAATTTAATTACCAAAATTAACATCGGTTTCGATCGGGATATACGGAAAAATATGCATGAGAATTCGATTTTCATTCAACCAAAGTTAAAATGTTTCCATCCAAAACATCTCCATTACCGCCATTTTTTTTTTTGTAAAGTTTTGTTTCACACTCAATACGCGTGATGAATTACTAAGTTTACCTTAACTAAGAACCTCATTACCTATTTTGTGTACGTAAATAGTTGTTAATTGTAGTAATTGTTGAAATGTAGTGTGATATCCAGTATCTGTGCTTAAGAATTTGGCTGCTTATGGATTATTATCATTATTAATTATGTGTTAGCAATAATCAGCAACAGTAATTGCTTATTTATGTATCAGTTATTATCAGCAAATATCTATACGTACATTATCTAAAATACAACAGATTACTAACACAAAGGTACAAAAGATTAACTGTGGAATAATAGTGTGGGATACTCCAGTTGCTTTAGACTTCAAATCATACAAGTTATTCATGCTTAAAAGTTGATAACCGATTTTTTTATTATGCATGAAATTATTAAACACGTGAATAAAATTTCACAAATTTGTCCATTCAGTGATTTGCCACGTCCAGTTTTGTAACAGGACTCCATGATGTCGGAAATAAATATTACACTTGCGCAATTTACAAAAACACTCTGTATCCCGTGATCTTAAAAAATGAATGTAAGGACCTTGGAGTCTATTTAGACAGTAAACTTATATTTAATAAGCACATTGATTCAATCACTGATAGATCTTACAAAATGTTGGGTTTCATACTACGTCTGAGTAAATTATTTAGAAATCCACATACTCTAGTAATGCTTTACTCCTCACTAGTCAGAAGTACACTGGAATTTGCATCGCCTGTCTGGAATCCCAAATATACCCAATCCGTCAGAAATATAGAGCGCATACAAAATAAATTTATTAAGTATCTCGGTTATAAATACAACAATAATTACATCTGCACTCTCCAATCCCTGAAATCCAGGCGAACGGTAGTCCAGGTAACGGTAGGTAGGTAACGGTAGTAACGGTATGCCATTTCTCCATAAAATAATACATAACGAAATAGACTGCCCAGAACTTCTATCCCAAATAAATTTTAACATCCCATCTAAAAGAACTCGCCACACCAACCTTTTTTACACAACTAGTAATAATACGAACGCTGCGGCCAACTCCCCCATTTCCCGCATCCTTCAAAGATTCAACTCAATTAAAAAAACCACAAATACCGATATATTTTTTGATTCCCTCCCTGTATTTAATAAAAACATTTTTAACACACTGAATTCGCACACAAAATACACACATCCACACACCCTATTTCACACACACCCTCATACACCCTCACACATACAAACACTCTCACACACCCCTCTCCTTCAATAATTTACTAATTTAATTTAGGTATAATGTATTATTTATCTCACAAAAACATAAGCATATAACAGCGACATGTCATTGGTACCAATTATTGTATTAATTCTATAACTTTGTAACTATTTTCCATTATGTAATAATGTACTGTTTGTTTCTGCAAAATAAAAATAAAATAAAATAAAAATAAAAATAAAATCTACTAATAAAGATTCGAATCAAAAATAAGGAAACTATTTATTATTTCAAATTTAAAAACCAGTAATTATTTCACTATATGCCGTCAGTTCTATAAAACTTGCTGTCTCTTCTACACTTTGGCCCTTTCGGGTAAGTAGGCGTAATTTGAAGACACACGGATCCTACTATCTATTTTTATTGCTTTCAACTGTCGTTGCGTTAACTATAACTTTAGACGTTAGATGGAGATGAGATACACGGTATATACATAGGGGTAGGCATATAATGAGAAAAGTATATTTCAAGTTGAAAGGACATCTAAAAATGAATTTTTTACCTATGTAAATGACAGCTCTAATGAGCATCTTCACTTAATTTTAGGAAAATACTACTCAGCAATCGTTCAATAAGCTAATGAATTTATTATCAAATAATTGTAACTTAAAAAATCTCTGTAAAATTAAATATAAAATTAACAGACTTAAACAAAAGCAAGAACAATAAAGAAAATCAATTTAAATCACTAAAAGAAATATAAAATCAACTGGCATAATGTGTTTTAATGAAAACAATAATCAGAGAAAAAAAATTTTTATACTCTGTACATAGATTTTTTTCTTTGATTGTTTTTGTGGATCAAAACATTACGCAAATATTTCTGGTTATTGTTGTGAAATAATGTTAGTATTGTTAAGAGGTAATATTTTTTAAAATCATAAATATATTATAACATATGTTCCCGGGTTACAAATAACCTGTCAATATGTCGAAAATCTCCTACTACCCACACACTAAGCGAAAGATATTGCTTGTGTCGTGATGGAAGACTTGGCCAGCCGAGGAATCGAACTTCAGACGCGATTCCAACCAATTATTCAGTGGTTTTTATAGACGCTTCACTTATAACTGTCGAATGAAAATCTAGATGCTCCTCCATCCACAAGCAAATGCTTTTAATGAAGGAAAAGTAACACTGTAACATATTCCATTTTTTAAGATTAAAAAAAAAAAAAAAAAAAAAAATTCACACTCACCCCCTGACAAATGGAATTGAGCATTGGCAGGTGATCCGGTTATCAGCGATATTGTCGGTGTGTTCAGTTGATTGTCCACAGAATAAGACGCTTGATAATAAGGATATTGGAATGTCATCGTCGGTTTTACGATTTCATCTGAAAATAACGTAAAGCGGGTTTAAAGAGAAACTTTAACGTTATTTTCAATAAATGAATCCACTTTTATGTAAACTTGGTAATAATGCAATTTGTAGTGGGCTAAATATTATACCATTTGTGGGCAAAGCAATATTTATGACCGTTTGACCATTCACAGCACCAACTGCCTTAGCTTCTATGACGAGGGCGACGTAAGAATTGGAATTAAGTACATCATCGGTGAAGGGTTCCTTGAGAGCAATTTTCACAGTACTGCCATCTTGACTGACGATAAATAGATTGGCGTTATCTGGAATGATACAATTTTTTTTGGAAAATATTATGTCAGATGCTCTGCTACCAGTCTATGAGACGCGACATTTGGATTATGGTAAACAATTATTACACAATCAAGTTATTCCTTACCTCCTATAATTTGGAATTCCACATCAGGCACTTCTTCTGTTAGTTTTACAAGTGGCATTATTAAAGTGTTTTCTTTCAAATATGCCGCATCGTAGAAGTTCTTCTCAAATTTCAAAACTTTTTTGTCACCGTTTTCTGAAAGAAAATATTGGTAGGGCTCCATAATAATTTTATATCAATTTATTATAATTGAAAATGATAAATGTTGTTATGTAGTATTGCAAGTATTTTTTTTGTTTGCATTGATGTGTTCTTAATTGTTTAATAATGACGTGGCTGCTTTGACTAATTTTAATGTTAATTTTTCGTAGAAATCTTGTTCTGAAGGATTTTCTCTTTGTGATGGCATTATTTATTTTATTAAACGACAAATAACTTTATTTACAAGACTGACACAATCTACATGTTTAGTGAACAATGATCACACTTTCAGGAGTAAATGTAGATTGTGTATAAAATAAAGTGATGTAAACAAAGTTATTGGTCTTTTAATAAAATATTTAAATGTGTTATATTGTTTTGATCTAGGACATATATGATGTTATTATAATAAAAAAAACACTTCATTTAGTGAATAATAACGTTCCACTTAAAGCTATAAAAACAGAGTTGTTCTTATAAAAATTGAATATTCATTTAGGCTTTTAAATAAAGGTCAACAGATGTCCCATATAAATAAAATCTGATTTATACGAAACGCTATCTATGTAGGTTACAAACCGGTTCATAAAAACGATTGTTTCCAATGAAAAAGGTAGTTGCCCCTGATATGGAAAAATTAGGGTGGGCCATAAAGATTTGCACTTTTGTAGTTGTGCTCGCGGGTATTCAGACCGGGGAGAAGAGCGGGGGCCACTTATGCGCGGCTCCTCGCTTCTTGGAAATTTAGTCACAATGGATCGCTTTACGGGAGAGCAACACGCTTTCTGGATAAAACAATTTTACAAAAACATGACTTTGTTCTATTCTGTTCAACAATAATTCTGTTCCGTCTTACAAAACAAAGATGCACGCCACCTATTTCGTTCGCGTAACCAATTTATTTATTTATTTATTGCTTCTTCACAATTTATGTACATATATTTTTAGCATGTAATTATTAACCCCACTAGGGTTCGCCTGTATCACCAATTATAGAGGATTAATCAGTGCCCAAGTGTTAATTTAATTAAATCATGGTTTGAAAACTTCGAAGAAACCGGCACGACTCTCAATCGATAATAAACAGGGTGGCCATGTAGCAGGAGGGGCGAAGAGAATATGGCGCAAGTAAATACGTCTGTACGAGACGATCCGAATATATCTCTCAATTCTGACCAAGAAGATTTTTTTTGATATTTTATTTCAAAATTATTTGATATTTAACTCACTTTAATATTGTTTTTTTAACATGTAATAGTTTATAAATCTTTGTTTTTTCATAATGTATTTTTTTATTTATATTTTTATAAATCATAAGGATAAACCTACAAGTATATTTTTTAATTTTTCTCATTGTTGAAAATGGTTGTTAATTCTTTCACGGTTTGGTAATAACCGATATTTTTTATGTAGGTTACTTTAAATAAATTGTGAAATTATTAACCCCGATACAGGCGAACCCTAGTGTCGTAAATAATTATCTACATGCTAAAAATGTATTTTAACTGTGAAGAAGCAATAAATAAATGAAAATAAAATTTTATAAGATTGTATGAAATAATAATATTATTTAAAACGTCAACCATTCGGAGAATTTAGAAATCATTAGAGGAGGGTTAGGCATGTTGTGACGGGGCAGATTGTGAAATCGCGTTTAAAATCCCCGCTAGTTGACTTAGCAGTGTGCACATCGCGCCGTCTCGTTTGAACCCCGTGCGGCCAGTTTAGTTTTAAAAAAGACTATTTTTTAACATATTTTTGTGAATGCATATATTTTGTATTACCTCCATACATTTCATTTTTATATTCTTTAAAAAAAAATTCAAGCTTGCATAAAGGTCTGAAAAGACGAAGAGAGGAGAAATTCCATAAAATGTTTATGAACAAGCTGCTTCTGAAATCATGACTACAAACATGCCACTTTGAAAAGCTGAAGTCTCTTTTGGAATTAATTGTATGTTACTAAAGCGGTTCATCGATAGGAAAAAAGCTAGTACCTACTCTTACAAGTTATAAGGTAGGATATTCCAGTCCTGGACAAGTTTTACTCATGCACAGGAAAAAGTGCTTGCAGATTACATCGCAAAATGTAGCAAAGTTTCCTATAGGCGAAAGAACCTTCGAAGAATTTGAAGACAAACTGAGAAAGGAAAAAAGTAAAAATACAAAACTAACTAAAAAAAACAAGCACCAATAAAACAAAGGCGGTGACAAAAACAGAAGTTCACAAAAAAAAACATTTTAGACGCAAAGAAAAGAATTTTGGTGTTCACATCATCCGGCGAAACTGAATAGGAGCCACTACTGGAAACTGATGACAGCGGCACAAACGAAGAGCAATGTACTCGTATATATTGGCGTAACCCCCATTATAATGATATTTCTGGTGAAAGGTGGGTGAGCTGCTCCAAATTTCATACATGGTGTCACGAGTTATGTGCCGCAGTGGACGAATACATTCCTAACTTCATCTGCGACTTTTGCTTGACTGGCTGAGATTGATTTTAATTGTTTTTATTTATTTTTATTACATTGGAGGTATACCTACTACAACCACTTTTATTTAGCTGACGATAATATTTTATCAGGACTACTGTTTTTGCCAATTTTATTGCATACCTAAATACAAGTTTTACTAAATCTTTAACTATTTGCTCGTCCCAATCTTCCCCCTCCCTGTCACAACTGACCCCACGGGTGGGGCAGGTTGTGACAATTCTCAAATTTTGTCACTTTATTCGTATGTTAACAAGGTAAATAATACCAAAATAATGTAGCCGACAAATTATTTGTTTCCATTAAAATGTAAAACCTTTAATCTCATTAAAGATTTTTCTACTACACTCAGTTTTGTAATTTACTCACAACACGCCCCACCTTCCTGCCCTTATTTTTCGATATCAATTTTAGGTACTGGAATAGAAAATAAACTGAATCTTATTATGGTTTCTAATATACCCGACCAAAAAAAGCCTTAACGGGTGAAAAAGCTGATAAACTTTACATTATGACCTAGTCACTGGAACAAAATTCGTCGGTGTCAACCGGTGAATAAAAACCTTTTTTGGGGAGGGCGATATTTATGATTGTCAGTCCGTCAAGGGCATTTACCGCCTTAGCTTCAAGCACTATGACAATGTAAGCATTCTCGTTGAGAATTTCCGTCAAAGGTGTCGTCATTTCGATAGTAACAGATATTCCGTCCGCGGATGTTACTGTAAACAAGGCTGCGTAGTCTGAAAAAAAGCAATTTTATTTGAACATTTATTTTTTGTAACATTAACGCCTTTCGGCTTTTACATAATATAATAATATAGTATAAGGCATAAACTATAACACGAGAAATTAGAATGTAGTAAGTAATAAAGAGTCCACGAACGTTTAAAATCGCAAAGAATAGCAAATAGAAGTTAAGAACATGCGTAAATAACAAAGCAAAATGAGATCCTGAGATACTATATTGGAATGCTACTGAGGCATTATATTAGGCATTATTATACATATACACACTTGACAACTAATTAAAAACACGTATAAGTATAGGTCTAGCAAGTTATGTTGACTTCATCACAGTACTCACAAAGATGCAAAACTTTCAGCGTGTTTCGTTTTAGGCATTAAAAAAATAAATTAATAATTATTTCACAATTGTGAATTCGAAGCCAAAGCGTGTTGAAGTCGGTTAAATAAAAATTATTTTGTTTTACAACATTGTTATTGAAATACTGAAGGTTTTCAAAATATAATTATTAATTGATCTTCCGGATTGAATTAAAATGGGAATTCATAAATAACGACAAGGTTAAAAAAATATTGTGTTAGTTAAAAAGATGAATTTATCATAATATACATATACATACATAATATTTTGTAAAGTAAATAATCCACGTGCCGCCACATGCCGTTATACGTTTAATAGGCATAGATTGTGAAAAGTAAAATACTTATAAATTTAATTACCAAAATTAACATCGGTTTCGATCGGGATATACGGAAAAATATGCATGAGAATTCGATTTTCATTCAACCAAAGTTAAAATGTTTCCATCCAAAACATCTCCATTACCGCCATTTTTTTTTTTTGTAAAGTTTCGTTTCACACTCAATACGCGTGATGAATTACTAAGTTTACCTTAACTAAGAACCTCATTACCTATTTTGTGTACGTAAATAGTTGTTAATTGTAGTAATTGTTGAAATGTAGTGTGATATCCAGTATCTGTGCTTAAGAATTTGGCTGCTTATGGATTATTATCATTATTAATTATGTGTTAGCAATAATCAGCAACAGTAATTGCTTATTTATGTATCAGTTATTATCAGCAAATATCTATACGTACATTATCTAAAATACAACAGATTACTAACACAAAGGTACAAAAGATTAACTGTGGAATAATAGTGTGGGATACTCCAGTTGCTTTAGACTTCAAATCATACAAGTTATTCATGCTTAAAAGTTGATAACCGATTTTTTTATTATGCATGAAATAATTAAACACGTGGAATAAAATTTCACAAATTTGTCCATTCAGTGATTTGCCACGTCCAGTTTTGTAACAGGACTCCATGATGTCGGAAATAAATATTACACTTGCGCAATTTACAAAAACACTCTGTATCCCGTGATCTTAAAAAATGAATGTAAGGACCTTGGAGTCTATTTAGACAGTAAACTTATATTTAATAAGCACATTGATTCAATCACTGATAGATCTTACAAAATGTTGGGTTTCATACTACGTCTGAGTAAATTATTTAGAAATCCACATACTCTAGTAATGCTTTACTCCTCAATAGTCAGAAGTACACTGGAATTTGCATCGCCTGTCTGGAATCCCAAATATACCCAATCCGTCAGAAATATAGAGCGCATACAAAATAAATTTATTAAGTATCTCGGTTATAAATACAACAATAATTACATCTGCACTCTCCAATCCCTGAAATCCAGGCGAACGGTAGCTGACATGCCATTTCTCCATAAAATAATACATAACGAAATAGACTGCCCAGAACTTCTATCCCAAATAAATTTTAACATCCCATCTAAAAGAACTCGCCACACCAACCTTTTTTACACAACTAGTAATAATACGAACGCTGCGGCCAACTCCCCCATTTCCCGCATCCTTCAAAGATTCAACTCAATTCAAAAAACCACAAATACCGATATATTTTTTGATTCCCTCCCTGTATTTAATAAAAACATTTTTAACACACTGAATTCGCACACAAAATACACACATCCACACACCCTCTTTCACACACACCCTCATACACCCTCACACATACAAACACTCTCACACACCCCTCTCCTTCAATAATTTACTAATTTAATTTAGGTATAATGTATTATTTATCTCACAAAAACATAAGCATATAACAGCGACATGTCATTGGTACCAATTATTGTATTAATTCTATAACTTTGTAACTATTTTCCATTATGTAATAATGTACTGTTTGTTTCTGCAAAATAAAAATAAAATAAAATAAAAATAAAAATAAAATCTACTAATAAAGATTCGAATCAAAAATAAGGAAACTATTTATTATGTCAAATTTAAAAACCAGTAATTATTTCACTATATGCCGTCAGTTCTATAAAACTTGCTGTCTCTTCTACACTTTGGCCCTTTCGGGTAAGTAGGCGTAATTTGAAGACACACGGATCCTACTAGCTATTTTTATTGCTTTCAACTGTCGTTGCGTTAACTATAACTTTAGACGTTAGATGGAGATGAGATACACGGTATATACATAGGGGTAGGCATATAATGAGAAAAGTATATTTCAAGTTGAAAGGACATCTAAAAATGAATTTTTTACCTATGTAAATGACAGCTCTAATGAGCATCTTCACTTAGTTTTAGGAAAATACTACTCAGCAATCGTTCAATAAGCTAATGAATTTATTATCAAATAATTGTAACTTAAAAAATCTCTGTAAAATTAAATATAAAATTAACAGACTTAAACAAAAGCAAGAACAATAAAGAAAATCAATTTAAATCACTAAAAGAAATATAAAATCAACTGGCATAATGTGTTTTAATGAAAACAATAATCAGAGAAAAAAAATTTTTATACTCTGTACATAGATTTTTTTCTTTGATTGTTTTTGTGGATCAAAACATTACGCAAATATTTCTGGTTATTGTTGTGAAATAATGTTAGTATTGTTAAGAGGTAATATTTTTTAAAATCATAAATATATTATAACATATGTTCCCGGGTTACAAATAACCTGTCAATATGTCGAAAATCTCCTACTACCCACACACTAAGCGAAAGATATTGCTTGTGTCGTGATGGAAGACTTGGCCAGCCGAGGAATCGAACTTCAGACGCGATTCCAACCAATTATTCAGTGGTTTTTATAGACGCTTCTCTTATAACTGTCGAATGAAAATCTAGATGCTCCTCCATCCACAAGCAAATGCTTTTAATGGAGGAAAAGTAACACTGTAACATATTCCATTTTTTAAGATTAAAAAAAAAAAAAAAAAAAAAAAGAATTCACACTCACCCCCTGACAAATGGAATTGAGCATTGGCAGGTGATCCGGTTATCAGCGATATTGTCGGTGTGTTCAGTTGATTGTCCACAGAATAAGACGCTTGATAATAAGGATATTGGAATGTCATCGTCGGTTTTACGATTTCATCTGAAAATAACGTAAAGCGGGTTTAAAGAGAAACTTTAACGTTATTTTCAATAAATGAATCCACTTTTATGTAAACTTGGTAATAATGCAATTTGTAGTGGGCTAAATATTATACCATTTGTGGGCAAAGCAATATTTATGACCGTTTGACCATTCACAGCACCAACTGCCTTAGCTTCTATGACGAGGGCGACGTAAGAATTGGAATTAAGTACATCATCGGTGAAGGGTTCCTTGAGAGCAATTTTCACAGTACTGCCATCTTGACTGACGATAAATAGATTGGCGTTATCTGGAATGATACAATTTTTTTTGGAAAATATTATGTCAGATGCTCTGCTACCAGTCTATGAGACGCGACATTTGGATTATGGTAAACAATTATTACACAATCAAGTTATTCCTTACCTCCTATAATTTGGAATTCCACATCAGGCACTTCTTCTGTTAGTTTTACAAGTGGCATTATTAAAGTGTTTTCTTTCAAATATGCCGCATCGTAGAAGTTCTTCTCAAATTTCAAAACTTTTTTATCACCGTTTTCTGAAAGAAAATATTGGTAGGGCTCCATAATAATTTTATATCAATTTATTATAATTGAAAATGATAAATGTTGTTATGTAGTATTGCAAGTATTTTTTTTGTTTGCATTGATGTGTTCTTAATTGTTTAATAATGACGTGGCTGCTTTGACTAATTTTAATGTTAATTTTTCGTAGAAATCTTGTTCTGAAGGATTTTCTCTTTGTGATGGCATTATTTATTTTATTAAACGACAAATAACTTTATTTACAAGACTGACACAATCTACATGTTTAGTGAACAATGATCACACTTTCAGGAGTAAATGTAGATTGTGTATAAAATAAAGTGATGTAAACAAAGTTATTGGTCTTTTAATAAAATATTTAAATGTGTTATATTGTTTTGATCTAGGACATATATGATGTTATTATAATAAAAAAAACACTTCATTTAGTGAATAATAACGTTCCACTTAAAGCTATAAAAACAGAGTTGTTCTTATAAAAATTGAATATTCATTTAGGCTTTTAAATAAAGGTCAACAGATGTCCCATATAAATAAAATCTGATTTATACGAAACGCTATCTATGTAGGTTACAAACCGGTTCTTAAAAACGATTGTTTCCAATGAAAAAGGTAGTTGCCCCTGATATGGAAAAATTAGGGTGGGCCATAAAGATTTGCACTTTTGTAGTTGTGCTCGCGGGTATTCAGACCGGGGAGAAGAGCGGGGGCCACTTATGCGCGGCTCCTCGCTTCTTGGAAATTTAGTCACAATGGATCGCTTTACGGGAGAGCAACACGCTTTCTGGATAAAACAATTTTACAAAAACATGACTTTGTTCTATTCTGTTCAACAATAATTCTGTTCCGTCTTACAAAACAAAGATACACGCCACCTATTTCGTTCGCGTGACCAATTTATTTATTTATTTATTGCTTCTTCACAATTTATGTACATATATTTTTAGCATGTAATTATTAACCCCACTAGGGTTCGCCTGTATCACCAATTATAGAGGATTAATCAGTGCCCAAGTGTTAATTTAATTAAATCATGGTTTGAAAACTTCGAAGAAACCGGCACGACTCTCAATCGATAATAAACAGGGTGGCCATGTAGCAGGAGGGGCGAAGAGAATATGGCGCAAGTAAATACGTCTGTACGAGACGATCCGAATATATCTCTCAATTCTGACCAAGAAGATTTTTTTTGATATTTTATTTCAAAATTATTTGATATTTAACTCACTTTAATATTGTTTTTTTAAAATGTAATAGTTTATAAATCTTTGTTTTTTCATAATGTATTTTTTTATTTATATTTTTATAAATCATAAGGATAAACCTACAAGTATATTTTTTAATTTTTCTCATTGTTGAAAATGGTTGTTAATTCTTTCACGGTTTGGTAATAACCGATATTTTTTATGTAGGTTACTTTAAATAAATTGTGAAATTATTAACCCCGATACAGGCGAACCCTAGTGGGGTTAATAATTATCTACATGCTAAAAATGTATTTTAACTGTGAAGAAGCAATAAATAAATAAAAATAAAATTTTATAAGATTGTATGAAATAATAATATTATTTAAAACGTCAACCATTCGGAGAATTTAGAAATCATTAGAGGAGGGTTAGGCATGTTGTGACGGGGCAGATTGTGAAATCGCGTTTAAAATCCCCGCTAGTTGACTTAGCAGTGTGCACATCGCGCCGTCTCGTTTGAACCCCGTGCGGCCAGTTTAGTTTTAAAAAAGACTATTTTTTAACATATTTTTGTGAATGCATATATTTTGTATTACCTCCATACATTTCATTTTTATATTCTTTAAAAAAAAATTCAAGCTTGCATAAAGGTCTGAAAAGACGAAGAGAGGAGAAATTCCAGAAAATGTTTATGAACAAGCTGCTTCTGAAATCATGACTACAAACATGCCACTTTGAAAAGCTGAAGTCTCTTTTGGAATTAATTGTATGTTACTAAAGCGGTTCATCGATAGGAAAAAAGCTAGTACCTACTCTTACAAGTTATAAGGTAGGATATTCCAGTCCTGGACAAGTTTTACTCATGCACAGGAAAAAGTGCTTGCAGATTACATCGCAAAATGTAGCAAAGTTTCCTATAGGCGAAAGAACCTTCGAAGAATTTGAAGACAAACTGAGAAAGGAAAAAAGTAAAAATACAAAACTAACTAAAAAAAACAAGCACCAATAAAACAAAGGCGGTGACAAAAACAGAAGTTCACAAAAAAAAAACATTTTAGACGCAAAGAAAAGAATTTTGGTGTTCACATCATCCGGCGAAACTGAATAGGAGCCACTACTGGAAACTGATGACAGCGGCACAAACGAAGAGCAATGTACTCGTATATATTGGCGTAACCCCCATTATAATGATATTTCTGGTGAAAGGTGGGTGAGCTGCTCCAAATTTCATACATGGTGTCACGAGTTATGTGCCGCAGTGGACGAATACATTCCTAACTTCATCTGCGACTTTTGCTTGACTGGCTGAGATTGATTTTAATTGTTTTTATTTATTTTTATTACATTGGAGGTATACCTACTACAACCACTTTTATTTAGCTGACGATAATATTTTATCAGGACTACTGTTTTTGCCAATTTTATTGCATACCTAAATACAAGTTTTACTAAATCTTTAACTATTTGCTCGTCCCAATCTTCCCCCTCCCTGTCACAACTGACCCCACGGGTGGGGCAGGTTGTGACAGTTCTCAAATTTTGTCGCTTTATTCGTATGTTAACAAGGTAAATAATACCAAAATAATGTAGCCGACAAATTATTTGTTTCCATTAAAATGTAAAACCTTTAATCTCATTAAAGATTTTTCTACTACACTCAGTTTTGTAATTTACTCACAACACGCCCCACCTTCCTGCCCTTATTTTTCGATATCAATTTTAGGTACTGGAATAGAAAATAAACTGAATCTTATTATGGTTTCTAATATACCCGACCAAAAAAGGCCTTAACGGGTGAAAAAGCTGATAAACTTTACATTATGACCTAGTCACTGGAACAAAATTCGTCGGTGTCAACCGGTGAATAAAAACCTTTTTTGGGGAGGGCGATATTTATGATTGTCAGTCCGTCAAGGGCATTTACCGCCTTAGCTTCAAGCACTATGACAATGTAAGCATTCTCGTTGAGAATTTCCGTCAAAGGTGTCGTCATTTCGATAGTAACAGATATTCCGTCCGCGGATGTTACTGTAAACAAGGCTGCGTAGTCTGAAAAAAAGCAATTTTATTTGAACATTTATTTTTTGTAACATTAACGCCTTTCGGCTTTTACATAATATAATAATATAGTATAAGGCATAAACTATAACACGAGAAATTAGAATGTAGTAAGTAATAAAGAGTCCACGAACGTTTAAAATCGCAAAGAATAGCAAATAGAAGTTAAGAACATGCGTAAATAACAAAGCAAAATGAGATCCTGAGATACTATATTGGAATGCCTCAGTAATATACACACTTGACAACTAATTAAAAACACGTATAAGTATAGGTCTAGCAAGTTATGTTGACTTCATCACAGTACTCACAAAGATGCGAAACTTTCAGCGTGTTTCGTTTTAGGCATTAAAAAAATAAATTAATAATTATTTCACAATTGTGAATTCGAAGCCAAAGCGTGTTGAAGTCGGTTAAATAAAACTTATTTTGTTTTACAACATTGTTATTGAAATACTGAAGGTTTTCAAAATATAATTATTAATTGATCTTCCGGATTGAATTAAAATGGGAATTCATAAATAACGACAAGGTTAAAAAAATATTGTGTTAGTTAAAAAGATGAATTTATCATAATATACATATACATACATAATATTTTGTAAAGTAAATAATCCACGTGCCGCCACATGCCGTTATACGTTTAATAGGCATAGATTGTGAAAAGTAAAATACTTATAAATTTAATTACCAAAATTAACATCGGTTTCGATCGGGATATACGGAAAAATATGCATGAGAATTCGATTTTCATTCAACCAAAGTTAAAATGTTTCCATCCAAAACATCTCCATTACCGCCATTTTTTTTTTTTGTAAAGTTTCGTTTCACACTCAATACGCGTGATGAATTACTAAGTTTACCTTAACTAAGAACCTCATTACCTATTTTGTGTACGTAAATAGTTGTTAATTGTAGTAATTGTTGAAATGTAGTGTGATATCCAGTATCTGTGCTTAAGAATTTGGCTGCTTATGGATTATTATCATTATTAATTATGTGTTAGCAATAATCAGCAACAGTAATTGCTTATTTATGTATCAGTTATTATCAGCAAATATCTATACGTACATTATCTAAAATACAACAGATTACTAACACAAAGGTACAAAAGATTAACTGTGGAATAATAGTGTGGGATACTCCAGTTGCTTTAGACTTCAAATCATACAAGTTATTCATGCTTAAAAGTTGATAACCGATTTTTTTATTATGCATGAAATAATTAAACACGTGGAATAAAATTTCACAAATTTGTCCATTCAGTGATTTGCCACGTCCAGTTTTGTAACAGGACTCCATGATGTCGGAAATAAATATTACACTTGCGCAATTTACAAAAACACTCTGTATCCCGTGATCTTAAAAAATGAATGTAAGGACCTTGGAGTCTATTTAGACAGTAAACTTATATTTAATAAGCACATTGATTCAATCACTGATAGATCTTACAAAATGTTGGGTTTCATACTACGTCTGAGTAAATTATTTAGAAATCCACATACTCTAGTAATGCTTTACTCCTCAATAGTCAGAAGTACACTGGAATTTGCATCGCCTGTCTGGAATCCCAAATATACCCAATCCGTCAGAAATATAGAGCGCATACAAAATAAATTTATTAAGTATCTCGGTTATAAATACAACAATAATTACATCTGCACTCTCCAATCCCTGAAATCCAGGCGAACGGTAGCTGACATGCCATTTCTCCATAAAATAATACATAACGAAATAGACTGCCCAGAACTTCTATCCCAAATAAATTTTAACATCCCATCTAAAAGAACTCGCCACACCAACCTTTTTTACACAACTAGTAATAATACGAACGCTGCGGCCAACTCCCCCATTTCCCGCATCCTTCAAAGATTCAACTCAATTCAAAAAACCACAAATACCGATATATTTTTTGATTCCCTCCCTGTATTTAATAAAAACATTTTTAACACACTGAATTCGCACACAAAATACACACATCCACACACCCTCTTTCACACACACCCTCATACACCCTCACACATACAAACACTCTCACACACCCCTCTCCTTCAATAATTTACTAATTTAATTTAGGTATAATGTATTATTTATCTCACAAAAACATAAGCATATAACAGCGACATGTCATTGGTACCAATTATTGTATTAATTCTATAACTTTGTAACTATTTTCCATTATGTAATAATGTACTGTTTGTTTCTGCAAAATAAAAATAAAATAAAATAAAAATAAAAATAAAATCTACTAATAAAGATTCGAATCAAAAATAAGGAAACTATTTATTATTTCAAATTTAAAAACCAGTAATTATTTCACTATATGCCGTCAGTTCTATAAAACTTGCTGTCTCTTCTACACTTTGGCCCTTTCGGGTAAGTAGGCGTAATTTGAAGACACACGGATCCTACTAGCTATTTTTATTGCTTTCAACTGTCGTTGCGTTAACTATAACTTTAGACGTTAGATGGAGATGAGATACACGGTATATACATAGGGGTAGGCATATAATGAGAAAAGTATATTTCAAGTTGAAAGGACATCTAAAAATGAATTTTTTACCTATGTAAATGACAGCTCTAATGAGCATCTTCACTTAGTTTTAGGAAAATACTACTCAGCAATCGTTCAATAAGCTAATGAATTTATTATCAAATAATTGTAACTTAAAAAATCTCTGTAAAATTAAATATAAAATTAACAGACTTAAACAAAAGCAAGAACAATAAAGAAAATCAATTTAAATCACTAAAAGAAATATAAAATCAACTGGCATAATGTGTTTTAATGAAAACAATAATCAGAGAAAAAAAATTTTTATACTCTGTACATAGATTTTTTTCTTTGATTGTTTTTGTGGATCAAAACATTACGCAAATATTTCTGGTTATTGTTGTGAAATAATGTTAGTATTGTTAAGAGGTAATATTTTTTAAAATCATAAATATATTATAACATATGTTCCCGGGTTACAAATAACCTGTCAATATGTCGAAAATCTCCTACTACCCACACACTAAGCGAAAGATATTGCTTGTGTCGTGATGGAAGACTTGGCCAGCCGAGGAATCGAACTTCAGACGCGATTCCAACCAATTATTCAGTGGTTTTTATAGACGCTTCTCTTATAACTGTCGAATGAAAATCTAGATGCTCCTCCATCCACAAGCAAATGCTTTTAATGGAGGAAAAGTAACACTGTAACATATTCCATTTTTTAAGATTAAAAAAAAAAAAAAAAAAAAAAAAGAATTCACACTCACCCCCTGACAAATGGAATTGAGCATTGGCAGGTGATCCGGTTATCAGCGATATTGTCGGTGTGTTCAGTTGATTGTCCACAGAATAAGACGCTTGATAATAAGGATATTGGAATGTCATCGTCGGTTTTACGATTTCATCTGAAAATAACGTAAAGCGGGTTTAAAGAGAAACTTTAACGTTATTTTCAATAAATGAATCCACTTTTATGTAAACTTGGTAATAATGCAATTTGTAGTAGGCTAAATATTATACCATTTGTGGGCAAAGCAATATTTATGACCGTTTGACCATTCACAGCACCAACTGCCTTAGCTTCTATGACGAGGGCGACGTAAGAATTGGAATTAAGTACATCATCGGTGAAGGGTTCCTTGAGAGCAATTTTCACAGTACTGCCATCTTGACTGACGATAAATAGATTGGCGTTATCTGGAATGATACAATTTTTTTTGGAAAATATGTAACGTAAATAGTTTTTAAATAAAAGAGTACTTTTCCATATAACAAAATTAAACATATATTTCAGAAAACATATTACCAGGGGGTTTCAATTACCCCGAAATAACACCGGAAGGGCGACAAACTAAAAACTAAAAAAACTAAAAACTAAAAAACAAATATAGCAGGTAGCACACCTGTTGGACCAAGTCATGTTATCTAAAATCTTACTAACCACTCGTGAACACCATAAACTGTAGCCTCGAAGTCGTGGGGAAATATCCGAAGGAACCGCATCCGAAGAATGCATACCAGGATCGTATCCATGGGACGCGACCGCAAATCACCAACTCATTCTCCACCGACTCAGCTAGTCGGGCAGCAGGGCAGCAGGTTCCACCTGATGACCAGGATTCCGGCTGAAGGCACCATGGAATACGGGGTATTTGCCAAGCTCAAGGCGTGAGCTCCATCAAAGGCTTTCCACGAGGAATTTGCCACAACGACAGGAAGCAGAGGCCAGGCAAGGCCACAAAGGTGTTCCGTCGCGTTTCAAGTCACCGTACGACATAGGATTGCGTGGATTTATCTCAATGCAAACATGGCGAAGCACATGAAGCTCTCACACCGACGGCCGACAACGCACACTCAATTACTTCGGGTCGCGTTTTCAAAATCAAACTTTATCATCCGGCTCGCGGTTTGTATTCTTAAATCATAATTATAAGGGATTAACCCAGGTTAAAAACTTGCAAAACTAACCACTAAGTGACAAGTCAAATAACCGTCGTGCTCCTGTCACGGCGGATATTCAAAAAGTGCCCGAAGCTAGAAACTAACATTGCCACACGCAAAAAAGAAAAAACCCACGGTGGTTCAAAAAATAACGTGAGCGGCCAGGTGAAAGTTGATTCAGTCACGAGAATAATTATTCGAATTTAATAATTATTATTGTGACAATTCCCCCCTTCACACGAAAATGTTTGCCCTCAAACATGAAAAACTAAGTCCGTGAAAACTAAACAAAACAACTAACTAGAAGATAGGTCCAACAGGTCTAAAAATCAACTAAAATTAATACTTAAAAAATTAAAAACATAATCTTAAAACTAGGTCACATAAATTTAGATAAATGAAAGAACAATAATATCCAACAACGGGACGAGAATAGGCGGTTCACTAGCACCAACAAAAAGCACTGACAAAAAGAGGCTGTCGCCCAAAAACCTTCCATTCTCGTGCCATTTTAACAACTGAGACACATCAAAAGAGAGAAAAATTAATATAAACCAAAAAATAAACCGATAGGTATGCTCGAGGTAACACTTTTCCTTTAATAGGACACTTAGCCATTTTTAGGCTTCACTTCAAGGGTGGACAACCAGCCCTCACTTTCACTGAATTTAAGTCATTTGTTTGAAATGGAGAAAAGAACTAATCTTCCTACCTAGATCCAACAGGTCGCTTTGAAAGAAAAAAAAAATGTATTCACAATACTTATGTATTTATGAGTTAGTCAGGACATGTTTTTTTTTAAAACTGTCTATATAAGAGAAGAGGTTAGAATAGGGTTTACATAGTCAATTACCTATCTATCAAAATTTTCAGATTTAGGAATTACGATTTCAAAAGAAAAAACCTATCTATCAACGTGGTTAAAGTAGGGTTTACATATAAAATACCTATCTATCTATCAGATTATGACAAAAGTTAACTGGTACTCAAAAGCACAACAGAAACAAGGAAGTTAAGCTCACAGCTTAGGATATACTAAAATCCATAAAACAACCTGCAGTAAACACTCAACAGAGTGACATTGTTTGTAAAAAAAAATGAGACCAAGGCAATACCCAGCTGGCATTCCTTAAAAAAAAAATACTCCACGTATGGACAAAAGTCAGCATTTCTTGTACAAACAAAAACAACAATTGTGATCAACTATGGCTTTCAGTGAGTTGACACTATTCGAGGGGTGTTCAATCCAAAATTTTAATGGATGACACTAATACTACTTAATTTATAGTTAAATACTGGTATTACAGTAAGACACTAATGTTTACATGATTTATACTTAAAAAACTATACAGAACAGACTTAGACTTAAAAAACTATACAGAACACACTTTCCTGTATTAGAGGCAAAGCGATAATTCCAAAGGAATTAATTATTAGTTAAGCACGCCGAAGCAGTACTAACTTTGTTAGAGACAAAACAACTTTCTTATGAACTAAGATTTATATAAAGAACTTTTAGGAAAGCTATACCATACTTAAACTTATGAAATACAAAATATCAATAATAAAACTAACAGAATTTTTGTGCATCAGAAAGGTGCTCAAGTCTCTGAAACACAAAATTCCAAAATATTCCTTCTCAAGTTCTCTGGAGGTTCCATGGGCAATGGGCAATAAAAGAGCCTCCAGTGGACTCAAGAAAGAAGGGCATAAACTTAAAAATAATAGCATTACAACTTAATCCGTTATACAGATGGAACATAGTATAAAAAGAAAAAAAAAATCAGTGTGTGTATACGTACGTGAATCAGTATGTTATTACCAAAATATTCATACTTTTAATAATGCAAAAAGCTCGAAACTAGTATATGTTATTATTAACAGAGAAGGTAAAGTAACGAAGGAAAGAAAGACTTAACTAACAAAATTTGGGCGCCAGTGACCACAAGGATCACATTCCAGTTTACGGAGGGTAAATAAATGGTTTATCGTCGATAAACTAGAATTAAGTGTTCGCACTGAGCACAAGATTTGGAGATACCAAACTCCAAAGCATGAGACCAGAACAATCACTAAAAGAAACAAATGTAGTAATGTGGAGGGTTGGTAGGCCTACACACTACAACATTTGCCTCCTTAAAGAAAAAATAACAAAACTAATCTATCCGAACAATATCTTTAACGTGAAAATTACCTACAATTTTACCTTGCATATCTGCCAAGGTATACAAGTCCGAGACTTTATTTTTTATAATATTACGAACGAATCTAGGTGCTAACTTATGGGAAAAGTAGTCCGGACCACTGGACTGAGCAAAATTCTTCCTCCAAACGACATCACCTATATCATAAACCACGGATTTACGGCGTAAATTATAATGTTGGGCATTCTTTTTAAAGGCTTGCACTAATGCATTAGAAACTTGTTCATAAATAGGAACTAAGTCTTCCAACTTTTTTGCAAATTCAGCTCTAGACTGATCTAAAGGTATGTCCGCGACACTAGAGGAAACATTAATTTTGTGTAATTTACCGTCAATAATTAGTTCCCTGCCATGCATAAGGAAAAAAGGCGTGAAACCTGTGGCAAAATTAACCGTATTATTCAAGGCTGACTGAATCTGAGGCAGAAATCTAGACCAATTACGATGGTCAGACTCGGTCAATATAGACAAAGCAGTCCCGATTGTTTGGTTAAAACGTTCCACTGTATTATTTTGCGGGGTGTAATAGGCATTATAAAAAGGTTCAGGGACATTATAATCGGCTAAAAATTGTTTGAACTCTTTTGAAATAAATTGCTTACCATTATCACACACAAAGGTTTGTGGAACACCGTGAACTAGAAAAATAAATTGTTCAACATTTTTTACTATGCTTTTTGCAGTAGCATTTCTGAGCGGAAAAATCCAAGTATATTTTGAAAAAACGTCAACAACTGATAAAATGTACATAAATCCCGCGTAACTACGTGGAAGGGGACCAACAAGGTCGATAGACAACATTTGCATCGGTCTGTTGACTATTTTTGGATTTGTAGAAATACCCGCCGGCGCAGATGTATTTATTTTATGTGCTTTGCACGTTTTACACTTATTAACAAATTTTTTGACATCATCATACATACCCGGCCAAAAATAACGGAGTTGAACTTTCTTATATGTTCTGAACACACCTGGGTGGCAAGAGCTAATAGACTCGTGTTCTTTACTTAAAATAGCGTTACGGTCTTCAAAAGGCACCACCAGCTTCCAGGCTGTATCTTCTTGCAAAGCGAAACGAGATTTAGAATGTCGAAATAAACAATTATCTTTAATTTGAAAATTATTGAAACGTTGGGGATTATTCATACAATTGGAAAACAAATTACTATACCAACTATCCGAAGTTGTAGGCGTAGAATCTATGGCAGCAACAGTAAAATCGTCTTTACGAGAAAGAACATCTGGGACAGTATTTAATTTACCCTTTCTGTGCACCACATCAAAAGAATACTGGGAAAGGCGCGTAGACCAACGAGCAAGTCTACCTGTTGGATTGGACAACGAAACCAACCATTGCAAACTGGAATGATCCGTCACCACTGTGAAATGAACACCTTCTACGTAAGGCCTGAAATGATTGACTGAATCTAAGACCGCGAGGAGTTCGCGCTCCGTAACGCCGTAGTTTCGCTCGTGAACATTTAAACACCTCGAGAAAAAAGAAACAGGATGTTCTTCACCGTCAAACACTTGCGTAAGCACGCCGCTAATTCCAACGTTGCTCGCGTCGCAATGTATAGTAAAAGGCAAAGAAAAATCTGGACAACTAATAACGGGAGCAGAAGTTAGAGCTTTTTTTAACTTTTTAAACGCGTCTTCTGCTTCTGGAGACCAAGAAAAATTACTTATTCCCATTCTGGAACCAGTGAGTTTTGTCAACGGGGCCGCAATAGTAGAGAAATCTTTAATAAAGCGCCTTTAATAACCGCAAAGACCTATAAAAGCTTTAATTTGCTTTGAATTCTTAGGGGTAGGGTAAGTACGAATACATTCTAATTTAACGGGGTCTGTACGAAGACCTTTCGCGTCTACGATATAACCTAGATACTTCAATTCTTCTTTACAAAACTCACATTTTTTGAGGTTAACTGTTAAGCCTGCATCTCTTAAACGTTCGTAAATTTTATTCAAAATTTTCAAATGTGAATCAAAATCTTCCGAAATAATAATTAAATCATCGAGATAACAAAAAACGTTCTCGTCGAACTCAGGACCAAAAAGAGCATCCACAAGACGCTGCAATTCGCTGGGAGCATTCTTAAGACCGAACGGCATCCTCACAAATTCAAATAAACCATGGCCTGGTACAACGAAAGCCGTCTTAGGACAGGATTCCTTATCCAAGGGAATCTGCCAAAATGATTTGGACAAATCTATAGATGAAATAAAACGAGCACCCCTAAGTTTATTTAAAATACGGGAAATATAAGGGAGTGGGTACGAGTCTGCCAATGTGACGCTGTTCAAACGCCTCGAGTCCAAACAAAATCTGACAGAACCATCCTTCTTAGGAACAATCAAAACTGGGTTTGACCAAGCCGAGCGAGAACGGCGGACAACACCTAAATCCAACATTTCTTTTAATTGTGCTTCTAACTGCTTCTGGCGAGTTTGAGATAATGGATAGTAACGCTGCTTAATAGGATCCCCTGTTGTATTTATTTTATGATGTACTAAATGGGTTTTACCTAAACCACGTTCTTCGAAAGAAATTGACATAAACTTAACTATAACCGAATTTAATTTAAGATGGTCTTGTGGAGACAGCAAGGAGGCTGATGTTAATTTGCGAACCTCACTGACCACCTTTCCAAAATCACCATTGTTGTCGACTTTTGGAAACAACTGAGGGGCCACGTCAAATTGCTTCCAAAAGTCTACTCCCAAAACAATTGAAGAGGACAGAGACGGAATCACGAAAAACTTAATATATTTTTTAATATTATTAAATAAAACTAGTACTCGCATAGTATACCAATAATTTCCTGACGTTTGCCATCCGCGGTGGTAACGTAGGAATCTAACTTATTCAACTTATAACCTAAACTTATGAAAAAAATATAAACAGAACCCCCGAAACAACTGACAGATGCTCCACTGTCCAAAAGACCCGAAAAAACCAAATTCTTAATTTTAATATTAACATGTGGTCTCACATCTTGTCCACAATCAGATAACGGCACACATGCGTCCATGTTGCGCGTTGTAAACTTAGATTTATTACTATGAACCGACGACGATCTCCTGTCATCCTTGTGCACAGAACGCAACAGATCGTCGGCTAGTTTTTTGAATTATTTTTATTTGATTCATTATGTTTAAAATTATCCTTTTTCCATTTTTGACAAAATTGTTTCGTATGCCCCTGTTCCTTACAGTAGAAACAATTAAAAGTTTTCTGACTATTAGAAGCAGAACTTGAAAACTTCGAGTGTGGAGAATAGGAAGCCTGATTATAACTACCACGTTGAGAATACGAGCCTTGAGCTTGTGGCTGGTGCGACGGTTGCGGGCTCCGATGAGGATACGAGGTTTTAGGAAAAGTAACTCGCGAAGAAGAATTAAAGTGTGGTGCGGGTTTGTCTACTGAAAGCTTTTCAAATTTACTGCACACACTTACTAAGGCTGAAAGATTCTTTTCCGAGAAATAAGCAATGGCTAAGGCGTATTTAGATTGGAGACTGTCACAGATTAAGTCCACCAATTGTTCTTCAGAGAGTGGAACATCCAATCTTAAGTTTGCTAACTGAACATCTTCAACATATTCCACTATAGGTTGGTTAAACTTTTGCTTCATAGCAAACAAAGCTTTTAAAGCTTCCGTTTGATTGGTACAAACGTCAAAACAAGAAATGAGGAGCTTTTTCAAGGTTGACCAAGACAAAGAATCATCAAAAATAGTTCTATACCAGGAAAGTGCTCTTCCCTCCAAAAGGTCAGAGAAAGATGTAACAACGGATGACAACTCCACCTTCCGGCATCTAGCTAGTTCTTCTATGCGTAAAATGAAATCCCTGACATCCGAGGACCCAGAAAATTTTAAACCCCAAGAATGGATGGACGAAGAAGAAGTTGAAGGAATAGCCGATTGGTAATAATTATTAATTATAGTTTTAGTATTTTCTGAACAAACTGTATTATCATCAACCGTATTCATATTGGAGCCACTCCCCTCCTTCAAACTTTTATTAAATTAACGAGCCTGTTCGCGCATACTGGCTAATGTTGCTTCCGGAACTATCTCACGATCCGTTAATAATTTTAACATTTCCTCCTTTGACAGTCCATTAATATCGGAAATCGCCATCTTAGTTATATTAAAATTTGAAAAAAAAATATAATTACTATGTTTGTAGCTCAATGTTGAATCAATAAAAAAATTTGATGTAAGTTGCTCATTTGTAAATTATAAATAATTCAAAAAAGAATTCATGATGTATGTTGCTCATTTGTAAATAATAAACATTTATTAATTATTACTTTCCTTGTTTAATCTGAGCGTATTATAAACTATTATCAACAAATTGAAACAAGTATTTGTACACACACCGATCTAATCCTTTATCAACATCCTTGATCATTCCTATCACCCACATGACAGAAAAAATACGTAACAAACAAAATAATTGTTTTGACAGCTGACACTCACATCCAGTATTGCCAGGAAAGAAAATATTTTCCGCAAAAATTATTCAAGCTGTAACTGATAACAATGTACATTTTGTGAGAAACGATATTTTATCACGTACATTTTTTTTATATATGGCAACACATCAAACGGCTGTCAAAACGTAAACAAGTTTAAATCCATATTAGAAAACAATTTACATTTTATTAGATAACAATGACATCTAAAAACTACGCAAAAAATGCCGGAAAAATACAGTATATCCGTACGGGCACCTGTAGAAAAAAAAATCCTAAAAACGTTGGGCGCTAATTGTAACGTAAATAGTTCCGGGGAACCAGGAGTAGTATTTTATATGTATAGGTAGAGCAAGTGAATCTCCTCAGGATTGTGAATGGATATACGGGATTCTCCCCAGCATGATTAGGTTATCTTTTTTAAATAAAAGAGTACTTTTCCATATAACAAAATTAAACATATATTTCAGAAAACATATTACCAGGGGGTTTCAATTACCCCGAAATAACACCGGAAGGGCGACAAACTAAAAACTAAAAAAACTAAAAACTAAAAAACAAATATAGCAGGTAGCACACCTGTTGGACCAAGCATGTTATCTAAAATCTTACTAACCACTCGTGAACACCATAAACTGTAGCCTCGAAGTCGTGGGGAAATATCCGAAGGAACCGCATCCGAAGAATGCATACCAGGATCGTATCCATGGGACGCGACCGCAAATCACCAACTCATTCTCCACCGACTCAGCTAGTCGGGCAGCAGGGCAGCAGGTTCCACCTGATGACCAGGATTCCGGCTGAAGGCACCATGGAATACGGGGTATTTGCCAAGCTCAAGGCGTGAGCTCCATCAAAGGCTTTCAACGAGGAATTTGCCACAACGACAGGAAGCAGAGGCCAGGCAAGGCCACAAAGGTGTTCCGTCGCGTTTCACGTCACCGTACGACATAGGATTGCGTGGATTTATCTCAATGCAAACATGGCGAAGCACATGAAGCTCTCACACCGACGGCCGACAACGCACACTCAATTACTTCGGGTCGCGTTTTCAAAATCAAACTTTATCATCCGGCTCGCGGTTTGTATTCTTAAATCATAATTATAAGGGATTAACCCAGGTTAAAAACTTGCAAAACTAACCACTAAGTGACAAGTCAAATAACCGTCGTGCTCCTGTCACGGCGGATATTCAAAAAGTGCCCGAAGCTAGAAACTAACATTGCCACACGCAAAAAAGAAAAAACCCACGGTGGTTCAAAAAATAACGTGAGCGGCCAGGTGAAAGTTGATTCAGTCACGAGAATAATTATTCGAATTTAATAATTATTATTGTGACAAATATTATGTCAGATGCTCTGCTACCAGTCTATGAGACGCGACATTTGGATTATGGTAAACAATTATTACACAATCAAGTTATTCCTTACCTCCTATAATTTGGAATTCCACATCAGGCACTTCTTCTGTTAGTTTTACAAGTGGCATTATTAAAGTGTTTTCTTTCAAATATGCCGCATCGTAGAAGTTCTTCTCAAATTTCAAAACTTTTTTGTCACCGTTTTCTGAAAGAAAATATTGGTAGGGCTCCATAATAATTTTATATCAATTTATTATAATTGAAAATGATAAATGTTGTTATGTAGTATTGCAAGTATTTTTTGTTGTTTGCATTGATGTGTTCTTAATTGTTTAATAATGACGTGGCTGCTTTGACTAATTTTAATGTTAATTTTTCGTAGAAATCTTGTTCTGAAGGATTTTCTCTTTGTGATGGCATTATTTATTTTATTAAACGACAAATAACTTTATTTACAAGACTGACACAATCTACATGTTTAGTGAACAATGATCACACTTTCAGGAGTAAATGTAGATTGTGTATAAAATAAAGTGATGTAAACAAAGTTATTGGTCTTTTAATAAAATATTTAAATGTGTTATATTGTTTTGATCTAGGACATATATGATGTTATTATAATAAAAAAAACACTTCATTTAGTGAATAATAACGTTCCACTTAAAGCTATAAAAACAGAGTTGTTCTTATAAAAATTGAATATTCATTTAGGCTTTTAAATAAAGGTCAACAGATGTCCCATATAAATAAAATCTGATTTATACGAAACGCTATCTATGTAGGTTACAAACCAGTTCTTAAAAACGATTGTTTCCAATGAAAAAGGTAGTTGCCCCTGATATGGAAAAATTAGGGTGGGCCATAAAGATTTGCACTTTTGTAGTTGTGCTCGCGGGTATTCAGACCGGGGAGAAGAGCGGGGGCCACTTATGCGCGGCTCCTCGCTTCTTGGAAATTTAGTCACAATGGATCGCTTTACGGGAGAGCAACACGCTTTCTGGATAAAACAATTTTACAAAAACAGACTTTGTTCTATTCTGTTCAACAATAATTCTGTTCCGTCTTACAAAACAAAGATGCACGCCACCTATTTCGTTCGCGTAACCAATTTATTTATTTATTTATTGCTTCTTCACAATTTATGTACATATATTTTTAGCATGTAATTATTAACCCCACTAGGGTTCGCCTGTATCACCAATTATAGAGGATTAATCAGTGCCCAAGTGTTAATTTAATTAAATCATGGTTTGAAAACTTCGAAGAAACCGGCACGACTCTCAATCGATAATAAACAGGGTGGCCATGTAGCAGGAGGGGCGAAGAGAATATGGCACAAGTAAATACGTCTGTACGAGACGATCCGAATATATCTCTCAATTCTGACCAAGAAGATTTTTTTTCATATTTTATTTCAAAATTATTTGATATTTAACTCACTTTAATATTGTTTTTTTAACATGTAATAGTTTATAAATCTTTGTCTTTTCATAATGTATTTTTTTATTTATATTTTTATAAATCATAAGGATAAACCTACAAGTATATTTTTTAATTTTTCTCATTGTTGAAAATGGTTGTTAATTCTTTCACGGTTTGGTAATAACCGATATTTTTTATGTAGGTTACTTTAAATAAATTGTGAAATTATTAACCCCGATACAGGCGAACCCTAGTGGGGTTAATAATTAGATGCTAAAATGTATTTAAAATGTGAAGAAGCAATAAATAAATAAAAATAAAATTTTATAAGATTGTATGAAATAATAATATTATTTAAAACGTCAACCATTCGGGGAATTTATAAATCATTAGAGGAGGGTTAGCAGTGTGCACATCGCGCCGTCTCGTTTGAACCCCGTGCGGCCAGTTTAGTTTTAAAAAAGACTATTTTTAAACATATTTTTGTGAATGCATATATTATGTATTACCTCCATACATTTCCTTTTTATGTTATTTAAAAAAAAATCAAGCTTGCATAAAGGTCTGAAAAGACGAAGAGGGGAGAAATTTCAGAAAATGTTTATGAACAAGCTTCTTCTGAAATCATGACTACAAACATGCCACTTCGAAAAGCTGTAGTCTCTTTTGGAATTAATTGTATGCTACTAAAGCGGTTCATGGATGGGAAAAAAGCTAGTCCTCTTACAAGTTAAAAGGTAGGATATTTCAGTCCTGGACAAGTTTTATTCATGCATAGGAAAAAGTACTTGCAGATTCCATCGCAAAATGTAGCAAAGTTTCCTATGGGCGAAAGAACTTTCGAAGAATTTGAAGACAAACTAAGAAAGGAAAAAAGTAAAAATACAAAACATAATACTAGTACCGCCATCTATGTCATTTATGTAAAAGTAAAATAAAATAAATGAGTAGTCTCTGCTCCGTCTTCCGTACGAAACGTCTTATTATTATAGGTTATGGGCCGCTCGCTCATAATTCTTCGCGATTTTTGTTGCTTTTGTTTGACTAGCAAGTGTAAAAAGCCGATTACAAAACGCGATTGAACTATATCGTGACGGATTGTTGTAATTACAGTGTACAACTTTAGTGTATCGTTGTTTAAAATGTCAGCGAATTATCTTATCAACGTATCCAGGCTAACTGGACGAGATAACTACAGTATATGGTGCTTTGCGGCAGAGAATTTTTTAATCCTCGAAGGCATGAAACATTACGTGAAGCCAGAAGTCGGGATGGAAATAAAAGCTGCAGATGACGCAAAAACCAAAGCGAAATTGATTATGACAATCGAACCGTTTTTATACGTACACGTAAAAAATGTTACATCCACTAAAGAATTATGGGAAAAGCTGAAACAATTATTCGACGACAACGGATTTTCACGGAGAATAAGTCTGCTGCGCAATTTAATTTCGATTCGTCGAGAGAATTGCAGTTTGATGACGTCTTATGTGACGCAGATTAGTGGAACGGGATTCGAAATTAATGATCAGTGGACAGGATCATTGTTATTAGCTGGATTGCCAGATCGTTTCTCACCTATGTTAATGGCAATTGAGCATAGTGGAATTCCTATAACGGCAGACTCCATAAAAACTAAATTGTTGGTCATGGAAATGGAAAGTCATGACGAGAGTGAAGTAAGCAGTGCTTTTGCTATTCGTTCAACTTCAATATACAAAAGAAAAAACAATTCAAATTTGTCTACGGCCGGAAAAAGTAATGTTGGCAGCTCTGGCTTGTCAAAGTCAAACGTCAAACAGATAAAATGCTACCGATGTCAACAAATCGGGCATCACAAAAGCCAGTGTACAAATAATGAAAACAACTCGTCAAATTAGAAAAACAAGGATCGGATGCAGTCTAATGCGTTTAGCGCAGTGTTTTTGAGTGGAAATTTCAACAAAGACGAGTGGTTTATTGACTCAGGCGCTAGTGTACATCTAACAGCAAATGAAAGTTGGGTTATGAATGCACAGTATGAACAAGAAAAAAGAATTGTTGTTGCAAACAGTAAAAAGGTATCAGTATTGTGTTCTGGCGATGTAAAAATCATGACGACAACAGATAACTATGAGTACGACATCATAGTGGAAAACGTGTTTTGTGTACCAAGTCTGACAACGAACTTATTATCTGTTAGCCAAATGATTATGAAAGGCAACAGTGTATCTTTCACTGAAGATGGTTGTTCAGTTCATAATCAGAAGAACCAGTTGGTTGCTACGGCAATGTTGGTCAATGGAGTATACAAAGTGAATTTGCTAAAACAAGACTGTTTAGCATCATCAGTTGTGACAGGAATGACTTGGCATCGAAGATTAGGACACATAAATAAAGATTATTTAAATCAGATGGAAAACGCTGTGCAGGGTATGTCACTTGACAAAAAAGTTGACATAAGCAAATCTTCATGCACAACATATTGTGAATGCATATAATGCCGGTTACCTTTTAAGAACACTGGCCAGCGAAGCAGTAATCTACTAGACATTGTGCACACAGACTTATGTGGGCCTACGGAGAATGTGACTATAGGTTGCTCAAGATACTTCTTATTGTTTGTTGATGATCATAGTAGGATGACATTTGTTTATTTTTTAAAACACAAAAATCAGGCTTCGAAGTATTTTAAGATTTACAAAGCTCAGGTGGAAAATCAAACAAAAAGAACAATCAAAGTATTAAGGAGTGACAATGGGCTGGAGTATTGCAATAACGAATTTGAAGATTACCTGAATAGTGCCGGTGTGATTCATCAGAAAAGCAACCCTTACACCCCACAACAGAACGGATTGTGTGAACGACTTAATCGCACAATAGTTGAAAAAGCAAGGTGTCTACTTTTTAATGCAAACTTAGATAAAGAGTTCTGGGGTGAGGCAACCAATACAGCAGTGTACCCGCAGAATCGAATTGTGGCAGCGGCGTTGAATAATAAAACTCCATATGAGTTGTGGACTGGCTCCAAACCGGATATTAGTCATATCAGAGTTTTCGGTACCACTGTGATGGTCCATGTGGCTAAAGAAAAGCGAAAGAAATGGGACAAGAAAACAACCAAATGTATTCTCGTAGGATATCCAGATAATATAAAAGAATACAGGGTCTTCAATCCAGACACAAGGAATGTAACGATTAGTAGAGATGTGATCATCATTGAGAAGGAATCAAGATCTGAAAATTTAATTGAAGTGCAAGATCAGAATGTTGATTCAGTGGGTGATATTAAGGAGCCTGATGATACAGAACAATGTGAAATTGAACCAGTGTCTAGTCGAGATAACTCGAGTTTTATAGACAGTTTTCAAGATAATGATGAGAAATTTGTTCCCAGTGACTACGAAGATGCAGACAGCGAGAAAGAAAACCCACAATGCCGGTCTAAACGAGAGAGAAAGATTCCAGAGAGGTATGGGTTCTCAAATCTGTGTGTTTACAGTGAAATATATGATAATGACGATGGTTCCCACGTGTCTCCGAGTACGGAAGCGGTGCCCGAGCTAGCGGGCCTGACGCCCGAGGAGGTGGAGACGCAAAAGGTGGAATTGAGCCAGGAATTGGCGCGCGTAGAGGATGAGATCACCACGCTGTGGATGGTGCTGGCAAGCAAGGTGCGACTCAGCTCGGAGCTCAAGAGGAAGTTGGGCATCTCCGTGTGGAAGGAGATTACCGACGATGTCAACCAGGGTATCAAGAATGTCAAGGTCAGTGATAGATCTGAAACAGAAGCTGGAACGGCTGGCCAGCATCCAGGCCAACAAGATGAGACTGTACTACGTGGACTAGGTGAGTATCTGTGAGATCACCGGAGTCCCGAGGAGAAGAAGTTCCCCTCCAAGCAGCTCTACTCCTACAACATCCGTTCGGGGGACGAAATCATCGTAGAGTTTAAGCAAAAACACTGAACAGCGAGCAAAGCTTTGAAATTTTTCCCAATACTATTTAGCTTATCTTTTGAAATGTGTTTATGATTATTATTATTATTACAATTAGAGCTTTTTATAGTTTGATTCTGATTGGGGCGGAAAAAAAATTGATAGTAGGTTATACATTGGATTTGTTTTACTTTATCTAGTTGTTTTATATTAAAAAAAAAGTATACTATTGATTTTTTCAATGACTATCAGAGTGCACAAAAGTTAACAGTAAATCCAGTTTGTTTTCATAAACGCACCAAACAAATTGATATTAAATATCGTTTTTTGTAGAGAATGTGTAGCAAATAATATTTTGAAAGTTAGGTATTTGCCAACAGCTGAAATGCCTGGTGATTTGTTCACCATTAGTTTAGGTTCCGTAAAACATTATGCATTTTTGGATAAATTAGGTGTGCAAATTGTTTAATATTTAAGTGTATTTATATTGTTAGATATAGGGCGGCTTGCACCAAAAGTTAAATTTGATTTAAATGTCAAGTTAAACACATTATTTGATTTAAGTCGACTTGGCGTCTTGCACCACAAAATTTAAGTCGTTAAACGCATTTAAAGAACTGTCAAAGTTAAATACCCAGAAAGGGCTGTTTAACTAAGTTAAACATGTTTAGCGAGCAAGTTCTGTCAAAACAATTTTAGGTTATTCCTTTGATTTCCGATTGTTTAATATTTCTGAAAACTGTCTCATTTATTAATTTGTATTCACGATGGACTTTTGTTTTTTATTCTGATGGTGACGAAGAAATTATAGATTTTATAAGTAGAGTATAGTGAGAGAAGTAAACACAAGAAAAAATTTATCTGATACTCAGTGTCAGAAAGTTTTAAAGATTTCTTATTGAGGAATAGGTATTGATTTATTTATGGAGGAATACTTTGAAGGTTGTAAACTTAAAATATACCTACAGCATTCTTATAATAGTTTAAAACAACCTACATAAATGAAATGAAAAACAAAATTACTACTCAGATATTTGTGTTATTTTTAAATCTAACAACAAAACCTCTTTTTGCCCCATTTCATAGTTATGTTTGTTTTATTTTCGAACTCATTTAACCACAACATAACCTCAAAATATTTTGACACTCGCAAATTTAAGCACCCCCCACACGGACAATTCGGAGCGATCGTGCCCTCGCCACTTCAAGTCGCTGTGCAAAAAGTGTGCGTGTGGGTGGTGCTAAGGAACAATGCAACTGTTTTACCGACGGTTTAACAGCGGTAACTGTTTTACCGACGCTAAATGTTATTTAACTAAATAACCGCTCCACCTGCTTGGTGCAGGACGAAACTAAACACATTTAAGTTAAATGTATTTAGTGACTTTGCTGCATTTAGTTAAATACAATTTAAGATAAAATTAGCGATAGTTGGTGCAAGCCGCCCATAGTGGGGATGTTGATATAATATTAACAATATAATACTAGTACCGCCATCTATGTCATTTATGTAAAAGGAAAATAAAATAAATACGTAGTCTCTGCTCCGTCTTCCGTACGAAACGTCTTATTATTATAAAAACAAAGGCGGTGACAAAAGCAGAACTACACAAAAAAACATTAGACGTAAAAACAATTCCCATATTTTGTCGGTTTATTCGTATGTTAAAAAGGTAAATAATACCAAAATAATGTAGCCGATGAGTTATTTGTTTCCATTAAAATGTAAAACCTTTGATTTCATTAAAGATTTTTCTACTACACTCAGTTTTGTAATTTAGTCACAACACGCCCCACCTTCCTGCCCTTATTTTTCGATATCCCTTTTAGGTACCGGAATAGAAAGTTAACTGAATCTTATTATGGTTTCTAATATACCCGACCAAAAAAAGCCTTAACGGGTGAAAAAGCTGATAAACTTTACAGAATGACCTAGTCACTGAAACAAAATTGGTCGATGTCAACCGGTGAATAAAAACCTTTTTTGGGGAGGGCGATATTTATGATTGTCAGTCCGTCAAGGGCATTTACCGCCTTAGCTTCAAGCACTATGACAATGTAAGCATTCTCGTTGAGAATATCTTCCGTCAAAGGTGTCCTCATTTTGATAGTAACAGATATTCCGTCCGCGGATGTTACTGTAAAGAAGGCTGCGTAGTCTGAAAAAAAGCAATTTTATTTGAGCATTTATATTTTGTAACATTAACGCCTTTCGGCTTTTACATAATATAATAATATAGTATAAGGCATAAACTATAACACGATAAATTAGAATGTAGTAAGTAATAAAGAGTCCACGAACGTTTAAAATCGCAAAGAATAGTAATTAGAAGTTAAGAACATGCGTAAATAACAAAGCAAAATGATATCCTGTTTAAGTAATACTATATTGGAATGCCTCAGTAATATACACAATTGACAACTAATTAAAAAGACGTATAAGTATAGGTCTAGCAAGTTATGTTGACTTCATCAAAGTTCTCACACAGATGCAAAACTTTCAGCGTGTTTCGTTTTAGGCATTAAAAAAATAAATTCATAATTATTTCACAATTGTGAATTCGAAGCCAAAGCGTGTTGAAGTCGGTTAAATAAAACTTATTTTGTTTTACAACATTGTTATTGAAATTGAAGGTTTCCAAAACATTATTATTTATTGATCTTCCGGATTGAATTAAAATGGGTATTCATAAATAACGACCAGGTTAAAAAAATATTGTTTTAGTTAAAAAGATTAATTTATCAAAATATACATACATAATATTTTTATAAAGTAAATAATCCACAAGCCGCCACATGCCGCTACACGTTTAATAGGCATAGATTGTGAAAAGTAAACTACTTTTAAACTTAATTACCAAAATTAACATCGGTTTCGGTCGTGATAGACGGAAAAATATGCATGAGAATTCGATTTTCATTCAACCAAAGTAAAATTTTTTCTATATAAAACATCTCCATTACCGCCTTTTTAAAATATAAAGTTTAGTTTCACACTCAATACGCATGATGAATTACTTAGTTTACCTAAACTAAGAACCTCATTACCTATTTTGTGTACGTAAATAGTTGTTAATTGTAGTAATTGTTGAATTGTAATATCCAATATCTGTGCTTAAAAATTTGGCTGCTTATGGATAATTATCATTATTAATTATGTGTTAGCAATCATCAGCAACAGTAATTGCTTATTTATGTATCAGTCATCATCAGCAACTATCTATACGTACATTATCTAAAATACAACAGATTACTAACACAAAGGTACAAAATATTAACTGTGGAATAATAGTCTGGGATACTCCAGTTGCCTTAGGCGTCAAATCATACAAGTCATTATTCATGCTTAAAAGTTGACCACGGTTTTTTTTATTATGCATGAAATAATTAATCACGTGGAATAAAATTTCACGAATTTGTCCATTCAGTGATTTTCCACGTCCAGTTTTGTAACAGGACTCCATGATGTCGTAAATAAATATTACACTTGCGCAATTTACAAAAACACTCTGTAAATCTACTAATAAAGATTCAAATTAAAAATAAGGAAACTATTTATTATTTCAAATTTAAAAACCAGTTATTATTTCACTACTAGCTGAACCGGCGAACTTCGTACCGCCGTATATTTATTTTCGTTATTTCATTAGAAATTCCCGAAAGACTTGTACTATTCATGCCCGCCCCAGCTTCACACGGGTGGTGTGAAGCCCGCCTCAGCTTCACACATTTGCGGACTAAGGAAATGTAACACTTCCGGTAAATTCAAATCAGTTGGATTATCAATAATTCCATATATCGAAAGATTTACGTACTTAATCACAAAAAATAAGTCAAAATCTTCCGTTTACAGTACGACCATAAAATGAAATAAAATTACAATGAAATAATTCGATCATAACAAAATGCCTTGTAATGTACAACATTTTTAGTTTTTCCTTCTAGAGAGAAAACAAATAGCGCCGATGGATTGCCGACTGTCGAAAACGCAACGTTCAACTAACTGCCCACGCGAAAAACACCGCAATTCGAGGTTTATTCCACACACTTCTAACGATTGGCCTTGGGATTTATTAAATTGTCAATTGCATTGCGAATGCAAGGCGCACTGAAAACTGGACACGTTTAAATTTAAAAAGAAAGTCAGTTGGCATTAGTAGTATTCTGGGAATAAGCACATTTTTGCCTTTGAATTTTCCTATGATTATAGTAACTTCAATCAAATTTTTCATAATTTTTATTGCGAGTCTTGTTCCATTGCACAATTTCGGTTGATTTAGATTGCGTAACATAATTATCACAGAGCCAACCTATAGTTGTAAATTGTGTGGCGGTAATCCTGGCAAATTCAATAAATTTAGGAATTCCGCAGTTAAAATTCAATAAATTTTAACTGCGAGTCTTGTTCCATTGCACAATTATGGCTGATTTAGATTGCGTAACATAATTATCACAGAGCCAACCTAGAGTTGTAAATTGTGTTGCGGTAATCCTGGCAAATTCAATAAATTTAGGAATTCCGTAGGATAATTGACTACTTCATTTGGATCGATAATGGAATCGATCAACTCAAATGAATGCATCTTTCCATCAATTTGACTCTGAATTTCATATTTAAATCATCTGCATCCTTATTTTTCCCTGCTATAATGGCTCGTTCGCTCAACCATGGATGGTTTTTATAATTAACATCAATATTTGGGAACACTTTCGATATTAATTCTTCCTGTGGCGTTGTAAATTGACAAACATTTGGTGGAAACGACAAAAAACAGTAGAAGTATCAGGAATTTTCCCATTGCGAATGTCTAATAATGCATTTGCAAACACTTCCGCAATCCTAACTTAAGATTTTTCACGTATCTCATAAATTTGATGCCATCAAGCAAGCATTTATTTCATCAACAGTTGATGATATGGAAAAGACTGGCAACGTTTGGCGAAAATTTCCAGCTTCCAGTAGAATCAACGCGCCTCCGAAGAGGTTCTGATTGCTAGTAAAAACTCTTAATGTTCGATCGAGTGCCTCTAATGTACGCCGATGTGTTTCGCTAATACGCTGAAGGTTGCCACCATCACGTCGTTCAATTACAATGTCGCGAGACTCCATATCTCTCCAACAACCACAATGGCAACTTCGTTTAACATTGGTGCGTTGAAGCGTCTCTCACGCTCTCCTGCAGGTCTTTTGTCTGCTCTGATCAATATTTTATGATCGTCCGATGGCATCATATCTAAGACTACTTTGAACAATTGGATCAACTGATTATGTTCATGTGACAGTTCTCGACCGCTGGCTGGTTAATGGCCCTTAATAAAATATTACAGCGAGTTAAAACTCATGCGTCAATTTTACCGTACATCAAAATATGATTATTTTTCTAGGGTTAAAAAATCTTCATTTATGAGCCTCAATAGAATTTTCATATATAGATATATATAGGTTTATATTGCAATGGATGTGAATAATGTGTGTCACTGAATAAAAAAAATACATCAAAAGTTGGATTGAAACCACGTTCTTCAATTATATTTGCACCAAATGATGTCATTTGGAACACACTGATGTAATTTTGAATATTCTGCAAGAAATTCTTTGATAGAGGTTCTTGCCCTGAAATTAATGAATTCAGTGGTTTAGGTGGCGTCGTCAGTTTGGTTAATTTGACCTTTCACATTCGAATTGAAACTTCAAAGCATTGCAATATTGACAAATAGTGCTCATTGCTCCAAAATCGACCGAGGTATCGCCGGCGTAATCTACTTTTGTATCATATCTGAAAGCCAAACGTTCATAGGTAATTGTTACGTTTTGTTGTCTCTCGCTTAAAGTCGATGGTATGGGTTCTTCAGGAGTCGCGAAAGATCTCGCTTGAGAAATTCTCATTCTATTTGCCTCCAACAGCTGCCAACTCTCTTCAGTCTCATTACCTCGAAGATTGTGAATTCGACTTGCGTTATGCGTATGCCGACCGATATTTTGACGCCTCACTGGTGGCATTTTTTATGCTGTTGCTAAAGAAGCGTTAATTGTTGTATATGAATGAATGTCACCATATTGACAGTATAAATAGATTGACATTATGACGTATAATCTGTTTGAATTTATCAACTGCTGGCTGAGTAACGAAACGTCAATGTGTTATTTTGTGTCAATATATTGAAGATCTCCCACAGTCTTCCGTCTCATTCACTCGCTCACTTTTCATATTATGAGATTATAAAAAAAATTCTGTTTGATTTTTTAATTTTTTCTTTCATACAAACCTTTTGTCAATATATTGAAGATCTCTCACACTCTTCCGTCTCATTCACTCACTCACTTTTCATATTTTATGATATTTAAAAAAATAAACTTATGAGATTATAAAAAAAATTCTGTTTGATTTTTTATTTTTGTTTTTTTTTTTTAATACAATCCTTTTGTCAACATACTGAAGATCTCTCATAGTCTTCTGTCTCATTCACGCATTAACTTTTCATATTATGAGATTTAAAAAAAAAAATTGTTTGATTTTTTTTAAATTTTCTTTCATACAAACCTTGTCCTGACAATAACAAACACAATAAAAAAGAATTATCCAATTTTGTTTAGTCATTCGGAAGTTATGCGCGTAGGTACATTTCGGCGATTCATTTTTATTGATATAGAAGAAGAAGATAGAAGATAGAAGATATGCTGTCAGTGCCATAAAATTTTCTGTCTCTTCTACACTATGGCCCTTTCGGGTAAGTAGGCGTAATTTGAATTTCGTAAGCGAAAGATATTGCTTGTGTCGTGATGGAAGACTTGGCCAGCCGAGGAATCGAACTTCAAACGCGATTCCAACCAATTATTCAGTGGTTTTTATAGACGCTTCACTTATAACTCTGTCAAATGAAAATCTAGATGGTAAAAGAATTCACACTCACCCCCTGACAATTGGAATTGAGCATTGGCAGGTGATCCGGTTATCAGCGATATTGTCGGTGTGTTCAGTTGATTGTCCACTGAATAAGACGCTTGATAATAAGGATATTGGAATGTCATCGTCGGTTTTACGATTTCATCTGAAAATAATGTAAAGCGCGTTTAAAGAGAAACTTTAACATTATTTTCAATAAATGAATCCACTTTTATGTAAACTTGGTAATAATGCAATTTGTAGTGGGCTAAATATTATACCATTTGTGGGCAAAGCAATATTTATGACCGTTTGACCATTCACAGCACCAACTGCCTTAGCTTCTATGACGAGGGCGACGTAAGAATTGGAATTAAGTACATCATCGGTGAAGGGTTCATTGAGAGCAATTTGCACCATACTGCCATATTGACTGACGATAAATAGATTGGCGTTATCTGAAACGATACAATTTTTTGGTAAATATTATGTCAGATGCTCTGCTACCACTCTAAGCGACGCGACATTTGGATTATGGTAAACAATTATTACACAATCAAGTTATTTCTTACCTCCAAAAATTTGGAATTCCACATCAGGCACTTCTTCTGTTAGTTTTACAATTGGCATTATTAAAGTGTTTTCTTTCAAATATACCGCATCGTAGAAGTTCTTCTCAAATTTCAAAACTTTTTTGTCACAGTCTTCTGAAAGAAAATTTTGATAGGGCTCCATAATAAATGTATTGTCAATCTATATATTTTTTAATTTATTACAATTGAAAATGAAAAATGTTGTTATGTAGTTCTGCAAGTTTTTTTTGTTTTGTTTATTAATTTGTCAGCTGTTTCAGCTCACAGGTCCATTTTCAAATTGTGGATAGGCCACTTTGTTACGTCTTATTTATAGGATTCTATTTACTCCAGACCAATTTTAGTTTTTATGATGTGTATTTGATTTATTTCTGGTTAGACAGATTTATTGAGAAAATATTGTGACAATAGATTCTCCATTGGGGTACTAGGGTACTTTGAAATCGATTTTCCATTTGCATTTTCATTAATGTGTTCTTGTTGTTTAATAATGAAGTGGCTGCTTTGACTAATTTAATGTTAATTTTATTTATTTATTTATCGAAAAATAAGAAATACATGAAAAACATAAGCTGCATATCTCACTAGGGCAGTCCTGTATCGAGATATGCAGTTTTACAATGTAATAAAAAAAATACATATAAACTTAATAAAAATATAATTATAAACTTACAAAAGAAGCACTGAGAACTGAGAACAATTATTCAGACATGGATTATTAATAATTTTATTACAGCTGGGCAGTATGCTCATCGTTGGCAACAATAACGTTATACTGTTAACTAAAAATACAAGGTACCTTGTGTGGCTTACCAGATGCATTATAGGGTGTCCATAATACAGTAGCATTTAATTATTAACAAAAAATAAAGATTGGTAAATAACAACAGCTAAGTCTGTCCTGGAACGGGAAACTTTCCTAGTTGGACAGGCAAAGCTTCCTAATATGTAATTTGTACTTTATTTTGTATCTATCTACAGTAAATAAATAAATAAATAAATAATATCACGTAAATAATAATAAACAATTATATATATATATTAAAAATAATAATAATTAAGTAATAAATTTATATAGCTTATGTAATAAATATAATATATTAAGTAAATAAATATAAATAAATTAAGTAGATAATATATAATATAATTATGAGCAAATGAGTAATTTTTCGTAGAAAACTTGTTCTGAGAGGTTTTCTCTTTGTGATGGCACTATTAAACGACAAATAACTTTGTTTACATCACTCCATTTTATACACAATCTTTATGTTTAGTGAACAATGTTCACATCATCAGGAGTAAATGTAGATTGTATATAATATATATTGTATAAAATAAAGTGATGTAAACTAAATTATTGGTTTTTTAATAAATATTTAAATGTGCTATATTGTTCAGATCTAGGACATATATGATGTTAAAATACTAAAAACATTTCATTAAGTGAATAATAACATTCCACTTAACAATAACACGCCTAAACCCTTACCTATAGAAATAAAGGGTCTTAGCTTAAATTTACTTAAACATTTATAAATTAATACACGTACGAATCATCCAAAAAAAAAAAAATTAACAAAGCAAGGAAAATTGTTTATTTCCCACCTCTCGGTTTGTTCACAAACTTATACAGAGTACACATTTAAACAAGTCTTTCGCTGGAAACAGACGCTTCACTCAGGTGAATGTTCACTCAGGTGAATGTTCACTCGAGTGAATGGTAATTTTTGTTTCATACCGCGATCACACGGCACTACATTCACTCGTTCATTTCTGCTACTCTGTCATCGAACGAAGTCGTGCGCGTTGGAATTAGTTTGATTTGTGATAATTTGATCGAAGAATTGACTAAAAAGAAGCAAACGTATTGGTAGCTTCAGATACATTGTCACAATAACACAATTTAATTTAACTTTAATATATGAGGAGCATTAACCTACAGATTAATAATCTTTCATAATATATTTAAAGAAAAAAAAATTATGTACATATGTTATAACCCATCATGTTCACACCACACAAATAATCCTCAAGGCCTCGACCATATTCTGTCAATCAAATAATAGAATCCACAAAAATCCAAAAATTCAAATAAATAGAATATTTACGAACATATCTGAAAACAATAAACTGTTTTTGAAAGTAAAATTTTTGTAAATTATTAGGTAAATTTTAGAAATAAACGTTTAATTTTTTAAAAGTAAAAATTTGTTTTCCAACTGAATAATGGCTCAACTTAGTTTTGTCTGATACTGAATTAAAATTATTCATAACAAAGAAATAGTAAAACGCACACATATTTTATCAGATTTCGGTGTACACAAGAAAGAAAGAAAGGGCGTAACAGGGAATAAACTTTTGAATATAAAGTTAACTAAATTTTATTATGGCTTCTAAATATACCTTAAAGGGTGAAAAAGTCAATAAAATTTTACAGAATAACCATTCACTGATTATTAAAATTGGCCAATGTCAACGTGGAAATAAAAACCTTTTTCAGGAAGTGCAACATTGATGATGGTCAGTCCGTCAAGGGCATTTGCCGCCATAGCTTCAAGCACTAAGACGATATAAGAATTCGTGCTGAGAATATCTTCTGTTAAAGATTCCTTCACTTCGATAGTCACAGAAATTCCGTCTTCCGATGTTGCTTTAAAGAAGGCTGCGCTGTCTGAAAAAGGGGAATAATATTTTAATATATTTTAATTTGCAATGATGCGAAAGTTAACGAGTGATTGTTTCTGAAGAAAGTCAAACATTCCCGGGTAACGAATAACCTGGCAATTATTTTTAAATCTACCACTACAGTAAGCGGATGTTATTGCATGTGTCGTAATGGAGGTCTTGGCCAGTCGAGACGCCTCCGTCGAAACTCCCGACGCCTGGGTGGGACCCAGACGCCATGCCCACTCAGCCACTGACTGGTCATTAAACATAAAATGTTTTTAACATAAACAATAATCCAGAGGTTTTCGCAGATGCTTCACTTTTCGCCGTCAAATAATTTCCAGACGATAAAAGAATTAATGCTCACCCCCTGACAATTTGAACTGAGCATTGGCAGGTGATCCGGTTATCAGCGCTATTTTCGGTGTATTCAGTTGATTGTCCACATAATAAGACGCTTGATAGTAAGGAGATTGGAATGTCATAGTCGGTTTTACGATTTCATCTGAAAAATAAAATAAACTAATCGGTATCCATAAGGAAAAGAAGTAAAAGTTCTTCTCAAATTTGAAAAGTTTCTTGTCACCTTCTTTTGAAAGAGATTATTGGTATCGTCAGGATAATAATATTTTTAAAGAGCCCCTTGGTTCAGCTGATGATATAAATATAAAATAATTTTTTGTCTCTAAAAGTACCTACCATGTTCGGGCAGAGTAATGCTGATGATTGTGTGTCCATTGATAGCTCCCTCCACTTGTGCTTCCAATACGAGAGACAGTACTGAATAGGAATCGAGTATATCCAATGTTAATGCTTTTCTCAATCCAATAGTCACAGTACTTCCCACCACCTCAGTTGTAAAATACTCTTCGAAGTCTGCAAAATAAAAGACAATATTCGCATGTGTTAACTTTACTTCGACGGTCATGATCGTTTTTTTTTAATAATATGGATATACATTTTAAATCAAATTTATAACCCACCTGTTGATAGTGAAACGCTGATAGGAGAAGAAAACTCATCAGTGAGTTTGGCTGGCTCCAGAATTAATACATCGGCTGTCGAATACGTTCCTGGGTAAAGCGGCTTTTCGAATTTCAAAACTTTTTGAGAAGAGTCACCTGCATATGTAAATAAGAAAATGGATTAAGTCTATCACAATTTTATATCAATCGATATATACTTATTATGTATATTTTTTTTTATGAATTCCGCCCAAGTGTCCCAACTGCTCCCGTCTGAAGCCAGTTAGACTATGGCATCCCCAATTGGGGTATGTTGTGAGGCTGAAGTTAGTGGGGAGGGGAAGGAGATAGGAAAAAGGAAGTTGGGGGCGTAGCTATTCAGATCTGGTCACCAAATACGGCTAATGTCATTTCCAGCAACGTTTCAATTCTGAATGGTGGTCTTACAATGGTGGCTCTTAAGGGCGATACTGAGAGTATCTTCCACTCTGGAACGTGCCGCAAATATACTATATATTATTTTAAATGAATAAATTGAATATCTGAATATAATACAAGAGTGCCGACTACTCCCAACCCTCTCGAGCCAGTGAGATTATGGCATCCCCAATTTTGGTATGGTGTGATGCTGAAGGTAGTGGGGAGGGGAAGGAGATGTGGCAAATATTCCTGGCTGTTCAGATATAGTCATCAAACACGGCTAAAACCATTTCAAGTAAAGTTACAATTCTGAATGAATATATACTACAATAATAAAATTAAGGTGGCCGGACAACTCAGAATCATGTAAATCTTCCAATCAACACCTCATTTAAAAAGTTTTTAAAATTTATGATTTTTTTGAATTTGTTTAAATATGTTACGTTAGGTTAGGTTATGGGCTATTTTTCAATTTTATTTTATAACTTTTAATGAATTTTCAAATAGGTGTTGTAGTTGCATGATTCTGAATTGTCATGGAACCAAAAATTGCACGGCAGAACTCGTTTGTAGTATAAATATTTTTTATAAAATGAATAATAATATAATTGAATACATAATTGAAACATAGTTCTACAAATTAATGAAATTGGAGTTATAAAAATTAAACTTGATGACATTTTTATAATAACTTTTATTTAATTTTTATGTTAAATCCATGTTTTTAATTTCAATTCGATTTTAGTAATGCAATTGGGCATGAACCAAATGAGCGCTATAAAATATGTAGGTGTTGTTCAGACGCCATTTAGGAACACATTTCCTGGTTATTCAAAAATAATAAAAAAACACTGAAAAAATATCTACCCAAAGAATACATTTAGAAATATAAGGTGGCAGAAAAATTGTCACCCGATGTTCTTTGGCTGTAATTTATTTTATGAATGAACAATTTTGGTTCTGCTTTTGGATTGTGTTGATTTGATGTCTTCATTTTTTTTCATTAAGTCCATAAAATAATATCGGTTAAGTGGCCGCCGCAAGAATCGATGACCACCTGTTATGATTTATGTATGTAATGACATATTGTTATGTGCGTGTGTTATATTTTAAAGGGAAAAGTAACGTTGAGCCTTGGTCGGGCTCGGGTGTATTCTGCCAGTCAACTTTGATTTCTTCTCAGGAAATCTTGGACGCCAAACCCAGTCTAATGTCTGGGTATGTCAACTAGCGGAGATCACGGTACTCAATTCTCAGAGTGTGGGTCATGGTTTTATAACGTTCCTGAAAAGGCTGCACAAGGAATTCTACATAATAAAACACAGAGTAGAGTTGACAATCGGTACACTGTATTGAAATTATAAAATATAATAAAACAAATTGGATGGACTCACCCCGGGACCAATGTCGTAATCTATGCTATTCCTAGCTACACTAATTAAGTTTTACTGCCGCCGTTCCCCCGATGTCGCGTGAACCAACACCACCTCCTGGTGGCAAGGGAGGTCCCAACCTCTGCGGCCCAGCATGTGCCTGCGACCTTCACGGCGGTCGCCCGGAAGAGATGATGGACCTGGACCCTCAGAGAAAGGGAGGAGTACCCAAACACTCCTCCAAATTGTATAGGAAGGCTCGACAGCAATCGAGGCTGAGTATCGTTCAACCCTGCGGTAATCTCGGGTTTGTTCCGTAAATAAACCCCCGGTGGGAATTCAATGTTTGCCCTGCATTCAATGACAGGCGCGGCGGGTAATTATTTACACCGATCTCTCGGATAAAGAGGTACTTTAAACATAACAATCGAACACCGCCATTAACTCGTGTTCACTTTTGGGGACCCGCGCGAAAACTCACATTTTACGTGAATAATCTTCGAAATTAATATATTTTCTTTTTTAAAAAAAACACAACGTGTTTCCTTCCCCCGGATGCAGATGCCCAAAACTTGGATTTCAATCACATCGTATTTAAAACTTAATAATTAAGTGACCGTTGTTTTCACGGCGTACCGCACATTCCGCCGTCAAAACCAGAGTCCGGAAACGGAAAAAACAAACGCCGCCTACCGACGCGTTGAACGAAACTCCCCCAGCTTTGCCAACCTAACCAATAAAAATGCATTTAAAAAATAGTACCTAACTTACGATTAATACAATCGCTTCATAACATTACCCCCCTTCCCACAAAAATGTTTGCCCTCAAACAAAACTACCAAAAATCTAAACATGCCCTGAACTATCTACGTTGGTCCCAAGGAGTACCTGGTAATAAAAAAAAAAGAAACAAACAGTAAATGTGAAATGCAAAATACAATTATCAGAAATGAAAAAGAAAAGAAAAATCCTTAAATAATACTCTTTTGACGAATGAGTGCATCGTAACCCCAATCGCGCCTATCCTGTGTGCAGGCCGGATAGTAGGTTTACGATGCAACCATTCTCGAACTTAAAAACTAGTAAACCAATATAACCTAAGAACAACTTCTTGTAAGATGATACGTGAATGGACAACAAGCACCCTCAGCACTGGGAAAAAAAAAATCTGGGTGGTTGTAATATTCACTCTTACCGAGCACTACCATTGACGTATCATCTGGAACAGAACACATAAACTAACTTAAAAGATAAGTCTTAAAATTAAAAAAACATACATTTTTATGATTAAATCACTCCTCCAAATACGTCAAGTTAAATTCTATGCATTAGGCATCACTGTTCCAAACACTATCACTGAATTTATATAGCCTCTCTTAGGCCGAAAATATTTGATGGGTATACCATCTACACTTCACTGAATTTATATCTTTTAGGATAAAAACTAACCCTCTTTTGGAAGAGTATTCCTAACTAACCTCCTATTCTGGTCCTTGGGTGAATAATATTTAACCAACAACAATTATACATTGTAAAGGTAATTTTAATAGTGTACAACCACCGCATCAGATGGTGCCAAATTATTTTTAATAGTATACAACCAACGCATCGGGTGGTGCCAAATAATTTTTAATAGTATACAACCAACGCATCGGGTGGTGCCAAATAATTTTTAATAGTATACAACCAACTGTTTTAGAAGGTGTCATTTGTTAATAAGATGTGCAGCTATAATTTAGTGCAAGTATACGTCCAACTCTATAGAAGGCGTAATCGGTAAGTAAAGAACAAATTTTATGGTTTTCACTGTAAACCGTTGTTCAACCATATAGTACATAATAACAATGTTATAAGTCTCTCAGGACAATAATAACAGAATACATCCAAAATCTTATACAAATATAATTGATTCTACTTCCTATGTTGGCTTAAAATGTGGAAGGATATGTGATACCATATCGTCCCACATTATAAAATCTCAAAAAAAAAAAAATCTTATAAACCAGGTGGGCATTACAAAACATTTTCTGTAACTAATAAAAACAAAATTAAAACGCTTTTGCAAAAGCTGAGGCTTAGCTGACGCAGCCTATGTTTATAGAGTAAAACAATATTTTGACTATTTACCAATAAAACAGAAGAAGAGCGAGAAAAAAAAAATACTTTGAATTTTAGCAATTACTTGCGTAACCTGACAAAATAAGTAGTGTCAATGCACTGACGGTGAATAACAATAATTCTTCATTTAAAATCACTTAGAAAACAAAGAGATACAATCCCTGCGTCTCTGTGTTTTCTATGTAATCTGGAACAACAAATAATGACATTATCAAAAGCATGAACATAACTCAAAAAAAAAAGGTATGCCTGAAACTCGCAGAGATAGTGTGCGGATATGCCCGCGTATTTCAGGATACAAGACTTACAACTAATAATCCTAACTTAATCATCTGTTCAGCCGATATCCGAATTTGCGTCTGTTTTAGCGTTAATACTATGACAATTTATACATACACTTGCAGATATATAGTTTTAAATACATTCTCAACTCGAGCATTAGCACCAGAGTTGAGGATTTTATTGTAAGAAACAAACCAGCATCATCATTACAAAACACCCCCCGTGAAGTAATTACCCCATATCCGTAGAAATGAGCCTATGACAGGACTAATGACTGTCTGAACGCATGGAATCTCCATCTCGGTTGATCAGGCCGGATGAAGTTCTGTGCATTGTAAAAAAAATAAGAGAAAAAGAATAGTATAAAATTCCTCAAATCCAACAGTCCCCGAGAAAGATGGCCAGACTTTCTAAGGTACTGAAGAGGAGGGACTACATAGGTATGTTGTCCAATTTGACGATATCCTTTACATGAAAGTCGCCAGACACTTTACCATTCAAGTCTGCCAAGGTATACACTAAGTCCGATTTTTTTTTTATTATTACATTTTGCACGAATCGTGGGGACAATTTTTGAGAAAAGTAATTTAACGCGTTAGACTGAACAAAGTTTCGTCTCCACACGACGTCACCAACTTGATAAGTGACGTTTTTCCTACGCAAATTGTAGTGGTTAGCCCCCTTTTTGTATGCCTTGAGTAGAGCATCTGAAACTTGTTCATACACGTTTGCCAAACCTTGCAGCTTTTGTGCATATGTGGAAGGCGAAGCTTCCTTTTGCGCGTCGCTATCCCTATCATGAATAGGGTTACGGTGCAAATCCCCATCAAGTATCTGCTCACGGCCGTGCATTAGGAAATACGGTGTGAAGTTTGTCGCGCAATTGACAGTGTTATTCATCGCGGACTGAACCTGGGGCAAAAATTTTGACCAGTTACGATGGTCTGATTCGACCAAAATTGATAAAGCAGTACCTAATGTCTGGTTATACCTCTCAACCACGTTGTTCTGTGGGGTATACAGAGAGTTGTAAAACGGAGGTGGTATATTGTAACTTTGTAGTAGTTCTTTAAACTCCCGTGAGATGAACTGGGGACCGTTATCGCACACTATCGTACGAGGCACCCCGTGAACCAGGAAAACGTTCTCTTTCAAATTTTTAACTATGCTTTTCGCGGAGCCGTTGCGCAGCGGAAATAACCAAGTGAATTTGGAAAAAACGTCAACGCATGTCAATATTACCGTAAAGCCGGAGTAACTCCGCGGTAAAGGACCTACTAAATCTAATGACAGCATTTGCATAGGTCTAGTGACACGTTTAGGGTTTGAGGATATTCCATTAGGAGGTGCCGTGCTTATCTTATGGGCTTTACAAGTTTGGCAACGATTTACAAATTCCTTGACATCTTTATACATGTTCGGCCAGTAATACCTAAGTTGAAGCTTTTTATAGGTTTTGAAGACCCCTGGGTGACAGGCGCGCGCGGAGTCATGGGAGTCTGAAATAATATTTTTCCTATCCTCTTGAGGAATTACCCGTTTCCATGCGGTGTCCTCGCATAAGTCCAACTGGGTTTTTGTGTGACGATACAACTCGTTGTCTTTAATTTGGAAGTTCTGAAATCGTTGTGGGAATTCCTGACAACCTTTCCAAGCATTTAGATACCATTTATCAGTGGTATCACTAAGGTTAGATCCCGATATAAGAGCTACATCCATACGCGAAAGGACGTCCGGTACAATATGTTGAGTTCCCTTACGGTGAACAACATCAAAGGAAAATTGCGATAACCGTGAGCTCCATCGTGCAAGACGGCCACTAGGATTAGATAACGAACCTAACCACTTTAAACTTGAATGATCAGTAACAACTGTGAAATGCGCTCCTTCAATGTAAGGTCTAAAGTGCGTTACTGAATCCAATACTGCTAATAGTTCACGCTCTGTAATTCCGTAGTTGCGTTCGTGAGTATTTAAACACCTTGAATAATATGCAATCGGGTGCTCCAGCCCATCAATGGTCTGAATTAAAACTCCGCCAATTCCACCGGAGCTGGCGTCGCAGTGTATCGCGAAAGGTTTTGAGAAATCCGGGCAACTTAAAACCGGAGCTGATGTCAATGCTTTTTTCAACACGTTAAAAGCCGTCTCGGCCTCTGGAGACCAAGCAAAGTTGCTGATTCCTTTTTTCGAACCAGTGAGTCTTGTAAGAGGGGCGGCAATGCTCGAGAAACCCTTTATGAATCTTCTGAAGTAACCACATAATCCAATGAAGGCTCGGATTTGCTTTGCGTTCTTGGGTACCGGGAAGTTTTTTATACTGTCTATCTTTATGGGGTCTGTACGAAGACCTTGCGAGTCAACCATGTACCCGAGGTATTTGAGCTCGGCTTTGCAGAACTCCGATTTTTTCAGATTTATGGTTAGACCTGCGTCTCGTAGTCGTTCATAGACACGGTTCAATAAGCAAAGATGTGATTCTAAGTCTTCTGATACCAAGATCAGGTCGTCTAAATAACAGAAGGCATTGTCGTCAAATTCTGGACCGAACAAAGCGTCGGCCAGTCTTTGCAGCTCACTTGGTGCGTTTTTAAGTCCAAAGGGCATCCGGGTGAATTCAAACAATCCACGACCGGGTACAACGAACGCTGTCTTCTGACAGGAGTCCTTATCTAATGCAATTTGCCAAAAGGCTTTAGATAAGTCTATAGACGAGATGTATCGGGCACCGCCTAGCTTGTCTAGGATCCTTGTTATGTATGGTAATGGATAGGAATCGCGTGTTGTAACATTGTTAATTTTCCTGGAGTCCAGACAAAAACGACCCGTTCCGTCTTTTTTTTGTACTATGAGCACTGGACTCGACCATGGAGATCGCGAAGGACGGATGACTCCAAGTTTTAACATCTCATCTACTTCTGCGTCAAGTTGACGTTGTCTTGCCGGAGACAGTGGGAAATAACGTTGTTTAATAGGCGGACCTGTTGTATGTATTTTGTGTTGGACTAGATGAGTCAACCCTAATCCCTTCTTTTCGTAAGAAATGGATTCGAATTTTTTGACAATGTCCGAAAGGGCTTTGTTTTCCGAATTTGTTAGAGAAGAGGCAGGCCGAATTGCTCTCACCTCATTGATTTGACCTTTTTGTTGAGGTACGCGAACTTTTGAGAACAGTTCCGGCGCGATCCGAAACTGTTTCCAGAAGTTCACCCCCAATACGAAATTAGGTGTTAACGTTGGAATGACGTAAAAGATAACTTCTCTTGTGGTTGAATTGTACGTCACCGGCAAAGTTAAATACCCTAAAACAGGCTGGCTGGTACCGTCTGCTGTCGTAACGCTAAAATCTGTTTTTACTAATTCTACTCCTAACTCTAAAAAAATCTTATAACTATCCCCCCCTAAACAAGACAAGGAAGCACCACTGTCTAGCAGTGCTTTAAAATTATTATTTAGAATAAAAATGTCGGCATAAGGACGCTCATCCTCTGTACTAACCTTCTCCTGTGGCAGTGCGTCCACCGCTTGAGGAGACTAGAAAGGAATTGTTGCACTAGGCGGAGCCAACGCTTCCACTCCCTCTTTCTTTGTGCACAAGAAGGGGCGCGGTAAGATTGACTCGTTTCTAGTTTTTTGGATCATTGGTATGTTTCTTATTGTTAATACTACTAACATGCGGTTTCCTATTGTCGCTATCTTTTTTCCAACAATTTGTTAATGAATGACCTTTGATCTTGCAATAAGTACAAACAAGAGATTTATTTTGTTGATTTGTTATATCCTGTTTAGCAAAATTATTCGTATTATTCCCCATAGGTCTTGAATTCCTAGAAGGGTTAAAATTATTATTATTGTTATTATTATTGAATGACCTGTAATTGTTTGTATTAGTGAAAGGCTTATTGTAACTATTGGGGAACGAGTTAAATTTTTTAAAGTTACTGGGCTTATTTTGAGTGTCAACTAATTTTGGAATTGCTGTGGATGTTGAGGCTTCAGTGTACGACTCGAGTTTAGCAGCGCACCTCGTAAGTTCCTCAAACGAACAAAAGTCTCTGGATGACAGCAAATTAGCATACATAGGCAACAATGCTTTCATGGCTACCCGCAAAAGTTTAACCTCAGGAATTTTGCAATCCAATTTATTGTTAAGCGCTTTAAGTCTCAAAGTGAATTCCAAAACTGACATTCCCTTTGGCTGTTTATAATTTAGAATCTCATTTTCCAGATCTAATTGTCTATCCTGTCCCTCGAATTGTTTTATTAATAAGCTGGATAAGTCATCCCATTCTAAGTCTGGACTATAAATTGACCTATACCATAGAAGTGCTAACCCGTCTAAAATTTCACTGAAAGATTTAACTAAGTCTTTGTGTGAAATGTTGCGTGTCCTACAACGCTCTTCGACCAAAAGCAGAAAATCTCTCACGCAGCTTTTACCATCGTACTTGAAATCCCAATTTGTAAGCCCCCGCGATGATGAGTCTTTATAAATAACCTTGGTATGTTTAATAACCGTGACCTTCTCCTCTGTTTCATTGTCAAAATCTAGATCCGAATCACTTTCCTCCCTAACCACATCTAATGATTTCTTCATAGTTTTGTTAAAGGCGCGCGCTTGCGAACGCAACGCTTGGGCAGTGCCCTCCGGTTCGATGGATCGTGAAGTTAATTCCTTTATAAGTTCATCCTTGGATGCATTATTTACATTTGGAATCGGAGTAGACATTGTAACGGTAATGTGATAAGCTTGACACGAAAGAAGAATTGGAAAGAAAGAGAAGAAAATAAAATAAAATTACTTTATTCTTTGTTTTTGATGTTGTTGTTATTGTTATTGCTGTTAATGAACGTTGTAGTTGTACGTTGTTGTTGTTATTGCTATATTATTTTTTTTTTTAAATGTGTATGTTGCCCATTTAAATGAATATTTTTTTTTAGTTTAATTAAATCAATATGTAAGTAGCTCATTTAAATATAAAAAATTTTTGTCCATTTAAATTAATATGTAAGTAGCTCATTTAAATATAAAAAATTTTGTCCATTTAAATTAATATGTAAGCAGCTCATTTAAATAAAATTTAAAACGTCAGTTAGACATTAGTAAATAAACAATTTACAAGTATAATTTATAGTAGGTTTTGACAAAACCTTATACAAATTTCCCACTCGAAGCAAAAATGAATTACCCGCATTGTCATTAAAATCTCAATAAATATCTTAAATATTTGAATAATCTTTAATAATCATCCTCCATTCCTATTTAAACACATAATAAATTGATTTGTCTTCGGCTATCAGGTATTTTGACATGTAAACACAACATAAGCCGAAGTCATAGATAAAATGTAACGAGAAACCGTCATAGACAATCCGAGGTATTCTTAGAACAGCTAGCACTGATTAGTTCCGAAAAGAAAAAAAATATATAGAGCTCTACCTAGCACATTGTCCATAGTCTATGACCGATTTCTAACAATAACAATGAAAATGACAATCCATTTTAGGTTATAGGAGGTAGGTATTTCACATACTATGCATAACTGTGTGGTATTGAAAAAAAAAAACCAATAAATACGAGATTAATCATTTATAAGGTACCCACAATATTATTACGCATAGTATCTCTTTACGAATTCACGCCGGTAATAGTGCCAGCGAATTGAAATAATGAGATTTGTTGTCATTTCCAACCACCGTCACTGCAATCATAGGTTATGACAGCGACCAAGTTTAATAATAACAAACGAAATTAAGACCTCCACTGAACAGATGAATAATAATTTTTTGGGCTCTTTACATTACAGGGCGAAGAAAACATTTTCAGGAATGCTATAAATCGTGACCAGACAGCGTATGGAGCGCCATATTGTTATGATTTATGTATGTAATGACATATTGTTATGTGCGTGTGTTATATTTTAAAGGGAAAAGTAACGTTGAGCTTTGGTCGGGCTCGGGTGTATTCTGCCAGTCAACTTTGATTTCTTCTCAGGAAATCTTGGACGCCAAACCCAGTCTAATGTCTGGGTATGTCAACTAGCGGAGATCACGGTACTCAATTCTCAGAGTGTGGGTCATGGTTTTATAACGTTCCTGAAAAGGCTGCACAAGGAATTCTACATAATAAAACACAGAGTAGAGTTGACAATCGGTACACTGTATTGAAATTATAAAATATAATAAAACAAATTGGATGGACTCACCCCGGGACCAATGTCGTAATCTATGCTATTCCTAGCTACACTAATTAAGTTTTACTGCCGCCGTTCCCCCGATGTCGCGTGAACCAACACCACCTCCTGGTGGCAAGGGAGGTCCCAACCTCTGCGGCCCAGCATGTGCCTGCGACCTTCACGGCGGTCGCCCGGAAGGGATGATGGACCTGGACCCTCAGAGAAAGGGAGGAGTACCCAAACACTCCTCCAAATTGTATAGGAAGGCTCGACAGCAATCGAGGCTGAGTATCGTTCAACCCTGCGGTAATCTCGGGTTTGTTCCGTAAATAAACCCCCGGTGGGAATTCAATGTTTGCCCTACATTCAATGACAGGCGCGGCGGGTAATTATTTACACCGATCTCTCGGATAAAGAGGTACTTTAAACATAACAATCGAACACCGCCATTAACTCGTGTTCACTTTTGGGGACCCGCGCGAAAACTCACATTTTACGTGAATAATCTTCGAAATTAATATATTTTCTTTTTTAAAAAAAACACAACGTGTTTCCTTCCCCCGGATGCAGATGCCCAAAACTTGGATTTCAATCACATCGTATTTAAAACTTAATAATTAAGTGACCGTTGTTTTCACGGCGTACCGCACATTCCGCCGTCAAAACCAGAGTCCGGAAACGGAAAAAACAAACGCCGCCTACCGACGCGTTGAACGAAACTCCCCCAGCTTTGCCAACCTAACCAATAAAATTGCATTTAAAAAATAGTACCTAACTTACGATTAATACAATCGCTTCATAACACACCGACCTGATTTATGGCATTTTCAATCACGCTTTCCAGAACTTCGAGCGATAGGTTCTCTCGTTCTTGAAGGATATTCTCTTTGAGGGCTTCAAGACTCTGAGGCTTGTTGACATAGACTCGTAAATTCAAGAAACCCCACAAAAGAAGTCTGGAAGAGTTAAATCGGGCGATCATGGCAACCAGTGCATGTCACCAAAACGAGAGATTAGGCGTCCCGGAAATGCGTTTTTTTTTAATTTCCGCGTTCTTGAGGAGTACAGCGATTCATGTCTTGTTGACGTGTGTTTTACTTTATCTATTTACTTCAAATGTTAAAACAGAATTGTGATTTGCAAAAATTGTGGCATCTTTCGATAGGGTGATGACTTTTGCGCAACATTGTATCTCAATCCTAGAAATACACATTGGATTTGTTAATAAAGAAACGAATTCTTGACACTTACTACGGTATGGGTACATTATTATGAATTAAATAAATTAATAATATATTATATAAACTGTCCTATGGCACCCATGAAAGGGGAAGTTGTGAAGCTGAAAGGAGTTTTATGGTAGGTGAATGGGGGAAACAGAAAATTTACGAGTACTTGGCTCTTCACATCTAGCAACCAAACACTTAAAGTAATAAAAATAAAGTCTAAAGTAATTTCGTTGCAATTCTGGGATTCTGTTCAACTCTGGAATGTGTTGCAAATATAGAAATTAATTATAAGTATTTTTTTACCTTGAATTGTTTCACACTGCAATGATACAAGTAAGGTAATCGCACAGAAAACACTAGGAATTGTCTTGGTCAACATTTTAATAACCTTTCGCACTGATATTGTGCGGATAGATTCGCCCGATCAAGTGCCGTTCGTATCACTGCCAAATGATTACTAATGAAATAATTGCTAAACTTGCTTCGTTTTTCGCATTTTGAGATAACAGCATACTCATGTGTAGATATCTACCTGATGTAGGTTAACTTTTTCTTTTTATACGAATTTTTATAACACAATTGACAAATAACCATTTAATGTAGGGTTAATGTTGTTTCTAAGTTCTGAAAAATTTAAAACACATTTATTAGTAAGATCCATAGTGTAAACGTACTATAACATAAGTGCTTTGACCAGTGTTAAGGGGTGGCTCATAAATACTTTATTAATTTGAGAGTGGCTTCTCAGAAAATCATCAATGCAATCACGACTCTCTCTGCAAAGGTGCGTATGAAATTAGGTCTATTAGCTTATTAATTGCTGTTGGCAAGCTGCATGGAAGAATATCGTTTTATCGGGAATACTGCCCAAAAGTAACTGCTCCTAAGCGTCTGGAGTATAGGTTCTCAAACTTATTTTGCCCACCGCCCACTGTGAGAATATTTTTTTTTCTAGAGCCCCCCAATTTTTGTTTTGGGAGGGTCTCAACTTTTAAGGAATCAATAATTCGATTAAAAATATGTTAAAATATTTATTATACCTTTTTAGAAAGTTAAAAAAGCAATTCTTTTGTATTTTAAGTACCGGGTTGCTTAAAATACTTCCTTCCTTCTTGTATTCAAGATATTGTGTCAATTCTTAATAATAATAATAATACACGTAAGATTAGTAGTGCGTGATATGCGTGTTTTTGTCTTTATTAGATCATATTTTTTTACCTGCCCAGCTCACACATGGCACACAATCTCAACGTGCCCCCTAATTTTCTCTGGGTCTTCTACTGCCCCCCTAAAAGCCTCAAATGCCCACAAGAGGGCGGTATCACCCACGATGGTCAACATTATTAACCTATGGTCTGGAGCTAGTGGAATCTATTATCGCCAATTGTAGGTTGTGATGAGGAGAATGATACGACGAGACTCAAAGATCGAGTTCTAAAATTTGCAGTTCTAAAAAGAACCGGGTTGGCAAAATGTTCTCTTCGAATCCCGCCTGATTTCAGGATCGTGTATCGAAAAACACGCATGTAAAAATACATATGCTCCTATAAGTCTTCCATCCGATTGGCGATCAAGAATAGTTTTATTTTCAAAATAATAGTTTTTTTTATTTTTAGTTTTTTTTATTTATTTATTTTTTTTATATATAAATTTTTTCTCTTGGGATACTATTATTTTTTTTGTTTGTTTTATTTTGAATACGTATTTATAAATATTTTATTGCTTGAATACTTGTATGCATGATTTTAAACTCTCTATGGGTTTATGGGATGTACGAGATTGCACTAACCTCACCATATTCCTGAATTAATACCATTGTCTATTAATATTATAATGACGGCTAAGCCTCCAAGCGAAGTTCGATTTTGAATGGTGGTGTATCACCAGGGATACACTGAGAGTATCTTCTACTCTGGAATGTGTCGCAAAATAAACTACATGTGTTTTGTTTTTAATTAATTGTTTAAACAAAAATCTTTGCGCACGCCGGGATTTAAACCTGCGATCTCTGAATTTGGTCTGAGGCTGATGGACGTTGGATGAAAGGCTTATTTTCCCATGGCCATGAAAGGAGTTGGAATAAATGTGTTGAATAATTCATAATGTTTATCTGTTCAGAAATATATTGAATTATTTACAAATTTTGTACAGCGTTTCGGTCAATTGGTATATAGCGTCAGGTTTCAGTTTTCTTAGGCTACGACGGAGACGGGCAAATGTTCTCCCTCGGCCCTGAATCCCTTCTCGTCAGCCACGTACTTGGTGCGGTAGACCTTTCCGTCGTCAGAGATGAAGGAGTACTCTCCCTCCTTGACGAGCACGTAGTCCTTGCCGTCATGTGTGGGCTTGAGAGCTCCGGACTCGGAGAACACGGTTCCGTCAGCGCTGCGGTACCTCAGGGCGAACTGGCCCCTCTCGTCCGTCACCTCGGTCCTCTCTAGCACGGGGATCACCTTGTGTAGGGGCGCCTCGGGGGCGGCCAGGGCTGCCACGATCATCAAGCTTACGATCACCAGCTGGAAAACACGAGATTTATCATCAGATCATCTAAACAGTTTAATGACCCAGATGCAATGTTCCATAGAATTATAAGAAGTATGCTGGTGAATTTCGCACCAAACTAAATATGTAAATATGCTGCAACAAATGCAGAAAAATTTATCGGGTGGTTCATGCACCGTATGGACTTACTCGAGATAAAATATAGATTAAGCCGAGAAACAAGAAGTTTCGCAAATCTTGCAACACTTAGTTTAAAAATAATTCAGAACTCAATTTGGAGCACATTCCTCTTGGGATGCTATGACTTATACATTCCTGAAGAGTTAAGAGCTACCACACGGCAGAATAGATGTTACAAGAGGAATGATGCTAATGAACGAACTTTCTAAAACTTTTGTACATCAATATATTTCAAAATGTTAAGAATGTCAAAATAAGATAACTTGAAATGGATAAGAAATATGCCCTGCATTTAAAAAAAAATCTGTATAATTTATACCAATCGCAAAACTTTTTAAACAAAATAAATCGAAAAGTTTCTGTAAGTAGGTTCTAAAAAGATATTTTTCGAAAATAATAAAACATCATTTACATTATACGATAAGTAATACCATAAGAAAAAAGTTTTTCTAATTTGCCCTGAGTGAAATAATTTTAATAGATATTTTTTTAAATACATCTATTTTTCACTTTTGTTTGTTTGAATGAAACACAATATTGGAAGTGGAAATTAACCCATTTTCCGACATCCAATCGAACTGAAACTCGGCATGTAGACTAGTTGTGGAATTACAGTGCATTCCATTAGAGGTGGCAATCACGAGCTCCATTGAGGTGATTTTTGACGAAAATGGCGCTATACAAATTATCTAATTATTATTATTATTATTATTCGCGCACATATACGCATATTTCTGAATTTCGATGAAATTGAAGCACCTAATATGCAAAATAAATGTCGGTCTAACCAACTCGGGATTTGGCCCGGTTGATAGCGTGGTTGATTCCGATCATTTCAAACCTCAGTCGAAAGAAAAATCTAGATATATTTTTAAGTTTAGAAAATAGGTGAAGGTATTACAGTAAATTTTTTTTTTTTTATGGGTAGATTTTTATGTCTTGCCAATGGATATAAGGTTGTAAGAAAGAAATCTATAATTGGTTAAATTTTCTGGTATACCTACCACTAGACATGTAAAAAGTGATCAGAAATAAACTGTCGGCTTCCCAAAATTTGAAAAAAACTTGAAACACATAAACCACAAAAAAAAAATACTTTGGTCAGATAACAACAACTACGAAACTTAAAAATAAATACAAATTATTTCTTACGAATTTCATGTTGATTTGTTTGTTTGGTTAATTCTCACACAACAAGTGACTGATGCCAATAATTGATGACACTCGTTATTTATACTGGATTCAAAAAATATTGAACTGTTAATTACAAAACAAAACAGGAATCGTGAAATAGTAGTTTGATCGGTTTATAATAGCCCTGTTAGCAAAACAATACGAAAGCCGCCAAACCGCCTGCCAATCACTTGTTTAGTTATATGCAATTTAGTGAACATATCGGTAGCGGAAATTTCAAATGTTATAAAAGACAATAAATCCAAAAATTAGTTAAAAGAGAAAAACAAGAGAAAACCGAAAATATGTAATTTTTAAATAAAATTTTAGATGTAGTGACTCTTTTCCACAAAAACTTATAAATTGATTTAGAAAGATTGTTATTTTATCTAGTAAAGGCATGTTTTAAATTTTGAGAAAAAATGTATATTTTTAGTGCAATAAAGTTACACCATAGCTCGTTGGCAGATTTGTTAAATTTTCAAATTACTTATTTTACAAGACATATTTCATACCATGTTATCATACATTATTGTAAATCAATAGATACGTTATCTAATAAACGCATGTTTCAAAATTTTAATTTTAATTCATATAAAATCATAAAAAAATATATACGAACGCTTATTTATGACGAAAATTTCTCTATCTTGTCTATCTACTTACGGTCTTACAAATGAATGTATTTCTGTTTTTTTTGTACATTATTTTGCTTAGACATTATTGAAAAATTATAAATACTTATGATAAAAAAATAATTACAAAAAGTACCTACATAATTTTAATAGTTTTATCATCACGCCTTTCGGCATTTTTGGATGAAGGTATAAATTAAAGCAAAAGTAAAATAAAATCGGTATTGAGTTATAATTTTAAAAAGCTGGTACGCAGAATAATTAACCTTTATCATTGGAACCGCCCTATAAGATCGTAAGAACATATTACGACGAAATTTGGATTCTCTTGGTTAAAAGCCCTTAAATATGTAATTTTTCCCCGTTTTTTTTCTCGTCCCATGTGCGTCGATGAAATATTTTTAGGAAAATAAGTGCGTGTTTAACGATGTGTATTTAAATAGGATTTTTTTTCCGATAAATCAAAAATAAATTAAATACTGTTAATAAAAAATTTTCCAAAAAAGTGAATTTTCTGAAAGATCTATTCAAAGATCTATTTTTAATTAATTAATATTATTGTGATAAAATTTTTCAATTTAATTTAATTTGTACAACTTCTAATTTTATTTATCAACCATTAGGTACAAATGTATCATTTCAAATCTGTAAACTTCACCCGCCATAACACAGGGATATCTCTAGCACGGCGGATGAAATACCACAAAAAACTGAACAATGTACAATATTCTTTTAATAAATAAATATATAAAAAAGTTATTTTATAATAAAAATTTACAAAACTATTTAAATAACTCAATTTTCGCTCTCCTGAACAAAACATTTTGTCCTTTAAAGCATTTCAAATTTCCGTCATCGATAAGTACATGTAATAATTTATTTTATTTGAATGTTTCATGCTGTGCGAAAAACCAGAAACTAATCAAGTAAATGGGATACCTTTTTTACATAAATATGTAGCCATATGTAGTTCAAATGATAATTATAAGAGCATCTTATTGATCTATAAAAGATGTAGTAAAGGTTGAATATTTGAAAAAAAAAAAATTATGTTAAGGTAGGTATCCGCTTAGTCTTTTCATAATGGTTCAAGACAAGAGAAAAAATGTAATATCTTCTCTTGTTCGTATGGATGTCTCTGATCTTTGTGATATTCAGATTTTGTGAATGCTTGTCATCATGCATTTCCTTTGATATTATGCCCCACAGTCTCCGTTCAACAGCTAAAAAATTGTAGTGAGCAGCAAGGCAAGGGATTTTGATGTTTGTAGTAGTTCCTTGTTATACTTTTGAGAACAATAAATCTATCGCAGTCCCACTCGATTTAATGAGAATGATGGAATGAAGAGGGAAAAATATTATTGATACCTTTTTAAATTTAAGACGTTTGTACATTATATGATCTAAACCATAGAATCAAATAAAAAAAAATCTTATAATCTTATTACCCACTAATCTACCTATCTATATATCTTCTATCTTCTTTCTTCTTTTTCTTCTTCTATGTAAATAAAAATGAATCGCCGAAATGTACTTATGTACGCGCATAACTTCCGAACGCCTGTACCAAATTGGATACATTTTTTTGTGTTCGTTATTGTCAGGTCAAGGTTTGTATAAAACTACTGATGAGATCTGGCATTATGAAAATTGTATTAAAAAATTGCAAAAGAAGAATTTATTCACGCGAGCTGTTTGAAAACTGAATGTACCGGACTGAATGGGGGGGGGGGGAACTCGGGTAGGGAGTTCGCGGGAGGGGATGGAGGGGAACCGGGAAGGGGGGAGGGGAACCTGAGAGGGGGTGGGGAACTCGGGTGGGGGTTCGCGGGACGGGAGAAAGGGTGGGAGTGGAGTGGGGAGAGGGAAGGTGGAGGAGGCGGAGTGGGAACGCAAGAAGGGAAGGGGCCGCGGGAGAAGAAGGGGAGGCGGAAGGGGAGGCAGATGGGGAACGGGACGAATGGGATAGGACACGCAGGGAGAAATTCTTTCTTAAATGGCATAGCATCGCATGCCGGGTACCAGCTAGTAACATTATAAATAACCTTAAGTCTTTAAAAATGTACAGTAATGGTAAACAACTTAAAACGACAATTTCTCAGATTTAAATCTCGAAAATTTACAGATAGCATAACGTTTTAGGATGTTTATTTTCCCTATTGATTGATATATTGCCCTGATACTCGTAAATGCAGTGATCAATATTTCTTGAAAAAAATATATTTCGATAAATAAGAGTCAACATTAACATAATCTGAATTTATTGACACCATTTTTCAATGTTTTCAAAGTTCAACACGTTAGTATTTTATAAGTTATATATTATTACCACACACTAAACTAAATAGGCATACGTCCCTGTTTTGGATCTCCCTCAGTCGTGTTGCAATGAAAAAACATTGGGTTGTGAAAAGATAACGATATTTTATTGTAAAAGTTATTCCACGTGCTCTGTATGCACATATTAATATTTATTATGAAACCCATAGGCGGAAAACCAAAGATATTGAAATATAAGTAGATGTGCTATCTGCTGTTTTTACTATGTGGTTCTGCGCTTCCAGGTGTCGCCGATATTGTTTACCAATTAACAAATAAACTAAAAGAACAAATAATTAACGAATAAACCAAACGAACGTTAAACTAAATGAACGAATTCTTTCCTTATTCAAAATATATTGTTAACCAATATTAATGCACATTTTCAAAAAATCAAAGAAATGAACAAATTCTTTTTGTATGAAAACTACGCTAATTAGCCCGTAGTCCGGCGACAGTTGCGCGGACACCATAGCATATCTCTTCTGTATTTGAATATCTTTGCGGAAAACTGACTGTAACCAGACGGTTAACCTCTTGAATGTTAGGTTGTTGCATCTTTAAATAAAAGATATTTTCGTTTTCGATATTCTAGCTCGACGCAACGTTTGTTTCACTTTTTTTTAATTCATCAAGTGAAGATGGGAGGTATGATATCATTTTATGTGAACATCTCACAAGAGTCGAACTGCTCCCAACCGCAACCATATGGAGCCATTGTAAATACTTCATCCCCAATCGGGGTGTGTCGTCAAAATGAAGATAGTGGAGTAGGGAAGGAGATGGGGAAGAGGGAAGTGCGGAAATACCCGGCAATTTAGATTTCACCAAACACGGCAAAATACATTTCAAGCAACGTTTCGAGTCAGAATGAAAATCCTGGTATTTTCCGAAGGCGATTCCGAAAGTATCCAGCATTATTTATAATACTCCTATAAATCTGATGGTGACCCGACAATTCGTCCTGCGACAATTCATCCGGCGACAGTTTATCCTGCGACAGTTCATCCGGCCGACAGTTCATCCTGCCGACAGTTCATCCTGCCGACAGTTCATCCTGCCGACAGTTCATCCTGCCGACAGTTCATCCCGCCGACAATTCATCCGGCGACAATTTATCCTGCCTGATCATTTAGAAGATTTTTATTAAGTAAGTATGCAAAGAGGATATACGGCCGTACAACCAAAATCGATATACTTATATCTGAAGGCATCTTGAGTGGAAATCCGCTGTAAAAATATTTTTACTAACAATAATTTCGACTCTCCGAAGAAGCATGCGTGAATAACAAAATACGACATACTTATACTTGTAGGTTATACTTATAGGTTAGGTAAGGTTAGGTTAGGTTAGGTTAGGTTAGGTTGAATTGCATGATGAATTGTCGCCGGATGAATTGTCGGCGGGATGAACTGTCGGCAGGATGAACTGTCGGCAGGATGAACTGTCGGCCGGATGAACTGTCGCAGGATGAACTGTCGCCGGATGAATTGTCGCAGGATGAACTGTCATGGAACCAAATCTGATAGGTACCTTTAATGACACTTAATCATTTTAAAAATACCTTTTATAACAACTGGCTTGAATTGTTGTAAATAGTTAGGAGCCCCGAGGGAAGTTCATTAGCAACCATGTATTCGTGTATGGCAAAATAAATCAGGTTTTAATTATTGGCTAATTGTTTGGTTTTTGTATTCACTGTACAAATTATAAATAACGAGTGTTTTCAATTATTTGACACCAGTCACTTATTGTGTGTGAATCGACCTACCAAACAAATCGACATGAAATTCGTAAGTAATATTTATTAAAAAAAAAATGTTGTGCTTTTTATGTTTTCTGATTTCCGCTATTTCTTCGTTTTTTTTTTAAACAAAAAAAAAACATTTTACCTTTCCTATTTTCAAGCTGGTGATCGTAAGCTTGATGATCGTGGCAGCCCTGGCCGCCCCAGAGGCGCCCCTGCACAAGGTGATCCCCGTGCTGGAGAGGACCGAGGTGACGGACGAGAGGGGCCAGTTCGCCCTGAGGTACCGCAGCGCCGACGGAACTGTGTTCTCCGAGTCCGGAGCCCTCAAGCCCACACATGACGGCAAGGACTACGTGCTAGTCAAGGAGGGAGAGTACTCCTTCATCTCTGACGATGGAAAGGTCTACCGCACCAAATACGTGGCTGACGAGAAGGGATTCAGGGCCGAGGGAGAACATCTGCCCGTCTCCGTCGTCGCCTAAGAAATCTGAAGCCTGACCTGCCCGAATTAACTTTTCGCAATAAAAAAGTTAAATGATCTAATTAATTATTTTATTCGTATTCACCATTCAAAATTGTAATGACTCGTGTTAGGCGAACACTAATCCAGATACTTCCCGTATCTGAATAACCAGATACTACCTTCCTCTCACCCATTTTTTTAACTTTCCTATTCCCACCAACCAACCAACAAACCCGGAATGAAACAGTTCCTCTAGTTACGGGCAGATTCGGCTCCCTCGCGGTAAGCAATATTCACAAAAAATAAGTCACTTTTGGGATATATCTAAGCCAATAATGCAGTGGTGATAAAGTAGTGGATTAGTCTACAAATATTAACAGTTCAGACTAGGGATGTTACGAACATCCGCATTCGCATTTGCGAATAATTCGCATCATTTTAAACATTCACATTCGCAACAATCGATGCGAATGTTTAGCGAATGCGAATGTGTGCAGATCATGTGGTGACTCGCCCACTGTTCACGTGTCTTTTGTTTTACGCGCAAGCGCATGAGCGCGCTAGCCGGCATCACGTGTTTCATTCGACCATTAGAAAGCATTACTCTTTCGCTACATTGTTTGTGTGTGAGTCCTTAATTGGTTTATCGTTTTTGTTGTCATTTGTCATGTCACTTGTCAGTCGCCTCAGTCGGTTGTAAATGTTGTGTTGTGTGTAACTAATCAGTCGTTACCTACGTAAATAAACAAATAGTTTATAAGTTTGTAATTGTTTTGGGCTTTTTTGACAATTTTAAGTTAAGCATGGCATCGGGAAAGGAAAGTGAAAAATGGAAATTTTTCACGCCTATAGATCGAGACCGCGCGAAGTGCAATTTTTGTGAGAAAACTTATTCTACAGTTGGGCGCACTACTTCTGCATTTGAAAACATTATAACATTTATAACTTACAACGTATAAGAATTGATTTAATGTTTTTATTATTTTATTAAAACGATGATTAATTTTGACTAAAGTTTTGGTAAATTTTGTATGGAAGTGTCCGTGGTTATTACAATTATTTTTTAGAAAAAAACTTTAGATTCGCCTTAATCACTATAAAAGGAAACTTTTTGCATCACGGGCGGCGGAAAATAATGCATTTTAATTTTCAATTACGTAAAATAAAATTTCACTTCGCGAACCGATACGGCAGCAACAATCCGGCGGCCATTGCGTCAATGTTATTTTGGTATCCCTGATACAAACAAGAGCTAGATACGACTCACGTAGTTTTTTTGAGTTTCTTGGAAAGGTACTTTGCAAATAAGACGATGTATCATCAGCTTTTAATAAAATTTGGAATTCAAAGGAATCATCGTTATCGTTTTATTGCAATAATCTATTATTCACAGAATTAATCTGATAATGTTATATTATCGTTTGTGTTTTTTTTATTGTTTTGTTTATTAATATGTTTTGATAATTGCTCAAATGGATAAGTAAGTTAAGCCGGATTAATTACAGAAAGGGATTATTCCAGTAAGCTTAACATATTCCATAAAATCATCAGTCTGTTGGTCACATGCGTACTTACACCATCGGCATTATTACTTTATGGTCAAGATACCAAACTAACCTAAATTAACCTTATCTAACATAACCTACACCAACTTAGCCAAACGCACCTTTTTACAAATTTTTCCTAACCTAGCCTAACCGTTTTTATTATTTTTATTTGACACCTCGTCTGTAAAGTGAAAAGAGAGGGGAACTACGTCGCCACACGATTGGGCAGCGTCGTGGGGGGGGTGAAGGTAGGGGCTGTAGGAAGGTTTTTATTAATGAGGGTCTTGAAGAGGCCCTGAGTACATGAAGAAGGAAAAACGGATGTCGGTTGCTTGTTCCACACGGGAGCCGACTTACACAAAAACTAGTCGAAGGATAGACCCGTCGAGGTTCACGCACGTGCATCTATGCACAGGCAATTAAAGCTGCTAGCCCTTTAGAGCATGCTTCATTAAATTACACGTAAAACAAACTCAGTATGCCTAGATTGCATCTGTGCATTAGAGATGGCTATCGGTCTACTACAAAGATATTCAAATACAAAAGAGATATGCTATGGTGTCCGCGCAACTGTCGGCGGACTACGCCCTAATTAGAGTAGTTTCTATTATGAGTAGTTTCATAAAAATAATTTGTTCATTTCGTTGATTTTTTGAAGTTGTGCCTTAGTATTGGTTCACAATATATTTTGAATACGCATAGAATTCGTTCATTTAGTTTAAAGTTCGTTTGGTTTATTCGTTGATTATTCGTTCATTTAGTTTATTTGTTAATTGGTAAACAATATCGGAGACACCCGGAAGCGCAGTCCCACCTAGTAAAAACTGCAGATTGCTATCTGCTTATACTTATATTTCAATATCTTTGGTCTACTCGAACCGCCTTCCTTTGCTATACTTATATTTCAATATCTTTGGTCTACTCGAACCGCCCTCCTTTGCACTGAATCAAGTAGGTTTCATTACTTTCAATAATAGAGGCTTGTTGAGATTTGACGCACCTTGTACATTTGTATAAGGGGCGTAGCCGCCACCGTATGTATTTTTACAACATTTAAAATATATAAACAAATATTTGGTTTTTTCGGAAATTCATCTTTTATCTGCAAAGTTAAATGCGTCACATCAGCATAGACCAGCCACGTACGCAGACATCCGCAATTAAAACCCATTGATTGCGATAAAATTGGTCACATTGCTAGAGTCCCCTATGTGGCAGAAGACCGAATACCAGCAATTAACCTTCGTCCGGCGGCATAATTTCGCAACGCCAATTTTACTATTATATGCACTTGTGAAAAAAATATAATGTATTTAATTTTATTTGTTTCGTATCTTTTTTGGTAATAAAATATTTAGTATTAACTTTATTTTTTTAATTGAAAACTTCTTTAGCACTGTTGTGATTTGAAACTCGATGAAATGAAAAATAGCGACAGTAAAAAGAGACAAACACAAACATCTATAGGATTTAGCCTGCGAGAGAATGAGAGAGACTAATCGAATATCTGTCTCCTCTAATAATAATCTTCTCTAGTCGGTCTCCTCTTTGTGCGGTGCTTCGTAGCTTCCCTACTCCTGTCTGCTTAAGTTTTCTGAAGGTTTCACTTCTACCGCGTGTGAACTGTTCATCATTCAAAATGTAAGTATGTACAATTATTGTATTGTGTAAAAACAACTTGAATTTGAACTTCATAATCTTACCCAAGAAGCCAGAGATGTCCCGAAATATCAGGTGTGTAAAACTACAAACAAACGTTACCAGAATTTAATTTTAATTGAACGCAAAAGTTGCAATTGTACCTTCTCAGGTTTAACCACATAAAACAGAAAGATGATAAAATAAAACATGATTAAAATGGATAGTTTAGTTGTGGTTATGTTAGGACAGAAAAGGTTAGGTTAGCTGTGTTTTTTTCTTCGCCTATCTGCTCTTTTCTTCAATATTCTGTTTTAACACTGTTCCGTTATGTACCAGAGCCCACTACACAGGGGTTAACCTTGTGGTACAAATAATTGTAAATCGTTTAGTCGCACGTATTTAGCAGCACCGCCAACAGCAGCCGACGGAGGTAGTTAGAAGTGTAATTAATTGAGGAAGGATCCAGTGGAACACAAACGGCATATTAGTAGATATTATATTTTGTCATAATTATTACAAGCATTATCAAGTTATTTGAATTTCAGAACCAAATGTATTGTGGTAATATCAAAATATTTCACCTTGTGTCCGTCTATTAACAGGCGATTCTTCAGAGATCGCGGGATGGAAACCCATAAAGTAACTTTAATTTACTTCATATTTTATTTTATACACAATTTACATAGAATATTATACAGGGTGTATAATATTTTATGTATATCTATATATTTATTTTGAGTAAAAAATATGAATGGCATTTTGGTCCGTGGTGAAGTTTTTTTTGGGTTTAAAAAATTCAAATTAAAAAACAAAAACCAAAATTTCGCTTATGCCATACCAGCCCAATCCCTTTACCCGACCCTAACTGCTCAATAACTATTATTTTTTCTTTTTGTTCATATGAAGCGGATACTTTGTGATGTGACATTATTAATTTAAAATAAAACAATAACTTTGTAAACACCACTTTTATTTTTATACTTTATGCCGACCGGGTTTCGCTACAACCGTAGCTTCATCAGGGCAGTATAATAAATACTCTACTAACATTAGGTTACATTTGTGTTATAATATATATTTTAACAAAAAATGGGCTGGGCTGGACTCGTCAAGTGGAGGAGGAAGAGGGAGGCATAGATGGAGAATTGGGAAGGGAACGGACGTGTTCTTTATCAATAGGGAACAATCTTAGTATGGGACTTTTATTTAAATTAAGTTGGTTATTTACTACCTTACTATTAGTGTTTATGGCTTTCCTAAGTTCAAGTGCCTCTAAATTATCCAACCTTAGACCGATGTCGTTTTTATGAATAAGTTTGGCGCCAGCGTTTTTGTCAAATTTATGATCGTTTTCAATCAAGTGGTTTGCAAATTCTGAAAATCCAGAGCTGTGTAAACATCGAAGATGTTCTTTGACACGGGTGTTTATGTTGCGCGCTGTTTTACCAATATAAAAAAATGCGCAATCGCTGCATTGAAGTGAGTAAATTCCCGAGTGTGATAGACTGTCTTCCTTATCCTTACCGTTCATTAAAAGTAAGGATAAGGAAGACAGTCTTTTTATGAACGGTAAGGATAAGGAAGACAGTCTATCACACTCGGGAATTTACTCACTTCAATGCAGCGATTGCGCATTTACCTTACCGTTCATTAAAAGTAAGGATAAGGAAGACAGACTTTCATTAAAAGTAAGGATAAGGAAGACAGACTTTTAATGAACGGTAAGGATAAGGATTTTTTACTTAAAATAAACGCTGGAATCACGGATGAAAAGTCTGGTCAGGTAAGTCCTGATACACCTTGGAGGTAAAGTGTATTTACGACACGTTACAGTATGGTAGTTAATTTCAGCATCGCCCTGGTGGAAGACCACCATTGAAACATCGGTTACTTGAAAGGGTATTAGTAGTATTTAGTAAGAAGATCTTAATAGCCAGGTGCATCCCACATTATATTTTCCCAATTCCCTCCTGCTTCACAAAATAGCTTAATTGGCGATGTCAGCCATGTTTGACTTTTGTGCATTTTCAGATAAAAAGTAAAGAGGAATGAATGATTCAAATTTTATTGAAGAAGAAGATAACAATAGAGAACTCCAGTCCAATTTTTTTATTTTTTTTAATGAATAAAGACCTTCAAACTTAAATAACTGCATTTTTATTTTTATTTTTATAGTTAGTTTTAATAGTTAAAATAATTGTCAAAGTTTTAATTTTTAAAGACTCCCAGAAACGCACCGTATCTATGGTGGTCTAATTTTTTTACTTTTTAAGTTGTCATTTTGAATCAGTGATGTTATGTCGAGGGAAATTTCCCTAGATCTAGGGGAGAAAAATATTTTTTAGGGATAAGGCAAATCAGGACAAAATCTAGGGAAATTTCGAACTCTGGCAAAAATTTTATTACATATGACAGTATTACTGGTATTATTTATATATATACGTATATATATTTTTTGGAATTCCTATGAATCTTAATTATTGTTCATGTACTTACATGCAATGTTATTTTTAACACTGACAACTCAAAATGATATTAGGGAACGTACCCATACTACGTGACACGTTCGGGGGGAGGGGGGGGGGGGGGGGGGTCTTCAAAATACCACTCTTGGTACAAATGAGCGGCGGGTTGCTTATGATTTTTATTTTGCAAAGCGTTTTTTTTTAAATTTGGAATTCAGTTTCTAATTCAGTGGTGAGTGTATTCGTACTTTTAAATTATTACTTCACGTAGCAAAAAGTGTTTTATTTGGAAAATCACGGTATTATTAGTATATTTACCAAGTTCCGATATCTTTCCAATTAATTAACATATAACAGGATTAGTGTTACACAATCAGGTGGCTACGTAGGTAATTGCGTAAATGTGAAATTCTAGGGAAATTTCACTTCTAACTGTTGGCAACACTGTGAAGAACCCAGAATAATCATGGCGGATAATGACTTTTAGGTGTGAGGTGTGTTTTTTATTCAAGATTAACTGCTTTTAATATAGAAAAACATTGGTAAAATGTCCACATTTCACCGCTACTGTTATTGTATTTAATCAAAGTGCAATATAAAAACAATAAATCATCTCTTTCATTGCAAATACATGTGACATCGTGTTTTGTGTCAGGTGTTACTTTGTAGGTACATTGTTTTATGTATAATACATACAGAAACACTGGTATTTATAATACACTGATCATGACGAGTGTGTAACAACTTGTATAAAAAGCCCTATACTAAAAACAATTTGAAAATACATAAAAACCAACGTCAAAATATGACACGACTTTAACCTCAAATAGACAACATTTATTGCAGATTGTCCGCAAATATAGCCCTTTTCGTAAATTGTTGAGGGCCTAAATTATGTTTCAATAAACACAACAACTATTATTTATCTAAATCTCTATAAACAGTATGAAAATAAACCAAAAACACGAAATGTTGAATTGCATAGGTACGTGTGCACTTCAAGTCATTTCAAATGTCAATACAATACAATACACAGGTGACAGGTTAACTGTGACGTCACGGTTAACCATTTCAGTAATGCCAACTTAACGCTGTGTTTTGGGAAGAGGTTTAAAAATGCACTTTTTAATAATTTATTAAAAACTCTGCATTTAATATTATGAAATAAAACTTATATATTCAGAATCAGCGTTTCTTGGTCTATATGAACATATTTTTTTAAAGCCATAATATTTTTCACTGGAGTTCCTTATTGTAATAACCGTGGCCGGTTATCTTCATTACCTCTGGACTCCTTTCTGATGGATCCAGATTCCTCAGATTTGATGATCTCAGTATAGGGTGTGGTTGACAATAATAAGTCGTGGGTAATCTATTGTGGTTTATTCCGAGATTGGTACAGTAGTGCTTCGTAGGAAGTCTGATGCAAAGAGAACGAATGGACAACATTCACAACCTTTTATGCGTTACTCATGCTGTCTCACTCATACACGCATGTCTCTTTCATACCGCGAGACATACGTTCACCACATAATAATCTAAACGAAAATATGAATGAGAACAAGACACAGAAAACACAAAAAAAGACAATGGTCGCAACTGGGACTCGAACCCAGACCTCAAGGCCAACCAGGACGTGCGCGTTAACCAATTTCGCTATTGCTACCTTCTGTCAATCCTTCATAATAGTCAATATCATATTTCAAATTTTAGAATTAACAATATTATCTTCAACTAATTAGGTATCAATATTACGGGCAACTACCCTTTTTACTGGAAACAATAATTATAAGAATTGGTTTGTATCCTGGATAACGTCTCGGATAAAAGTATTCGAATTTATTCATGTGGAGCTATTGACTTTTTATAAAAGTCTAAATAATAATATTGTAAAATTGAAGATTCAAATTTTTATTGGATAAGAAAAAAAATACAAAAAGCTACATCATATCTAATTTTTGTTAAAAAATTGTCTACGTAGTAGCCTCGATTTTATTAGCGGCTCAGGGTCGTGGTTGGACACGCCTGGTTTAAAATACAAACAAAAAACCGGCTACGAATTAAATATAATTCTTCTGAATCAGGTGACATCTTGTGTAAAATTGTATGGATTATACTGATAACTCATCCAAACGTAATTGTTTTATATAATTTTCTAACAAGCAAAACACAATGAATAGCCTTCCAAAAATAACAATGTTAAAATAAATACATGCACAATGTTCATGTTTGTAGTAATGTGATTGTTTTATGAAAATTAAATGTTTAAATTCAAAATTGCTTTGTTATTGTTTTGCTTCCTTTGCATCGTACTTTATTTTTAAATTTGTAATTTTATTATTAGAGTGAAAAAGGAGCCGCAATGTTTTAAGATTATTTGGCAACCTCCAACACGACATTAGCAATATTTTTCGCTTAGGAGATTTTAAAATTATTGTCAGATTACTTCTAACCCGGGAATGTTTGTCTTTCTTAAAAAGATCCACATGACATAATCATACTTCCTGCCTGGCTAACTTTTAAGTAGAAATAACACATTACTGTATTTATAAAAAAACTAACTAACCATCACGCCGTTTCCCGCAGGGGTAGGCAGATAGGACGGACCGTCAGACAACTCGGTCTTGGCACACACTCTTTGCCTCACTCACATTCATACATCGTCTCATGCATACTCTTCTATTATTCTGACTTTTGACATGGCCCGACTCACATATCTGATTCACTTGATCGTGCCATGTCTTCCTCGGGCGTCCCCGATTTCTTCTTCCATTCTCATTTGCGTCATGTATTCTTCTCACACAATTTTCACCTTTAATTCGCTCTACATGCCTAAACCATCTGAGGGTCCCATTCTTAATCTTTCTCATTGTGCTTATACCAGCCTTACATTCGTTGCGGATATCCACTTTTCTCACACGATCATACATGGTTTTACCGCACATCCGCCTCAAGGATTTCATTTCAACAGCATTCAGTTTACTTCCATCCTTCATCTGCCAGTTCCATGTCTCACTGCCATACATTAGGGTAGGTACCAGGACTCCATTGTGGACTGTTAGCTTCGTTTCTTTTGACAGTTTTTTTATTAGCGCTAACGGCATTCAGTCCCCCATTAATGGAGTTACCTGCATTTACCATTCTTTCAATATCTCTATCGGCTTCCCAACTCTAGTAAGCTTACTAAACAGATACACAAACTCATCCACCTGCTCCAAGTATTCATGATTCACAATTATATTGGACACTGTTTTCGTACTCTCTCTTTCAAATACCGTGACTTTAGACTTACTTACATTCATCATTAACTCATTCTTCATAAATACTTCGTTCATCCTAGACACGAGAGACTATAGATAGTATAGATCTTTCACAGTGTAATCAGCACTGCATCATCAGCATACATCAGGCAACATACTTTCAGATTACTCAATAAACTGTATTTATGCGCATTGTAAATGGACGCAATCTGTTATACATAGTTAAAAACACATACAAATAAATAAAAACACTGCTCAGGAAACTTTAAAAATGAAATACCACAATATTGATACCGATGGTATTTCGGTTAATTAATAAATTGACATAACAAATTTACAAAATTAAACTTAGTATTCTTTACTGCTACGAATAAAAATTCTTTAGTAATCACGGTACTAATGATTAGTTACTTGACAGCAGCATTTTTTACATCATCTGCGTACACTATTTACTATATTTACTATCAGTTCGCTATTTAGATCCAAAAAATTGATAGCATAATACGGCAACAGAAATAAAACACAAAAAGGTATTTTGTACTGAATCACAGAAGAATAAAGTACCTTGGTATTTATTCGCCGATTTACCGTATTTAGGTATTAACAAGTGGAACGCATATTATTTCATTACTTATATCAGAAAAAAATTGTTTATTTGTTATTTTTTCATTTATTTAAAAATTCAGAATATAAAGGTATCATGATAATTGATGCACGGTAAATAAATATTTTTCGGAAAAACAAGCTTAAAATTTATTTTATTGCAACTTCCACGAATAAATCAAGATGATCAATTAAAATAAACATACTTGACACTCTTATAAAGAAACTTCACAGATTCAAAGGGTTACATAAAATAAATAGTAATGAATTCAAACTGTTATTCAAAAGAAAATACATAATTTACAAGGATACTGAGAGATTCAATGTTTTTAGAAGAGCTATATATGTAATATGCTTAATACAAATACAAAATGTTTACTTAAATAATTATTATTACGTAACTATAATATGGTTATTATTTATGAGTATCCTCTGTAGCCAGATATATACCCGGGAGTGACTCCTGCGTATCCCGAGCCTCCTCTGTTATAATAGCTGCTAGACCCGTCACCAGACTTGTAATATCCATAACCAAGGTTGGCTTGCCCAGAGTAGTAGGGGTTATTGTATCCACTGTACGACGCCAGGCCTCCGTTTCCAGTATATCCTCCGTATCCTCCGTTACCGCCGTATCCAGAAGAATACCCCTTATTATATCCTGAGTACCCTGTTCCGATTCCACTGTATCCTCCCCCAAGTCCGCTATATCCCCCTCCAAGTCCACTGTATCCTCCCCCAACTCCGCTGTATCCTCCTCCAACTCCACTGTAACCCCCTCCGAGTCCACTGTACCCTCCCGCACCTCCGCTGTATCCTCCTCCGAGTCCGCTATATCCTCCCCCAAGTCCACTATATCCTCCCCCAAGCCCGCTGTATCCTGTTCCGACTCCGCTATAACCTCCACTGTAACCTCCGCCCGAGTAACCAGCACCCTGGTATCCGCCGCCCAAACCAGAGTATCCGCCGCTCGAATACCCTGGATTATATCCACTGTAGCTGCTGTACGTACTGGGGTAGAAGCCACTGCCGGGAGATCCATATACGGAGGCTGGTTGGTACACTAGAAGGAAATAAAATCATTCTTAATTTCGAAACTAATATTAAAAGTTCGCAAATCTATTACCAACACCTAGTCTCAACGTTCAAAATTCTATAATCTATTGTACATCCATATCTATCTCACAATAATTACAACTATCAACCAGTAAACCAAAAGTATAAAGTCTTTAATGTACTCTAATGTAAGTAATGCAGTTGATTGACAAGTTTGATATAGAATGTTACAAATTCAATACATTATTACGTAATTTTACTTGACAGGAAGAAATTACAGCGTTAGAATATATTTAAAAGCAAATAAAATCATTTTTTTCTTTTCTCGTACTATTATACCTACTCAGAGTTCTTTATACATTCAGAATTTAGATGGTAATACTTATCGAGTTTTTAATCCACATATTAATGCAAGCGATAAGCAGATAATATTTGTAAGATTAGCGTCAGTAGAAGAATAATTGCATTTATTATAACTACGAACTGATTCTGGGTTCCCATCTGTTTACTTCTTTGAAATAGATCAGTGAGAACAGGCTTTCTGTATCATAGAACGCCCGATAAAAATAGAAACCCAATTTTGAATTAATTTCAACTTTCCTTCTATTCTACATGGAGTCGAACTTAGAATAGAGCAAGTAACGCGCTTTTCAGACGGTTTGTTCCATGAAATAAATTTTTGTTTATTTTTATTATTTAATAACCAAAATACACTATTACCTACATATTTTTGATATTAAGAGCTATGCCGGTCATTTAAAAATATCGTCGATAGGTATTGTAACGAATGTTCCACTCCGCGCTCCCCTCAGGGGAACTGAGCGAAAGGGACAACTGCATATCGGGCTGAAAATATCTAAATAAAATCGTCAAAATCGATGTTTTGTATTCCCCATTTTTCTTCTCCAAAACTGGACCGATTTTAATTTTTTTTTCACTAACTGTATTAGAAGAAAATATTCTATGTCGGTACGTTTTGCTTTTTTTAAAAATACATTGTTTAGTTTGTATACTGAACGTCTTTTGACGGAGTTTAAACCAGGCAATTTTATTCATTTTTGGAAGGTCCTAACTTCTATAAGAAGTAAATTATCAAAAAAGCAAAACGTACCAACACTCTAGTGGTTGACATCTATATTATGTAAAAAAAATTTTTGCTCTTAAGTCAAAATCCAGAGAGATAAACGGGGAATACGTTTGTATGGAAAAAAACGCCGCTAGTATTTCCTCTTAACCACCTCACTAGGCTGAACCTCTTAGAAAATTAATTGAATTTTAATATCCTAAAATATGAGGAAATGAGGAGAAGAAGAAATGATATGTGAAAAAATGGGTAATATAGGCTTTAGGCATGCGTGTGGTAGATAATGCCTTTGTTGGCTATCCATGTATGAATTTTGTGTTTTGGATTTACATTTTTTATCAGATGTTTGTCAATGAAATAAAATAAATTTGGAGCAGATTATGGTAATGTCTTTGTCAATGGGTGTTATTTTATGTGTTGATGGCTATGTCTTGTTTCGTAATTGTGTTATGCAGTATGATATAAATTATAATATATAATAAATTGCCCTGCTTATTCACCAATGGTAATAGATCTGATGACATTTCGGACTTATTTTTATTTGTTTTAATCATCAACTAGAAAATAATTTTCTGTATGCATTTATGTAAACAAGATACCAAGTTTAATATAGTTTTCGTTTGTACATTTTTTTTTTTTACATGAAACCGCACAAGAGTCCCAACTGATCCCGTCTGGAGCCAGTGGGACTATGGCATCCCCAATAGGGGTATGTTGTGAGGCTGAAGGTAGTGGGGAGGGGAAGGAGATAGGAAAGAGGAAGGTAGGGAAGTACCTGGCTATTCAGATCTGGTCACCAAACACGGCAGAAGCCATTTCAAGCAACGTTTCAATTCTGAATGGTGGTCGTACACCAGGGCGATACTGAGAGTATCTTCCACTCTGGAACGTGCCGCAAATATACTATATATATATTTTTAAATGAATAAATTGTGAAATACACAAATTAATCAAATAAAATTTATTTGCCACGCCGGGATTCGATCCCGCGACCTTCGGAATGCTAGTCAAGCGCCTTACCGCTGCACTACGCCGACCGTCAAACCTGACATAGCGATATCAAGGGATCAATAACCGTAAACCGCGATCAACAACGACGTAGGACGCCGTACTGGGAAACATTCACCCCAAGGGCTCATTCTAAATGAAATACTCTGACGTGCTCATGGGCGTAGCCAGATTTTGATTGAGGGTGGGGCAAAAAATAAAAATCTAGAGTAGGTACTGAAAAAGAAGGCTTTTACAATATATTCATGCCTTAGGCTCTATGAATACAAAGAATGCGAACCGAAGAAGGAAAAATCATTCTATGAAGGGCAGTAAAATTGAAAACGCGACTCGGTCGACAATCCCAGAGGTCTTACATCGGACGCCCCACCTTGTCCCACCGTGCCTACGCCCATGGACGTGCTCATTTTGTATAGCGGCATTGAATTCGTGAAATTCAAGTTCTTTTCGCATTGAGTTGCATTTGGTGAAGATTTTTTTGCGCTATTTACAAAAGCATTTAAAACATAAATATTGAAACAACAAAGCAGAAAATTTGTTCACGGGTTATCTTAAGGAGTAAATACTTCAAATAAGTACACATTTTTCTATTTTTTTACTGGCTATTATCTGTGTCTATTTTTCTGTGCTTTGTTCTCTTTCATATTTTCGTTTAGATTATTATTGTTATCTTCTTCTTCAAAGTCGTATTTTTCTGTTTGGAAAGTTTAAGTCAAAAAAGTCATGTAATTTCCATCACGATCATGCTTTGAAATAATATTTTTTTTTCAAATGAAATATAGGGTGTCTGGAAGAACTTCGGGAGGTGATTCTACAAGTTTTTAGAAGTAAAAACGATAAATAACTTGTTTTTGAATCCACCGTTTTTAAAAAATTAAATTTTTCTTTATCAAGTTCTGCAAGTATTTTAGTATTTATTTTTGTAACAGCATTTTCGGCTTATACTTATACTTAAAAACACATAATATATACAAATGTAACTACTCGACAATCTCTCCATTTCTCTAGTAAGTAGGCAGAGAGGATAGACGCCACACAAATATTTTTTGCACACATTCCTTGCTTCATTCACATCTACACATCATCTCATAAATACTTTTCTATTATTCTACTCTTGACATGGCTCGACCAGAGTATTTGATTTGATTGTATAAATAATGATAACATATATTATGCAATGAACACTTAGTGCCATATTTTTTTATTAGATGATTTGCGCAAAGATTTGTGGTATAACTACTCCTTACTAAAGAACGTGTTTTAAATTTTGCAAACTGATAAACAATCATTTATCCTAAATTAATGGTTGTATGTGAGTTGTGGACCTAACAAATGACACATATAAAACATGGCTTGCTTTTACACGAACAATTTCTAAAAATCCTTACCGCTGGCGGCAACTTTGAGATCACTTCCCGCCTTAGAGTCGGCTTCTCTAACCCCGGCCGCCTTAGCGCTAATGATTGTATCCGCCCAGGAACATTGCAATATCACCAGCGTCGCTGCGAGGAGCAGGCATTTGCTGGGAAGTGGCGCCATCTGTACAACATAACGACAAATAATTAAAGAGAGCGTTGCCTAATCGCGTTCATTCATATTTTCAATGAAAATCCCCGCTTCAATGTAGAATGATAACGCGATGTATGTTTTTCCGGGAAATATGATAATAATCACAATGACATTACGGTGAAGCAAATTATTCCTAGTAAAACTTTGATTTTCACGTAATAAATGTAGAAATATCAGAAAAAATTGTTATAATACAGCGTTTCTGTAAGGTTGGGTTAGTAAACAATATTTACATTCATTTGATCATCTTCTAGATTTAAGGTTTTTTTTAAAATATACTGTTGTATTTTCTCCTCCTTCATATTTATAAAAGAATATTGTTAACCGCCGTATGTATTAATTCGCATGGAGTGTTTTAGTTTCTTTTCCTTTATCTATAATATAAAAATGAATCGCTAAATGTGTTGGTAAGCGCAAATCTCGAGATCAGCTGAACCGATTTCGCTAATTCTTTTTTTAGAATATTCTTTGAAGTACGAGGATGGTTCTTACGGAGAGAAAAATTAAGAAAATTGCGCAGAAAATTGGATAATTTCAGAAAACATGAGCATGTTTGACAGTTCGCGTGTTTGAGAATGACATTTTGCAAAACATTGATTGTTTAATCAGGATTCTATTTTTGAAAATCTTAATTAAATTTATTTAAAGTAGGTACTCCCCTAATAGTTTGAATCGAATCAAGAATTTTAGATATTTTAAATAGGTACCTATGTTCGGTACCAAATTTAATATACATGAAAAATGGAAATTTGAATAAACATTGTAAAAGGTGGAACACGGGCTGTTTAATAACTGAATGTACTGGGATTGAATATATGGAACGCGGGAGGAGGACGGAGGAGGAGGACGAGGGAGCGGGAAAGGGAAGAGGGAAGGCGAGGAAGGTGGAAGGGGAACGTTGAAGGGGAAGGGGACGTGTGAGGGGGGAGAGGGGTTCGTGGGACGGGGGAAGGGGGGGAGTGGAGGGGGGAGAGGGAGAGGGAAGGTGGAGGTGACGAAGTGGGAACGCGAGAGGGTAAGAGGACGCAGGAGAAGAAGGGGAGGCGGAAGGCGAACGGGAAGAACGGGAAAGGACACTCAGGGAGAAACAATTTCTTTATTAAGTGGCATAGCGACGCAAGCCGGGACCAGCTAGTTGTTAATAAAAACAACGTATTTTTTATAATAATTCTCGAATTTTTAATTTTTTTTTATTTTTATTTAGTAACTACATAATATTTTTTACATTTTTATATGAAACATGTTAGTTATAAAATAGAAAATATATTCTTAGTCCTCCTCACTAGGAGATCCTGTGCTGTTTAGCTATTTTTTGTTTTAATTTTAGCTATTTTTTGTTTTAATTTGTTTGATACTAAGTGAGAGTTTGTTATATAACTTTACTGCTAAAAATTCAGAACTTCTTTGATCAAATGAAGAGTTACACTTTGGTATATTAAGTATGTCTGTTTGTTTGGCTCTGATTTTATGAGCATGTGAGGTGTCTGCCTCTGAATCATTTTTGTGGTGATGTACTAGAATGTTTTTGGCATAGATTTTCTGTATGCTTGGAACATCAAACTGTTTAAAAATTTCTGTTGTTGACGTCCTTATGACTGTTGGGGACCTTTAGAATGGTCTATATGATGCAATTCTGAGTTATCTTAAGTTCTTTTAAGTGATTATATGCTGCTGAGCTCCATCCTATTACTCCATATTCCAATCGAGAGTGGCATAAAGCATAATATACTCTCTTTAAATCCCTCATAGACAAGATGTTTCTTAATTTTTTGAAGAAGTAGATGAGTTTTGTTAGCTTTTTTGAGGTAAGATCAATGTGTGAATTCCACTGCAGTTTTCATCAATTTCAATCCCAAGATATTTAATACTTTTTGTTTGGGTTGTGGTGGAAAAGTATTTGGACGTTCATGTAATTTGACGGTATGCACATTCATTGGTTGTCCTCTTTTGTTTTTCGAGAAAGTTAGATATTTAGTTTTATTAACATTTAATGTAAGGGAGTTTACTTTTAGCCAGTTTTGAAGTACAGCCAGGCCATGTTCCGCCTCCTTGTAGGTTCTTGTCCAATCTTGTTCGTGGAATATAATAACAGTGTCATCTGAAAAGATCATTATGTTTCCATTTATGGGAAGATTCAGATATAGAAACTTCCATTAGAAAAATGAAAAATACAAATTCACTTGGTCCAGATTTTCTTCCAGTATTCTTCTTTAAAGGGTGTGCCGAGTTTTTAAAAATGCCACTAAGTTTCTTATTTAACCTTTCCTTAGAAACCGGTGTATTTCCTAATTCCTGGAAAATTTCGAAGATTTGTCCGATTTATAAAAGCGGTACAAAGACTTCTGTAGAAAATTTTAGGCCTGTAGTAATATTATAATATTATCTGCACCGGCTAAATTGTTTGAATCGATTATTCATAAATACACACTGCCACAAGTGGAGCCGTTCTTAATTTCGGAACAGCACGGATTTAAAAAGGTCGATCTACAGAAACCAACTTATTGGTATTTACTGATTACGTATCAAAATCTTTAGATAAAGGCCATCAGGTAGATTGTTCGTGTAACGACTTTTCAAAGGCCTTCGATACTGTTAATCATGACGTCTTACTAAATAAACTGGCTGAAATAGGATTCTCCATGAGACTACTCACCTTTTTTGCTAGCTATCTTGCAGACAGGAAACAGTTTGTATCTCATGGACTATTCCAGTCTATTCTATTTTTTGTACGATCAGGAGTACCCCAAGGTTCTAATTTAGGCCCACTCCTTTTTTTCCATATTTATTAATGATATTTCAGAAGTAATTCTGCACTCCAGGTTTCTTCTTTTTGCTGATGACCTGAAACTTTTCTTAGAAAAACTAACCCTAACCCTAGAGGACTGCAATCGACTCCAGTCAGATATTGATAGAATTATTGACTGGAGTAAAAGAAATCGGAATGAGTTCAATATATCTAAATGTTTAATTTTGTCATTCGCTAGGGCGTGTCATACCTGGTATTACTGGTATACGATGGACGCCCGAAGTCTAAAACGTGTCTCCACCATGAAGGACCTTGGAATCATGTTTGATAGTAGGCTGACATTTCATACTCATATTCAGATGGCTTGTAGCACTTCATTGAGAATGCTGGGCTTTGTTCTGCGTACTGCAAGGAATTTTAAAGACCGGGTTCTCATAATTCTATTCAATTCCTTAGTAAGGAGTAGACTTGAAAGTGGGTCGATAATTTGGAGTCCGCACCAAGTAAAATATTCCCTCATGTTGGAGAGAGTTCAGAAAAAATTTCTGAGATTTCTGTACATGAGGGAGTACGGCTATTACCCGTGGCTCTATCCTACCGACTTTCTTTTTGGTATGCTCGGAATGAACTATCTACGTGTCAGAAGAGATGTACACCTTGCTACGCATTTCTTCAGATTGGTTCGTGGATGGTTTGAAAACTCAGCTATCTTGGAGAAATTCATTTTTATGTTCCCGATGGTTATCTTCGCCATCGACAGCATAGGCTGTTCTATCTTCCGGCTTGCAGGACTAACTTGCCAATGGTCATGCCGGTCGGAAGAGCAATCTTGCTGTTGAACAGAATTAATTCGGATATCGACATATTTCATCAGTGAAGCTGCCTTTAAAAGGCAAGCCCAATTGATGCTTATATAGTTTTTTTTTGCCTACCATGTATATTTATGTTTAATGTAATACTGTTACAAATATATTTTAAAACGCATTAAAATTTTAAATTTTGTAATGTTTTTGAAAATAAATTGAATTGAATTAAATTGAATTGAATAAGGTCATTTATATAAATCAGAAATAGTGTAGGTCCTAATAGGCTTCCCTGGGGGACCCCGAATTTAATTGGAAGAGATTTGCTCTTTCTTTTACCAATATGTACAATTTGTTCTCTTCCAGTTAAATAACTTCTAAGTAGGTTTAGAGTTGTTTCGGTTATTCCATTTATTTTTATTTTAAAGTACAGTATTTCATGATCAATTAATCTTCATTGATCTTCAAAAAGCTTTTTGAAGGTCAATGAAAACTGCTAAGCATTTTTTGCCTTCATCCAGTTTTCTAATAATTGTATTGGTTACATTAGCTATAGCGTCACCAGCACCAAGGTTTTTCCTAAAACCATACTGCGTATGTGATAATATTTTATTGGTATCCAAAAATGTAAGAACTTGTTTTTTTATTCCTTTTTCCAATATTTTCGATAGAGAAGTTAAAATACTGAATCATGAATGGGTATGATCGTAGCAATTTTAAGACAAGCGGGAAAAACACCTTTAGATAATGATAGATTTACAAGGTATGTCAGTGGTTGAATTAACCCATTTTGTAGGTATTTAATTGATTTGCTTGATATCAGTTCATTTCCCGATGAGGTATTTGTGTTTAAGGTGGCTATAATATTTCTTATTTCATCGCTTGTTATCTTGTCTATATTGAGGCTGTTTTCATGATTTACATCATCATTCCTCATTTTTTTTCGACAGTAGTAGAATTTTGTTTAATTTTATTTGCAATTACACAGACAATTTTAATAATAGTCTATAAATTCACTAAATCGTCTAATGATATTGATCATAATAATATTCACTAATGTTTCTTCTTGGTTTAAGTAGATACTTATAATTTTCTTTTATTTATAAAATTTTCAAGTTCTAACAGAATTCAGGGGCCGCAGAGAGGTGGTTTTTAAATTAAATGGGTGTCAAAGAGACCAATTTTGAAGGAAGGAAAAGTATTATGTGCTTGCAGGGGGTTCCAGAGTCCCAGTAAGAAGTCCGTAAACGCGTTTGTCATATCACCCTACTGTGCGATTTTATAAAAAATTTGATTTGGCCGGTTTATCGTCGCAAAATCACTTGAAAAGCATTTGTATTGTTACTCGGATGCAGTATTCCCTGCCTTTTGAGTTCGAACTATTTTAACTTGGGACGCAAGCAACATACGATTATATAAGGTCAGAAATTTGCGCATAGGTACATGGGGGTGGAATGCAGGTAAGAAAGCTGTTTGTTGACAAGCATTCGGGACCATATTGGGTCAAAGGTCTAAGTAACGTCGAATGCCACAATTTGTGATTACAAAAACATTTCCGGCACGGCCCAAAACATTCACCACATACCTACCTACGCGAGAAGGAGTGTTTTCACCAGATTTAGTATTGTCAATCGTTTGTAACGTTAATCTTCTGGAAGAACTTGATCAAGTTGACCGGTCAATGGCTGAGTAGGCATCGCGTTTGGTCCCACCCATTCATTCCTCGGCTGGCTTAGTCCCCTCACACGACATAAGCAAATTTTTCCCCTTTCTGTGGTGGTAGTTAGAGATTTTAAAATGTTATCACGTTATTTCTTACCCGGGAATGTTTGTATTTGTTTAAAAATAAAAATATTCAAACGAACAACTGATAAGAAGGTAATATATATGGGGTGGTAGTTTTACTATGAAGACATGGTCTCTTTAATGTGCACAGTTTTAATTGGCCTTTTCCCTATAAAATTGTACATATTAATGTATATTTTAACGATCGATATTATATTAGTGTACTTAACTATTCCGCCAAAACAAATAAATTTATGGACTCGTAGCCTAATTGGCTCCCTCGTATAAAGAAGTAAAACATAGAGTAAACAAAAAAGCGTTTTAGAACTAGAGGCTACTACAGGATAATGGGTGACGGTATGAAATCATTCATTATTTTACAGATGCAATCACTAAGGACGGGTTGTTTCAAAGAATTTTTAAATTTCACCAAATTTAAAAGTTCATATCCCGGTTCTATAAAAGTCCTACTAAAGTTCTGCTACTATCCAAGTACTGTGAAAAAACCAACCCTTGATGCAATATTAACAGAACCTGAACAGAACACTCATAGAACTTGAATATTAGTATTGAAATATGATGAATTGTTCAAATTCTGTGAAACAACCCATCCTAAGACTTCTGTAATTTCCTGGAATAATTTAAAATGATACTTTTAGGAGCTCTCCACTGAAAGAACAAAGTCAGGTTTTCGAGGTTTTAGCAAAGGAAGGGTGAATTATTTAAGGTAAGTAGGAAGTTTAGGATTAGAGTATAATATTCTGAAGTTAAATTCGTACCATTGACCGCGTCAAGGTTCGAAAATTCACCTAATGTCACCACTAAACACTACAGCCAACCCCTACGTACAAATAACCACAAACATGGCGGTAGATTTTTCACGGGTTGTTGAGGCAGTTCTCCGAGGATTGCGTTCTAATTGACCCTGACTGCGGTAGCCAAAGGCTTTCCTTTGTCCAGCCTCTCCTGACATACCCTCATCTATCTCCTAGACCCGCACAAATGTCACCGCATGTAACCGCGCACCTTTGCTAAATCATCAAACGTAACCATCTTTGTGTTTACCTATTTGGTGCGGACCCAAATCCGCTAAGTAAATGAAAAAGTGTAGGGAATACTTAAATTGAAAATAGCAATTTATGTAAAAGCATTAAAAATACGACGATATACGGGTAGAATTGCTTGCAAAATATATAATTTTCGGCAATTTCAAGATACATTACATACAATACTGTACAATTCTTAATACTTATTCTTTTGCAAGGGCAATTATAAATTTATTTAATTGCACGGTGATCAATTTTTATACCTTTCGCATTTATCGCACAGATATATTTTTTTCGTATAAAAACTCACAACAAAGTTCATTTTGTTTCCCCCCAACTACAAAATCATTTTGGTCGGTGCAAAATTTAATGAAAATATTAAATTCTTACAAACCTTGTTTATTTTTGCGATAACAAGACAATTGTCTTTGTTATTGTATTATTATTCACCACTGTGGTGTTTTTACGAAAAAAGCTTATTATCTTTAACAAAGATAAGGTCCTGGAAACAGGTCGACGTTAGAACCATGAGCGTCATCTTTAATTTAAATTATTTCGCTTAAAAACATGAGTGAAATTTTTGTCAATTTAAAAAAAATCTTAGACAAGAATCTTAGGCTTTTTGCAATTTTCTTGATTTTTATTTTTTCGTTAAATTAAAAACTATATTTTTATGATGTAAGAATATTTCATGAAGACTCGGCATCCCGAATTATAATATTTTCCGTGAAAACTTTGAGTATATTTTAGTTCTTAAAAGATATTTGTTTTTCTTAAACTACATTTGCCGCGCCGAAACGGTAATTGAATGAAATTCCCCAGATAGAAAAAAACGCCAAGTATGCCTCGTAAATTATAATAAACACGTTTTTATCTGTTATACTGCAAGTAAGTAGTGTTTCTTTAAATGCTATTTAAGACATTTCACTCTATTTAGAACGAGTCTTGCTTTATTAAACATTGTCACAATTTTCACTTAATTATTATCGTTTTTAATATTAGCGCGTTCCCTCTAACATTCGTATTTACATATATCCCCTTCTTCTTCATTTTAAACGCTAACTACCGGGCCTTTAAGATAAGACATTTGTTTTATTTCGCACGCGATAATATAAGGTACCTCTGAAGGTGTGGAGATAATTTGTTATGCAATAATTAGAGTGACCTCGATTTCCTTGATCGATAAACACTGTTGAGAAAATAAATAAGATAGATGTTAATAATAGTGGATGAGTCATTCCGTCGAGTAGTATGGCGGAAATTCTATCCAATGCAATTCTCACGTATAAATTCTTTACATTGAATAAGAAACGTAAATGGTTCATTTTGAGGTCATTGCTGACTCGAACTGCAAAAAATTGTTAAATTGTTTTAATGAACATTGTTTTCAAAGCCTTTTTTAAACTGATTTGAAGGCGAATGTTTGCAAGCCGCTTGAAGGAAGGCTATCAATTATAATGATTCATTCTGTGAAATACTAAAATAAATTACAAATTCTGTACCTACACCCTTGGGATTGTTATTAGAAAAACTAATAGGGTTCATTTTATTACACACAAATCAATAATTTTATTTTACTGACCCAAATACCGATTTTTCGAAAAGCTGTTTTATTACAACTCTTAAAGCTGCACAAAGTCAATATAATGTTATCATCAACGTCTAATTGGCCCTTTGATGATCCGAGAAAGCGTATCAATGGCAGATAAGAGAGAGAAAAAAAACACATTTTTCCGTGGAATATATTTGATCGTAAAGTATTTTATTAGATACTAACTCGTTGAACCAAAATTCTCAAAAGATGTGACGACGTGCAATTTGACCCGCTCGAGGTCTAATTTAAAATGTAATCTACATAAAAGGAATTTAAACACGTATAAGTCATCGTAAGCTTTGCAATTTGAAAAGATTTTCAAAGAAAACGTAATTTTATTTTCTATGTAATCTGCCATCTGTAGTGTATTATTATTCGTTAAAGGAATTGAAAAGCTAGGATTATGATAAGATTTACCTCATTTGTAGCTTATTCACTTGCAACCTTTCAAAGAGTAATACTATGAGAGAGATGTGAAGACTATGAAAGCAAGAATTTTTTCTCGGGTCGCATAGATTCTTCGCATATAACATACAATGTATCTAAATACTAAACAAAACAATGGTTTTATTCTCTGGGAGAGCAAAGTATCTACTCTCACAAAACAATAATAGTATTAGTAGTACTATATAACTCACCTTGCGCTTATTAGAATCCTATTTAGAGAATCACTGAACAATGCGTCAAACGATAGAATATTGTATTTTGTAAGTCTATTTCCCGAGCACGAACTGTTAACTATTAGTTTGTATGACTGTCGGACTGTTGGAACACCTTTGAGTAGTGTGACTGACGAACGCCGGTGATAACTATTTATACGGCAGTTTTTTTGTTGAAGATAATAGCTAGGCAGTTAGGACCGTTCTTGGGGGAAGACACTGCAGGTATTGTTCTAAGGAAGCAGGAAAAAATAAATGATGGTACGCGAGCCAAATTAAAGATATACTTTTATAAAAATACTTACTTTAACTAATATAATTTTTGGTAGGATGCTTTAAAATGGCCTGACAAATCTCGACATCGCAATATTGCCTTCACCAGTTCTTAAATATAGAAATTCGAAGAAATTAGGGATAATCTTCTACCACAAAATATCAACAAACCGAAATTCAATTAGCCGGAAAACAATTCGGCATCACATTCAATTAAGAAACAATACTTATAAATTTTATTAAGTTATTTACAAAAAAGGAGAATGAGCGAAAAGTTCACGAATAAGGAAAATAAACAGCAAAAAAAAATTACAATTGTGCACTTCATACGCGGTAGGAGTGAAACTTTCAGAAGTGCTGCTTTTTCCTTTCATCGAATTCCAAATCACAACGTCGCTAAAGAAGTTTTCACTTCAATACAACATAAGTATTTTTCTAAATGTCCTCAGTCAGTCTTAACAATATATGACTTGCAAATTTACAGGAGCCAATAGTTTTAAGGCATTTACTTTTTTATGGGTAATGATTAATGATAATAAAATTGCCTTACCGCGTTCTGATACTGGATAGATAGAAGCGTATCGTAAAAATATCGATGAATTGAATTAAAAATATCGATATATCGATACTTTTTCAACAAGCCTAGAAGCGCAATCTAAAGTTGTGTTTCGCTAGGTTTTTGTTTACTTGTTGACAGGATACTAGGGATGTGAAAAAATAATCGATAGTGAATTAATCGATTTTTCTCCAACAAAAATCGATTTTATAAAGCCATTTTAATTTTCTAAAGAATCGATTAATTGATTTTTTTACACTGCCGATTTTTTCATTCGCAGCTCTGCTACGCTTAGTCATTAGTCCTAAATCCGGAGCGCGAACCTCTATATGATCAGGGCCGGATTAATCATGTCGGGGCCCCTAGGCAATGCACGTCTCGGGGCCCCTTTACCAATGGCGGACTAATGGAGGGGGGGGGGGGGTTGAAGGGGCTGCCAAACGCCACTTTGATCCCTTGGTCAAATTTTTGCTGAAGGAAAATTCAACATACGAAGTTTTTAAAATGGTGAGAGCATTATTAACAAATGCATTTTTCAGAAAATGAATTAAAAATAACATTTTTTTTTGCTTTAAAGCCTTGCTCAGGATTTGATCAAGGGAACATGGAGGTGTTTGGAGGCCCCCCAGAGTCAGAGGCCCGTGTGAACTGAATAAAAAACTTGTAAAATAACATAAACTTCACTAAGGGGGGGGGGGGGGGGGGGTTCATTCAACTTTGCCGCCCCGAGCTTCTGACGGGCTTAGTCCGCCACTGCACTTTACCCTTTTCTAACTTCCAAAATTATTTTTTTCTACCAAAACTAATTTTATTCATAATTAATCTGTTTTTTTGCTACATTACGAAAGGTATGCCATCACCCCATTCAATAAAAAAAGATTACAATAAAATATAATGCAATAATATTTTTATAAATTTGTTTTAATTATATACTTTTTATTTATTATTTGTGCATGTTGTGAACATTAGTTATTTATTGGGTTATAACCTAATTTTTATAATTTGCTGTTTTCTTTAATGCGTGAATCTAATGTTATAAAAATGTTCCTAATAAAAAAAAATTAAATCATCTTGAAAGCTGACATTTTCCGAAACTTCGTTGCTCACTAATTGAAGGAAGTAATTTTTTCTCGGGACGCGGGGCCCCTAGCCGACGCGGGGCCCCTAGGCAGTTGCCTACTCTGCCTTAGGGATAATCCGGTACTGTATATGATGTTTACAAACAAAACAGGACATTAACGCCATTTGTGCGTCTACGATGACATTTTTTTGTGCTTTGAAAGCAGTTTAGTTGAAGTTTCTAGTCAAACTTGTCACTAGATGAAGTCAACAGAGTCAACGAACAATTTGTAATTTGTTTTGATTATTTGAAAAAAACTCTTAATTTCGGTTCATTATTTTAAAACTTATAATTTTTGTTGAATATTTTTTAATTAATAAAACTGTGATTAAAGATATTTTACGCGTTTATTTTAATTTGACAAAGTTGGGGAAAAATCGATTTTTCATGATAAGAAAAAGAAACGTAAAAGTCACATCCCTACAGGATACCACTTATTTATGTTAGAATTTAATTATAATTAATTTTAATTCAGAACATTTATTTTATACTTTTAAATGTAGCTACGTGTATAACCTTGTGGTTATCCATTATAGATAATTGAAACAATGTTACTTTGTTTGAACCATTTGTATATTTATTTAAAGCAGACCGGTTTCGGAACGACCGTTCCTTCTTCGTATACGTTTGCCCTGAAGAAGGAACGGTCGTTCCGAAACCGGTCGGTTTTAAACAAATATACAAATGGTCCAAACAAAGTAACATTGTTTCATTTATTTACATTTATTTTAATTATGAAACATATTTTTTTACATAAAGGTCAATAATTTAAAAACAAATAAAAATAATTTTTTTTCATTTCATCCATAGATATATCATGGTACTTTAAATACGAGGTGTGAGCGTACGTTTACAGACATTAAGACAGATATAATCTAAAAAAAACACCTTTTACATATACCTACGAAATTTTCCATTTATTAAGATACGGATTCTCCGGAAAATACAGAAAAAATAAAATCTTACCGCGAAGTGTTCTACAAAAAGTTGACAAAACCCACAACTCAAGTATCGTATTTTTTCTTATTTCTCGATAAGTGATCCTTAAAACGAGAGAGAACTGTTAAATTTTATTTTATTTTTACAAACATTAGGATATAAACTTGTACAATACTGTACGGATTTGCCGTAATACTGGAGATTTACAATTTATTCTCCTACATAAGTGATGAAATACAAAGCAGGACAACCACAAACATGGGGAGGAGGGTGGATGGTATGACACATGAGGGAAATGAGAAACCCGATTATTCTGTTCATATTCCTAAGCTTAATCTTGGCTTTATGGTATCTCAAAGAAGAAGTATGTTCTACAGCGTATAAGTAGGTAGCTTATTATGTTTGTCAATATCAAAGAAGTTTGTCAGAATTAAGTTACTATTTTGTAGACAAATTTAATACACGCTCCCTTCATTAAATTGACTTAAAATGTACTTATCTCCGATGTAAACGCTTTTATTCGGTGGGTATTTCAATGTACTTAACGTTTTTGCGTTATTTTGTAGAGCACACTTATAATAAAAAACGTGAACGCAAATCAAATAGATCTTACAAGCTTTGAAAGGATACAAAATAAATTCGTACGCTTTATTTTTAGTTTTAAAATGGGTATTCCAGCAATTTGGTTCAACTAAAACAATTTTTTAAATCACATGAATATGCTTAAATTGTCAGACAGAAGGATTTTCACTGACATAGTATTTCTATATAAAATTTATATAACGAATTTGATATTCCCGAATTGCTTGCATTGATTAGCTTTCGGGTTCCACCACGTAATACTATAAGTAGGGATTTATTTCAGTGCAAAAATTTTGGGACTGACCACCATTATATGTGTTCCTCTTTGCTCAGATTACTAATGAAGGGAAATAATTATACTGACTCAGCGGAAATCTTCAAATTATCACTAAACAAATACAGTATGTTGAAAAATTGAGACAGTTCAGTAATGTACATTTTTTACTGTCCATTTGTAAAAATCAGTTTTAGTTATAGTTATTGTTTCGCCTCCCGAAATTATTGTAAAATTTTCTGTTTGTTTAAAAATGCTTTCGGAAGGCGATTCATCAGAATGTGAATAGTTAAAATGAACTTTTTGTATTTGGATTACGAAAATTATTTTAGTTTGTGTTGTTTCTGAAATGTTGTGTTTTTGAGAATCGCTTGTGTTGTGTTTATAAACACAACACAATATTATGTTTCGGAAACAACTGTGTAATTTGTTTTAGGTATTTTATATCTCAATAATTCCCTCTCGTGCTGGCTGATTTTCGTCGGCTTCATTGTATTTTTTATTCTTATTTATTCCAGATTTATTTCTGAAGTAAAACTTCTTTACGCACGCTCAACTTGGGGGGTAAGCTGGTGAATGCGTTACGAAAAGTAGTGACTGTTACGAAAAGTGGTGATTGTTACGAAAAATGTCATGCGAACGGTAATCGATGCGAACGGTGATCGATTGCTAGGCGAACGGTCGGGCCTTTACGCACGCTTGACTTGGGGAGTGATAAGGATAAGGATAAGGATGAGGAAAAGGAAAAGGAAAAGGAAAAGGAAAAGGAAAAGGAAAAGGAAAAAGATAATGATGGTTACCCCAAGGTCGTTGGTCACCCCAGGGTCGTAGGTCACCCCAAAGTCGTAGATTACCCCAAGGTCGTAGGTCACCCCAAGGTCGTAGGTCACCCCAAGCTCGTAGGTCACCCCAAGCTCGTAGGTCACCCCAAGGTCGTAGGTCGCCCCATGGTCATATTTCACCCCAGTGTCATATGTCACCCCTAGTCATTGATCCCCTCGGCACCGGTGCATAGTCGGGAAACACGCCAAACACGCGCCCAACATTTGTACACGGTTGACATTAGTCACATGAGAACGGTTCGTTTCTATGACTCGTTCTTGAGTTCAACGATTCGGCTGTGGAATGATTTGCCGGCCTCTGTGTTTCCTCTCTCCTACAACATGGGTCTCTTCAAGACCCGTGTTCACTCCTTCCTTTCCTCAAAAAGACCTTCCACACAGCATCTTCAAAGATGACATAGGCCCTGAGGGAAGTTATTTTCCTCAGGGCCTCCTGTGTGGAGTTAATGTAAAAAAAAAGTTCATAGGTCACCCAAAAGTTCATAGGTCAGGTTTGGTAACTTAGCAGGGATACCTGGGTTCATTGGGCGAGGTTTGTCTTGTAGTTTTACTTCAGTCGTGTGGTCCAAAGAACACTCGTTTTTTTATTATTATTTAGCGATTTTAATCATAGTGGCTGATAACAACTTTGATATTTATTGTATGTTAAATACTACATTAATGAAATATACTTACTAAAATTCTGGTTTCAGGGAGGGGGGCGAGTTGAAGAAAGGACGGATATTGAGGAAAGGGAAGAGGATAATAAGATACTACGTGCCTATCCAAAATTAACGCACCTAAAGCCAATTATAGTAACCTTTCAATGCTGAATTTGGTCCCTCACGTATGATCTTCTCTGGAAAAAAATATTCAATTTATTTTAAAATGTGAAAATGGGTAGTGACCAACCGAAGTTACGGTAACTGTGTCGGCCAGTTTTAGCTAAAAAAACTAAATTCAGCCAAAAATTACCCGAAACATCGCCTCAGCCGAAACCTGCGATCGTGATGTGTCTCTTAAATGTCTTCTTTAAACGACCAACTACAATAGCAATGCAGTGAAATCTTGACTATACCTATAAATGCCCTGCAATGTGTGGGTGTAGAGCTAGGTTTTAGATGTTTTTAAAGAATTTTCTTACTGTTCATGAGAGAGAGAGAGAGAGAGAGAGAGAGAGAGAGAGAGAACACCTTCGAACACCTTTCACCCCAGAAGATAGGCGGAAGCTTGAGTGGCAATCAGCCAACGTCAAAAACGCACATCTCGTGCAAGACCCCACTGAGAGACAGCCTGGGTTCTCATTGCCTCGCAAACTCTGGACTGCCATCAATAGGATAAGGTGCTCCCATAGCCGTTGTGCTCACATGATGCATAGATGGGGCCTTAAAGAGTCGGCGACGTGTGAATGCGGTGCGGTGCAGACCACCGAACATGTGGTCAACGAATGCCCGCTCCATTCATTCCCCGGCGGGATTGATGAGGTCCACAGGGCAACGCCTGAGGCCATAGACTGGCTCGCAGACCTAGATGTCCCCCTCTGACCCCCCACCATACGAAAGAAGAAGAAGAACTGTTCATGAAAATTCGAAAGCAAAAAATTTGATATTGTAGAAGCCTGTCAATTATCTCAAATATAATTTTCAATATTATATTTGGTTTTCAGGTATTTACAAAATACTACCCATATTCTTGGGTGTAAAGAATCTATTATCTGAAAATTTTTTGTAATTTCCAATATTATGTATTTATTTTTGCCAATGTGATTGTATTGCTATTGTCAAAAAAATACTTGACTGGTTTGTTCACTATTTAGTCAGTAATTCCTAGATATTTTGTAAGTTTGTAATTCCTTTAAAAGAACTTTTTTTTTCTTTATTCGTATAAATGTTTTTGTACACTTTTTTTACATAATATTCGACCACCAGACTAGGCACGTACCCATAACATGGTAACAGAACTACATTTACGTAACAACAAACCAAAAAACGCTAAAACTTATTACCCCTTTACTTCAACAACACCAGGATACTTGCTAATCAAAATTCCCCGATTCCGGGACTTCAATGTCTTGGAAAAAAGTATTCTGATCTGAGAGATATTTCACTCTAAAAATAATCAACATAAATGTTGTTTATTCCAGTACTTTTATCTAGTAATCTTTATTTATCTTAACACAAAATAAAGACATTTACTTCCTACTGTTTTTTTTTATATCGAATATTTATTCATGTGAGGATTCAACTCTCTCTTCACATTTTCATCATTGTATTTTATTTTATGCTTTTGTTGTTTTTTTATTTTATTATATTTGCTTTATTGTTTTAAATTTTAAGTATTTGTAGTAACAGTTAAACTGGTCAAAAAACTTATAAACTTGTTTTAAAGCCCATTAGGGCATGAAACAAATAAATAAAAAGTAAACCTTTTCGTTATTTGTTTTTGGGGTGTTATGCCGTGTTGCGCTACCTCCTTCTTTAGCCAACGTTTCGGACATCGTTGCAGTGTCCATCATCAGGGCAGATCCGGCAGATCCCACATCTACCGGATCTGCCGGATCTGCCCTGATGATGGACACTGCAACGATGTCCGAAACGTTGGCTAAAGAAGGAGGTAGCGCAACACGGCATAACACCCCAAAAACAAATAACGAAAATGCTTTTGGCCGTGAAAATCTTAAAACCCAAAAAGTAAACCGATTTACACATGAAACTAATTTGACATTTTATTTAATTGCGCATTTTTCAAAACTAACTTTAATCAACTCTAACAAGTTTAACTATACAAACGCCTAATTCCGGGATATAAAGTGTTTAATTTAAACGTATTTACATTGGATACGTTTTTAGATTTTCACGGCTAAAAGTATTTTCTACTATTATGCTACCTCCTTCTTTAGTCAACGTTTCGGACAACGCGGCGTTGCAGTGTTTGCAGATCCTTCATATGTTATTTATTTACATTAGTTTCTTTTCCGGGTACTGTCGAAGCTATAACAGAAGCCGAAATTCGGTTTTGGTAAAAAATCTATTTTTGGTCTTTTTGTTTTATTTATTTATTTGAACAAAAACATATATACATTATACCTATATACATTATAAGAAAGCTTTGCATGATATAGTTCACATCGGGTAGATAATCCTACATGCTGTTATTCGTAGAACTTAATACTTAAGAAATGAGGGCACAAGTGCCATTTATACTTGTGATTCACACTCAAGATTCACAGTCAAGTAAAAGGTTATTAAAGCAATAAAGCAACTAGATATAGTATTAGTAGTAAAAAGCTACTGAGAACACTTACAAAGTTAAAAAAATAAAATGATAATATATTAAAACTATAAAAAAAAATAAACTCAGGTTCATAAAACAGAAAAATATCAAATCTTTCTTCGATATATTTCCTATCCGAATGTTCGAATTTGTTTTTAAGAAAATATATGATAGTTTGAGTATATAGGCAATCCTAATTTTTTTTAGTTAAACAATTTAGTGATCTATCTTATGATTTCGTATAACAAAAAAAAAACCTAATGTACAAATAAAGTAAATGAGAGAATTAGTTCTTGTCCATAAATGGAAATTAAGAAAGGCATGTTTACAATTCTAATTGTGATTATCGCAGTATTTATTCCATTGGAATATCAAAAATATTGATCGGTCAGTGGTTGAGTGGGCATAGCGCTTGGGTCCCACCCGAGCATCGCGTGTTCAATTCCTCGGCTGGCTAAGTCCTCCATCACAACACAAGCAACATTTTCGGCTTTCTGTGGTGGTAGTAGGAGATTTTCAAACATTGTTGGGTTATTCGAAACCCGGGAATGTTTGTCTTTCTTTTTTTTTTTTTAAATGCCCGTTTTTTATCTAACTTCTTGTTATTTAATTGACATTTTTGTTTTAGTTTCCGCGTGTTAATTTTTTTATTATTTTACTCGCCGTTTTTTTTAAATTAAAACATATTTATCAATAATACAAATAGCAATTTGAAACTAATTATTCACAACTATTTAATAATACATTCATTAGATAATTGAACGATTGCTGAGTAGTATTTTCTAAGACTAAGTTAATCACACAGTCTATCTATCACTCAACATCGATCTCTGCAGCGTAAAAACAATAAACAAATGAAAAATATTATTAAAGCAATGGATTACTCATTAGTTGTAAATCTGGATGATGTTTGCTTCGATGCAGGTACGTCCTAGTGAAACAGACATCGAAAAATCGCTCGTAAATAAACTTTATGTAGATAAATAAATAAATAAATTAGGACGTGGGTAAAATTGTGCAAAACTAAATGGTCATGGTTCTGAATAATACATATTGCAAAGTTGGTGCAAGTTTGGGTGTTTAGAAAAAAACGTTTTTTAAATTTCGTCTTGCCTACTTTTTGAGTATTAGCCACTGGGCCCAGAGCCAAGAATTTTGGGGTTCTGCAACGGAGGCTTGAACGTATGTTTGAACTTTTCGTACGTTTAAACTTTTGATTGGAATGAAAATAAATCATCTGACACCAGCAAGTTCCCAGATGAATTAAAATAGTTAGAAAAATGAAAAAATTCAACTTTGTATGAACCACTTATATAATGCGTAAATCCGACCGGTTTCGGTACAAACGTTCCTTCTTCGGGGAAAGCATATACTAATTTGACAATTTCGAACAATGTTTTATTATGGTAGGGGTGGAGCCGTTGCTAGTTGTTAGGGAACGTACCCATACTACGTGACCAACTTTTTGAAATTTTTAACCCCCCCTCCCCCCGGTGACCAAAAACCTAAGCAACCCGCCGCTCATTTGTATGGAGCGTGACATTTTGAAGACCCCCCCCCCCTAAACGTGTCACGTAGTATGGGTACGTTCCCTTAATGTAGATTTACGCATTATATAAGTGGTTCATACAAAGTTGAATTGTTTCATTTTTCTATAATGGATAACCACAAAGTTATAGCTACATTAAAAAATATAAAATAGTTAGAACTGAATGAAACAATTTTAATCTCTTCTTAATATCCGTTTTAGTTGTAGGTGAGTTCCACTGTAGGCCTACATATTATTGACTGTTTTGTTGTCTGTCGTTCTAACTGGAGACTTCTCTTTTGACGTTTTTTGAGACGTAGAATGAAATAAGAGTATTATTGGTAAAGGAGCTGTGAAAGCTATATATCGAGGGAGCGGAAATGGAGTTTTCACGCTACTGGAGAACGGAATCCCGATACTTCCTCGTCACGTTTTCCCCCCGGGAGGGACGGGAACCTCAATTCACTTATAATAATTTACTAAAGTTCGAAAATATTGATTCTTGGCGCTATCCGAACCCTTCTGCTTAGTTTTACTGCCGGTACACGCTTTACGACAACTTATAACTCTAATCACTTAAATAAAATATGTGCTTTGAAGTTAATCCGTTCACTGATAGGTAAAACGTGTTGTTTAAAACTTTGCTAAGAAGTATTTTATTATTGAAGATGCTGAGAAGACATGCGGCCTTCGATTCATCGAAATCTCAGGATTATTATTAATCTATTTGTGTTAGATTTTGGGATGATCTATTTTTTTAAATCGATTTACATGTGTACGAATATCCTCTTCACCTTCAGTAATTGCTGAGCATTGTGACCGCGAAGCCACGAGTCAGAATCCTTCATGGAAACAACATGTGAAAATGGGCGCTGAGGCAGGAGAGCGCTGTAGTTTGTGGTAAGATGGTTTAACATGTACGGATCGTTTGAAATGTATCTACTGCTCGAAGCGGCGTACTCTGAAAACGCATTCATGAGACTAAACTATTTAACAATGTACATACAAATGCGTTATAATAATATTAAAAAATATATATATATATATCTTGAATTTCACTTTGTCATCAAAATATTCACTTGAATATCTCATTCGGCTCACAATGTCACTTTATCGCATACTATGATAGCATGTTAGCAGCTATGATAATGTGTCGCAGAGTGCGGTCACTTATTTATTTTCGTGGTTCTGTAACTATGGGATTTTCTCAGACCTAGGCAAGTCTACAAAATAATATATTCATCTCTCGTATTATATTAAAACGCAGGCTAACACAGACAAAGCACTCCGCACCTTGAGATCAATACGCAACACAAAAAATAGTTCATTTGCGACCAGGTTAAGTGTGCGAATTTTCATCATTGTCTTAATTCAGTGTCGTGTCAGTTGGATTAGATTTGCATACAAATCAAATCCAACTGACACGCCACCCGCCACATTGGTATTTACTTTTTAATATATTTAGATAGAAGATTGATCCAGTTATCATTATTTACTGTAGTCATTTCATCTTGCTATCTACATACTAATAAAGGAAGACAATAATTCATTATTATTATTATTATATCTTAAGTCAAGTCTGACCAGTCTGAAGATGGTTGGCAGGTTGAATTCAGTCTGGTATAAAATAAATAAAGATTAAAGACAAATAAATTTCATGGTATATTTTTTACACCGTAAACATGTCTTCTATCTATATTTTGGATTGAAATTGGTTTTATTTTGTTGACTGTTAGATTAGCGTTATTTCAGGAGTTATGAATAACCTTTTAATCGCATGCTTTTCTCATTCAGATTTTGTTGTTAATGTGATTATTTAAAATAATTAGTTGAGTAATAAAATGTTAGATCCCATCAGGATTTGTATTTTTGACAGCTTTGTGGAAAGTGGCTTTGCGTATCATCATATCGTCACAAGAAAGCAATACTGCTGTAACAGCCAAAAACCAAATTGTTCACCAGAGCCAAAAAAACTTTTCATATTTTAGAAAAAAATTCGTAACTTTGAAATCAGTGGTAACGGAGATGCCATTTTTAAAATGCATATTTAAATATTATATAAGTGAAGAAGAACAATGCTTTTGGCGCTTACAGCAGTTCACATTTTATTTGATGTGAATGAAGCTATAAATTTGCGTCATAAATTTTCAAGAATTACTCTCTTTTTGTAACTTTTGAAGAGTATTCCCATGAATGTAATATATCATTGAAGAAGAAGATAACACTTATAATCTAATATGAAAATATGAAAGAGAACAAGACAGAACGAGAGAAAAAGGTAGTTGCCAATAATATGATATGATATAATATGCCAATAAATTAGTCGAAAATAATATTGTTAAATATAAAATTTGAAATATGAAATTGACAATTATGACGGTTTGATGGAAGGTGGCAATGGCCGAATTAGTAAAGGCGCCCGTCCCGGTTTTACGAGAGGTTCTGTGTTCCAGTCAAGGTTTATTTTTCTATTTTCCTGTGTTTTGTTCTCTTTCATATTTTCTTATTTGATTTTTAGTGTTGTCTTCTTCTTCAATGAAACAATATTACTTTTATTTTATATTTATGTTTTAAACAACTGTTTTTTTAACAACGCCAACCAGTTTCGAAACAACCGTTCTTTTGATTAGTTTGTGTTATTTCATAATAAATTCATAAAAAAAAATTGCAAATGTATTTTATTTTCGACTTGTTTCAGAGTTACTTTTAGTGCCACCGTGGTGAAAGATTACCATTCTGAAATGAAATGTCGCTTGAAATGGCAGCAGCCGTTTTTGGTGACCAGATCTGAATAGCCAGGTATTTTCCCACTCTTCCCCATCACTATTCCCTTCCCCGCTGCTCACCGACAAGGGTATATCATAGTTTCACTGCTCCTGAAGGTTGGGAGCAGTTGAGACTCACATAAAAATCAATATTACCTACATATATTCTGGTGGAAAAACCAATTACAAAAATTCTACAAAGGATATAGCGAGGCTTGGGTTTAAAGTTTTGTAGCTTAATTTTTATGCGGAACGTGGGTGCTTTTTGTTCTCAAAGCCAATTCCGGTCTCATAACAGCATAAGTTTAGGTAACAGATGCCGCAGATTTTGTAATGTGCTTTTGCTTGCATTTCCGGCCTTGAACTTAATAGGGACGGGAACAGGTTGCGCTTAGCGTCAGAAGGCGATAACATAAATAAAGCGATGGATATTATAATCTCGTTTTTTTCTTCTCTTGCTGTAGCTTTTACTGTCGGTGACATTTGATTTTATTTACAAGTATTGAATTCGCGTTGTGGTCATAATTTATTAATTCTTTCTTTTTACGCCCATGGGACTTTTAAATTTGGTACAAAATGTTTTAATTTTTTACGTAAGGGTTAGTAATAAACAATAGATTAATAAAAATAATTTTTTACGTTATAGTAATTTGCAATTGGTTAAATTTGAAGAAAATAAAATTATAACAACAACAAACTGAAATTATCATAAAGAGTAAGTACATTGTAAAAAAATGTTTAAGAATGTTTCAAACACAAAAATTGTTACTACATTAAAAATGACGATATCATTTGTATATTTGTTTGCTAAACTGCGTAAGGGAGGAATTAGCGATTTTGCACTCATATTTTTTTGTGAATGACCTAGAAATTTGTTGACCTAGAAATAGGTCCTTATGCCTAATGCGTCAAGTAGGTATTCTAAAATTGACTACTTTCAACAGCTTGCAACAGTCAAGCTCCGAATTTACAATTTAAAAGAATAAATATAATATACGGTCACTTATATTTCACCGATTCTCAAGTGTTTTATTTTTAAGGCATTTAATAAAAAAAGGGTAGCTAATTTGTTCCAAGGGATATTTTCCTCAAAATTAATAAATCGTAGAAACTTTTGCAGAATTCTTTCGACATTTCTTATATGAATTTTATGGTAAGGTGACCAAATGACGGAATTATATTCTAATTGGCTACGAACCAATGAGACATATAAAATTTTCATTACAGGAAGTGAATTAAACCTTTTAATGGATTTCAGTTAAAATCTTAATGATTTCGTACTATTATTTGTGATGTGATTTATGTAAAATCTAATATATAATGATACAGTTGGTCTACGAGGTTGACAATGTTGTTATTCTTCTCTATGCTTTAAAAGTATTGAGTTAATTTCTTAATCTTTGTTTTTTAGAATATCTGATTCCTCGGTATATTAGTCACAATTTGATTAAGCTCGTTAAAACACATGCAATTCGGTGCTGATCTTAGTCCCTCAAAGACTTGCATAAATCACGCGTGTTTTTATGTTCACGGTCTACCACGCGCTAGAGATACGTCGTTAAGGATGTATTCAAGAAAGGTTGTCGATCCCGCCCGTGAGTTAGATCCGTTCGTGACATTACGCCTAGCCGACGGGCGACAGTAGGGGGAGGGAACAATCGGTTCTATTTACTGACAATTATTACGTCAAAATCCTCGCGAGCAACAAACATGGCGACAGTACGATTCCGATGTATTTGGGACAATCCACTCATTGTTGGAAGCAGAAATCTAATTACGGAAACAAACAAAGTGTCAAAACTATTAGCGTGTTCTTGCTCCAAGAAGCGGAGTTTTTAAATCTGAAATTGCTCGCGTCGAGGGTCAAGTGTATTAAAACAACTTAGAACACCCTGTGTTGCGAGGAATTACCTCCTTTATATTTTTAAACAAATTTTGCAACATTGTTTAGTGTTTCCATTGTGAACAAATTACGTTAAATGGTAAGTAAACAGAATAGGTCGAGCCATAGATTTAAATTAGTCTGAAAAACATATTTTCTTGGCGACCTTCTATTATTCACAATAATAATTCAGTTCGGGGACTTTTAAAAAAATAATAAAAATAAAAAATTTACGCACAGAATAAACGCATTTCGCCTTCAACACGTACCTTGGCTATCCCAAGGATAAAAAACAACATTGAATTAAAAATAAACCATAAAATGAAACAATGCAACTTTGTATAAACCACTTATAAAATGTGCAAATCCGACAGGTTTCGGAACAAACGTTTTTGTTCGGAACCGGTCGGATTTGCACATTTTATAAGTGGTTTATACAAAGTTGCATTGTTTCATTTTATTATAATGGATAACCACAAAGTAATAGCTACATTCAAAAATATAAAAAATAAACCAGTTTAAACCATTTCTATACAATTATATTAATTAATAATTATGATTACATAATGATACACCCGGGTAATTCGCTTCTATCCATTTTCCTGTTTAGTCGGTATTATACAAAATGTGACAGAAACCTTTAGTATATTTATTATTTGTATTTTTCTTTGTTAACTCTGTTTGTTGTGTACAATAAACCAAATAGTAAAATAAACAAAATACATTTCTAATGACTCAGAACAAACTAAATGAAGCGTAATTAAATCATTTGTTTCATTGTGTTATTTACAGAAACTGAGATTAACATTTCTCAAAATCCTTTGTCCAAAGTTCGTCTTTGTTTTGTTCCCGTTTCTGCTAAAATTTCAAGCGTTTTCTAACTTATGCAGAGAATGTCTAATTAATCTGAACCTATCCTACATAACATTTTCAGAAGTTAAGTGGGTCCTCGAAAGAAGTATCTTCAAGAATGGAAGCAGGATCAGATACCTCGCTGGATTCGTTCAGAACCAGTGATTTTCTTGGTTGTGTAATTATATGGATAATTTGTCAACTTTAAGAAATAAAATAGACCTCGCTTGGGGAACCCAACGTAAAGAAAAGGAAACAATAGGCCAGCTACTTGGGGTGAGAGTGATACGAACATGTAGGTGGGATTATGGGTATCTTCCAGACGAAGATAAAGTATGCTCGCATGGTTTATGAATAGATGGAAACAAAACATCTTTTTCAATGCGGTTCCTGTCTCGAATATAGAAAAATGTGCTCTCTCTGTCAGCTGTACGTGATTAACAACATACTTATAAAGGTATTACAACAGGTGATTTTATCGCAAATTTAACACAAGTAAAGAATTGACACATTTTTTGCCAAGCTGAAAAATTAGTTACACGTTTAAACAAGTTCGTATTTCTGTTGAATAATTTATTATTCGTCTAATCACGTTTAAGTCAATCGCTAACCAAATGATAAATGCAAGGATATTTGTCAAAATGGAATGAAATCAATAACGTCGTTCGTATGAGTACATCCTTATGACGTTTTTACGATTTAAAATATGAGTAGTTATTATTTACTATTGTCCCATAAAAGAAAAATAATGTATCTTTGATACACTCATAATTTATTATGTATGAACTTACCAAAGAGGAATGAATCACCACAACACTCAACATGCAAAATGATTTAACTGAGCAGATGTCGAGGTCAAGAACGAGGCATCCAATAATGATTGTAACGTCCTTATTTTTTATTATTATTTATGGTAAAATCATAATCCTTTGGGGTCTGTATAGAAATAAGTAGTTCGTTGGTGCGATTTTCTCGTTTGTCAGATTTGAGAAAGAAGAAATGAGCTGAAAAAAAAGTTATGGCAGAAGGCAAGCAATCTCTGGCAACGGATATTTGTATTTTGCCTGCTCCTATAATAAATGCCAGATATTGTATAAAATATCCTCGATTACTCAACCTACTTTTAAAGCAAGCAACCAATGACTAAGATACAAAATAAGTGTAACCGATTGAAGAGAAAATTTTATAGAAACGAACGTCTTGGGTGACATCAAGACGGTGCATGAGGTTGGCTGCTATCTGAATGACAAAGCGGGTGGAAAATAAGTAGAATGACTGCTATGGTAACAGGCTAAACGAGAAACTATACCAAAGTTTAAGAAATATGTCGAAGTTTACGAAGACGCTGTGCTGCTCTTCAGTCTTCCAGAATGGTATTTAGATAATTAAACAGAAAAAAACGACGCCAAAAGGGAAAATTATGGATCGTTATTATCAAAAATTAGAACTGGAATCCAGAAATCCTGAAAGAATTTTCACATCGCTCCATGGTGCATTTATAAGTCAACTTCTTAATGGTAAATTCTACTTAAACAGGAAAACTCACCGCATATTTAGCATAATCCCAGAGAAATTAAACCTTCTCGACTACTGAATAGTTTTTCTACCACGTCGACAAGATTAAGAATAGTAATTAAATGCAAATACTAAAGTATCTTCCTATCATTTCAAATAAATTTAGATGGATTGTAGAATTTATATCATAATACCTAGCGCAGGCCCTTGAGAAATCACGGGATATTATAATTATACGATGGAAAATTATATTAGCTAAAACTCTAAATAAATCCGAGTTCAGAACCGAAATCACAGACAGACCTACAACGGAAATTAGTATGTTTGGTGATGATGATAAGTATTTTTCAATTCATGACGGATGATGACCTTTTTTTACATTAGCTTCACACAGGAGGCCCTGAGGAAATTTATTTTGCCTAGGCCTATATCATCTTTGGGGATGCTGTGTGAAGGGTCTTTTTAAGCAAGGGAAGGATAGAATGTTCTGGGAAGGAAAAGGGTATGAGGGGTGGACAGTAATCTGGAGGTCGGTGTGTCCAGGAGTGACGGACGTATGCATTTATGATTCCATCCCTCCAACTGCGGTGCAAGGTGATAAGGCGATGGGTCGAGAGTGTCCGGCTGGAAAGGTCAAAAGGCCTCCCTCAACTAGTTTCTCTCGATTCGGCCCTCCACGCGGCAGGTGGGCAGACGCATCCGCCGCCAAGACCTGGACAAACCTCAACCCATGAACTCGGGTATCCCCGCTAAGTCACCAAACGTAGCAAACCACTTGGGGTGTCCTAAGGCAGAGGTGTTGGTTATCCAATAAATGGTTCCCGGGGCGGCGGCACTCCCCGCCTCCCGAATTGAAAACTAAACATACCACAAAAATAATTTCACACTTCACCTTCTATTGCGTATAAACTTTTATCATCCTGATGACAATCGGAACTGTACTACTTTGAAGGATTTTTACAAAGTAATACTCGGTTCCTAAATAGTAACTCCGCTCTCTTAAAAGAAAATCTACAGTACAAGCACTTCGAACAGAAATAGAATGGCGCAGGCTTAGGTGCGTGTGATTGTTTGTCTATTACATATGTTTGATTTCAGAACAATCTTTTACATCGGTTTTGTAAGTTGAATTTTTTTGTAGCGCTCGCCCCACCGCCCCCCAATCTATTGTGCCGTATTGATTCGCGTATGAAACCTTGCTTTCAACCTCCAAAAAGGCTAAGTTTAAGATTGATGGATTTCCTGATAGGTTCCCGAGGGCAAGGGTTCTCCAACCGTTTTCGCTTTTCCCTCCATCTGCTGCGATCGTTTCGTGGTTTAAAAATAAACGTTGCTTCAGTCTATATCGGTGCATTTAATAAATATTTTCGATGAAGTGTGAAGAAAAATTTATTGCTATGAAGTTTAATTTGTAAAACTACATTTTAATTTTTATTTCTTTTATATATTCAATAATAATATTATTAAATTAATAAAAACAGTTTATTTTTAAACACATTCTGCTGTGTAATTATTATTACGCGTAACAGCTGTTTCGCCTTCTGAAGGCATTATCAAACTGTGGTCATGCCACATGCAGATGATCTATTTACACTATTTCTAAATAGGTATTTACTATGACTACTTTCTAATTTTTTATTAAAAATGAATGAAACTATTGGTTATTATTTTCCCAATTACTGTAATTTCCCACTTCGACTGAAAGTTGCTATGCAGTATAATCATATTGTGAGTCATTTGCAAATGCTGACTCATAGTTTTCTTTTCAAGCATTAATTATTTAAAATTTGTTTGAATATATCTGGAAGCAGAGAGCGTATTATATTGATCGTTTATTAAAATAGCTTAAGGATTATTATAATGAACGACGGCTTGCCAATGGGGTCACCGCTGAGTCCACTTCTTGCCAAAATATTCATGGACTATATTGAAAATCAAATTTTAGATTCAATCTTTAGCAAATACATAATTTACTTTGTGCATTATGTTGACATTTTGATCTGTTCGAAAGGCACCAACAGACAATTAGACCTTTTTGTTACATTAGCTAACTCCATAAATCAAGGTCTTTTCGGCGGATGCACCCACCAGTTGCGTGGCGGGCCAAAATGCGAGAATCTGGTTTGGGAAGATCTTTTGAACTCTCCGGCAGGTCTCTTTTAACCCATGCGTACTGCAGCGAGAGGAATGGATTCATACGTCCATCCTGGACACACTGATTCCTAGATTCCCACCAACCGCTTGTACCCCTTTCCTTCCCAGAACTTTCTTTCATTAATTTCCTTAAAAATACTCTTCACAGAGCGTCACCAAAGACAAAATAAGCCCTGTGGGAAATTGTTCTCCTAAGAGCTTCCTGTGTGGAGTTGATTTAAAAATGGCGGTTGGGAGCAGTTAGGACTCTTGCACGTGAATGTGACTCATATGAAAATAGGCGAAATAAATCAGCAACATATTATTGTTATTATTTTATTTATAACTGTATACGTTTCGAAACAACCCAAAATAATCAATTAAATTTACTAGCACGCACCGAAATTTGAATCCGAGACCTCCGGATTCGTAGCTAAGCATCATAACCACTCACCCACGGAGGCAGTCAATAATCAAATCAGGAATAATAGAATATATGTATGTGAATGGAGTGTGTGCCAAAACAGAATTGTGTGGCGGTCTATCCTCTCTCTGCGGAGAAACGGCGTGGTGGTTAGTTAAGCAGAAATTATTAAAAAAAACAACTAAAGAAACCAACATAAAAATGCCCCGCGATGAAGAGAATGCTAATTTTTTTCTACCTCTGATTAAAAGAGCACAAATCGCAGCGCTGTGGCTCATGTCTGTGCACGAATACGGCAACTGCGGTGAATTGTTACCGTAACTAAATTCTCTCGTCCGCAGGCGCTCTATTTCTTTAATTATTTTTGTATTATATTTACTCTTATTTTTTTGTATTATATTCAGAATATAATGTAATGAATTTATTCCACCAATCTTAAAATTATTGGTTGTATGTTTCCAAGCATCAGTGTTCGGTTCTCTGCCGTGGCAATCATTTTTTTCTTTTATTTAACCTTTTTTAAACTTTTTATCGGTTTAAGAATTTCTGAGTTGCTATCATAGTTTGTAGGAAGCCTTGTTTGAGAAGGTACCTACCTAAGTTTCAGTAAATTGAAGTTTATATTTTAGTATCTTTATACTCACACCTAAAACGTCTAATGATAATTTGATACTTTGTTCTGTCGCGTATATATAGCTATTTTTTGCATCTTCTCTTTTGTTGCATGTGTCGTTTGTGAGAAAGCGGGAGAGGTTACAACGGGGCATTAGTGTTATGCCCGTAATGCTAGTTTGAAGGTCAAAATCACATACCTACCGAGAACAATCAGGTAGGTCAATATATTACAATGGAAAAAAATTGATTCCGTGGGAAACGCTTGCTTACCGTAACTTAAGAAACATTGTAAGTACCTGAGGTTATTGCTACTCAATTTGCTAAATAACATAACCTCCATGGCAAAGCGGTTAAAAGCGTTAGGCATTATATTTAGACCCAGAGGTCATGAGTTCAAAACTCAGCATGGATAAAATAAAATAAAACTTATTTTAATTGAGTTATTTTTTCACGTCATGATATTAAGATATTATTTTTTTATTAGATCTCTTTTTATAGCTTTTGAAAGTTATATCCATCAATGTAATATATTTGATTGAAAAAGAAGATAACACTAATAATGTAAACAAAAATACAATAGAGAACAACACACTGAAAATTTGATAAAAAAACACACACGCTCATTTGTCCCGACAAGACAAGTGGTTTTGGGTATGCAAAGTTTTTAAAAATATCGATATATCGATCGAATTATGTCGATATTGATATACCGATATATCGGTCTAGGAGGTCAATATATCGGTCTAGTAGGTCGATATATCGATATTTCTTCTTTTTTTAAAAGCTTATAGAAATCAATGTAGTTTTAGTTATGTATTTTTTTATACTTATCTTTGTGAATAATCACAATTTTTGGATAGGTATATAATTTTTTTTCATAAATTTATTTAAAAAAAATTATTCCATTATTTTGTACCAGCTATCGAACTTAAAAATAGTAACTTTGAGAGTCTGCTTCCTTGTAGCCAGTTTCTGCTCGATTTATGGTGGCTCCTGCCTTTGAAAAAAGACGTTCCGAAGGAACACTTGTGGCCACAATTATTGATAGATGACTCATTGCCACTTTAAAAAGATTGGGATATACACCTTGCATCTCTTTCCATGTTTCAAGAATGTTTACTTTTAGAGTATTTTCAAGAGCAGAATGATTTAATAATAGCATTTTACCCGATTTCGTGGGTATTTTAATTTGGGCGGGTTTTTCGATATTTCGATACGATATATTGAGTTTTTCGATATTGATATATCGATATCGGCGTATCTTCGATTATGATAAATATCGATATTTTTAGGGGTCGATACATCGATATTTATCGGTTTTCCGATATATCGTTGCATCCCTAGTTTTGGGTGCGAGTCCCATATATACAACTTTTTATTTTTTTAATATTTATTATACTTATCTTTTTATATTTCTGTGTGTTGGTCTCTTTCACTCTCGGGTCTTTCTTCTCTAGTACGTCTAAATTATTAGTTTTATCTTCTTCTTAAATGAAATTAGATAATTTATTAAAGATTTGCACCTCGCTCCAGAGTGAAAAAAACACATCGCTTCGGAAACGAAGTGTCGCTGGAAAAGCAATGTTTACCAGTCAGCCGTTTTCCAATACTCTCTAGACGAGTCTAGTACATTTCATTTCCTTCGAAAACTTCATTTAGCCTAACAAAATTCCTCGTTGAGATGCCATGTTTCTACTAGTAGTTTTGAGATAATGATAGTTTGAGATAACTTAGTGGTTTTGAGATGACGAGGAAAGCAATATTCGAATGCTCACAATAAATCAAATATTAATTACACGTGTCTATGTTTTAAATTCTAAATACGCTATAAAATAACACTGGGAGGCATAACGGTTGTTAGGTAGCAGAACTCCCAACTCTACGTCGAACTCCCAACTCTACCCGCCCCGTGCAGCTGCACCCCGCTCCTTTCCCCCAACGGTCCCGGCCGACCGCAAGACCCCGCTCATCCCCGCTCATTCCCGCCCGGACCGCGCTTGCGAACGCTGTGTCAGTACGACACGCGCGATCCCGGCTTTCTCCAGAACATTCGATACAAGCGCGATGTTTTGGCGGTGTTCCGAGGAGCACGCCCGAGGCCCCTGCAGCACAGGAACCCTACATGTGGCGACCCCAAGCACATCATGGCCCTCCGGCCAGGCCTAGCCTGCCCTGCGGCCAGGGTAGCCCCTCCCTAGGACCTCCCGACGATCACTCCCTTGGCACCTGTGAGTAAATAACCCTCCATTTTGCTGTGTGTCTTAATTCTCGCGTGTCTACAATTGACACCCAGAGACGGCACGAGTAAGAGAGAGATTTGGTAGGCTCCCCCATGTGTAGATAGTCAATTAGTGTACCTGTGCATAATTATTGATTGTGAATGTACCCACGGTTGTAATTACAAATCACCGACAATACAAGTAATGTTTACCCCAGACAGTGTTTCATTGCCCTAACGAGGTATGTACAGTGTTGGCTTTATTTTAGGTATTCTCACTTGTTCCCTCTAGGAGACCCACCACCCTGGTGTAGAGAGATCTCACCAGCTCTGCCGGACCAAACCTGAGCTAGATCTGGTGCAGAAGGTAGGCACTTCCACCCGAGGCGCTTAACACGGTCCAGTACATTAGTATGACAATTTGAAATATACCAAGTGAACCATAAAACATCAACATTTTGTTTATTTCACTGCAAGCTTTTGTGCATTATAATTGATCTGGTGGAGTTTATAAGTAATCTGAGTATTATACCAGGTAAAGGGTACACTTTTACATCCAATTTAAATTTAGATTTTTCGGAGATGTCTGTCTAATCAACTGAACGATCGATATAAAAAAAAAATTAAATTGAGTTGGTTACGCATGCAAGTCATAAAATAATCGTTAATTGGAAGTAACCTAGAAAATTTATCATAGAACTGCAAAACGACATCTAATTTTTTTAAATATGTTGGTTAAAATCCTTCGGATACGTGCTGTCGCAGTACCAATACAGGGTGTTAAGGGACGTATTTGGCTTACTTTAACCAGTGATTCCTGACATTATTTACAGTAAAAAATGTAAATGAAATTTTGGCCCCCGATGACTTTTTGGATATTTTTTTTTTTCAAAATTTTTTTCTTCAAAATAAAACAAAAAAAAGTTCTCAGCCGAGTAACCGACCAACCTTTAGGGGTTAGCCCCGCCTCCAACTGTCCAACACCTACCAATTTTTTATTTTTTTGTAGAAAAAAAAATAAAAAAAAACACCAAAAATGTCACCGGAGACCAAAATTTTATTCACATTTTTTACTCGAAATAATGTCAGGAATCACTGGTTATAAAGTAAGTCAAGTACGTCCCTTAACACCCTGTATACGTGTAGTCCTTAGTATTAGTGTGCGGAAAGATTTTTTTATACTTTTAACGGGAACATAATTTGTTTTCAGTTTGGTTGTAATATGGTTTTGTTTGTCGCTCTTTACATAAATAAACCGTGTTCGAAGAATGAAACCCGAAGTATGAGAAACTCAGTAGGGTCCTAGATTTTGTGAAAGACCGCCATAAAGCCAGCACAAACACTGGGCAGCGGCAACGCCCTTCCGGCTCATTAGGACCCGCTCGCTCCGTGTTTGACCTCGCACGTAACAGTCCCATTGTGCCCTGTACCTACTTAATCCTACTGAACAAAACACTTGCCTAGTTTCACCTGCTGACTTGGCTAACACAGAAACACGTTTACTCTCTGCACTTTCCTTCTCTATTGACTTAAAGCCCACACACTCGGGTTGAGACACCCAACAAAGACTAATGACTAGAACTAGTAAAAAATCCAATTTACTTGGTGAGAAGATTGAAAACACTAAACTTTATTGCTGAACGAAACTGGAAATATTTACCGATGTAGCAGAAACCCCTAAAAGGCATCAAGATCGATGAGTTCAAGAAGTATTTTGAGCAGTAGAAAACTGAATATATACATACAAAGAAATAATTTAAAAGTATTGTACGATGCTGAGGGTACATTTCTAATATGATAATGCCGGAGAAAGCTCGCACGAAAGCCACTAGTCCACAGATACACCACCAGATCTACAAAAAGACAGGTTCTAAATACTCCACGAATATTAAATAAGTGTGGAGGCCGAACACTTGAATACTTGGCATCAGTTATTTTTAACAAACTTAATAAAAACTTGAAATTTGAGTATAATGAGAGACCTTGCCCCAAAATGACAAAGCTGTGGTTAATAAATGGGCAATCCATGTATCTTTGATTATCTTAACTACTCGGACCCATAAACACGTGTATGACGTATGAGGCTAAATAATCAAAATTCTTTGATAGGTAGGTACATCAATAATTAACATTTATTTATAATTAAGCCAATGCCTATTTCATTAATCAAGATAAATGTATACTGAAAACTCCAAATTTATTGTACTTAGAAATGTTATATTATCTATTAAATTTTAAGACATGTTGATTTGAGAACCTACAGACAAGCTGTCTTGTGACAGCTCTGTTGGCAATTCTACCTATAACTTGTAATAAAAAATGCATTTGTAAATATATTTTTTTAAATGAAAGATTGTTTTTGTCAGTTTAAGTATCACTTACTCATTTTAATTTTAAATCAGACGAAGTCATAATAGACATCAATTTATTCGCAATACTAGGCAAAGGCGTCCCGACCAGCGTGGGATCAAATACGATTTGATCGATGGATTTGAAGGAAAATTAACTTTTTTCAAAATATAAATATTACATTAATTGTAAGAAAAATCATAACTAATAAAACGAAAGCATTCGAGTTCAACGTTTGTTATTCCATACATTGGTACCATACCTAATGTGATAATACTGTTTTCGATCCTAAATTTTCCATTGGAATTTCTTCATTATTGATTTATTTATGACGTGATCGCAGGTTTAACGAACCTGTCAGATATCAGCATTAATAAAATCAATCACCATCTACTTAATTTGATTACCCATATTCTTGGATTTACACGAACAGCAAAGTTTTAAAGCCCTCCAATAAAGATGAGGAATGTGATTTTGTACGATAACGACTTCAGTTGGAAGTATTACATTTTGCCAACTCTCATGAGAAATTCCTCTTCAATTTAATATCGACTTGAGAAGGTAATCATTTTCTGATTTAAAATCTATTTATATCCTGTATTTTATTTTATTTTTATTTATTTACATTGAAACCCGCTAAACTACTTACGTAGTTTATCAGCAGGTACATAATGACCACCAATCCTTCATTTTGAGTGAATCTTGTATTATGTTTATGGTAAACTCTTTCCCTGTACAAGGAATCGGACAATATAACATGTTGACTTATAATATTATAAAACAATAATCCTCTGACAGGTAAAACATTTAGAGACTTGTATATTAATTTAGTGTCACTTCTGTGTTCATTAGTGTACTTAGGGATTAATAATTTTGTCAGGGAGTTTTGCAATGTTTGGATATAATTTATATTAGTTTTACAAGAATGTCCCCAAGAAGTAAGTCCATAACGGATAGTTGATTCAGCCAGAGATACGTATATTAATTTTAAAGTACTTATAGGCACAAAATAATTTATTTTATAAATCCTACCCACAATAGACCGCAGACGTTTACAAACATTAGTAATGTGTACGTCCCATTACATGTAGCAGTCAATAGTAACACCCAAATATACATAATTTTTGACATAATAAATCGTTTCACATGAACAGGGCTGTGCAACATTTTTATGTAAGCAGTCAAATGCATGTGTATATAACGAAGGAATTACATTATATCTGGCACGTGGAGATCTTATGTGCATTATTTTAGTTTTTTTGGCATTTATTATGAGACCTGCGTCATGAGACCATTTCAAGAGGGCGATAAAATCATGCTACATAAGGTTCATTGCAGTAATCAGGTCTTCGTGCGATATTACGAGCGCCGTATCGTCTGCATACACAAAATGTTTAAGATGGTATGAGAGATTTTTCAATATTTAATGGTTTTTGTGCGTTTACGAAGTCGCCTACGTCCATAACTGTACGAACAAAAAAAAAGTTAAATCAAAAGAATGATAGTTACATTTACGTTCTATCCCACAAAATATAATTATACATTGTCAAAAAATATTTTTCTTACTTTACAACTGTTTTAAAAATAGCTGTTTTCAACAAATCTCAATCGACCTGCAAATATTTTTCTTATGTGGTTATATACAGGAAGGAAAAAAAAAGAAAAAAAATATCTCAATCTATGCCTGCTCATTTTTACATTTTTTAATTAAAGAGCCTTTTTACCTAAATTACGATGTGATACTATTAAAAAAACTGCATAAATCAGTCAACTTTAAAATCGTTTTAATGTACCAAAAAACAGGTTAGTTAATAAAATAAAAATATCATCCAATTAAACAGTATTTTAAGTAAGTCAATTTAAAAAAAACATTTTTTAAATTCCAATGATTTACTTGGTTTACTTTGATATTCGTAAGTATATATAAATACCACTTTGATCAATCAATTCCATTGCGCGAACAGGCCTCGCCGAGAACGGTCGCCCCCGACGCTGTCCCGCGTGGTTTAAGTAAAAACAGAATCACCAAAAAGATTAATCATTTACTAGACCTGAATACATTGTGAGAATTATTAAACTGACCTTTTTACAATGTTCTCTAATTTACCATCCACAATATTTGCGCGGGCGAATTCAGTCGGCGTTGGCCTCAGGGATATTCAACGCAAACATTTAATATTCTGTTTTTATGATAATAAAAAAACAATTGAAAATAATTACATAAATCTTTCTGATAATTCCATAAGAAACTATAATATGATATGCATAATTCGGTGTTAAATAAATACATATTAAAAAAAATCTTAATTTAATTTCGTTAAATTATTTACATAAAAATTATGCCTTACATCCTAGTTTTGTTCACTTTTAGAAATATTTATTTTTAAAATATTTCTTTTTTATAAAATATTTCTTTCATTACTAGTTTTGTCATTTTTGGTAAGGCTCTCGACTAGCGTTAAATTTTATTTGATTTTTTTATTATATTCCACAATTTACTAATTTTAAAATATTAGGTCCTTACATATGAAATTGGCGTTTTGTATGGGAGGAACTTAAAGTCTTTTTTTTTTTTTAAATATTATATATTCATTTAATCAAAGGAACCATTGCTATCTATGCACTTTTGCCATCTCATAGGTATTCATCGATCCCTTTACTAAAAAAACCATTCGGACGGGAATCAATAAAATCTTTGATAGTCCAGTCAACCTGTGTCGTAGAACACCAGTTGAAGGAAATAAATAGTATAAAGCTAATTTTTTCCCCATCGACTACTACTATTTAGACAAGTGTTTTGTCAAAAGTCCCCGCCCCTACCACCCTTGCTCCACCCCCTGTGCCCCCCAAACATGAAAAGTGTAAGGCTTTTGTAAATCGCGTCTATCTCAATTACTAAACAACATGTCGGATTGAAACTTTTTTATTCTCTTTTTTATAATATTTTCTACAATTAATGTCCAGTAAATTTTCATCGTAACTTTTATCGTTTCTTTGTAATTCATATGAAAAGGTAAAAAATTGTTTATTTTTTGGAACGAAATTTAACTTTTTGTCACAGAACTTTTCAGGCCGACATTTTATGAAAAAATGTTTCTTACAAAGGTTATAGCCCTTTTTATGAGCTATGAAATAATATATTTTAATGTGTACTTTATGGCAAGAAAACACCAGATATCAACCGTGAATGCTTGGTGCGCACCATCTCTGCGGCGCTCCGCGGCAGCCGATTCATTGCCGCACTACTCATGTTTGTTTATACTTATTTATTGTATTTTTTGTCAATTGCTTTAAAATTTGGTTTTACTGAAGAAGTGAAATAATGCTTACTGGTATCAGTTCAAGATTTCAGCAATTTAAAATGCCAGAGTTGTTGCATGCAGAGTGAATCATGCCAAGGTCAGAGTCCAGAGAGACGGTCGCGTCGCAAATGTCCGTGTTTCGCAGTGATTGTGTTTTACGGTTTGTGATTGTTTTTGTGAACCAAAATGGAGGACGTGTCTTGTGTTATTTGTTTTGCTTTTATGCCAGTTTCACTACCTGAATGGTCTGGATACATGCGAAACTGTTTTGATGGTACACAAAACTTTGAACCATCTTATGTACTAGCTTTGCCTTTCATAAACATAGATCCAGGAAATCTGACTGCTATTTATTCTGCCCTTAGTTACGCTTCTAAAGAAAGCAAGGTAGCTGACCAGCCGTGTATTGTCACATTTGACCAACCACTTTTCCTGAAAGCAGTTGACATTGTTGTAAGTTCTTCTACAGAAAGTGAAATATCTGGAGTAATCGTCAGACTAGGCGGATTCCATCTTCAAACGAGTTTCCTTGGTTGCTTAAGAAAGTTTATGGAAGGTAGTGGATTCAAAGAAATGTGGACCTCTGTTTATGGAAAATCAACGATTCCTCACCTTATGTCAGGACATGCTTACGCTAAGTCTTATAGAGCTCACATGATGACCCAGGCAGCTTTGATGTTATTGCTATTCGAGGAATGTTTACATACGAATTACAAACAAACAGTAAAAGTTACGACGAAAGTTAACTGGACATTAATTGTAGACAATGTTACAGCAGAGAGAATAAAATAAATTGCAATCCGATATGTTGTTTAGTAATTGAGATAGACGTGATTTACGAAACCCTTACACTTTTCGGGTTTGGTGGGGCACAGGGGGGGGGGAGCAAGGGGGGGCGGGGGCGAGGATTTTTGGCTAAACACTTGTTTAAATGATAGTAGTCGATGGGGAAAAAAATAACTTTATACTATTTTTTTCCATCTAAAAACACAGGTTGACTGGGCTATGAAGGCAGTTTGGACTGCCCCATCGGAGTTGAATTTTTCCTTTGCAAGAAGTTATCCAAGTTTCTAAAAAATGGTAATCTGTTGGGGCAAGGTCCGGAGAGTACGGTGGATGTCTTAGACATTACAATTGAAGCTCCTCTAATTTGGTAGCCATCTGTTGTGCAGTGTGTGGTCTAGCGTTGTCATGAAGCAGCAGTGGCCTAGAGCGATTAACCAGCCTCGGTTGTTTAGCAGCAAGCTTTTCCATCATGGTTTGCAGTTGCTGACAATAGACATCTGCCGTAATCGTCTGGCCAGATTTAAGAAAGCTGTAGTGAACGACACCAGCACTAGTCGACCAAACGCTCACAAGTAACTTTTTTGGAGTCAATTTTCGCTTAGGGCATGGTTTGGCTGGTTCGGCAGGGTTCAGCCATTGCGATGAGCAAACATACTTGACTTTATATATACTCATACCACCAGCGCATATGTACAAAAAATCTTCACTATATATAAATTCGTTTGATATTTATATCAACTTATTGTTATGGGTATTTTTGAAGTCGATTATACGTTTGAATTGGAGGGTTTTTATGTAAACAAAGGAGAGAAAGTTTTAGGAAGGAAAAGGGTATGAGAGGTGATTAGAAATCAGGGGTCAGTGTGTCCAGGAGTGATGGAAATATGAATCCATTCCGCGGTGAAAGGTAATGAATCGAGAAAATAGATGATCTGCCAGCAACGCACAAGCAACCGATTGAAAAAAAATTATCCTTAAAAATTTATAGTGGGTTTTAAATCATCAAATATTTGAAATAAATTTTCGAGTTCTGTGAAAGTTCTATTCAAGTTCTTTAATATTTAATTTTTATGATGCAACTGGCTTATAATGTTATAATAACAGAATTTGAGTAGAACTCACACAAAACGTGAATATTATCTTAAAATATTTGATGAATTGTTCAAATTTTTTACAAATATTAAATAAAAAAGATTTAAAAAAAGGATTAATAAAAGTATCTACATAATCGTCTATTCAACCGTTATATTATTCACAATAAATATGTCCAGTTGTGAAAGAAAATCAAAGACAAAAATATATTTTTCTTTATGATAATTAATAACAAAAATAATTTTCGATTCATCAAAGTAATATTTACTAACCGCAAAATACATAATTTGAGATGAAAAAGGCATAATTTCCATTGAAAAATATTCCTTTCTGCCAAAACTCAAATAAAACTGATTTTATACCCCTGAGAACGGTGCATCTTCTGTGAACATAATTACACACGAGTTTCACGGTAAAGTCGACGCCTTACAACTTGACGCGAGGAACAAATGCCGCGGAATTAGATTAGAAGAGGCGTTATGAAATTATTTACAAATTCGTCGAGGATTTTTCGTTGCCGAATTCAAGAAACGACACGGGCGACGTTACATCAATGTCCGAAACTAAAATCACCGAATTTGAAAACAGTCGTAGCCCTGCTAAGCTCTTAACGAATGAAAACAGTTTACTCATAATTGAGACATATATAATATAAAAGGGTTGGCCCTAAAATTGACCCCTGCGGAACACCCGTTGAGATATTTTTTTTTTGGTAAATTTTTTACGTATTTTTACTGCTATTTGTCGATCAGTTAGTAATTTTTTTAAGAATACTAGTAGCTTACCTCTAATTCCTATTGCCTCCATTGTTTTTAATAGTTTATTTGTATCAATGGTATCAAAATGAACAAAACCAACACATGTTTTTTTTTAAATTTAATTCGTAATTTATGTGACTTGAAAATTCCTGAAGCAACATTTCCGTACTCTTTTTCTTTTGAAATCCACACTGGTTGGGATCTAGCAAGGAGAAAGATTCTAAATATTTGTTAAGTTTGATTATTATATGAATAGCTTTTGGGTGTAGATATCAGCAATTTATATACATATTATATTGTTTTGAAAGAGCTCTCTAGGCTAGTAGCCATTGATTAAATCAAAGTAATTATGATAATTTATTTTATTTACTTAATTTAAATGTACTATTAACTTTAAATGGCAATTTTGTATACCTATACATATTTATATTCTCTGTAGGTACTTCTCTTACTTGTTTGGATTTTCCTTATATTCTTATACTAAGAATTTCATATTTATTTTTAATTTTTAACTTTATGAGTAAAATCTCAAATTATAATATTTAATTAAATGAAGACAATATTAGCGAAACTCTATCGAAAATCTGCAGACAGAAAAATCAGATAAAGATATTGGCTCCACTGAGACTCGAACCCAGGACCCTTTGCTTACATGACAAGTGGTCTACCAACTGAGCTACGGAACCTATACCCAATTCGGTCACTTTTAACTGTATCATACTTCGACTAAGAACTACCAACAATATCTTCACTTTCTTAAGGCATATATTATTGGCTGCTATCTTTATTTATGATTGCAAGATTCAAACTCGAAATAAATGCTATTTAGTTAGTGTCTGGCTAATTTTTATCCATTTTATTTTTAATACGCTAAATCTAGTGACTTTTCTGCAAGTCTAGGATGAATATTTATTTTTAATTTTTAACTTCATGAGTAAAATCTCAAATTATAATTAGATCCTGTCTAGATCTAGATCTCAAATTATAATTTTTCTATCTCCAGATTTTCGATGGAGTTTCGCTAATAATACTTTCATTCAATTACAAATTTTATAGTTTCCTTACGCTTTGTACCTAGATGTTTCGTTACACCGACATACTTTATACAACATCTCTTTAAAAAAAATGTTTTGACAAGAACGCCCCTATCTGCATAATGTAAAGACCATGTCGCCACCGGTTGAGCGGCGTTGTGAGGCGGGTTATTTATTAATGTGGGTTTTGTAGAGGCCCGGATTATTTATTTATTTATTAGTTTTCGGGAAATCGACAGTTTTTATCAATGCTGTAGCTTCTTAGAGCATGTTCCATTAAAATACCTGTAGAACATATTCAGCATGCCTACATTGTGTCTATAGGTACCTAATTTTTTAACGACCAGTTCTGATGAAGCCATCATCAAATGTAAACGGGTGTTCCGCTCGTGTCCGTCAAGTTTCACGCACGTGCACCGGGGATCAATGCTGTAGTTTCTTAGAGCATGTTCGATTAAAATACCTGCAAAGCAGATTCAGCATGCCTACATTGCGTCTATTCCTAATTTTTTCAAAGGAATTAGAACAAAATAATAACGCTCAAAAGAAAAACAAAATCCACAATTGTGTGTAAGCATGAACATTATCAACACAGTATGACAAAATTAGGTATTATTATACTAAATGAAATTGAAGATCGGTCGTCTACAGAGAAAGTAACTGCGTTTTTCGGGTATTTCAAATTTAAAAAAAAAACTTACTTTTTCAAGTAAAACTTCTTAACGCACGCTTGACTTGGGGAGTAAGCTGGTGACGAGAGCGTTACGAAAAGCGAGGCGAACGGTAGTTGAGTGGAAGATATAAGTTAGTGAAGATAAAAAGAGAGAGAGTTACGTTTCGTATATTACTGTAGGGGCAAGAGAGAGAGGTGCAAGCACACATTTTCTTTCTCTCTTTCTCTCATAGCCAGTTACGTCTCGTATATCTAAGACACAGTGCAGGCCTATTGTCTGTATCACACAGTAGGAGCAGGAGAGAGCAGTGCGCGCGCACATTTTCTTTCTCTCTTCCTATCATATAGATGTAGCTATAGGTGATCTAAAGCACACTCGTTTTTTTAGGTATATGGAAAGGAAATTAAAGGAAATGTTCCTGTAATGCATAAGTTCTCAACGTGGGCAATAACGCCCCCTTGTGAGCGTTTGGGACTTTCAGGGGGACAGTAGAAGACCTAGAGAATATTAGGGGGCGTTGAGATGGTACAGCGAGGGCGTGACAGTGCTTATAATAGTATTATTACTATTAATAATCACGTACTAATAATCTTTCGTGTTTTATTATTATTAAGAATTGACGCAATATCATGAATACAAGAAGGAAGGTGGCAGAAATCCGATATTTAAGCCGCCGCTACCCGAATTTCTACCGATTTCTTACACATCCCTCTTAAACATCTAAGAGTTTTTAAGCTCTTTAAAAAATATATGATATTTTTTGAGATAATATCTAGAGTGTTTCTTTAAATGCTATTTAAGATGTTCCCCACGAGATTTTTGCTCCATTTTAAACGAGTCGTGTTTCATTACACATTTTCACAATTTTCGCTTCAATTTTATCGTTTTACATATTAGCGCGCTCTCTCCAACATCCGTAATTACATATCTCTCCATCTTTTTCTTTTTGAGCGGGGATATGGCACCTTAAGGCTCCGCAATCAGGCCCGAAAAGAAGAAGATGGAGAGATACGAAATTACGAATGTTAGAGAAGAGCGCTAACATTTACAGCGACAAAATCGATACGAAAATCGCGAAAATGTTTAATAAAACACGACTCGTTTAAAATAGAACAAAAATCTCGCAGGCATTGTCTTAAACAGCATTTAAAGAAACACTGTGATTTTTTTCATACATATGACTTGTAAAATAACTGAAACAAACTTGTTTATAATATTTTTTGTAGCATACTTTGCGATTTTTTTCTATCGAGGGAATTTTGTAATTTGCATTTCGGCGCCGGCAATGTCTAGATATTATCTTCAAGAATAACATATATTTTTTTAAGAGCTTTAAAACTTAACATGTTTAAGGGAGATATGTAAGAAATCGGTATTAATTCGGGTAGCAGGCCCTTAAAATACAAAAGAATTGCTTTTTAACTTGTTAAACAAAAGAGTCAAACAAATAATTTAATAAATTTTTAAGTGAATGAATGATGCCATGACAGTTTTGAGAATCTATGGTGTAAGGTGTAATGCATTCCATCAAGCAGAAAATCGATGGCGTATAATACTGCATCAATCTGCCAATACTATACCTAATCCTAATTCCCACTTCTACCTGGATGTGCGTAGATGCCTGAATTAAATCCCCTTTGACGGCCCTCTGTGGACAGGCTTTCATCAATATTAATATAATATCCACCATATACAGACTAATTCATCTCTTCATCAATATTACATTATATGTACGAGCGGAGACCCGTGACAAATCAGGGGTTTTATAGCTCGACTAAGTTCTTACAACAATGAGTTCCAACTTTCATAATATAACACTCACATAAATTCAAAGCAAATTTATTACGCAGGACATACATACAACCGAAATGTGTACTTTAGATAATGCGCAATTTGTTTTAAAATGTTCATTCGTGTTTTATTTATTTTGATTAGAAAGTTTTCATCCTTTTTTTACATTAGCTCTACACAGGAGGACCTGAGGAAAACAATTCCTCTCAGGGCCTATGTCATCTTTGTGAATGCTGTATAGAGGGGACTTTTTAGGAGAGAAGGTCCTGGAAAGGAAAAAGGTATTAGAAGTGGATAGGAATTTGGAGGTCAGTAGATCCAGGAGTGACGGACGTATGAATCCATCCCTCCGAGTGCGGGGCAAGCCGTTGTTCCGAAAGAGTATGGCAGGAGAAGTCAAATGGACTCCCTCAACCATTCTCTCCCGATCTGGCCTGCTGTGGAGCTGTTGGGCAGACGCTACCGCCGCCAAGACCCGGACAAACCACACCCTATGAACCCGGGCACTCCTGCTAAGTCACCAAACGTAGCGAACCACTTGGGGTGACCTATGGCAGAGGTGTTGGTTAGCCAATAAATCGTTCCCGGGGCGGCGGTACCCCGTATCCGCCTCCCAAATTGAATTATTCTGTAATCAAGTTCGTTTTTAAAAACATTAATATTATTAACTAGCTTTTTCCCGCGGCTTCGCTCGCATGGTATAAGGGGGGTTACAACTCCGCTTCCTCCACCTCCCTCTCCCCCTCCCCCATCTCTCCCTCCCTCCCGCTTTCCATATATTCAATCCCAGTACATTCAGCTTTTAAACAGCCTGCGTGCCACCTTTTACAATTTTTATTCAAATTTCCATTTTTCATGTATATTAAATTTGGTACCTAACATAGGTACCTATTTAAAATATCTAAAATTCTTGATTCGATTCAAACTATTAGGGGAGTACCTACTTTAAATAAATTTGCCAACTTAAAGATTTTCAAAAATAGAATCCTGATTAAAAATATCATTCTCAAACACGCGAACTGTCAAACGTGCGATAGTCGTTAGGTTTTCTGAAATTATCCAATTTTCTTAATTTTTCTCTCCGTAAGAACCATCCTCGTACTTCAAGGAATATTCTAACAAAAGAATTAGCGAAATCGGTTCAGTTGCGCTCGAGATTTGCGCTTAGCAACACATTTAGCGATTCATTCTGATCGTAATCCTTCAGCAGGGATGGTGACGTCACCGGGATGCCACACTTGCCGTGCAGTAGGTACAATGATTTAGTGCTATGGCCCGATATATAAGATAATTTAAAAGCTAATTTGTTACATATTTGTATTTTACCCGTCTAAGTAAAACGAAAATTTAAAAATCCTTCTCTTATTTTCCTCTCAGCAAGAGATTATTTATTCCATACTCTTAGCAAGCAACGCAACATATTATGAAGCAACAAATTAACTAATGTTTTTTTTTTAGAGAAGATGTTGCCTACAGAAATATATATCTACGACAGACAATCACCTTAGCTGAGCTGCGAGTTCATTGGCTCTATGCAGGTACAGAGCTCGCGGGGTCAAAACCCGGCCAAGGAAAATCAAAATGTAACAATGGGTTAATTTTCTCAAATTATATAGATACGGAGGAAGACATGGCACGATCAAGTGAATCAGATACTTATTATTACAAGCAATAATTGTCAGCCTGAAACACTCATTTACATTGAAAAATCTTCCGAGAAAAGATAACTACTTAGACTAAGATACTTGAACCCGTGTCCTTCCGATTGCCGGTCGAATGCTCTGACCACTGAGCTATGGGGGCTTATCAAATACCCGCCAAATAATTCAATATATACTAGTGTTTCATTCAACAATTACTGCTTGTTATATTTTTTCCCACCTGAAAACAACCAACTTTATTTTTGCGAGAAAGACATTGTTAGTGTTAAATTCCTCGCTAGGTGGCGTCGAGACAAATTATGTCTGCATTTATTGGGGGAATACTTAAACTTGTTAAATATTAATTATTATTTTTTAATTTATAAACTAACGTTTAGACAAGATTTTTATGCATAGCACAAAGGGTAACAATTATTACAAGCAATAATTGTCAGCCTGAAACACTCATTTACATTGAAAAATCTTCCGAGAAAAGATACTTGCCGCCAACGGGACTTGAACCCGTGTCCTTCCGATCAGATACTTGAGACGGTGTGATGAATTGCATTGATCAACAGTGAAAATTAGAAAATATCGTAGCTTGCCACTCTAATTTAAAAAGAAAATATCAATTACTTATAAAACGGACACACCTACGACATCTGTCGGATCAGAGTAAAGTGAATTCATATTTACGGTAGGGATCTATAATTAGACAAAGTGAGACGAGTATTGATTAAAAAATCACAGATGGTATCAACAAATAATCAGAGACACGGACTTCCCAATTTATTTTAGGCCGTGATATCTTGACAGCCAATTGGATTGCAGCAAAAGCGATTAAAAATCAAGTCGGCCTATCAGCAAGAAGAGGGCCGAGCCCATTTTTAGAACAAAGGATCGACCTTTGGACTCGGCAATTAGGAATGTAATTAATTATCCTTTCGTTTTCATCGGACCGAGAGGTGAATAAACTCCATGGGAAACAATAGTCCATTCAGGGACATAAGTACGATGAACCCGAGAAATGTTATGAAGAACGGGTACATTCCAGAGATCGGAAACCTTAGTTCTCGAATGCATTGAAGCATTTTAGGTGCAAAAAAAACACACTTGAATAATGATGGAAAAATTTTATCAGTAATATATTGAGTAGAAAACGCAGGGATCGAGAGGCACGTCTGCGGGAGATTTCCATCTATAATACGATTGTTTGTGACGACCAGAGATGATCGATTCGAAGGAAAACGTGCTAAAGGAAATGGAAATGTTGAAAAAACAATGGAAAATTATTGTTATCAATTCTAGACGGAGCGAGGATATTACGATGAAATGTTTAGGGAGAAAACGTCAAAAAAAAAAATGAGAGTTTTAAAGAGTAGACGAGGGTACATTTCAGAGGTTTAGTGCAGTAACAAGTGTTTGAGAGGAAAATAGAGTAGAATACGGGGGGGAGTGGAAAATGCTGAAAACATTGCGATAGATTTAACTCAGGAAAAGGAGTCATTTTACGTAATTAAAATGGAGATTATAGTGTAACATAGTAAGCGACTGTAGGGAAAAATGAGACATTACAATGGTTGTCGATCTCAGATGTATTTTGTTGTGATAAACAAGGAATATTCGAACATGAAAATTGTTTAGATAAGAGCAATTAGTCGTTAAAAGAGCTATAAAAATTATCATGGGTCTTACGTAATATTTAGATTATAGAATTCACATAAAAGTTAACGACACTGAAATAAAAAGGAATTTATTGCCAGGTGGGTACAGAAATTAACGTATACAACTGTCAAAGCATATGGTTTATGGGATTTTGGGTAAGAGCGAGACGAAATTTGTGGGACGATCTCTATGAAGCAATAAAAATGACAGAAATTTAAGGGCCGAAGTGGGGGTATCTCCTATAAAAATGTTAAAAATGATATATTAATTAATAACAAATAGAAAATGAAATTTTCCAAGAGGCAGCAAACATCAAAAAAACGATATGGGGAGTACAGTGAAACGAGGAGAGAGTAGATACGACAGAGAAAAACAAAGGAAATCTTAGATTAACAGTGAATAAAATAAATACGGCTTGAAACATAAAAATTTATAGAGATATGAACAATAGCGTGAGAATAAATAAGGAAATTCATGAAAAGAGTGTCGTGAATAAAAGAAAATTCGAGGAAAAATTGAAAATTCAAATATACGACGTAAATAGAGAAAATTCGGGTTTAAATGGAAAGGTTCATATAGAATACAGAAAAACTCGAGGAAAAATAATAAAATAAAAATGAACAATTTGCGAGAAAGACTTCGACATGAAGATATCTCTGATAGGCGAATTTGGGGACAGATTTGGAACATATGATAGATGCCGTACGCATGGACATGTTGCGAAATAGATGAAAATAGAACTTTAAAATTATTAAATTCAAGCTAATTTTTGTATGAACACCAGGACAAAGGAAGTTGGGCGATTAAACATGGATCTTACTGAATCCGGGTCTTATAAGTATGGAAGTACGGGACAGAAATCAAAGGATCAAACGCGGAAGGGATTAATGGACAGCATTCGACAATAATGAGGAGATTTCAAGAAATTACGAGTTGATAGAAATTAGATTGGTTTATTACAGGAAATTCAGATAGGCTCTTTTGGACCTGAGAGGGGTATAAAAGACGAGACAAATGCCAGTTGGAGAGAGTCTACGGTCGTTGTTGAAAGGGTTGAAAGTTCGCGAGACGTGACGAAACATTTGGTAATTTAAAGTTGAAAAATTCTAAGTGATAATTATTGTAAGACTTACTAAATTTTTCACATTCTAGCCAGTGATCTACAAAAAAAAATACTTTGCAGTTAGAGTCAGTGAAAATAAAAATAAAGTCAACGCATTAATTACTTGTGAAAAATAAAAGTGCTCGTGATAAATACAATTTGTTTTAGTGGAAAATTCGGATTTTACAATCACTTAATATCGTATTTTTAAACTTAGAAATTTCGCGTCTAATATCAGTGAAATAAATAACTGAGGTGATGTGATAATTAAGTGTGAAGAAGTTGTAATTAAATAGGTGTGTCCAATCTAAATGAAAAGTGTTCTAACAAATAATAAATATTTAAATTAATTATCTAAAATAATAATAATAAAACAAAATAATATTTTATTAATACATAAAAGTTCGGAGGGATAAAAATTTATAATTAAGTGTGAAAAAGTTGTAATTAAATACGTGTGTCCAATCTAAGTGAAAAGTGTTCTAACAAATAATAAATATTTAAATTAATTATCTTAAATAATAATAATAAAACAAAATAATATATAAATAATTTTATCGGACCAGTCTCTGAATTATTTATTAATACATGAAAGTTCGGAGGGATAAAGATTTAATTTAACAACAATTTACCATCTCGAATTTAATCGTGAAGTAACTATCATTTAAAGTGTTATTTAACCCACGAGTTTTGAAATAAAATACAGTTTAGAACGATAGAGTTTATACATCATTTAAATTAATTAGATTAAACAAAAAAAAAAAAAAAAATTCAAGTCAAAAAAATTTATTTAAATTTGGGAAAATAAAAATATATAATTTTATTGTCCCCAAGAAAAATTTTAATCAAAAAGAAAAACACTTATATATAAAAGAAAAAGAGGGGGTATCGATTTCTACCTCTGAATTCATCAATAGCTATTAAAAGTAGTTATATGATTGATAAATTTCCAAGTCAATATTTTATATTTAATTTTATATATGTATTAATATAATTTCAGAGAACCCAGAGCATTTTGAAATATGTTATGATATTGGAAATTATTTAAATCATAATATAGTAGTATATACCAGTATATTATAAATTATTTATTGAGACAAAGTATATATAAATGAATAAATATGTATACGTAATCGGGTATCAGACTAGACAATTGCGCTAAGTACATCATTATCAAACAAAAAAAAAAAAAATTAGAGCCATCTCACACGTCTTCGGGAATGTCTAAAGTAAACACATCATACGCTTTGAATCTAGGTCACGAGGCCGTCGGGAATGTTTACATAATGCAAATTGTTTACAAAATAAGTCGGTCACTGGGACACTAGTTCGAATACGGTAAAAAGGAGAAAAAAAATGACCTTGATTAGTGGATATCGTACTTAGGTATTAACTTCTAGGAACGGGATAAAATTATGAGATTGCGCAATTATTAGAAACAAAAAGAAAAAAAATTAAACACAATCTTTAATTTGAACGTAAAGAGATATCTACAGAACTAAACCATTGAAAATAAACAGATTTATTATAGCAAATCAAAAATAAGGTGTATTGAAGATTTACATGAAGCAGTTGATAAATCACGGGATAGTTTAATAAGGTGTATTGATGATTTACATGAAGCAGTTGATAAATCACGGAATAGTTTAAAAAGGTGTATTGAAGATTCACATGAAGCAGTTGATAAATCACGGGATAGTTTAAAAAGGTGTATTGAAGATTTACATGAAGCAGTTGATAAATCACGGGATAGTTTAAAAAGGTGTATTGAAGATTTACATGAATCAGTTGATAAATCACGGGATAGCTTAATAAGGCGTATTGAAGATTTACATGAAGCAGTTGATAAATCACGGGATAGCTTAATAAGGTGTAATGAAGATTTACATGAATCAATTGAAAATCACGGGATAGCAAGAATTTATCAAAAGTTGAACCTTGGAGGGGAGGGAAAGAAAAAAAAATACAGTTCAACCAACAGAAGACAGTGGTCGCTTCTATAACAAGGACCATTAACCAAACCATAGAAGTGACGGATCTCTCAAACAAAACCGTCAACAAAACCAAACAAAAGCTTGGAGTTTTGGCGAATCTCCAGAACACATCGCCAGATAAGATCTTAATATACTAGTATCTATTTATATCCCCCACTATTCTTACGTATGTATTCGGTATCAACCTTAGAATTTCGCAGAATTCGATGGACGAGATCCGAGCTTGAAATGCGATGCAAGTAGTTTCGTATTGCAAGTTATAAACATTCCCAAAAAGTATGTTTACATATATATCTTTTTATGTACTGTTCATTGGATGAAACGAACTCACTTACAATTAGTGCTTTAGGCCTGTCGGGTCACTCTCGTCTCATTTCTTGAACGTGGAGGGAGGATTCACGACCCGTAACTCCACACAACCCCGTGAGTATATGATTGCATATAGGACGAAACCGGTTCGCCCTAAGTAAATAGTAAACTTTGGAGGAGTAGGAATTTGGAAGTATCTAGGCTCGGGGGAAGACCTGAAGGCAGTGCATGATGGCGAAAGGAAGGTTCGGTTGGGACGCGATAACTTAGGTATCAATCAATCGAACCGTGCCAAAAGATTGTGCGAATTTTGGGTTGACACCTGATCACCTTGCTTACTTGATGGAGGCAGGAGCCAAATTTTGCCAGAAAAGGGTTATTCTGAGTTCGTCAAATATGCAATTAACTAATTACATTAACCTACTAAATCCATCTTTATATGTACCTTATAGCAGCTGAATCAAAATGGAGGGGCGCCCAGCAGATACAAGATACAATCATAATCAAATTTACTAACATTTAACCATTTGAGTTATATTTAATTATCTGTTCAATTAGTCATGTGTAGTTTCGATTAGTATTGTTTATTCATGAATTCATTAGGATGTAGGGAATCATAATAAACGTCAAAGGGAAGTTAGCTCATTTAGAGAAATTACTTAAGGTTAGATTTGCAAGAGAGAGACCAATACAGTTTGAAATTCAACGCTCCGTTTAGAATCAAAAGGGTTACCACAAAAATGAAAGTAATTAAAGTCCTTTATCATAAATCAAAAAATTACACAACGTTTGATGGAGTTTAATTACAACCTAAATACGAAAATATTTACGTTCAAAGTCGTAAATAACGTATTTATTAGTTAAGTACATATATCTCTAAAGGTATGTAGTACAAGGGAGCTTTAAGTAACTTTCTGTAGTTATCAGAGGAAATAAGGGTCCAATTTTCATAAAGGCTTGTGTGACGTAGGGGAGGAATTTTCCATCCCTACCACACATATGCAAAGCCTTAAGAATTTAAATATCGATCAGAGCCAAGAGAAAACGAAAAATTTACGACTGGTGCCAAGTGCCCAGGAGTAAATAAAATACAGACAAATATACGAGGAAGGAAGAACATCACAACGGGCCATGTCAAAAGTCAGAATAATAGAAGAGTATGTATGAGACGATGTATGAATGTGAGTGAGGCAAAGAGTGTGTGCCAAGACCGAGTTGTTTGGCGGTCCGTCCTATCTGCCTACCCCTGCGGGGAAACGGCGTGATGGTTACTTAGTTAGTTGGTTAGTCCCAAAAGAAGTTTCTGAGATATTTATATCTTAGAGACTTCGGATATTATCCCTGGTTATATCCATCAGCCTTTTTGTCCGGCATGCTGGGTATTAATAGCCTCGCCGAAAGAAGGAAAACTGCTTTGCTGACAACAGCATATAAACTTTTAAACGGTAACATCTGTATTCCCGATATATTACAAAAATTTGAGTTTTATGTCCCCGACAACTTCACAAGAGCGCGCAGACACAGAACTTTTGTTGTTCCAAAATGCAGAACTAACTTACCATTAGTAATGCCGATCGGAAAAATGATTCTTTTACTAAATTTCCTGCCCCCTGATATAGATATTTTTAAACTAAATATTCATCAATTTAAAAACGCTATTATTACTTAATAAAATAAAATGTATGTTTATTATTGGTTATGTATAACTGTAAATGTGCATTTGAAATAAAATAAATAAATAAATAAATTATATTGATTAAAAATAAATTTTACTTGTATTGTACCTACTAGTATAAACTGTAGCAAAACAAGCTTACAGTTTAGGTACCCTGGTGAGATACGACCAATAATATTCGAAAATTTCTTTTGAGTGTCCGGACAGCTTTTGACATTTTTTTTAATTAAAAATAATGTAAAGTGGTTAGATACTTTCAGTATTGCCCTGGTGAAAGACCACTAGACATTGCTATGACTTTAGCCGTATTTGACTTTGACCAGATCTAAAGAACCACGTGTTTACCCACCTTCCTCATACCCATCCTTCCCCTTCCCACTACCTCCAGCCTCACAACACACCCCTATTGGGGATGCCATAGAATCACTGGCTGCAGACGGTTTGGAGTAGTTGGGACTCTTATACTCTTATAACATGAAATAATAATCTAACCGTTGCTTGAATGTCTAGAAATTGTTACATAGTTAATGCCAAAAAATATAAAAAAATGGGATATCTTGATCCCCCTCTGGGAAGTTGAAACAATTCTTCGTTATTTGCACAAGAAAAGTGACTATATACTGACTGCATTCCAATGTGGGGGGCCCCGCTGGCAGGGCTGGGTACTGGTCTACTCGCCATGCTGCTGGCCTAGCTGCTCCTTGTGCCTCACGGCTCCAAGAAGTCCAGGGCCAACTTCACCATGGGATCCAACGGTAACTTCTTTCACACAATTAATATTCCACCAGCTTCTCGGAGGCACATGTTTTCTGAATCAAGTGATTCCAGACGCCTTCAGTTGACTGAATAACCTCACTATCCTTAACCATCACCCATATGAAGAAGCAGTCAATATCAAGAAAAGTGACTATATAAATCAGAATAGTCTGGTACCACTAAACCATCTTCATCTTCTTCTCTTACCGCTACAAAACTACTTTTTTAGCATAACAACATAACCTGAACTGGGGTTGCCCTAGTTTAAAAGACTTCGGGTAGATGTGACTCTGAAATATGTGCTGCAGTCACATTTAAAAGCGATGTTTTTAATTTTTTTTTCATATATTTTTCTTCCATTTAGTCAAGCAGTCAACCTTTCATGATGAGGTATGCATACACGAAAGAAAAACGGCCAAGGCCAGAAAGTTCTCAGTGCAATTTTCCCGAACATCTGCCCAAGCGCTGTTATGCAAGAGCGGAACAATGGCACTCTTGAATAATGGGAAAACACAATTATGTAATGGCGTGCTAGGCCAAACAAATAATAATAAACCCAACGTGCATAAAGTTCCATTGTTATTTGTGGCATTCCACTAAATAGAGCTATGCTAATATTTTAATGGCTATGTAAAAATAAGTGATTTTTTTAGTGTAAACATGATGAATTTAAGTTATGGTGAAATATATTTCGTCATGCATGAACTCATACAAATTACAAGGAGTGATATACTAAATTCGTAGCTAAAAATTCGCCAATTTGGAACCCGCAGTACAAAGAAAATAGCATAGAACATATTCAAAACAAATTTATAAAATACAAGCTGGTTCCAGGCACGCGTTGCAATGCCATATTCAAATAAATAAATTGTTTCTCCCTGCATCTCCTTTCCCGTGCGTACCCGTTCACCTACCGTATTCCTACCCCTTCCGCGTTCCCCTTCCACCTTCCCCGCTTTTCCTCACCCCTCTCCCACTCCCTTGTCCCGCCAACCCCCCTCTCGCGTTCTATATTTTCAATCCCGTACATTCAGTTTTCAAACAGCTCACGTGCCATCTATTGTGGTGAACATATATCTTACGATTTGAAAGAGACATGCGTGTATGAGTGAGGCAGTATGAGTAATGTATGAAAGGGGTGATTGTTGTCCGTTCGTCCTCCTTACCTATCGAATTCATAAGAAGAACTATTGTACATATCTCGGAAACGTAACTAGTCTACCCACGATTTATTACTCATACCCTGTCCTGAGATTACCATAAAAGAGAACAGGATCCATCATTAGATTGGAAGTCCAGAATATCAGAAGACACCTATTACGCAAGAATTTTTGTGATGATTGAAAAACTTTTCAGATGTATTGTCGTGTGGTCGAAATAATACAAAAACCTTCACGGGGGCTTTAAGAAGGTATTTTGAAAGTTTCATACATTTCCTATAATTAATATAATACTAATCCGCTAATACTAATACACTAATCCCCAAAAACATTTTGATATATATATATAATAAATTATAATTATAATTTATAATTTATTATATATATAATAAATTATAAATTATAATTGAATTAAAAAAAAAATCATGCCGCACGAGGAATGTGAGTTTTTTATATTTTAGATTAATAAAAACAGCATGTCACCATCAGTTTTTTTAACGTACAACGCCGTTAAAAAATTGTAATACGTTGTACAACTACAACTTTTGCGTTAAGATCAATTTTATTTTTCTATGCGATGAATTCATGTCTTCCCTAGTGTTTAATCTCAATACATCTTCGATTTTATTAATATGTTCATCAGAATTAATTAAAATCTACCACTTGGAAAAATCTAATTTTGGGCCTGATAAGAGATACGCAACCGTAGTTACTTCAAAATGCGGCAGTGCCCGCCACTATGTTTCTATGCAGGAAGAGAAGCACTTAAGCCATTGTTATTCAATTACCGATAGGGTATCGGTAAGTAAGGACGTATTCTTTCCGGCCGGTCTGTACAGTGATTTTTTTACGTATTTTATTTATTTAACTAGACCAGGGATGCTCAAACGGTCGATCGCGATCGACCGGTCGATCGCGAGTGCTTTTTGAGTCGATCTCGAGAAAAAATTGGCGATGTAAATATATTTACAGTTCTTGTTTTAGTTGATCCTAAATTAATAAGACCGCCCATTTTTCACGCTTCTCTGTTTAAAATTTATTTGTAACTTATATTGTCAATGGTCGCACATTTCGGTTGTTGTATAGTCTATCCTCATCTGTGGTGTGTGACGTCACAAGTCCCCATAGAAAAAAAATCGTAAAATTATTGCATATTCATGGTGAAATATTGTTGTAAATTACCCCCTTCAAAAGCCCGAAGTTATCGATCTAGTTTCTAGTGTGTGGTTTGGTTTATTTATGAGTCAGTCAGTCCGATTTGTAGTAACTTGAAGGCGATACGAAGTTTATTAATAAATGATTCAAAATGAGGGTGGTGTTTAGATTCACACTTAATTCAAAACCAGTTATGTGATCAGAATGTAAAATGTTCTGGATTCATCTACTGATATATTTCGAAGGAAAACATTCTCTTATTCGACGTATAAAATTCTAGTTGCAGACTCTGTATGTGGTGACAGAATAAAAAAAAATCATTTTCATCTGAGTGTAGTTTTAATTCGCCGCACACAGATTAAATTTAATCCAGTTCATAACGTAAAATTTCTGTTGTAATATTTCGAAGGCAAACATTCTCTTATTCGAAGTGCAGTCATAAAATTCAAATTGCAGATGTATGTGCTGCCAGAATCAAAGAGAAGCCATTTTAATGTTCTGAGTGTAGTTTTAATTTGCCGCACACAGATTTAATTTAAACCAGTTTTGTGTTTAAAATGTAAAATTCCAGTTGTGGATTCATCTGCTGAAACATTTCGAACATTATCCCCCCCCCCCAGGCGTCACATCATGTCAAAGTCGATCGATCGGAGTCTAATAATATTGAGGTAGATCGCCAGCAGTTCAAGTATGAGCACCCCTGAACTAGACGAATAATTTTTAATCTATTAGAGAAATCTCTCGTTTTTTTATACATTTACTTCTTCTACAAGTAAATAAATGTTTTTTTTACGTCTCCCAATTTCAAAGAATATGTATTTTTTTAGTTTAAATTTGTGTTTTAAATATGCACGGTGGTGAAGTTTCAGAGTAATATGGACATTGATATAAAATCAATGTTTTTATTTCTATACGTTTTAAAGTTTAGAACTCTTTTTTAATTCTTAATCTATGCGATATGGTGTCTTTATAAAAAATATTATATAGTACAACCTTTTCATATAAAACATATTTAGAATGAGTAGAAGTACCTAAGTAAATTATTGACTTCAAACACGAAACAAACACCACAAAGCCAACCAAATAACTCTCAAATGCTTCAAGTCAACGTAGAACATTTATAACTATTATTTATTATTTGTATGGCAGAACTTAGATATAATAAAATCTTTTCAAATAAAAAATATTTTACCTATTAAGAATACTCATATTTTTTTGGTTCCTACTGGTTTAAAAAAAAATTCTCCATATAGGAGGCCCTGAGGAGAATAATTCCCCCCAGGGCCTGTGTCATCTTTGGATAGCGAACCACTAATAGGAATACTTTCGTCAATTAAATATTTAAACATTTTTAACTCATTTCTAACTACACGTCGTACATTTCGGAAATGTAATGTATTTTGCCGAAATTTAACTCGGTTTGAAGGTGAAAATAACATCAAGGCGGAACTCCCTTCGACTTCACAACTTATCTTAAACCATCTCATAATGTAGGTACATGGTATCAGGAAACTCATCGTACAAGCGGGAAACTAATGAATCTCCATTATATTTCGAGTCGATTTTGTGGTATATTTTTTTTGATTTGGCGTTACGTTTTCTACGTAGAGAAAAATAAACATTTTTTTAGATCAGAGCGCTTCGATTTTTTTAATGCAATAATACTTTTGGTGCCGATTCTGTATAAAATTCACTCGAAATGGGATGTAGATTCACCAGAATCCTATTTATACCATGATTTTTAGGACACCATGTACATACATACAAATAATAAGTTATTTATATATAGCTGTGCGCCGCTTCCGAACACTAACGTATTGGGGTATGAACAGTTATTTGAGGCGATTCTTCATTAGGTTTGATGGAGGAACAGTAGGTACTAGTTGAAGGAGTTTTTACTAATAATAGATTTACCAACGTAACATTCAGAAGTATCTCTAAAAACGCAGGAAAGTTATATTGATTGCATCTTTATTAATTAAAGAAATCCCCAAATTCCTACACATCCCTCATACCTTTTCCTTACCAGAATTTTCTCTCCTTCCTTCTCCTAAAAAGATCCTCCACACAGCACCCCCAAAGATGAAATAGGCCTTGAAGAATTATTTTTCTTAGGGCCTTCCGTGTGGAGCTAAGGCAAAAAAATGTAAAATGATAATTGCTTGTTGAATTACGTTTTACACCAAACACACAAGCAACAATCTCTTTAAAATGGTTCACCTGTACCTACCAGTCTAAAAGTGACCGTAACGTGATCGGTCTACAAACTAAAGTGGAAAGATGTTAAAAATCATTGTATTTTATTCCACCACGAAAAACCAGTTTGATAAATAGGTAACCAAATATTTGCCGTAAATAAAAAATAAATAATTAATTAGTTGTGAAAACACTTTTTTTTCTTAGGATTTTATTGGACATTATCTGAAATGTATACTAAACAAATATAAATAAACCCAGAAAGATTTAATAATTTGTTGGGATCTCTTGATCGAATATCATTATATTCATTAAAATTTTTGGCATCTCCGTTATAGTTTATTTGACACTACGTAACCTCACAGAATCATTTTTCCTAGAACATGTCTAACACGTCCTTAAATATTTCTCAGCATGTACATTCCGAAACGAACAGCGTAATATTCAATATCAAGGAATTAATATATTTCAATATAAAAATCAACTCTAGATATACACTTGAGAATCAATTGATTGAATCCAATATAACGCTGAGGGGGTCACAGGTGCCGGAGGAATTGTAACAAGATCGTTCAACATAATATGACATATTTTGCTAGCATACTTTTAAAAGGACTCATAAATTCGACTATGCGTGTGAATAAAATGAAATCAATTAAGTACCCTAAAATATTAATAACACCTCCACCTTCTTATATTTCTCTTATATTCTGATGACAGCATGCCACACTAGCGCCCCCTAGCGGCTCGAGTTATGAGGCTAGGTTTTCTTTCGAACATTTTGATAAACTTAAAACTGTTCATAAACTGATCGTTCATAAATAGTTCGCCATTTTAATTATTTAGAAAAAATCTGTTTTTTGCAAGCTATGCTGAATAAATGAATAAACGAATACACAGTTTTTTCACATAACATTCTTTGAAACAATTACAAAAATGTGTTTTGAACATCAACATTGGCATGATTTATAACTGAACATGAACACAGAATGAATGCTACGTGGAACTAAAACAGATTTACTGAATTAGCCCTAAACAATATAATTATAATTATTATTTTTTAATTTATAAACTAACGTTTAGACAAGATTTTTATGCATAGCACAAAGGGTAACAATTATTACAAGCAATAATTGTCAGCCTGAAACACTCATTTACATTGAAAAATCTTCCGAGAAAAGATACTTGCCGCCAACGGGACTTGAACCCGTGTCCTTCCGATTGCCGGTCGAATGCTCTGACCACTGAGCTATGGCGGCTTATCAAATACCCGCCAAATAATGCAATATATACTAGTGTTTCATTCAACAATTACTGCTTGTTATATTTTTTCCACCTGAAAACAACCAACTTTATTTTTGCAAGGAAGACATTGTTAGTGTTAAATCCCTCGCTAGGTGGCGTCGAGACAAATTATGTCTGCATTTATTGGGGAAATACTTAAACTTGTTAAATATTAATTATTATTTTTTAATTTATAAACTAACGTTTAGACAAGATTTTTATGCATAGCACAAAGGGTAACAATTATTACAAGCAATAATTGTCAGCCTGAAACACTCATTTACATTGAAAAATCTTCCGAGAAAAGATACTTGCCGCCAACGGGACTTGAACCCGTGTCCTTCCGATTGCCGGTCGAATGCTCTGACCACTGAGCTATGGCGGCTTATCAAATACCCGCCAAATAATGCAATATATACTAGTGTTTCATTCAACAATTACTGCTTGTTATATTTTTTCCACCTGAAAACAACCAACTTTATTTTTGCAAGGAAGACATTGTTAGTGTTAAATCCCTCGCTAGGTGGCGTCGAGACAAATTATGTCTGCATTTATTGGGGAAATACTTAAACTTGTTAAATATTAATTATTATTTTTTAATTTATAAACTAACGTTTAGACAAGATTTTTATGCATAGCACAAAGGGTAACAATTATTACAAGCAATAATTGTCAGCCTGAAACACTCATTTACATTGAAAAATCTTCCGAGAAAAGATACTTGCCGCCAACGGGACTTGAACCCGTGTCCTTCCGATTGCCGGTCGAATGCTCTGACCACTGAGCTATGGCGGCTTATCAAATACCCGCCAAATAATGCAATATATACTAGTGTTTCATTCAACAATTACTGCTTGTTATATTTTTTCCACCTGAAAACAACCAACTTTATTTTTGCAAGGAAGACATTGTTAGTGTTAAATCCCTCGCTAGGTGGCGTCGAGACAAATTATGTCTGCATTTATTGGGGAAATACTTAAACTTGTTAAATATTAATTATTATTTTTTAATTTATAAACTAACGTTTAGACAAGATTTTTATGCATAGCACAAAGGGTAACAATTATTACAAGCAATAATTGTCAGCCTGAAACACTCATTTACATTGAAAAATCTTCCGAGAAAAGATACTTGCCGCCAACGGGACGGGTTCAAGTCCCGTTGGCGGCAAGTATCCGGAAGGACACGGGTTCAAGTCCCGTTGGCGGCAAGTATCTTTTCTCGGAAGATTTTTCAATGTAAATGAGTGTTTCAGGCTGACAATTATTGCTTGTAATAATTGTTACCCTTTGTGCTATGCATAAAAATCTTGTCTAAACGTTAGTTTATAAATTAAAAAATAATAATTAATATTTAACAAGTTTAAGTATTTCCCCAATAAATGCAGACATAATTTGTCTCGACGCCACCTAGCGAGGGATTTAACACTAACAATGTCTTCCTTGCAAAAATAAAGTTGGTTGTTTTCAGGTGGAAAAAATATAACAAGCAGTAATTGTTGAATGAAACACTAGTATATATTGCATTATTTGGCGGGTATTTGATAAGCCGCCATAGCTCAGTGGTCAGAGCATTCGACCGGCAATCGGAAGGACACGGGTTCAAGTCCCGTTGGCGGCAAGTATCTTTTCTCGGAAGATTTTTCAATGTAAATGAGTGTTTCAGGCTGACAATTATTGCTTGTAATAATATAATTATATTTTTTATGGTATAACCCACTTTTTAAATCAATATTGATCAGAATACAAAATAAAAAGCGCCTACCGATCAGTAAATAAATTTAATTTGCTACCATTGAAAGGAATATCATCGTTGCACTAGCATTTAACATATAGGGGCCAGCGTTGTTGATGTTGCCAATATTTTACTGAAGTTGGAAGTCATATAAGGTATTTGATAAAATACCTTTCATTACTGTCACCTTTAAAAAAATGTAGTAACCATTACATACATACTAACCACTACTAGTTAAACTTCTTCTGTGCAAAAAGGTGTGCAATGAGAACTTCTCGTCCCAAAATGAGGCCAATGCAAAATTCTCTTTTGCCGAAATGTAGGTCAAGGGAACTTCTCTTGTCCCAAAAATATTGGTATCGTAAACATCTGTTTTCCATAATAAAGGTAATATAAACATGTCGCTTACCAAAATGAAAGTAGGTGATGTAAAATTCCCTTGTCCCAAAATATAGGTAATGTAAACAACCCTTGTCCCAAAATGCACGTAATGTAAACATCGCTTCTGTCAAAATGTAGGTTATGTGAACTACTCTTGTCCCAAAATGATTTATGCAACTTATCGGGATTGCTATTTTGTTGTGTATTTAGCAAGATATAAAATAATATTATTTTTTTTCACATATCAGAACAACTTTTCAAGTGTCTCACTCAAAACTACCGAAGAGTAAGCAATGGCGTAGTGAATTTTGCGCACTCTTTTCTGTCCGATAATTTCTAAGTCAACACATCTCTATTCAGCTTAAAATATTATTTACTTCGTAAGATAAGACTAAAATATATATTCATTTAAAATATACCACAGAAAATTTTCAAAAAGTAGAAGTAAAAAAAGGCGTGCGGAATCTATTAATAGTTAAAGAGACATAAAACAGGCGTTTGTTGTAGTGAAATTAAAGTATGAAAAGAAACCACATCAAAAATAAAGTACAACATGATTATAACATATAATGTTTTTTGACATTTGTCTTCTTAAATTGACAGCATAATACTCGTATATTATACACGTATTTATTTTTTTCATCTTAGTCCTTTTTAAATTAAAATCATAATAAATTATTTCAATTCAAATTTCAACACATGGTCATATTATAATGTAATAACTTCCTTCAGCTAAATAGGTACCCATTATCTGTAAATCATTGATGTACCAATATTCTTATTTCAAAACCAACCACTACATTATTTTGTGTTATTTTTAGTACGAGTCACGTTCAGAAAGTAAGCGTATTGATTTTTTTTTTTTTGAAAAAGCGTATTAGAAAAAAAATTCGGGATTTGTTGGTACACGTGTTTACTATTTTTCCAAATAATCGCGAACCCGTTCAATGGATGTTGTGAGCCGTGGCACAAGTTTCTTTATGTCTTCCTCGAAGAATTCTTTCGCCAGCTCCTTCCCCCACTTCGGGACCACTTTCTGAACCTGCTCGTCGTTGAAAATTTATTTTCATCCATATATGTATGCCTTCAGGAAGGTGAAAAGATGATAATCTGAAGACGTCAAGTCAGGGGAATATGGGGGGTGGTTCAAAACATCCCAACCAAATGAGTCCAGCAGCGTATTGGTGGCTGAGGCTGTGTGAGGACGAACATTTTCGTGAAACAAGCACACGAATGGTCAGCAATCCCCTCCTTTTGTTTTGAATGCTCCTTTTGAGTTTTTTTAGGGTATCACAATTTTGTTGTGCATTGATGGTCTCAATCTAAGGCAGAAATTTGACCAATATGATGCCTTTTCAGTCCGAAAACTCTGAGGACATGATTTTTTTTCCCGAAATCGACTGTTTTTTTTTCCCAGGCGTGTAATGAGTCACCCACTATCTTCTCAGTGGAAGATACTATCAGTATCACCCTGATGTAAAACCACCATTCAGAATTGAAACGTTGCTTGAAATGGCGTTAGCCGTGTTTGGTGACCAGATCTGAATAGCCAGGTACTTCCCCACTTTCCTCTTCACCACCTCCTTCCCCTCCCCACTGCCTTCCGGCTTACAACATACCCCAATCAGGGATGCCGTAGTCTCACTGGCTCCAGATGGGAGGAGCTGAGACTCTTGTGAGGTATTACTATGAAAAAAAAATCTCCATATACAATAGAGCTCAGAAATTCTCACCCTTTTTTCTTGTAGGTGTTATTCATTAGGTGATTAAAAAGCGGACCACAGCACTTGGCGGGATTTTTGGCCGACATCTTTCACGCAACTGGACACTTCAACGTGAGTTTACGTACTACAATATTCTGCGATGCTCTTTCTGGTCAGGAGACTCCCTTCTACCACCCCAACCCAACCAAACCCCAAACCCGTGTTGCCAACCCCCAAAAAACTTAGAACCACCGCCCGTTATGGTCACAGTACACACTTACTTTCTGAATATGATAAGTACAAAAATATTAAGCCTAATACAGGTTTGTCCTAGTGAGGTTAAAAGAAATTATTGTATCAACGAAGGAAACAATGATACCTACCATGTTAAGAAACAATAAATAAATATTATACGTTATTATTAATAATCCAAATATTCAACAAGTAAAAACATTTCGAAGAAAATATGGTGAAATTTTACGAACTACTTACCATGGTACTACCAACCGTTTTTCCCAGTATCAGTCATTGAAAGGGTGTTTTTGGTTTATTTCTAGCGCAATCCGCGCTTTTCCAGAAAAATATTCAGAAGTCGGTAAAACATTCGCGTTAAAACGTGATATTTTTCACGCCCGCACGTCCCTCTTCAAACAATTCTGGAAAAGTAATTTCTTTTTCTCGAATGATTGTGTCATTTCCAGAATTTTTAAATGAATCTTTTGTTTAAAAACATAAAGTTCACTTCAAGCAATAACAGTCCCGTAATATGCCCTGGGTCTTCCGAGTAAACCTTTTGTCAAGTAAATATTTTTTTGTGGTTATAAAACATTTTTGACACTTAATTCCGTTGTATTGGACTTCAAAAATAAATTAAACCTTTTTAGATGATATTATTTTGACTAAATACCCACTAAATTTAGATTGATAATGTTTATTTTTCAGACGAGTAAAAACAAGAGACAAAAGATGAGTAGAAGAAGTTGGGGACGTCCGAGGAAGACGCGACACGTACAAGTGATCCAAATATTGTGTCGGGCCATCTCAAGAGTCAAAATAACGGTTCCGCGACTTGTCCTCTCGCGAAAAAATATCTATTAAAACCTAACCTAACCTAACAAAAAATGGTTAAAAAATAATATTCTGCACAAGTCTGTATTATTTTTTTCCCATGTTTTTTTTTGGTTAGGTTTTAATAGATATTTTGTTGGAATGTTTTGCTCATTGGATTGGTCGGAGGATATTTTGTCGTGGATATTTTTCGCGGGATGAAAACGCGCATTACCCAAAATAAAAACAGAAGGGTATGCACACGATTGTCGGATAAAGAACCATACAGTTAATTCTATGTGGGCGTGTTTCGTGATCCAACAGTCAGATCATTCTTTGCTTAAATTAAATTTCGCCTTTGAAATACAGTTCCACTATCGTAATGAAGTTCAGATGGAATAATATTGATATCAATATACAACGTCAGGCAAGTGTAAGACAGATGGGCAATGGGCGGATAGGCATGCCTGCAAAATGGGTCGAAAAATAATGGTGACATTGGATTCCATTCAAATCTGCATATAAAGTATTTAATTAAATCATACTATTTATTAAATCATACTTCTAGGGAATGTGTGATCAGTGGTCTTTTACAAGAAAAAGGCAAAGGTTAAAACTTGCATCTATCAACGGCATTCCTTAATAGAGATACCTGAAATTGTAAACAAATGAGAATATTTTTTATGAATTGAAAAAAAATGTTCTTTAATAGGAAAATGTTTAACGCAATTTATTCCGCTAGGAACTGCAAGTTTGTCGACCATCTCTGAATAATGATGAAATTCATAAAGTTTTTTACAGGAATATTTTCATCTCGAACCTCGAATCTAATTTTATCTCGCAAACTTCGCGGGTTTAAAATTAGATTTAGCTGTGCGAAAACGGCGTGGAATTTTTCCATTTAATTTCATTATATATGTTAACTTCTTGTTTTTTTTCAGATATTAACTTTTTAAAAATTTGCCACATTTGTACGTAATATTGAACGGTTTTGATATTTTATCTAAATATTATAGGCCCTAGTCACGGGGTTACGCGTAGGTGTTCACAATTTAATGAATCGACTGCAGTCCAGAGTTCAGCAATTGTTAAAAACGATGTTTTCTTGGGGAGAATATTTTTAAGAGAGTATTTTGAATATTTAGAGAGAGGATATGGTAAATAAACATTCGCATCATTTTTGATTTATAAGGAGCTTCACTTAGTCGGGACGCGAAGAATTGTAATGAGATCCACCACTCGGTGTTCTCTGTAGGTACACATTATTGTCGTTCTATAGCAGAGGCGATAACATGGCGAAAATTTAAAGGTGATAAGTTTGTAAATATCATAACCAACCAGTTGGTAGCGTGGTAGTTATTGGTTTCTACCGAGGCGTTAAGGGTTCATTGGAGGGGACCCACCACTCCAGCTCTGGAGCACTGGAGCTCCAAAATACCTGAAAAATACCCTCGACTCTGTGCAGAAACGGGCGGTCCGTTTGATAGATTCTCCCATCTTAACAGACGGATTGCAATCTTTAGAGCACAGGCGTCGGGTGGGAATGCTATCCTTGTTCTACCGGTATTACAATGGAAGATGCTCCGAGGAACTAGCATCATTGATCCCTTCGGCACCGGTGCATAGTCGGGAAACACGCCAAACGCGTGCCCAACATTTGTACACAGTTGACATTAGTCACATGAGAACGGGTCGTTTCTTCGACTCGTTCTTATGTTCAACAGCTCGGCTGTGGAATGATTTGCCGGCCTCTGTGTTTCCTCCTTCCTACAACATGGGTCTCTTCAAGACCAATGTTCATTCCTTCCTCTCCTCAAAAAGACCCTCCACACAGCATCCCAGATGACATAGGCCCTGAGGGAAATTATTTTCCTCAGGGCCTCCTGTGTGGAGTTAATGTAAAAAAAAAAAAAAAAACTTTCCCAACGGCGTTATAAGGAAACATATGGTTTCCTCCTTCACCGCACACGTCAAGACTCTACCTTTTTTGAACGAAGCTACATTTATTTGAACGACTCTAGACCCTCCAATGTCCATGCATACGGGGTTAGTAAGCAGTATGCAAGTACTTACATTAACATTATACAAAAGATAAATAGAAGTAGCAGCCCGTGGAATAATTCTTCTGAAATAGGTAACATCAAAAAGAGATAATAGTGTTAGTAAAAGAAAAGAAAAATAAAAATAACGGCTATGACCAGTCGAAGAAACCTTCTGTAAATTAAATAAGTAATGAGGAAAAAACAGTTATATGATTATGTTATAATGTAAGTAATTACTATAGTAGCGGAAATAAAATAAAATATATTAAAAAAAGCCAGAGAAAGTATTCCATAGACCACCGGGCAGTCCCAATGAGAATGCGTATAGCTATCGGCCCAAGGCGTTAAGGGTTCGTTCCTCCACTAGTTTAGTTCTCCACCATTGCACAAGCCACATTTGCCACTTGTAATGATGGAAGTGGGGTAATTTTAACATTCCGCCATTATTTTTTTAACATGGAAATGTTTCTTTCTTATATAAAAAAAGGTTTTTTGAAACAATATTTTCAATACGAACAAAACAATGCAATTAGTTCATCAATATCTAATCACTAATCGAACGGTTCATACGCAAGATTCTTGCAATGATGTGCCAACGACTTATTTGAATTACTTAGGGTTAGGGAAATAATTTTATTTTTATTTCCTCTGATACCCATTTTAGCCCTTCACCGCCCTCTCGGGGCCTTTAACCGCCACCATTTGCTTGCAAGGCCTCCACCGCCCCCCTGTTATGGAATATATTTTATTCCTGATGATATACAGACATAATCGTTGGTTATTAGACTTCTTGCTTGTAGAACCAATTTGTCAATGGTTTTTGCGGTGGAGAAGAGTATTTTGAACCAAAACCCTTTCCATATAAATTTAACATGCGATATATTTTGCGTCAGTGAAATGAGATTCAAATGGGAAATCCTACTGATTCTTGAAAAAAATGTCTCCTCATTGGAGCGATCCAACCTATTTTTAAATATTTTGTAAATCTTTTTTTTTCAAACACTTGGTACATGGTTAACATGTTATTATTAATATGTAGTGATTTTAAAAAAATTGTAATCTACAAGAAATTTTATGAAAAAAAAATATTAAAATAAACGATTTTTAACGCTTGTATAAATATTTTTTACTTAAAAAGATGAGACAAAACGTAAAATTCTTAATTATTTCTTAGTGTTCAAATGTTTAATGAGTGAATAATGGTATGGATACCGCTGCCCCGGATCCATTTATTTAATAACCAACGCCTCTGCCATAGGTCACCCCAAGTGGCTTGCCAGGGGTGCCCGGGATCATGGTGTGAGTTCTGTCCCGGTCTTGGTGGCGGATGAGTCTGGACATTGCACCGCAGTGGGAGATATGGATTCATTCGTCCGTCACTCCTGGACACACTAACCCCCAGATTTCTACCCATCCCTCGTACCTTTTTCCTTCCCAGAATTTCCTCTCTTTCATTTCCTAAAAAGACCCTCCACAGAGCATCCCAAAGCTGACGTAGGACCTGAGGCGAATTATTTTTTTGAGTGCCTCCTGTATGGAGCCAATTTAAAAAAAAAAAAAAAAAATGTGTTAAAACTATTTACTTATAAATGAGATTTAAAGACAGCAGGCGTTTTAATCGAAACCTAATTAGTACAAAAGTCAAAGGAATGTTTATAAACCCGTTTAACTGCCAAAAAGCCAAACAAAATTAGTATCACAGTAAAAGAAAAATATCGGTTTTAAAATAATAATCTCAGCGAGTATCGTAGTTTCCACCCGATAATTCAGATAATTTCTGTACAGAAACAACGTTAGGTAAAAGTAACTAATCTGCCGCTGAGTTCCTATTTGAACTAACATCAAGGCGTGAATGCGGCAGGAAACTTCCTAAGTGAACAAAAGCAATTGTTTGGAGTAGCTTTGGACTTGTTTAATCAAATATTTGAGCCTTTAGTTAGTTATAACAAATATTTCCATTTCAAGCCCGCTTGTGAGTGAAAACACAACCACACTTTGTGAACTTAACAATAATCAATATTGCCATTTGTTTCTGCGTTAAGTAGGCACTGCTTTTATTTTCACACGACGTAATAGAGCTGGGCCTAAGTGGAGATTACTAAGAAGTTTGGCAAAATAAATAATATTCAGTATTAAATACTAATAACTCAAGAGATTTTGAAACGCAAAGTGAAGTCCTACGGGCCGTTATATGTTAATAGAGCGTTTTCTTTACTAAATGATATATTTTATTTAGGTATAAGTTCTTAACGTCTAATTAAAATAATGTTTTTTTTTTTGTGAAACTTCTTTAGCGCCGTTAGTGACTTGAAATTCGGGTGAAACAGAAATGCGTCACAACTCAGTTCTGCGCAGATCCCAGGGTGTGGTCTCCAGATAGTCTGCAGTCAGGGTGTAATTTGAGCTGCTCGTGTTGGCTTCCTTCGGTTCTACACCACGGGAACTTACAGTGAGAGAGAGTTTGTTTGTTTGAGGTGTCCTTTGTATATAAGTAAAACACTTGTGTTTGTCCTTGGATATTGTTGTAACTTTATTATTCTGGTGAATAATTTACAGAGAGATTCGATTCTAAATACTTAACTGGCGACAATAATGAGTGTAATTCTTAAAGTCTAGCAGAAGCGAAAGACGAATTGAGATCAATAGACTTGAGTAAAAGAGAGAATAAGGAGAATGACATGCGAAATGACAACACGCCATTTAATAAACAAAAATTAGAAAGTTTGACGCGGCCACAGACAAAAGACAGCATAGACTTGGGAATTAAGGTAATGCTTGAATAAAAGGTGGTGTAGACAGGATAGTTTAAAGTAAGAGACTCTACACATCGAGATTAGATACACGAGAAATTAAAGGTGTTCAATGCTAAATGACGTTAAATATAAAATAGGACAATCAAAACTGTAAGAAAGGTTTTGGGTGGCATGCCTGCTTTTTGAAAATGTAAGAGCCAGACAATAGATCTCAGTATAAAAGGAGAGATATGCATCTGCTCGCTCTGTTTCCGTACCGCCAGCTCATTAGATAGCACTTAGCTTATAACCTGTATTGAAACAATAAATGTTCATCTCGTACATCGTGTTAATTATTAAGACCAAGTCTACACTCTAAAGTCTGTAAATAACAATAACACACAACATCCAACAAGTTCTACACAAATAATCGGTCCTAATATAATGCGGTATATTCGCACCTCGGCGCGTAACTTCCATAGCCTAGTGGGCAAGGCGCCTGACAAGTCTCAGCGGTCAGAGAGCTAGACATACATCAAGCGAACGGGGTCCGAATCCTACGAAATCCAAAAAAAAAAAGTTTCTTATTTTGTAAATATCCAATCTTCAAACCATTTAAAAAAAAACAAGCAAAAGAAAAGAAAGCGACTTTCTGGTTTCACTTCTTTCCGCGTGTGAATTACACCCTATTTTTTTTCGTTATTTGTTTTTGGGGTGTTATGCCGTGTTGCGCTATCTCCTTCTTTAACGATGTCCGAAACGTTGGCTAAAGAAGGAGGTATCGCAACACGGCATAACACCCCCAAAACAAATAACGAAAATGCTTTTGGCCGTGAAAATCTTAAAACTTATCTACACCCTATTTTTTTAAGTGAAACTTCTTTACGCACGCTTGAATTGGGGAGTAGGCTGGTAAATGCGTGACGAGAGCGTTACGAAAAGCGAGGCGAACGGTAGTTGAGAGGGAGATATAAGTTACTGAAGATAGAAAGAGAGAGAGAGTTACGTTTCGTATTACTGTAGGGGCAAGAGAGAGAGGTGCGAGCACACATTTTCTTTCTCTCTTCCTCTCATTGCCAGTTAAGTTTCGTATATTTAAGACACAGTGCAGGCCTATTGTCTGTATCACACTGTGGGAGCAAAAGAGAGCAAATATATACGCGCATAAATATATTTTTGAAGTAAAACTTCTTGACGCACGCTTGACTTGGGGAGTAAGCTGGTGAATGCGTGACGAGAGCATTACGAAAAGTGTGATCGGGCGAGGCGAATGGTCAGACCTTTACGCATGCTTGCTTGGGGAGTAAGCTGGTGAATGCATGACGAGAGCGTTATGAAACGTGTTATCGGGCGAAGCGAACGGTCGTGCGAGGCGAACGGAAGTTGAGGGGGAGATATAAGTTAGTGAAGTTTTACTTCAGTCGTGTCGTCTAAGTTTTTTTGTCATTAAATTGTGTTACATCATAATTGTGACGTATCACCATTAGTCTTAGATAAGTTCTAATATCGTTTTAGTTGTCTTTGTTATCATCGGATCACGTGGTGTCGTTCACGAATTGTGCCGAAGATAACCGACACGTGTAGGCAGAATCACTATTTTTGCGTGAGCTCTTTATAATAATAATAATAATTTTTATTTTAGTAATTTGTACATTTAAGTTTACAAATTTCTAATTGATTATAATATTTCATATTCATTATATTTTTTCGAGTTTTATGTACCTCCTACAATACATCTTGAACTTTCCAATTGGGTGGACTTTAAAGTTTCTGGTAGTGTGTTCTACAACTTCATTCCCTTGTACAGTAGACTGTTCTGCGTATTCGCTTTGTCCTTTTTTTGTAGCCTAATTTCCTTGCACGTCCTTGTGTTATATCTGTGAATGTCTTTATTCTATAAAATTTTATTTGAGAAGTATTTTGGTAACGTGTTGTTCAATATTTTGTGGACATAATTTTAGACATAAATAAACCAGTTATTAGATTGATAACTTCGTGGTTTTTCTATGGACCAAGTGTCAACGCTATTTGACCATATATATACCGATATTTGACGACTTTTTATTCGATATGCGACTCTGTCGTCACACATACCGTCGACAAGGGGATAGAGGAAACAAAATAAAAGGCTCGACCATAGACAATATAATTATCTTTCAGTACCTACTAAATTTATTAGCCTAAAATATGATTTTAAAAATAAAATTAAATGTCAAAATGTTCCCCAGGGAACAGAGCTGGATCTGACAGATCGCTGCCTTGAGAAAATGAGCTTACTTTTCTTTACTGCTCATTTTCTCCGGACAGAGCTTTGTCAGATTGAAACCCGTTGCCCTACGAAGGAACCAACTGTCGTAAAAATAACCTAAAATTACTTGAAATTTCAATCCCTTCAAAAGGGGAAGAACAATTTCAAATAAGATTTAGCTTTCCTACAATAGTATCGACTTTGAAATTTCTCTGGTTTCAACAGAAAAATGAAAAACTCAATTCAACGTTTAAGTATTTTATTAAAAACAGGAAATACAAGAAAAACTAACTAAACATAACGCCGTTTCCCCACAGGGGTAGGCCGATAGGACGGACCGTCAAACAACTTGGTCTTGGCACACACTCTTTGCCTCATTCACACTCACACATCGACTTATACAGTACTGACCGAATTAATGTGAACACAAGTGTAGAATTAGAAAAAATAATATATATTCTTTATTGAAGAAAAAAATAGAGAAACAATTACAATTAATTTTTTTTTTTAATACGAAGTGTGTTCTGCCTTAACTTTTATAACTTCTTGTACACGGTTTGGCATAGAATCAACAATTATTTTTACAATTTTCTGATATTTGCGTGTCTCTAAATGACTGCCTCAGTCAGCTTTGTTTTGGTTGTGCTTGTCTTGCTTTAACTATAGCCCACCGATTTTCAATTGGATTAGGATCCGGAAAGTTACCTGGCTATTCAACGTATGTATTTTTTTTTGTCTTTGAAATATTAACAATCTTTGTGGGTTTTTAAAGAGAAATATCCATCTTTAAAAATAAGAAACAAAAAGCTTTAGTTAAGTTTACCTCTGCAAAAAAAACTGTAATTCTAAAAAAATACAAAATGTAACGCATCTGTAGCTTGATGTGTCTCATAATTCACTGAATGATAGAACACGAACACAAAATGGCCGCTATTACAATATGCTACATACAACTGCAAGAACAAGTGTAATTGTGCTAATTATCACGTGTTCACATTTATTCGCACAGTACTGTACATACTATTTCTGACTCTTGACGTGGCCCGATGCAAGTATCGGATTCCCTTGATCGTGTCAGGTTTTCCTCTGGCGTCCCTGACTTCATCTACCACTCACATCTGCGTCATATATTCTACTTACACCCCACGCTTCGTTCATTCGCTCTACATGCCCATACCATCTGGAGGTCCCTTTCTTAATCTTACTAATTATGATCAGTCTTGCATTGCATTGCTTGATCATAAAAAAAAATAATTTGATGATTTGTACAGCGCCATTTTTTGTAAAAAGTTACCTCAAAGGTGCTCTGCACAAACTTATATTTCTGCAACCTAATTCCAACTACAAAGTAGACAACCCATTATAACAACTTATGGCTAAAACTTACATCCACCGGTTCATCGATCATTGATATGAAACTACCTATATGTACAAAGATTTGATCAATGAACGCTTTGCTGCATATAAAATGTACGGTTCCATGACAGTTCATCCTGCGACAATTCATCCGGCGACAGTTCATCCTGCGACAGTTCATCCGGCCGACAGTTCATCCGGCCGACAGTTCATCCTGCCGACAGTTCATCCTGCCGACAGATCATCCCGCCAACAATTCATCCGGAGACAATTCATCCTGACAATTCAACCTAACCTAACCTAACCTAACCTAACCTAATCTAACCTAACCTTACCTTACCTAACCTAACCTAACCTATAAGTATAAGTATGTCGTATTTTGTTATTCACGCATGCTTCTTCGGAGAGTCGAAATTATTGTTAGTAAAAATATTTTTACAGCGGATTTCCACTCAAGATGCCTTCATAAGTATATCGATTTTGGTTGTACGGCCGTATATCCTCTTTGCATACTTACTTAATAAAAATCTTCTAAATGATCAGGCAGGATGAATTGTCGCCGGATGAATTGTCGGCGGGATGAACTGTCGGCAGGATGAACTGTCGGCAGGATGAACTGTCGGCCGGATGAACTGTCGCAGGATGAACTGTCGCCGGATGAATTGTCGCAGGACGAATTGTCGGGTCACCAAAATGTACATATATTATTTTATTTATACTCTGTACAGGCAGAAAATATACCGTATCATACGTAGTTTTACCACACATCCTCAGGGGTGTCATTTCTACAGCATTCCGTCCACTTTCCTCTGCCAGTTCCACGCCTCACTGCCATACATCAGAGTAGGTACCAGCATACCGTTGTGGACTGCTAGTTTCGCTTCTTTAGAGAGTTTTTTTGTTAGCGTAAACGGCATTCAGTCCTCCTTTAATAGAATTACCTACATTTACCCTTCTTTCAATATCTCTGTCAGCCTTCCCGTCTCTCATACACATACTTCCCACGATATACAAACTCATCCACCTGCTCCAATTTCACAACTGTATTGCACAATGTGTTCGTACTCTCTTTAATGATAAAAATAGAACAAATTTAGAAAAGCTAAGCGAACTGAGAATATATTGCTCCTGCTGCATCCTGGTCCAGTCCATGGAGTACTCTTCCCCCTTCTTATGTTCGCTCAAGAACAGCGGTGCAAGAGAGTGGTGGAACACGTCAGCCCCCATTTCCTGACATGACACCACAATGTTACTGTCCCACATACCTACAACAATCATATGTCATCATTAAGGTGCTAAATTAATGCTTTTATATGTATTATTATAATAAGGTAAAATGCAAAAAAACCCAGAGACTTGTAGGCGCAGGCCGTCGTTCGTGGAACGTGTTCTCTTCTCTAGGGGAATGAAACTAGTAATCTCCACCGGCCTGTCAGCTGTAAGGATAGGATTTGGTGTTTCGAGCTGAAAATATTAAAGAAAATATCTCATGAGATACATCAAGACAGACCGACAGATAAAAACAAAATAAGATAAATGCAGAAATGTTTCATATAAATGTTTATACCTTTTTGTTTGCAGGTTATAATGGTTTTCACGAGCATAATCATATCGCGAAATGAGACGTTTTGCGATACTAGTAGCCACAAACATATGCACGAGTTCTCAAAATTGGATAATAAACGTATTCAATTCTATTTCACTTGTTTAGGAAGCAAATTTGGAATTCGCGTCGCATGTAAATAAACCGTTGAGGGCAATCGAGCAACCATTTTAATATATTCTTTCACCCAGCTGTCAAAAGCTTAAATTCAAAGTTTTCCCATTGGCTTCACTGGATGGACTGTGCGACTCTATCGTCACACAGTCTATACATATACATATTATCTATCTTTTGTGTTGCTTGAAAATTTTGATTGGAGTTATACCCCCCTGTCTTTAGACAAAAACTAGCTTCTCAGTTATAAGAACGCGTGTCCTTTTAAACTATAGTACGAAACAATAAAAAATCACTGCGATATCAAAGAACTTTAAACCTATCCAGTACTAAAAAACATTATATCTCTGGAGAGGACTACAGAGATAGGTACTTGACAATAATTTAATCATTTAAAATAATAAATATTATATTTGCGACACGTTCCTGAGTGAAAATATTCTCAGTATCGCTCTGGTGTAAGACCACCATTCAGAATTGAAACGTTGCTTGAAACTGCTTTAGCTGTGTTTGTGACCAGATCTGAATAGCCAGGTACATCCCCACCTTACTCTTCCTCACCTCCTTCCCCTCCCCAGTACCTTTAGCCCCACAACATACCCAACTTACTACGACATGCACAAAGACTAACTACAGATGGTTGGGCGCAGTTGGGATTCTTGGGCGGTGTTCACATAAAAAACTTTTTAATAAAGTATTCTTCTACATTGTAAATGGTTTCAAATAACACATTTGAACAGACTGGATAATGGATGATGTTTGGCCATAAGAAAATATTAGTATAAAAATGGTTTTCTTGTTTATCCTGCGGTATTTTCTAAGTTTAGTTTTTTGTTGTCGTGATTTTTGTTGTGTTTTTTGTTGTTGTTCTATGTTTACTCTTTTGTTGTTGTTAAAAGATTGTTTACCATTTCCATAAATTCATAAAATAAAATATCACTGTTCGTAAATTATAATTTAGTGGAAAAACATTTTCATGTGCTACCAAATTAAAACAACCCCAATAAATTTCATGGATATTTATTAATGTTTTTATTATGAGGATATATGGGTTCACAAAAAATTTATCCACTCGTAAATAATGCTATGTGTATTATCCCAATAAAACCTACTTTAAATGACAAACGGACCCCCATTTATCCGTAACTGCCAATGAAACTGCTATGTGACATAGAACAACAGAGAAACGGAAGTTTTTTTCATCATTTAACTTTTTTTCTGCATTTAAAATTATAATAAGGGTTACAACCGTACTTTTTTGTTAAAGTTTGTGTGGTAAGAAAACAATTTATTCCTAAACAAAGATTTGTAGGCAACTCGCATACGTTTTCAACACCACAGGAGAGCTTAAAACGGGGAACAATTTCTCTATTTTATTTTATTTCTTTAAATAACTCAGATAAATGTTCTCATTACATTTTATTACCGAATATAGCTGCCAAAAAAGAAAAACACGTGTATCAAAATATCAAGGCCTTGCTTCACAGAAGTTAAGACATTTATTAAATAACAACTAATTATGTATAATAACAACTAATTATGTATAATAACAACTAATTATTGTCACGATAATAATTATTACTTCATAATAATTATTTTCCTGACTTAGTAAACCTTCACCTGGCCGCTTACTTTAATTGTTGAATCGCCGTATTTTGGATTTTTTCGATTGGCAACGTGATTGTTAAACTTCCGGCGGTACTTTTTGGATTCGCATCGTACTAGAAGCCGGTGCAAATTCGACTAGTCACTTTAGTGATAGTTCTGGTTTTAAAAATGGGATAATCCCTTTGTTACAAATTGTTTTTTTAAAACGATTTTAATCGCGATGCACATCGATGCACATTTTGCGAATGCTTCTTTCTGATGTGATCGGAACGCTGTTTCTAACGTGTTCGGTAGCCGCCATTGGGACCGATATTTGTCCGCGGCATAACGATGTTGTAAATTACCTATATAATCGCGACTGGCATATTGAAGAGCGTCGCGAGGGAGAGTTCTTATGATCTGGTACGGTCATTGCTGCTCATATTTGTGACGGATGGTTACTTGGCGTTCATTTCCTGATGAGGCGTGCTGACGGAAATCGTGGTTATCCGAGGGGCTCAACCGGAGCACTGGTGCTGATCTTGGACCCTACTCCCTGGCGGGGAGTCCTCATTCTCTGGCCTTCCTGGGGAGTCTTTCCTGGTTCCCATCCTGGAGATTGCGTGAGAATATGGCCCGCGGTTCATCAACGCGCTATCTTCAAGTAAATTAATAGGGCACGAGGGATTTTTCAATATTTAATGGTTTTTGTGCGTTTTCAAAGTCGCCTACGTTCATAAATGTACAAACAAAAAAAAGATAAACCAAAAGAATGATAGTTACATTCACGCTCTATCCTTCAAAATAAAATTATATATTATCAAAAAATATTTTTCTTATTTTATAACTGATTTAAAAATAGCTGTTTTCAACAAATCTCAATCAACCTGCAAATATTTTTCTTATGTGGTCATATACAAGAAAGAAAAAAAAGAAAAAAACTATTTTTAGATAGAAAACATCTCAATCTATGCCCGTTTATTTTTACTTTTTTTAATTAAAGAGCCTTTTTACCTAAATTACGATGTGATATTATTGAAAAAACGGCATAAATCAGTCAACTTTAAAATCGTTTTAATGTACCAAAAAACAGGTAAGTTAATAAAATAAAAATATCATCCAATAAAACAGTATTTTAAATAAGTCAATTTAAAAATATATATATGAAATTCCAATGATTTACTTGATTTATGTTGATATTCCTAATTATATAAAAATACCACTTTGTTCATTTAACTTCACTCCGCGGGAATGGTCCGCTCAAGACGGTCGTTCGCGACGCTCTCCCGCGTAATTTAAGTAAAAACAGAATCACTAAAAAGATCAATCATTTACTACACCTGAATACATTGTGAGAATTATTAAATTGACTTTTTTACCAATGTTCCTTAATTTACCATCCACAATATTTGCGCGGGCGAGTTCGGTCAACGTTGGCTTCAGGGATATTCAACATAAACATTTAATATTATATTATATTTTAAAAATATCTTAACGTAATTTCGTTAAATTATTTACATAAAAATTATTACTTACATCCTAGTTTTGTTCACTTTTAGAAATATTTATTTATAAAATATTTCTTTCATTACTAGTTTTGACATTTTTGGCAAGGCTCTCGACTAGCGTTAAATTTTATTTGATTGGTTTGTGTTATTCCACAATAAACTAATTTTTAAATATTCTATGGTATATTTGCGGGTCCCATGACAATTGATCCGCCGACAATTGCATTCCCCTGCATACTTATTTACAATATGCAATCGGCTTAGGGAAAATACGGTATACCTTATTAGACAAAATATAACTTAGTGACCCCGAAGGGATGAGCAGTGAGAATGTACTGCCGAATAACAAAGAATAAAACATATTTTCATTCAAATGAAAACATATTTTCATTCAACGAAAAACATACTCGACTATATATTAGTTCCTTACATATGAAATTGGCGTTTTGTATGGGAGGAACATAAACTCGATTTTTTTTAAATATAATATATTTATTTAATCAAAGTATGTACCATTGCTATCTATACACTTTTGCCATCTCATAGGTAGTTCATCGAATCAATAAAATCTTTGAAGGCGGTTTGGACTGCCCCATCGGAGTTGAATTTTTTCCCTTGCAAGAAGTTATCCAAATTTCGAAAAAAATGGTAATCTGTTGGGGCAAGGTCCGGAGAGTACGGTGGATGTCTTAGATGTTCCGATTGAAGCTCCTCTTATTTGGTAGCCGTCTGTTGTGCTGTATGTGGTCTAGCATTGTCATGAAGCAGCAGTGGCCTAGAGCGATTAACCAGGCTCGGTTGTTTAGCAGCTAGTTTTTCCATCATGTTTTGTAGTTGCTGATAATAGATAGACATCTGCCGTAATCGTCTGGCCAGATTTAAGAAAGCTGTAATGAACGACACCAGCACTAGTCCACAAAACGCTCACAAGTAACTTTTTTGGAGTCAATTTTCGCTTGGGGCATGGTTTGGCTGGTTCGGCAGGATTCAGCCATTGCGATGAGCGCTTTCGATTATTGTACAGGATCCACTATTCATCACAGGTAATGATTCGATTTAAAATCCCTTCCTTATCGTGCGGGTTGAGTAATGCAACGCAGCAGTCATCGCGCGTTTGTTGATTTGCTTCACTCAATTCGTGAGGTACCCACCTTTCAAGCTTCTTCACCTTCCCAAGTTGCTTCAAGTGGATTAAAACAGTTTTATCACTAACACCGCAGTTTGAAGCTAACTCGGACGTGGTTTGCGATGGATCCGCTTCCACAATAGCCTTCAATTCTTCATTATCAACTTTGGTCTTCGGCCGTCCATGGGGCTTGTTTTGCAGGTCGAAATTTCCAGAACGAAAACGTTGGAACCAAAAACGCACTGTGTTTTCTTTTGCGGCACCGTCGCCATATACATCATTAATCCTTCGAGCTGCCACGGTAGAACTCGTACTCGTAAATAATGCGATATTTCAAGTTTTCCATTTAATTGACTAATTGACGCAAAGATAAAAACAATTAAGGAAAAACAAATTAATTATAATTTTCAAAACACAAATACATTAGTAAATAGCTGTATAAATTTGAATTTGGAATTCCTAACCAAAGAGAAGATATTTGAGATCAATTTGCCAGTACGGCAAAACGCCAATTTCATATGTAAGGACCTAATATATACTCTTACCCAGCACATGTGTACTAATATATACCCTTACACCAGCACATGTTTACAAAAAAATCTTTACTGTGTATAAATTCGTATGATATTCATATAAACTTAATATTAGGGGTATTTTTGAAGTCGATTTTCAGTTCGAAATTGGTAAATAAAGCAAAATAATATATTATTTTATAGTAAATATCATTTCGGGGGAGGCAATTGTGGGCGGATCAACTGTCGGTTAGAAATTTAAAAATATTAGACCACCATTCAGGATTGAAACGTTGCTTGCTGTGGCCTTAGCCGTGTTTGGTGACTAGATCTGAATAGCCAGGCTGTCTGATCTGGAAGTAACGCACAAGTAACCGATTGAAAAAAAAATATCCTTAAAAATTTATGATGGGTTTAAAAAAAAAATGAACAATTCATCAAATATTTGAAGTAAATTTTCGAGTTCTGTGAAAGTTTTATTCAAGTTCTGTGATATTTCATGTTTATGAAGCAACTGGTTTATAATGTTATAATAACAGAACTTGTGTAGAACTTACAAAAAACGTGAATATTATCTTAAAATATTTTATGAATTGTTCAATTTTTTTAAAACAACTCGTCCTTAGTCTTCGAACTCGATTAGTTCGAAAACGAAAGTTCAAATAAAAAAAAATACATCTTCCACACAGTAAACAGTTTCCCGCTTGAATCCACTACTAGTTACCCGGACACCATGCATATATATTATTGTGTTATAATATATTTAAACATAATATGGAATTTTTCTTATGTTTTTCTTACTTATCTTTTTATTATTGTTTGAAATATTTTATCATTTAATTACTTACATAATAACTTATAAATAAGTATGATTTCCTTCACCAACCACAAGATCCTTGTCTGTTTATGGTGCGAAACGGCTATTTTTATATTCATTGCAGCACTGTTTAACATGTAAAATAAATGTACACACTTATTGTAAAAACATACAAATATTAAATAAATAAATAAAAAGTTTTAAAAAAATGTACTAATAAAAGTACCTACATAATCGGCTATTCAACCCTTATATTATGCACGATAAATATGTCAAGTTGTCAAAGAAAATCAAAGACAAAAATATTTTTTTCTTTGTGATAATCAATAAAAAAAAAAATTTCGATTCATCTAAGTAGTATTTACTAACCGCAAAATACGTTTTAATCGTTTAAATACATACTTTGAGATGAAAAAGACATAATTTCCATTGAAATATATTCCTTTGTGCCAAAACTCAAATAAAACTGATTTTATACCCCTGAGAACGCTGCTTCTTTTGTGAACATAATTACACATGAGTTTCACGGTAAAGTCGACGCCTTACGACTTGACGCGAGGAACAAATGCCGCGGAATTAGATTAGAAGAGGCGTTATGAAATTATTTACAGATTCGTCGAGGATTTTACGTTTCCAAATTCAAGAAATGAGACGGGCGACGTTACGTGAATGTGCGAAACTAAAATCACCGATTTTGAAAATATTCAAAGGGCTGCTACGCTCATGTTCGCGTCATGGTCCGCAGGTACGACATTTCTTTCTTTTTTAATTAAATGAAGACAATATAAGCGAAACTCAATCGAAAATCTGAAAACAGAAAAATCAGAAAAAGATATTGACACATCTGGGACTCGAACCCAGGACCTCTCGCTTACCGGGCGAACGCGCTAACCACTGCGCCACCGTGTCGATATCCAATTCGGTCACTTTTAACTGTATCATACTTCGACTAAGAACCACCCACACTATCTTCATTTTTCTTAACGCATATACTATTGGCTGCTATCTTTATGTATGATTGCAAGATTCAAACCCGAACTAAATGCTCTCTAGATAGTGTCTGGATAAATCTTTATCCATTTTATTTAATATGCGACATCTATTGACTTTTCTGCAAGTCTAGGATGAATATTTTTATTTAAAAAAAAAAAAAAATAAATAAAATAAAAATAAAAATAAAAATATTCATCCTAGACTTGCAGAAAAGTCAATAGATGTCGCATATTAAATAAAATGGATAAAGATTTATCCAGACACTATCTAGAGAGCATTTAGTTCGGGTTTGAATCTTGCAATCATACATAAAGATAGCAGCCAATAGTATATGCGTTAAGAAAAATGAAGATAGTGTGGGTGGTTCTTAGTCGAAGTATGATACAGTTAAAAGTGACCGAATTGGATATCGACACGGTGGCGCAGTGGTTAGCGCGTTCGCCCGGTAAGCGAGAGGTCCTGGGTTCGAGTCCCAGATGTGTCAATATCTTTTTCTGATTTTTCTGTTTTCAGATTTTCGATTGAGTTTCGCTTATATTGTCTTCATTTAATTAAATATTACAATTTGAGGTTTTACTCATAAAAGTTAAAATAAAAAAAAAAAAAAAAACATTTCTTTCTGCTTAATTATGTTCCAGTTAAATTGTCAGAATCTGTTATGTTTTTGGGGATGTGAAACCCGGCCCCTCAAAAGGGCAACATTGTAATGTTCTTTATAAAAAAATATACTGAGATTTGGTTGTTTTGGAAATGAATTCTTTTATTACTTAAACCAATTAAACCTCACAAGTTGGAACCTGTATTCGTTTATTCCCACAATTCTGAAGAGAATCTCTCTCTCTACCATTAAATAGAATAATCAGAAGGTTTACTACTGATGAATGATGGTTTTATACTGATGAATGCTGTTACATTATGTATAATAACAACTAATTATGTATAATAACAACTAATTATGTATAATAACAACTAATTATGTATAATAACAACTAATTATGTATAATAACAACTAATTATGTATAATAACAACTAATTATGTATAATAACAACTAATTATGTATAATAACAACTAATTATGTATAATAACAACTAATTATGTATAATAACAACTAATTATATATAAATAATAACTAATTATGCAAAGTCGTAATTGTGATGCCCTAATAACTTTCATTATTTACATTTGACAGACATTTATAAAAAAGGCAAAATACGTATTTTCATTCAGCGAAATTCAGAATAACTTCTTGTGCGAAACGTTAAAAATGCTTTATATTTACCTAGCTGGTTCCCGGCGTGCGTTGCAAAGTCATATTCAATGAAATACATTGTTTCTCCCTGAATCACCTTTCCCGTGCGTCCCCGTTCCCCTACCGCGTCCCTTTCCTAGTTCGCTTTATAAATTAAAGCCTGAATGTTATTCTGATGTAAGAGCTATATTATTGTAAAGTTTCATTAAAATCCATTCAGTAGTTTTTGCGTGAAAGAGTATTAGGGGGGTTTCCACTCCGCCTTCTCCATCTTCCCTATCCCCCCTCCAATCCCACCTCCCCCACCCTTTCCCATCCCTAACCACCCCTCCATACCCGTTACATTCATTTTTCAAACAGCTCGCGTGCCACCTTTTGCAATTTTTTTTATACGAATTTCATAATGACAGAGCTCTGAGCTATAGCCTATATATTATTCTGATGTATGAACTATATTATTGTAAAGTTTCATTAAAATCCATTCAGTAGTTTTTGCGTGAAAGAGTAACAAACATATGTACATACATCCATACATCGATACAAACTTTCGCCTTTATAATATCAGTAGGATATAGTAAGATTATACAATCGCATTCGTCGTATTCCGGTATATTTTCATGATACCCAAATGTTCGGATTCATTGGGACTAGTGGCGGTTTTTTTCTGAAGTGCGCTTGGGCGGTGAACTCCAGTCAAACGTGTAAACCAAATGAGAAAATAAGACAAATTTATTATAATTTTACAACGCTAGGTACCTATCATTAAAATTCTGTGCTAAAAAAATCACTCGTACGTCGCTAATTTTACTCGTACATACTTCCCAAGAAATAATCGGAATTAAATCCCGTAAAATGTGTCTTAAATTTAGCCACTGTGGTACTAAGAAATAGTGGCGCAAGGGCGATATACCATGGGGAATCTTTGGATGACCATGTGGGGAGCGACTATGCGAGATTTATTAACACCAAATTTGTAGGCTATAGATTGTGAAAGAATCAACAGATTTTATGATTATCTATGATTATCGCATTTTAAGTTTTTATTAAAATAAAGTAATTACTCAAATTATTGCTTTTTCATATTAATAAAACGAACAGATTGATGCGTAATTTGCGATTTCCAGATTTACCCTATTTTTTGTAACCTACGACATTATTACTACATATTCATAAGCCAGAAAAGTTTTAATGATTCGCCGAATTGTATTTAATATAATCAGGAACTCCAGTGAAAAATATTATGGCTTCTGATTCTGAATATACAGGGCGTTAAGACTTACTTAACTTACTTTAAACAGTGATTCCTAACATTATTTGTTGTAAAAAATGCAAATAAAAATTTGATCTCAGATGAAATTTTTGTTAATTTTTTTCCAACTAAAAACTTTGAAAAAATCAGTGGGTATTGGACAGTTAAAGGCGGATGAAGGGTTGGGCGGTTACTCAGCGGGGTATTCAGTGACGACATGTGGAACATTTTTTTGTTGTCTGATTTAGAAGACAAAATAAATTTAAAAAGATACTAGTCACCGGAGACCAAAATTTCATTCACATTTTTTAATCCAAATAATGTCAGGAATCATAGGTTAAGTTAAATACGTCCCTTAATACCCATTTAAGTTTTATTATATGTTATTATACTAACATCCTTACTAAAAAATGTTGTGAATATTTTATACAATTTTTATTTATTTATTTATTTATCTATAATAAAATATATTTACAATGATTTTATTTGTATGCCTGTTTCACTAGGGTATACCTATGTCGAGACGTCGTAATTGATTATCAATCGTGTGTGTGAAAACCTCTCTAAATAGAAACTGACAAAAAATTGTTCATGGAATGATATATCATTCCATATATTATATACGGGGTGTCCGGGGGTAAAGTGCATTAACTTCGGAAGGTGATTCTACATGATAGTACAAGTAAAAAAGATAAATTTTATTAGTCATAAATAAATTAGTCCGGCGTGTGCGGCCAGATTAATTATTTTCCGCTGTTACGATACTGGCCAATCGCAATCGAGTCGGGCGCCCGGCAGGCTCTCAGCAAGTAACATCGTACCCCACACTAAAATTTTTTAGTAGGTACGTCTTTTTGTATGGGAAAAAAATTTGGAAATTTCGGAAAAAGTTGTTAACCTTTTTTTCTCCTATCATCATGTAGAATCACCTCCCGAAGTTAATGCACTTTACCCCCGGACACTCTGTATACAATAAACATTACTTATTAAGCAAAAGAGGGTTGTGTATTTATTGTATACGCGGTTATCAAAAAAAAATCGAATTTTGGATCTTTTCCAAGGTATTTAAATGTCCTATATATTTCTTTATTATGAAGATGTCGTAAAAAATACTATTTTGGAAAGTAATTCAAATTACATTGTAGATTTTTGTGCTTAAATTACAGATAAGTATTTAAAAATTGCAATATTTTAAGCTTCAAAATGAAAAAAAGTTGAAAAAAGCTCACCACAAACATTTTAAAGTAAAACATTGAAATTTTTGGAAAATTAAAAAACACTGTCCTTTTATTTAATGAATTTGAAACAAAACTGTCACTTCACTTTTTATCTCATTCACACAATTAAAAAATATAATAATAATTCCCCGAGAATAACCAAAAAACTTTTTGGATTCTTTGTTGCCCAATTTGAATTTTCATTTCTCGAAATTGTATTTATTTACACACGCGTGAGCCATTTATGCTATTAAAAACTTTCATGAAAGTGTTATTAAATTCACGCGTTAAAAATCAATAAAGAAAATGTGTCAGATTTAACCTAGCCTTCTTTCGAAAACAAAACTAAATTCGCAACATGACATTATTGATGGATTACAACTAACGAAAAATAACATATAAATAATATTAAAGTATTGAATTACCTATATGAATATACCTAATAGTGAATTGGTCATTTGAATAGAGGTAACGAACAAAAACATAATCTGAATTGCTCAATCATTAGAGCGTACGAACAAAAACATACTCCGAATTGCACAATCAAACAATCCCAAACAGAAACTTTGCCGGCAAACGATATTTTGCTGGTAAAGTACATTGCCCAGTATCCCAGTGTCAATCAAATAGTTTGTTTTGAAGTGTTTCAAATCTACATCATTTGCCTTGATGTCGGACATCGTAATGCTGTCCGAAACTTTGGCTAAGAAGAAGGTAGCGAAATACGGCATAGTAACCCAAACATGCATCACGATAAAACAAACCGTTTAGATGGCACGATTGAATCCGTTGGTTCTACTGACGTCTGGAGTTCTCTATGATTGTGTTGTTGCTAGTGTTGTTGTATTTGTCGCTAATCTTTGATGCAGTGATGTGATGAAATTCTTTCAGATATAGGGAAAATACAAATGATATGAACTACCAACATGGAATTTTTTCAAATATAAGGGTATAAAACCACAAAAAGTTTGAATGCTTTCATCTCTCATACAAGCTGAAACTGCAGCTGGGACAATGATGGAGGGCTAATGAGGCGTTCAAAGGATTAAGCCTGCGTCGCCGGTTGTAAACACGACACGCGACGCTTAGAACACTCGGTTACAAACCTATATATACTATCTAGGTTACAAAGTGGCTTCACCCGACTTTTAAAAATGGATTTACATAATTATTTTTTTTTTAATTGATAAACTAATACTTAAGACAAAAATTTTATGCGTATGACAAAGGTTAACAATTATTATAAGTAATAATTATTAGCCTGAAACACTCATCTACATTGAAAAAATCTCCCGAGAAAAGATACATGCCGCCGACGGGACGCGTCCTTCTGATATCCGGTCAACTGCTCTTTAACCACTGAGCTACGTCGGCTTATCTCCTACCAGCCAAATAATTCAATATATACTAGTGTTTCATTCAACAATTACTGCTTATTACATTTTTCCACCTGCAAACAAGAAATTTATATTTATATGGGAAATATCCTCCAAGAACGGCTGTTTGCATTCATTTTTGTAGTTAATGTTATTCAGTTTATTTCTTATTTTTCATGTTTATTATTTTTTTTAAAATTTTTTTTTTTATTTTACTTATGTGTTTTTTTACATATTCTTGTTATTTGCCTAATTTCTTTGTATTATTTTAAATTATGGAAAGTTTTGCTTTGCACTACCCATGGATATATGAATATTAGTAGACCAGAACATAAAGGTGAGGGGTAGACAACAACAACAGAGCGGGAAGATGACTTTGGAGATATGTGATTCGTCGATAACTCAATATGACAGTATATAGTATATAGGCATCTCGCATTATAATATCACCATTTAGTTCTTAAAAGTAAACTCTGCTTTTGAATGAATAGACCTTTTACCATGGGAGCGCGAATAGAGAACTCCAGTTTTTTAATGAATGAAGTCCATTTTTTTAAATTTTTTTTAATGAATCATGACCTTCTAACTTAAATAACTGCATTTTTATTTATTTTTTTTAGAGTTAGTTTTAATAGTTAAAATAATTGTCAAAGTTTTAATTTTCAAGATCCCCCTAATACCACCGTATGTAAGGTGAATCGTGTGACGTCATCACTCCTGAAAAATTACTATAGGATTGGGCAATCAGCTAATCAAGTGCCGCCATTTTGAATTGCGTTATTCGAAGAATTCTCTCTAGAAGCAGCATTACTATTTTTTTTGTGCAGTATTTTTTCAATATTTTAAATAATAGATATAAACTAATAGAGATACCTCTATTTTTGATACTGAATTATTTAGGCTTAAATATTGTTTCAATAAACACAACGACTAAATCTCTATAAACAGTATGAAATAACGAATAACATGAAATGTTGTTAATACTGATGGCTTATGTCATACCTACATAATCAAAGATTTCAATACGACTGGTGACGCGTGACGTCAGCACTAACCATTCAGTAATACCACCTTTACAATGTGTTTTGACGAGAGGTTTAAAAATGCACTTTTTAATAATTTTTTAAGAACTCTAGGTTTAATATTATGAAATAAAACTTATTTATTCCGAATCAGCGTTTATTGGTCTATATGAACATATTTTTTAAAGCCATAATATTTTTCACTGGAGTTCCTTATTGCTCGCCACGTATTAAACAAATTTGCGAAGTCTAAATACGGCAAAGAAAAGTTCGCTTATTTTCAGACTCCAATATTTTGTTGCCGTATTTAGTTAGGACACTTTTACAGATGTTTCATAATTTACTTACTCCGTAAACATCGACGAGCACACGCCATGTATCTCGAGAGATAGTATATATTTATACGTTTTCAAAACACAAACCATGTTTTTTGCGGTGTTATTTCGTAAAATGCACCGATGAGAAGAGAACTCACAGAAGAATGATGATGTCACATATTTTAGATTCACGCGAAGCCATACTCAATCCCAGCCGGTTCCAAGGAACCGGTATGGGGAGGGGGAAATAATACGCTTTTATCACTTAGGGCAGGTCTACTAATATTCATATGTCTATGGCACTACCCCTGCATACATTCCAAAAAAAAACTATTTTAGGTACTATTATTATAATGGTTGAGGTGACTGCATTCATTTTGTAAATATTTTTTTTTTATTTTTGCCTTCCAGAGACTACTACTCATAAATAACATCATATTGAGATAGGTATGGATTTACCAACATTTTCAATAAGTTACTATACTTTTATTTATTTAGATTTAAGATTATATATTTGTTATACATTATTTATAAAATGTTTTGACTGCCCAACTAGGAGGATTCCCGTTAAAGGACAGTCAAATTAGGATGAGTATAAACATACGGAACATATTTTGTACAAACAAAAAGAAAATTGACGAAATGAAAAGAAGAGAAAAACTAAAAAAAATTAAAACTTAATATCTGTTGATTGTTTAGCGTAGGTACCTACTTATTAAAAAAAGGATATATATACTTAATAACAAAGGATTACACATAAAGGTAAATGGTGTTTGCATTTCATATTATAGTCCTACGGACACATTTTATTTAAATAAGAGCTATGAGAAGAGAAAGAAAAATAAAATATCCAATTAAAACATGAATATGGCGGTTGATTGCTTAGCAAAGTTATTAAATAATAATAAAATAAAAGCTACATGTACTTTACAACAAAGGATTAAAACATAAAAATAAAAGTAACTGTTGTTTGAAATGAAATACTATTAATAAAATGATTTGTAAACCAATCTAAAAAATGAACATCGTTAACTTACAATACAGTTTTAAAGACAACATTCTTCAAATTTTAATTTCCTTTACCCTGCTGGCTACGGGCGGTTGGGTTTCTCGAGAAGTACCTACCTATCATAATACACAAAATTCTTAAACCGTCAAGTCTATTTGTTAGGTTTTCGGAACAACTCACACAGGTGATTTAACTGATTTTTTTTTATTAAGATATTTATTATAAAGACAAGGTAATTACAATATGACAGAAAAAATATATAAATATTTTACAGAAAAAAGAAAAGTTCCAATAAACTACTTTTTAGTAGTTTGTCAATGGGTGTTTTTACTTTGAAGATATAAATAAACTTATTTTACTTTATTTTGCAGTTACAATTTTTGTGTTAGTGTCTAATACAATTTTTTTTTCGGCGAGCCAATTCTTCAACATAATATTTGTTTTACCATTTGTACATTTTTTTATTTCAGCAGGTAACATATTTAATAAATTTGGTATCATGTAGTCTAGTGTTCTTTGTCCATATTTGTTTAAGTGCTTACGTACAATTATTAGTCCTTCATTTAGCGTAAAACGGTTATTATAAGTGTGGTCCAGTTTATGTATGTATATAGGGCTATTTATATACTGAGATATAATTTTATACCACAGAATTGATCTTACTGAGAGAATTTTGAGATTCTGGTAAAAGTACGGAACATTATGTCTTTGTTCGTATTAACATAGAAATCGCTGTGTCTCCCTTACTATCATGGTTATAAATATGATCTAAACGGAGTTGGAAAGAGAAAATATTTGAAAAATTTATTTGAAATTTATTTTTATTTATTTGAAAAAAAAATTATTCTTTGAGATTTTTATATTAATTATGTTCATATGAAACGTTTTTAATACATTTGCATAATAAATTATATGGGTTTTTTTTTTTCGTTATCAGTAATTTTTGTTAGGAAAAACATAAGGTTAGCTATTTTTAAAACTTTTCATGTTCGCGTGCAAAATTTTTGTATTTTAAAATTATATATTTATTTCTCATTAAAAGAAATAATCAATTTATTTGAATTTTATTACAAAATCTGATAAAATACAGTCAAAGCCTGAGGGGTTAAAATGGGCATAAACGGCATGCACAAACAATAAATGCACCTTTCATAAATATGTAAAATACTCTTTGCATATGGTATTAAGTCATACTTACTTTTCAGGAGGGTGGATGCAATATTAATTTTAATGTTTTTCAAATTATAGGTTGTTCCTTATTACTGTGTTCAGCATTTTGACTTTTGAGCAGTCTGTCATCGTAGAGTCCCAGAGGAACATCGGTGATACTTCATAGTAAATTGGAAGCTATGCCTGTTTTTCATGAACGACCGCGACGCATAAATAAAGAGGGGTTAAAACGGTCCTCTCAGTGGCAGGATCATAAATTACATTGTTCGTACAAGGTTCATAAACTTTGAAAGAATACCCAGCATTATTATTATTATTTTTTTTTTTTTTTTTTCAAATTTTTTTTTTTATTAAGTTAAAAGAAATATAATATTTCGCGTTCTTAACTTAAGAGGAATATAAACGCTAGAAATATTTCGAATCTCATGCCTGCAAAATTTTAAATTCGAGCGCCTTTTTGCACGAGGCTAGTAATCGAAAAAGTGGTTTTTATTTATTTTGTGCATAATTTTATAAGAACGAAAAAAAGTTAGAACACGGAAAACCTCAAAAATAGTCTTAGCCATAAAGGGGTATTTAAATTTTTTTTTTACTTCATAGTTAAGTCATGAAAAAACATTTTTTTGGTGGGTTTACGCTTATATTTCATGGCTAGTAAAAGCTTCGATTTATCCGCAGCATATTCTTTCATGTTCATACTGTAAGCCGATTCGTTGTAAAGATTAATCAAAATAGTATCTAAATAGGATTTCACGTATATATTCATCTTAAGTACATAGCGTGTATAGTATAGTGGTATAAGTGTAGTAGTAATATTTTTAATTTTGTTCTAACATCTAAAGTTTAAATAGTTTTTTTTAAAGGTTTTTATATTCTTTTCCGTTTTTAGGTTATCTCAAACTATCGTGGTTGGTACAATATAACTAAATTGAATTCGTTAGTGTGCGGTTAAGATCCTCGACTGGGAATTCAGAGGATGCGGATTCGAATCCCGACCAGCGCAAATAAAATTTCGCAAAGAAATAATAATTTTCGTCACATTTCAGAGTGGTGGATATCCTCAGCATCGTCGTGGGTCGTGGTGAAAGACCACCATTCAGAATCGAAGCGTTGCTTGAAATGGCTTTAGCCTTGTTTGGTGACCAGTTCTCAACAGTCGGTACTTCCAAACCTTCTCCCCATTCTCTTCTCTCCTCCAATTTCTTCAACCCTATACCTAAGTCGGGAGCAGTTGGGGCTTGATAGGAATTCAAATATTTATATTTTCTTTGTGTTCAAACTTCTGGCTGTAATGCTGCGGATAAACAGGTATGCGCGAGCCGAACCATAAATTATGGGAAAGGAACAAAGCAACCGCAAGCGCCGCTCAGGCTCGACTCACGGTAATACCTACCTGTTAAACGCAGCATTACAGCCGGAAGTTTTAAAACGAAGCGATGTAATATCCATTATTTAATCTAATAAACAGTAGTCACGTCATACTTGACAATGGATGCACTTAACCTTCGTGTGCACTAATCGTTCAAGTGGTGATTCGATTGGTCACATTAATCCATTTATGTAAAGCGATAAAGTTAAGTTGTCTCGGAAAACGATGAAATCATATCGTTAAGATATGGTAGTAATTTAAATCTTTGTTTGATTTGTACGTGCAACCTTTATCAGTTCCATTAGTACCGCGAACAATTTATTAAAAAAATGAATAAATTATCCCATTTTATTTTTATGTTATTTTATTATTTTTATTTTTTTGTACATTTTCTCTACAAGTGCGATAAGGGATTAAGTCATCTATAAATACAAATACCAATAACCTATAAAAAATGTCTTTACATTTATTTTATTTTAAATTTTTATTTTTTTATTGAAACATTTATTAGAGTTACAATTTTACAACATAATTATAACAACAATATTTCAATCGCTGTCCTACAGATATTAATAAACTAGCTGAACCCGGCGTGCGTTGCTATGCCATTTAACAAAGGAAATTGTTTCTTCCTGCGTGTCCTTTCCCGTTCGTCCCGTTCCCCTTCCCCTCTCGCTTTCCCACTCCACCTCCTCCACCTTCCCTCCCCCCACTCCACTCCCCATTCCACCGTCCCGCGGAACCCCCTCCCAAGTTCTCCTGCCCCCTCCCCGGTTTCCCCCCCTACCAGGTTCACCTCTCCCATCACTGGTTCCCTTACTCCCCTCCCTCTCGCTTCCCCCTCCCGCATTCCATACATTCAGTCCCAGTACATGCAGTTTTCAAATAGCTCGCGTGCCACCTATTGCAATTTTTTTTACAAATTTCATAATGCCAGAGCTAACCAGTAGTTTTACACAAACCTTGTCCTGACAATAACGAACACAAAAAAAAATTATCCGATTTGATGCAGTCGTTCGGAAGTTACGCGCGTAACGACATACATTTCGGCAATTCATTTTTCATATAACAAACTCACGTACTTTCGCATTTATAATGTTAATATAGATTGTATTTTTCCTTTGGAGGGGTGCAGACATACGTTCACCGTTTGTTCCAATTTTGACTGTTGACATTTAGTGTGTAAGAAAGATGGGCAGCATTATATGTTTAAGAACAAAAGCAAAAATATCAGCGCATTGATAATTTTTTAAAACCACCGTATGTATGGTGAAACGTGTGAGGTCATTACCCCTGAAAAATTACTATAGGACCGGCAATCAGCTGATCAACCGCCGCCATTTTGAATTCCGTTGTTCGAAGTATTCTCCTTTGAAATATCATTACTATTTTTTTTTGTGCAGTAGTTTTTGAATATTTTCAATAATAGAGATAAACTTTTAAGAGAAACCATTATTTTTTTAAATAAAGGCATATTGAAAAAAAGATAAGTTAGATCAAATCGGTGACGTAGGGTCAAGGTTATGACCGACCCCAAGTATTAAAACAACCGAACCCTAGTGCTTATACGACCGACCCCAAGTTTTAAACTGATGATTTTTTGTTAAATTCTCCTTTTGGCAGATTTTTGATTGATTCGTGTACAGACCATGTAGTAAGTTCAATCGGCTCCACCGACGCCATGTGTTTTAATGACCGAATCCAAGTGTTTAATAACCGAACACAAGTGTAAAAACAACGATTTTTTTTATTATTCTTTTGGTAGATTTTTTGATAGATATGTTCTTAGTAAGAATCCAAAATTTCAGTCTGCTCGGTACCGTAAGACCGAAGTTATGACACACCCAAAGTATTAAAACAACCGAACCCAAGGACTAAAACGACCGACCCCAAGTTATAAAATGATGATTTTTAGATGACTAGGGAATAAAATGTCACGAAAAATGTTACGAGATCTCGATCTCGCGAGATCTCGTGACATTTTTCGCGATCAATCCCGAAGCATAAAATGGCGAGATCCCGTTCGAGATTGACGGGATTGGGCGGCAGTAGTCAGCGACGCTACACACGTCCACTCGGGGCGCGAGTGGTGGGCTGTCTGACTGACGGTCGGGCGGGAGTGTCGATCGAAGAAAGAAAACTATCTCGACTATTTACGAGTATTGGCGACGGATGACGACTCAACTTCTGGTACCGTGATTAATACCACAGTAGCAAACACATAAAACGTAGACGACTTGCCTCTTTCTATGACTAATTCGTTACTTCAAGAGGAATTATAAGAGACTCTGAGAGTATCTAAAAGTCTCTTTTCGCGTGTATCCACGAGTTTAGATAAATTAGAGTCAGTCATAAAAAAAGAAGTGTATCTATTTGAGTGTGGAGAAACGAGAGGGAGATTTTTGCAGTTTGCATATAATTGCTTAGTCTCGCTGCTGCCAACCAGTGTTGAGTCTGAGAGGGTATGGGGAGCAGCTGGGTACATTGCAACGGACAATCTAATTAGGGTGCTATCTGCTAACGGCATCTATGCCGTTTAGCAGATAGCACCCTTAATACACTTTGTTTTTTAAGAAGTTACTTTCAAAATCACCTGTAATTACTTTCAACCCAAGTTTTAGATTGATGATCTTCTTTTAAATTCTTCTGTAGCGGTCACTTAACCCGCTCTGATAAAATCTACCGCTGCGCCACTGGACTCCATCGAACGCGCGAGAAATACTACGACATACCTACCTGCGCCACAAACAGCGTATTACCGTCGGCCGCCTAGGAATAATAATTCCGCCACTTACGCGAAAGGCGTCGAACTTGTGGCTGTGCAATACAAATGCCCGCAGAAAGTTCGGGTAATTACATGAGATGTCACCCGACCTATCGACTACCAAGCACGCGCTTGCTGTTCATATAGGTGCAACGCTCATCGCCTCTCAAGGTCTGCGCCTGCGTCACGTGTGTGCGCCGACTCAAAGGACACACAGCTGCCATATCCCGCCAACACGACGGTGATCGACCGCCTGGACCAAGGTCACTTCTACACCGCAATTTTTACATTGTATTTAGAACACAAAGCAAGTTTTAGCTTAAATAATAGTTGTACACGTACTAGTCAATTTCTCAGAATTTTGCAGCACATAGTGTGCAACTCAAATGTAAAACTTCACTCGGTACATGAGAATGTCTTCTCATGAAACTGCAACTTATTATTTAATTTGCCGTTATATTCTGAACACAAAACTGGTTTAAATTATATCTGTAATTAAAACTACACTCAGTGAATTACTCAGAACATGAAAATGGTCTTTCTTTGATTCTGGCAGCAAAAATGTACATAGTCTGCTACTAGATTTTAATAACTGCACTTCGAATAAGAGAATGGTTTCCTTTAAAATGTGTCAGCAGATAAATCCACAACTGGAATTTGATCGTCAATTCTGAACACAAAAAACGGGTTTTAAATTAAAAGTGAATCTGCATGCGAGTCCCCAGCTTTAACTAGTATTACACTCGTAATATGCGTATGGTTTTCGTCATTATCATCATCACTTATGGCTCTACAACCCCTGGTGGGTTTTGGCCTCCTTAAGTTGAAGCCACATGGTTCACTCGCATGAAGGTTTACTCGATGAAATGTTCCATTCTCGTTTCACCGAGTGTTCAGACGGTTCCTTCGAAGGTTCACTCGACATTCTCGCTACGAAGTCATCGAGCGTAGTCGCGGCGCGCATTGGAATTCGTCCGGCGCTGACGGCTAAGTTCGGGAACAATTTATGTTCGGGAATATTTACGATTTCAATTGACAATTCCGATAACGTCGAACTAAAAATTACGAGAAATTTCGATTCTTGTAAACAGTAAATAAATTTCAGCGCCATAAAATGAACATATGGTTAAATAAAAACCTGAAAACTGATATCTACCAGTATTATTGCACCATGAAATTTTTTTAATTCCAAAATAGGCCTCGGCTTGCAAAAAAATCCATATAAATGGAATATTTATTAGGGTATTCAAAAACTAAAAACTGTTTTAGAAACGTGATGAAATATGCTTCCAAAATTTATTATTGGAAGTAACCACGTAATTTTTTAAATAGAACAATTTTTAATGTAAACTTTTAAAAGTTAAAAAAATGGGTCTCCTTGCTTTTATTCTAACTAAAATTACTGGTAACAAAAAATATATAAAAACACACACTTATTTTGTTAGACAAATAAATTATAAACGTTTCTGTCACCTCACTTTTTGTCGTTTCATATAAAAATAATTCATAAAAAATTCACAATGTTTCATAATTTTTTTTTTCAAATTCGATCAGAAACTTTGGTTGCATAAAAGTGTACATTTGCATTATTTTGTGGTTAATTGTTATATTGAATATGTAGACCATTATTTTCTCTTTCCAATATCGTTTAGATCATATTTTTCACTATGATAGTAAGGGAGAAACAACGATTTCTATAAGACGTGTAGGAGTTATTTCGAAAAGCGAACTAAACGGAGCATTTTGACGCTTAAGCCGCTTCGGCTACTCGTCCTCACGCCAGAACATTCTCGGCCGACTAATTCGCGAGTGAAAGACTGTTCACTTGAGTGTTTACATACATCATTCGCGTCACGTGATGTTAAATTCCGGTTGCGAGTGAACAGTGCCGAAGGAAGCATTCCAACATTGTTGGAATGCTTCATTGGGCACTGTCTCTCTTCACTTTCGTGTTCACACGGTTCATTTCGAGGGAAAGAGGCGGAATGAAATCACGAAATGAAAGATGGGCTATTAAGAGTCTTCCTCTACTCATCTTTGTTTTGTGCCAGCTCTCTCCAGTTTAGAAGCTCCAAAGATATATCCAGGTAGATATATCTTTGAGGACGTTGTCGCTCCATCTTAATCTTGGTCTTCGCAGGCTCCTTCGCCGTTCAGCAGGGACTTTGGTGCTTGATACTCGGTCATTCTCTCTGTTTGACCCAGCCACCGAAGGTTTCCCAGTTTAATAAATTTTTGTGACGTTTAGACCCTTAAAAAGAGTATATAGCTCACTGTTGTAACGTCTGCGCCAAAATCTATTTTCTAAAAGCGATCCAAAGATACAAACATTTTTCTTCAAAAATGTCCGTCCCAAAAACGTATGGTTTTCGTACCTATTACGAATTTTGAAACAAACAAAAATTTTAATCCCACTCCAAACATCAAAACGGTTTTCTTTGAAATGCTTTAGCAGATTAATCCGCTACTAGAATTCTGATAGACTATTTGGAACATAAAACTGGTTTTAACATTAGAGCGAATCTGCAAGCGAGTCCCAGCTTTAATTGATACTACACATAGAACACGAAAATGGTTTTCCTCCGATTTTTGCACTAGAAACACATAATGGTTTCATTCGAATTGCGTCGGCAGACGAATTCGCAAAAAGAATTTGCATCATGAACACAAGTGTGGTTTTAACGTAGGAACGGATCTGCGTTGCAGTGGTGGTTCGTGAGTTTTCAGTGCGCTAGAATGCTAAGATTGGAAAATATGACGTTATGGATGTTTTTGTAGCTGAAAACGAATTTAATTTTTTATTCGAAATTTCAATTTTTTGTATGCATCCACATTTCAGTAGAATACTGAAAATCTTCGTACAAAATGTTGAAAGTTTGGAAAAAATAAAATATATTTTCGGCTACAACATCATCAATAACGTCATATTATTCAATCTTAGCACTCTGAAAACACTGAAAACTCACGGAACGCCACTGCTGCGTAGGGGTCTACCAGCTTAAATAATATTGTACTCAGAGCACGTGAATGGTTTTCCTGCATTTTACAATAAATTGACTGCAATGATTTTTTTTATAATTGTATATATGACTATTTATAATAAATGGAATACTTTATTTTTATTTTACTATTTTTTATGGCAGAAGTGTAGCAATATATAAAGAAAGCACACCATATTTTTTCCGTCCTAAATAGAATTGTCGTCAATAGAGAGATATTTTTCAATATTGATATAATAATAAGAAATTTATTGTATAATATTGTTTTGTATAATAATAAGAAATTAAAATAAAACGAAAAAAGAACATTATATCACTTAAGTATTTGTGCCTAACCTGATTTCTAGAAACATAAGTACATACATAAGCACATACCTGTCAGCTATGTTATAACTTTCTCGGCGTTTTTAATAAAAACTTTAAAAACGTAGCTGAAACACTTTGAAAGAAAACCGTTCTCGCGTTCTGAATGTAATTTTTTGGTAGTGCTTTCGGAGGGTAATTTTTTTTTTCAGCAGGCCGCATCAAAAGTGCTCGCGGGCCGCACCAAAAAGCTCCGCGGGCCGTAGGTTCCCCACCCCTGCTCTACACATATGTTTTAACATTTCATACTGATAAAAATGGCAAAACTACGTCATGTTTTAAGGGTTCCAGGTATTGTGGAATGATACATCACATACCTACAAAAACATGGAAAACACACTTCACACTTTTGTAAGTGTATGGAAAAAACACATCATACACTTATAAAAGCGTGGGAAAAACAGAACGTCACATATTACATGGTAACATTAAACATATGTATAATTACATGGTGATGTCATGTTCCCTGAACATGAGGTTTTAAGAATAATCATTCCACAAGACATGACTATTGAATATATAAAGAGTGACGATAGTTAAATAAACCTAGTGTTCAATTTCTATAAAAATTGCAGTCTCTGATTATTTTCTGTTATGTGGTGAATCATGTTTTATGAATATGGAGTTTTAAAAATAACCTTTCCTCAAGACAAGGTTATTAACTACATAAAAAAAACTTAAATAAACTTACAGTTCAACCTCCATCAAAAGTTGATGTCTCTAGTTATTTGTTGATACAGTAATTTTTAAAAAGTACTATCAAAATTTATGTCAATAAGGTGGATTTACTAAGGAGATATAGATCTATGAATCAAATTTGGAAGTATATAATGATTTTATATTAAATATAATTTTTTATGGAAAAACTATGCCTCTGTCTGCCTTTTCTCTAAACGGACTGGTATCTGTCCGGGAAATGGACTTTTCGACCTAACCTTGTAGTAGTAATCTTGACCGAAGGACGTTCTGCGACAGGTTCTTCAATAGTCATATTCTCTTCGGAAGGAACGAAGGCAGGTTTCAAGCGATCAATAGAGACGCGCTTTGATTTTCCATTGGTGATGATGACGTATGTCTTTTCGTCACGTTCATCGACCTTGTAAGGTCCTTTGTACGGATTTTGAAGAGATTTTCGTCCGGCATCAGTTCTTAGAAAGACGTGGGTAGAAGAAAATTTTAAATCATCAAGAAGTGTTGACCTCAATCCAAGTAATATAATAGGGAGAGTTTCTAGCCAGTACGGGTCGCCGTTAGCCATAAGTGCCGACTTGAGTGTTCTGTGCCACCTTTCTATCATGCCATTCGCTTGAGGATGGTAGGCGGTGGTCCTTGTATGTTTGATGCCGAATTTTTCAGTGAGCTTCTTGAAAAGACATGACTCAAATTGACGTCCCTAATCTGTAGTGATAGTATCGGGAACACCATGTCTCGAAATCCAATGTGTTGTCAGTGTTGTGGCGACTGTGTCTGCTGACATATTTTTAAGGGGACTGCTTCGGGCCAGCGAGTGAATCTGTCAATCAATGTGAGCAGATATTGATAATCACTACAAGCGGGTAGGAGTCCAACCAAGTCGATGTGGATATTTCGCAATCGGTCTTCAGGTAGAACAAACGTGGCTCTCGGCGCGACTGAATGTCTGGAGATTTTAGCCTTTTGACAATTTATGCAATGCTTTGCGAAGATCTTTATATCTTTCGCCATGTTGGACCAAACAAATCTCAACTTAATACTGCTGACAGTATCATTAATGCCTGGATGACAAACATTATGGACATTTTCCATAATCTCCTTTCTCATACTAAGTGGTACAAAGGGTCTAACATGACCGGTAGAAATATCACACCACAAAGAAGAATTAGTTCCGGGAATCACCATTTGACGTAAAGAGAGGGTGGAGTCCTCAAGTTTCCGAGTCCAAAGCGACGACGATAATGTTGTATTTTGTGAAATCCTTCTTGATGCGGGAGTTTGTGAACTGGGCCTCAGCTTGAGCGAACCATAAGGCGATATTACTTCTCCAACAAGTTGGTAACCTTACGGTTACATGATGGATGGATGGTTCCGATGAACCGTTTTTGTTGCTCAATTCTATGTTTGATGTTGGAGGTTCCTTGATTAATATTTCTTCTGTATTCTAAGTTACGTCGCTTGGTTCTATAGAGGGTGTCTCTCCAGTAGAGGTCATTTATAAGTGCAGACAATTCAAGCGAGACAAAAATATAGAATACCCGATAGAGTAATAAGCTCAATGATTATCAAGACGATAAAAATGGTTAAAAAATTGAAAATCTCAATTGTATAATTTTAAAAATAATCCACACTAATGTCTTTTTTAGAGTTTTTAAAATAATATTCAAATAAAATTAATTTGAATAGAAAATAATTTAACATCCAATTGGTTAAATTGTTAAAATTTGTAAAATTGTAAAATTATAATGTTAGAATCCACACTAAATTTGAAATTTTAGAAATATTTGCATCGAAATTTGAATTAATGTAAAAATAAAAATGTTATTTCAAATTATTATTAAATTGTGTTGAGAGTTTTGTTAAAAATTCCAAAATATTCCAAAACATGTGCTAAATTTGCAACATTATTGTACAAATTATGTATGTTTCTTAAAAAAAAACTTTTATTTGACTTCAAAAGACTTCAAGAACATTATTATTGCTTTTGTAAAATATAATTTATATTATTAGCAAATAGTGTGTTTCATATGTGACAATCATATAATGTCAGAAAAATGTCACAATTTACGTGAAAAAAATAGGTCGAACCAAATTAATCCGGCGACGATTCTCAGATCCTGGAATTTGCCGCAATCATGGATGGTGGACAGGGAGTAATTTTCGATGCTGTGCAGGGATCATAGATGCTCTCTGGTGATGTATTCAGTAATCCGCTACGGTCGTCACAGCGCCAGTCCGTTGTCCCTGGAATAGAGGGTGAATCGCACTTATTATTCAGACAAGAATGATTATTTTAACAAAAAAATTGTGAGATATTGATGTTTCAATAGGTATCTTTGTAAAACACGTGCCTTGAAATAAAAGGAAATGTAATCGAAATTACGCTGTCGTATATTTAATTAAAATTACTGGAAATATTTAAGTATACACTCAAGTTTATACGTTACGTTAAATTAGGCAATAATACAAAAGAATTTACTTACTGATTGAGTTCCAGGACTCTGTCCACAACGGTACACCCCCCGCCAGCAAAATATGTTCTTTTTGTCGGGGTCACCAGTTTTGGAGAATCAGATTATCTCTGCTTACCCGTCGGAAACATCCCGCTCCAAAGGTCACGGATCTTCCCAAATTATAACACCGTTTAGTATGGTTAAATTTATTTGATTCAAGTTACACGATTACAAGGTTTATGTCCGTGACAATATTTATTATACATAAGTGATTTACTAAAGTTACTGGCGGAGAGGAACGTCGGGGACAGAATGGTCTCCAACATTATTTCGAGTCCGAGCTCACTTTTGCTATCTGCGCATTTAAACTGCGCATTTCAACTGCGCAGATAGTGTTTCTAGGTTAAAAGATGATGCTCGCTCACAAAATGCGTATTCGCGGTACCTACAGTAAGGTTCCAAAATGTCAGTCGGCTCGGTGCAAAAGTTACGACCGAGTATTAAAATATCGAAACCAAGTGCTTATACGACCGACTCCAAGCATTAAAACAACCGAACATAAGTGCAAATACGACCGAACCCTTTTTTTAAAACGACGATTTTTGTTAAATTCTTATTTTGGCAGATTTTTTGATTGATTCGTGTAGGTACAGAAATTTGACCGAAATTTTGGATTCTTGGTAAGAACCCTAAATGTCAGTCAAATCAGTGACGAAGGCCAAAGTAATGACCGACCCCAAGTATTAAAACAACCGAACCCAACCGAACCGGTTGTTTTGTTGGTCGTATTAAGGACCGACCCAAAGTTTTAAAATTATGATTTATTTTTAAATTTTTCATCCGGCAGATTTTTTGATTGATTCGTTTACAGACCATGATTCTTAGTAAGATTCCAAAATTTCAGTCGGCTCGGTGCCGAAATTATGACCTACCCCAAGTATTAAAACAACCGAACTCAAGTGCTTATAACCGACCCCAAGTTTCATAATGATGATTTTTATTGATTCTTTTTTTGCATACTTTTTGATCGATTCGTGTATTCTTAGTAAGAATCCAAAATTTCAGTCTGCACGGTGACATTATTCCAAAGTTATCACCGACTCCAAGTATTAAAACAACCGAACCCAAGTGCTAATACGACTGACCCCTAGTTTTAAAATGATAATTTTTTTAAGTTCTTCTTTTGCAGATTTTTTGATTGATTCGTGTACTTGGATTCTTACTAGGTCTGTTCCTAGTAAGAATCTAAAATTTCAGTCAAATCGGTGACGTAGAGCCAAAATTATTTACGACCCCAAGTGCTAAAACGACCAACCAACCCCAAGTCTTAAAATGATGATTTATTTTTAAATTCTTCATTTGGCAGATTTTTTTAATTGATTCGTGTACAGACCATGTTCTTAGTAAGAATCCAAAATTTCAGTCAATTTGGTGCCATGGGGCCGAAATTATGACCGACCTCATGTATTTTTACGACTGAACCCAAGTGTGAAAACAATGATTTTTTTTTAAAATTCTTCTTTTGGCAGATTTTTTGATTGATTTGTGTACATACCATGTTCTTAGTAAGAATCCAAAATTTCAGTCAAATTGGTGATGTAGAGCCGAAATTATGAACGACCCCAAGTGCTAAAACGACCCACCAAAAGATTTAAAATGATGATTTTTTTTTTAAATTCTTCTTTTCGCAGATTTTTTGATTGATTCGTGTGCAGACCATGATTCTTGGTAAGAATCCTACATTTCAGTCTGCTCGGTGCCATAGGGTCTAAGTTATGATCGACCCCAAGTATTTTGACAACCGATCCCAAGTATAAAAGCAATGATATTTTTAAAATATTTTTTTGGCAGATTTTTTGATTGATTCGTGTACAGGCCATGTTCTTAGTAAGAATCCAAAATTACAATCAAATCGGTGACGTAGGGCCAAAGTTATGACCGACCATATGTATTAAAACAACCGAACCCAAGTGCTAATACGACCGACCCCAATTTTTAGATTGATGATTTCCTTTTAAATTTTTCTTTTGGCAGATTTTTTGATTGATTCGTGTACAGACCATGATTCTTAGTAAGAATCCCAAATTTTAGTTAGCTAGGTGCCACAAGCCAAAGTTATCACCGACTCCAAGCATTTAAACAACCGAACATAACTGCAAATACCTACGACCGACCCCAAGTTTTAAAACGTAATTTTTTTTTAAAATTTTTTTTTTGGCAGATTTTTTGATTGATTCGTGTACAGACCACGATTCTTACTAAGATTCCTAAATTTCAGTCGGCTCGGTGCAAAAGTTATGAGTATTAAAACAATCAAACTCAAGTGCTTGTATGAGCGACCCCAAGCATTTAAACAACCGAAGATAAGTGCAAATACGCCCGCCCCCTTTTTTGTCGACGATTTTTTTTTAAATTCTTCTTTTGGCAGATTTTTTTATTGATTCTTAGTAAGAATCCAAAATTTCAGTTAAATCGGTGACGTAGGGCCAAAGTTATGACTGACCTCAAGTATTAAAACAACTGAACCTAAGTGCTAAAATGATGTTTTTCTTTTGGCAAATTTTTTGATTGATTCGTATACAGACCATGATTCTTAGTAAGATTCCAAAATTCCAGTCGGCTCGGTAAAAAAATTATAACCGACCCCAAGTATTAAAACAACCAAACCCAAGTGCTTATACGACCGACCCCAAGTTTTAAAATTCTAAGTAAGAATCCGAAATTTCTGTCGGCATGGTGCCATAGTGTTGAATAAAAACGGGATTGAATACATGTGTGTACAGTTTTAGTACATTAATATAATAGGTGTGTGTTGTAGTAGTGTAACAAAATCTGCCAGATTTATTTTTAAAAGGGCGCCACTGGTTGATTAACCACGCTAGCAGATGGGAAAGCAATAATCCTCTCTCAGGGCCTTGGGAGTTCAAACTTTAAGGTTAATATAAATGAATTAAAAATGATAGACAGTATTTATAAGGAATAATAATTTACATTTATTTGTACATATTTATAACACAAATAGAACTTAAAACATAAATTAAGTATTTAAAACTCACCCACTGGATCGACCTAATTTCAATTATCTAGCTATGTAAAATGAATCTCTGGCCTCTCGTTTTCTGAGGAAGCTTCTATTCAATTTTCCGTGAACTGAAGACGGTTGTTGCAGATTTGCTCTAATAAAGTCGCTTCAACCATGGAATAATTACAATCCAGGCGAGTCTATCTTTCCATGAGCAAACAGAATTTTCTCCAATACTCCAAGATTTCCTTAATTTCGGCCAGGCTAGACTCCTTGTAAGAAAATGATCTTCCATAATTTATTGTATTGATAGCCTTGTTACTCGGCAAATAGGGGATAATTAAATCCTTAGTAAATAGATTGCGGTTATTTGAATAGAAACGCGCGTCTCAATAATAATGTATAATAAACACTTTAACGGCGCTACGAAAAATACTGGTCGCAGCCTTCTGATAAAGAACCAATTAGGTTTTACCGACTTTCAGTATAGAGTCCACCACCTCAGGCCCTAGACCAACAAGTGAAGCTGCTAGCAAATTTTCAAGTCTCAAATACCTTATTCAAAAAATGATTGAATAATTTAGCTTCCTTATTCAAAAATAAATTTACATTGATGTTTTTTTAAATCTTATTCAATCACCTCTTAAAATTAGGTACATGCCTAATTCTATGATAAAATAAACGGCGAGTTATATTAATAAATATTTTATCATAACGATAGTGCCAAAGTTATCACCGACCCAAGTATTAAAACAACCGAATTCAAGTGCTAATAAGACCGACCCAAAGTTTTAAAATGATGATTTTTTTTAAAATTCTTCTTTTGGATGATTTTTTTATTGATTCGTGTAGAGACCATGTTCTTAGTAAGATTCCAAAATTTCAGTCGGCTCGGTGCCAAAGTTATGACCGACCCCATGCATTAAAATAACCGAACATAAGTGCTAATACGATCGACCCCAAGTTTTAAAGTGATGATTTTTTTTTAAATTCTTCTTTTGGCAGATTTTTTAATTGATTCATGTACAGACCATGTTCTTAGTAAGAATCCATAATTTCAGTCAATTTTATACCGTGGGCATGGGGCCAAAGTTATGACCGACCCCAAGTATTTAAACAACCGAACCCAAGTGCTAATACGACTGACCCCTAGTTTTAAAATGATAATTTTTATAAAGTTCTTCTTTTGGCAGATTTTTTGATTGATTCGTGTACAGGCCATGTTCTTAGTAAGAATCCAAAATGTCAGTCAATTTGGTGTCGTGGGCGTGGGGCCGAAGTTATGACCGACCCCAAGTATTTAAAAAAAACCGAACCCAAGTGCTAATACGACTGACCCCTAGTTTTAAAATGATAATTTTGTTAAGTTCTTCTTTTGCAGATTTTTTGATTGATTCGTGTACAGACCTAGTAAGAATCCAAAATTTCAGTCAAATCGGTGACGTAGATCCGAAATTATGTACGACCCCAAGTGCTAAAACGACCAACCCCAAGTTTTAAAATGATGATTTATTTTTAAATTCTTCATTTGGCAGATTTCTTTGATTGATTTGTGTACAGACCATGTTCTTAGTAAAAATCCAAAATTTCAGTCAAATTGGTAACGTAGAGCCGAAATTATGAACGACCCCAAGTGCTTAAATGACCCATCAAAAGTTTTAAAATGATGAAGTTTTTTTTAATTCTTCTTTTCGCAGATTTTTTGATTGATTCGTGTGCAGACCATGATTCTTGGTAAGAATCCTACATTTCAGTCTGCTCGGTGCCATGGGGTCTAAGTTATGATCGTCGCCAAGTGTTTTTGTCAACCGATCCCAAGTATTAAAAAAATGATATTTTTTAAATTATTTTGTTGGTAGATTTTTTGATTGATCGTGTACAGGCCATGTTCTCAGTAAGAATCCAAAATTTCAATAAAATCGGTGACGTAGGGCCAAAGTTAAGACCGACCATATATTTTAAAACAAACGAACCCAAGTGCTAATACGACAGACCCCAAGTTTTAGATTGATGATTTTCTTTTAAATTTTTCTTTTGTCAGATTTTTTGATTGATTCGTTTACAGACCATGATTCTTAGTAAGAATCCCAAATTTTAGTTGGCTAGGTGCCACTGGCCAAAGTGATCACCGACCCCAAGCATTTAAATAACCGAACATAACTGCAAATACGACCGACCCCCAGTTATAAAACGTAGATTTTTTTTTAAATTCTTTTTTTTCTTAGATTTTTTGATTGATTCGTGTACAGACCACGATTCTTACCAAGATTCCTAAATTTCAGTCGGCTCGGTGCAAAAGTTATGAGTATTAAAACAATCGAACTCAAGTGCTTGTACGACTGACCCCAAGCATTCAAACAACCGAAGATAAGTGCAAATACGCCCGCCCCCTTTTTTTGTCGACATTTCTTTTTCAAATTCTTCTTTTGGCAGATTTTTTTATTGATTAATAATTTTATTGATTAATATTAAAGTAAGAATCCAAAATTTCAGTCAAATCGGTGACGTAGGGCCAACGTTATGACTGACCCCAAGTATTAAAACAACCGAACCTAAGTGCTAATACGACCGACCCAAGTTTTAAAATGATGTTTTTCGTTTGGCAGATTTTTTTATCGATTCGTATACAGACCATGATTCTGTAAGATTCCAAAATTTCAGTCGGCTCGGTGCCAAAATTATGATTGACCCCAAGTATTAAAACAACCGAATTCAAGTGCTAATACGACCGACCCCAAGTTTTAAAATGATGATTTTTTTTTTAAATTCTTCTTTTGGCTGATTTTTTTTTATTGATTCGTGTAGAGACCATGTTCTTAGTAAGATTACAAAATTTCAGTCGGCTTGGTGCCAAAGTTATGACCGACCCCATGCATTAAAATAACCGAACATAAGTGCTAATACGACCGCCTCAAGTTTTAAAGTGATGATTTTTTTTTAAATTCTTCTCCTGGCAGATTTTTTAATGATTCATGTACAGACCATGTTCTTAGTAAGAATCCAAAATTTCAGTCAATTTGGTGCCGTGGGCGTGGGGCCGAACTTATGACCCATCCCAAGTATTTAAACAATCGAACCCAAGTGCTTATACAACCGACCCCAAGTTTTAAATCATGATTTTTTTTTAGTTCGTCTTTTTGCAGATTTTTTTATTGATTCGAGTACAGATCATGATTCTTAAAGATTCCAAAATTTTAGTCGGCTCGGTGCCAAAGTTATGTCCGACCCCAAGTATTAAAACAACCGAACTCATGTGACATGCATGGAATAAAGGGTATTAATTATTGTAAGCAATTATTATCAGCCTGAAACACGTTATTATCTTCTGACACAATTCGAAGTAAAACATTATCTTATTCAAAGTTGTGATATTCTCCTTTTTATTCTTATATATTTATTTACTCCTGGGCACTTGGTACCAGTCGTGATATTCTTGTTTTCCTTTTTATCTTTATATAACTCTCCTGGTCTTCGGCAAGACAGTTGTAATAATCTCCGCTTTTTATTCCATCTCTTTAATATTATTCTTTCTACTTTTCTCTTGGCTCTGATCGATATTAAAATTTTTAAGGCTTTGTATATGTGTAGTAGGGATGGAAAATTTCTCCCCTACGTCACACAAGCCTTTATGAAAATTGGACCCTTATTTCCTCTGATAACTACAGAAAGCTACTTAAAGCTCCCTTGTACTACATATCTTTAGAGATATACGTACTTAACTAATTAATACGTTATTTACGACCTTGAACGTAAATATTTTCGTATTTATGTTGTTATTTAAATCCATCAAACGTTGTGTAATTTTTTTGATTAATGATTTAGGACTTTAATAACTTTCATTTTTTTTTGGTAACCTTTTTGATTCTAAACAGGGCGTTGAGCTTCAAACTGTATTGGTCTCTCTCTTGCAAATCTAACTTTAAATAATCTCTCTAAATGAGCTCACTTCCCTTTGTCGTTTATTATGATTCCCTACATCCTAATGAATTCGTAAATAAACTGTACTAATCGAAATTACACATGTCTAATTGAACAGATAATTAAATATAACTCAAATGGTTAAATGTTAGTAAATTTGATTATGATTTTATCTTGTATCTGCTTGGTTTTTGACGATTTTATTTGAGAGACTCGTCATCTCTATTGGTTTGGTTAATGGTCTTTGTTATAGAAGCGACCACTGCCTTCTGTTGGTTGAACTGTATTTTTTTGATTTCCCTCCCCTCCAAGGTTCAACTTTTGATAAATTCTTACTATCCCGTGATTTTCATCTGCTTCATGTAAATTTTCAATACATTTTATTAGACTATCCCGTGATGTTCCAACGGTTTGATGTAAATGATTGATACCTATGAGAGTAATTATTCCATAAATTTTTACTCGAATCTTCCATGTAATTCTTCAATACCCTTTTATTTGACTAGCTATAATAAATCTGTTTATTTTCAATTGTTTAGTTCTAAAGATATCTCTTCATGTTCAAATTAAAGATTGTGTTTAATTTTTTTTCTCATAATTGCGCAATATCATAATTTTGTCCCGTTTCTAGAAGTTAATACCTAAGTACGATATCCACTAATGATAACTGTCTTTTCAAGATCCAAGGTCATCTTTTTTTTTCTTTTAAAGTATTCGAACTAGTATCCCAGTGACCGACTTATTTTATAAACATTCCAATTATGTAAACATTCCCGACGGCCTCGTGACCTAGATTCAAAGCGTATGATGTTTGTTTAGTCAAGACCGAAGGCGAACTTAGATGGTCCTAATTTTTTTTTCCTTTTGGATTTGATAGTGGTATTTTTTGCGCAAATGTCTAATCTGATCCCCGATAAGTATAGTCATAATGTATATATGTATACATATATATTCAATTATATATATTTTGTTTCGATAAATAATTAATAATATACTGATATATATAATTATATTATGATTGAAATAATTTCTAATATCATAACATATTTCAAATGCTCTATTAGCTGAAGTTATAATATTACATATATAAAAATTTTTTAATACAAAACATTGACTTGGAAATTTATCAAACACATAACTATTTTCAATAGCTATTGATGAATTCAGAGGTAGGTATTCGGAATCGATACCTTTTTTTCTTTTTATGTAAGTGTGTTTCTTTTTGATTAAAATTTTCTTGGGGAAAAAAAATAAATATATAAATATATATATATATATAAAATATACCTATTATATTTATTATATTTTAACATAGTTACATATCACATATTAAGCGAGTAATATTTTGTTATAGTAATTAATTCAAATACCAACGGTTGCTGCATGCCGCTTTCTCCTTGGAATCTGGAAAATTTTATAATGGAAAAACTTACCCCTCCAAGGTTTTCCCATCCGGGTTCTACACGGATAAACTTTGTTGCAATTTTCCTACCTAATTCAATTCATATTGTTCTAAATTTAAATAAATCTTTTCGACTTCAATTTTTTTTTATTCTCGTTTAATAAATCTCGTAAATTAATCGGCATTTGGTGTTTATCATTCTAACTGTATTTTATTTCAAAACTCGTTGGTTAAATAACACTTTAAATGATAGTTACTTCACGATTAATTTTGAAATGGTAAATTGTTGTTAAATTAATTTTTTATCCCTCCGAACTTTTATGTTGTAATAAAATATTATTTTCTTTAATCTTTTTATAATTTTACGAGTAGATTTATTTCGACTTTACTATTTTTAAATTAATAAAAGACTAGCACTTAATTTAAACCACTCAATTCAATTAAAGTTTTTCGTTGAAACTTTTCCGGTTAACTGGATGCACTTATTTATTTATAATTTCTTTACATTTAATTATCACATCACTTCATTTATTTATTTCACTGATACTAGACGCGAAATTTCTAAGTCTAAAAATACAATATTTATTGATTATAAAATCCGAATTTTCCACTAAAACAAATTGTATTTATCACGAACTCTTTTAACTTTTCACAAGTAATTAATGCGTAAACTTTATTTTTATTTTCACTCACTTTAGTTTTTAAATTTTCTGGGTGACTGATCTTTTTATTGCAAATTTTCAAGTCTCAAGATTCCAACCACTTAGAAATTTTCACAACTTTAAATTACCTAACGTTTAGTCGCGTCTCACGAACTTTCAACCTTTTCAAAACCGACCGCAGACTGTCTTCAACTGGCGTTTGTCCTCCGTCTTATACCCCCTCTCAGGTCCAAAAGAGAGTATCTGAATTTCCTGCAATAAAACAATCTAATACTTATCAACTCGTAATCCTTTGAAATTTCCTCTTTATTATCGAATGACGTTCCTTAAGCCCTACCGCGGTTGCATCTTCGATTTCTCTCTCGTACTTTCATACTTACAAGACCCGGATTCAGTAAGATATTGTTAAATAGCCCTAACTTCCTTTGTTCTGTTGTTCATACAAAATTAGCTTGAATTTCATAATTTTAAAGTTCTATTTTCATCTATTTCGCAACATGTCCATGCGTACGGCATCTACCTTATGTTCCAAATCTGTCCCCAAATTCGCATATCAGAGATATCTTCATGTCGAAGTCTTTCTCGCAAATTGTCAATTTTTATTTTATCATTTTCCCTCGAGTTTTTCTGTCTTCTATATGAACCTTTCCATTTAAAACCGAATTTTCTCTATTAACGCCGTATATTTGAGTTTTCCATTTTTTTCTTGAATTTTCTTTTATTCACGACACTCTTTCCATGAATTTCCTTATTAATCTTTTTTATTCCCACTTCGGCCCTTAAATTTCTGTCATTTTTATTACTTCATAGGGATCTTCCCCCAGACTCCATCTCTGTCTTACCGAGAACCACATAAACCATCAGCTTTGACATGCGTTTACTTTATTAACTCCACGTACCAAGCAATAAATTTTCCTTTATTTGAGTGAGTGTCGTTAATTTTTATGGAAATTCTATAATCTAAATATTACGTAAGAGCAATGTTAATTTTTATGACCCTCTTTAATGGCTAATAGCGTTAATCTTAATAACTTTCATGTTCGAATATTCCTTGTTTATATCAACAAAATACATGTGAGATCGACAATCATTGTTATGTCTAATTTTTCCCTGCAGTCTATGCTGTAACTCTATGCTACAATCTCCATTTTAATTACGTAAAATGACTACTTTTCCTGAGTTAGATCTATCGCAATGTTTTCAGTATTTTCACCCTCCCCTAGGTACTCTATTCTAATTTCCTCTCAAATACTTGTTACTGCAATAAACCTCTGAATCGTCCCCTCGTCCAATCGTTACTCTCTTTATATCTCGAAATTTTTTTGAAATTTTTCTTCCCCACTCGTTTTCCTAATATCTCCGCTCCGTCTAGAATTGATAACAATAATTTTCCATTATTTTTCAACATTTCCATCTCCCTTAGCACGTTTTCCCTCTAATTGATCATCTCCGGTCGTCACAAATAATCGTATTATAGATGGAAATTCCCCTAACAGCTTCCATCAAGTTTTCCTCACTTGCTATTCAATTTTCCATTTAATCTTTTCCATCGTTGTTTAAGTGTATCTTTTTTCAATCTTTAAAGTTTCCAGATTATTTCGAAAACTACGGTTTATTACCTCACAATTTTACTTAATGTTTACCTCCAAACGCGGGTTCAATGTACTAATGTCCCTGAAACGGCTCTTGTTTATCGTGGAGTTTATTCACCTCTCGGTTCGGTGGGAATGAAAAAGTAATTAATTATATCCTTAATTGCCGAGTCTAAAGGTCGATCTTTTGTTCCACGTTGGTCTACGCCTTCCCGTTTATTGATTGGTTTGTTTAATTCTTTATTGTTTTTGCTTCAACCTAATTGGCTGTCAATATTTCAATATTTGGAATTGAGCCTAAAAAATGGAATCTCCCTGCCCGTGACGATTTCTTAATACCATCTGTGATTTTTTCATCAATACTCATCTCACTTTGTTTAATTATAGATCCCTACTGTAAATATGAATTCAATTTACTCTGATCCGATAGATGTCGTAGGTGTGTCCGTTTTATAAGTAATTGATATTTTTCTTTTTAAATTAAAGTGGGAAGCTACGATATTTTCTAATTTTCACTGTTGATTAATGCAATACATCACAAAGTGCTGTTATAAAATTCTAGTTACAGGCTATGTATGTGTTGCCAGAATCAAAGAAAAACCCTTTTCATGTTCTGAGTGTAATTTTAATTTTAATTTCCAATATTGTGTTGAAAATGTAAATTTCCAGTTGTGGATTCATCTGCTTACACAGTTTGAAGGAAAACATTCTCTCATTCGAAGTGCAGTTAATTATAACTGCACTTAGATGATAACATACTAGAATATTAATTCTAGTTGCAGACTATGTATGTGCTGCCAGAATAAAAAAAACCATATCCATGTTCTGATTGTACTTTTAATTAGGCAGGTACACATTTAATTTAAGCCAGTTTTGTGTTGAGAATGTAAAATTCTAGTTGGATTCATCTGCTGACACACATTTCAAAGGAAAACATTCTCTTATTCGATGTGCAGTTATAAAATTCTAGTTGCAGATTATTTGATTGCCAGATACAAATAAAAACCATTTTCATGTTCTGAGTGTTGTTTTAATTCATCGCGTATTTAAATAAACTGGTTTTGTATTCAGAATACAACGATAAATTAAATAAGTTAATTAGTTGCAGATTTTTTTACATGTAGGCCACACAGGAGGCCCTGAGGAAAATAATTTCCCTCGGGGCCTATGTCATCTTTGTGGCGTAAGATCTGTATTGTCTACAGTTGATCTGCGCATAAACCGCTTAGGTGTGACAAGTCTGAAGGGATTGTATGGACAGCGTTATTTGGCGAGCGATGATCTTTTATATTTTTTTAGCTGTGTGTGTGGCAGGGGTCTTAGCCAACGTTTTGGACAAAGTTACTGTGGCTATCATCATGGCTATTTTTAATTAAAAAAGATAATCACGAAAACACTTTTGACCGTGAAAATCTCAAATCAGGGATGCTATGGTTCAACAGATATAGTGCACATAATTGAAAAATATTTATAAAAGTGTTATTACAGAAGCCATACATAGGTATTAAATGTAAAGTGGTTAACAATTTTTATGATATCTTTACTACGTAATTATGGTGTAATTTAAATTACAGGTCTTATCTCCATATCACTTTCCTATAGAATTAGAAATGATTGTAAACGAAGTATTCATAAAATTATTATTCAACACCGCAGTAGGTTGTCTAGACCCAATTCAATCAAGGTTGATCTAAGAGTCATCCAGAAGATCATCATGAGTCATACATACCAATATTGTACATATATTATCTAATACATACAGCCCCTTTGTGCGAAAAAAAGGAACAATCTAATTAATTAACAGAATGAAAAATATTTATCAACTACATATTTCATCACGTTCCACATACAAAATGTTTGTCTCGTAGGCTGAACATGTTTGAATTATGAAATTGGTGAATCCTGCCATTCAGAACTCCGTTGTAAGTTGTAACCTCTCCCTCTAACTCATCAATGATGCAAGTGACAGAGAGAGAGAGAGATTTACAATGTGGAACGGCGGTATGACTCCAAGTGATGTTTGGAAATGTTCGCAATGTCACCGAAACATTTCCATATTGCTTTGGTAACCCATAAAATAGACAATATTAATAAGAGAAATTGTGATCTTTATAGAAACATTAAATTTAAAACATATAATAATATATTCCTACCTAGTACAGGCAAATTATTTGAAAGAGCGCACTTTTAAATGAATTTTTGCACACAGTGATTCAGTATGGTTTGAACTAGTTGGAAATATAATTTGAAGAAATATAACTATTAACTAGTTCCGTGGAACCGCGTGTGAAATACACACTCTGATTTTTTTTTTGTTTGGTGAAACAAAAAAAAAATCAGAGTGTTTATTTCACAAGCGGTATAAGTGAAACTAGAAAGTAGCTAGATTGCGCTTTATTTTCTTTTGCTTGTTTTTTTAAAGTGGTTTAAAGATTGGATATTGATTTCACAAAATAAAAATGTATTTTTTTTTGGATTTCGTAGGACTCGAACCCCCGTTCGCTTGATGTCTGTCTCTCTGACCGCTGATATAGGCACCTTGCCAACTACTCTATGGAAGGCACGCGCCGAGTTGCGAATTTACAGCATTAAATTAGAACCGAGTAATTGTGTGGAACTGAGTTGTGACGCAGTTCCGTTTAACGGCGATAAAGAAGTTTTACTTCCAAAATCTATTTCTTCTTATATTTCTGTGTTAAATTTTAAAAATGAAAGCCCATTTGAAATTCTTAAAATTTATAAAATTTAAATATAAAATTATTGAATTTATAAAATGCTGGTAGTAAAACATTCGCTTTTATATTCATTCACATCAAAAGCATCGCTTCCTAAAACGTTCAGAATTTTTTTGTATAATACGATAGATCACAAATAGGTACACATTTCAAATGTATTTTTTATGGCCTGACACCAAACAATAAATTTTATGGCTTTGTGTTTCTATGCTCATACAAATACAAACAATACTATTTAACCGCCACCATAGGACAAGCCTTCATTTTATAGTCTGGTGGTAATTTCTTATGTTCCTAATATTCCAAAATATTATATCCCAATTTGAGATGCGGTTATGGGTACCGTCGCCTCTGGAACCATTTATTAGATAACCACACCTCCGCCGTAGGTCACCCCAAATGGTTCGATACGTTTGACTTAGCAGGGGTGCCCGGGTTCATTCACAAGGTGTGTACAAGCGGCGGATGAGCCTGCTGATCAACTGCGTGGCAGGCCGGATGGGAAGAGGTTTAGGGAGACCTTTTGACTACTTCAGGTGTTTTTTCACCCATCGCCTTATACTGCATTTGTAGGGATGGATTCATAGTCTTAACTGCTGAACACACTGAACCCTTACCTTTTTCCTTCCAAGAATTTCCTTTCCTTAAAAACACTCTCCACACAGCATCCCCTAAGATGACACAGGCCCCAAGGGGAAATTATTTTCATTTTGGTCTCCTGTGTAGTTTTAAAGTAAAAAATATATAATCCATCTAAATTTGGATTATTTATGAATAATAGTATTGTTTTACAAATAAATAAATACATTTTATTTTTCTAAATGTGTTGCTGTGATGAAGGGCTATTTCGTTATTGGTAGGAGAAAAAATATATAAAGATACATTTTTGCTATTAATTATTTACTTATATTACATATAATTTTGGTATTTAAAGAGTGTACGAGTATTAATTCTTATATAAGATATAATTAGTAGTCCCCTTCACTGGGAGATTCTGGGCTTAGGCTTAGGAGAAGTAGAATTTCTGTAGAGGGTTTTTAGCGATTTCTGTGGTTCAACTTTAGGGTTGGGTAGGGCATTTTCAGTAATTTCTTCGGTACCGTCCACACTCGTTTGAGTTCAATAGTTGAAAAGATTTTCGTGCATCTATCCGTCTTCAACATGGGTCTCTTCAAGACCCATGATCACAACCTCATCTTCTCAAAAATATCCTCCACGTAGCATACACAAAGATGACATAGGCTTTGAGGGAAATTACTTTCCAGGGGCCTCCTGTGTGTTACAATTACGTAGTATTGTAAATAAATCAATTTTACGAGTATTATTCCATTTAGCTGTGACGATGGCCTATTTTCGTATTGGGAGCAGTGGCGGATACATATGGGGGTCGCGCGCGCCCCCCCTTGGCCGCTCCTAAATATAAGAACATCTTTCTTCAATCATTCGCTCTACGTGTCTAAACCATCTAAGATTCCCTTTCTTAATCTTACTTATTACGCTTGCATCAGCCTTGCATTCTTTTCACAGTTTTCTCACACTATCATTCGTGGCTTTACCACACATACGCCGCAGGGATCTCAATTCTGTAGAATTTAGTCCTTCCTCCGCCAGTTTCATGCTTCACTGCCATACATCAGGTTTGGTACCAGCACTCCATTGTGGACTGCTAGCTTCGCTTCTTTCGACAGTTTTTTTATTAGCGCCAACGGCGTTCAGTCCTCCATAAATGCGGAGTTACCTGCATTTATTTATTTATCTATGTAAGGTATATTTACATTACATTATTCGATGCCTGTCTCACTAGGGTATACCTGTGTCGAGATTTGCATTTTCTTCATTCACATTCATACGTCGTTTCATGTAAAGGTACGCTTAACATGGCCCGACTCAAGTATTATTGATTCCCTTGATCGTGTAATTCAGTCCTACATCTCCCTGTGGCCAGCCACGTTTTAAATATGCGATCCGCCAATCTTTTATAAATTTATTGAAGTGAAAACTTCTTTAGCACCGTTGTGATTTGACAAACACATACATCTATATGTTTTAGCCTGCGAGAGAATGAGATAGTATAGTCGGTCTCCTCTTTTTGCGGTGCTTCGTATTCTCCCCACTGTTGTCTACTTTTAGTTTTCTTATATCTTTAGCGCCCCCCCTGAGTTTTTTCTGTATCCGCCACTGATTGGGAGGGGAGGGAGACGGGGAAGAGGAAGATGGGGAAGTACTGGTTATTCAGATATGGTCACCAAACACGGCTAAAGCCATTTCAAGCATCTTTCCGAATCTGAATGTTGACCATTACTGGGGCAATACGGAGAGTATCTACCACTCTGTGTCACTCTTTGTATGAATGAAATCATCTCTATACTATTCCTGTCATATCCTTGCCATGATAGTTTGCGGTCGCGGGGTTAGGCTCTTGACTCGCAATCCGAAGGTCGCGAGATCGAATCCCGGCGTGGGCAAATACAAAAATTATTTGTTTTATTTAACGTTATTTCACAATTAATTAATATTTTGATATGTGTGAATGTACGGAAAATAAAAATATACAATACTCGTATATTTGCGGATCGTTACCGGGTGGATGATACTCTCAGTATCGCCCTGGTGTAAGACCATCATTCAGAATTGAAACGTTGCTTGAAATGGCTTTAGCCGTATTTGGTGACCAGATCTGAATAGCCTGCTTCCCCAAATTCCTCTTCCCCATCTCATTTCCCCCACCAACGTACCCCGGTTGGGGATGCCTTAGTCTCACTGGCTACACGGCAAATTTTCCAGGGATTTTTTCCTTTTATTCCGAACACCAGTTATAAATAATAATTCTTAAAATTACAAATATGTTAAGTCATTTGAAAAGCAAGCAGAGTCACATGACGCCACTTGTAATGCAATACATTCTAATCTCTAGGTGGAATTTGGACTTCCCGACTTTCTAAACAATCACCGCTCTACCCCCTTGATAACCTTGTTAAGTATAAATTTTCTACGAACTTTGGGATGAAACATATGATGATGTTTTTAAATATATATATAAAAGTTCTTTTTCTGACTTTATTTTATAATTATTAATTGATTTAATTTGTTTGGCACCATTTGGGAGTTTATAACTTTATAATTTTAGAAAATTTAATTTTGTAATTTTAGAGCTAAAATTGCAGAGCTTCATTGTTTATGTGTATACTAGCTGACTTGACGAACTTCGTACCGCCTCAGAATCAATATCTGTTGAATTAAATTCAGTTTTTTTTTATTAAATTAAAAATTACGCAATGAAGCAATTATCAATGCGTAATTGTCCGTGTTTTGTTTTTGTCAGTATCAGAGATGGCGTTGTGTACGGATTTATATTTTTGTGATTTTCTTACTTTTACAATTACTTACGGGAATTCGGGAGGCGGATACGGGTGCCGCCGCCCCGGGAACCATTTATTGAATAACCAACACCTCTGCCATAGATCACCCCAAGTGGTTCGCTACGTTTGGTGATTTAGCAGGGGTGCCCGGGTTCATGAGGTGACTTATGTCCGGATCTTGGCAGTTGATGCGCCTGCCCACCTGCTGCGTGGCGAGCCGGATCGAGAGAGACTGGTTGAGGGAGGCCTTTTGACCTTTCCAGCCGGACTCTCTCGACCCATTGCCTTGCACCACAGTTAGGGGGATGGATTCACACTGACCCTCAGATTCCTACCCACCCCTCATACCTATTTCCTTCCCAGAACTTTCTATCCTCCCCATTCCTTAAAAAGATCCTCCACACAGCATCCCCTAAGATGACATAGGTCCTGACAGAAATTATTTTCCTCAGGGCCTCCTGTGTGGAACCTATGTAAAAAAATGCGTTTCATTTCAGATATTTATTAAAATTATTGTATTTTTCCTTTGGAGGTGTGCAGACATACGTTCACCATTTGTCTCATTTTCGACTATTGACATTGAGTGTGTAAGAAAGAAGGGTAGCAGTATATGATTAAAAACAAATGCACAACAATCAACGCATTGACATTTGACGTTTTCGAATGTTTGGAATTCAAGCACAGTTCAATATTATACCCCCTCACAATATTGCTGCAGTTCTTTCAAAATAGGAGAATTCGTTCCATACAAAATGTATGGGGAAAATAATTTTCTTTATAACTATTTATTTCGTTAACTTTTGTGATGTTTTAATAATTATTATCCTATCCGGGGCGGAGACAAATCCAACAAATCAAAGATCATCAAAATCAGCCCAGCCGTTCTCGAGTTATAAATAGTGTAACTAACCCAACTTTGTTTTATATATTAAGATTAAGTTTGTCTATTATCTCTACATATTATAAATTAAAGTTCCCCGCGCCGTCTCTGTCTGTTCGCGATAAACTCGAAAACTACTGAACGGATTTTCATGCAATTTTCACCAATAGATAGAGTGTTTTGTGAGGAAGGTTTAAGCATGTAATTTGTCAAGAATTTGTGTAAATTGGTTGAAACATAATGATAATTGTTAGAAGTGTGGGAAAAAGTCAAGCCGCCTGGTTTCATCGAAAACGCTGCTTAATCCTTTTGGGATATAACAAAACAACGCATGGTGGGATTTTCCTCTTTTATAGATCTACAAAAAAGTCCGCGATGGCATATATCTACCCTTTACGGATAGCTTACTATACCCATTCTATCTTCTAAAAAATGGTCACACACATTGCGGTAATTGAAAAGTTATTTAGACGGATACAGTATTAATCCTTATTAATTTAAATACGTTAGTTACCCCAAGCATTTAATGTACATTATTATAATCTTTCACACCATCTCTACTCACCATAAATTAAAGTCATCCGCGGCATCTGTCTATTTCTTCGCGATAAACTCAAAGACGGCGGTGGTTATAAAGGTTGAATAACCATCCAGTGTAGATGACGTTGTGTTTTATTAGCCACAGCAACGCGTGGCCAGGTCAGCTGGTGGTAGATAATTAACTAATAAACACCGATAAATACTTCCTAACGCGTAAAAAATAAAATACAAAAAATCTAAATGCAACCAAACTGCGTCGAATATAAACTAATTTTTAGAATTTAAAAGGCGATAAATTCTAGCTCATTTCATTGCTGTTTGCTCAGGGACGGGACTGGAGAAGGATTAATGTGAAATTATTGATTGCGAATGAATAATTCATGAACCAAGGATCAACGGTGCGGAGGTGCAATTTCAAGAGGCGACCCCAGTGCGGCGTAGGTTGCACTGCATTCACTATTCATGCATGTACCTGTATTCATATATTGGCACTACTTAAGACTTAAGACCCATTTCTGAATGGCCGTAGATTTGCATCGGAACGCCATCTACCTGCTCTATGTCCATTTAGTCAGCGCGTCAGCACAATATCACAATCTGTTCTATCACAGCAGGTAATAACTTCATCGTAATACTGTCCACTCAATAAAGCTTACGCGGTTTCTCAACAGATGGCGTAGGTATCCGAGAAGATACTTTTAATTATAAACAAAAAAAATTGTGATCGTTATAAATTAAAAATAACCAAGCACCTACTTGTGCCAATGCTGGGGATTTCTTAACTTTTTCTATTAAAAAAGGGACTCCGAAAATATGAATATATATTTTTTTGTTACATGATCAATTCAGAGAACTCGAATCTCTCCTAGTTAGGAACAGATTCTTCGAAGAAATTTCTTGAACGTGATAAGGTGACAAATTGAAACCTTGGATGCCTTTAAGCGTCCTTGTGCTGATTTTATCAAGAAACGATGTTATAGAAAGGGGGACTTCTACCAAACTTGATATTCCATTTTCGGAACGACCTTAATAGAGTCCCCCATTCGCAGTTAAAACGTTATTCACTGCTTACAGCACACCTGTACATATGTACAAAGGATGTCCCAAAAGTAGCACTTTTATTAATTTCGTGAAAATCAACACTTTATATAAGTTTTGCCACAGGTGTATGCCACATGTGCCACAGTTACAAAATATCATTTTCTAATATTCTGATTTTGTTAAGCAACCCCGAAATATCCCTGATCATAGTCCGAAATGAAACTAAAAGTGCCTAACTACCTTTGGAAAATAATTTTTTTTTTGCCAGAACCATGAATTAATGTTTTTGTTAGTTAAATTCAACTCCGCATACCATAAAAAATGTACCCCACTAAACTGACAAGTTATTAAAAAATTGCTTTAGAAGTGTAATTATTTGATAGCATAATATTTGCCATGTGCCCCATTACAAAAAAAGATTTTGCATTTTTTTTAACGTAGATACCTACTTTTAACTGGAACCCTCTTTCAGTAAATGCATGGTATGTGTAGCTTCCGAGTTAACTCCACAAAATAGAGCTTAATAAACTTAATAGTATGATTAGTATCGTGTTAGATTCTCGTAAGACGGGAAATTAGCACTTAATCTCTTGCCAACTCGCACCTTAAATACAATATTTCAAATAGTAATTAACTTCCCACTAATGTCTTATTAGATGATGGCGTACACTGCAACTAATTACTTCATTGCCGTCACGCTGATTATTACGGTCCCATACACGCGCAGTAGAGTGGGCCGTCAACGTACGCAGTGTTTTTAAAAGATATCGTTCTCTCTGGGGTCTCACAAGTTGCGTACGACCATTTAATTCTTCACCTAATTTATAATTATTCCAGCAGGCCCGGACACTTGTCGCTATGGCTAACGAAACTCAACGCCATCCACTGACAACGCCATTATCCGATCTTTATAACCAACGCCATCTGTTAATTTGCATACACACCAAATCCACACCGTCCGCATGCCAGCCCGCTGCCCGCTGCCCGCTGCCCGCTTGCCATCCCGCTCCCTTTATTTATATATTTCAACCAATTTACACAAAACCTTGACAAATTATATACCTAAAAACCTTTCTCATGAAGCGCTCTATCTATTGATGAAAACCGTTTAAAAAATCTAAGCGCACAGATAGCGGGAGAGCTTACATTTTATACTATTTAAAGATTTGGACTTAATAATTTGTCAAGACTTGATGGGATAGATATGCCCATTTTTGAAGTGAAACTTTTTTTGCACCGTTGTGATTTGAAACACGATTAAACGGAAACGACGCTAAAAAGAGACGAGACAAACACACTCGTCTATAGGATTAAGCCTGCGAGAGAATGAGACACGCTGAAACCTTACCGCATTGGCCGCTTTGATTATTAGCTCACTTTTCAAGGCTCCTATTGGTGGAGATTTTGTTTATCATTGCCTGTGCCACCCACCTGTGCACTGTTATTGTTAATTTTGTTTTCTTGGCATTGATTTGTATATACTGTATATTCTTTGTTTCATATCATTTGATCAATATTTTGCAAGGACTCGTAAAGAACACTATAGGATTACTTTAAAGTTTATTACAGTTAAGCCCACTTGAAGTGAAATAACCATAAAAATAAATGTGCAGTACTTCGTAGCCTCCCACTCCCGCTTACTTTAGTTTTCTGAAAAAAAAGCTTTTTCCGCGTGTGAATTGCACACTCTGATTTTTTTTATTTGCAGAGATATTTTGCCAAAAAAGATAGTGACACAAAAAAAAGTTTTACAAGGTAGGCTAAAAATAGTTCGAAAATCATTAAAAGTAGTTAAGAAAAGCGACAGTTTAGTACATTTCCGCATTTATTGATGGTAGTAGATAGATTTCAAATATTGTCAGGTTATTGGTTGGCTTTTTCGGTTTTTGGTTTTTTCTGGTTTTTTCGTTTTTTGTTTTTCTAGGATTTTTAGTTTCTCATAAAAATTACATTAAATTTTTATTGGAGAAATATTTATTACGTAATCAATGAATGCAGAGTACTGCACATTTTGAGACCTCTAACATAGCCAAATTCTAAAACGAGCTTTGACGGTCCACCCTAATATTATTCAATGTGCTGTGCATGCAATGTAAAATAATCAAGGAGGTTTAACTAACTTCCTTGAAAGCGATTAAAGTTTCAAAAATTAGTATAGTAACTTCACCAAGGGCTTAGAGAACATCACACAAATAGCCTAAGTACCTACGAAACAAAGAGATACAAAACGTGTGTTATAACGTGTGTTATAAACGTGTGTTATAACACTTCAACTATTGCTCAAGTATACTTTTCCTATGTAACGAAAGAGAACAAAATAAGTTACAAATTCTCCAAAACAGGGCAATGAGAATAATTCTTCGACGAAACAGATTTTCAAAAATTACTAAAATGTTAAAGGAACTAAATTGGTTGACCGTGAAACAGATGCTGACCTTGAACACGATGGTATTTATCCACAAAATATTGAACAACACATTACTAAAATAATTCTCAAATAAAATTTTATACAATAAAGACATTCACAGATATAACACAAGGACGTACAAGGAAATTAGGCAACAAAAAAAGGACAAAGAGAATACGCAGAACAGTCTACTGTACAAGGGAATGAAGTTGTATAACAAACTACCAGAAACTTTAAAGTCCACACCGATTGGAAAGTTCAAGATGTATTGTAGGAGGGACATAAAACTTGAAAAAATATATTGAATATGAAATATTATTATCAATTAGAAATTTGTAAACTTAAATGTACAAATTACTAAAATAAAAATTATTATTATTATTGTAATAATATTAGGTTTTGACTCATCTGACCACCCCATAATTTGTGTGGGTGAAAGTCACTAAAATATAATTTTTTGTTAGCAGATGACTAAGGTAGGTACTAATGGATTTAAGTGTCGAAATTGCGGACTATTTTGTAAAAAATCACGTTAGATAATTAAGTTCCACATCGAAATTTTATCCATTGAATCGAAATCACAAGAAAACAGCAATGTTTATTAAATTAATCCAAATTGGGAAAATAGTACATAAATAATTCAGCTGCTTAGGATGAAACCGTCACGTTCTAAGCAGCTACTTAAGTAAAGATGTGTCCTTATTTTCAATTAGTACAATAATTGAATATTTAAGCAAACACATTTAAAAGCTTCAGAGCCTTGAACTAGATGAGCAAAGAAGATCGTGATATAAAACGACGGAGCATCAATAATTTCTGTGATTTCAAAACTATTATTTGATATTACATTTTGAATTTATTACTGGTACACAGATTTCGTTATGTGTGAATACCGCTCAAGGATCCCAACTGCTCCCCGACCGTCCGGATTCAGTGAAACAAGGACATCTCTTATTGGTCACACCCAAATTAATATGTATAAATTCAGAATTTAAACTGCTATAGGCATAATAAAAACAATTTTTTTTATTTATGGTACTTTATTGGTTGATAATTTTTGTCAAATTTGTAAAATGTAACTGCATTTAAAATACATAGATTGACAATAGTTGAGTAACATCATAGGTATACATGCATCTTATTAAGACATAAAGCTCATAAGATAACGTTAATAATTTATTCGAATAATAAATTATAAATCTATTTAATTAATTAAGGAGGATAATAATAATTTATTTTCATTTACAATAAATACGTTCTTGAGGGACGAGTTCCTTACATAATATAAGGTATTCCAATAAATGAGTATTCTTTTAAAAATTAATGGCAGTGAAATATTATATTCATAGTTCCCTCGTCCCTCTATACAAATATTTTGAAGATACAGTTCAGTGGTTTCTTTAATAAGGCAATAATTCATTGACATAGTAAGGCCACACGTCCATCCCATATGGATATGTCCGAGAAGATAAAAATACATAAAATCCCATCGGACAAATCCAAAGAGCTCGCATTTCGAATTGTATTAGAACATTCAAATACTAAACGAAATGCGATCAATTAATAACTTAGGAATGTGTAAATTTAACCAGAGATTTTCTATTTTTCAATTAATTCATTGAGGATATCTGGTTTAATAATCTTTCTATCCTTCATGCTTCTTCTATGGGGAGATCTAATCTGAGCGTAGTTGGGGTTTATAAAGGCTTGTGATAAAATTTGTTGGAAGCTGTTCTGGTCAAAGAAGCTTGGCTGACCCGCCTGTTCAAGAGACTTGAAGTAGTTGGCATTGTTTGAGCCACCTGCATTACACTGGCTGCAGGGGTATGGAACTGGGACTGCCGTAGGGAACATGGGTTGGACTGTAGCGGCCCCTGCAGCCCCGTTAGCACCATTTCCTGGACAGTAGGGGAAGAATATCACCGGTATGAAGCCGATGATTCCGTATGGAGGAATGTAACTGGGAGGATATTGTTGAGCGGGACTAGGAGTCGTTGTGGTTTGCTGAATAGCTGTTGGAATTGTTTGGTTTTGATTTTGCACTACATAGCATGGACAATGTCCGGGGTTAGGGCCTACAGCTATTGGATAAGGAATTACATGAATAGGAGTAGTCGGATTTTGGTTGCCTTGTACGTAATTTGGTGGCCGGTGGTTGGGTGGATGAACACCTGTTGCACCGATTCCTGGATTTGTTTCATAATCTGTACCTCCTGGTTGCCCCGGAAAGCCTGGCTGTCCTGGTTGACCTGGGTAACCTCCTTGGCCTGGTTGTCCCGGCTGACCGGGCTGACCTGGTTGCGCTGGAGCTCCTGGTTGACCTGGGTAGCCTCCAGGGCCTTGTTGTCCCGGTGATCCTGGTTGACCTGGTTGTCCTGGTTGACCTGGGTAACCTCCTTGACCTGGTTGTCCCGGCTGACCCGGTTGCCCTGGAGCTCCTGGTTGACCTGGATAGCCTCCTGAGCCTTGTTGTCCTGGTGATCCTGGTAGACCCGGTTGCCCTGGTTGACCTGGGTAACCTCCTTCGCCTGGTTGCCCTGGTTGACCCGGTTGCCCTGGGGCTCCTGGTTGACCTGGGTAGCCTCCAGAGCCTTGTTGTCCCGGTGATCCTGGTTGACCCGGTTGTCCTGATTGACCTGGATAACCTCCTTGACCTGGTTGTCCCGGCTGACCCGGTTTTCCTGGGGCTCCTGGTTGACCTGGGTAACCTCCTGGGCCTTGTTGTCCCGGTGATCCTGGTTGACCTGGTTGCCCTGGTTGACCTGGGTAACCTCCTTGGCCTGGTTGTCCTGCTTGACCCGATTGCCCTGGAGCTCCTGGTTGACCTGTTTGACCTGTTTCACTTGGATATACTCCTTGGCCTGGCTGACCTGGTTGACCAGGTTGGCCTGAAATTCCTGGATATCCTCCTTGGCCTGGTTGTCCAGGTTGGCCTGGTTGACCCGGTTTCCCTGGAGCTCCTGGTTGACCTGGGTAGCCTCCTGGACCTTGTTGTCCCGGCGAACCTGGTTGACCCGGTTTTCCTAATTGATCTGGATACAATCCTGGGCCTGGCTGCCCTGGTTGACCAGGTTTCCCTGGAGCTACCGGTTTGCTCGGGTAGCCTCCTGGGCCTTGTTGTCCTGGTGCTCCTGGTTGACCCGGTTGTCCTGTTTGACCTGGATACACTCCTTGGCCTGGCTGACCTGGTTGACCTGGTTGACCCGGTTGTCCATCAATTCCTGGTTTGCCTGGTTGGCCTGGTTGTCCCGGTTGACCTGGTTGCCCTGGAGCTCCTGCTTGACCTGGGTAGCCTCCTGGACCTGGTTGGCCGGGTTTTCCTGGTTGACCTGCAATTCCTACTTGGCCCGGCTGCCCTGGTTGACCAGGTTGCCCTGGAGCTCCCGGTTTACTCGGGTAGCCACCTGGGCCTTGTTGTCCTGGTGCTCCTGGTTGACCCGGTTGTCCTGTTTGACCTGGATACACTCCTTGGCCTGGCTGACCTGGTAGACCAGGTTGGCCTGTAATTCCTGGATATCCTCCTTGGCCTGGTTGTCCAGGTCGGCCTGGTTGACCTGGTTGTCCTGGTTGACCTGGTTGACCTGGCTGTCCTGGCTGTCCTTCAATTTCAGGTCGGCCTCCTTGTTGTTCATCAGGCTTATATTGATTTTCGATTGCAGGCATTTCTTCCGGACTCTCAGATCCGGGTTTGGGTACTTCGCCTGAAAGAAGAAAATACATTTTGAATCATTTTTCTTTTCGGTTATCTTTTAAAACCGTATACAGCTGTTAGCTAGATTTATAAAAATTGACATATAATCTTGGGTCATAATTTTGTAAACAGCTTAAAAGGCTAGGTATTAATATTTAAATTACCTTCAGGTCTAATCGGCTGACCACCGATTCCACCTGGTCCATTGGGTCCATTGGAGCCTCCGGGAGCAGCCCCTGAAAGATAGAATCGTACATAAAATTAATTTGTTAAAATAAAATGTCAGTTAAAAAACAGTACTTCTCGAAAATTTATAATATTATTATTTCAGAGTACCTCTTAAAAATATGTTACCTCTTTTTGTTTTTTTATTATACATTATTTTTAAGTATTTTTTTCATGTAGGGTGTTTGAATAGCCGTCACGCATAACGGTTATAGGTTTTAAAGACCTCCATGGCTGACAGGTGAGAGTCTAAGTACTCAAAGGTGGAAAGCAAATCAAATTTATTAACTTATTGAAGTTTATGTTTAGTTTATGCATTGTAATATTTGACCAATGAAAATAATATTAACAACTCCAATGAAAACATGGCAATAAGGTGTAAACCTTAAATTTCTGTACTCCATTGTTACTTCTGCAATTGAAAAAATTGTACCTTTGATGGTTTACAGGGAAACTGAATATCCGAAATGAGAAAAAAATAAAGACCTGACAAACTTAATTTAATTGAAAAAAATATCTCATAAGAGATTCAAACAAAGTTGCCTGGCTATCGATTATACTGCTTTTCAAAAATTGAAGGCAGAAAAATGTATGTTACTAATTTCTTTTAAATCCCTAAAGGAGTGTGTTGGTATAACGGTTTAAGAGTTATCTACTGGAAAGGTACTTAGGAAACGTACCCATACTACGTGACACACTTTTTGCAATTTTTTACCCCCCCCCCCCCCCCCGGTGACCACGTGTAGTATATTCCAAGACGCCCCCCCTAGTTTTAACGTAGTATTTCATAAATATGGTTTCGAATCATTTTTTGCTAACAAAAAATAAAAAATGCATTATTTGGCTTATATTTGTCTTTATTAATACGGTGCTTGCTGCGTGACAGCAAGAGTGCATGCATTACAAGTGGAAAAAATATTATCAAGATAAAACTTATCAAAATATATTGAAACAGGAACGTAATTTATGGAAACGAAGGTCTTGTTATTTTTATAAACATTTTTCATCTCAATCATCTTCAACAAACACGTTCCCAGCGTCAATCCATTCGGATACGTCACCTACTACCCTAATACATTTTTCCGATCTTTAAATTAACTTATAGGAACTTTATAACAGCGCGGAACTCAATTTTCTCCACATTTCACAATTTCTTCCCGATTGAAGTGTTTGGTCGACGATAGCTCAAAGACTAATGACCTAATTACGATAAAACCCGGTGTTTATCCTAAAAATGAGTTCAATTAGTACCTAATTTAGCGGTACCTACCCCCATTAATCACTTACCTTCCCATTCCGCGAACCTAAAAACCTCCCCTCGTAGCTCGAAAAAAACACGAGATTTCTAGATTGACTACGTGATAAAAACCTAAGCCCCCCCCCCTCCCCGTTGTGACCAAGCGTGGTCACAACGGGGAGAACAGGTCACGTAGTATAGGTACGTTCCATTAGCGGCCAAGGTTGATTCGTTCACTTTTTGTACATTTACTGCTTTGAACGGAGTACCACTTGGATCGCACTTAGGTGTAGTATTATTTTGTTTAATCATCAATGATATAGTTAATATTTTAAAAAAGTCAAAATCTTGTTATTTGCTGGTGATCTAAAGATATACAGAACAATCAGAGACAATGGCGATCGCACTATTTCGCAGTTGAACCTGAAAGAACTATGTGCGTGGCGTTCTAACAATGATTTGCAACTAAATATTAGTAATTGCCGGAGTATTAGTTTTTACAATGGTAAAAATCCTCTTAATTTTTACAATTTTAGAATGGTTTTATTTTTCTTCGAAACTAATTCCTTCGGTATAATAACTTTAAAATAAAAATTCCAACCGAATTTATAAATTATATTAACTTACCGAAACCAGACTTCTTCAATTATCAGAGAGAAGAGTGTTTACTGATGTTTTATTTGTATTAAAAACTATTAAATCTTGACAGCCATGATTTTTTTAAAGTAATTTGTATTAATACACCTACCTACCAGACAAACTAGAAGCAACAATACTTTTAAATGTAACAATAACCTCTATATATGTATTTAATATATTTATTCACCAATTCCTAGAATTCATCGCCTTGCTAATAGAAAAATATTTGTTGTTGACAATTTTGCAGGTTTCAAAAGGCAACTAATTTCGATTCAATCTGCTAATACAATAATTAACTTTCGTTTTTTTTTCTTTTTATAAAATCTTCTCTTTTTATATTGTTAACCTTACGGGTAAATCATATCCTTATTTTTTATATTTATTTTTTGTAACGTACACAAATAATTGTTTGAATGTGTCTTAAGTACTAGCTTTTATACATCACCTTTTTTGTCAGGTTATGCCTTTTAAATTCTATTTAAAATAATTTAAATTCTATTTAAATAATTCTAACGCTTAAAAAAACATATGTTTTTTTAAGCGTTTTAAATTAATTAATTTATAAATTATATGTCATAATAATGAAAAATTCAATGAAATAACATAAAGTACATAACTCTATGTTCCAGAGTGATGGATACTAGTTAGTGCCTATCACCCTTTCGAAAAACAATAATTTGGAAATGAAATGAGGCTTAATGTGGCCTTAGATGTTTTTAATTACCACATCTAACCTCGCAAACTTCCTATTTCTGTCTGCTTCTCCTTCCAATATTCTTTAGCATCACTAAATACCTGAAATTATGACATACATTTTTATGATGGGTTCTAACAACTAAGCCTTAATCTCATAATGTTACTAAATTACCTGGGTAACCTGGATAGTTAGGTGTGCCTGCAGAGCCAGGTGTTCCGGCAGTTCCCGGAGATCCCGGAGTTCCAGCAGTTCCTGGAGATCCTGGAGTTCCAGCAGTTCCTGGAGACCCCGGAGTTCCAGCTGATCCTGGATATCCTGCTGTTCCTGGAGTTCCCGCTGTTCCTGGAGTTCCAGCGGATCCTGGAGATCCTGGACTTCCAGGAGATCCCGGAGTTCCCGGTGTTCCTGCAGATCCTGGGTAGCCTATAATAAGTACGATATTGTAAAATATTTTATTTTTTCGGGATCATTTCAACAAGGTAGAACGACACTTTAAAATTATTATTCTAAAAAGTAGCGTATCCATGCCAATTAAAGTATTTTCTACGTGGTGAAGTTTAGCGTAAATTTTTGTTTTTTCCAAATGATTCTGGCTTTCACCATTCAAGGGTGTTCTAGGCCATCATTTCTAATTACGGAGAGATGGAAGGTGAATTTATAAATACAAATTTGTATATGGCAAAGTTAAATAACAAAAAATTGATATCAACATAAACATCATGTGGTAGACAAACTACTGTGCAAGGTGCTTGAATAGGAGTAGGAGGGGTTGTGGTAACCGAGTAGGCCAATTCACAAGCTATGATGCGTACAAATAAAATACAATTACCTGGGAAGCCAGATGAACCGGAGTTATCAAGGTTATCGGGTTCTTCTGAAAAATGTAAATGATAAGATTTTATTACTGCACCATCAAATAAAAACTCACAGTTAAAACTCAAATAAAAACTCACAGTACAACAACACCGTCCAAATATTAATGTCATCACGACGCAATGTTGGCATACAAAATAGTTCATTGATGCTTTAAAAATCTTGCATTGGTAAAATCGGTCAAGACAGAATCAACTGACTACTTCATAAAAATTGATTCTGATAATAAATTTATTATATAAAAAAAAAAAATTGGAAGGTTTATTAAAAAAGAATTGTTTGAAATATTCACCTGTGACTTCTCCAACAACTATAGGTCCACCTAAGCCTCCTGGTTCACCGGATCCTTCTAATCCAGAGGTTGCTATAATTAAAGGAAAGGAATAATTATATTGAAGCCTATTGGGGTACAAACTAAATAATTTCTCAGAACGTTAACAAATTTACTATCTCAGCTATTTTGGAGCGTGTGGGTCTCTATGTTCCTGATGAATATTTTAGACAGTCATCTTCGATTATTATTTTAATTTTTTTTTTAAATGAAGTTCCCAGGTTGCCACCACACCAAGCAGAAAATATTATTTGTGTCCTTATAGAGGACTAAGCCAGCCAAAGAATTGAACCCAAACGCGATTTCAACTCCAAATGATAGTTAACAAACAACTAAAAAACTACCAAATTGGTAGTTAATAACCAACTGGTCAAAATCTCTTGTGTAATGAAACTAAATATATAAGTTACGAAAAGAAAGGATATTATAAGTACCTGGTCCTCCTGGGCCACCTGGTCCTCCTGGTCCACCGGGAGCTCCAGGCAAACCCGGGCTACCTGGTTGTCCTGGTCCTCCAGGTGATCCAGGTGTACCAGAAATTCCTGGTTTTCCCGGAGATCCTGGTTGTCCTTGTCCTCCTGGATAATATTGTCCTCCCGGCCCTCCGGGGCCATTTGGTCCTCCTGGCCCTCCAGGTCCTCCAGGTCCTCCAGGTGTACCGGGTGTACCTGGGCTGCCTGGTTTTCCTGGTGATCCCGGTTGACCTGGTTGCCCTTGTTCACCTGGATAATACTGACCGCTCGGTCCTCCGGGGCCATTCGGTCCTCCAGGTCCACCTGGTCCTCCAGGTCCACCAGGTGTCCCAGGTGAGCCTGGACTACCTGGCTTTCCAGGCAATCCTGGCTGTCCCGGTTGTCCTGGTTGCCCTGGTTGTCCTTGTCCTCCTGGATAATACTGGCCGCTCGGTCCACCGGGACCGTTCGGTCCTCCTGGTCCACCCGGTCCTCCAGGTCCACCGGGAGCCCCTGGTGAGCCTGGGCTACCTGGTTTTCCTGGTAGTCCCGGCTGCCCTGGTTGACCTTGCTGCCCTGTTTGGCCTGGTTGTCCTCCTGGGTAATATTGGCCACCGGGCCCTCCGGGGCCATTTGGTCCTCCTGGCCCGCCAGGTCCTCCAGGTCCTCCAGGTGATCCGGGTGTACCTGGGCTGCCTGGTTTTCCAGGTGATCCCGGTTGTCCGGGTAGTCCTGGTTGTCCTTGTTCACCTGGATAATATTGACCGCCCGGTCCTCCGGGGCCATTCGGCCCTCCATGTCCACCAGGTGCCCCAGGTGAGCCTGGACTACCAGGCAATCCCGGTTGTCCCGGTTGTCCTGATTGCCCAGGTTGTCCTTGTCCTCCTGGATAATACTGGCCGCCCGGTCCTCCGGGACCGTTTGGTCCTCCTGGTCCACCCGGTCCTCCAGGTCCACCGGGAGCCCCAGGAGAGCCTGGACTACCTGGTTTTCCTGGTAGTCCCGGCTGCCCTGGTTGACCTTGCTGCCCTGTTAGGCCTGGTTGGCCTTGTCCTCCTGGGTAATATTGGCCGCCCGGTCCGCCGGGGCCATTTGGTCCTCCTGGTCCGCCAGGTCCTCCTGGTCCACCGGGAGCCCCAGGTGAGCCTGAACTGCCTGGTTGCCCTGGGGACCCTGGTTGTCCAGGTTGCCCTTGTTGTCCTGTTTGGCCCGGTGGTCCTTGCCCTCCTGAACCGCTTGGTTTTCCTGAAATAAATGTTCAAATTAATTTTGGATTGGAAATTGTTTACGGTTAAATTGTTTTGTATAATTTATTAATTTTGGATTTCATCAGTTGTGATTTTTCAAGGGATGTAACTTAAACAAAATGACGAAAGGCAAAAATTTCCAGAATCTTGTTTATTCCATAATGTTTTTTGGTATTTTTCTGAGCCGTAAGAAATGTCGGATTAAGGGAAGAGTGCATTTGAGGTGACATATACATTTGAATTAAGCAAAGAGTATGTGGCAAGTCAGAGTTTCACGGCTATCTTTTCTTTCAGCCTACGCCTTCGGGGAAATGATATAATGGTTAGGTAGCTAGTTTTTTTCCTTGTAATCTAGTAACAAGCGGCATAACTTGTCGATAAATATAGCAGATTCGGTATTGTTATTTAAAATTACACATAACTTAATCGATTGTCCTGATCTTCTTCAACGCCTATCATTCCATGTTCCAAATCGCAACAGCAGGCAGTCGCTTACCTTTAACCTCCCTCTTTGTAAGACCAACTCAAAAACAGAACTCATTTATCTACAGATCCACACACTCATTTAACTTAAATTATTACCACATTGACATTTTTAACTCAACTTTACGTGACATAAAACGAAAACTCACCAAGCAACATGACTCAAAGTAGAAAGTTCAATCCCTATATATGTTCCCGTCCTTTGCCTCTTAATCCTATTCCTATGTTGCTTCTCCCCCCCCCCCCTTTTTTTATATTTTGTAACTAAAAAATGAAACTAAGAAAATACCCTTACAATGTCACACTTTATTATTTATTATTAATTATCATCAGTGGAAAGTTCATAATTGGCATAAATAACATCTTATTATTGTATTATTTTGTAATCTCTGATTTACTGTCAACTTTCTCTAAAATAAATAAAAATAAAATAAAAAAATAACCAGAAAAGAAACTTACGAAAGTTTTTATTATTAAATATAACTTCTCCCATAACTTTTAAAAAATGACCAGCACACATTAAAGAGGGAGGATACGTTTTAATGTATTTATCACAACTTTTTTTTTTCCGAACTTCATCATTCTTACTAGTTTAGAACACCCCCCCTCGTTTCTCCTTTCTCGCTTTTTCGCAAAGATGCGAAAAAGCGAGGTTTATCAATTCTGCTTAAATTCAATTCGGTAATGTTCTTTAGAATTTTTTTCTTTCATTCTTCAGCTTCCTAACAAAAAGAACATTATTCAAAAATTTCAACCATTGCTACACAAGCAAGGAACTCTTTCAAATGGTTTACCAATATGTATCTTATGCTTGACTGGAGTTGACAAGAGTCATTCATAATAATTTTCTTGTCCTATAATAATAATGTAAATTTTTTTATCAGTTTTCTTTTTGTAAATGTCACACTCGTATTCACGCGCAAGTAAATAATTGCCCCTATGCTAGTAATAAATGTGTTTCAAAGATTACACAACTGATAAACAACCGTTAATGTATGGTAAACGGTTTTTTTTCATTAGTTGTGTAAAATTTAAAAGAACCAAAATATCTACATTACTTCGAATCCTGGTGAAATGTTAATTTCGAAATTACAAAATTTGAAAAAATAATGCAACTACATGCTTTCTGAGAACGAGGTTACGATGGGATAAGGTTTTTTTAATTAGTTTTTATTATTGATACATTCATTATGTATTTTCAATTTTTTTTACACTCCACACAGGAGGCCCTGAGGAAAATAGTTCCTTTGTCATCTTTGGGGATGCTGTGTGGAAGATCTTTTTAAGATAAGAAGGATAGTAAGTACTGGGGAGGAAAAGGGTATTAGTAGTGGGTAAGAATCTGGGGGTCAGTGTGTCCAGGAGTGACGGACGTATGAATCCATCCCTCCCACTGCGTTGCAAGGTGAAGTTCCGAGAGGGCACGGCTTTAGAAGTAAAAGGGTCCTCCTTAACCATTCTCACCCGATCCGGCCTGCCATGCAGCTGGTGGGCAGACGCATCCACCGCCAAGACCCGGACAAACCTCACCCCGTGAACCCGGACATACCTGCTAAGTCACCAAAAGTAGCGAACTACTTGGGGTGACCTATGGGCGGCGGTACCCATAGGTCACCCCGTGGAGGCGGCCGCCCAAATTGGAAGCATTATATAATTATGTGACCTCGCTGGCTGCTTTGCCCGTGTCAAGGCTCCTATTTTAGAATTTATTCCAATCAATTGAAAGAAAAAAAACTAATAAATTTAAATAAAATGAGATAAAATACACGTCTGCACGTATTTTTGTACGAAATAGACCAATCTTATGAGTTACGGTAAATACTGTTACCTGCACTCAATACAGGAGTTCCTATTAAGACGAGCACAGCACCTCACCAATGTTGTTCAATTAAGAAAGATGAATAAATAAATATATATAATGAATGTGTGTTATGTGCAGTTATTTAGAACGTAGGTATGCATGCATGTTTATGCAAATATTCCTTATTTCGTTCTTCCATCTAGTCATTTCTAGAAGTAGTAAGTTAGCCTAGTAATCGATTTAAGCTTTATTCTCACCCGGTTGTCCTGGTCCACCAGGTCCTCCCGGGCCACCTGGTTTGCCTGGTAATCCAGGTTGCCCAGGTTTTCCTTGTGTCTGTGTTACAGTACTCGGATTGTCGATGTTATTTCCTGGTCCAGTTGGATAACCTGGACCTGTTGGATAAGTTGGTCCAGTTGGAACACCTAGCCCTCCTGGGATTCCAGGTGATCCTGGAGTTCCTGGAGTTCCTGGTGTTCCCGGGGATCCTTGACCTCCTGGTGTTCCTGGGAATCCTGGTCCGCCTGGTTGTCCTTGTTGCCCTGTTTGGCCTGGTTGACCTTGTCCTCCTGGATAATATTGGCCGCCTGGTCCTCCAGGGCCGTTCGGTCCTCCTGGCCCACCAGGTCCTCCAGGACCGCCGGGTGACCCGGGTATGCCTGGACTGCCTGGTTTTCCCGGTGATCCCGGCTGTCCTGGTCGTCCTGGTTCTCCCTGTCCTCCTGGATAATATTGGCCACCTGGTCCTCCGGGGCCGTTTGGTCCACCTGGCCCACCAGGTCCTCCAGGTCCTCCAGGTGCCCCAGGTGTACCTGGGCTGCCTGGTTTTCCTGGTGATCCTGGCTGTCCCGGTTGCCCTGGCTGACCTTGTCCTTCTGGATAATATTGGCTACCTGGTCCCCCAGGGCCGTTCGGTCCACCTGGTCCACCAGGTCCTCCAGGTCCTCCTGGTGCTCCAGGTGTACCTGGGCTGCCTGGTTTTCCTGGTGATCCTGGCTGTCCCGGTTGCCCTGGCTGACCTTGTCCTCCTGGATAATATTGGCCGCCTGGTCCTCCGGGGCCGTTTGGTCCACCTGGCCCACCAGGACCTCCAGGTCCTCCAGGTGCCCCGGGTGTACCTGGGCTGCCTGGTTTCCCTGGCAATCCTGGCTGTCCTGATTGCCCTGGCTGACCTTGTCCTCCTGGATAATATTGGCCGCCTGGTCCTCCAGGGCCGTTTGGTCCACCTGGCCCACCAGGTCCTCCAGGTCCTCCAGGTGCCCCGGGTGTACCTGGACTGCCTGGTTTTCCTGGCGATCCTGGCTGTCCTGATTGCCCTGGCTGACCTTGTCCTCCTGGATAATATTGGCCACCCGGACCTCCAGGTCCGTTCGGCCCTCCTGGCCCGCCAGGTCCCCCAGGACCACCGGGTGACCCGGGTGTGCCTGGGCTGCCTGGTTTTCCTGGTAATCCTGGCTGTCCTGGTTGACCTTGTCCTCCTGGATAATATTGACCGCCCGGTCCTATAAAATAAAAGCATCATATAAAGGTAAGCCATAATATGAACGCATATTTAAAAAAAAAAATAATAAAACAATTTGATGAAATTAATAAGTATTTTTCTGTCTGAATTTGATAAAGAGTCATTTATAATAATTTTGTCATGTTTTGATAATGTTAAAATCGCACTTAAACACAATCGTAAATAATTTTACATAATTTTTTTTTTTTTACATGAGCTCTACACAGGAGGCCGTGAGGAAAATAATTTCTCTCAGGGCCTATGTCATCTTTGAGGATACTGTGTGAAGGGTTTTTTTAAGGAAAGGAAGGAGAGGAGAGTTCTGGGAAGGAAAATGGTTTAAGGGGTGGGTAGGAATCTGGGGTTCAGTGTGTCCTGGTCATACGCCTCCAAGATCTGGACAAACCTCACCCCATGAACCCGGGCATTAACGAAAAACGACGTTTAGCCAAGTGCAATTTCTCTTGAATCACAAATTTCAAAATCTGTAACTTCAGGCTTTTTCCATCTAAGGCAGATAAAATCAATCAGGCGTTGCCCTCCCTCTGATGGAGCAAAGTCACTCATAAATTCGTTCGTTGTCTCACGTATGGACTATTGTAATTGTGCGTATGCTGGCTTGCCTAAAAAACAATTCAATAGAATCCAGTCCGTTTTTAATGCTGCGGCGAGAATGATTTTTGGTGAATCTAAGTATTGCCGTATAACCCCGCTTCTAAAGGATCTTCATTGGCTTCAATGCCCTGAAAGAATAGAGTTCAAGATCTGCTTAATGACCTTCAAAGCATTGCAAGGGATGGCGCCAGCCTATATATCGGAACTATGTGTCCGACAAAACTTAAGCGATAGGCAGCTTACTCTAAGGTCAGCAGATCAAGATGTTACTAATCGTTTAATCGAACTTTCTAGGTCAAATCGAGCCGTTTACTATGATCGATCTTTTCGTGTAACTGGCCCGCTCGTTTGGAACAAATTTCCCTCAGCTCTTACTAATATCCAGAACTTGGCTGAATTCAAAAGAGCTTTAAAAACAAACTTATTTAAAAAATCATACCTTTCATGAATTTTAACTCCTTTTCAATCTACTATAATAAGCCATGTTCCTCAAGTTTCTGGTAATTGTTTCGTTTCGATTACCTCCTTACTATAGTTTTATGTGCACTCTGAATTTGTATTATTTCTAAATGTTAACTGCCTCCTGTTCTATATAATTTAGTTTAAATGATTCTTGTTGAATGGCACCGTGATGTTTTATCATTATATATTGTCCTGTGCCAAAACAGCACTCACTATTGTTGTTAATATTGTTCTTTAGGAATTGCTTTATATATTTTTGTATATTCGTTATTTCACATTATTTAATTAATTTTTAATGACTCGTAAGGAACACTGTAGGTTAACTTTAAGTTTATTATAATTAAGCGCACTTGAAGTGAAACATCTAGGTTAAATACTACATTATTATTATTATTATTATTGCAATGTTGATGGGTTTTTGATTTTATTACTAATATTATATTTTAAATTGTTTCTGCTCTCAACGCGGGATTTCCTAGCGAGACAGGCACAAAACATAACCCTATAGATTTTTTTATAGGGTTGAAAAAAAAATAGAAAAATGTGAACGACTAAAAGTGTTAAATATCAATATTTTGTCAAATTCTGATTGAAATTACAAAAATAGAATAAAGATAACTGTATGCTTTCTGACCGGAAGTAACGGTGTGCTGACGGTTTGTAGAAGTAGTAAGCCTAGTTGTTCGCTACGTTTAGTGACTTAGCGGAGGTGCCGGGGTTCATAAGGTGAGGTGTGTTTAGGTCTTGGCGGCGGATGCACCACCCACCTTCTGCGTTACCGGCTGGATCGAGAGACACCGGTTAAGGAAGGCTTTTGACCTCTGCAGCTGGACTTCTCAATCGCCTTGCACCGCAGTGGGAGGGATGGATTCAAACGTCCGTCTCTCCCGGACACACTGGCTCTCAGATTCATACCCGCCCTTAACATTATTTTCCTTCCCAGAACTTCCTCTACTTTATTTTCTTAAAAAGACCTTCCTCAGGAACATCTTCAAGACCACCCTCGTGAGCTTCGCCTATGATGATATAGGCCCAGAAGGAAACTATTTCCCTCAGACCTCGTGTGTGGAGTTAATTTAATAAAAAAAACAATTCAGCATTATTCTCACCTTGTTCTCCTGGTCCGCCGGGTTCCCCTGGGCCACCTGGTCCTCCTGGTGTTCCTGGTAATCCTGGACGTGTAGGATAGCCTGGTCCAATTGGCCCGCCTGGCCCTCCTGGACCTCCTGGGCTTCCAGGTGATCCAGGAGTTCCTGGTGTTCCAGGTGTTCCTGGGAATCCTTGTCCTCCTGGTGTTCCTGGGAAGCCTGGTTGTACTTGTTGGTCTGTTTGGCCTGGTTGACCTTGACCTCCTGGATAATATTGTCCGCCTGGTCCTCCAGGGACGTTTGGTCCTCCTGGTCCACCAGGTCCTCCAGGTCCACCGGGAGCCCCAGGTGAGCCCGGGCTGCCTGGTTTTCCTGGGGATCCCGGTTGCCCAGGTGTTCCTGGTTGGTTTTGTCCACCTTCGATTGGGCCTTCTAGAAGAAAAAAATCTAGTTACAAATATTGTGGTGAAGTAAAAAAAATCTTATCTAACTGATTTATTTCGACCATGGACTCACAACATGGATTGTTTAAAAAAATTTGAACAATTCATCATATTTTATAGTTAACTTTCATGTTCTTTGAAAGCTTTATTCAAGTTACATGATTATTTCAGTTTTATGAAGCAACTGGCCAATAATGATGTAATAATTTTTTGACCGGTCAGTGGTTGAGTGGGCATAGCGCTTGGGTCCCACCCGAGCGTCGCATGTTCGATTCCTCGGCTGGCTAAGTCCTCCATCACGACACAAGCAACGTTTTCGGCTTTCTGTGGTGGTAGTAGGAGGTTTTCAAACATTGTTGGATTATTCGTAACCCGGGAATGTTTGCCCTTACAAAAAAAAAAGAGAACTGGAATAGAACTTACACAAGACGTGAAAATTGATTTGTTCGTTAAAATCGTTTAATATTTTTTAAAAACAACCCGGACAAAATCATCAAATATGGATAACTGATAACTGATAGTATGGAGAACTGTATTGAAGTTTTTATGCCTCGAAAACGCTAACCGACGAGTTCATCGAAAATCAATTCATCGAAAGCAAATTTATCGAAAACGAATTCATCGAAAATCAATTCATCGAAAATCAATTCATCGAATGATCAATTCATCGAATCGCCAATTCATCGAAAAACATTTTTTTGTAGATATTAGAGCTGTCAAAATTAAATACCCAAAAAGGTCTGTTTAACTGAGTTAAATGTGTTTAGCAACTGTCAGTTTCGCAGTGACAATGTAAAATTTATAGGTTATATCTTCGATTTCCGATTGTCTGGTACTACAAAAAAGGGATATCTAAGAAACAGTGACCAGACAACTCATAATGAAACCAACTCATAAACAACTCAGAAAGGTCGTTAAGAGTGATGATAAAAAAATATTTAAAAAATGGTTAAATAGGTTAAGTTAGGTTGGGTTAGGTAAGGTTAGGTTAGTTTAGGTTAGGTTAGGTTAGGTTAGTTTAGGTTGACCAATGCTTTTTTAACTTCTCGGTCCGCTCGGCATTTCTCTCAAATATCAACAAAATATATATTTTTTCGATAAATTGGCGATTCGATGAATTGATCATTCGATGAATTGGTTTTCGATGAATTGATTTTCGATGAATTGGTTTTCGATGAACTCGTTATCGATGAATTTGCTTTCGATGAATTGATTTTCGATGAATTCGTTTTCGATGAACTCGTCGTGAACCTCGAAAACACCTTACTAAGATAACCTACAACTGTATCTATTATAATGATGTGTATATATTAAATATTATGTATAAATATAAAATATAATCTATTACTAAATATTTTAAAAATATGCACACCAGAAGATAGATGTAAAATAAACGACTTAACATTTTTATTCAAAATACTTAACTCTAAATTCGACTGTTGCGAACTCCTACAACCCATAAACTTACGAATACCGACAGTAACCACACGTCAAAATACACTATTCTATTGCAGCATTCACAAGCGGAACTACGTTGCCCACTCTCCGATACAATGATTTCACACTATGGGGAATCAGTGATTAGGTGATGTTGACATATTTAACATCAACTTGGCGAATTTTGTGGATCTTGTAAAAAAGTTATTCCAAAACTATTCCTAAACACATCTGTTTTTTTGTAAAATTATCAAATCGCTGTATTTTTGTGACTTGTGTGCATTTTTTATCTAATTTTATTTTTATTATTTCTTTATCTCTTTAAAAATCATCTGTCATGAATCTGTCAAACATGTAAAAGCACTCTGGTCGTTAAATAAACAAAAATAAAATTACTAGTTATTGTATAAAATTTATTGTGATGTTTATATGTTTAGATGTTTTATGTGAATAAAAAAAAAGAATAAATTACAATAAAAAATAAAATATTTATCGTATTTAGTTATGGAAGTGGTTACAGGTGTAGTGTTATAATAGAAAAGTAGCGATATTCGATATATTAAAAATATTTAAAAAATTCTAAACGCACCAAATTCACCTGGTCCACCCGATCCGGTAGGCCCTCCCGGACCACCGGGTCCTCCAGGTCCTCCGGGTCTACCAGGTTTTCCTGGCTTGCCACCACCTCCTCCGCCACCACCGCTTGGACCTCCTACAAAATTAAAAATTTCTGGATTCATGTTTATATATACCTGAAGGAAAATAAATAAAAAATCTAATTGGTAATGCTATTCATTGATGTGTTTCTTAAATTAAACAATTTAATTTAAATATTTTAATTCAAACATAAACTCACCTGGTCCACCCGGTCCACTCGGTCCGCCGGGTCCACCGGGTCCACCGGGTCCACCAGGTCCTCCTGGGGTTCCTGGAGCTCCAGGTTTCCCTGATTTACAAAAATCAATCATTTGGTTTATATTTCTTCTTGATGTAAAATAACTATTTAAATTGATGTAAAATTGATAAACGCACCTGATTCCCCTGGTCCTCCAGGCCCGCTCGGTCCACCAGGTCCACCGGGTCCGCCAGATCCCCCTGGTCCTCCTGGGGTTCCTGGCGCACCAGGTTTGCCACCACCTCCACCGCCGCTCGGGCCTCCTAGAAAATGAAAAGTTCACGGATCGAAATATTCTCCTGAAGCAAAAGTCATATATCTGACAAAATGATATTGACCGTATGATATGTGTTTTTCAACCTGGACGCCAGGTTTAATTTAACATAAACGCACCTGGTCCGCCTGGTGCGCTTGGTCCACCAGGTCCACCGGGTCCACCAGGTCCTCCAGGTCTACCTGGTGTTCCTGGAGCTCCTGGTTTCCCTGGTTTTCCACCACCTCCACCGCCGGTTGGGCCTCCTTGGAATTGAACATATAAGATTTTAGATTATATCATTTTAGATTTTCATGGGTAAAAATATTTTCGTTAGTTGTTTTTGGGGTGTTATGCCATGTTGCGCTACCTCCGTCTTTAGCGAAGGCTTCGGACAGTGTAGCGTGTTATGCCATGTTGCGCTACCTCCTTCTTTAGCTAACGTTTCGGACAGCGTAGCAGTGTCCATCATCTGATCTGCCCTGATGATGGACACTGTAACGCTGTCTAAAACGATGGCTAAAGAAAGAGGTAGCACAACTCGGCATAACATCCCCAAAACAACTAACAAACTAATATAAATATCAATCAAATATACGCAAAAAAATTCTCAAAATAAGGTTTTAAATCGCCAAATAATGAATACTACGATTTTTATATTTAATATGATAAAACTGAATGTAAACGCACCTGATCCGGCCGGTCCGCTCGGTCCGCCAGGTCCACCGGGTCCACCTGGTCCTCCAGGTCCACCTGGTTTTCCTGGAGCACCAGGATTACCACCACCACCCCCTCCGCCGCCACCCGTGCCTCCTAGGGAAGAAAAAACGAGGTTATATATCATACATATTACTTGAACGAAACAAGGCTATAGCGAAACTCACTAATATTTTTTAACTAAACTAACTAAAGTTTTATCTTGAACGCCACAATCGTATAAATAATCATGAAAAATTATGCACCTGCCCCACCGGGTCCTCCGTGTTCAGCTGGTTTACCTGGTTGGTACTGTCCACCGCCTCCACTTGGACCACCTAGGAAATTATATTTAATTAAAATATTCGATTAAAGGATTTTGTTGTGTTTTCGCAGAGGAAGCTGAACACCAACATTGTTATGTTTAATATGGCACCTGGTCTGTTTGGTCCACCGGGTCCACTTGGTCCACCGGGTCCACCAGGGCCTCCTGGTCCTGGTTTGCCTGGTTGATATTGTCCACCGCCACCACCAATCGAGCCTCCTAAAATATTATCGTGCTAAGAATCTACTTTCTTTCACGAAAACATTTGTTCAGTTTTTTTTCTTTCGCTTTTAAATTTGAGACGAGAATTTTAGTTTTATTTTATTAACCTTAAAAATATTTTTGAAATAATGTAAGCAATCTTTATTTCCTATATCAATAAGTCGCGAATAATTCATAATATGAATACACATATATGAACATATTATGTTTGTTCCTTCAAGAGAAATTATTTGGTTGAATTTTCGGTTTGAATGATTTAAAAAATAAGTTTTGATTTACACGATTTAAAAAATCTATATCTTAACTAGAAAATTTTGTAGAATGGAAATTTACCTGGTCCTCCTATTCCTCCCTGGGAGTCTGGTTTGCCAGGATGATACTGACCATTATCCGTTCCGGAACCGCCACTAGGCCCACCGGGTCCTCCTGAAAGAGGTTCAACATTAATTTTTTTTTATTTTTTTTTTTTTTATTATAGCGACTATATAGAAAAATTTTACATACAAAATGAAATGTGAAATTAAGTACAAAATATTGTATTTCTTAGTCCTCCTCACTAGGGGGTCCTGTGCCGAGGAGGACTAAAGTTATTCAAATATAGTTCATTTGTCTTCTATGTCGTTTTTAGCGTCTTCGCTAGGGTTTTCTCATTGACCTCTTTAAGCCATATTTTTATTCTTGATTTGTATTCAATTGGATTTTTTATTAGTTTTATGTCTTGGGGGAGGATGTTATGGAGTTTTGTTGCAAAGTATGTATAGTTTCTTTGTCCAAATGTGGTTTTATAACTTGGAATATTTTTTATATCATTTTTATTCGATCTAGTGTTATGCATACACGGTCTAGTAGAGGATTCATTATTTTTGAAGAGCTTCAATAATATATTTTTGGAATATATTTGTTGTACATTTGGTACGTCAAAGTTATTGAAAATTTCAGTTGAAGGCGTTCTAATTGGTACTTTCAATATGGTCTTTATGATTCCTTTTTGAATCGTATTCAGGCTGTGTAGGTACGTATTTGCAGCAGATCCCCATCCTATGATTCCATATTCAATTCGAGAATGACATAACGCATAGTAGACCTTTTTCATATCCTTTTTATTTAGCACGTTTCTTAGATTTTTGAAGAAATATATAAGGCTTGTGAGTTTTTCCGTAATACCTTTGATGTGTAGGTCCCATCTAAGATTTTCGTCAATTATTACTCCGAGATATTTTATGTTTTGTGTTTTTTCGATGACGGGGCAGTAACATTGTATATTATTTCCATGGCATTCATGTAATTTTAGTTCTAGTGATTTTATTGGTTGGCCCCTTGAGTTCATTGAAAATGTTATATATTTTGTTTTGCTTATATTAAGGGTAAGCGAGTTGATTTTAAGCCAATTTTGAAGTGCACTAAGCCCTTTTTCAGCCTCATTAAATGTATCAGTCCAATTTTCTTCTTGAAATAATAAAACAGTATCATCAGCAAAACTGATTACGTTTCCTTTAATGGTAAGGTTAGTTAAATCGTTGATGTAGATAATGAACAGAATCGGTCCCAGTACACTTCCTTGAGGAACGCCATAGTTTAAAGATAGAAGTTTGCTCTTTTGTTTGCCAATTTGTACTTGTTGTTCTCGCCCTGTTATATATGACTCCAATAAGTTAATTGTTGATTCGGCCATTCCTATTTTTTTTAGTTTAGTTAGTAATATTTTATGGTCTATTGTGTCAAAAGCTTTTTGAAGATCTATGAATAAAGCTAAACATTTTTTCCCATCATCTATGTTTTTTATGGCCATGCTTGTTAGATTTTCTATGGCATCATTGGTGCTCAGATTTTCTCTAAAACCATATTGGGATGGTGATAGTAATTTGTTTTGTTCAAGAAATTGAACAATTTGCTTCTTCATTACAGTTTCCAAGATTTTTGAAAAAGAGCTTAAGAGACTTATGGGTCGGTAGTTATATATATCCTTTTTGTTACCACTTTTATGTATGGGTATAACTGTAGCTTTTTTAAGGCATGAAGGGAATACATTTGTAGATATAGACAGATTGACCAAGTATGTCAATGGGAAGGTCAGTTCATTTTGTAGTTGTTTTATTGTTTTATTTGAGATTATGTCATTTCCCGATGATTTATTAATATTAAGGGATACAATTGCATTTCTGATTTCAGTATTGGTTACATCAGTTAACTTTAATTTGTCTATCTGGTTCATATTTTCCTTTTCTTCTGGTAAAATGCTAGTTATTGGTTGTCTGATTTTCTTTGCTAATTGTGACCCTATATTAGTAAGAAATTCGTTTACGTATTCGAGAATTTTGTCCGGATGCTTTGCGAAAGAGATTTGGGTATTTTCAATTGTTAATTCCTCCATGTTCTTGTAATGGGATGATTTTGCATTTGTAATTTCATTAATGATCTTCCATAATTTGCGCGGGTCATTGTTACATTCGTCTATTTTCTTCTTATAATAATTTTCTTTTACAGTTCGTATAACATTTTTGCAAATATTTCTGTACCTTTTGTAGTATCGTTGTATAAAAATATCACAAGGATTTAATTTAGATTTCCTATGTAATTCATCTCTTTTTCTAATGCAATTTATAACGCTTTGAGTTATCCATGGCTTAAGATGTTGGTTTTTATGCGAAATCTTTTTTTCTATTGATTTGGTATTTGATACGATGGTGTATGTTATATATTCAGTGAATTTACTCCAGGCATTATTTGCATCAAGGTTTTCCAGTAGGCTTATCCAGTTTGTATTGAGTAACTGTTGTTTTACATCATTCCATTTGGTTTCTGTCTTTTGCACGATAATTGGGTAGGGCTGCGATCTTTGTATTTTCTTTTTTGTAATAGATAAAATTGTTGTATAGTGGTCGGTTATAGTAGAGGTGAATATGATAGATTTGGTTGATTTAATAGTCTTACTGAACATGTGATCGATGCAAGATTTGTTGTCATTAGTTACACGCGTAGGTTTATTTATCATACTTTGGAGTCCATGGGAGGCCAGTGTTTGTAGATAATCAGTTCTATTGGGATGACCATTTTCTAATATGTCAATATTTATATCTCCGATAAGGAAGACATTTTTTGTGTTTTTTAGAAGATTGAGTTCATTAGAAAGCGTTTCAAGAAACTGATTAATATTAGTTGTAGCTGGTGATCGGTACAGAGCTAATATCGTGGTTTCATCACCCACTTTGATCTTTAAACAGTTTGCATTTGGGAATTTTATTTCATTGACTTCAGTTTTAATGTCATCTTTAATGTACGCTATCACACCATCATTTTTTGTGTAATTCAAATTGGTTGCATATGACGTGTAATTATTAATTTGCAAGGGTGAATATTTATCCTTTATCCAGCATTCAGTGAGGATAATTATATCTAGATTTATTTTTAGATTCTTAATTAGTATTTGAAGTTCATCGAAATTTTTGTTGATACTTCGTATATTTTTATTTAATATATTAAAATTGTTTTTAAGAGTTGACAGCTCATCTGGTTTGTTTGTAGTTATTGTTTCATTATCATTTAAAGTTGTTAAAGCCTTTGGTTCAGAAGTAATTATTGTGGTATTCATTTTCACAATATAAATTATTAAGTGGATTTAGTAATGTTTTTTTTTAATATAGTTTGCTAAATTATTTTTACCATATCATCTAGGTGCTTTATGTAGATAATTTTATCATCTTGTTTTTTACGGATCATAATTTTGCCTTGTTTGTACCAAACGTATTGATAATCTTTTTCCCTGGCTACTTGTTTCGTTTTCCATAATATTTCTTTATGGTACGGGCTCAATTCTTCGCCGATGTAGATAGGAGATGTCGTCAAATCCTTTATTTCATCATAATTTATTTCTTTTTTCTTTTCAAGGAGGGAATCTCTTTTTCTTTTATCTGAAAAGATCGCAAGAAGTTTTGGAGGGGCTCCATTTCGTCTGTCTGAGACTCTCGTGACGTCAGTTATATCTGTGTGTAGAAGGTGGATTCCTGCTGCGGCAGCAACTTTTTTTACAATTTCCAAAGGTTGTTCGCGGTTTTGTTGTGGAATTCCTGCTATTTCCAAACTATTTGATTTTGTTAGGGTCTCCATATCAGACAGCCTGATTTCAAGCTTTTTTATTATAATATTTTTTTCCGTTTGGTCTTTTTTAATATTCTCAAAATCTGTTTGAATTACCCGATTTAGATTATTTGAGACCTCAATTTTTTTTAATATCTCATCGTATTGAGCACTGATAAAATCAATGCTTTTAGTAGTTTCGGAAGTTTGTAAATCAATTTTTGTAAATATATCTTTTTTAAGGGTTTCAAATTTTTTATCGATGTACTCAATAATTTTATCCATGTTTATTTTATCTTCGGAAATTATTGGGGTTTTGCTACGTGTAGTCATCACTATTTTAGTTAGTTCACAAATGCCCCTCACAAAGTATGTTTGAAAGAAAATTGTTTGTGGCAATCACTATTTATTTATTTTATTGCATAGACTGTGGCATAGACAAAGTCACTAAAATTGACAGTTGATGTTTTTATGACTTGGGATTTGCGTAAACATGCGTAAACATCACTCACACTATATCTTTAAACTAAAACTTTTTGATCCCACAAAGGTAGGGCGTTTAAACTTTAATTTAATCGATTTTTTTGCCTCCAAACAACTGCTATTTATTTTTAGACTAGTTTATATGAGACGCGGAAATTTTCGATCTTAGTACTATAGTTAACCATAGAGAAGTGTGATGTTAGGATGTAACCTCAAAGAATTGTTCATTTTATTCATTTCTGTGTGCGGTTTATGTATGACTTTTGAGACTTTTATGGAGCTTGTATGTACGAGTATAAATTAATATTTTTTAGATTTACGAACCTGGTCCACCCGGTCCCCCTGGTCCTCCCGGTCCACCAGGTTGACCTGGCGCTCCTGGTTTACCTGGTTGATACTGGCCCCCGTCTCCCCCTCCACCCACAATTGGCCCTCCTATTAAACAATGAAATTTTTAAAAATTGTTTCAGATTAAAAGCAAAAAAATTGGGTCGATTGTTATGATGCATTTTGTTATGTTTAAATAAAATTAATTTTAAACGCACCCGGTCCGTTTGGTCCTCCGGGTCCTCCAGGTCCCCCTGGTCCTCCTGGTCCTCCTGGTCCTCCTGGTGCTCCTGGTGCTCCTGGGGCACCAGGTCGGCCTGGTTGATACTGACCACCTCCACTTGGGAGTCCTATAAATTATGATAACGGTCACTTTATGTACCTAGCGCAGTTTTATGGTTGTTCACCTTCAGTGCGTAAAATTATATAATTCCGGATATATATATATTTTTAAATGAATACCGCACAAGAGTCCCAATTGCTCCCGTCTGGAGCCAGTGGGTCTATGATATCCCCAATTGGGGTATGTTGTGAGGCTTAAGGCAGTGGGGAGGGGAAGGAGATAGGGAAGAGGTGATGGTGAAGTACCTGGATATTCAGATTTGGTCACCAAACATGGCAGAAGCCATTTCAAGCAACTTTTCATTTCTGAATGGTGGTCTTACATCAGGGCGATACTGAGAGTATCTTCCACTCTGGAACATGCCGCAAATATACTATATAAATGAATAAATTGTGAAATACACAAATTAATAAAATAAAATTATTTGCCACGCCGGGATTCGATCCCGCGACCTTCCGCTGCACTACGCCTGTGCAAGATGCTAAAAAGGAAGAAATTCTAAACACTAATGTTGACTTCTTCTATGTCGCCGGATTTTGCAAACCATCCAATCTACATATTTTCAATACAAAGTTAACGACCCTTTAAAACCAACGCCGGCGACCGGCGTGGTCTCGCGGTAAGGCTTTTGAATCCCGGCGTGGGCTGATAATTTTTATTTGATTAATTTGTGTTATTTCACAAATTATTAATTTAAAACAATATATAGTATACTAGCTGACCCGACGAACTTCGTACCGCCTCAGAATCAATAACTGTTGAATTAAATTAAGTTTTTTATTAAGTTAAAAATTACACAATGAAGCAATTATCGATGCCCAACTGTCCGTGTTTTGTTTTTGTCAGTATCAGAGATGGCGTTGTGTATGGATTTATATTTTTTATGATTTTATTTTTTTTCCACTTACTTACGGGAAATTTAGAAAGGAAGCGGGTATGGGTGCCGCCGCCCCGGGAACCATTTATTGAATAACCAACACCTCTGCCATAGGTCACCCTAAGTTGTTTCCTACGTTTGGTGATTTAGAAGGAGTTCCCGAGTTCATGGGGTGACTTTTGTACGGGTCTTGGCGGCGGATGCGTCTGCCCACCTGCTGCGTGGCGGGCCGGATCGAGAGAGACTGGTTGAGGGAGACCTTTTGACCTTTCCAGCCGGATTCTCTCGACCAATGGGTCGAAAGAGTCCGACTCGAAAGGTCAAGGTAAAAGGTCAATTCCGGTCAAGGCAATGGCCTTGCACCGCAGTTGGAGGGATGGATTCACTCCCGGATACACTGACCTCCAGATTCCTAACTACCCCTCATGCCTTTTTCCTTCCCAGAACTTCATATCCTACCCTTCCTTAAAAAGACCCTCCACACAGCATCCCCTTAAGTGGTCCTGAGTGAAGCTTACGTAAAAAAAATGCCTTTCATTTCAGAAATTTAATATTATTGTATTTTTCCTTTGGAGGTGTGCAGAGACATACCTTAACCGTTTGACTCATTTTCGACTATTGACATTTAATGTGTAAGAAAGAGGGGCAGCATAATATGATTAAGAACAAAAGCAAAGCAATCAGCGCGTTGACATTATTAATTTGACGTTTTAAAATTTTTGGAATTCATGCACAGTTAAATATTATACCTATCACAATACTGCTGCAGTTCTTTCAAAATATTAGAATTCGTTCCATACAAAATGTATTAAAAAAATCATTTTCTTCATAACTTTCTTTTTCGTGAATTTTTGCGATGTTTTAATAGTTATTCTGTTATCCCGGGCGGAGACAAATATAACAAATCAAATATCATCCAAATCGGTCTGGCCGATCTTGAGTTATAAATAGTGTAACTAACCCGATTTTGTTTTATATATTAAGATTTGAGGCACGAGTGGAACATACTCTTAGTATCGCCCTGGTTTAAGACCACCATTCAGAATTGAAACGATGCTTAAATTGCTTTAGCCTTGTTTGGTGACCAGATCTGAATAGTCAGGTATTTTCCCACCTTCCTCTTCCCCATCTCCTTCCCTTTCCCACAACCTTCAGCCTCATAACATACCCCAATTGGGGATGCAATAGACTCATTGGCTCCAGACGAGAGCAGCTGAGACTCTTGTGGGGTATTCTTATAAAAAAAAAGCCACACAAAACAAGTAAGAAAAATTGTCATAAGAATCCGATTTTTTCTTAGTATGCACTGTTTTTTGATAGTTAACACTTTGCGTCGATTACATAAATTTTAATGTTGATACAGAATTTTCAAAATTCCAATGTCGTGAGGATCAATGTATTGATACGGGAGGGATGTAGAAAGGACGAAGGTTGGAATGTTCCAGACTATTCGGATCAAGCACTAAGCATGGCTACGGCACATTTTTAACACTTAAATAGCACAATCAATAACACAATTATGTTTTTCGATTGTAAAATACGGTAAATTGAAATCAGAAGGTAAGATGAGAAGTGGAAAAATATCATAAAACATTGATTTACCTGGTCCTCCTGGCCCTGGTTTGCTTGGTTGATATTGTCCACCGCCTCCTCCACCACCTCCACTAGGGCCACCTGGTCCTCCTGGTCCACCTGGTCCACCTGGTCCTCCCGGAGTGCCTGGTGCTCCTGGTTTGCCCGGTTGGTATTGTCCACCGCCTCCTCCACCACCTCCACTCGGGCCACTTGGTCCTCCTGGACCACCTGGTCCACCTGGTCCTCCCGGTGTACCTGGCGCTCCTGGTTTGCCAGGTTGGTATTGACCACCACCTCCACTCGGGCCACCTGGTCCTCCTGGTCCACCTGGTCCTCCCGGTGTGCCTGGTGCTCCTGGTTTGCCCGGTTGGTATTGTCCACCGCCTCCTCCACCACCTCCACTCGGGCCACTTGGTCCTCCTGGACCACCTGGTCCACCTGGTCCTCCCGGTGTACCTGGCGCTCCTGGTTTGCCAGGTTGGTATTGACCACCACCTCCACTCGGGCCACCTGGTCCTCCTGGTCCACCTGGTCCACCTGGTCCTCCCGGTGTGCCTGGTGCTCCTGGTTTGCCCGGTTGGTATTGTCCACCGTCTCCTACACCACCTCCACTCGGGGCACCTGGTCCTCCTGGACCACCTGGTCCACCTGGTCCACCCGGTGTACCTGGCGCTCCTGGTTTGCCAGGTTGGTATTGTCCACCACCTCCACTAGGGCCACCTGGTCCTCCTGGTCCACCTGGTCCACCTGGTCCTCCCGGTGTGCCTGGTGCTCCTGGTTTGCCCGGTTGGTATTGTCCACCGCCTCCTCCACCACCTCCACTCGGGCCACCTGGTCCTCCTGGACCACCTGGTCCACCTGGTCCTCCCGGTGTGCCTGGTGCTCCTGGTTTACCCGGTTGGTATTGTCCACCGCCTCCTCCACCACCTCCACTCGGACCACCTGGTCCTCCTGGACCACCTGGTCCGCCTGGTCCTCCCGGTGTGCCTGGCGCTCCTGGTTTGCCCGGTTGATATTGTCCACCGCCTCCTCCACTACCTCCACTCGGACCACCTGGTCCTCCTGGACCACCTGGTCCACCTGGTCCTCCCGGTGTGCCTGGTGCTCCTGGTTTACCCGGTTGGTATTGTCCACCTCCACTCGGGACACCTGGTCCTCCTGGACCACCTGGTCCACCTGGTCCTCCCGGTGTGCCTGGCGCTCCTGGTTTGCCTGGTTGGTATTGTCCACCGCCTCCTCCACTACCTCCACTCGGACCACCTGGTCCTCCTGGACCACCTGGTCCACCTGATCCTCCCGGTGTGCCTGGTACTCCTGGTTTACCCGGTTGGTATTGTCCACCTCCACTCGGGACACCTGGTCCTCCTGGACCACCTGGTCCACCTGGTCCCCCCGGTGTGCCTGGCGCTCCTGGTTTGCCTGGTTGGTATTGTCCACCGCCTCCTCCACCACCTCCACTCGGGCCACCTGGTCCTCCTGGACCACCTGGTCCACCTGGTCCTCCCGGTGTACCTGGCGCTCCTGGTTTGCCTGGTTGGTATTGTCCACCGCCTCCTCCACCACCTCCACTCGGGCCGCCTGGTCCTCCTGGACCACCTGGTCCACCTGGTCCACCAGGTCTGCCAGGTGAACCTGGTGGGCCTGGTTGGTATTGTCCACCGCCTCCTCCACCACCTCCACTCGGGCCACCTGGTCCTCCTGGACCACCTGGTCCACCTGGTCCACCAGGTCTGCCAGGTGAACCTGGTGGGCCTGGTTGGTATTGTCCACCGCCTCCTCCACCGCTTCCGTTTCCATTTCCTAAAAAATCAAATCCAGATTAGAAATATTTTCACAAAATTTGCCAAGACGCAAAATTTACCTAAAGGGTAGGAAGCTGAACGTACGAGTATATACTGTTAAAAACTGTGTTAAAATAAAAAACAACTTTATTCTACAAACAATACTCCATGTGCTTGAATGAAGTAAATTGATTTCAAATGGGAAGATATTAAGTTTTGAACCACTTTATGAAACAGAGTAGGTTGTATAATTTAAAATAGAAAAAAAATGGCAAAAATGAGATAAAAAGAAGAATAATACATAGGTGCACAACAAGGACTTTCTTCCAGCTTAAGAGTTCAAGAGGAAAGATTTTCGGCCTATTTCTAAAAAATGCTACAGGGCCGATATGATTATCGTGATAGAAGTTCATTAGGTACATTATTATTATTATATTAGGTTAATTTTATAACCAATGCTTTTAAAGAAAAAAAAGTTTATACTGATTTTAAAAAGCTGTTTCCAATAAAAATCTTATTCGTAAATTAGAAAAGCTAGGAATATGTGGCAACATATAAGCCTATCTTACTCGTAGACAACAAATTGTTAACCTACCTGTAGGAAAAAAAAATGCAACAAGTTTTTTTTTAAATTTAATTTAATAATGTTATTATCAAGTTCTGCAAGCATTTTAGTATATATTTTTGTTACTGCTGATTCGGCTTACAATACCGACAATTTTGTTACAACTATTTCGGCTTACAAGGGTAAGCCGAAATAGTTGTAACAAAATACTAATAAATAATACCTTAATATAATGTAATTTATAAATACATTATGTAAAATTTTTGCTATAGATACTAATAAAAAATAAAAAAATAATAATAAAAAAAACACTAACTAGAATACTCGCAGAACTTGATAAAAACATTATTAAATTTAATATAAATAATTTTAAAATAAAATGTAGATCTACGAATTGAACACAAAAACCACCAATACAACAAATGGTGTCCCACAGGGTTCACACCTTTTAATCTTTTGGTCTAATCTTGTTCATCTTGTTAAAAAATAATATAACAAAAATATTTCATGATGCTATCTTACTCTTTGCTGATGACCTCAAAATGTTTAAAATTGTACAAAATATTTACCATTTTAACATACTTTATGATTATATCAACAAATTTTTAATTTGTTGCGATGAAAATAGACTTTACTTAAATATCTCAAAACGTCAGAAAGTCGAAATAAATACAAGTGTTCTGTACAGTTTGCACACGGTAGAAGCAAAACCTTTAGAAAACTAAAGTAGACAAGAGTGGGGAGGCTACGAAGCACTGCACAAAGAGGAGACCGATTATTCTATCTCATTTTCTCGCAGGTTAAACCTAAGGATGTACGTATTTGTCTATTTTTAGTGTTATTTATCGTTTCAAATCACAACGGTGCTAAATAAGTTTTTACTGTGTTTTTTAATTACAACATTTATAATAATGCTCTTGAGACATAGACATAAATTAAAGACTCAGGCATCACATGTCAATAAAATCGTTAATTTGTTAACCAGAAAACGAAAATCCCTAATAAGGGCTTACAAATGATTTATAAGTAGAAAATTCAATAATATTAAAAAAATAAATAAACCTGCTATGTTTTGCCTTTGTTAGAAGTCAACATGAGTACAAATCTCAAGTCTGGAACCCAAATTACATATATTATTCATGTACAAGCTATTGAAAAAAAATCTTACATCATCTTAAATTTATAATGGGTTTTCCATAAGTTATATTGAATTACAACACCTTTTTAAATTATATGAATATGCAAAATTTTCTGACCGAATAATTTTCACTGACTTGGTATTTCTATATAAAAAATTAAATTATGTAGTTGATAGTCCAGAATTGCTTGCATCGATCAATCTTTCGAATTTCACAAAGTAATCCTAGAAGTCGGGATTTATTTCAGTGCAGAAATTCTGGGACTAATTAGCATATGTATTCCTCTTTGTCTAGAATACCAATGTAGGGAAATATGTATATCATATTAGTAAATATCTTTAATTTATCGCTAAACAAATACATAATATTGTTATTGAGGTAGTTCAGTCATGTGCAATAAATACCGTATAATTTTTAATATTCATATGAAAAGGCGTTAATAAATAAATGTAAATGTGCTTTTTTGAATGTATTAGGTTATCAGGAAAAGACAAAAATTGAGGTCTTGTCTTAATCTAAAATATATTTGGTAAGTTTACCTATTCCACCTGGTCCTCCTGGTCCTCCTGGTCCCCCGGGTCTACCCGGTGTTCCCGGTCCTCCTGGTCCACCTGGTGCTCCCGGAGTTCCTGGTAATCCTGGATTGCCTGGGGTGCCAGGAGTTCCTGGTTGACCCGGAGATCCTGGGCTTCCAGGGAATCCTTGTCCTCCGTTTCCTCCAGGTGATCCCGGTCCCCCCTGCCCTCCAGGAAGCCCTCCGTTTCCTCCTGGTCCCCCAGGTCCACCGCTTCCTCCAGGTGTATATGAAGGTCCTAAAAGAGTAAAGGAAGATAATTAATTTTCTGTCACAATATAAAAACAACTGCTTTGGACCAGTGATGAGATTACACAAACACGTCTTGCGAGGTGAAGGGAGTGTTAAGCTTATACTCTGGAAAAAGAAGAGATGCAGGTTTGGCTGGCTGTCAATATTTTCTTACCAAACTGGTTTGTTAAGTTGTGAAATAATGTTGCTTTACTCGTTGTTGCATTCAGATTCAAATATTCTTTAAACCCTTATATATGTCCACATTTCTCTTGGTAATAGATATCCTGGTCATGTAATAATGGATTTTTTTCATTTCAATAAAATGTTTTAAGAACTAAAAAACACTTTTTGTATTATCATGTCACGATTTACAAAAAGTATGTCCTCACCATAAAGCACAAACTCTGTCTGTTTCATCTCTTTTTCTTCATCGGTGAACTGCGAATTGACAGTTTTAGAATATGGAAGCATTTCGAAATTTACACCGTCAAGAGTTGTAAATTCTGCAGAGAAAAGTCCTTTGGACTGAGATTTCAATTATAATTATTTTCGATCATAGAATGACAAAAAGATTTCCGTAGAGTGTTAAAGTTTTCTTATAGGTAGATAAAAGAAAAAAATAACAGCTTCAATTTAGTATTTATACTTGAAGGTTTAGCTGGTTTCGATGGCTTGGGGGGTTTGATGACTCCTGTGGGAATGCTTGCTTGGCCGGATCCGTCAGGTCCCTGGGGGAGGTTGGGCTGTTGACCTATGTGGGCCCCTCCCGGGAACATGCCGCAGCTCTTGGGGAAGTATAGTTCCTTCCATGGTGTGATGTGGCCTTTCTTCCTGGGAGCTTCTTTTTCGGGGGTAAATTGTCTGCAACGATTGAAGACACATTTTTTGAAATATGGTTAAGGTAGACATTTATCGAATCTTATCCACGTTCCTACTAGTAATGTATTTTTAAATGTGTCCAGTGATTCCAACCCATACAATAGTAACAATTTGCTATTTTTTTGTAATGGTTACAGAAGGTACCAATATACCTGTACATACTTCTTTAAACGCTATGTTTGCAATTTCGCTCGTTATACTTATGCTAACTATTATAGGAAGTTAGTATACACATAAACACATAAATACAAATTCAATATGGTGACAAAAATAAATGTGGGTTTTCATTTTTTTAAATCAACAAAATAACACCAATAGTAATTTAAAGCTTCTTATTATCCATCATCAGAGAAATAAATAGATGAGCCGATAGCATCCATAAACATTAGAAAAATTGAGAAAAACCATAAGTGGTCGAGGGCTCAAAATCCAAAGGTCGCGGTATCGAATCCCGGCGTGCGTAATTAAAATTTATTCGATTAATTAGTGTTATTTCAAAATTAATTAATTTAAAATAATACATCGTATGTTTGCGGCGTACTCCAGAGTGGAAGATACTCTCAGTATCGCCCTGGTGTGAGACCACCGTTCAGAATTGAAACGTTGCTTGAAATGGCTTTAGCCGTGTTTGGTGACCAGATTTGAAGAGCCGAGTACTTCCCCACCTTCCACTTCCCCATCTCCTCCCCGGCCCCCCACTACCTACAGCCTCACAACATGGTGGCAGACAGACAACGAAGTACAGGTCGAGGATTATATATTATATGGAGTGTCTAACCTCTCCTTCTTCATTACCAACGTAATTATCAAAATACAGGTTTAATCTTTGTTTTCAGTGACATGGTATATTCATTGCGTATGTACCTAGATACCTACATAAAAAACTCGTTTTTCGTCGTGTTATAACATTTACCCTAACCATTTATCCGTCATTTTGGGGTTCCTTCATCCCACACATCCACCGAATGGTTGGGATACTCACGACAATATAGCCACGTGAATCGGCGAAATAGTGCGTGGCGCGTAGCCCGTGAGGCCGATGTATTCATAGCAGCCGTAGAGACGCGGTCCGGGTCGCGGTTCCATTCGGGTTCTTATGACATTTATATTACGTACCCGTCGTTTTCAGGTTCCTTGCTGAACACCTCCACCGGCTGGTTGGGCTCCACGACCCTGTAGCCCCACGAGTCGGCGATGTAGTGCGTGGCGCGTAGCAAGCCGGTGGGGTCAATGTACCCGTAGCAGCCGTAGGTGACACCGTCCGGGCCGCGGTTCTCGTGGTGGAACTGACCGTTGGGGCCGAGTTCATAGCCGAATTCGTATGCGCCTGGAAATAAATCAAATAAAACATTATTAGTGGTGTATTCTCAGTACCATCATAGTGGGAGACAGCCAATCATAATTCAATCATTGCTTGAAATGGCTTCAGCCTTATTTTGAGACCGGATGTATTACATGGGCAATTAATATGTAACAATATCTAGACATTTTGTTTTGAAGAGTTTTAATTTTCAATGTACATTTGTTACTTTATATTTTAAATGTTCTGCCACCGGTTCCGACACAGTTTTAAGTTTGCTAGTGAATGATACGGATGTGTCAAAACCGGTAGCAGAAAATTTAAAATATAAACTGACATTGTACTGTAAACTGACATTGTACTGTACATTGACAATTAAAACTCTTCTAAACAAAATTTAAATTATTCAAAACATCTCTTTCTCATTCCCGTTTTCTTCAGCCGAACAACAATTGGTGGCTGAATGGCATCGCCTCTGAGCCCAACCAGGCCTCGTGAGTTCGTGAAGTCCCCCATTACGACACAAGCAACGTTTTCTGCTTGCTGTAATGGTAGTAGGAGGTTATTAAAATCTGACACATTATTCGTAACCCGGGATCGACAAATTGACAAAAATAAAGGTACTTTCATCTAACAAGCGTACTGGTTATTTTTGACAGATGTTACAACAAAATTTCACACAAATATTCTTCCGCTCGATTTCAAGAACAAGTTTGAACATTAAAACTAATTTTCTTTCCATTCTTCACCATATTATACTGTCCTCAATAAATCATTAATTTGGACAGGCACCACTGCCTACAAAGTTTTGTTATTTCTATAATTTCTTCTAAAGTCATAATGTATTGTAACGTAAATTAATAAATAAACCTACGTCAAATATTTGCATCGCATTATTAAATATTCTATCAAGGTACTCGAAGGAAGCCCTGTAGTCATACATTCTGATGACATAATTATAAAAAAAATCTTGTTAAAATCAATTATATTTCGAAAGTGTTACTTTTCTAATACAATTGTTTAAATATTAGTCCCCCTAAATTATTAACTTTCACGATTAATTACATCAATCTTGTATTATATTGATGATGGAAATAAGATGTGCGTAGGAATACTGATATTGTAAAAATAAATAAATTTTTAGCACTCCACGCTCCACGTTAGATTTGTAACCTGTCAACAGATATCTTATTTTGAAAGCATTCAACATTGTTTCTCAATTTTCAGTTGTATTTACCTTAAAATAACAATAAAATAACAGGCTCAGGGCTACTTTAGTAATAAAATATCCATTCATTATGCTATCTCTTTATTGAAAAATGATTTCGACATTATTTACGACAAATATACCACAAATATTCGTGTCGTCTGTTGATTGTGTGAGATGTCGTAATTAGACATGTTTCGAAAATCAATTGATTTTCAACGCTTAGCCGTAAAATATTTTAAAATGATTTATGCTTTAAAATTGCACTTTGGATTGGGCTAATAATGAATAAGATAGGCACCTCATTGATTTAAGGCTATTGATTGGCTGTGCTTCGGATTGTGTACAAACCCATATGTTATTATATCTTTATGAATTTTATAAAAATATCATTTGAGTTCATTTTAGTATAACGTGGAAATCTTAAAAATTACCTGATTATGAAAGGCTTTGCAGTACAACAGTAGGTACCTACTACGAATTCGTATACGTGAAGCAATTTCGGAAACATTTTTTCATCAAAGTAATGCTGGAATTTGTTGGTTAGTACCACTTTTTTAACCCAAAAAGTTTGTTCTTTCTAGAAAATTTCACAAGCGTTATTTTGCTTTCGGAGTAACGAACTGGTCTCTATAATTGCCTGGGTAATAAAAATGCCTTTGAAGTGTTTTCCACTCTTTTATCTAAATATTAAAAGAAAAACCACCTTCTAAAAACATCGCCCCCGTAATCTAAGATTGTATCTATATAGTTTCGTGACATTAAACACCAATTTAGCGAATACAAAAATTATCGAAAGAAAGAGGAATTAGGAATAATCGAAGTCCTGTCTAATAACCTGTCCTGACAAACAAGATATAAAGAAATCGATTATAAGTATTGGACGTCACACTACTGCTAACATCTGTAAAATAGATTACAAATAGACAGAATTACCATCTCACGTATGTCCTTACCCTTGGATTAAATAACTTAAAATAGTAAAATCCTATATGTATAATATAACTCCCTATATAGATTCGACAGGATTTACTACTTTATTCATCTCTTCCTTCACCTATATAATGCTCTCTTTATGGTATTAACCCTAAATTTACATCATATTTCTGTTTGAATTTTATAAATCAGTATCTACTTACCTTAAATATTCTTATGTTATAATTAAATATTCTTATGTATAATACTCATTTATGTACTTCTACGCCTTTCTCAACACAGGTATACCCTAGTGAGACAGGCATCGAATAATGTAATGCAAACATACCTTATATATATAAATAAATAAATAAATAGGAAGTTGAATCTGAATCCGTCTGAAAACGTTTTGAATCTGTTGGCTTATGATCTTAAAATATTGGAATTAGAACGAAAAATATTTTCAAAGCTTTCAATTTCGATTTTTTATGAGCAAATTGCATTAAAATTCAATACTAATTTCGCAAGTATATTGAATTTATTTGATGGGATTATCATGAAACGAATGTTACCGTGAAACAAGAGAAGAATATCTTTTGGTTTTCAGTCAAACAGAGATGCATTTTACAAAAGAACATGCCTTACTAATAGTATTACGGATTGGGATAACTATAAAAAAGCGAGAAACAAATACTCCAAAGACATAAAAAGAACGCATAATGAGTACATAAAAAATAAAATAAACTCAGAAGAAGGGGATCCCAAAAAAATTTGGAAAAGCATAAAAGAATTAGTATATGGCGAAAACAAAGACGACATAAAAATTGTAAACTTTCCAAAAGAGATAAACGAAGAAAACATGGCTAATAACTTTAATAAATATGTTATTGAAAGTATCATTCAAATTAACAAATTAATACCAAACATTGCTGTTAACCCCCCAAGTACGACTATTTGCCGATGATACACTAATATACTTAATTGGAGATAACTATGAAGAACTAATACACATTTTAAATAATGAACTAAATGATGTATCAAGATGGCTTAAAAATAAATAAGCTTAAATTAAATACAAAAAAAAACAAAATGTATGGTGATTGGATACAAGAAGACATCCAGTGAAAGCAAAATTAAAATTGATGGTGAAATTATTGAAAATGTTACTGAAATGAAATACTTAGGAGTTATATTAGATTCCAAACTAAACTTCAATAGACATGCTGAATACACCCAAAAGAAAATTGGCAAAAAGATATCTTTTTTTCGAAGAATTCGGCCAAAAATTTCTAGAAAAACTGCAATCACCATAAATTAATAAATTTCAATTATTGCTCCACACTTCAACTACTGCTCAAGTATACTTTTCCTATGTAACGAAAGAGAACAAAATAAGTTACAGATTCTCCAAAACAGGGCAATGAGAATAATTCTTCAACGAAACAGATTTTCAAAAATAATTAAAATGTTAAAGAAACTAAATTGGTTGACAGAGACCTTGCTGACCTTGAACACGATGGTATTTATCCACAAAATATTGATCAACACGTTACCAAAATACTTCTCAAATAAAATTTTATACAATAAAGACATTCACAGATATAACACAAGGACCTGCTAGGATATTAGGCTACAAAAAAAGGACAAAGCGAATACGCAGAACAGTCTGCTGTACAAGGGAATGAAGTTGTATAACACACAACCAGAAACTTTAAAGTCCACACCAATTGGAAAGTTCCAGATGTATTGTAAGAGCTACATAAAACTTGAAAAAATATAGTGAATATGAAATATTATAATCAATTAGAAATTTGTGAACTTAAATGTACAAATTACTAAATTATTATTATTATTATTATTAAATTTGCTTTTAGCTTTTAGCGAAGAAAATTTTGTTAAAAATTAAATAACAAAATCAACAAAAAAGGTTTGAGAATTGTGAAGATAAATATTTTTATTTACCTTCGCAAGAAATTTGCGAATTAGGGGGAATAAAGTAATTTCTTGGTAATACTTATTTTTGTTAAATGCTTGTTAAATTTGTTTGACTTCAGTGTTTTACTTATTTGATTTAAGTGGAAATGCTTTCACGAATTGTTATTGTACCATTAATTTGTTCAAGTAAAGTAAATCAATACGAAATGGTGCTTTATAATGTCATGATAACAGCAATGCAAAATTTTAAGTAAGCAGTTGAAAACATTTTTATATTTAATTGGTTAATTAAACTAATTTTTAAACTTATCTTCCTTCTCTACTAATAAAAATAAAATATTCCTTAGTAATGAAAAGTTAATTTGTTGAAAAGGTATAAAGATAAGGTACCTTCCTAATTGCTAATAAAAAATAATCGTATTTGTTCGCTTTGTTCCCTCAAGAAGTCAATGTTAGTTTTATAAACAAACTAGGTTGAGTTTGAGTATTATAAAATTTTTTAAATTTTATTATTTAAAAAATATATATATTCAATAGGCGGGTTACCAATGCAGTAGATGCCTACGCCCGCCTCAACCCGTTGTTATGTTTATTTATTTGAGACACAAACAGGATATTTATAAAACATTTTTTCCCTAGACTAATGTGTCTGCAGTAATCACATATGTATTTTCACAGAAGCAAACACATGAAAAACAATGCAAGTATTATTTATACATAACTTAAAAACTTAAATATAAAATTGAAATACGTAATAATAATAAGCATACAATATTTATGAAGAATTTACTAAAAAGTAATAAAACAACAATTTTTTATTTTTTTTAAGTGCCCAAATACTGGAGATATTTCTTGAAACATGTTATATTATTTATAAAAATATCTATAAAAGTGTGTATTTTAACAAGATCGTTGTATGATCGAGACATTCTGTCGGTTTTCTGTTTTCGGACCTCGGATCCCTTAAGATGTGCCCAGGAAATTGGTGAACTCATCACATCTGCGATGGATGGCTTTATCCAATCCACTGTTAAAGAAACTGGTGTGGGCTCAAAGACGTGGTTCAGTCGACAATGGTCTGAAGCAGTGCGACGAAAAAACGCGGCTTACCGAGCCTACAACACATCTCGAACGTCCGAAAACAGAATAGTATATAACAAAATGGCAAAGGAAAGCAAGAGGATCATAAACAGGTCAAAATTCGAGCAAGACCTGCAGATCAGCAGAAAGTTGGCTGCCTGCCCGCACGGCAGCAGAGCGTTCTGGTCGCTTGCGGGCTCAATAGGTCGCAATTTCTGCAAACCCAGTCTGCCACCTCTTACCAGACCTGGCGGCTCTCTAGCAAATACCGCCGCCGAAAAGGCTAACTTATTAGGCAAAATGTTCGCGGAAAACTCGACCCTCGATGATCAAGGTGCTACCCCGCCGTCGGTTCCTCATTGCAGTTTTCATATGAAAAAGCTGAGGATCCGGCATCGAGATGTACTCCAAGTCTTACGAGGGCTTGATATTAATAAAGCTATTGGGCCTGACGGAATACCTGCCCTGGTATTGCAGAAGTGCGCTGCAGAAATAGCTCCAGTTTTGACGAAGTTTTTCAATATGTCCCTGAAGTCTGCCTCTGTGCCCTCTGGTTGGAAAAAAGCGATCATTCACCCTCTTCCAAAGAAGGGTGACCGCTCCAACCCAGCCAACTACCGCCCCACAGCGATCACATCAGTTTTGTCTAAGGTGATGGAATGTGTGATCAACGACAAACTGCTCACATACCTCGAGAAGAACAAAATTATTAACGACCGTCAATACGGATTCCGGCGGAACCGCTCGTGTGGTGATCTTCTCGCGTATATGACGCATGTTTGGGGGCGGTGCCTGGAACGTTTCGGTGAGACCCAAACGTGAGACAACAAATCCAGGTTGCACTGGATATTTCCAATGCCTTTGACCGGGTTTGGCACCGAGGGCTTGTCAACAAACTGCCTTCCTACGGACTTCCCGCATCCTTGTGTACGTGGATTGCCGACTTTTTGAGGGAGAGGTCGATTCAGGTGGTTGCTGACGGTTTCACCTCTTCCTCGCATTCGATAAATGCTGGCGTCCCACAGGATTCATTGTTACGCGGATGACAATACAGTCCATGATAGCTTTTTGTTTGACAAGGGCACACAAACTCCAATAGCTCGGAGGGCTTTGAAGCAAAGAATGGACGGTTACCTCGAGAGTGTTTTCTTTTGGGGTAAGAATAACCTCGTCGAATTTAATGTTTCAAAGACCCAATCATGTTTGATAACGTCTAAAAGGGATCGAAATGAAAATCTAGTCTCCTTCAACGGAAGCACTCTTCCGAACAGGACCTCCATCGATATGCTTGGTGTAACTCTAAGTGACCAGCTCAGGTACGGGGGCTCCATCGTTAGCCTCTCAGAAACTGGGTGTACTGTACAGGGCCCGCAAATACTTTAATAGTACACAACTGCTAACCCCGTACAAATCGCAAGTGCGCCCGACGGTTGAATTTGGCAGCCACCTCTGGTCTGGAGCTCCAAAATACCTAAAAAAACCCTTGACTCTGTGCAGAAACGGGTGGTCCGTTTGATAGATTCTCCCATCTTAACAGACGGACTGCAATATTTAGAGCATATGGGATGGGAATGCTGTCCTTGTTCTACCGGTATTACAATAGAAGATGCTCCGAGGAACTAGCGTCATTGATCACCTCGGCACCGGTGCATAGCCGGGAAACACGCCAAATATGCGCCCAACATTTGTACTCGGTTGACATTAGTCACATGAGAACGGGTCGTTTCTATGACTCGTTCTTGAGTTCAACGGCTCGGCTGTGGAATGATTTGCCGGCCTCTGTGTTTCCTCCCTCCTACAACACGGGTCTCTTCAAGACCCGTGTTCACTCCTTCCTTTCCTCAAAAAGACCCTCCACACAGCATCTTCAAAGATAACATAGTCGTGAAACACGCTGGAAACACGGTGGAGTTAATGTAAAAAAAAGAAAAGATTAAAATATCCAGTTTTATTGGTAAAAATTTCGGTCCAAAATATGTTAAGGGTTCTTGTAGATATGGGCCTGGCGTATATCTTGATTTGGTTGACTAAGTTACTGTCTACACAATTATTCACAATTTTATAAAGCATTAAGAGGTCATTTATGTTTCGTCTTTTAACTAGACTCTCTAATTTGAAATATGTAAGTCTTTGTTGTCATACTAGTTGTGGATATCGGGAATACAAATAACTATTTAATTTTCTTTCCGTTTGAACCTTTTTTTTATTACTTTTCAGTCAACAATATAACAAATCTTATTAACAGAAAGTTCAAATTATTTGAGTTGACGTAAGTTTTTGTTTGAACCTTTACTTTGTTCCCTTTCAGTCAACAATATTACAAATCTTATGTGCATATTTTCCCAAAGTAAATAGTTGTTTTTGATTGATAACCAACACCTCTGCCATTGGTGACCCCAAGTGGTTCGCTACGTTTAGTGACTTAGCATGCCCGGGTTCATGGGGTGAAGTTTGTCAAGGTCTTGGCGGGCAATGTGCCCACCTGCTGCATGGCGGGCTGGATCGATAGAGACTGGTTGAGGAAGTCTTTTGACCTCTCCAGCCAGAATCACTCGACCCACTGTCTTGCACCGCAGTTGAAGGGATGGATCCATACGTCCGTCACTCCTGGACGCACTGACCCGCAGATTCTTACCCACCCCTCATATCTATTTCCAGAACTTCCTCCTCTTCCTTTCCTTAAAAAAATCTTCCACACAGCATCGCCTAAGGTGACGTGAAGGCGCTGATGGGAATTATTAGGCTCCTGTGCAGAGCTAATGTAAAAAAAAGCGAAATACGAGAATTTTACCACCAAATTTAATAAAATTTTCAATTTACTTACTCGTTTCAAAGTTTGCCTCTAAATATTGTGTCTTGTCCTTATCTTCAATGGCCACAATGACTTCATTTCCATTTCCCGGAGGATCGCGTTCCATTCTGGCTTTGACTCCCTGGACATGGATTCCCGACAGCAACACTGCCAGGACCTGCACAAAACAGATACAAAACTTTTGTTAGAACAATGCTTTAGCAATTTGAAGAAGATATATTGTTTACTCTTTTCTCTATAGCTACACCATAAAAAACACAAACATACTGTAATGCACAGAATACTTGATTTCATCGAAACTAATTGAAACAGCTTTCAAGTTTCTTGTGAATTTGAATGCCGATGAATTATGATGTCGTTCTGCCAATCACGCTTATGTGAGTTAAATTTAGCAATGCATAATATATTATATAAGAAACATTAGCAACCTTTCAAATAACAATCAATAAATTGGCATTGACATGTTATTATGAAAATAAAATAAATTGACGCCTGCTAGGTAGGTAGTCTGTTGCTGATTTTCTTTTGTTCGAATGTTTCAATATTTCTATTTTATAATGCTGAGTGCAGGAACCTGAAATATTTATTTATAAAACAAACCGCAATATCAAAAGGTACCTAACCACAATTACCTTTTTTTCAAATTTGTTTGCAACTATGTTTGAATTTATTATAATTATTTTGTTTATTTTAATTCTTTGTTATTAAAATTATTAATCGTTAAAAATCCATTTTAATTTGTAAATACATATGCTTCATTACATAATATAAAATGAAGTCGCTCAAAATGTATGTGCGCGTTAATCTTTTAAACTACGTAACGGATTTTCATACGGGTTTCACCAATAGATAGAGTGATTGAAGAGGAATGTTTATATGTATAAAACATGTAAATTATATTAGAGAAAAGCCGAGAAATTTAAAGAAAACATATTTGTGTGTGATTTAAAATGGCTGGCGGGCCGTACTATAGTCACTTTTGAAATTCGTTCTACGGAAGAAATTGGAAAATAGATGTCCTAGAGTAAGTAGGTATTTGATTTGAATTATTTTATTTGATGAAGTCGCTCAAAATGTATGTGCGCATAGATCTTTTAAACTACGCAACGGATATTCATGCGGTTTTCACCAATAGATAGAGTGATTCAAGAGGAAGGTTTATATGTATAAAAACATGCTTATTATGGTAGAGAAATGTCGATAAATTCAATATTCACTTCATGCAGTGGGCAGCGGGCAGCGGGTGGTGTGGATTTTATAAAGGTTGGGTAATGGCGTTGTGTTTCGTTAGCCACAGCAACGTGTGGGCGGGTCTGCTAGTATAATATATAAGTATTTATAGTCTTCTCTCTTTTTACGAATATTAGGTTTTTGGATTTAATTTTCATTCTGTTTTTCAGGTAGGTACCTACTCATATAATGATTTTCAGGTTGGTACCTACTCAAACAATGCTTTTCAGGTAAGTAGGAACCTACTCATATAATGATTTTCAGGTAGGTACCTAGTCACACAATGCTTTTCAGGTAGGTACCTATCCATATAATGAAATCATGCTGGGTGCCGATGTCCTGATTAAAAACCTGTTCAAAAGCAATCTGTACATGTTTCCTTGTTATTTTTTTATATCAACTATTTCCGGGTATAAATTTGTAGAACATACCATTAGATACCTATGTTTGGAATATCTTGAGAACTTGAATATGTCGTGGGCAATTCCATTAGAACAAAAGTCGCACCTGCAGGAGATAGGTAATAAAAGGCATAAGCGTAGTCCTTATACTGACTTGTATAAGTAGTAGGTGGGTATGTTGGGCATTCGTGAACATATTGAAACATGCACCGGAAAAATTGAATTGATGAATTTTTGGTGGTCGGCATTTTCCATGTTACCCGTAATTGAGCAAGTAGTTACCTTGCTTTTTCAAGTGGGATATATAAATAAAAAAAGTGTGTGCACGATTAAGATCAATAGTAAGCAGATTGTATAAATTTTTTTTTGTTCCTGTCTGCACACTTCGAATAATTTATTTATCTCTAGCTGAATCTGTTATAAGGTATGGAATAACAGCTTGGGGATTTTTCTGTAAAACAAATACCGACCATGTTCAATCAGCGCAAAATTCATTGGTTAAATTATTAGCTGAAAGAAATTTATTCAAAGAAAGGCATAATTTTCCATACTTTTATCAGAGTCTCAAAATTCTTTCAGTGAGAGCAATTCCGTGGTACAAAATTATATTTCAGTATATAAATAACCCTTTATATTTAAACATGCTGGAATACAAGTTTATATGTAAAGGGTACCTAAGCATACAAATAAATATGGACAAAGAACGTTAAATTATAATATGATTCCCAATTGTTTAAAAAATATGTTACCTGCTGATATTAAAATCTGTGCCCAAAATAAACAATTGTTGAATTTACTGAAGCCTCGGCTTACTGAAAGAATTATTAGCTTACAATGACGTAAAGACTTCAAAATTGTTATTTATGTTTTCATAATTTTTCTTTCCTCTATATTTCTGTAAAAAAATATATTTTAATTTTATATAATTGTAAAATATAAATATTAACTCACTGTAATAAGATCTTGAATGAAAGGAACCCTTTAGACAAACTGCTAAAAAGTTAATCGGGACTTTTTTGTCTTATATTTTGTAAAGCGTGTTAAAAAAAAAGAAAAATACACCATTATTGAAAAAAAGGATGCGTATACTAAACAAATGTAAACGTATAAAATAGACCAGTCTGAAGATGGCCTTAATAGGTTGAAAGTAACAAACAAAAGTAACAAACGAAAGTAAAGAAACAAAATAAGATGAAAAAGGTTTTAAATTGTTTTAAAATATTTAAATTGTTTCTGTATATTCTCGTATGTCAAAGTGATGCACCAGATCGTGTAATATTCGAAATTGGACCGTCAACAATAACACTCCTTATGCAGATGGCGATAAGATTTAAAATTCCGCTTAACACCAGCCGTCTGTTTTGATTTATGCAAGAAAAAAACATCGCAAAAAGCAGTTTAATTTTATTTTGCAAAGTTAAGGCAGATATATTATAATATTATAAGATAATTTTTTCAAGAGCTTAAATTTCCACGTTACTTAATAAAACCATGATCGAAAAGGGTTCGTAAGTAGGAGATTGTAACCTTTAAAGCAGTTTTTTATAGGTCTGATACTTTATTTTTTCATGACTTCGCTCTAAACTCTAAACTTACATACGATATAATGTGTGTTTGCTATGAGAGTTTCTACCCAGTAAAGTAAAATATTATAATGAATATTTCTGTAAAGAAGAGTTTATTAATTTATTTTATTTCATTTGAAAATCTGCGGCCATAATACAAATGTAGAAAACCACCTTTCTCAGAGTTCTAGATTAGTTTTATAAATGAACATGCCTCAGAAAGCTACAACCATATGAACTATTTAAATTAACTTTTTCTTGCTTCTGAAACAGCTAAATGTTTTACGAAGGGGAATTTAACGTCAAGCTGCGATTATTTCTCTAAGACAATTGAGAGGTGTAATTTTCTTATATTATTTATTTATTATTAGTTTCAATAGCAAGGTTTGTACATGCATGTATAATGTATAGTATAAGTATAGATTCTTTTTTTTTTCACAGACCTCCTCACTAGGATTTCCCGTTCTGAGGTGGCCTGTAGTTTTTTTAAAATATTTGTATTTGGTTATGGATTGTCTTTATATCGTCTTCATGATGTTTGTAATTTTATTATCACTTTGATCTCTCAGCCATGTTTTTACTTTTGTTTTAAATATATTCATTTCCTTTATATTTTTGATTTGATCTGGTAGAGCATCAAAGCAAAACATCTGAGCATTATCACGCTCAGGTTTGATTTACGTCATTATTGGTATCTCTAGGAATAGTAAAATTAGCTGATTGATAGAAATAAAAATTAGAATAATTTTTTTCAAATAAAAAAAAAAATCGAGGAAGAATTTAATTCATTCTCACATCTTTCATAACTTCAAATAAGCATAAAAAGTTCCCCGTTTTATTGAAAATTATAAAATAAATAGTTAGGTCTTGATCTTCCTTAACAAAAAAAATCAAACAAGGTTGACTTGTGCGGTTTGTGTTGACAAATACAATTTATACGTATATTCAAAATAATGTCAATATTGAAATAAAAACTTTAAAACCAGTTGCAATATTTGTCAAACACCTCCGCTAGAAATAATATCAATATAAGTACTAACGATAGGTCCTGAGTATATATGTCTACAGATAAGTTTAAAAAAATCACATTTTGATTAAGTCACGAAAACAATCGTTTAAACTGTTATTGTAGATCTGGAGTGCGTACTGTATACAATAAAATATTAGAAAAAATAAAACTTACATCATTAATTATGTTTTGTGACTCCTGAAAGAACTAAGAGTGTACTCGAGGGAGTGCTCAGTACTCACTGTTCCACACTTTTCGTATTAAGAAAAACGTGAAACAGCGTCAATATTTTGATTGCACACTTCAAGTAAAACTCTTCAGATAACGATGTTATCATAAATTATTAAAAATTTGCAAGTTTACGGGGACTTCACTAACGAGCTGTTGTCTGAAATCAATAAAAAAAATAGTGTTTGTAAAGATGGCATCAACTTAAAATTTAACCATTGAAGATAGAATTAACGACCAACCGTATTGGTCATGATCAAAGTCTTCCATATGCTACGTTAGTTGTGCGAAGTACGAAGTAGGTAATGAATTGATGAAAAATGTATTATCTTTCTATTATCTTCCAGAGTGGAAGATACTTTCAGTATCGCCCTGGTGTAAGACCACCATTCAGAATTGAAACGTTGCTTGAAATGGCTTTAGCCGTATTTGGTGGCCAGATTTGAATAGCCAGGCACTTCCCCACCTTCTCCTTCCCTATCTCCTTTCCCTCCCCACTACCTTCAGCCTCACAACGTACCCAAATTAGGGATGCCATAGTCCCACTGGCTCCAGATGGGAGCAGTTGGGACTCTTGTGCGGTATTCATGTAAAAAATTATCGATAAATTTACATGCACCTAGCAAATCTCCTTTAAAAATCGTGAGTTGTGATTCCCATTCTTTTGCTTTATGGGACTAGATATTTAGCAGACCTAATAACACGAAATGGGACGGAATTGTATGAGAATCAAACGAACCCAATACTCGCTATTCGTCGGTCATATGGTCCTAACTAACGTAGATGGATTCCGGGGCGTTTACAATGGTATATAACACCCTCTGATAACTGGAACCGCGTGCCAGGTGGAAATTGATAGTTAACTTAAACCTAACCAGGTAAACCTTTGCAAATAGCGCACTTCCACCGTGTTTACGATATGGGATAATGCTATCAGTGGGTGGAACGAAATAGATATCCTGAGGGAACTGTGCGTCTTCGGGAAATGTATTTGAATTGCCAATAAAATACAATGGTTGGATCACGTATTATATCGAAAAAGAAATAACACAACCGACAGGGGAAATTATGACGACATATTTCAGGCAAAATGACTCGCTCTTCTTCAACTAGCGTAACTAAAAAAAAGCGATGGTTTTTTCATGGAAGATCAAATGTGAAATACAATTTGAAAGCGGCAAGATAAACTACGAATATTACTCTATGTACACCACTCTGTTGAAATTTAGCAAACTCTTCAGAGTAGGTTGTATAAAAGTAGGAGTAATATTAAAAAAGATATGATTTTAGATTTTCCAAATACTAAAAGAGATATGATTTTAAATTTTCCCGGTCAAAAGTATTTTCTTTATTTGTTTTTGGGGTGTTATGCCGTGTTGCGCTGTCTCCTTCTTTAGCCAACATTTTGACAGCGTTATAGTGTCCATCATCAAGGCAGATGTGTTAATTATAGTGGTGAAGTGTGTGCTTATGTACGTAGACTGGGAAAACTGAATCTTGGATTAAGGATTCCAGAGATCTGATCAGTAAGCGTAAAAAGGTTAAGACTGAGAAAGGATGTATCCTAATCAGTTTTGACGAAGTGTCCCTTTTCACGAATGTGCCTCCAGAAGACTCCATGACAATGCTCAGTGAGATCTATGAGGAAGTCATATGTAAACTCTTTGAATACTGCCTCAAAACGGGATATTTTGCATTCCAGTGTGAACTTTTCGTGCAAGTGTAAGGCGTTGCGATGTGCAGTCCGTTGTCACCAGTAATTGCCAACTTTTTATGGAAAAGATTGAAGAAGTGGCACTTGATACACCTTCTGCTATTCCCAAAGTATGGTGGGGTTATGACGATGATGACTTCGCCATTAGGCCTCCTGGAACAGAGAAACTGAACGAATTTTTGGAACCTCTTAATTCACTTCACACCAAAATTAACTTCACAAAGGAGCTGGAAAACGACGATAAAACCTGCTTTTTCTACACGTGGAAGTGATGCGAAAAGAAGATGGTAGCTTAGGACACACAGTATATAGAAAACCAACGCGTACAACTCGATATATACATGCTGATTCGCATCACCACCCAGCGCAGAAGAGAGGACTTATCCATTATCCATACGCTAGTGACCCAAGCAACCAGAATATGTGAATAACCAAAATTCAGAGCAGAACTTACAAAGCTGACTGATGCCCTGGAGCGTAACGGTTACCAGGCAAGGCAAATCATAAGAGCCAAATCTGCACCAAACGAAGACAGAATTGAACAAGAGTGAAAGGCTGCGCTTTCCTGCCCTACGTTCATAATGTGAAAAGAAAGTTTCCCCTGGAAACAGATGGAGTGTATAAACTCAGCTGTTCCAGATGTGACAAGGCCAGACAAATCGGACGATCTCCAAAAGGATATCAGACCCTTTCGAGCATGTAAACTTGGCCACCCTGACAAATCGGCAACCGCCGAGCATTTAATCGAAACCGGCCATTACTTTGGATTAGTTCCTAAAGTCCTGGGAAGACCCAACCTCATAGAGCACGCCTGATTATGAAGGCAATCAAAATTCATAAAAATTTAATTAATATTAATGGAGACGACGGAGCTAAACTCAATAGTTCTTGGTATCCGGTAATTGACAGCTACACCAAAGCTAAATGCAGAAAACCATTTTGAAATATATCGTTATACCAGTTCGTTGAGGAGTGTAGCTGACAACACGGTATCGCTTCTACGTACATAAGCACACACTTTATCAATTGCACATCTTCCCTGATCCCCTGATGATGGACAGCGTAAGGCTGTCCGAAACGTTGACTAAAGAAGGAGGTAGCGCAACACGGCATAACACTTCAAAAACAAATAATGAAAATATTTTTATACTCTCGGAAAAAAGATCTAACTTCATGTTTTTGCAAGTTCTGCCTCACGAAGAATAATAATTCATTTATGACGATTAATCTGTACCTCTCGAATCTATTTATTTTTTCGATTTGAAAATAATATTCTTATAACAATATACGTATAATATATTTCAATGGAGAATCTTGTAATTCTAACCCATAGTAAATGATTTTATCTGATGTATAGAAATAAAATTTTAGGATGCAATTTCATCCAACGTTGGAATTACTACAAAATCTCCAAACCATGTGTTACACTTCCAATACAAACAGAAATATGTGCGATTACCTTTTATCCCACCAAACACAATGCCACGAAATGTTGTACATTTTCATTTCAGCGGTGAACGTTAAATTCTTCGATGGCTTCCATCTTCGCGTTCATACAGATATTTTTTAAATGTTAATGTTTGGCACAGGTTCGGCGGACTTATTCTTTAACGGCAGCCTGTAAATTGTTTTCAATCGGTTTGCGTAATTCAGCGAACATCAATGAGTTTGACAATTGTTAAAAGAAATCGTTTCGCGGGCTGTCTGTTTTAAACCACTGGCTTAAACCACTCAGATGGAATTAGTCATCTATAAATTATGTTAATTTAATTTAAATTGAAATCAATAAAGCAATCATAATTAGGAAAATGACTTATTAATTTATCATTTAAAAAATAATAGATTAAACCACCTCGAATTAGTCTAAAACACTTACGAAAGATATTCTGTCTAAATGCCATTTCGATCAGTTTAATCAATTAATTGTGAAAAGCGTAGTCTTAATATCCTTAGTCTAAGAATTTTATATTTCTCAGACATAAATGCGGATTAGGGCAGTCTGAATTAAAATTATTTCTTTGAAAGGAATCCATTTCTATAGTGAGGTCCAATCAACGGAACAATGGAAAACTGGTTATAATTAATTTGCACGATTAAATTTGAAATATTTGTGCATAACTTAACTAAATCGGTAATACAGCAGTGGTGTTAAATCGTTTCGAGGTAGGATTAAATCGTTTCGAGGTGGGGTTAAATCGTTTCGAGGTGGGGTTAAATCGTTTCGAGGTGGGGTTAAATCGTTTCGAGGTGGGGTTAAATCGTTTCGAGGTGGGGTTAAATCGTTTCGAGGTGGGGTTAAATCGTTCATTTTGAGGTGGGGTTAAATCGTTTCGAGGTGGTGTTAAATCATTTAGTGGTAGGGTTAAATCGTTTCAAGGTGGTGTTAAATCATTTAGAAGTGGGGTTAAATCGTTTCGAGGTGGAGTAAAAAGCATTATCACATCTCTATATATATAAAAATAATAAAATAATAATAATATTTTATAATAATAAGCTAAAATAATATTAATTTTATTTGAACCGTTTTTGTTCATCTTCCTCGCCAAATCTATAGCATGTTAAATTATATACATATATTTATTATTCACAACTTAATCCTTAAAAACAAAAAACAAAACTTTATTTTATTTTATTTTAAATCAGATCTCAAAACTATGGTCACCCTAAAAGTCTACATTAATGTACTACCTAGCGCCATCAGTTTAGTAGGTACCAGTAGGTACCCATAATCTAATCTCGATCTGTAAGAAATACAACAATATTGTTCTTTCAAAATCTGTATAATTTTGTGTTATTTTGTTAACTTGTATAATTATTGTTAACTTCAACACAGGCTTGTCCTAGTGAGGTAACAAATTGTATTGTAAACATTTTTACCTGCAGTGTAAAGAAACAATAAATAAATAAATAAATAAAAATCAAAATATGCTTGCTTCTGGATTTGTATATATATGTAAAGTGAAGATATAAAGATATTCAAATACATAGAAACCATCGCGGGCATACACACATCAAATCCCCAAAGTGAAACTTTCAATATATTTGATTTCTATATATAATAGTTAGCTCTGGCATTTTGAAATTATGCATTCCTAACCGTTCATCCGATTGCGATAAAACTTTGGGAATTGATGAAGATTTCTATATATACTGTTGAGCTCTGGCATTATGAAATTTGTATACAAAAATTGTAATAGGTGGCGCACGAGCTGTTTGAAAACTGAATGTACGAGGACTGAACTGGGGGAGAGGAACTCGGGAGGGGGTTCACGGGATGGGGAAGCGGGAGAGGAAGTGGGAGTGGAAACGCATGAGGGGAAGCGGATGCTGGAGAGGAAGGGGGGGGGGGGGGAAGGGGAACGGGACGAAACGAAACGACAAGCAGGGAGAAACAATTTCTAAAAAGTGGCATAGCAACGCATGCCGGGAACTCGCTAGTAGTTAATGAAATAGAGTTTTTCAAATATTGTAGATATTTTTTCATTCAAACAATGCCGTCATAATCAGACCCTCAAATCAATTATATCTATTATCAAAGTTTTACTTCTAAAGACTACAGGATTCCGTTTCAACCTTCAACAAAATTCTTAATTTCTTTGTACACACGGGTGTTTTATTTTAAATACATTTTGTGACAACGTTAGTTGTACTGTTTGATAAACTTAAAAAATATATATTTGAATCCAAGGAGATAAAATGACATTATACATTTCCTTCAAGCTGAAGCCTTCGCCGTCGTTGTAAGCACAATAAAATAAGTTTTGTTGTGAGTCAATTCAGTATTAATGGGGAAAACATTTAAAGTTAAGTTTAAATAATTTTGTTAATTTGTTTAAGTTTGTAAAATGTTTACGTTCGTGTTCGAACAAACAAGGAAGGTTAATTTAATAAAGCTTTGGAAGGTTTGGAACATGACGATATATCTTGATGGGACCAAAACAACAAAGTAGCACTTTCAAAGAGTAAATACGGGGAAAAGAAAATTTTGCGTTATCCCTATATTATCTCCCTAAAAAATATTATTTGTAATGTTAACGGATTTTGGATACAATCGATTATTGACTTAACTAAATTCTTACATTTTTGAACATGGGTTGAACGAGGGATGGCAAAATATTATATTTGTGGAATGACTGTAAATTGAAAACATCACAGATTTTGCGCACTTTGGAAATAAAATTTCTAAAGATTCCTAGTTTTATATACGTATTGTTATTTAAAAGCATCGTTTCTTTATTACCTGAATAACTGATTTGTCAAGTACTTCACGCATGACATTTACGTCACGGTTATTGCAGAAAATCTTAACATTTTCAATGTACGAGTGGAGAAGACGTGTGAAGTAACAGTATGTAGAAGTATACACTATTTGTTAGTTTCCGAAATAATATAATATTATTTTTACATGTCATGGGGGCCATTACATGGGGATGCTGTGTGGAGAGTTTTTTTAAGAAAGGAAGGAGAGGAAGTTCTGGGAAGGAAAAGGTTATTATTAGGGGTGGGTGGGAGTCTGGGGGTCAGTGTGTCCAGGAGTGACGGACGTATAAATCCGTCCCTCCCACTGCGTGTAAGGTGATATTCCGAGAGGGTACGTCTGGAGAAGTCAAAGAGACTCCCTTAAACATTCTCTCTCCATCCGCAGCTGGTGGGCAGATGCATCCGCCCCCAAGACCCTGCCAAACCTCACCCCTTGAATCCAGGCACCCCTGCTAAGTCACTAAACGATGCCAACCACTTGGGGTGACCTATGGCAGAGGTGTTGGTTATCCAATAAATGGTTCCCGGGGCGGCGATATCCATACCCGCCTCCCAAATTGAGAAGTTGTAAGATTTCTAGCGCAGTTTGTACATCATCAATATTACGTTATTCCTCAAATTAGAATTCAACGAAAGACAGCTTCGCCTCGATTGCCTTAATTTAATTCTTCAAACATATCAACTAGGTACTTACTTATCTTAAAAAGTAATTGAATTTTTAATGGAATAAAATAGTGCCATTAAAATGTTTACTAAACGGATAGCACGATTTTTAATGTTTCATTTTAGCCATCACTATTCACACCTTTTATTGCACACAGTTGAATAGAATTGTTGGATAGCCAGTAAAATCAACATTTTCACGTTGATGCATCGTGCGAAGGATTATTTCCCTGTAATACCTGTTTAAGAGTAACGCGAAGTATGTTTAGAAATTACTAACACAATATTGCAACTTCAGTAGATCCGGTGTGTAAATAATTTACACACGTGCGTTTCATAAGGACCAGTATTTTTTTTTGTGTTGCAATTAACGTATGAACATGTCGGAGTATAATTAAAATAACTAAACAATATGATTTTCTATAATATTTTAACATAATGTTAACATATTCGTGCGAAACAATTGCATAACAACATTTCTACATTAAAGCATTTTTTTAATTCACATTATGAATTTTCATTTTTTTAGCATCTTAATATATAAAACGAAGTCGGTTTAGTTACATCATTTACGGCTGGACCGATTTTTATGATCTTTGATTTTTTGGATTTGTCTTCGCCCCGAATAGCAGAATAGCTATTAAAACATCGGAAAAATTCACGAAAAAAAAGTTATGAAGAAAATTCTTTTCGTCATACATTTTGTGTAGAACGAATTCTCATCTTTTGAAAGAGCCGCAGGAATATGAAAATATTCCTGCGGCAGTTAATTCCAAAAATTCCAAAACGTTAAATGTCTATGCGCCGATTGTTTTGATTTTGTTCTTAAATATATAATGCTGTCATTCTTTCTTATACATTAACAGTCTTACTAATAACAAAACGCCTTAACGAGTGTTCAACTGCATATTTGTTGTTTGCGTGGTGATCTGCGTTTTTACATCTTTACTAATAACACTATCACAAATTTTATGATTTTTATGTTGGTCCCCTTGAATCTCACATAGATCTGCGCAGGCGCCGCGGCCATCTTGTTTTATAAACTTCGCGGTAAAACAATGTTTGACAATGTTCAGTTGTACTTGCAGTTATTTTTTTATGTTTTTGAAGATAATTTTCGTTTAAATGATCAATTTACTGTGATATTAGTGTAATTCAATAAAATTACCAATGCTAGCGTTACTTTTTTTCAGTTTTAGTCCTTTAAATATTGTTTTGTTGATGATTTCGTTTCGTTAACAATAGGTTTTAGGTTATTTCTGAAATTTTATTTTTTAACGACTTTTCTGCGTGAATTTAATAAAACTTCCATAAAAGTAATATTATTTAATAATGTAAAAGCCTCATGCATGTGTAAATAAAAACAAATTCGAGAAATCGACGTATTAATTGCGTTAAAATGAATCCAAGATGTCAGATTTTTTCAGTTATTTTTTCGGAATTATTATTATATTTTTTTATCCTTTTTAATTGTATGAACGAGATAAAAAGTGAAGTGACAGTTTTCTTCCAAATTCATAAAGTAAAGGGTGTGAATTTTTTAAATTTTGAATTTCGAGCATTTAATAGAATATGTTTACATTCAGGTGTTTTTTTTCAAATTTTTTCATGTTGAAACTTAAAATACTGCAATTTTCAAACACGATCGTATATTTCAGATACAAAAATCTAAAATGCAATTCTATCTAGTTTCTATAAAGGTATATGCTTTTACGACATCTTCAAAAATAAGAAATAAAAAAGATATTTAAAATACGTTGGAAAAATTTCAAATTTCCTTCGGACATCAATCGTTAAAACAGAGATAAACTACCCTCTCAGGCCGTGTAAACAATGTACATTTCTTTCAATGAACAATTTTTTAATTAGTAATGTTTTCATATCCGCGGCCATTTGTCAATTGAATAAAATTTTCACTGGGTTTTTTAGTAAGGCTGTAAATGTCAATAGTCGAAAATGGGATAAACGGTGAACGTATATCTGCACCCCTCCACAGGAAAAATACAATCCATATAAAAACAAAATAAATCGCCGAAATGTGCGTACGCGCATAATTTCCGAACGACTGCACCAAAATGGATAATTCTTTTTTTGTGTTCTTTATTGTCAGGACAAGGTTTGTATAAAACTGGTGAGCTTTGGCATTATGAAATTTGTATAAAAAAATGCAATAGGTGGCACGCGAGCTATTTGAAAACTGAATGTAACGGTACTGAATGCGGGAGGGGGGAGGGGATCTCAAGTAGTGGGTTCACGGGAGGGGGAGGGGAACCCGGGAGGGGGATCGGAACCTGGAGTGGGGATGGAAACTCGGGAGGTCGGGGGAAGGGGGGGAGTGGAGTGGGGAGAAGGAAGGTGGAGGAGGCAGAGTGGGAATACGAGAGAGAAAGGGTACGCAGGAGAGGAAGAGGAGGCGGAAGGGAAACGGGATGAATGGGAAAGGACACGCAGGGAGAAACAATTTATTTATTATATAGCAACGCAGGCCGGGAACCAGCTAGTTTGAGAATAAAAGTTAAAATTTTGTAGGTTACCTCTTCGTTTTCTAAACATGGAGTATTTTTAAAATACTCACTTAAATTTGACACATTTATTAAGAACAATAAATAGCAAGGCAAAATAATCAGAAAACTCTTAGAATTTTTCCATTAATCAGAGTGATAGATACTTTAAGTTTTGCACTGGTGAAATGACACCATTTAGAATCGCTACTTTGTTGTTTCGTGACTAGATCTGAATAGCCAGGTATTTTTCTATCTTACTTTTCCTCATTTCCTTCCCCTCCCCACAACCTTCAACCTCACAACATTGGGGATACCATCAGTGGCGTAGCTAGCATGGGTGGCGCCCGGGGCGGATAACGTGGTGTCGCACCCCCCCCCCTCCCATTAAATAGTTGACAAACGAATATTTCGACTTCATAAAAAAAATGTCAGTCCTGGTGGGGGGGTAGCTAGAGAATTGTGCTCTTGGAGGTGACACTCGATCGTGTGTCACCCACCCATTGGGTGGCACCTGGAACGGGCCACCCCCCCCCCCCCCCCTCCCCCGCCACCCGTCTTACCCCCCCCTCCCTCGTTATGCCTCTGGATACCATTGTCTCAGGCTCCAGATGTTTGGGGGGAGTCGGGATTCTCGGGTAAAAATGATTATTAGTTCACAGTTGAAAATAACACTTTGAGTGAAACAATGAAAATAACACTTTGATTTGTAGATACCCTTGTTCGAAGAAAAATTGTATTTTTTCCGAGAATCAATTAACTAAGTAGTGTGAATCAAGTTCCAGAACAGTCGCCTTTAAGCTTTCAGAGATTTGACTTGTGTTCATGATACGGCACTTTGAAGTTCTGCCTGAAACCTATTATCCAGATCAGTAAACACAGGATTATATTTTGGAAGGTTTTCTACGAAGTGCTTCTCAGGAATTGATTAATAAACAATGAAATCGTTCAGAGTGTTTTCGACACAAAGTAATTTTTTACGAGTTAAGTGGATCGATGTCATTTGGCCTGGATGTTGTGAGTTAAAAACCCAACGAAGTTTGAATGAAAACATGTTTTTTTAAAGAAATATGAAATTAGTACCTTATTAAATGTAGATACCTACCTAATTTTAAAACTTTGCACTTGCTACAATTAAGAATAAATAGTTTTTCAGCGATTTAAGTTTATAGCCCCGAGAAACGATTATTGTCAATTTTGTTATTGGTTTTTGGGGTATTATGCCGTGTTGCGCTACCTCCCTCTTTAGCCAACGTTTCGGACAGCGTTGCAGTGTCCATCATCAGGGTATTTCAAAGAGCAGAAGCAGCGCTACTAAGGGAAAGAATCCACAATGTGCCCAGCGAATTGGATGGAATATCTCTGGAACTTTTTGATTTACACATCTGAGTGCAGCTCTTGTGGAAAAAGATTGGAACAAAATTGATAACATGACTCACCAACAAGCTCAAAGATGTAAGCAATCAACAGATGCGAGACAAAAAAATAAGTTTGAGAGATGAAAAAGGCGTTCGAAAACAACTGGATCAAAATAAAGTTGTTATTAACATTTCGAGCCTAGCGTTGAGCCCAGATGCAACCTCAGTGCTTGCTAAGGGGATGGACTACGCAGTTGCCCCCAAAAAGATACCTGTGGAATCTATCGTATGTGGTGTAGAAACAGCACTACATACAATGATGAAAGTCCATAAAATGTCAGAGTCGCAAGCAGAGAACATACGACAAGAGACTTGCCATATTTTGAAAAGGGCTGAAATACCCCGCCCAAATATAAGAAAAGGAGAGTTTGCGGCCCTAAAAGAATTGCGCGCCAATGAGGATATCTTGGTTCTGCCAGCGGACAAAGGAAACGCCACTGTCGTGATTAATATGGTGGACTACATTAAAAAGGTGGAAGACCTCCTGTGCGATGTCGGCACCTATAAGAAAATTAAAAACAATCCCACTAACAAAATTGACCTGAAGACAAGGGAGTTAGTAAAAGCTTCCAGTATCAGGAAAGAGGATCGATCTGGGCTTTTTGTAAAAGCCTCCAGAACTCCTGCCCTGTACGGTCTTCCAAAAATTCATAAAAGGATATCCCGATGAGACCGATCGTCAGTGCTATTGGTGCACCGACGTTACAAACTTTCTCAATACCTCTCAAGATTATTGCAGATTCAAACTGGGAAAACTGAATCTTGGATTAGGGATTCCACAGATCTGATCAGTAAGCTTAAGAAGGTTAAGACTGAGAAAGGAGATATTTTGGTCAGTTTTGACGTTGTGTCCCTTATCACAAATGTGCCTCTGGAAGACTCCATGACAATACTCAGAGAGATCTACGAGGAAGACATTTGTAAACTTTTTGAACACTGCCTTAAAACGGGATATTTTGAATTCCAGGGTGAACTTTTTGAACAAGTAGAAGGAGTTGCGATGGGCAGTCAATTTCTTTATGTCTTCGCCATCTGGCCTCATGGAACAGAGAAACTGAACGAATTTTTGGATCATCTCAACTCACTCCACGTTAAAATTAAGTTCACAATGGAGCTGGAAAATGACTCTAAGATCCTACCTTTTCTAGATGTGGAGGTGATGCGAAAAGAAGATGGTAGTCTAGGACACACAGTGTATAGAAAACCAACTCATACAAATCGGTATCTACATGCTGATTCCCATCACCACCCAGCGCAGAAGAGAGGACTTATCCATACATTGGTGACCCGAGCGACCAGAATATGTGAAGAAACAAAAATCGGAGCAGAACTTACAAAACTGACCGATGCACTGGAGCGTAACGGTTACCCAGTAAGGCAGACAAGGCAAATCATAAGAGCCAAATCTGCACCAAACGAAGACAGAATTGAACAAGAGTCAAAGGGCTGCGCTTTCCCGCCTTGCGTTCACAATGTGACAGACAGAATTGCCAGGCTATTGAAAAAAGAAAGCATCAAGACTGTCTTCGGAACCACGACAAAAATACGAGACTTTTTGAGGCCTGCAAAGACCAAGTTTCCACTGGAAACAGATGGAGTATATAAACTCAGCTGTTACGGATGTGATAAGGTCTATGTGGGCCAGATAGAGCGAACGATCTCCAAAAGGATATCGGAACACTTTCGAGCATGTAAACTTAGCCACCCTGACAAATCGGCAATCGCCGAGCATTTAATTGAAACCGGCCATTACTTTGGATTTGTTCCTGAAGTCCTGGGAAGACCGAAAACTCATAGAGCACGCCTGATTACGGAGGCAATTGAAATTCACAAAAAATCCTATAAATATTAATAGAGACGACGGAGCTAAACTCAATAGTTCTTGGTATCCGGTAATTGACGGTTACATCAAGGCTAAACGCAAAAAAAACATGTTGCAGTATATAGCTCCACTCCTCTACGAGCTGGCGACACGGTATCGCTCCTAAGTAGATAAGTACTAACATCACCCCTAACTATTACACATCTGCCCTGATGATGGACACTGCAACGCTGTCCAAAACGTTGGCTAAAGAAGGAGGTAGCGCAACACGGCATAATACCCCAAAAACTAATAACAAAATAATTTTTGGCCGTGACAATCTAAAATCGTATCCGATAATTGTCAATTTTTTATTTATTTTTTTATTTTAGCGACTATTTGTACATATAAAATACAATGGTGAAATTAAGTATAGTTATTGTATTTCTTAGTCCTTCTCACTAGGAGGTCCTGTGCCGCGGCGGACTAAAGTTATTTAATTATATTTTATTTGTTTTCTAGTAGTCTTGTGCATTTAATTTATTCCTAAACCACTAACGCCTCTATAACGTTTCACACGATATGCCCCGAGGTTTTTTTTATTATTACCCGAGCTGTAAAATATTCAATAAAAATATGATAATTAAAACATTGCGAAAAGATTTAAAAAATATCGTTTCCTGTGAAAGTAAGAAAACCATTATTTTCATAAAAATCAACACCCATGGAACTCCATTTTTTAATAAATTTTGCATTACCGTCTTCACTGAACTCGTTTTAGTCAAACAATGTACTGTATGGGCAGAAGTCCAACATAAAAGCATTATACTCTACATTGAATTTTCACAGAAGGTAGTTTATTACCCCTTCCTTCCAACCCTCTCTGCAATAAATATCATATAACGTCGTCATGGAGGGTTATTTATGAAATTAATTTATTATTAACCGACTCAGTAAACTGTGTGTTTGCTTCCCTTTATCTCCGTTTAAAGTATGTCAGCGCAATTACCAATACCACGTATTATGAACGTTTGTTTAATATTTATTTAGTACTTTAGCCGCGTTCAAAACATTCCAACTTTCCCGAAAATATTTTTGAAAGTTTTCAGCTTAAAAGGTTACAATTTTTCAATCAAAATCATGGTGAAATTATCTTTGGCATTATGGTAGCAAATACATATTAACTCAACGCCATAATAACTCAAACGCCCATTAACTCATTTGTTAAAGTTATTTTTTACAAAGCTTTGTGTAATTCTTTTTGATTGTATTTTTCTATTAACTTTTTTTTATTTTTATTTTTTTCTTTTTTTTTAAAGAAAGACAAACATTCCCGGGTTACGAATAACCCAACAATGTTTGAAAATCTTCTACTACCACCCCAGAAAGCCGAAAATGTTGCTTGTTTTGTGATGGAGGACTTAGCCAGCCGAGGAATTGAACACGCGACGCCCGGATGGGATCCAAGCGCTATGCCCACTCAACCACTGACCAGTCAAAATTTACTTAATTTAGTTTGATATATTTATGTCTTCGTTCTAGCGTGTAAGATCTCTCAGTAACGGCAATATATTTAGAATTATTTTAACAAAATATATGAAATATGGAGAAATTGATAGAAGAATAAGTGCGGCAAGTAGTGTACTGCGTCCTCTTTACAGCTCAGTGATAAGAAAAGCCGGGCTAAGCATCAAGACAAAGATGGCAGTGTTTAAAACGGTTCACCGCCCGACGCTCACTTACGGCCACCAGGAATGGATGCTAAATGAACGAACACGCTCTAGAGTCCATGCTGCCGAAATGAGGTACTTGAGAGGAGTGGCAGGGGTTACGAAATGGGATCATATAAGAAACTCGACGATCCGAGATGATCTAAACATTGAACCACTTCTACTCTTCATTCAGGAAGATACTGAGTACGATTCCAGAGGGTAGACGTCCAGTGGGCCACCCCAGACACAGTTGGGCGAGGCAACTCCAGAATTTGTGTGAGGAGAGGATGGGTCTACCATGGACGGAGGCCGAACAATCAGCACAAGACAGGGACGTACGGAGGAGCCTTGTCGATGCAATGGTTCCCCGACCCGAATAGGACAAGGGGAAGAAGATGATGATGATGATGAATATATGATTGCATAGCCAAATACTTCAAACCTTTCTTCAAGCCTTTCTTCATATAATCACCCTAAAATACTCTTTATTTCCTACCTTTTGTGATGTGTAAAAAGATTGAATGGATAAAACATTTGCGTCGGGACCTTTGTTCAAAAATCAAATCATTTTGCTTCTGTTCGTTGACAAGAAGATAAATTTGATTGTGATGTAAATTGTACGGCAAAAGTACAGATTTTTGAAAATGTACCTATTAACGTTTGAGATTTACATCGAGGAACTTGGCTCGAATTTTAGCCTTATTACGAACGAATTTGAGACGGATAAACTGGGGGATCGAAAAGAATATGACACCGTTCTCCATCATTATTATTTATTGGCGGAAGGAAAAGTAAAATACATTGAAGGGCTAGAACGTGGGGTGTTGGGAAATGAACGGCTTGTAGGTTGCCAATCGATGGGGGAACCTTTTCGTGAAGTAATATTGAGTAAACGCAACATTAATTAGAATTTTTAAATATTTTAAAACAGCTTTTAAAACTTTCTTCCACTTATTTGTTTTTACCGAACCTGTTTCTCCTCATAACGGGTTCCTTCAGTTTAAAACAATACTAAAAAAGGCTCATGAAAATGGAATTCCACCATGAAAATAAATAAAGGTTTCAAAATGTATCTATCTATCTACAATCTATCTATCTATCTATCTGTCTTCTATCTTCTATCTATCTTCTATCTATATATATATAAATAAAGATGAATGAATATTCGCGCATAACTTCCGAACGACTGCACCAAATTAGATAATTATTTTTTTGAGTTCGTTATTGTCAGGACAAGGTTTGTATAAAAGAAACGGTGCGCTCTGGTATAATGAAATTTGTATAAAAAATTGCAATAAGTGGCACGCCAGCTGTTTGAAAACTGAATGTACCGGGACTGAGCGTGAGAGAGGAGTGGGGAAAGGGAAGGCGGAGTGAGAACGCGTGAGGGAAAGGGGATGCAGAAGTGGAAGGGGAGGCGGAAAGGGAACGGGACAAATGGGAAAGGACACGCAAGGAGAAACAATTTATTTATTAAGTGGCATAACAGCGCATGCTGGGAACTTGCAATTTAGAAATGAAAATTAAACACAAAATTGATTGAAATACTCTCAGACTGTTAACTTCTAACTCCGTATTAAAAAATCTTGTTAATACCTTTAAATTAAATTCCTTTCAATGCCAGACTAATATTAATTATTCACTTAATTTTTCAGCTATTTCTGAAAAGGGTTACCAGATGTCGTCGTGAAAATGTACGGGAATCTGTTTCCAAATTGATTTAGATTTAGGATTTTAAACTTCCAAACTTTCAATACGAAATTAATAATTATCATCACCATGAAATTCGGATTTTATAGATTTAACACGTTTCCCGGAGCTGTAGCTTTCCGTTCAGACAGATTTGTTTTCTCAGATAATAATTGCTATCATCTAACACGCTTCTAATGGTCATGGAAACAATTCATCAAATAACTCGATGGAAAACTTTGCTTACCATTATTATTTATTGATTATTACAGAAGTTGGTTGATCATGACCATAAAAGTATATATGTAGTGAAAAAAACCTCTCAACTTTTGAAACGATCATTATTTAACTCGTACGTACGCTTTCAATAATATAAACACTATTTATTACCCATGCAACTTTGATCACTGAAGAAGTTTTTCTTTATATTCTAACGGAAGAGTACTCAATTATGTAAAATGAAACAATACAACTTTGTATAAACCACTTATATAATGTTCAAATCCGACCGGTTTCGGAACAAACGTTCCTTCGTCAGGGAAAGCTTATACTAATTTGACAGTTTCGAACAATGTTTTATTATGATAGGGGGTGGAGCCGTTGTTAGTTAATAATGTAGATTGGGTGGGTAGGTATTAGTGTAGAGTGGGTGGGTAGGGGAACAAACCATGATTGGGCTATATGACAATATTTTTTGTTTGTTGATAATAGATTCATTATTTTTAAGGGATTTTTTGATTTCCAAAGCTTCTAAGTTATCTAAACGTTTTCCTTTATGAATAATATGAAGAATATTTATCCCTGTGTTTTTTTCAAAACTATGGTTATTTTCAATGATATGGTTAGCGAACTCAGAAAAATTATTATTATTAAGACACCATAAATGTTCTTTGATTCTGATTTCATAATTACGAGTTGTTTTTCGACGAAGGAACGTTTGTTCCGAAACCGGTCGGATTTGCACATTATATAAGTGGTTTATACAAAGTTGTATTGTTTCATTTTTCTATAATGGATAACCACAAAGTAATAGCTTCATTCAAAAATACTCAATTATGTGTTTGCATATTATTAAAAGAAATATGATATTTTGAGATAAAAGGAGGACTTTACATTTACATTTTTGAGGAAGGACATGTAGTCATTTTAGGATATGTTTTTTTTATTTAATATAGATATATATAGTACAGTGGTTTTATATAAATTATATATCGGTACACCAAAGAAGAAGCTAGTTCTTGTGCTTGATGAGCGAGTTACACTAATTACGAGTATAACTTGAAAGAGAAATTCGAAAAATCTAAATAAAATGATATGAATAAAATAAAATATACATGAATAAAGATTGATAATATATAGAAAGAAAGAGAAAAACAGGTAATTATTAAGTTAATTATTCTTAATGAAGTGTAGCTTCAGTTTGAGTTTCAGTTTATTGATGTCTTTGGTTTTTTTATTTCAATCGGAAGGTTGTTGAAAAACTTTATTCCTAAATAGATATAATTGTTTTGCATTAGTTTGGTATTAAATTTTGGTATTTTGAAGTTATCTTGATATCTTTTTGATTGATGGGTTTAAAATTTTTTGATGATATTATCTTTGTAAATTTGGATAATTGCATTTTTCTTGAAGATATTCTCTACTCGAGGCACCGTGAAATCGGCGAAAAGCGTTTCTGTTGGATAAGTGGAGGGTTTCTTTAGGATTACTTTAATGATTAGCTTCTGGATCATTTTGATCGGAGTTAGAATATTGTTGTATGACCCCCCCCCCCATCCAATAATTTATGTTAAAACCCTATTTACGAAATAATGTATTTTTAAAATGAGTTGTTTGCAGTTAACAAGGTTTTAGAAATTATTTCTGGAATCAGGACCAATGACATGTCTCTATAAAATATTTGTTGAGTGATTATTGTTTATTTTATTAGTTAATATTTACTATCATATATTGGTTCTTCCATCTAATCGTTTATAATCTTCAATAAATATGCGCAGATAAATAATTTTAAAAATACCCTTTATTGTATAGCAGTTAATTTGGTGGATTTAAAATTAGTTTAATTTAATAATAATTTTGTTTTGTTATAATGCTGAAAAATGAGATGTCAAATATTAATGAAGGGATTTTTTACAGATTTAAAAAAAATCATTAACTTTCAAAGTTAAACGTTCTGTGAAAGATATTTTATTATTTCATCATAAACAGATTATTTCACTGTACTTGAAGAGTAACTAAAGTTGAAAAGGACTTTCGCAGAACTTTGTTCCGAGACCGGGAACAAGCAGGAAAAGGGTTTTAATTATTGAGAACCCAAATAATGTTTCAACTCCATCAACGCTATGAAACAAAACAATGATCTTACAAAACTAAAATACAAAAAAACCTGTGGTTCATCGGTTCATCGATTCAATCTGGTTCAATCTCTATACAAAGCTAGAATGAGTGTACTTTGCAGACTGGTTCCGAGACTCATGACGCCAGAATCAGACGTATCAACCAAACATGATGTTTTTAATGAAATGGTGTTTTATTCATTTTAAAATGTCGATTTATAAATTCTGCGTATAATAATATATAATAAAAGTTTCAGCATAAATTGATCATGTGAAAACATTTATTATAATCCATAATATTTTCATTGGAGTTCCTTATTCACAAACGTCGCTACTCATGCACGCCCTGTATCTTTGGATATTTGCGGGATAACAGGAGACTGCAGGAAATTAAAGATTGATCCTATTTTTTTTGCTTTACTTTCGATTCTATCGGTGTTGACATACATTCAAACGTGTCTTGTTTATAATGATTTGTGTATAGGTATGTATATTATTCATTTTGGCTCTTATTTGTAATACACCCCACGGTTTGTATAGCACCAACCTCTTCCATATTTCATTGTAAAGAATTATATTTTTTATTTATTTTATTAAATGGTTTGTTCGTCCGCCACTGGTCAGAACCTTATCAAAACCGGGTTCCATAAGAGGCTCCTTACTTTATTATTTGCTGTTAAAACTGCAATAAATTGCCTCCGGGTTGTTTTGGGCGGGTATCATGACCGCACCGCCCACGGTACGCCTCTGTTCCTCAACTTGCCTTTTTATTTCAGCAGAGCCTTAAATCTTGGCGTCGCATGCCGTGGGCCTTAACAGGGTTTCGGTTAATTGAACCACGCAAATTCGGAACATTCATATATCTCCTGATCCTTCGTGTAAAAGAATCTGCCATTAGTCACCAGAAAATCCCTTTGAAAGGCGTCTAATTGTGTTGTGAAAGAATTTCTACTGTCCGGAGTCATTGAGTCATCCGGAGGAACTGAGATATCCCAATTTTGGGAAGGGTTGCGTGGTTTGCGGATTTGAGGGATTGGAAGCACCTGACTAAAATCGCATTTGATTACTTAACTAAAGTCATTTTAAGCATAACTTAGATTCTGAATGGCGGTCACTCACAGATTCCTGTTGATCAGTCGGTTTAGAGAAAATAGGTATACACCCACTAACACAAAACACAACTGTAGTGTTTTGATTATCCATGGTGTTTCAGCTACTTTCAATAGATGTCGATAAGTTAGTTTGTAATATTATAATAAGTTAATTATCAGAAGAGCACCATCTATCACCGTTCGTGTCTTAGATACGAACGATTACGATGATGGCCGAAGTCTCCAGTAAGATAGGGCGGGCTTCCGCAGTCAGTCCGCCGAAGCGCCTGAAATATTTATAATCTAGCCTAGTAAGGACGTTTGTCCAGTCTAATACATTGTAAATATTCACGATAACTAAATAAATAAACTAGTAATCAATCGAACCTTTAACTTATTGGAGATACCTAACATATTGGATATTGGAAGTTAAGAGATACAACAATAACTAAATATCCCCGAAGGGGTGGGCAGGGAGGGTGTACCGCCGTATAACAAAAGTATAAAACATATTTTCATTGCAATATATCATAATTTTGGGGGACCAGCTGTCGGGTTACATTTATACATTTGGAAGAATTTTTTTCAGTATGCTAAATGTTTGGCTCGTTTATAGCTGAAAACAGATTAATCTATAGAAAAGGGATAGGTACCCTGGGACCTAAGCGAGAGCTGAAATGATTTATTTATTAAACCATTATAAATTGATTTTCACATGATTGGTTCTGAACTGACCCACTGTTTCGCGTCACCAAACCGATGTAATTTCATAAAATTTAATTTATGTGTTTCTCCTCGGTCCGTTCAGCAATACTGCCTTAATAAACATTATCCAAATGCTATCGTCAAAATAATGTGCATATTTAAGGAACAACTGAATAAAACATCATCTAATCATGCGAGACTTGCCATATATTTTAAATGGAATATTATCAACTCAAAAAATATCTTTATGTAATTCAAAAAATAATGTACATATCTAGCGATCCTATTTTTTGTTTGTAATTACAATAATGCGAATATGATGAGGGTTAATTTAAGCTACGTCCACATGCTATCCATTTTTGTTATTTTAAAAAAAAACGAAAACAAACTGTTTTTTTATAAAACGCCAACTGTTTTCCCAAACTGTTTTGAGGCGATGCGAGTGAAATAAATGTGTGGACTCTACTCTACCTTCACCATTTCTCTTTCACACCAATTACCTCAAAACAGCCCGTTTTTTCAACAATTTGAGAAACAGTCGGCGTTTTAAAAAAAAAACATTTCGTTTTCGTGTTTTAAAAAGAACAAAAACGCCCATCTCTAGTGGACACTTGTCGAGGCTTGGCATGCGTGTGGCACTACCAAAGATATTCAAATACAGAAGAGATATGCTATGGTGTCCGCGCAACTGTCGCCGGACTACGCGCTTATTATCGTAGTTTTCATACAAAAAGAATTTGTTCATTTCGTTGATTTTTTTAAAATGTGCATTAATATTGGTTAACAATATATTTTGAATAAGGAAAGAATTCGTTCATTTAGTTTAACGTTCGTTTGGTTTATTCGTTAATTATTTTTTCTTTTAGTTTATTTGTTAATTGGTAAACAATATCGGCGACACCCGGAAGCGCAGACCCACATAGTAAAAACAGCATATACCACATCTACTTATATTTCAATATCTTTGGGCACTACCGTAAAGTTGTGTCGTTATTGTATTTCTGATTTTTTTAGTACAACTCATTTCCCCAATATTTTTCAGGGTGTAATTTTTTGTTATTGTAATTAAAATAATGCTAATTGTTGATATGGAAAGTAATGAAGTTAAGTAATATATTATTAAATTTTCAGCTCGTGATGTTATCTAACCATGAGTGAAGAAACTTTTAAATATTCATGTAACTGTAAAAAGAAGCAATATCAAAGACAATACGTTTTTTTCGATTGTTCGATGAGAAATAAATATTACGAAATTCAATCTCTGGTACTTCTTGTCATACAAATAAAAGTTATAAACCCCGATCCCGGTCAACCCGTGTAGTACATACTTCCCATCTTATAAAAGCACGTGCCGCGGAGATTTATTGGATATTTGTTGTTTTGTCTAGAAATATTAATCGCAATGACCATAAAGGTCTATGGAGCTATTGTGATAATGACTTCCATAACGCCCACGTGAAATAAACAACTACCTAGTTGCCTCAGTCCCCGGGTAGCTCTTATTAGTTACTCTTATGTCATAATAAACGTGAATTTATTGCTTGACGACATCGCTGATCTTCAACTCTGCTCAGTGAGTTTATTCGAAAGGCTTATAATCTGTTTATAAGCTGGTGGCTTATCGTGGCGAGCCTCAATTTAACAAATACCTATTTTATTATTATTGAAAACATGTCTGAGACACACCAGTTTATTTCATTTATAGTAAATTTCCTACCAGACTACAATCTCCGCCAAGGACGAGATGCTAAGGATATTTCCATACGTGTTCAATATATAACACGTTTATTGCATTTGTTTTCAATAGCTTCGTATAATTGGGACAGAAATACATATACCTGGTCACTAGATTCCAAAATTTTAATAAAACGTGTTGTTTTCTTAATTTTTCATTGGAGTTAAATATTAGTAAAACATAAAATCTAAACTCCCACAAAAGACCATCGGTTTATCTCCTCTGATTGCCTTTAAATGTTAATCTTTAAACTATGGCATTTTAAGTTTATCGATAAAATGTTTTAAAGGAATTTAATAGTTTGAGAATTTAATACTTGTAAGAGAATCATTTTTCTTTTTAAATCTTATTTATTAATCGCTTGAACGTAATGCCACAGGCCATGTTAGGAAAATTTCGCCATTTCCATGCAGTATGGATGAACATTTTTTACAGAATAATAAAAACCAATGAAAGCAGTAGGTACCTAACCTACTGGAAAATTATTGAATGATCGATTTCTAGACATGGCGTGTTAAATGTTCAAGTGAGTTGACATAAGAAATTCAGTTCTGTCATTAATGGAATAAATAAATAATATGCGGGATATGAATAACCCTGTGCACTGAGGGTTTTAATTAATGAAAACTGTAATGTTTTTCAATCCCAGTGATTGGGATTACTTGATGTATGTTCGGGAATTTTCAATAAAGCTCGTGGTTCGCCGAGATTACAAGTCTTGTTTATTTACGTCATCGTGTGGTTTACAAAGAATATTTAACTGAACTGAACGCCTGTTATATAATGACGTTGTAAAATGATAAGATTTTATATTTATGGGGCTCTGCAGCATAAAATCGTGTAAAACAACTGAGAATTGCATCAGAAAGACCATACGAAATAAGGAAATCAACCACAGAAATTTTTAATCAGTTTTATCTTCCACGTGTACGTAAAATCTATGCCAAAAATATTCTAGTTCATCATCTCAAAAAAGACACGGAGGCAAACACCTCACACAATCATGAAACCAGAGCCAAACAAACAGACAAACTAAATATATAATTAGTGTAATTTTAATAATAAGTGTAATTCTGCCTTTGGACAAATAAGCTCTCTTTTTAAAAGTAAAGTTAAACAACAAATTCCCACACAGTATCAAACAAATTAAAACCAAAAATCTAAAATAAGGACATCTAATCTTGGCAGGAACTATCGGAAAAATAACTTATTAAAAAAACATCGTGATAGAAATTTCTGAAAAATCCTTACTCAAATCGTGAAGTTTTACCATAGAAGTCGCCGAAAAATCATCAAAACATGGGGACCATGTTTTGATACTCTTATGATACCTACTCTCTGATATTCTCTTCACAGAATCTCCTAGAGAGGAGGACTACGAAAATAATCTACATCTATTTTATATTTTTATTCAACATGTATCTTCTACGAATGTACAAATTAAAATATAGTAACTAAATGAAAAAAAAAAAATTAATATTTTGTAGAGGCAGTTTCATACTTGAAAATTGATTCATCAAGGCGTAACATACTTCCATTAGTAAACGATAATATTCAATGCCCAGAGTTGCTATATAATAGTATAATATAGTAGAGACAGTTTCATACTTCAATATTGATTCATCAAAGCATAACATAGATGCATTATTCCTGTCTAAATTAGATAACGATAATATTCAATGCTCGGAGTTAATAAAGTATTCAAATTAACATAACCGAGCGGCACACGCGATTCTCTAAAGTGAATCAATATAAAACAAAATAAACAAAATTCTTGCTTGAACAGACACAATCATTATTACAAACATTTATTATGAAAAATAATTGTCTTTTTTATAAGAAAGTATTGAAGTATCCATGGAATATTCTGACATTAGTACCTACACAGGTACTCATTTAAAATTATATTTCAAATTTTGAAATTAATATTAAACCGTTATGATTCTGTATCATTACAATTAAGTACCTACTTATTTTAGAGTATTTCATCCTTAGATTTCACGAAAATCAAATCGTTTAAAACCTTTTTTATTTTTAAAATCTTTTTATCATCAGTCAATCATTTTCCATTTCTCTCAAAATAAAACATTACGGGCGACAGTTGATTTCGATGAATATGTCAATCCGTGTTTGATTTGTGACTGTTGGTAGATCGTCAAAACGCCGGAGTGACGGAACCATATTGTGCCGAGTCTTTCTTCCTACGGGTGGATGTAAAATTATTGACGAAATAAATATTTGATCGCGCGGAAAGCACACGTTTGAAAGAATAATGTTAGGAAACATCATCTGCGACGAAGAATAAAATTTGTTACTTATTTACGATGAACCGTGAGCTTTATATTCGCGTATGCCGGAATCTTTTTCGTTGTCCCATTCTTGTAGAAATAAAATTTGACGTGACAAACACGTTTGATAGTAGATATCTCAACATACATATTTGTTCAACGTAAAATGGTGAAATAATAAAGCTATTTATTTATTTATTTAATTTTTTATTTAAGTACATAAAACAGGCATTATGCCCAAAAATTTATATACATGGATGATTTAAATTACAAAAATTATAAGAAAAATAATATCAGTAATAATTAGCTACTCGTAAACATGCAAAAGTGAATGACGAACAAGAATGAGTAAAAGGTAGAGTACAAAAGAATCACCAACAATTTATTATTGGCACCTGTGCTGATGGGACAATGATTTAGTAGGTACAATATTTCCTGTATTTGAATAAAGGGCTTCATCACAATATCAGCTTTATACGATTGATGGTAAAATATATTTTTTGAAGTGATTGAATGGGTTATTAAAAATGTCAATTTCATTATTAGAGCAGTGTATAGTGTTATAATGTCTTAATGTTCGTGGTAAAGGGGAGAAATATCCTGTATTTGTGTGGTAGGTAGATATATAGAAAATATCTTGCATCCTCCTTGTTGAATTTCTTGACGGTGTGTTAATGTTAATTTGGGATAAAATGTTTGGTGTATCAACTGATGCATGTATAATTTTGTGCAGAAGCAATAAATCAGAAAGTTTGCGTCTTCCTGTCAGAGAGTGTAGTTTATAGTGTAGAATTCGGTCTTTATACGTTCCAAATTGATCAGATATACCTTCGCGATAAGTAATAACATGGGTTAATTTTCTTTGTATGGATTCGATTCTATAATTATGAATCTTATAATTGGGATACCAAAAGCTATATTGAAAAAAATCGTTTTTAAAGTACACACATTATGGGTTTCGAACACAAATATGGGAATTATAGAAATAAGCATAGACATCCAAATGGATAGACAAGCAGTTACAGGTGAGGGGTCAAACCAAACTATGGAGGGCGAAGAGGGGAAAGATGACTGTGATTCGTTATATAATCAATCTGACAGTAAATAGGCATCTCGCATTACAATATCACCATTTAGTTCTTAAAAGCAAAATCTGCTTTGAATGAATAGACCTTTTTACATGGGAGCGCGAATTGCTTGCCACGATAATAACATATTTGCTAAGGCCAAATGCTCGCCCCAAAAAGACTCACCCCAATACACATAGCAATATTTTGTTGCCGTGTTTAGTTAAAACACTATTACAAATGTTTCATAATTTACTTACCCCTGTAACCAGCGACGAGCACACTGGAAAACCGCCCACATTCGCTATGTGCACATTGATATGTAGATATATTGTATAGCATACGCTACCGTTTTGGCGTTGTATTTCGTTAAATGTATGGATGTTACCTTCTGGCTGTTCACGGCAAGAATGATGACGTCACACATTTTAGATTCAAGCGAGGCTCTATCCCCTCCCCATGGAGCGAGCCGGTTCCAAGGAGGAGCTCCAGCCGGCGCCATGTGGAGGGGGAAATAATACGTTTTTATCACTTAGGGCAGGTCCATGTATATTCATATGTCCGTGGAAATAAGTTTATTTTAAAGGATTTTATACAAACTTCCGTGTTCTTACTGTTCTATTGTTCTTAATTTTTTATTTTTAATGTATGTGATATATTTTTACAAGCTATCTTTGTTTTCGCATCAGTGGGAGTATTGTATTATATTAAGGGCCCGCAACCAAAGACGTTACATACTTTAGACGCGGGGTAGAAATCTCAAAGTGGGAAGCCAAACGCAAGACAATTGTACTGTTCTCGATTTCTAGTACTTAAGTACTAAACTGTCACTCGTCAAGTAAGGTCATGTCTTACCAGTAGGAAAATTTCATTTAAAAAGCGCCTAAATGCCCTCCTGTATGATGAGAAAATGTTTCCATTACACGGCAAACATTAGTAAAAGTGAAGAAATAACATTTAATTTATATGTACACACAAATTACTTATTATTATCGATTATTATAAGCAATACAAATAATTTTCATGTTCCCAGTCCGACAATTTTGTACGTCATTTGAGATAAAACACACATTCTTTAATTGTCTTATGGTACGGTCACACTGAGGTCAACTTCAAACATTCGGACGATTGCGTAGAAGGGTAGTTCATGCGTTGGAAGTTTGGCTTCAGTGTGAATGTAGCATAACTTTTTAATATATGAATAACTTTTGAATTAAGAAATTACTGAAAACAAAAGAGTGTTGTTTCCCATAAACACGGTAAGTTTTAAAGCTCTTAAAAAATATATGTTATTCTTGAAGATAATATCTAGACTTTGCCCGCGCCGAAATGCACATTATATAAAATTCCCTCGATGGAAAAAAATCCCAATGTATGCTCCAAAAATTATTATTAACACGTTTGTTTCAGTTATTTTACAAGTATGAAAAAATTCACAGTGTTTCTTTAAATGCTGATTAAGATAATGCCCGCGAGATTTTTGCTCTATTTTAAACGAGTCGTATTTTATATCTCTCCTCTAACATTCGTAATTTCGTATCTCTCCATCTTCTTCTTTTCGATCCCGGTTGCAGAGCCTTTAGTGTAGATTCCTGTACTTTAATAAATCAAGTATTTCCTTCTCTAAATTTCAATAAATCAAGTACTTGGAGCAGGTGGGTGAGTTTGTGAATCTGGGTAGTATGTTTACGAGAGATGGGGAGGCTGATTGGGATATTGAAAGAAAACGCCGTAAACGCCGGTAACTCGATTAATGGAAGACTGAATGCCGTTGTCTAATAAAAAATTTTAAGCTGGCAGAGGAAGGATGAAAGTAAACTGAGTGCTGTTAAAATGCTGTAAAACCGTGTATGATTGTGTGAGAAATGTGGATATCTGCTGAGAATGTAAGGCTGATGTAAGCTTAATGAGTAAGATTAAGAAAGGGACCCTCAGATGGTTTGGGCATGTAGAGCGAATGGACGAAGAAAGTAAGAATAATATATGACGCAAACGTGAATGGTAGAAGAAGTCGGGGATGCCCGAGGAAGAAAGTGAATCAGATACTCGGTCGGGCCAAGTCAAAAGTTAGAATAACAGAAGAGCATGTACGAGACGATGTACGAATGTTAGTGAAGCGAAGAGTGTGTGCCAAGACCTTGTTGCTTGGCGGTTCCTCCTCTCTGCCTGCCCCTGCGGAGAAACGGCGTATTGGTTAGTTAGTGAGTCAATAATTTTTTTTATGAAGCATTGCTTTTATTTATATCGAAGACTGTGAAGTATCTTTTATGTTGTCGACGGCCCTAACTTTTATATTACATACTTGAAAAAAATATGACCCCTTAGTTGTCAATATTCAAAACCCGATAGTATCCCTTCTCCTCAGTCAGATCGTACTCCACCTCTCAATGGCAGATACACGGAAAGCAGTTATTTTATTCATTATCTTCTCGTCCAGTTTCATTACGGTATTAGGTCTCTCGACGAAGCGACAATCCATGGCAGGATTATGCTCTTCAGCCGACCGCTACGCGACAGTTGAATGGCTAGCTTAGCTGCGACCGGGTGGATTACGATTTTAATTAGGTTACCAGAAACGGTTTCAAAGAGTGAATAAAAAAGTAGCTACTATTACAATGTACACAATATCAGGACTGACTTAAATTTTTTCTAGCGGGAACTACTACTAACTAATATCACTTATAATATGACACTAACAATTTGGGAGGCAGAAGTGGGGAACGGGGAACAATTTATTGAATAACCAAATCTCTGCCATAGGTTACCCCGAAGGGTTTGCTACGATTGGTGACTAAGCAAGGGTGCTCGCATACATGGGGTTATGTTTGATTAGGTCAACCAGCTGCGTGGTGGGTCAGATCGGGAAGGACTGGTTCAGGGAAAACATTTTGATCTTTCCAGTAGGATTCTATCGACTCATCGCCTTGCACGACAGTGGTAGGCTTATGGAGTCGTACGTCCGTCACTCCTAGACACATTGACCCACAGATTCCTATCCACCGCTCATTTTTTTTTCCTTTCCAGAACTTCGTTGCCTTGCTTTCCTCAAAAATATCCCCCACACAGCTAAAGATAACATAAACTCTGAGGGATTTTTTTAAGGCCTCAAAAATGTTATTTTGTATTAAGCCTCGGCAACTCGAATTTCTACCGATTTCTTACATATCTTCCTTAAACATTTGAAGTTTTTAAGCTCTTAAAAAAATATATGTTATTTTTTAAGATAATGTCTAGATGCTGCCCACGCCGAAACGCAAATTATATGAAATTCCCTCGATAGAAAAAAATCGCAAAGTATGCGCCAAAAATTACTAAAAACAAGTATGTTTCTATTATCTTATAAATTATATTTGTGAAAAAATTCACAATGTTTCTTTAAACGATACTGAGTAAAACCTGAAATTGTAATATTTAAGTAATGAAGACAATATTTGCAAATCTCAAATCTTACATCAAAATTGCAACCAATAAAAATATGCGTTATTACCTTTAAGATAATGTTCTTAGTCGAAGTATGATACAGTTAAATATGACCGAATCGGATAGGGCAGTTTAGCTAAGTGCACTAGAGTGCATTAGAGCATCGCCCCGGCAAGGCTAAGGTTCTGGGTTCGATTCTTGATGTGACTATCTTTGCCTGAATTTTATATTTAAGATTTTCGATTGAGTTTCGCTAATATTTTCTTCATAAATTGAATTATATTACCTCTGCATTTATTACCGTTCGCTCGTTACAGTAACGAGAGCGATTATTTTAATGAGTGATTGACACGACGCGTGCCCGAGGCTATAATAATATAATATAATTTATGTGTCAATTTTCGGTGCAATAGAAAGTCGAGAAAGCTGCCAATAATAAATCACAACACCAGTGGAACTTATTTATGCAAATTGGCAAACACAACAATGCCATTTCATCGTTTTAGTAATGAGGCTGATTATAATATTTATTAAATCTATTCATATTTCGGTTCGCCGATTAGTTAAATGACATCCCGCTTTAATACCACCGACGTAATAAGCAGCTTGAATACTGGGCCGGATCTACTACATTTTTCAAAGGGTGCTGAAATAATAAGTGAAGTTCTTATGTGAAATTTTGTAAGCCCTACAATGTAGGTCTGCATTCTACACATTTGTATGTAGATTGTCAATCAATGGAGCTCTTGTAACTAATATCTGAATATGCTTGTGGTTTAAATAGTTTAATGCTGTGCTTCAACATTTTTTTTGCTCTTCGAGCATTTAATACATTTTATATGTTTTATTTATTTTATTTCTAAATGATTTAGTTGATCATCCAGTATCGCTTGAAATGATATGCTTCCGCATACCACTACGTAATACCAGAAGTCAGGATTTATTTCATTGCAGAAATTCTGGGACTAACTACCACATGTATTCCTCTTTGCCCAGAATACTAATGGAGGGAAACAATTATACCAAGTCAGTGGGCATCTTCAATTTATCTTTAAACAAATACAAAATATTGTTACCGAGGCAGTTCAGTTATGTACAATAAATACTGTATATTTCTTTACATTCATATGTAAAAGCCTCGAAAAAGGGCGTTAATCAATGACTAAATAAAACTTTTATACTTTTTATTCTTTTTAAGATTTCTTATAGTTTATACATTTTACTATTTTATTTTTAACCTTTTAACTTTTTATTGTCTTGTATCTTATACATTATATTTTATACATCTTACTTATTACCTTAACTCCTTACTTTTTTATTTTTTTTATTTTACTTTACATTTATACAGATTACTTTCTTTATGTTGTATTATTTACATGTTAATTTAATTATGTTAATGGGACGTGTTGTGCCGTGTATGTGGAAATAAATAAAAATTGATAAATAAATATCATTGGTATCTAGATACTTCTGCGATTATTTGTAACGTTGTCGTCGGTACGCACATAGATTACTTATATTGTAATAATAATATCATTAGCATACTTGAAACAGAATTTCAACTTCTACAATTATTTGTAAAAAATTAAAAGGCATTACTAACGCCCTTTTTATTTTATGCGCCCTAGTTACAGGTTCAATATTTGTACCCATTGAAGATCCAGCACTGCTGTTACTAGCTTATATTATTATGAAATTTGCCTCATTATTCCCAATATGACAGTGGGTTATTGATTTCTTTTAAAATATTTCCTACAATTAGGCAACTTTTCAAGATGATAATACATCCTTCGGCAATGAGAAGAAATAAAACCAGCTCACGTCTTGTACGGTGGATTAAGTTTCTTCCATAGAATTTTCCTTGATAACAATTGGTCATACGATACGAATAACTGTGCTCGATCATATAACTTTTCCAAGAAAGGAAAAACGTGTAGGAAAACCAATAATTCTTTCAGAAGGCTAATGAATTTCGGCTGAAATGTGATAATGTATCGCATTAATTATGTTTTATCTATGAAACTGGAAAAGGTCAACGATTTGTGAACAATCGACATTTAATAACAATGACTTCTTTGTGACAGAAATAAATCGAAAATTTTCATTATTTCCAAACGCCATCGGCTACTGTAAGTAATTGTTACCCTTTATCCTACCAGTAAGAAAAACATATTTGAATTAAAACACCAAATTTAAAATTCTAAACGCTTCTCGCGTTGGATGAATATTAACTAACTATTTATTAACTAACCTGCAATCGGTTCAAAGACCTCAATGAGATATGCCGCGATTCGCGAAAGAATAATATGCTGACATTTACACGGTTTATGCATGTGAAAAAGTTAAAGATTTTTTTATAACTTGCGTGTATCCGATCTGATTCTATGGCCTTTTAAAAAAGCGTACAATGAAACGGTTGGCAACATAATTTATGCAAGATTGATTGCAAAACTTGGGCAATAGAGCCTGAAAAGGAGGTAGGCCAGAGTGACAAAACGGCTGGAAGTGTGGGCGTGAGATCCAAAGATAAACAAGCCTCACTAAAATCGATGATTAAAGCACTATCACTTCGTTTTCTGTGGGAGACATTTTTAATTAGTAATATAATATATTTATTGAATATTTTATTTATTTATTTATAAGTACATGTTACATACATAATAAATTTACTTCAGCAGATACATTAGGTCACCATACTAGAGGTATATGAGGTGCCATTATACTCCGTATGGTTATATGGCTCCATACATAAATAATATTTAGTATGGAAGCTTATGGAAAGTACACAATACTTCTTAGGTAATAAAAACACTAATAATATCAATAATCATGACCTTCAACATACTATTCAAACAGAACCACGCTTCCTTAATTTTTTTCTATAACTTCATTTGTGTGTTTGTCTGCGTTTATTATTAGCATGAACTTGGTTATATTAAAATAATAATAAAGCAAGAAAAAAAACTTAAAACTGCGGTAAAATATTAAGAAGGGGTATTTTAATATTTATTAAAAAAATGTCACACATAGTGTTGCGAAAGCTTCACATTCTATATTTAATTTATTTCCCTGCTATCAAACCTAAAAATAAGTATAAAACAGCCACACAAAGCTTAAAAAATTGATAAATTAAATTGGGTGTAATAAAAAATCAATAAACCGTGTAGGTGAAAAACGGTTATACGTTTTTTAACAATAATTTATACCTAATTATGGAAATTTGTCTGTCATCTTCATTATTTGTATACTTCTAATAAGGATATCAAAGTTTGGCCTTGCCAAACAGAAAAAAAATTAAACTGTTAGATATTCACGTAAAAGATGCCTCAATATATGTTGGTATACATTTCTAGCATTAATAATTGAGTTATATAATAAATTGAACGCGTCGAAATTAGCATTTTTATTTTAATTTTGTCGCTTTTTAACTTGTTAAGTGCATTATTTACACATACAAAATGTCAGAGGTTATGAACACGTTAAATGTCAAAAAGTCATAGAAATTCTGTCGCCATTGTAGATTAATATTCAAAAGAAGATTGAACCAAAAAATACTGACTCTAATTCGAATCACGAAAAAGAAGTAGTAATCGTCACAATTAAATGACAAAAAGCTTTTAAAGAAACTGGCTAAACGATGCGGTAGTGGTTTTTTTTGTTTGAATACGTTGGCTATAATACTTCCTTATGGTTAGTTATGAAATTACTTTTACTTTTCATCCATCCAAGTCCCTTACGAAACCTATTCATCCGTTTTTATAAGGATCATCACATCAAACTTGACTACTATGTTGGAGTAACTCTTTACAACGGATCTGTCCCAGGAGAAGAGCAAATATTAATTTTTCTCATTGGATTTAATGAATGAAATAAAGTGATTACTATCCGGCTTTATCCGAGTTTCAACACTCAAAAATATTGCTTTGAAAATAAGAAACAAAAACCTTATCGTCTTATTTTTAACTGATAAATGGTTATCTCAAATTTCTATCTCTACCCCATCTCTCCCATCCTATCTCTATCTCTATCCACGAGAAAAATCATGTTTAACTGAAAATACTTGCGATGCCCTAGAAAGAAAATTTTAGAAAATTTCATGAAGTTAGCTTGAATAAGATTTTTGTGTTTTATAGTTATGAATAATTACAATGTATAACTTGCAGTGACATTTTTTCTAAACATCTCAATTTTGGGAAACAAATAATGCGTGGTGTTCATTGTCAAAATTTTCTTTATTGCGATAAATGTTGTCTCATAACTTCGTTCGCCTAACACTTGTTGGGTGAAGTAAGTATAATTAAAATATTAGAAAATTGGTGAATATATAACATATTTTATAGGTGGAAAAATCGAAAAACTTTTTTTTGAATGGAAAATCACGAAAATCGGTAGACTTGTAAAGGCACGCAGAGCCGCACCGTTATTACACGGATCTGCAGAACGAAAGTGAATTTGTAGGTGGGATCATCAATAGCTCTATAAATAGTATTCACGCTGATACATACATACGTACATGCCGAGTAGGTTCTTTATGTGAAGGTCGTCAAGTCTGCTTGGATCGCTCACGAGAGGCATCTGCCGCAAGCGCAGCCTCTCAATTAGTCGGGCCTCGGCGGGGTCGCAGGGAAAGGTGAATCACGGAGTAAAAAGGTAAAAGTCTAGTGAAACCGGACGCGGTTAGTGTAAGTCGTTTTCATTGACAACTCAAACATCTCACACACCTTAAAATATTTTTACTGTTTTGTGAAATATAATATTTATGACGAAGGTGTGTTTTATTTTTATTTGTAGGTTTTCTGGGGTGTACGTGAGCTCATTACAACGTAATATTATATTGAAGTTATTAGGTAAATTTACACCGTTTTTCTACTATTATTTCAATGGAAAGTGTTCAGAAAAGTTGGCGTCTTTGATCCCTTCAGGGACGACACGCAGCTGTGAATGGGTACACAACAATCGATTACATTGTAATTTCAGTTAATTACTTATGAGAACGGGTCGTATTCACTTCCATCTCTCCACTGCATACAGTAATTTTATTATTCTATAAAAGCATTGAAAATTGGTTGTGTTGAAAATATCGATAAGACTTTGTGATTTTTTTTTTTAAAACGTTCCTACCATTTTCACTAAACCTAGATTTTTTTCCGTTGCAGGTTGTATCATTAAAAAAATTACTGCGATTTCATTTAATCCATTATATTCAGAAAAAAGAGAAATATGAACACTAATATAAAATAATTTAAAAATCACCTTAAAAATTATACTGAATACTTGAACTGAATCTTGTCAAATAAAACCAATATAATAACACGCCCTATACACACAAGCCCTGATTATTTATGTGGGGGTACATAAAATACATCTTTTATGTAATTAATTACTGTATAAAATTTATTTTTAATTTATGTATCTTTTTATTTTATGTAATAAAAAAAGTGAACTTGTTTGTGCGAACAGTTCTTTATTAGCGAATAAAAATAAAGTACAGGTAAAATTTATTTTTATGATTTTTAGCACAACTTTTCATTATGAAAGACACTGACAGACACAAAGGTCCCTACTCGTAAAAATACATCAACTGATATCACTTTTGGTTAGACCGCAGCCGAGATAGTGTGTAAAAAAGAGGTAAGTACCAAAGTAGGTCATTAGGTTGTATTACCTCAACGATGTCTAAGTGCCAATCGACTTACCACTCCAGTGAGGCTCATTAGGCCACGAGTAACAGAGAAAGTGACTTGGCTCCTCTGACACTGCGCTAGGTCGCGAGTAGGTATGCCAATTGTAAGTAACTGAGATGTGGGAGTAAGTAAGCAAATGTATTACAATAGGCGAGTGTAAGCTACTGAATGCTCGTCGGCAGTATTGGTTTTTGTTAAACCAACAACATCTCCTTTACTTTCATTCTAAATATTATTAGGTACCTATAAATCTACTGCATCGTGTGGTCCAATGTTCTAAAGCAATAGCAATGGTGGTATCAACTTGATTTTGAAATTGCGCCCGCGAAACTGTTGTAATTACATGGATATGTGTATTAGCGTTAACCACAATCATTCAATATTATTGGCATCCAATTAATGTTTAATATTTCTCGTATATTTTGATTGGACTATTAATGATTATATTTGTATTAACGACTTGAAATTATATCGAATTTCACAAGTTAAGCGCGGAGCGCCAATAATGAAAAATGTAATGATTAAATTAATTAATAAAATTCTCATTGTTCCAAAACATGTACTTTTGATTAAATAGTGCTGTTTACAAAATGAAATTGAATTATTTTCACTAAATAAAAGTGATACCACTAAGTGAATTTGCGATTAGCGAAGAAGAATATAACATATATATACGTACATATATTTTTTTTGCTTTTTATGCGCGTCAAAAAACAAGATTTTATCATCGGCAGGGATTTGAACTCCGTTAACCAGGGACTGCTCTAAGCCACTACAAGGCTATTAAATTTTTAATTTTTAATTTTTTTTATATCACATGAAATTATTCAATAAAAATAATTATAGTTTAATTGTGGCACGTTCCAGGAGTGGAATAATCGCGGTATCGCCTTGGCAAAAGACCACCATTTATAATTGAAATGGCTTTAGCTGTGTTTGTTGACTTGATTTGAATAGTTGGTATCTACTACTTCGCTATCCCTTTCCCCTCCCCACTACCTTCAGCCACACAATATACCCTAATTGCGGATGCCATATTCTCACCGGGGAGGGATATCAGACCGTTAAGGCGCCGCATCCGCGTTCAAAAAGAAGAAGATGGAGAGATATGTTATTACGAATGTCAGAGGAGCGCGCTAATATTTAAAGCGATAAAATCGATGGGAAAATTGAGAAAATGTTTAATAAAACACGACTCGTTTAAAATAGAGCAAAAATCTCGCGGAAGATATCTTAAGAATCATTTAAAGAAACATTGTGAATTTTTTCACAGGCATAACTTGTAAAATAACTGAAACAAACGTGTTAATAATTTTCGGAGCATACTTTGCGATTTTTTTTCTATCGAGGGAATTTTATATAATTTGAGTTTCGGCGTGAACCGCGTCTAGATATTATCTTCAAAAATAATATATATATTTTTTAAGAGCTTAAAAACTTCAAATGTTTAAGGGAGATATGTAAGAAATGGTAGAAATTTGGGTAGCGGCGCCTTAAGATCAGTTGGCACTCTTATGCGCTATTCAAATAAAATAAAAGGCAATTTACAAACCCGCCGCAAACAAACTTAATATTTTTTTATCTGTTACCATTAATTTAGAGCAAATTACTGACTTTAAGTCGCCGGAAAATTGGATCGCGGAATTTAATTTCTCCCTTGTTTTGGATGGCTTAAGCTCAATTGGTTGGAGAAACCCAGTATTAGATGGTATGCAAGTTAAAGGTACGTTGAATGAATGTTTATTGGGTAAAATAATCACCTCTCACATTCTGAGGCGACCTTTTCGCCACCATGTTCAAATTGCTCAAGATGAGAAGATAAATCACTAAAATGTTTTACTCCCGGACACAGAGTTACTATCAATGGGTAACCTTTATAAAAGGCTGATCTGATGTATGCCTGCATTTAAAAAAAAATACAAATATCCAATACCCAATACACAACACCCATATCCCCTACGCCATAAATTATTACGATTACATATTCAAAATATATTGCATATAATTATTTTCGAGGCCACAAACCAATTCCCATGGAAACACGACTATTTTTAAGAAGCAAAAAGTGTTGATGATGCTGTTGCTTTCCGAGCGAGTTTTGGTTATTGTATGTTAAATGAATAAATTGCCAAAACTCGACCATAATATGATGAACAATGTACATACGGAACTCTGGCGAGTAGGTATCAAATACAAAGGCGAACATATTGTAATGCTGCCAAAATAGGTTCAATTAGATAATAACGCATTAGATACTAATAAACACGGCAGTATTCCGTTTGTTTACCTAAAGCGAATGTGTAATGAACATAATGAATACTAATGAATTTGGAGTGCACTTGGCGTAGCTAATACAGCCTCTGTGAGTAATGCAGCTTCGGAATGTCAATGTCAAATCCACCTTGATTGACCATCGACCACTAAGTAAATAAAACAAGTGCAAGTTTGTTCAAGCTGGCGCTGCCGTACGATCAATTAACATTACGCCATCATTTATCGATTGCGCTGAGATTAAATTGGAATCAATGTATGGTGTATAATACATCACGTGCGGCGAAGATGGTTCGTTACACCTTTAATTATAATAAAAAAGCAGTGATCATTATTTATTATAGGTAACCTACATAACAGAAACACGAATATTGCCTATTAAATACCTAGTATAGAAATGTAATAATTCACCTGCCACCTTAGAATTGGCATTAAATTACTTTAACACTAACATAAGTGGAGGAATGTAGAAAATATTTCAATTAATTCGAGGTCTTTGTTCGAATAACCACCTTTGGACATTGCAATGAATACCTAACGAGATCTAGGAGTAAGGCTCTTGACTCGCAACCCGTCGCGGGACGAATCCCGACCTGGGAAAATAAATTTTATTTGATTAATTTGTGTTATTTCACAATTAACTCATTTAAAAATAATATATAGTATATATAACGTTCCACAGTGAAAGATACTCTCAGTATCGCGCTGGTGTAAGACCACCATTCAGTAGAATTGAAAAGCCGGGTACATCCCCATCACCTTTCCCTCTCCCGCTACCTTCAATCTCACATCATACCCTAATTTGGGATGCCATAGTCCAGACGGGAGCAGTTGAGACTCTTTTTCGGTATTCACATAAAAAAATTGCATTTAAAGGCTTTGTTAAGTTAGTTCACATGTTATAAATAAAAAAATATATATGTTAAGTATTCCCAACAATTTGAACGAAATTAACACTTTGTGGCTATCATAAATTCAAAAGGAGCGTTCAAAAATCCGAATGTGAAACTCATATTGATGTAAATGTTGGTGGCGTAAATTATGTTGACGTAAATACATCTTCTTTGACTAAATATTGCAACAATGTTAATAGAAAATCACACCAGCATAAAGGTTATTACTGCGATAGGGATTTTAAATTAATAATTTATACTAAAAGATCATCTACCCTAACCACTAAACTATTTTGTCAACTTCAGGACTTGTGGTAGAATTCCAATGCACATACCGTATTGAAATATTAAACATAGTTTAATGTTTGAACCGTTAGAGGAGTTCACCTTTATTTAATTAGTCACCCCTCGGTGCTGTCGGAAAATTTTTCCCACTGTGGTGTAGACAATTGTAGAAATTTCACCCCAAAGGTATAAATATCGAAGCTCAAACAGTACGCACTAAGGGTCGACCGAGATCTCGGTCTCGGTCTCGGTCTCGGCATTCTCGGCCACAAATTCTACCGAGAACTCTGTCTCGGTTCTCGGTGAAAAATCGCCGAGATTCTGGGCCATAACCGAGACCGTTGTAAGTAGGTACGGTATAGGATAATGGGATTCAAATCTACCACGCGCGTCCACATTCGTCACTTGGTGCCAGTGCGTGAGAGAGCTGCCGATTGTGATTGGTCGGCTGGCAGCGAGGCGGGTTTTACTTACCGCTGCTGCCGCCACCGCGCCGCGCCATTCGTTCATTTCACTACTTTTGTGAACAAACAACTGTAGTTAAAGGAAGTTTGTTTGAATTTTGTTATGTGCCACAACCATCATGTTGTTCAATTTTGATTATTAAAACTATTTTAAACAAATTATTATTACATTCTTAAATATACTATATTATGCAAAAACAGCGCATTTTAATTTTTTTCTCAATTTATCTATTCTCGTTCTCGGCCGAGATTTTAATTTATTCTCGGTCTCGGTCTCGGCCGAGAACGAAAAAACTGTCTCGGTCGACCCTTAGTACGCACACGTGCGGGCTACGTAATTCAGGCAAACTTTATAAGGAAATATTTCGCTTTGCTTAATGCAAAACGTTTTCTCCAAAATCTAAAGATTCCAAGAAATACAAATAATCTCGTACAGACTCTTCTACACTGTACCATAGTACGGTGTACAAATGTACAATTCAAAGCGTGTTGATATGAGAATTTTTGTTTGAACAAACAGGGAGACGTGACAACGTCTAAAGAGCATCCATCTCACATAAACGCCGCTGGGCAAGAGTTATTTGAACCTTTGCCGGAGTCTCTACGAATAATAAAACAACATAAAAGGTTAAACATCCACAGACTTAAAAATGAAAACACGTAAGATTGCAATTTACTCATATGAGATGAATTTTTCAACGTATTATCCAGATTAAATTTTAACTATTAAGTGAGATTTCTGTTTGCCGTTTGCTGAACGGTGAGTTCTCGTGTTATGAAATTTTCACAGTTTTGGCCTCAAATTTCTAGATGATTATTGTTACGTTAGTCGAGATACTGCAACTACTGTACCAATCTCGGAGATTCTTCATTCAAGAATAAAATGCCACGAAAATATTCAACATTCTCCCAGAAAACATCAAACTGAGTCAAACACAGAAAGAGTTTAAAAAATATGTTAAAATTTGGATATATTCTAATGATCGAGCCTATACTGATGCTCTCACCCAAACGCCCTGTCATTGACTGTTTTTATCGTAGTAATAGCCTTGCAGTTTTTGTATTGTGTATAAACACACAATAATGTAATCTAAAATAAAGTTTTTGCTGTATAGAAATCTACATTATACATTTATATAAAACCATAAATAAAATTGTGAGAAACAATTTACAAAAAATTCTGCCTCAATACAGGTTCACCTAGTGAGGCAGGCTATGTACAACTAAAAATATTGTTTAATTATGCTACTTCTGTGTAACCGATCTTATATTACTTTCTACTTGTTAATTTTATTGTACTGATGTAATCTATTTATAATCTACATTGAACATGTACTTTTTTAGTTGTAATGTTGCCAATTTCATTGAATAAAGATATATTATTATATAAAAATATACAAAAATAAAAAAGTGTACTAACGGTTTCCTTCAATTTACTGGTTTATTGAACAGCTGTAGTACTGCACTGATCGCTTTTCGTCGAATAGAAGTATTGGAATTTCCTGCGCTCTGTAGTCGTAATGAGTTCCCCCTTTATTCATTCGCTGTAGGAATCCATCCCGAGTATTGACACAAGTTGGCTTTCTATATTTATTGAATTTTAAGCATCCTGCAGATTGAGTTTATCTCTGGTATAACTTTAAATTTTTATTCAAATTAAATGCTGTCACGTTCCGAGTATTAATAAATGTGAAAAAAATTGTACGGTCGTGCGTTACCTCCATAATGTCAAGCTCCGGTTTCCCAGTACAATAATACTCAAATGGCCTCAGAGCTCCCAAAGTGCGTATTGTCAGTTATCATCACCGCAGAACGTTGTCGGTGAGATACTCGCTGAATAAATAAAATGCAGTAGGAATGGGAAAGTAAGAACGGGTTGGACAGAAAATCTTTGGAGTAAAAATAATCTCACTTCGGAATTGTTAAATTGTCTGAATTCGTTTGTTCATGAAATTTTCTGCTAATGGAGTACATCAGATACAAAGCAAGTCTCACACAAATGGACTAGATTCCTACTAAGCAATAAAAGTTCTCGAAAACAAAACGTGACCTTTGTAAAATATTCCATTGTTAACAGGATTCATTTAAAAACTTTTTTGATTTCAGCTCGTTGATTGAAAAAATATTTATTTTCTTGGAAAACAACCTTGGTAGTGGTTTATCATTTAGAAATATTTGGAAACCACCTTAATTTCGTTTTTTTCTTTATTAACAAAGCCAATTTTCATTTTAAGAGGCGGGTATGGGTAGCTAATGTAAAAAAGCATATTATTTTATTTATTTTTTCGTGAAGCTTAGGTCTAGCAACTAAAACCTAGAGATTAGATAATATAATATATCATTATTTGTAAGGAACATACTCGTACGAGTAGGTATATCTCGAAGAAGCAGAACAAATTTGGCGAAAAACTATATTTAAAATGTTAAACAGTGATATAACTAGATACCTCCTTCAGTTGAAAAACTATATTTAAAATGTTAAATAGTGATATAACTAGATACCTACTTCAGTTGAAAAACTATATTTAAAATGTTAAATAGTGATATAACTAGATACCTACTTCAGTTGAATAACTATATTTAAAATGTTAAATAGTGATATAACTAGATAGGTACCTACTTCAGTTGAAAAACTATATTTAAAATGTTAAATAGTGATATAACTAGATACCTACTTCAGTTGAAAAACTATATTTAAAATGTTAAATAGTGATATAACTAGATACCTACCTCAGTTGAAAAACTATATTTAAAATGTTAAATAGTGATATAACTAGATACCTACTTCAGTTGAAAAACTATATTTAAAATGTTAAATAGTGATATAACTAGATACCTACTTCAGTTGAAAAACTTTATTTAAAATGTTAAATAGTGATATAATTAGATACCTACTTCAGTTGAAAAACTATATTTAAAATGTTAAATAGTGATATAACTAGATACCTACTTTAGTTGAAAAACTATATTTAAAATGTTAAATAGTGATATAACTAGATACCTACTTCAGTTGAAAAACTATATTTAAAATGTTAAATAGTGATATAACTAGATACCTACTTCAGTTGAAAAACTATATTTAAAATGTTAAATAGTGATATAACTAGACACCTACTTCAGTTGAAAAATTATAATTATTTTTTATAGAGCTCCGGCAGACATTTTAGTTTAGTATGAATATTTTTGTAGAAAAACCTCATTTGCTAGAATTCTTCTAGCACGCAGATAGAGTGACCTGCTCGATAAATTTGAAATATATTTCGTTATCATACATAAAATAAATATTAATCCGGCTGGAGTGGTCAAAAAATTTACCTTCAAATTATTATAGTTATAAAATATATTATAATAATAAATCACGTATGACATGGATAAATACTTATTCTGTAAGCTAATAAATGGCTAAAGCATATTCAGTAGGTACCTACCAACAAATTTTTATTCTAGCGTAGGTACCTACCAACAAATTTTTATTCGAGAGTGGGAACCTACCAACTGTTCACGACGAGTTCATAGAAAACGAATTCATCGAAAATCAATTCATCGAAAATCAATTCATCGAAAGCAAATTCATCGAAAACGAGTTCATCGAAAACCAATTCATCGAAAATCAATTCATCGAAAACCAATATATCGAATGATCAATTCATCGAATCGCTAATTCATCGAAAAAAAATATTTTGTTGATATTTGAGAGAAATGCCGAGCGGACCGAGAAGTTAAAAAAGCATTGGTCAACCTAAACTAACCTAACCTAACCTAACCTAACCTAACCTAACTTAACCTATTTAACCAATTTTTTAATATTTTTTTATCATCACTCTTAATGACCTTTCTGAGTTGTTTATGAGTTGGTTTCATTATGAGTTGTCTGGTCACCGTTCCTTAGATATCCCTTTTTTGCAGTATCAGACAATCGGAAATCGAAGAGATAACCTATAAATTTTACATTGTCACTACGAAACTGACAGTTGCTAAACACATTTAACTCAGTTAAACAGACCTAAAAAGGTATTTAATTTTGACAGCTCTAATATTAAAAAAAATGTTTTTCGATGAACTGGCGATTCGATGAATTGATCATTCGATGAATTGATTTTCGATGAATTGATTTTCGATGAACTCGTTTTCGATGAATTTGCTTTCGATGAATTGATTTTCGATGAACTCGTCGGTTACCCTTACCAACAAATTTTTATTTTAGAAAACATGAAAGTTTTCCATTTCTCAAATTTGAATTTATTATTTTTTTGCACCCTAACCTTACTTATTATGTACTAACTATTACTTACTAACCTCACCATTGACTAAACGCCACACAAATCTGTTTTGTAATGCAACCCTTTCCTCATTCACATTCATGTAATGTGGTATCTTATCTTATTTCAACAATATTAGATAGGTGTCACATCACTATTGTTGTATGTTGCACATCACTAGTGATGAACTACTTCTTAAAATAATTGTCATCTGTGGTCTATTAGAAGTAATGTCAATGGCAGTCAACACAATAGTGTAAACACCTATTCAATAAAAAGTCTTAATTATAAAATAACAGTGTTTTCAATATTAAATATATAACAAAACAATAGGAAGCAACTAAAACTTAATTCAATTGGCCATGCCATATAACCTGGGTACTCTAGATGTCTGCCATTCCCTGCGCATCATGCATTCTCCTGAAAATATTATTTCTGCAACCATCTGCTCTACATCTTAAACCCATGCAAGAGTCCATTTTGTAATCGGGTTTATTACGTTTACTGGGTTCACATTCTTTTCAACTTTCCCCATTCGTAATGCGCTCAGAAATTGTTATTTCTGAACAAGAACAACCAAATTCATAAAGCATCATGAAAAAACTGTTATAAATACTGCTGCAGAAAATTAGAATTCTCTTGGAATCGTGACTAATGAGTACTGACTCGACACGAAATGATTCTTATACAAATAAATCATTCTGCAAACATGTCTAGAGTCAACACACTTGCTGCCTCCCGTTCTACATTCTACGGTATGCTAATATTGAGGCACAATGCGAAAAGGCCAGCGATTTGGTGAACGTACACTAAAATGCAATAAATTCCGAAAAAAGTTATTTTCAACAAAAACTTCAGCCGGCGAAAATGATAAAAAATATTTCCACCCTACAAACGCCAAAGTTGTGATTCCACTCAATAAGCGTTACAAATAAAAATTACTAATAATACTAATTATTATTTTTTAATTTATAAACTAACGTTTAGACAAGATTTTTTTATGCAAAGCACAAAGGGTAACAATTATTACAAGCAATAATTGTCAGCCAGAAACACTCATTTACATTGAAAAATCTTCCGAGAAAAGATACTTGCCGCCAACGGGACATGAACCCGTGTCCTTCCGATTGCCGGTCGAATGCTCTGACCACTGAGCTATGGCGGCTTATCAAATACCCGCCAAATAATTCAATATATACTAGTGTTTCATTCAACAATTACTGCTTGTTATATTTTTTCCACCTGAAAACAACCAACTTTATTTTTGCGAGGAAGACATTGTTAGTGTTAAATCCCTCGCTAGGTGGCGTCGAGACAAATTATGTCTGCATTTATTGGGGAAATACTTAAACTTGTTAAATATTAATTATTATTTTTTAATTTATAAACTAACGTTTAGACAAGATTTTTTTATGCAAAGCACAAAGGGTAACAATTATTACAAGCAATAATTGTCAGCCAGAAACACTCATTTACATTGAAAAATCTTTTCTCGGAAGATTTTTCAATGTAAATGAGTGTTTCTGGCTGACAATTATTGCTTGTAATAATTGTTACTAATAATACTTATTGTACAAACAAACAAAAAAATGAGAGATTTCTTCCAATTAGCTGAAAACTTTTTGTAGGTTGAGACCAAGGTTCGTAGAAAATGTGTATACATTAACAAATATTTTCTGCCAATCTTGGGTTGAAAAAGATAATAATAATTTCAAAATTTTATATTTAGTACAATATTCTTTTAGATTGGTCGATTGACTAAAAAAATTGAATCCCAGCTATCCTTACCCAAATTGTCAGGTACACACCTACACCTACATAAACTGCAAACATATTTTAAAAAAAAGTTAAACTATCTCGATGTCATTTTTGTCCTCGCCAAACGCAGTGGATTTTACTTATAAATTGATTATGTTAATTTAATTGCCAAATGAGTGCTCTCACAAAGGATTGTGCAACCGAACATCGACCACATTTTCAGTTCAAAGTCTATTAGTAAATTATGTACGTTTTTGGTGGTCAGTTTAGAATATCCTTTTTTGGCTCTGCCATTGTAACAGGGGTCAGATTGCATTGTGCAATTTGATTTGGACAGTAAGTGGTCTAATAAAATTGAAACATGTGTTGGAGCATTATTTTAATCGTGCACAAAATTCAAAGGTGTGCCGGACAAAATCGTGCAGCGGATCATGTTTCGGGCAGCCCCTCGTAGAATACAAATTAACAAGAATACAAAAATTTACGGTTAAAATATACAGACTTTTTTTAGTCGGTTTGATGAGAGAAAAACTTTTTCAGCTCGAAAAGTACCTACTTTGTTTACTACGCGTAATGTAACCCCTACACTCAAAATGTCATTACCATAATTGTTTCGTTTCGTAAAAAATCACATCAAAATGCTTGAAAATATATGACATAAAACGCCATGTTATCGAGAAAACAGAAGCGTGTACATTTTTTTACGAGATGATATTTGATGAAAAATTATGTTATGCAATCAAAACTCCGAAGCCAGTTGAACTTTGGCGTTCTACTTGGAATTGGAAGAACTGGCGAATGTTGTGAAGTAATTGGCTGTGTATTGGTACCCAGCACGGTCGATCGATAAAGGATTTATCAGTACTCTCGGTAACTTGTCATCGTTCCCAAGCACGACTGCAGATCACCAACGAATAAATAACAGTTCACGTCAAATAAATTAGGATCACTTAGACGTTGTGAACTGTTGCCTGTTTCGTGTTCGGGCAAGTTGACAAGTTGCCGACATTATCGATAAAACCTATATCGATCGACCATGCGATACCATATCTATACATCCCATTTCAAGCACCAATTTTTTATTAGAAATATGATTGGGCGATACTGTAACGAGTTTTTCATCATGTAACGATTTACAAATATACTTCCGTTGAGATAAAAAAAAAAACAAACCTATTTATAAAATGCCATGATAAAATAATAATATTCCTATTTGCCCTCGCCAGGATTTAATCCTCTGACCTCTGGGCCCAGAGCCAAGGATTTACCGCTGTGCCATGTAGGTCGCGATATGGATACCTCTGCGTGTTTTTTATGCAACGCGAAAACCCTCAATCTATTTATTCGGATTGTTCCGAGAATAATTGAATTTTCACTTTGAGTGGAAAACGTTTTAATTTTCTTTTTTGTTTACTATTTATATTGTATCGCCTGCTTGGGAAATCCAGGAATTTTACCCACAATGTTTTTCACGCATTTAGAGGAAATTTTACCGGCACGGAATAAAACATCTCAGGTGGCACATTAACATAAATTCAAAAAATGAAACGTGAAAAGTTCTACCTGCCGTAAGTTTTTATGTTTTTAAGACATCTATCTGTTGTTTTGCTTTTACATTTGGCTGTTATATTACTCGTATTTTACACGCAAATAAAAACGAATAAATACAATTTTTTAATAGAGAACAATGAAATAATTTCTGTTTTCCATTTCTAAAACTATTTTTTTTTAATTATGTAGTGTGATGTAACTTATTATAAAACTATCATTGAAGAAAAGATAATAATAATAAATCTTAATGAAACATGAAATAGAACAAGACACGTGAAAATAAAAAGGGAACGGTCGCAATTGGGGATCGATCCTAGAATCTCTTGTCTTAACGTGACACAGCGTCTTATGCTGCGTATAAGCACGTAGGTGTTTCCGCGAACCGAACCACTAATTACGGGAATGGAATATAGAAAATATTTTATTCAGCGGCGTTTCGCCCCGTTTGCCGCTGCTTCGTTCCTTTCCCATAATTGAGTTCGCGTTCATGTTCGTGCATGTATACATAGTATTAGGGTGGAGCACAGCGACAGTAGCGTCAGTGTCGCTACGTGAACATCTCTTCCAACAGCATGGTTAAGCGCCGTGTCTCGTTAAGACAAAAGATCCTGGGTTCGATTCCCAGTTGCAACATTTTCCTTTTTATTTTTCTGTATTTTTTTATGTTTGTGCTCTGTTTCATCTTTATTATGGTTTATTTTTTATTTTTAACTTCTTCAATGATATAACCATTAATGCGAATAATCTTCAAAAGTTATTCCAAAAAATTGAATTTTAAAATTACTTAGACTGAATTTTTCATAAATTTTTTATTAACGGTCAATTATAATTCGTGAGCATAAAATTTATCATATTTTTTTAATATTCATATTCTTTAAATTCATGTTCATTGGATGAGATTAAGAACTGTTCTCGCCCCAGGCGAAATTACTGAGATATTTTATGGACACACGTAATGAGTAATTTAACAATGTATTATTTAATATGCCTTATCACTTGTATTATAATGTGATTTGTACGTCTAAACAAACCAATAAATGTATAGGTCAACTCCAGTTTTAGCAAGTTTAAATGTAAACCTTGGAAATATTTCATAAAACACTTTTTGTAGGTTTAAGTAAGTAGATGAACTTTATCAGAACAGGTATGCCTATTAGGTATACCTATTGTTGTGTATTTTTATTTTTCTATTATGATTACATTTGATTGTGTTTATTTTATTAGTCAATGACATAAATATTCTTAACAGTGTTATATATGGACCACCATTCAGAATTGAAACGTTGCTTGAAATGGCTTTAGCCGTGTATGGTGACCAGATTTGAACAGCCAGGTACTTCGCCACCTTCATTTCCCCATCTCCTTCCTCTCCTTTCTGCCTTCAGTCTCACAGCATACCCCAATTGGGGATGCTATAGTCTCACTGGCTGCAGATGGGAGAAGCTGGGAGTCTTGTGAGGTATTCACATAATTTTTTTTTATTTATAGGTTTGCTAGCCATTGCATAGTATTGTTCTATTTGTAAAAAAATAAAACAAGAATCCGTATTAGGTAACATACCTCAAATGAAGTCGAATATTAAAAAAAACTAAGAAAACCTTTGCTAGGAAGGAGAATTTTCCAGCACGGACCGCAAAATCTGACGGAATTTTCCGTGCAGCGAATGAATATGGGCTAATTATAAAATTGAAGGGTGGAAATGAGGACATTGCGAAAGGGACTTAATTCTTTGTGCTTATTCATCAGATGGTTATTGGATGCATTTCTTTTCACAAAAGCTTGAGAGACATAAAGAGACTTTGACTAATCAAAATCATGCGGTGATACGTAAATTTAGAAGGTTGTTGTTTTTCGGTTTAAATATTTTTGAACATTCACTTTGACGACGTCACGCTAAAATTTCGGTGGCTAGACTTAAAACGGGTTTTTCTTGACCTTCCAACCATCTATCGCTGTATGACCTCACACATACGTGTTATTGGACTAGGCATGTAAACCATCACGTCAACCCACATCAAATCTGGTAAGTAGTGCAAAGTGAAATGTTAGAGTTTCTTTCATGTTGCGTACACGTTTTATAACAAAGCATGACGACAAAAACTTCCAATAAAATACTGACTGACACTATCTGTTTGCGTTCATTTCTATGGAGAAAGAACACGTAAAACATTACGGATCACACATCACACATTTAAAGATCGTTACTATGGAGAACGTTGGTACTTCTTTTCATTGTGGTGTATAAGATAAAGTAATGTGATCTCATGCGCCTGCTGTCATTCTGTTCCACAGTCCTTTAATTCCTCGTATAATATTGTGACATTGTTATTCCTTCCTGAAATAATTCAGTAGGTAGGTACCTAGTTATCGTATTCATAAGATGTGGATATGTCACTCGCGAGCATTGAAACAATGGAGGTTTTAATAAACGGTGACAGATGGCTGTTTGGTGTGAAGTTTTTAATTCTTTCGTGAGCTTTAAAAGCTTCGTGTGATAGTAAAGTTGCCACTGTGTGGCAATAAACTAACTACCTACTCTCAGAAGCTGGTCCTTGACAGCAGATACCAACAGACGTGACGTTCTTACGAGTGGGTATTCGTTTACACCTGGGCCTATCAAGCAAAGCGTAGGTAAAGGTAAACCATAACGAGGAGTCTTTTAACTGCACAAACGTTTTTTTTGAACGGTGATAATATATGTTTGAACAGATTATAACAAACAATTCATTTTATTTATGAAAATTATGTACTTCTGATGTTATTGCGAGTGCGTCATCTAGTCTTCTCCAGAATGGCGTAGGTGGGACAACTACCTAATGAGGAATGTTTTATTATTCTGAAAAAAGGTTTTTAGATGACATGTTGTTATGTAACTTAATTCAAAATTAATTTAGAGGTTGAATCGACTAATGAGGTTTTGAAATGTAACATCATAAAAATTTTATAAACATAATTTTGTCATAAAGGGAGTAAGTCGGTAGATATCTGGCCATTCGGCCTCCATCCTCCGTGGCCTGCATCCAGAGGTAGCAGGTTTTGAAAACAGAATTTTATAATAATAAGAAGAATTTAAAAAAAAAAAAAAAAATTATTTTAAATTTGCGTTAATCAACACGTAATCAATGATTAACAATACAATTTAGTGACCAGACTGAATCGCTTCTTATGTGAATCATCCATTTCCCAAATTTTCTTTCTTCACCACTCCCTTCATTTTAACAACATAACCCAATTAGGAACGCAACAATCGAACTGGCTATAATTTCAGTTAGGACTCTTCTACGATATCACATCTCAATCTTTCCGGCTGGTAGTCGAGCGTCACATTCACATAAAATTGTTTTTGCATTATATTTTTGAAAACATTTGTACACGAAGGTATGCTACAGACTGTTAACAGAAAAAAATCTGTGATATACCAATAATTTCGAAAGAGGTATTAAATATAATTTAGGCATATTGCATCAGCGTGGTTAGTAGATACCAATGAATAATAAACCACTTGATAATAAATATATGTAGTAGGTATGTGTTTTCCACTACGAATCGTGCTTATGATTTTTTCGGTATTTTAATGTCCATCTAAATTTATTAAACGTTTTGATGAATAGCAAAATTAGGTGCAGAAATGGAGTAAATATGTACGAAAGTATAAATTAAAGTGTATTGGTCAACCATACGTAGGTAATACATTTTACGGTCTCACTCAATTTAGCGCATTCACCTTCGAATTTCGTTATGAAATGTATGGTCAGTCTATCACGAGAATCATGAGATGATCATATTATAGTATGAATGTAATATGACGCTGGGTATTATTAGAGCTGGCCCATCTATCATTACGTCATCAAAGCGTCTATTTTTGAGAAATATCTGAAATTCCAAGGATTCGGCGTAATGTCGCATTCTCTGAATCCATTTACAAATGAAATCAGAGGGTACAGAATTTTCACTCCGGATGTGTGCGCAAGATTTTCATTCAAAGGAGACCGTCATCAAAATTAGTCTCATATTCAAGACGGTATCATCTTTGTAGTACAAAAAATTAAAATACAACGTGTACATTTTTTCTTAGAATGCGGTATTACGTTTTACACAAGAAGTAACGAAATTTCTTGTACCAGAAGAATCATTATGTCAATATGGATTTTGTTATTATATGTATATTGTGTCGGCTTTCTTATTGAAATAAGATTTACTGACGACCAGATCATGCGTTGTTATGAATAAGTTTTTGAAGGAACGCTTGGTTAGATTTGGACATATAAAGCGGATTGGGGGAGAAAGAAAAACATGATGATCAAGTGAAAGAAAATAGCAGCACAGGGGCTCGCAGAAAGAGATGGTAGGATCAGGTAAATAAGACACTATATTCGGGATATATCAAGGCGACTTAGAGGTATAATAGAGTATGAATGTAAAAGGAGCAGAAAGTATACGTCTACCATTAACACCACTAGGGAAATTCCGTGTTGGTTAATTACACAGCAAAAAACTAAAAATGTTACGTCTCTAAAACATTCGCACTTGACTTACTTTAACCAGGGATTCCTGACGTCATTTGGGGTAAAAATACAAATGCAATTTTGGTCTCCGATGACTGGACAAGTAGGATTTGGATAAGGTTACCAGTGATGACATGTGGAAGAATTTTTTTTTGTATAAGGGTGCAAAAAAAAATTTAAAAAAAAAAACATAAAAAGTAAACAAAGACCAAAAGTTTGTTTACATTTTTTACTCAAAATAGTGTCAGGAATCACCGGATAAGGCAAATCAAGTACGTCCCTTAACATATTATTAAATTCTAAATGAATTTTAATAAAAATCTGTTTATGTAAAAATTTTAATTTTTTTAAGGTTACCAAGTACTTCTAACAAAATAATATTTAACTACTTAAACCCTTGTTATTTATGGATTTAGCAGTTAAACTTAGGTATGTTGTAATGTTCCGTTCAAAGAGAAAAAGTTCTGGTAAGTTATAAAAAGAATTCGAGCAAAACCCTAGAAGATATACCTGTTTTTCGAAATCTTGTCAATACCAATGTAAAGCTGCGATTATTTTTTCGTAACTGGGAAAAAAAACGTACGGTAGGCTTTGGAGAAGAAAGACGACGGCGAAAATACAGCTTTTGTTGAAAATGAAAACATAAAAAAAAATCTATATTTATTTAATAAATCATTCCATTATTGTAAATTTAGTACATAAAAATGATAAGCCAGTTTTTAGATTAGAAAGGTTCCCCGAAAAGAGAGAAAGGTCACACACGAGACGTGTTTAAATATTAAAGAGATCTGCCGGATAAGTGAAAAACTATCACTTGGTATGTTTTAATTTATTCATTACGTATACAGGGTGGGGATGTACTTGACTCACTTTAAACAGTAATTCCTGGCGTTATTTGTAGTGACATTTTCGATGTATTTTTTTCTACAAAAACATACGAAAATAGTAGGTGTTGGACACTTGTGGCCGGGGTAAGAAGTTGGGTGTGATGAATTAATTAAAATAAATGACGTGATAGTTTTTCACTTATCCGAAGTCGCCTGATCTTTTTAATCTTTAAACACGTCTCATCTGCGATGTTTCTCTCTTTCCTTTAAGTCAAGGGCTTCATTATGGTGATGTTCAGATTCCAATGTTACTCCGACAGCCGTACAACATGTCCAGAAAAGTCCTACGTGAGCCCATGCACAAATTATAAATGTGGATTCTTGCCTGTACTACGTATTTATGGAATCCTCGTGTTTTGAGGTGTTGACGATGTTCTTCCGTTTAGATGTGCTGTTATCTTTGGTGTTAACAATCAATGTACTTCTACTCAAATTTTCATTCAAGTACGAGTATTATATTCTTGCTCTGAGACTTTTCTGACGTTCGCAGATCTTGGTAGCACATGACCTTGGGGTCTTGAGGTTCATTTTCAATTTAATATTGCTGGACGATAAGTCGTTGAAGTTTAATGGGTATCAACTTCAGATCTTTGTGGTTGTCACTTTAGCACAAGTTGTGGCGGTATAAGAGTACATTCGATATGTGACTGCGGATATTTACATTTTTCAGAAACATCATATGAAAATCTTTATATTGTCGAGCTTTACCTAGTCGTGGGAAGATATATCGTATTTATTTTTTCAGAAAATTGATCTCCTTGTTTTAAAATGCTTTCAATAAAATTTCATGTAGGTTTATAGACACACGTGTTTTCTAAAATCTATACGAGCTTTCTGGAGACTTATTTCGATAGCCCATTGTTCGATAGATTCAAAAGCTTTCTATTACAAAGGCAAGACGGTGAAAAATTGTACATTCACATCCTTTTCTCTAGAAGATGCAGATGGCCACGTGTAACATATTTTCGAGAAAAAAAGCTAGGAAAAAGATTTTCAAGACATTATTATCACATTTCGAGGTGTAAAAAATTTGCATCAATTTATAATCAGTTTTTAAAATAACGTAAATCATAAGAAATTATTTAGAAAAAATTGAAAAAGACGTATACACGGGATCGAGAAAGTAAGATTATCACTTGCGATAGAAATACTGATGGCCTGCATTGATCTGCGACCAAAGGTAGGCTGCGTGTACGGTATGAATTTATTGAAATTGGTCTTTTTATCTTTGACATACAACTAATACCTGCAGTTGTTACCAACTATGTACGTAAATGAGCGCAAAACTTACCAAATTCATTGGAAAAAATTGTTTTTTTTATCAGAATTTATACCATTTATTCATTTTTATTTTTTAACATTTTACTTTTCATTAAATAGGCACTGCATTTCGCCCTTAGTGGACTGCGCATCACTGATAAATACATTACATTGGTCGATTTAAATAATATCGTAATATATTAACAACATATTTAATGTCTAGAATTTCTTATTTATTATTTTAGAAATATTAGAATAGATTACACATAATATGGCAATAATAAATAAATATTATATACCTGTTATATTGTACCACGTTAAAACTGACCATGAAATAAACATTAAATTGACATTGATTTCTCGAGGCATAAAATACAAAATTTTCGTATATAGCAATCTTTTTTGTCTGTGTACATAATTTTAATTAGAAACAAATAACTTTTCACTTTATTGAGAATACAATTTAATATGTAAACCAACCAAAGGGTTTCGGTTCCACCTAAACCTTCCTTAGGGTTACATGAAAACATACTGAAATAATATTACAGAATTACAGTGCATAGGAAATATACCCCCATCAACAAAGTTGATATTCTCCCTTCCTCTTCAAATTCTATAATTATTTTAGAACGTTTTAATGCAACCATTAAGAAGGTCCAGGTGGAGCCGAAACCGGTTGGTTTACACATTAAGTTATGTACGTATAAAATACAGCCTCTAACGACTGCTTTTTTATTTCTCCCCCATATTTCCATTTCAAAATCTCCCCACCTTTGAACTGATTGAACTGATTACTTATACTTCATTTATATAAAACGATCGCGTATCCAAATCAAACATAACTACTGTTTATTTATTTTTATATCTTATGTTCTTGAAAGAATTTAATAACGATAAAAATCACATTTCTTCAGTAGATCTTCTCATACAGAGTTTCGCCTTTTCAGTATACATTTGAACTGTATGTCTGTTTGTAACTTTCCTTTTGTATCATTCTCTCCTTATTTCTTATTCAAACGCACATCAGCGGTGCGAACATTTTCCATCTGCATTCTCCTAGATTTCATTCTTCATTTCGAATTTCTGTATTCATCTTATATTTTTTAAATGGTTTTTGCTCTAAAGCTCACAAGAATATCATCTGTTCAAGACAGCATCCACTGGTTATTCAATATTACTCCTACATTTGAAAATAAATTATATTATTTCTTTCAGTTACAGATGTTTTAAATATATATACGGAACATTTGTACCTACTCACGAAGGAGAGCACAGAAAAGTACATGATGTCATTATGCAAGTAGTAAGTTGTGATATATCGTTATCTCCTGTACAGTTACCTTGCTACTGTCTGTAAATACGTCCTAAATTTGAGAGTATGTGTCATTGCGCAGATCGTGACACTCCTACTAAAAAAATCGGTTTATCCATCTCTGATAGTTTGGCATTGATCGCACCAAATTTAAAACTACAAAAACAGTGCAATACCTTTTCTATAGATAAATGAAACAATTTAACTTTGTTTGAACCACTTATATAATGAGTAAATTCGACCGGTTTCGGAACGACCGTTCCTTCTTCGGGGAAAGCGTATCCCTGAAGAAGGAACGGTCGTTCCGAAACCGGTCGGATTTATTCATTATATAAGTGGTTCAAACAAAGTTAAATTGTTTCATTTATCTACAATGGATAACCACAAAATTATAGCTACATTCAAAAGTATACTTTTTCTATAATCTAAATTTTTTAAAGTCTTATTTTAAAGTACATAATTTTAACAAATTCTATTAACCACTCTGACCAGACATGGTTTTAAGCATACAGTTAGTAGCAATATTGTCTACGTGAAAATAATTGCAGGTTTTTACTAGATACAATGTAAATGTTTTTGACGAATTAAAACAACATTGCAATACTTTTTTTTGCCTTTGCAAACTTAATACATTGTTAAATTGAGCCTAACATTAATTCCACGGCAAACAGTCTAATTTCTAATATATGCCTTAAAACCACTCGGGCCCATAAGCTTGTTTTCACGATAATATAACATTACCAGACATATGTATGACGTATGAGGCGTACCTGACTTATTAATAGGTTTACATCTTAACCTTTTATATTCCTACTATAGAAAATATCGCTTATGAACGAATATGCTTGCATCCGTCTAGGCACAACATTAAACTAGCTGTTTAGAAACAATACGTGATTAGCAATAATGAGCCAAGACTTGTAGAAATCAACTTAAATCCCCTTTGTTAGTGCGTAAGACTTATGCGTCATTGATATTTATGTGAATGCAAATCTTAAGTGCATATTAATTTGTCAATACTGATGATATAATAATTTGTTGATGCCCGATGAACATCGTTTATGATAATGCGACGACATAATCTTATTTAAATCAGAGAATCTTTCACAAAAGTCACCCGCTTGTAAACATTTTTTAAATAATTAATCAATGACTTTCATTGGATTATGAGTATTATTAAAATACTTAATATATAGGTATGTCAAATAAATAGATTGCATGCTGATTTGCAAGAGATCACAATGCTGAGAGTATCCTGTTTGGTAAGGTGCTCAGTCAGACCAGACCTGTATACCGACCCGTGCAATTTCGGCAACGGAAGGTTGCGTAAGTAAATATGTATGTAAGTTCCCGACTGTGCAGCCTTACGCCGTATGCCTCAGCTGAGATGCAGCCTGTGGCTACAGCCTTCAGAGATGAAACGATGGAGATACTGTGTGCTTCTCAGCGATTCAAGATTGAAACTCAAACCAACTATGTAGTATGAAGCCTTTAAATCTCAACTAAATTAATCAATACCGACAACAGTAGATTGTCATTTGAATGAGAAGTAAGGATCAACTTTGATAATTTGGCTCAACCAATTTAATTAATTAGTACGGTGCTTACTGTTAGAGTAGGTAGTAATCCTTTTCATGTGATACTTCTTCTTTGAACTTTAGATCTCTGAGATAAACCGCTAATTATATTGATGAAATCATTCTCTTAAGTAAATTGCCATTCATTCTGGCTTGCTTTTAAATCCTTCAAACAGGATTTGCCTAGTTAATGGAGATATTTCGCAATTAATAGTACTTAATTAGAGAGGAAATTATTTTAAGGTTAAAGATACATAAAATTTTCTCAATTGAAAATAATAATTTAATAAATTTCATGTTAAGACTGTCATACCAGCAAATCATAATTTCGGTTCCGACTATAGCGCTCACACATCAGCGGTCGTGAGCGGACATTTTTGGAACTAGATTTCGTTCCGCAGCAAGCTTGGTTTCGCGTATCTACTAGGACTATCTCACGCGGAGCTAGGGCTGGCTACAGTATGGGTCAGGTGAAGATGTTGAATTCTCGTTTCCAGAATTTTAATTAGTAGTAGGCAGTTATTTGTAATTTGTACATCGAAGTACATAAACACAAATATATACAAATGAAATGCGTAAACACAGAAGGTATAAAGTAGATGATATAATATAGACATGAATAAAAAATTTGTTATAATTTTTAAATATTTTGTTTTTTAATTGTACTTGTACTAATCAAATTAACCGAGTAATATTCAGTTGGATTGTAAAAAATGTCTCATTTTGAAATATTTATTCGTGTGCACAATGGCATTATTAATAGATTACAACGGAAAATAATATGAAATATATTGATAATAGACTAATATAATAGTGACTTAGTCATTAGAACAGAAATTATTAACAAAAACACAATTTGAATTACACAATCACAAATTAAAACTGTCATTTTGACGGGAATTTCAAGCGTATGGTGTCTGGCCTCTCTTTCGCAGTCCGTTAATGACATTTTTTATTATTAATAGTTCAAAACAGAAATTTTACAGTATTTATTGTGTGTAACTATTTTTTGATAATTTTTTACAACGTGCTTACACCATATACCTACTATAATTGTTTAATAGGCCAATTGCATCACATTTTTTTTTTTAAATTCCGGTTTAGGCAAATATTCTAAGATATTCTGTATTTTTTTTTAATCGTATTTTTGAAACCCTGGGGATTTTTTGAAAATTTCAATCCGAAAAATCAGACCATTTTTTATAAACCGGAAAGACGGGACATAATTTTATGGGTGCGAAAAAATGATAATTACATGGTCGAAAAACATTTTTAAAAAAATAACGTTTTCCACAAGAAAGGGCACAGGAGAATAACGAGGCATACCAAAAATATTACATCTCATAAATATTTTTTTCCTTGATCCATCTTATTGATCATAAATCAATTATAATGTTCAACGTCTATATTACTAAATACAATGTAATATACTTGTACTTGTAAATTATAATAATAATAAGAAAATTATAAAATTATAAAATTTGATTTTATTAAAATCAGCACCACTACCATTATACCTCTAAAACGCGTACAGACAGCGTAAAATGTACAGGGTTCTCTTCATAACATCTGTCAAATCAAATGATAAGTTCGCAGAGAGGATATTCCATGGCCCCTCGCTCCCCCGATTTGACCCCGAGTGACTTTTTTCTGTAAGGATACGTCAAAGTTGAGGTAAACAAACTTCGATCATGAACCATTGAAGCTCTGAACGAGGCGATTGAGGGCGTCATCGCTGGAATTCCGCAAGATATGCTGGGAAGAGTGGCCGAAAACTTCTTTCAAAGGGTCAATATGTGTATTGCTCGCCAAGGCCGCCACGTCAAACGATATCATTTAAAAAATATCATGAAAAAAAACGGCATCATTTCCCCGACGTAACGGCACCCGCCCCGCTCCTCTGCTCAGTCTGGGGAGCCTTCAGTGATTTTTTGAAATCAGTAACTCCTCTCTGCCCCACCCTGTATTATCAATTTTTTTTTAAATATTATTTTTTTTGACAAATTAGAGAGGAGTCAGTAATTTACATTTCGAATAAACGCCGTTAGTAAGCTCGAAAATCATCTGTCAAAAATTTAAATAAAGCAAGTACACATTTCTAATATATAATTATAACTGAAACAAGTGTGTTAAATTAATCTTAGGGTAAAAAATAAGTCAACAATCTAGAAAAGTAGAAAATGACAAATGAATGCTTGCTAAAAGAAAATAAAGATCTTATAAAAATAAAATGTGAATGGATGTGGGTTAACTTTCGATATCACTGGACACGCATAGGAATATTTTTGTAAAAGACAACCTTTTTTGTTCGGGACGAAGGAAAATACTCCAATCAAAATTTCAATCACGTAAAATGAAAATTTGTTTTCGCCGTACGAGATCGCGACTTTTGACTGGATCATCAGTCTTAGTTGGATGTGTAGGCGTAGGCGTTTACTTCAATATGCAATACAATACAATCACCCAGCGAATAGTTTTCTTTTGCAGCCAGACGTTTTCTTAAGTAAAGACCTTTTTTTCCATTTCATCTACTATATATTTGGGATCTCTAAATTGCATATTCCTTGAATGCCTTGGATCCACTATTTCTGGCAAAACGCAATCTGTATATATATGTATATATAATTTTATAACGCCGTAACCACTTTCTCCAGATCCGACCTGTCATGCAGCTGGTGGGCAGACGCATCCGCCGCCAAGACCTGAACAAACCTCACCCAATAAACCCAGGCACCCCTGCTAGTCACCAAACCTTGCGAACCACTTGGGATGACCTATGGCAGACGTGTTGGTTATCTAATAAATGGTTCCCGGGGCGGTGGTACCCATACTCGATTCTCGTGTTTGTTATTTTTGTAATACGAAAAATGGATATAAAAAAGGTCTACCCGCCCACCCCCTCTCAACCCCCCCCCCCCCTCATACCCTCCTTCCAATCCCCGCCTCCTTTACCCCTCATCCCAACTCTTCTTCAACCTCCCTCCCTTGGGAGCTGTTGGACTCTTGTGCGATATAAACATAAAAATTATTTACAATAAAAAAAAATCCCATCCCCGTCCCCATCCCCCCTCCCCAGCCTTGCAACGCATGCCGGGTACGCGCTGTATATAATTTCTTTTATTTATTTACGGACAAATAGTCCATTAACAATATAATAATAACACGAATAACAAGCGAGCCTAAAGGCCCGACCCGCCTAGCAATTGATCACTGTTCGCATCGATTACCGTTCGCATGTCATTTTTTGTAACCAGCACCACTTTTCGTAATAATCACCACTTTTCGTAACGATTCACCAGTTAACCCCATGTGTCGAGCATGCGTAAAGAAGTTTTACTTTTAAAAAATGGGGCATTTGGGACTCTTGAGCAGTCGGGACTCTTGTCTCTTGTATCGTATAATGAGGGACAAATAAAAACATTTCTTTTTAAATATAAAACTTTTTGCATAAAAATATTCAATGAAAATGAAATTCGGTCAACCCTGTTGATTTTACGAACGTGAAACAAGGAATTCGTATGTATTTACAGTTTCGTTCCCAAAATATTATTTCAAACTGTTGTGATTCAGAGCGACGTGGACACGTCCTTGTCGGGCCACTTTTCGGGCCGTAATGAAGTGTGAAATTTGTGTTACGGCGCTATGATAAAAATCGTGAAATGCGAAGCTGTAAATTAATTAATATTAAATACTTCCTAAAATTATTTTTCGCTCAAACTTATTTATGATTTGTCAATAATGTCTTAGCACAATAAGTATGTAAAAAAATCTGAAATATATTAGTTTATAAGTTCGCAAATAAATACACAAACTGACTAAGTTTCGTCAAGAAACACATGTACGTATATATTTTTTAATGATTTTATTGAAACTTAAATTAAAATTCTAAAACATGCGTTTGCTAGATAATGGATTGATTTATTTTAATGCATGATTATATTATTTGAAATGGCTGTGGTATAATACAAAATCTTTTTTGAAAATTTAACAAATCTGTCAACGACCTATGGAATAACCTTATTATACTAAAAATTTAAAAAAATTCTCAAAATTTATTACATGCGAATGGTAGATAAAAGAACAATCTTTCGAAATCCATTTATAATTTTTTGTGGAAAAGAGTCAATACGTCTAAAATCTGATTTGAAAATGACATATTTCTGGTTTTCTCTGGTAATGCCCTCTTAAAATAATTACTGAGAATAGCTCAGAAAAGCCATGATAACCAGAGCCAGTCGGTCCACGGCACCTTCCATTAGTTAAGTTTGCGAGGGGAAGGAAATGGGGTAGGGTAAGTAAGAGAATGAGAATAATATATACAGATAGTTCCAACCGCATCTAAGTACCTACCTACTGACTAAAATAACGACGTTTGAATATGGCAAGGAGTGTGTGCCAAAATCGAGTTGTTTGGCGGTCCGTCCTCTCTGCCTACCTCTGCGGAGAAACGGCGTGATGGTTAGTTAGTGAGTTAGAATATTTAAAAATACAGATTTTAGATTTTCAGGGTCAAAATTATTCTCATTATTTATTTTTGGGCTGTTATACCGTGTTGCGCTACCTCCTTCTTTAGCCAACGTTTCGGACAGCGTTACAGTGTTCATTATCAGATCAGATGTGTCCGCCCTGCCCGGAAGATGGACACTGTAACGCTGTCCGAAACGTTGTCTAAAGAAGGAGGTAGCGCAACACGGCATCATAACCCCAAAAATAAATAATGAATATTTAAAATTACGTTCACTTTATGGAGTGCAAACTTTCAAAAGGTGCTAATGGAAAACATTATTAGAAAACTTTATTTAAATCAGCTTTTTCGGAGCTTATTTTGCGATATAACAAATGATTTATTTCTTAATTTTTTTTTCTCTATTATAATTTGAAACCATTTGATTAATGTGCTGTTTTTTTAAATACATTATTTGTATTTCCAACATTTGTTATTAAAAAGTTAATGATAAAATTAAGATTACAAGCAATCAAAACTCATTTACAAGTTCTTAGTTATGAGCGATATATTATACGATTATGATCAGAATTATTTTGCAAATCGCCGTAAGATTAAATTTTAAGTAAACATAGCCAAATAAAACATCGAATCCATAATAATTTTAATATTATACCAGCTTTCTGGCTGCGAAGATGATATCATTCATTGCCGAATCAAAAGCAGATAAATATAATAAAATAATAATTTTTACCCAACAGCTGTTTAACACCAAATATTAACGTCGGTTCGAAAGCGCATATATTAACTTAATAATAATTAACATTTCAAGTTCAGCAGGTCTACTTTAGTGCGTGATTTATGAAGTTCACCTTGGCTCAAACACAGTACCACTATTTGGTTACTTCGGGCTTGGATCTGGGTCATCGGCCAAGACTCTGCCTTACTGTTTACTTGGGTTTTTCCTCAGCCAAACTTTTCGATCGGGATTACAGATTATACAATTCAATCACAATCATAGCCTGAGAGACCCCTTCTGAATAATGTAATATTGATTTTAGTACAGTACGCTGCAGAGTTCGCACGCCGAAATTTTCGAGTCCTATTTGCTATTCAAAGGACGTGTGACCAGCGCGGAATCCGGCACCCACGCAGTACGAACGCCACCTATCAAAATTGCGTCAGGTTTTTTGCGTTTACAAATGTATACAAATGGTACTCGTTCATCGAAAAGTTTTATCTAAGCCCTCAATAGAAATGTGGTAGGGTTCCGGTTAGATTCTCGCTTTTGTAATAATTGTACATTTACTTATATTAATATTTCACATGATGTTCTTTTCAAATAATTATTTTGCAATTATGGACTTAAATAATATTATTATTTTAATAATTTCATATCGATAAGGAGCACACAGCATGAGACATTAAAAATGTAGTTGGATATCTTACTAATTGTATTATAAATGGTGCACTGTACATCAGTGGCGGTCCGTGAGTTTTCAGTGAGCTAGAGTGCTAAGATTGAAAATTTTATTTATTATTAAATTGTTGACATTCACAACCGGAAATTAAATTACAAGTTAGAGTGAGATGTCTTGAGAGGCATATTGCGTTAATGATGATTCAGCATGGTGCAAGTTATATTAATATTTATGCTTCAATTATAATTTCAAATTAATTTTCATAAAGCTCAAAGTAGATTGTAGGGTTTACAAGTGCCACGGGATTTGATGTGGTAATCAAAATCATTATTTGTTGAAAAAAAATCTACGTTTGTTAAAAAAAAATATATATATATATATATTTGGTTTTACGCCCGGCTAGGCTATTAAATGTAAATAATGAAATACGCTTTTACGCACCAGATTTAAATGTCCGGTTTAAATTTTCCCCACAGGAAAAACTAAACCCTTTCACACACTTCCCAAATGATATAAGTATTATAAATACAAAACAATACAAGAGCAACATGTCAACGTACCAGAGACCAAATGGGAAAAAAATTCACCGACTCCAGATATTTTCATATCCTAATTGAACCTATAAATCCTACTGATCCCTCAATATAAATATTAAAAAAATCTTTTGTAATCCTACATGTATTTAAAATGTATATATGTGTATTTTTACCTGTGTATTTTTATTTCGAGGTGATTATTATTATTTAATTATATTATTATCGAGGGGAGAAGTATCACTTGCTCCAATTATTAGTATTGAAAGGCAAGATAGACATCGCCGAGGGCCTGGTAGGAGACAAATGTCTTGGCTGCAAAATGTGCGAGAGCGGACCGACATTAGAAGTGTGGAGGAACTATTCCGGGCAGCGCAAGACAGAGAGACATTTTCCAGAGTGGTCGCCAACATCGCGTCCTGGTAGGCCACACCAAGAAGAAGAAGTATTATTATTTCGAAAACTCCTTTCTCACGATTCCGACGCGCCGTTTCAAATTATTAGAAATGGTACATCATATAATAATAATGACAAGTCTAAATTAGTCCATCGAAATACTATCTGAATATTCATTATTCAAGAATCATAATATATTTGAACAAGCTCAAACAGCCCCTCGGTCATATTATTAGCATAATTTGACTGCTAATTCCAAACCATTGAAAATTGATTGTCGGCTTTCTATCTTGGACCCCAAATATATGCAAAAACGGTAATACTGTATTGTTATTACCAGTGTTAGAACCAACATTGCAAAATTACGACACATTACCCCCTCATTCAATCATGCATGAAATTAAGCTTGCTCTCTCCTATGTAGCTATTGGGCAGGCAGAGTAACCCTCGATAGACACATCCACCCAGTCCAGTCCAGTTTGAGGGTTTAACGGCCATCATAATAGTCAAATCCCCATCTGAAATATCAATTCACTGATTGACGAAGTAAATCACACAGCCACAGAATTATTTGCTAGAACCCTAAGAGAATGTGTATTTCGTAATTGCATGCTAGCACTACTATATTATTTTATGGTATCATTTATTTTTTTACGTTTTTACACGTTTGTGAGAATTTCCTCTCCGTTACGGTTCATGTGTCATATCTGAGCTTTGGTGGCTAAGGTCAAAAGGTACAGAGCACATTTCAGAATAAAATATCACAAATGCATTCATGAAACGGGTGTCTTTTATGCGCGTGAGTTATATCTGCGAGACGAGAGAAAAAGCGTACGTATAACATACTATTTTACAATATAATATATTTATCGGATTGGGGGGCCGTAAAGTAAAAAGAAAAGCCATGGTGATAAATGATCTAGGTTATGAGCTCGTACAGTGCATCATTGATATAATGTAATAAGATATTCTCGTCTATATTTGTTAATCTGTCTCATGCTGCGTGTCCTCCTTTTCGATGTGTAATTAAAAATAAAGTTTTTTCCTCAACTGCAACCAAAACTCGATAACATAAAGATAACAACCTCTTTCAACATGTCATACGCAATTTCGTGCCGTTTTATTTTATTTTGAATATCAAGCTATCGGATTCCAATTTTATGTAAATATGCAACTGACATTTAATGTGGCCAGTATTATTATTTCTCTATTTTAAAATTCAGTAAATGACAAAGGCATTTTTATTACATTAATTATCATTTGTGAGAATATCTGCGATACCAGAAATACGGCTAACCAGACCTGACTGTTTGCTTTATAGTAATGTAACCTGCCAATTTATCCAAGAAATCTTTACCTTGCATAAGCAAAAAACAACAAATCTGATGTTTGATTTTTAGGAACCCACGCAATTTCTCAATGCACTGAATTTAATAAATGTTGGTTAAATGATTTAAGATAATATTTTTAAAGTTTCTTTTTATTTGATCATACAGAAATGGAACCACAAATGATTTCTTGTTCAATAACGAATTTTATTCGTTGAAAAAATTGTGAATGTACATGTTTTGCAATGCAGGTAAAAAAACTTGCTATTTTAGTTCGTGTTGATGTTAAAAATGGGACACTTTCCGAACAATTCAAACATGTTGAAATTTAAAACTTCTACGGGATAAACCTGGTGGTCGATGAAACAAAATGTCATTACTTTAGACTATAAATGGAGTTAGAAAACTAGCTTACCAAAGTGTGATTAGGCGAGCTTTAGCATTAATGATGTGTATAGATAAAGCTTCATATTGAGAGGGTTAGTAATTAGTTTAAAATTAATGCAGCCTAGAAAAGCCTGCCATGCTTAAATTACATTAGATAAGATAAAGAACCTGCTGGAAAACCGACCGATGCCAACGTGTGGCGGTCTTTCCCACCCTACTTAACCCTAATCTCCCGAGAGAAAAGGATTTTGTAACATGTAATTTAACAAGGAAGGATCATACGTGAAACGGCTTTAGATGATACACAGAGTTCAATACTTTTGTTTTAATTAATATCGACCTTTCTGACCATTTTAATTACATTCTAAACATTTGTATGTCTTAGAAGGTACTTAATCAGACAAGTTGTGTAATACGTAAAACTAATTACTTACATTCCACTGTACCTGGTAAAATTGAAAAACGTGCAACATTTTTTTTTTATATTAGTCATAGGGAAACAAGCGTACATTGATTCATTAACTATATTATAAGTAAGAATGACAGCACTTCATGCAATGGTCAATAAATTGCGAAATTCTCGGTTCAAATATCTGACATGACGCCATAATGATGATATTATGTGCCAACATTTGATGGGCAATCTGAAATCATTGCTGTAAAGAATACAGCGTAAAATAAAACAAAGTATTTTTTTTTATCATAAGAAAAGTTCATATTTGCATCTAAAACGTTATTTACATGCAAATTCGATAAAGGAAACGGATATATTTAAGTAAAGTATCAATTTCATTTCAAATTTCAACATTTCAAAATATTATTATAAATAACCTTAGGGGTCTGGCAACGGGACAAAAGTAAAAAAAAAGGTACCATTAAAAATGTTGTTGACTACAGAACGAATTGCAATAAAATGAATCGATATATTTCTCTCTTAAAACAGAACGACTGAACATTAGTTACCATAAGACAAGAGGACCATCTTGGACTACACGGTCAACAAAGTACAGGACTTTTTACATAAAGGCCTGTCTTGTGTATATTGGCAGTCATGTGATGCCAAGGACCTTAGGACACAGTGATTTCGTTTAATGGAGAAATAAAACATTTAAAACATTTTCTAAGCCTCCAAGGTCACCGTTAGGCTCCGCAAACAACTTTATTGATGTACATTTAAAAATATACACGATCACAATGTATTTGCATAAACGTGTCACAATCGAACAGAAGCGGGATGAATACCGAGCAATTCTATTCTTGCGGAATCCTGCATTTCAATTAGAAGTTTTTTTTCCTTTTGAGATTCTGACATGCATTGGTGGCCTATATCTGTAAAAAGTTTTGAAATGTCACATAGGTGATTAATATTATATTTAATTTAATTTGTGATGTACCCAAAAATAATGCAGTTCCTTCAAAACCCACGCAGTGGACCCCATAGACAGGTGATTGTCGCCAGCAACTTAAAAAAAAAACATTTTCGGGCATGAGAGCCGTGACGCTGCCCTCCATGGATTTTCACGTCACCGAAATTTACTGCCGCTTTATGTATTCAAATTACAGGACCCAGTTTTGGAAGAAACAGGTAATGCATGAAATTTTGCACTGTAAAATGATGGATAAAGTTAATTTCTACTTTTTCGGTTAAATCGTTAATGTTGGTGAACTGCAAACACGTGTCGTACTTAATACTAACCTGGTTAGGTAATATCAGTAATACTGATTCAGTATATAAAAAAAAACTAAGGCGTGTTAACTAGTATTTTCAAATTTGCAAACCTTACCTAACCTAACGTTACGTAACTTGTGTTAAAACAATTTTTTTTTGTCATGGATTTGTCATTGAATTCAAAATCGATACATATTAATCGTTACCCTAATATCCAACCCAATGGGCTTAACTAAATCAATTTAATTGATTTGGTCTGTGTATTTTATTTAAAAGTGTGAAAATGCAGTATGATTAAAAATAGAAACTTATCACCCATTTGCGTTTAAATCCGGAGTGATATAATATAACGTGAACACATAATCTATGAATATATATATACGCATCATGAAACGGATCCAAAGTGAGTTCATAAAGTGAAATAATTAAATCCAGTAATTTATGGAGCCAGTACTTACGTCAAAATGCATTTATATGGAAATTTCCCACTAAATCCTTTCTTCGTATAATATGCGACTATCCAACTGAATTAACATATTTTTGTTTTGAATTTTACCTCAGTTTATTAATTAAACATAAAATAGATTTACAACCTTGAAAAATCCTTCTAATGTATTTAGAAAATTAGAATAATGAGCTCTTTTTTTAACGACTTCGAAAAGGAGGAGGTTCTCAATTCGACTGTATTGTTATATTTTTTTTTGTTTGTTACCTCAGAACTTTCGACTGGGTGAACCGATATTGATGATTCTTTTTTATTTGAAAGCTGGTGCTTCCCGTGTGGTCCCATTTTAATTTAGTTCTAACAATGGCATCCATAAGAAAATCATATAAGTCTTAAATTTGCATCAAGTATGTGCGCGACAAATGGACGAATAACTCAATATCACGCTAACCGATTTCGATGATTCTTTTTTTATTGGAAAGGATAGTTTGATGAGAGTTTGGTTAGGTTCTGATTATGGGATCCATGACAAAGTAACGGAACTCTCCAATTCTTAAGAGCAAATTAACGGTACTCTGCCGAATCTTAATCGAATTAGTTACTGTACTTCAGATTCACTAAAAATCAAAAAATAAACAAAAATTTTAACAAAACAAAAAACGACTTCAAAAATGCACTAAAAAGTAAAAAAATAATTTCGTATTCTTCTACAACTTTTTTTCAACTTACTTTTTCTACTCATCAATATGTAGGTACGATTGTTATTTTTGGAGTCGGTGTCAGCTAAGGTACCCGGCCCGGCGTGTTCACTTGACAGCTCCCCTCCCGCCGCGGGCCGCTATCACCTCTCACCTCGTCAAGTCGTGCGTGCGACACAAGCACATCTCACCTATAACTATGTATGTAGTTACAAACCTACCTTGGCTGACACCGACTCCAAAAATAACAATCGTACGTACATATTGATGAGTAGAAAAGTAAGTTGATTATTAAGTTGTAGAAGAATACGTAATTATTTTTTTTACTTTTTAGTGCATTTTTGAAGTCGTTTTTTTGTTTTGTTAAAATTTTTGTTTGTCAACTTTACAGTTATAGTATACTAATTTCATGCAATCATTAACATTTGCACATTTATAAGAAATTAAAATAGAGAAAAAACAGTTTTAACTACCTGGTTCCCGGCATGTGTTGCAATACTATATTCAAAGAAATACATTGTTATTAAATTCATTTCTTCGATGATATATTACATTGTTTCTCCCTGAATCACATTCCCCGTGAGTCCCCGTTCCCCTCCCGCGTCCCTGTCCTAGCTAGCTAATGAATACAAATTATAGCACATATGTTATTCTGATGTATAAGATATATTATTGTATGGTTTCATTAAAATCCATTTAGTAGTTTTTTCATGAAAGAGTATCAAACACACATACATCCATACAAACTTTCGCGAATATTATGTAAGATGAAAGATTTATCTTTCTTTAAATAACAAGATGAATTTGTGATTATTTGTTACAACTCAAAAAAAATTGTTCCTATGAAATGGTACGGACTTAGGGAAACAATTGACTTTTGTGTGAGCAAATATAAAAATTACATGTTTTCCACGATGTTTATTATATTCACTAATCAAGTGCATAAAACAATATCACATATTGCATAAAATTATACCTAAATTTTATACTTGTATCATAAAAGATAAATATAATATACTTATTCTAAGCGTTATGTGTTTCACCCGCGAAATTTGCATCATTGGTGCAGTTTTGCCTTCAGATTATGTAATAAACATCACAACGACCTTTATCGTAGTTTAGCAGTAATCGGTCAAATGGCTTAAATAATTTTCAAATGCCGTCTATTTCAACGGTTCCATGACAACTCAGAATCAGTTCAACTCAACACCTCTTTGAAAAGTCATTAAACGTTATGAAAAGAACATGAAAAATAGCTCATTACTGTAACCTGTTGAACCAATTTTAAAAATAATAGTTTACCAATTGAATTGTAATGACTGCAATCATTTTTACGTAGGTAAAACTTGCAGAAATTTTGAAACGAGGATTAAGGAACATTTGAGATGTCTAAATAGTAATAATTATTCGGAATTTGCTAACCATTTAATTGAATTTAACCATTCATTTGATATAAATACTGGTTTTAAAATTTTACACACTAACGTTAGTGGTTTTCACTTAGATCTTTTAGAAATATTAGAAATTAGGAAAAATGTCAATAGAAATTTAAATATTATTAACAATCAAATTAATTTTGTGAGTAACCCTATCTTAAACATATTTCCATTGTAATTTTTTGTCTTTGTTCTTCTAAGCACCCCCTTTCCCCCCCCCCCCCCCCTCTCTCTTGTTGATCTTCTAAGCACCTCCCCTTTCCACCTTTCTCCTCCCCCACTACTTCCATTTCTACCCACGCCGTTCTATGTTTGATCATTTAGTATTTAGTACATTTTATGTCCTGATGAAGGGAACATCGTTCCTGAAACATGTTGACTTTTAAATAAAGTTTATTGTGGTAAAAACAAAGTGTTTTTAATTATTTCATTAAAAATAATATATTTTTCATCACTCTTAATGACTTTTAAAAGGAGGTGTTCGAGTTGAGCTCATTCTCAGTTGTCCGGTCACCTTTTTTAACGGTTGCTAGAGTATAAGTAAGAGTAAAATAAATTTCTATAAAGAATAATCCGGTAGGTATTTCGACATAATTTCGATAAATTTTCGTTTTTTAGACTGACCACACTAACAATTATTACTTTAGCGAAGGTGCACTTGAAACACCGCGCAGTCCTATTTCACATTTTTGTTACTTTAACTGACGGTTAAAATTTAAATTTAGTTCACGATTTAGGTTTCTGCTGAAACTTGAAACAGACGCCCTAAGAGAAACTTTAAAATGAAAATACCGTCCTATGATTCAAGTTATTTTGTATTATGAGTCGGTGCCGAACTTTCGACTGTGCTGTATTATAGTGTACACTACTACGTATTACATGTACCACGTATTATATATATTATGCTTGTTGGAGTCAATTCTATACGGTGGAACACCTTGACATAAAAATACATGTTTGTTTTATAAATCATCAAAATTTATCTCACAATCATTCAATTATAGTAGTTTGTTCTTTAAATATATTCTTTAATTGGCAGCATAAAAAAAACATAAAATTATTTTTACTATATCTATATATTTGTCTTTAATTTAAAAAAAAAAGATTCACAAGTAGCCTTCAATATCCTATTCAACAACCATCACCTCAAACAGATAAAACATTTCATTTTAAACTAGTCCCAGCAAGAGCTCGTACTGACATCATTAAGACGACACTATACTCTAAAATATTTTCAGAATCTTAACGATGTAAGTAAAGAAGCCGTGTATACAAATTGCGACTCACGACCCGTGTATTGCACGGACCTACTGTCGAATTTACCCTATCAACGAAAAGAAGAAGAAGAAGAAAAATAATGTGGGAATCTTAACGACGCGCGACGTAAGTGAAGAAAGTGTAAACAAATATGCGCCCGCGGCACGGCGTATTGGACGGACGTACGGTCTAATTCACCCTGGCAGGCCAGGAGATTTGACCTTTCCGCCGGGTTCATTTTAATTAATTCTGAAGAACGTGTTACTAAAATTTAAGATGTTTCTAAATGAATACCTCCCGAAGTTATTAATTCATCGCCTAGAAAAATAAGATCTGGTGCTCACCGCTAACTTTAGTTGTACAACGAATTATAATTTTTTAAAGGCGTTGTACGTTAAAAAATAATTATGGCAACGTACTGTTTTTATTAATCTAAAATATAAATAACTAGCATCTCTTGTAAGGCATGGAAAGAGAACTGATAATTCAATTTACAACTCGCCGAAATAAATTAAAATGTGAGCTTCGGGCAAACCCCCATAAACGTGGTTGTATCTCGCCTAAAAGTCCGTCCTCTTCCTTCTCATACGACTTGTTTGAAAAGGAAAACGACAGTACATACTAGAACGATGACTTTACGTACAATCTCTTTCTGCGACTAGTATATTTATTGTTATCAAGCTTAATTGGCGAAATTCCATTTTAATTTTGAGAACTTTCTATTTACAAAAAAATGATTATTGATTAATTTATTAAAAATAAGCTGTGTAAGCTGTGTGATTATTATTACGGTTGGCAGTTGTTTCGCCTTTCGAAGGTAAATACATTTAATACGAAGGTAAATACATACACTTATATGATAAAGATAAATTAAAAATCAGAGTGTGCAATTCACACGCGGCTATGTGCGGCAGTGTGCAATTCACAAGAGGATACACCGATTATACCAAAAACCAAGAACCATACAAATATTATTTTGAAAATATATTGACTGAATCTAATTTCAATATATACATATATATAAAAATCTAAAAATCTTTATATGTATATATGTCCGCTATGCGTTGCTATATTAAGCATAAGAAACCTTCAAATTACCTTCTTTAAGCCCCCGCGAAGCTTTCTGGATTATTACAACCAAATGACAATACACATCAAAAGTTTTTTAATCGTTACAAAAACCCTTGCAAAACTGCCAAAAATATCAAAACTTGAGAATGACATTTTGCAAAACAATGGTTGTTAAATCAAAATTCTATTTTCGAACATCTTTAAATTAACGGCTTTATTTGAAGTGCTCGCTTCATACTTTGAATCGAATCAAGAATTATAGATATTTAAAATAGGTACCTATGTTAGTTACCAAAATTGATTGATTGTTCTTATTAGTGGAAACAATTGAAACCATTTCTTTATTAGTGGCATAGCAACGCACGCCGGGAACTCGCTAGTAAGATAATAAAATCAAGTAAAATCTCCACAAAATTATAAGAAAATCTCTTTTCAGCCATTGGATCAATTATTGTTCTTTACGTACATTTAGTGTGGGAAATAATATGGCAATTCTAAAAATGCAACGCCACGTTGGCGCCCAATAGACTTTCTCTCAATCGATACTCCGTTTAGTAATGTAAATGGTATGGGCCAAATACGCCCATTTATGTTTGAAATGTGGGCTGTATTATGTGCCACAGTATGAAGTCACTTCTACGGTTGTTAGGTGCCGACGCATTTCATTACATTTCAGCTGACATTCAGAAATCTACTGACGAACTACAATAATACGATAAATAATTTTAAATATGCTAAACAATGAGACAATCAATTTTCTTAAAGGTTAGCAACTAATGAGATTTTTACAAGTTCTTAATATTTTTATTTGTATTTTATCATAAAAATCTGTGTAAAATGTACCTGTTGTAGTAAAATTTATTGTTCATATGGAAGGTAATATTTTCGTACGAAATATCGTACGAAATAAACTAATGTCAGTGCAATTTCTGCGTATTGTTCTCTTACATATTTTCATTTAAATTATTAGTGTTAACTTCGTCTTCAATGAGTGACGAATTCATAACACACTAATTTTAGTGTATTTAGAATTCAAGGGTCAGTATGATGGGACATTTCATAAAACGGCTATTTATTTATTATTTTTTTAAGTTTTTATTGCAGCAGGACTGAGAGGAGAGTGCAATCTCAGTCTACTATATTACATAAACTATAATATAATAATATTTTATAAAGTAAATAAAAAATCTAAAAGAAAAAAAAAGAAATAAAATTTGATCAAATACGAGTATTAGGTAGGTAACTAATGAAAACATAAAATGAAACTAAATTATGAGGTCTACTTACTAAACACTATGACCGTGTTTAGTAAGTAGACCTGAATATAATGGTTCTTCGCAACATTTCTCTTCTTCATCTCCTTCATCTTCCTCCTTCTTTCAGCCTCCCAATCTCCTCCAATTGGGATGTTTCATTCTCATTGGTTACGGATCCGTTTCCTTGCAGGGCTTGGGAGAGAGTTTTGAAAGCCACAACTCTGTCATGCCCAATCGTAGTCTGTTGAACTGACTTCTAAACTTTATCTTTACCAAGTATTTTATTCACTTGATTCTGCCATGACTTTTCAGGATATCTCAGACTGCTCAACATACCACTAGCAACTCATGTTGGGTAAGTACTGACACTCATTGACATTTTTAACAAATACAGTCCAGTAAAACCCGTTCACTGAATTCGGTAGTTTTCTTAAGATGCAACAATGCAAAATACAAAAAGATGCAATAGACCTATTGAAAACCTAGCGATCCATGTCCGAAGTCGCCCGGTATTCAAAACACTTTACAAAAACCTCTTTTTTTTCAAAAGCCTTTATTTTGCGCAATTGCCAAAGAGTTACGGTTTTAGCAACATTTTGTTCAGGAACGGGGGGAGTGGGCTGTCCAGAGGAGGGTGGGGTCCCCTAGAGAGGGTTAACTTTATTTCTGCCCGGGCCTCGGAGTGCAACCGAGCAAAATCTGGAACTGATAGCATTCAATATATCACATATTTATATACGGGGAAAGGAGCTTACGTTTTAAAGCAGCTCGGGCAAAATCGTTTTTAGATCGCACAAAGCGCATGGATAGTGTGAAAACCCACGGACATTATCTGTTCAATTTTATACATAAAATTTACAAATTGCGAATCAGAATAACTTAGTGCATCTATGAAAATGATTTGTATTTACAGTAACAACTATCTTTAAGCAATAGTAATTTGGGGTAAAGCCAAGAAAGCAAATAAAAAAGGAAAATAAAATTTAGGTGAGAACCACCACGTAATGGTTTAACAACTATTGTGAAAGCATAATAATTTGGGTTAAAGCCAGGAAAGCGAATAAAAATGGAAAATAAAATTTTGATAAGGACTACAACACAATGGTTTGTTCCTTTTTTGAATACTTTCTAAAGCTCAACTGTCGTAACTTTAAGTTTTATAAGCTTGCGCAAATATTTGCGGCCCAACAACTTTTTGTTTGATATTATTGTTTCCTTCCTATTTGTAAAACATATTGCAAAATACTCGTATGTACACCGTTTATTCTTGTGCTACGCATCTTGTGCTTTCAATTTGGAGGGCGGGTATGGGTACCGCGCCGCCCCGGGAACCATTTATTGGATAACCAACACTTCTGCCACTCCAAGTAGTTCTCTACGTTTGGTGACTTAGTAGGGGTGCCCGGGTTCATGGGGTGAGGTTCGTTCGGGTCTTTGCGGCGGATTCGTCTGCCCACCATCTGCATAGCAGGCCGTATCGGGAGATAGGGAGTTGAGGATCGGGATTGAGGGAGTCCCTTTGCCTTCTTCAGCACAGCACAGGGATGGATTCATGGATGGATCCTTCACTCCGGGTCACACTGACCCCCAGATTCTTACCCACCCCAAATACCCCTTTCCTTCCCATAACTTCCTCTCCTTCCTTTCCTAAAAAGACCACCCACATAACATCCCAAAACATTACATAGGCCCTGAGAGTAATTATTTTGCTCAGGGCGTCCTGTATGGAGCAAAAAAAATACAGTGATAGACTTAGTCAAAAAAATAGCTCGACCAAAAGTCTAGTTAATTATAAAATAATTGAAAAATTTAATTTCAAATCAACAAATGAATTATAAATAATGAACCGATAAACATTAAATTAAACAAATGATATATGAATCGCAGAAACTGTTGAATGCAAAGAAAAATCATCGCCAATCCGCAAGTCAGCTGCTGAATATCGAATAATATAATGGTTTCGTTAATCAAAAAAATATTTGTGTATACTCTATCCTGATTAAGTCAATTGACCTTACCAATTGTATTGAATTTAGGAATTCGGTGAATTCTCGAAGGGTAAAGTCGTTAGTGTTGGGTAACTTCATAAATATACCAAAGGTGATGCCACTTTTGGTGATGAGGAATCCGCAACGCAGTCATCAAATTTATATTCACAGTATCTACCTCAATCCCGATCGTTATGGAAAGGTGAAGGCCAATTAGATACTTTTACTAGTTTTTATTCAAAGTTGATTGGATGTTAATGGTTCAAAAGCCATTTAATACCATATAAGTTCCAACAATTCCTAATAGTAAAAAAACAATAAATAGATTTTTTAATGAAAAGAAAAAATATGCGCCGACTGATCTCTGGGGATTCGTCATCTATTAGGAGATTGGCTTTATTGGAATTCGCAACGAATGTTGTTATTTCTCAATCAATTTTTGTACTTTTTATCATTCAATGTTTGCATACCTGTAAGCTCACATCATGTTAGTCTGGTATGATAATTATTAGTATCGAAAAATCACCACCTAGATCCAAACGGGCGCGTCATTGGTTTTTTTTTAATGCAATTCGAGGCCAGTTTGTGTTCATTTACTTACGAGTATATGATAAGTTTCCCCCATCGACCAAGTATAATCTGATCGAAGGTTGGCCTTCAATAATTATGACGTATTTATATTTTTCTTGTCGGGAGCAAAATAATTAATTATTTTATGATTTATCGTGTTTCAATGCCAAATAAGGGGTGTATGTTTTTTAAATCCTTGTAACGTTGTAAGGTTTGCATATTTGTTGATAATATCTTTGGCTCAGTGGGTTTCGGGAAATCCCTTGAACTTCGTTAGATAAGAACACCGATCGATCAATGATGATCACGATAGTGGTTAGTTTAGTTAAATAGATTGGATCACTTGAAATGTAACTTTAGGTCCCATACAAGCGTCGCGTTTTCATTTCCTCGGCTGGCTAAGTCTTCTATCACGACGCAAGCAACATTTTCCGCTTAGTGTGGATGTGGTAGGAGATTTTAAAATGTTGTCAGTTTTATTCGTAACCGGCGAATATCTGTTTTTTTTTGTGTTCAGTAAAGAAAGCGTTATGTAATACGCTTTAAAAATTAATGAATGGATTTATTATTTGTGAGCTGTTACAAAATAATGCTATTAGTATGTATATAATTGAAAAGAGTAAAATGCATAGATATTTCAAGGAAATAACTTACCCCGTTATCCCGTACTAACAAACTGTTTTTAAGTTTTACATAACTGACAAACGATCATTCACGATATATTAATGAGTATTTAACAATTGTCTATACTCTTAACCATATTTATTAATAAGACCCGTAAAGGGTCAAAGGTAGCGATCAAATGTGTTTCTGTGGATTCATACAAATAAAATCCCTCAATTATAGCTTTTTATAGCCCTGGGTTTAAAATATGGATATACTCGTAATGGCAATACGGCGAAGTACAACAACAGTATAATTTAAATGCCACCGCATTCTGAACATTCAAAACATTTTCAGAAAGCATTATGAAAAAAATAATTTTATCTTCATTAGGAAAAAGTGAATTCAGTGTGATTTTTAAAGTTTCTTCCTGTGGTTTTTGGTCAACCGATTCTGTGCCAAGAAAAGCGAAAAATCCAAAAAATAATTGATTTTCTTGAAATTTTGTTTCTGCGAACTAAGCTCGGTTTGAATCAGAATTATGTCTACCCTTATAATAAGGTTCCCCGTCTTTGAAATTTTTTTATAGTTTCCGCATGCTAAATCTCGGGGCTAGAGTATCAAAGTTTTATGGAGGGGAAAATGGTCTATCGAGTCAGCTCTTAAGAAGATCATACCTTTTTTAAAGTACTTCGATAAAAAATATGTTGAGAATTTCCCAAGTACACCCTGGAGAGAGCAGGTGTGATAAAAAGCGCTTTCTGTAAGAAGTGTGACCTTTACTGATTATCCACTCGATCAGACGAAGTACTGAACAGTTATCTTGAAGATGGAAATAATATAGAGCTTACTAGTACCGACCTATTAAATTGGTATCCCATTATTGATACAAATAACAATGTTTGACGATCAAATACTAGGAATTGTGATAACAACCTATTTAAATTTCTTCGTGTTTTCAAAGGAGTGCCTACATGCAATAATGTATTGATAAAATAAATTACAAAATGTATCTATTGAAAACTGAAGAAAAAAGTTTACCGCTTTGACCGGAATTTGAACTCGGAAAATTCCACTCTCCAGGCGAAACCGTGTGACTCTAAGTCATTGAGTTATCGAGGCAACCCATATTAGTGCCACGAAAACTTCAAATGTATGAAATGAGTGTTAGTAAATACCATTTAATGTATTAACTTAAATATCGCAATAAAATATTTTTGGCATTTAGCGAGGCAGGATATGACATTTGTAATCTTCACGTTCGTTAACTTCTTTAACATTGTTCCTGAATCATTCATTATGAGGCGTGAATCGAGCCAGCAGCTTGCTACAAGAATTCACAACGTGGTTAGTGGTTCACAACCCTACGGATTTCACCCTTTGTTTGTACACCTCCCCTTCCCTCCAAACGAACATGTAATTATTTGGTCTTTTTTTGTCAGCTCTTACAAACCGAAATTTCATTAACTTCGATTCATTAAATCAATTGAAGGGGACAATTCACAAAAAAACGTATTTGACCTGATTTTTTGTGACTCCGGTTTAATTTTCCGTAGCCAAGTCGTTCGATCTTCGTTCTTACTTTTACACATATCACTTTATCAAAGGTCAGAGAGGTAATTTTATGATATGTCCTCCGGGCTATTGCGTTGGTTCATTCGGAATTTATATATTAGTAATTATTTGTGTTAAATAAAATAGATTTTCGTATTTTGGGATATTTGATTTAGGACTTGGGATTTGTATTTTGGATTTTGTATTCCGAGTTGGTTTGGGATTAGGGATTTCGGATATCAGATTTTACATTTTGCATTTTGGATTTTAGATTTTAGATTTTGGATTTTGGATTTTGGATTTTGGATTTTGGATATCAGATTTAACATTTTGGATTTTGGATATTGGATTTTGGATATCAGATTTTACATTTTGTATTTTGGATTTTAGATTTTAGATTTTAGGTTTTTGACTTTAGGTAGGTAGGTATTTCCGATAGGTATCTTATCGGAAATACAGTTATTGGAATTGTAACAATATATTTTTTTATTTCTTTATAAAGAAAAAGTTATACGATATGACAGGAAGAAAATAAAAAAAAATATTATGGAAAAACAAAAATAACACAATTACATCCGTTTCTTTGTGTAAAACGAAAGTGATTTAAAATATATATATATTGGTTCCTACATAATTTAGTTTCACACAACCTTTTTTAGAAGGTTCATTTACGTTAGGCTAAGCGCAGTTTTTAGCCTCTATGAATTGTGTGCTATTGATACTAGATAAAGAACACGCTCATTTATTTTTGTATGAATTTTAATTTGAATGATGTCGGTAGGAAGTACTGAACTAGTTTGAGCAAAGCATTTATATCGCGAAACCTTTTATACGACCCCATAAATCCAATGAAATATCATTTATTAACCTCCGGAAGTTTCCGCAGAGGGTCATTTAAAAAGCTTTTCTAACATCACCTCATAAAGTCGACGAAGGTCTTTCCTCTCGGCAATGTATGGAAACTATTTACAAGTATGATATATGAATTTCTAGACGGTTGGCGTAGCTTTAAGTCAGCCGTTTTGCTTTATTCAAAACAGGCGGAATACCCTAAGGTAAATGCGTTTATTATACAATCTTCTTTGCGCACCATATTAAGTATAGAACATACACAATTTACGTTCGAGAGATGTTTATTAATGTTGTCTAGTGATAAAAATACAGAAAACTTTTGTTTTCTCAACAAATCAAATCGCTCGTCATCATTTTTTATGAAAATTTGTCCGTACAATCAGTCTGGATCGATTTTGACCTGTCATAAAATTACTGACTTTCTCAACAACGGAAACTTTTGTTTGCTTACCAAATCAAATCGCTTGTCATCAATCGTTGTACAATCGCTTGTCATCAGTATGTACAACGATTTGTCCGTATAATATGTCTACATTGAGCGGTTTTGACCTCCGGTCAAAAAATATTGACTTTTACTTTCTTAAGCGATAAAAATAAATAAATTTTCAGACGTAGCAAACACTCTGTGGATATTCATAATTGTAATAATTACAATAGAATAACGTATACCACTTTATTATATATCTTTAACCAACCGGTTTCGGTTCAACCTGAATCTACGTCACGGGTGTATAAAACATATTAAATAAATTATAGACTTACAGAGTAGTTAAAGGTAAAATAGGAGAGAAAGAGAGAACATTAAATTTGATGGGGGGTGAGGTGAGGGTACCTAAGAGAGAGGGGGTAAAATTAATGATTTTTTGGTTTATTACATGTGTTTTTACATAAGTAAGGCGTTTCCAATTTACTAAATAAACAATTAGGTTTGTCAAATAAACCTATTTTAAAAAATTTTTATTTTTATTTTAACTTTATGAGTAAAATCTCAAATTGTAATATTTAATTAAATGAAGACAATATAAGCGAAACTCAATCGAAAATCTGAAAACAGAAAAATCAGAAAAAGATATTGACACATCTGGGACAATATGTGTCAATATCTTTTTCTGATTTTTCTGTTTTCAGATTTTCGATTGAGTTTCGCTTATATTGTCTTCATTTAATTAAATATTTTAAAAATATTTCCCTTCCCCACACCTAATTTACCCCGTCTCTCTTAGTTACCTCCCCCTCGCCCCCTACCAAAATTGATGTTCCCCCTCTTCTATTTTACCATTAAATACTCTGTAAGTCAATAATTTATTTAATATGTTTTATACACCCCTGATGAAGGCTCAGGTTGAACCTAAACCGGTTGATTAAAGACATATAATATTGTGGTTTTCGAACAAAGTTGTTCTATCGTAATTATAAAAATAATAGCTTCTAAAAGATGAATAAAAAAATTATTGAATTTTTTAATGCGAGTATATGTATAAGCTTTTATAAAGTGTTATTTTTAGGAAAAAAAATTCTTTCTTTAAGAAATGACAGAATTCCGTTTGTCAATTTTTTTAAGAACCTTTATACATTTGTTTCGTGAAATAATATTTTTTTAAGGGTCATATTCCTCTCTGAGAAGGTATCATTCCGATTTTTAATCCAAAGGATTAGTAAAACTGCATTATCTCTTCTAAAGATAGCGGATAACAGATTTACAAATTTAATATAAACAATCATAACATAAAGGCGTTACAAGATATTTATGACGATAAAGCATAACCGCATGGGTGGATAAATCATATACTGGGTGTTAAGGGACGTAGTTGACTTGACTTGACCAAAATTCAATTTACATTTTTACTCCAAACAATGTCAGGAATAACTGGTTAAAGTAAGTCAAGTATGTACGTGCCTTAACACCCAGTATATATGTTTTTAATTGTAATTATCTTTGAAACTACTCGTAGCAGTGGTCATAACATTGCAAATAAGTTTTATGTAACGAAAAGTTGTTATTTGAAAAAGGTGCCATCTATATACAAACACATCTATATAAAAACAAAAACAAAAAAAAAACAAAACTTTATTTTATTTTATTTTAAATCAAATCTCAAAACTATGGTCACCCTAAAAGTCTACATTAATGTAGTACCTAGCGCCATCAGTTTAGTAGGTACCTGTAGGTACCCATAATCTAATCTCAATCTGTAAGAAATACAACAATATCGTTCTTTCAAAATCTGTATAATTTTGTGTTATTTAACTTGTATAATTATTGTTAACCTCAACACAGGCTTGTCCTAGTGAGATAACAAATTGTATTGTAAACATTTTTACCTGCAGTGTAAAGAAACAATAAATAAATAAATAAAATATACAAATTGTTTTGAAAATTTTAAAAGTCACTGCACGTCACTGGAAAGAGCTACCAAAATTGAAAACGTTACCATTATTTGAACAGGAAATTTGCACAATTAGCCAGTCTTTGTCAGTCAAATATCAAGAAATTGGAGTTGTGGACACTGAATTTCGGTGAAATAATTTCGACTTGAGATAAAATTTGTATTATTTGGATTATTGGAATGTAAATTTTGACGTTTTAATTTAAGCTTTCTTAATAAACAAATAGCCCAATTATTATTGCCAGCAATTTAAACAATACATGTAGCTAATGTATGAATTCATATAAATAATAGTAATTCATCAAAATATGTCAACTTGACATTAATATCTTTCAAGAAAGAAAAATGGTTTTGGCTGGAAAGTGCGTTTGGCTCTCGTGGTAAGACTGCCATCGACTGTTAAAATAAGATTATCCGTGAGAGTTGTTTTTAAACTAAAAGCAAATATTTCTTTTTTGAAAGAGCAGAAACTCTTGAAAGTGAGTTCTGACGTCTTGAAAAACAAAAAAAAAACATTGCACCAAAAGGGTTAAAACTCGAGTGAAACCGGGTAGTTACATAAGTTTTACATGTTTACAAGTGTAGGCATTTATAGAAGGCGTGCACCATGACCTCCACCAACTGGCCACATCATGTGTAATGTTCCATTTAGGAGGCGACTGTGGGTACCGCGCCGCCCCGGGAGCCATTTATTGGAAACCAACACCTCTGCTATAGACACGTTTTTAGATTTTCACGGCCAAAAGTATTTTCGTTATTTGTTTTTGGGGTGTTATACCGTGTTGCGCTACCTCCTTCTATAGCCTTCTATAGGCTTTCTATCGGCTATAGAAGGAGGTAGCGCATCACACCATAATACCCCAAAAACAAATAACGAAAATACCTCTGCTATAGGTCACTACAAGTGGTTCGCCACGTTTGGTGACTTGGTGGTGAGGTTTGTCCGGGTCTTGGTGGCGGATGCGTCTGCCCACCAGCTGCATGTCAGGCCGCATTGGGAGTGAATGGTTGAGGGAGTCTCTTTGACTTCTCGAGCCGTACTCTCCCGGAACACGAACTGCAGTGGGAGGGATGCATTCATATGTCCGTAACTCCTGGACACACTGACCTCCAGATCCCAAATATCATTTTCCTTCCCAGAAATTTCTCGCCTTCCTTTCCTAAATAGATCCTCCACACAACATTCCCAAAGATGACATAGGCCCTGAGGGGAATTACTGTAAAGGTATAATTAATGAAGCTAATTAATGTTAAAAAAAATCATCTGAGCCGTAAATTGGAATAAGGATTTATTCATCGAAGTATCTATATTCTTATTTTTAACATCTTTGAAAATGACACATTATCTGTTCGCTATTTAGCATATTTAAGTGTCCTTTTATGTTCGGAGGTAAACATTTCAAAAATAAGAGTGTTGAGTGTTTCAAATCTTAACAGCGTGATGGTGACAGACCTTTCACGTGAACCAAATTAAAGCATTATTTTTATGACAGATCCTTCGCTTGCTGGATGACGGATGTATTGTGTATAAACAAAGTGTTTATTTAAGCATCGAGAAAATGTTAATTAACTTTGACTGACGGAAAGATAAATGGAAAATAAATGATTAACCCAGTCTCTGGCCTGGAGTAAATAAATATATATATTCCACTTAGTAAGGAACTTGGAGATTTTCCGGATTATTTCTACGCACATTGTAAATGTTTTCAACTCGTATAATGATGTGTTTGTTTTAATAGCGATTTGCTCCTAGTTTGTGGAATATGAGTCACTGGGAGGCATTGAATAGCGGCTTTCTCCTGTTCATTTTCTCCACAACACAACTCAATTTGCATAACAAAAAGGATATTTCATAAACCACGATTCAAAGACGGGTTTTGCAAAAGGTTTTCGTCTTTTATGAGAATATGCGAGACTTAGAAATTAAATTTTAAATCCACACAGCTAACATATTTACAGCAGATTTTATAAATAATCAGACTCACTTTCCGCATTCATTACCAAATAATCACCCACAGCTGAACTGTTCCGAACAAATGATGTTCGAACAAGCAAAGAGTAGATAAACGAATACTTGCATTGTTTGTGGTGATAATGAAAGTGAATAGCGCAATATTACCTTTGTCTTTATTACTCAATAGGTAAATGAGAGAATTAGTAGTAATACCCACAACTGTATTGGGATTGGCTCATCCGGGATTTCATACTATGCTTTTACAAATTCCCCGAATCTAGAACCACTCACATATTGTATTAAATACGATTATAGTAATAATTGAAGGAGCTCTAAAATGTAATTATTATATCAACTCTGGGCTTTGAGATGTTCGGTTAACTAATTAATTCATAATTCATAACTCATAATATTATTATTATTACATCAACACGAAGCGATGTGTTGGCTTTATTTATAATACTTAACGATTAGTTATAAAATATAATTGCTTATTTAAAGATTTTATGAGCAAACTTCTAAGAAGGATGTAAATTATTAAATACCTAAATAGTTGTTAATATTTTTTTATTAAAAAAGAAGGGATTTTCACTGGTTTTCAAGTCAATTCCCATCACACGTTTTTCAGATTGATGTTAGATTGTTTTGCTTAGTAGTTTGGTCCATATTTTTAATAAATCGGTCTTATGGTTCAAGCGTGTCTTGTTTTAAAAAGAATAAAAAATAAATATTTGGATGCCATTGAAACCATTTTTATGGCGTTTTGAATAATACTTGGATAGTACCACGGACATATGAATATATCTGGACCTGCCCTAAGTGATGAAAACGTATTATTTCCCCCTCCCATGGAGCCGGCTGGAGCTCCTCCTTGGAGCCAGTTCGCTCCATGGGGAGGGGAGGAGATAGCCTCGCTTGAATCTAAAATATGTGACGTCATCATTCTTTCCTGTACAGCGTGGAAGTAACATCCATACATTTAACGAAATAACACGCCAAAAACGGCAGCTTGTGATTATACATTATACCTACATATTATGCGAACATAGCGAATGTGGGCGGTTCTCCAGTGTGCTCGTCGCTGGTTACAGGGGTAACTAAATTATGAAACATTTGTAAAAGTGTCTTAACTAAACACGGCAACAAAATATTGCTATGTGAAAACGGGCGAATATTTTCGGGGTGTACATTTGGCCTACGCAAATATGTTATTAACGTGGCAAGCAATTCGCGCTTCCATGTAAAAAGATCTATTCATTCAAAGCAGATTTTGCTTTTAAGAACTAAATGGTGATATTATAATGCGAGATGCCTATATACGGTCAGATTGATTTTTTGACGAATTACAGTCATATTTCCCTCTTCGCCCCCCCCCCCCCCCATTGTTTGGTTTTACCCCTCACCTGTATCTTCTCCTCTATCCATTTGGATGTCTGTGGATAGTACCTATAACGTTCACCAACTAAACACATGTAATTTTCAAGGATAAGATGATGAGATTTATTCCCATTCCTAAATTGGTTTCAGCCATAAACTTTTCAAAAGAAATATAGTTAGGACATTGTAGGTTTGTAAGCGTTATCCATTTTATTTTTTATATTCCATTGCAGAAAAAAATCAAAAAATGAACATAAAATATATCAGAATTTGTAAATTACATTAATTAATTAATTATGCCTAAATATTTAATTTCATGTAATGAAAATAGACTTTACTGAAATATCGCACAATGTCAAATAGTTAGATTTTCTCAAATAAAAAATCCAGTGATCTTTAATTACAACATTGATAAAAATGGAAACATTAACACAAATTAAAAACTTAGGCATCACTTTACATTAAAATCTTTCATTTGTTAACCACATAACAGAAATCTCTAATTAGGCCTTTAAAATTTTGGGATTTATAACTAGGCAAACTAGAAATTTTAACAATGTAATGTGTATTAAACTGTTATATTTTGCCTATGTAAGAATTCAACTTGAGTAAAATTAAATGTTTGTCTTCCACATTATAATGTACACGAACTAGATGTTGAAAGAATAAAAAACAAATTCTTACGTTTTCTAAATTTTAAAATGGGTATTCCAGCAATTATGTTGAACTACAACACTCTGTTAAATAATATGAATATGCTCAAATTGTCAGATAGAAGAATTTTCATTGACTTGGCATTTCTATATAAAATTCTAAATGATTTAGTTGATAGTCCGGAATTGCTTGAATTGATAAGCTTCTGGATACCACTAGGTAATACTAGAAGTCAGAATTTATTTCTGTGCAGAAATTCTGGGACTAACTACCATATGTATTCCTCTTTGCCCAGAATAGTAATGGAAGGAAAAAATTATACTAAGTCAGTGGACATATACAATATACAATAAATACTGTATATTTCTTACCATACATATGTAAAAGCCCCGAAAAAAGGCATTAATCAATAAATAAAAAAAATTTCAGCTCAAAATTTTTCAAATAACTGTGAATTAAGCCTAAAAAAACTGCTGTAAAGCCGGGTAGTAACTGCTAGTCAACTTTTAACATGCTCTAAAAAATATTACGCTCAACAATATCTCTCTTGGGACCTCAATAAAAAAAGTTACCGTGTACTTAATATTTACAATGTTTGGGAGTTGTTTGTGTCAGGAATAAAAATTATTTTCTTATTTTTATTTTCATGTCAGCGGCAGAACTTTATAAAATCTGTTTTTTAATGTTTTATTTATATATTTATGTCCCATTCACAAAACACACCAAAGCCGAGAAAGGATATATTGGATACCACCGCAGAACGCAAATAAATCAAAATGTCAACGAAGCAGCGATGGTAGATTTATACACATTTTTGTTTTGTGATATCCCGGAACGGTTTTAGGAACCCACGTTAGTCATCATTAAGAGGTATCCGCGCCAGTACAAAAACCGATTTAGTATTCTAAGGATTCCTCAGCGCTTGCAGAATTCGCACGGCAGCCAGTAAATCAGGCCTAGATGTTCGGCATGCTAAGCTACTTTTGGCATTCCATATTAAAGATGTCATGTTTTTACGGGCGTTCTTTATCCGTCTTACTTGGAGGATATGGACTTCATAGAGTGTGGGGAGCACACAGTCGCAAAAAATCACATGAACCTACATCAATACACCCAATGCGCTCGTTAACCATAATCGGAAGGCAATTCGCATGCTAGGTGCACTGTGTGATAGCTCGTAAAAATTACCACTGTCTTTATTTACATTGTTACCGCACGACCTGACAGGGGATAGCTTAGACATTGATTTCTGCTTTCGCTGATAGAACTGATCTGCCACTACGTTAAAATTTGTCTCAATCGCAAAATGTCTTAAAATTTTTAATATTTTTTAAATATCTTTAACGTCGCGTCGTCTCAAAATGATTATATTACGCATATTGTGTAAGTCATCGGATTTCATAGATCATACAATAATTCGTGTGGGTTACCACTCTACTTTATTTGACTAAACTAAACTATTACCTTAGGTGAATTGAATATTAATTTTTAATGTGGTTATCTCAACGCCTTTCCTTTACATTTCAACAGTATCTTTCCTTTTTTTGCATTTGTTGCATAGTAACATGATTTATTAGCTCTATTTACTCAATTAAGGCGCCGCGACCGGGGCTCAAAAAGAAGAAGATGGTAGATATGAAATTACGAATGTCAGAGGAGTGCTCTAGTATTTAAAGCGACAAAATCGGGGAAAAAATTGTGAAAATATTTAATAAAACACGACTCGTTTAAAAGAGAGCTTAAATCTCGCAAGGGTTGTCTAAAACAGTATTTAAAAAAACACTGTGAATTTTTTCATACATATAACTTATAAAATAACTGAAAAAAACGTGTTTATAATAATTTTTGGGGCATACTTTGCGATTTTTTTCTATCGAGGGAATTTTATTTAATTTGAGTTTCGGCGCGGGGAATGTCTAGATACTAGATATTTATCTTCAAGAATAACATATATTTTTTTAAGAGCTTTGAAACTTCACGTGTTTAAGGGAGATATGTAAGAAATCGGTAGAAATTCGGGTAGCGGCGACTCAATCTAAGATGTAATCCTTCTCTAGGTGTCGATTTAACTCAATCTTTTTTGAAAAAAAGTTCAGCAGCTTTTTTGTTTTCTACATATTTAAAACAAACATACTAAATTGATTGTAAGCAGCCAGTCACACAAAGTACTGTAATAAGTAACAATAATAGCAGGGCTATGAGTGAGTGCTGTAATTAGTTGGGCACTATTCCACCGGCAATGGGAAGTACAATTATATATATGAGATCATAGGTACCTTATTAACCGTGTCATTCACCCGATTAATTCATTCATATTTGATTATGCCTTATAATAAATTCACGGCGTGCGCCACGCCAATTGTTAAATTTTATCGCTTTTCACCTGCCTATATAATCGGGTACAATTATCTGCTTTTTGCGGCACTTGATTTTTTTATTTATTTGAAATTATTTTTTTTTGTTCGCTTGTTTTAGAATCTTGAAATAACTGTTTATCTTTGATACAAGTTCAAGACAAGCGCAATTTTATTTTTGTACTAAGCGAGCAAAAGTAATACTCAAAGGGCATTTCCTAGTTTTTATTTTTTTTTCTGTTTTATGTTGTACAGGATATATTGGATAGGTTTTTAGATTTTCACGGCCAAAAGTATTTTTGTTATTTGTTTGTGGGGTGTTATGCCGTGTTGCGCTGTCCCCTTCTTTAGCCAACGTTTCGGACAGCGTTACAGTGTCCACCATCAGGGCAAATGTGTCCGACGCTGTCCGAAACGTTGGCTAAAGAGGGAGGTAGCGCAACACGGCATAACACCCCAAAAACAACCCTCTTTTTCAGAAATACATTTTTTTATTATTGAACAATTGAACTTAATCGACATTGGTAACTTATCCATATTTTTGAAAATAACTTAATTGACACTTTAGCACTCTTCAGTTGATAATATAAAAAAATGATGTTCTGAGCTTTAAATATTTTATTTGGCCTGGAAAATCACAGGATTTGTACAATAATGCAAAATTTCATTGAAAACAAGTTTTACTGCCTCAAAAATTCTAATTTGCTGCTTTACTGAGAGGTTGAATTGCCTTGAATAATGCTCATCCTTTGTCTTTCAATTTATTTTTCTCAGTGGCTAATAAAATCCTTTAGTTACGAAGATTTAATAAAACCGTACCCGAAGTGCATCGATAAACTCAAGGCTAGCTAAAAAAACAAATCCGTATTCAAAATAACTAAACGACTTGTTGAACATATATTGGTTGAATTCCAATGACTTCATACCATCCATTTATTTGTTTTTTCCCGATGCTTCATAATATTGTAATGCAGGCTTTAGTAATAGAGATAGTAAAGGTCAAGTAGTCAGACATTCAATAAAGTCCATTAAATGGCAGAAGTTTGTTAATGCACATTAATAATGTTGTTGTTATCACAGAATCTGTCAAAATACTTCTTCATAAACCTTGAACGTATTGCTTCAGAGATGGTAATTCTGAACCGTTAAATTAAGTTCCTTAAGTAATATTTTAAGAGCGAATGCAATACATTATCTCTTACAACTTTTTGAAAACCTTCGGGAATATTCGCGTTCGTACAAATTTATGTTAGGTAGATTTACCAGTAGAGGCACCATTTTCTTAAGGGTTCCAAATTAATAATACTATTTTTACGATAAATTTATTATATGAATTTTTAAAGAAATTAAAACAACTGCATTTTTATACTTCAAAATATTATTATGTTAATTTGACCACAAAATTGATTTCTTATTGAATTTGCTATAACTCATCAGTTTCAGGCTATCCTTTTCCAGACAATCTTTGGAGATTCAGTTTTGAAGAATTAGAAAATCTTAAAAACAATAAAAATAATATAAAATATGTCACTTACCATGTGCCATAAGAGCTCCATCCTTCCCATCTTGAAGATGGGGTAATTAAATCAACCCTTAGCTCCTGATTTAATTTTTTTTTATCACTTTGAAAAAAAATCAAGAAAACTTTTTTTAAAACTTTAAAAATCTTAAAATGTCTTTAACCAATATCACGGTTTTTGCGGAGACCCCATGCGAGCGGGTGATTTTATAAGTCTCCGGGAAAATGTTATCAGGTCGTATTGTAAACAGCGCAAGGTGAAAATTTCATAATTGAATGGTTCGGTACGAGAGGATACGCGGCCCTCAGCGGGCGATGATTCGGCCTCACTGACTATCGGCCATTCGAAGATGCGCTTATATTACCTCTTCCATATTACAAAAATACCAAATCACACATCCGAGTTGAAGAGGTAACTCAGATGGATTTCGCGACAGATGTCGTAAACCTTTGAAGTAACGTGTGTAATTGGTTTGCGGTCGCGTGATAGATTGGGATACACGATATCAACCTTTTCTTGGACAGGAGACCGAATTTGATAAACGTGAAGAAAATTTATTTGTTTACAAAACGGAATAATTAATATCTTCTCTTTTATTTGCGGACTTAAATAGAAAACGTTAGGTAAATTTTATTCCTAAGCGATATTGTAGTTTCTTATTGTTTTTCTAACCATGTAGTCAACGATTTTGCTAAAATATTGTTGATAGTTTCATCATTAGAGGTTGCCCGCCACTTTCCAACGGCGTTCTAAGGAAACAGATGGTTTCCTTATTACAAGCAATAATTGTCAGCCTGAAACACTCATTTACATTGAAAAATCTTCCGAGAAAAGATACTTGCCGCCAACGGGACTTGAACCCGTGTCCTTCCGATTGCCGGTCGAATGCTCTGACCACTGAGCTATGGCGGCTTATCAAATACCCGCCAAATAATTCAATATATACTAGTGTTTCATTCAACAATTACTGCTTGTTATATTTTTTCCCACCTGAAAACAACCAACTTTATTTGATGGTTTCCTCCTTCACGTTAGGACTCTAATTTTTGTTTATAATTTATTATATTTGTTTATAAACTTTTTATTTAATATCACTCTAGACCTCCAATGTTCAGGCATACATTGTTAGCAGGCAGTATGCGAGTGCATAGATGTTGTCAGTTATTTATTTCACAGTATCACGTCCCATCTCCGCCACTTGATGTTGCTGAAATAAAAGTTTATAAATATGTAGGAAGAGAAGTTAATAAAATTAAAAAAAATACATATTTTGATGAGATTGTTTGACTTAACCAAAGCAGCTGAGCTGCAGTCGTCCAGCAGTCCTGCTGAGGATAAGCGGAGCCATCAGTCCAGTTGCTTCATAAGTCTGTTGCTTCTGGATACTTTGACCCCTAGATTCCTGCCCACCCCTCGTACCTTCCCAGATCTTTCTTTCCTTCCTTTACCGAAAAAGATATTTCACACAGCATTCCCAAAGATGACAAAGGCCTTGTTTGATTTATTTTCCCCAGGGCCTCCTGTGTGGAGCTAATGTAAAAAATCTTCATACTGAAATACTTCCCTCTGAAAAGCTGTTAAGGAAAAATATTTTTTTCCTGTGATTGATCAATATCACCTACCTTCCCCCGGAGTAGGAAGATTAGTGTCAGGAACTGATTACTTATTTTTTCCCCCGCTTTTTATCTCCCCTCGATTGTTTTTACCAATAAAAATACATACAAAGGCAATCAGATCTGGAAGCTTGGAGCCATTTTGTTACTACAAATAATAATATCGACGGTCCAAAAGAACAATGTCGGATCTGCTTAAAATTGCATTTCGTTCAGTTGGCTTATTTTTTTGATTGAAAAGTCCCTATTTTTGAAATTTTTAATGTAATGTCAAATATCAAAACAACAATATCTTTCTTGATATCATAAACCACAAAAATGCAGAAACGATAGCTCCAATGCAAAAAAATGCATAGTATAAATTCGGGATCGTCAATAAACTGAATTTATTTATTTTTTTACATAATAAACGTTCTTCATAATATCTGCTTACAATTAACGCACGTACTTACACAATTTTTATTTTTTTGTAATATAATGTCAAAATAGTCGTTTGTACTTTGGTACCTACCTCTTTTACGCTTTAGGGCTTAGTGTCATCGAGAAACCAGTTCACGTTAGTTCGCCTTATTTACAAGTTGGACCCAGACACATTCATTTTGTAAACAGTCGTAAATATGGGACATTCAGAACGAACGTCCTTGGCTATTTGGAGACATAAATAACATAGGTCTTGTTCATTAGTATGCAAATGGAAAATGGGGTTCTGAATCTAAAAGATGAATGTTCCATAAATGTTGTTCAAGCGAGAGACAATGAAGACTTCCAGAAACGTTATTTAATTGAGACAAGTATTTTAAATGAGTTGTTGCAAAAATTTGAACAATTCTTCAAATATTAAAAGTTAATTCTTACGTTCTGCGGAAGCTCTATTCAAGTTTTGTAATTATTTTAGTTTAATGAAGCAACTGGCCTATAATGATACAGTAATAGTCAGTATAATAATTAGGAGTGTAGTAATTGACCGGTTAGTGGCTGAGTTGGCATCGCGTTTAGGTCGCGGTTCGATTACTTGGCTGACTAAGTCCTCCATCACTACACAAGAAACATTTTCGCTTTCTGTGGTGGTAGTAGGAGATTTTCAAATATGGTCAGGTTATTTATAAGCCGGGAATGTTTGTCTTTCCTTCTTTGTTATAAAATTAAATTAAATATAACAGAATTTGAATAAAAATTACACAGAACTTGAAAATTAACGATATTAAGATTTTTATTTTTTAAGTGAAGAGTCCCAACTGCTCCAGTCTGGAGCCAGTAAAATTATGCATCCCCAAATTGGGGTATGTTGTAAGGCTGTAGATAGTGGGGAGGGGAAGGAGATGGGAAAGAGGAAGGTGGAGAAGTACCTCACTATTCAGATCTGGTCCCAAAATACGGCTAGGGCTATTTCAAGAAACCAAAGGCGTAGCAATCATAGTATTTATTTAATTTGGCAGTAGATTGTTGATTTACATACTTAATTAATTAATTTCATCACTTTTAGTTGTTGTCGTGTTAGTATAGTAATAGCTACAATATAATACAAAACAACAATGAAAATAATTAAATATTATTTTTACGAGATAAAACTATTAAAAAAAAATATCTCGAATTTTTTTCAGAAGAGCTCCGTATACACCCAGTTACTTTTAAATAGGTTACCTAGTCGTTTGTTAATGAAACTTTAATATGTTTCATCGAATTTATTGCTTTTCAGTATTAAAATAATCCCGCGGATCATTTGTTACGAACTCCTGAAGCAAGTGATTTTTAAATTCAAACGAGTACCGGCGAATCGGTCCATCTCTCTCTCACGCTCGACCTCTAGGAAAACATCAGCAGATTAAGTCACCTGTAATCTGGCGTCCCACTCGCACGCGTTTTATTACGGCGCTCACGCAATTATTACGTAGATAAAGAACCGCGACTACCCGAGAAAAGGTTTCTTCAATAATTTCAAGTCTTTCGTTTGTCTTCTTAGCGTTAATTTATCATTAATAAACACATTTTACGTTAAATCGACATAGAACATTTCACACGCCATTTTCATTTATTTGTCATAAAATATTAAATAGTGTATTGTTATGTCAAAAATTTATCAACATGCTTAATTCGATTCAAATGCCAAGCAATTTAAAATACCTAGGTAGCAAACTTTAAAAGTAAAAGATTTCAACGCGTTTATTTATTAATCACGAAACCCAGTCGTTCAGAAAATAATGTTATTCTTGGATATTGTTTCACAACATATTAGTTTAAATTAAGCAATTTAAGTTTTACTTTTCCCATTACTATTGTTTATTTTTTTTAAACAAACTGAACACATTTGTACCTAGTTGTGATAATATAAACAAGGATTTAGCATGCACAATCATTAATTATTTTTTGCTTGCGATTATCAAATAAATCGGTGACCTCAATAATATTTGGAGGCCAATGCGTTGGAAATTTGTTAGTTTTAAAGGAAGTCAAAATACAGAATTAAAAAATATACCATACAACTATTTTCTTAACAATATAATCCCCGGAATATATACTTTTATTAAATTCATACTAAAAGTTCCTGTAAGAACTAGCACTGACGAAATCTTCAACAATCTTAACATCATGTCAATTAAACAACTATATTCTAAAACTATACTCATTTAATTATTATAAGCAATAATTATCAGCCTGAAACACTCATCCACATTGAAAAAATCTTCCGAGAAAAGATTTTTTCAATGTGGAAAAAAAATCTTCCGAGAAAAGATTTTTTCAATGTGGATGAGTGTTTCAGGCTGATAATTATTGCTTATAATAATTGTTACCCTTTGTGCTATGCATAAAAATCTTGTCTTAAACGTTAGTTTTACAATTAAAAATAATAATTAATATTTGACAAGTTTAAGTATTTCCCCAATAAATGAAGACATAATTTGTCTCGACGCCACCTAGCGACGGATTTAACACAAACAGTGTCTCTCTTGCAAAAATAAAGTTGGTTGTTTTCAGGTGGAAAAAGTATAATAAGCAGTAATTGTTGAATGAAACAATAGTATATATTGAATCATTTGGCGGGTATAAGATAAGCCGCCATAGCTCAATTGGGAGAGCAGCTGACCGGCAATCAGAAGGGCACGGGTTCACGTCCCGTTGGCGTCATGTATCTTTTCTCGGAAGATTTTTTCAATGTGGATGAGTGTTTCAGGCTGATAATTATTGCTTATAATAATTGTTACCCTTTGTGCTATGCATAAAAATCTTGTCTTAAACTTTAGTTTAACAATTAAAAATAATAATTTATACTCATTTATATTCATAAGTACAAAACCCAAGAAATAAAAACTAAAACGTACGTTAGAAACACTAGATCTCATAGTGAAAAACATATCCAACAACTAACTACTAACACAAAATTTGGGCAAAAAATCTTGTTATACTATGGCATTAAACTCTACAATAACATACCACTCTCTCAAAATGCTCAACATTATAACATTTAAATCTCAGATAAAAAGCTGGATACTAAATATAGGGTGATTAGAAATAGAAAATATACTGTTATCAAATACAGACTAAAACCGAATCTAGTGAACTGAATTTTAAAAGAAACACTATCTTATATTTTATAATTATTTAAAAAAATACTACATGATATATGTTTATAACTAACTCGTATTAATTTCTTATAATTAAATTATAATATGTTAATGAAATCCTCAGCACGGGAGATCCCAGTGAGGTTCCCAGTGAGATCTCTACGTGTTACTAAGAAAGGAAGACAATAAATCATTATTATTATTATTCCTTTTAAAATATAAAAAAAGAAACAAAATACGATAAAAAAAATTAAAAATTCCTGTCGATAAGAGAATCACAGGCTGGCAAATCATTCAACAGCTGAGCTGTTGAACTTAAGAACGATTTACAGAAACGACCTGTTGTGATGTGCTAAATGTCAACCATGCACAAATGTTAGGCGTTTGGCGAGTTTCCCGACTACGCAAAGTACCGAAGGGGTCAATGATCTTAATTCCTCGGTTGAAAAATCTCCATTGAAATACAGGTAGAACGATGACAGCATTCCCACCTTACATCTGTGGTCTAAAAATTGCAAGCTTTTTTTTAAGATAAGAGTAGCCATCAAATCTGCACAGAGTCGAGGGTTTTTTCCGAGTATTTTGGGGCTCCGGACTCCAGTGACTGCCAAATTCATTAGTGAGGCGCACTTGCGATATGAGTGGGTCACTAAGTTACATTATAGAAACATATAGAAGCATTATAAAGGGAAGGCATTTTGGAAATATTGCCTTTTTAGACATAATCAGACATGATTGGGTATTTGAAACATTGAATTCGACGAGATTATTTTTACCCCAAGAGGAAACCTTCTCGAGGTAATAATCCATTCTCCGCTTCAAATCTCTCTGAGCTGGAGTTTATATGTCCTTGCCTGTTTGTATGTTTGTATGTCACATAATTGGCATTATTTTAATATTGCCCATTTTACAGACCAGAGGTATAATTCACGAGGGTTTTGTGTAAATAACCAAGGGATAACAATGTACTTATTTTTATTTGTTTACCTTTAATGCCTCCCTCCAATATACGGAGAACCTTTTTCGTGTCTTCTTAGAACTGAATAAGGCAATTGACTTGAAACCGAATAAAAAGGCTTCTCATGTTTTATTTAGTTTAGTTTCTCAATGTCAAATTGATGCTTTTATTTATAAGGTAACTAGTTAACTTGTTATATCAAATTATTTAATATCATAAAAGACACTCTCATTAATATCCAAGTATGTACCAGGTATTCAATTTTTTTTTATTTGTACCTATGAAAAAACTATTTTGTATATTTTTACAGGATTTTCGCCGAAAAATGGAAGATACATATACTAACTTAAGTATATTACTTATGTACTACCTCCATGTTCGAGGGATGAGGCTCTTGAGTCGCAATCCGAAGGTCACGGGATAGAATCCCGGCGTGCGTATGTAATTACGTTTTATTTAATAAGTTTTTTTCACAATTAATTAATTAAAAATACTATATAGTATATTTGAGGCACGTTCCAGAGTGAAAAATCTCTCAGTATCGCCCTGGTGTAAGACCATCATTCAGAATTGCTAGAAAAGGATTTAGCCGTGTTTGGTGACCAGGCGTGAACAGTCAGGTACTTCCCCACCTTCCTCTTCCCTATCTCCTCCACCCCCCCAAATACTTTCAGCCTCACAACTTACCCCAATTGGGGATGGCAAAGTTTCACTGGCTCCACCAGAGGGGAGCAGTTGGGACTGGTGTGAGGTATTCACATAAAAAAAAAACTATATATTATTCAAGTATTGTGAGCAAATATACTACTTACTGTATCGAAGATTTATTTATGCTTTTACGATGACCTAGGCTGTAATCGTTACCATATGAAGATCTAGGCTATAATCAACTCACAATTATTATTATTATTATATATATTTTTAATATGTTTATTTCAAGAAAAAAGGTACATTTTTTAGTATTATTTCACCCGTCATGCTAGGGATGTTCCTGCGATATGGCAGGTGAAGTTAACAGATTGGAATTATTTGTAATATGCTTGACAATAATAGTAATTCGATTACATATTTCAGATTAAGTTGGAAATGTTTTACATATTATTTAAATTAGGAAAATTCAGAATCAATAACTGTAGATTTAAATTCAGTTTTTTTTATTAAATTTAAAATTACACAATGAAGCAATTATCGATGCGCAGCTGTCCGTGTTTGTTTTTGTCAGAATCAGAGATGTCATATGTACGGATTTTTTTGTTTGTGATTTTCTTACTTTTCCACTTAATTACGGAAATTTGGGAGGCGGGTACGGGTGCCGCCGCCCCGGGAACCATTAATTGGATAACCAACACCTCTGCCATAGGTCACCCAAAGTGGTTCGCTACATTTGGTGATTTAGCAAGGGTGTCCGGCCTTTTGACCTTTCCAGCCGGACTCTCTCCCATTGCCTTGCACCGCAGTTGGAGGGTTGGATTCATAGGTCCGTCCCTCCCGGACACACCGACCCCCAGATTCCTACCCACCCCTCATTCCCTTTTCCTTCCCAAAACTTCCTATCCTCCCCTTCCTTAAAAAGACCCTCCACACAGCATCCCCTAAGATGACAGAATCCTGAGAGGTCCTGAGAGAATTTTTTTTCTCAGGGCCTCCTGTGTGGAACTTGTGCAAAACAAAATGCGTTTCATTTCAGAGATTTATTATAATTATTGTATTTTTCCTTTGGAGGGGTTGCTGACATTCGAGTACGTTCACCGTTTGTCTCATTTTCGACCATTGACATTTTTTTTTTTTTTTTTTACATTAACTCCACACAGGAGGCCCTGAGGAAAATAATTTCCCTCAGGGCCTATGTCATCTGGGATGCTGTGTGGAGGGTCTTTTTGAGGAGAGGAAGGAATGAACATTGGTCTTGAAGAGACCCATGTTGTAGGAAGGAGGAAACACAGAGGCCGGCAAATCATTCCACAGCCGAGCTGTTGAACATAAGAACGAGTCGAAGAAACGACCCGTTCTCATGTGACTAATGTCAACTGTGTACAAATGTTGGGCACGCGTTTGGCGTGTTTCCCGACTATGCACCGGTGCCGAAGGGATCAATGATGCTAGTTCCTCGGAGCATCTTCCATTGTAATACCGGTAGAACAAGGATAGCATTCCCACCCGACGCCTGTGCTCTAAAGATTGCAATCCGTCTGTTAAGATGGGAGAATCTATCAAACGGACCGCCCGTTTCTGCACAGAGTCGAGGGTATTTTTCAGGTATTTTGGAGCTCCAGACCAGAGGTGGTTGCCAAATTCAACCGTGGGGCGCACTTGCGATTTGTACAGGGTTAGCAGTTGTGTACTTTTAAAGTATCTGCGGGCCCTGTACAGTACGCCCAGTTTTTGGGAGGCTAACTTTACTCTGGCTTCGATGGAGCCCCCATACCTGAGCTGGTCACTTAGGGTTACACCAAGCAAATCAATGGAGGGCCTGTTCGGAAGATTGCTTCCGTTGAAAGAGACTAGATTTTCATTGCGATCCCTTTTAGACGTAATCAGACAAGATTGGGTCTTTGAATCATTAAATTCAACGAGATTATTTTTACCCCAAGAGAAAACACTCTCGAGGTAACTGTCCATTCTTTGCTTCAAAGCCTTACGAGCTGTTGGAGTTTGTGAGCCCTTTGGGGGCTTGTCAAACAAAAAGCTATCATGAACTGTACTGTCATCCGCGTAGCAGTGAATTGGTGCACATGACAAAAGGTCGTTGATGTGCAACAAAAACAGAGTTGGAGACAGAACCGATCCCTGCGGGACGCCAGCATTTATCGAGTGAGAGGAAGAGGTGAAACCATCGACTACCGTCTGAATCGACCTCTCCCTCAAGAAGTCGGCAATCCACGTACACAAGGATGCGGGAAGTCCGTAAGAATGCAGTTTGTTGACAAGTCCTCGGTGCCAAACCCGGTCAAAGGCCTTGGATATGTCCAGTGCAACCGTTTGGGTCTCACCGAAACGTTCCAGGCATCGCCCCCAAACATGCGTCACATACGCGAGAAGATCACCGCACGAGCGGTTCCGCCGGAATCCGTATTGACGGTCGTTAATAATTTTGTTCTTCTCGAGGTATGTGAGCAGTTTGTCGTTGATCACACGTTCCATCACCTTAGACAGAACTGATGTGATCGCTATGGGGCGGTAGTTGGCCGGGTTGGAGCGGTCACCCTTCTTTGGAATAGGATGGATAACCGCTTTTTTCCAACCAGAGGGCACAGAGCCAGTCTTCAGGGACAGTTTAAAAAGCTTCGTCAAAATTGGAGCTATTTCTGCAGCGCACCTTTGCAGTACCAGGGCAGGTATTCCGTCAGGCCCACTAGCTTTATTAACATCAAGCCCTCGTAAAACATGGAGTACTTCCCGATGCCGGATCCTCAGCTTTTTCATACGAAAACCGCAGTGAGGAACCGACGTCGGGACAGCACCTTGGTCATCGAGGGTTGAGTTATCCGCAAACATTTTACCTAGTAAGTTAGCCTTTTCGGTGGCGGTGTTTGCTAGTGAGCCGTCAGGTCTGGTAAGAGGTGGCAGACTGGATTTGCAGAAATTGCGACCTATTGAGCCCGCAAGCGACCAGAATTGCCTGCTGCCATGCGGGCATGCAGTCAGCTTTCTGCTGATCTGCTGGTCGTGCTCGAATTTTGACCTATTTATGATTCTCTTGGTTTCCTTTGCCATTTTGTTGTAAGCTGTTCTGTCTTCGGATGTTCTAGATGTGTTGTAGGCTCGGTAAGCCGCGTTTTTTCGTCGCACTGCTTCAGCACATTGTCGACTGAACCACGGCTTTGAGCCTACACCAGTTTCCTTAACAGTAGATTGGATGAAGCCATCCATCGCGGATGTGATGACCTCACCAATTTCCTGGGCACATCTTGAGGGATCCGAAGTCCGAAAACAGACAGCTGACCATGGGAAAGCATTAAAATGTGCCCGCAGACCGAACCAATCTGCTGACCTATAGTGCCACACTTTTCTCTTCAGCCTCTCGTTTGGTGGTCTGAAGTTTACAGGGATTGATGTCGTCACCAGGCAGTGGTCGGACGATCCTAAAGGCGCTGTGACTTCAATACTGTAACCGTGTGGCACAGTAGTTAAAAAAAGGTCTAACAGATTGGAACGGTGAGTCTGGACATCAGGAATCCTTGTAGGCTCCTGAACCATTTGCTCCAATCCGTAGCAAAGGGCAAAGGATTCCGCTTGGCGTCCAGCCGAGTCTGTTGATCCTGAGAACTTCAACCAAGATTCGTTATGAACATTGAAGTCCCCCAGGACCACAAACTCTGCCATAGGGTAGCGGGGCAAGAGGTCATCAATAGTGTCGCTTAAATGTTTGAAGAGCTCGGACGTGTCTGATTCGCTAAGGTTCGGTGAGCGGTATAAACACGCGTAGAATCTTACCGTACTGGCAAGATTGACGCGTACCCACATTACGTCGAATCTGGAGTTTTCCAGATTCAACAGTCGCACACAGTTGACGTCAGCTCGACTATAGAGACAGACACCTCCTTTAGGTCTGAACTTGCTTGCGAGGGTGAAGCCCGGGCAGTCCAGATAGGAGGCGTCTACAGGCTCGGCTATCTGCGTTTCAGACAGGAATAGTAGGTTGGGGCGTTGAGAAAAAAGGTGGTGGTGGACGGAGTTTAAATTGGTATGCAGGCCGCGAATGTTGGTGTAATTCACCAACATTTTTGGCCTGCGCCGGGGTCGCCTACTACTCGCCGCTGTAATGATGTTAATTTTTGTTGTTTGTTTTGTCATGATTTTAAATATTTTTATGATGGGGTGTGGGGGGAGGGAGGTCTGGGAAGGAAAAGGTATGAGGGGTGGGTAGGAAGCTGGGGATCAGAGTGTCCAAGAGTGATGAACGAATGAATCCAATCCACCCACTGCGGTGCAAGGCGATGGATAGGGAGAGTCCGGCTGGAGAGGTCACCCAATGCGCCCCAAACGCTACTGCTGGGTCCCCTCCGGTCACGAACCGGCACAACAGCAGCGGCGGGGTTTTTACACTCGTTGATGGGGCAGCCCACCCTCAGTCGTGAGCCTGAGGGTCGGGCCCCTGTACTACCGAGCGGCCCGGACAGCGGTAACCGGTTGTAAAGGGTCTCCCTCAACCAGCATCTCCCAATCCGGCCCGCCACGCAGAAGGTGGGCCGACGCACCCGCCATCAAGACTTGAACAAACATTACCCCAAGAACCCGGGCACCCCTGCTAAGTCACCAAACGTAGCGAACCACTTGGGGTGACCTGTGGCAGAGGTGTTGGTCATCCAATAAATGGTTCCCAGGGCGGCGGTACCCATACCCGCCTACCAAATTTAGTGTGTAAGAAAGAGGGGCAGCATTATTTGATTAAGAACAAATGCAAAACAATCAGCGCATTGACATTTTTGACGTTTTTGAATTTTTGGAATTCACGCGCAGGTCAATATTATACATATAACAATATTGCTGCAGTTCTTTCAAAATATGAGAAATCTTTCTATATTTAATATATTTCATATATAAAATGAATTTTCTTCATAACTTTGTTTTTCGTGAATTCTTGCGATGTTTTATTAGTTTTTATGTTATCCGGAGCGGAGACAAATCCAACAAATTAAAGATCATCAAAATCGGTACAGCCGTTCTCGTGTTATAAATAGTGTAACTAACCCGACTTTGTTTAATATTTTAAGATTATTGATTAAGTGTTGTCAATTAATTGTTAATGTGATTCTTGGTAGCTAAATTATTTAAGATATCATTGTTTAATTTAATAATATTTAATAATTTAATAATATTCTGAAAAAAGCATCAATTTGATAGGTATGTTTTTATTGGAAAATCGCTACTATAGTAGGTTTTTAGGTTTAAGTCAGTGGGTTAATAGTTAATATATACCTATATATATATAAATATGTATATATATATATATATATATATATATTTTTTTTTTTTTTTTTTATTAAACTTTTTAAGATATTTATAATTAATATCTGTATATGTTATAATCTTAAAATTATATTTACTGCTCTTACAATATATGCATTTACTATTTAAAAGTTTATAAAATTTGTGATACCGATTTTTTTTTTCTAGACGTTTTGTGTTGAAGAGTTTTGATTTTCAATGTACATTTGTTACTTTATATTATACAAAGTAACAAATGTGCATTGAAAATCTAAACTCTTCAAAACAGAATATTGTTTTGTAGAAAATGTGGAGAGAGAAAAATAACTTCTTCTCTCATTTTGTTGGTAAACGAAAGTTTTAGCAATCGATTCATAATGCATGCATAGTTGAAAAAACTAAGAATAATTTGTAATAACAAAGACATTTCGAAAGAGTTTTGAATATTGAATACAATGGTGAAGAAAGGTCACCAAGATGTAACATGTGAATTTAAAGATTTGTATAAATAATAGAATACAACAAGGAAATGTTACTACTTATAGGTCACACGGAACCAAAGATTGCGCTGAACTGTAAGTAATTTATTTTGAAATCATTTTCTGCAAATGATAACAATAAAATAGCTTCTTGTAGGAAGTTGGATTGTATTAGGACTATTTAAGCGCTATTGTTAAATTTGTACAAAGCTGGCTTAAGTTGGGAAGTTTGAAATCGTCACATTTGATACGATAAATCATCAATAACTACCACATTTATTCGTTAACCGCATGGACACATGTTAACCGCCAATTCTTGACCCATTTGAACTTTTTTATCAAATGTAATCAGCCGTCAATCATAACAGCTAGTGTTAATACACATATTTGATCAAAAGCTGAAACAGTCCGAGGAACAGCTTTAAACGAGGCCTTTAAAATATTAAAGAATCGTTAATCAAATGTGACTTTAGTTTAAAAAAACTCATCCGTTATTAAACACAAAGATCTCTACAATTTACTTTGTTTCATTAAATATCTTTATTTAATAAAACCATTTATTTGCATAACCCACACCTCTGCCGTGGATCACCCCAAGTTGTTCAGTATCTTAGCAGGGGTTCATGGGATGAGGTATGTCTGTGTTTTGGCAGCGGATGCATCTGCCCACCTACTGCGTGGCAGAGACTGGTTGAGGAAGGCCTTTTGACATCTTCGGATAGACTCTCGACCCATCACCTTGCACCGCAGTTTGAGGGATGGATTCATATGTCCGTCACTCCTACCACTCCTCATACCACTCCTCATACCTTTCACCTTCCCAGAACTTTCTCTACTTCATTTTCTTAAAAAGACCCTCCAAACAGCATCCTTTAAGATGAAATAGAACCTGGTGGAAATTATTTTCTTCGGGGCCTCCGGTATGGAGCTAATGTAAAAAATATATATATCTATGCAAATGATTTGCATAGAATGTAGGTAGGTACCGGAATCAGTAGTAATAATATTATTATAGCATCAAATGCAAATTAGTGCTAGGTAACCGGTTGGTTACACATTTTTGTAGTTGTTATGAGGGAAACACGAGCATAAACCTACGTATGTATGTATACGCCTCTCTGTTTCTACGGTTTCTCCAAAATCGCGACCGCAGTTTTGCAAGATGTGGTTGGGAATTCCGCCAAACATTTTATCTTATTTCGTTTATTGAACGTTCGCTTGGTACCAATGGTTACCATCTCATTACTCATCCAGTTAATAGTGATACATCGCAAGCTAATACCGATGTCTTCCTTGGTAAAAAACTCGTCGACGAAAATTAATTTAATATATGTGAAATATTCACATAAAATATAATTTAAATAACAAAGAGTTGGTTAAAGAATAAAGAAGAATACAAGATATGCCATGTGGGTGTGATCCGAAAGTCTGACCATCCTTTGCCAAAATTTGAAATACTGAAATTATGTTTCATCGTCATTGTGAAATTGTTTTTTTCATTCAAATGGGATGGCGACATACGATGTACGATATCAGGAAAATGTAAGAGCGAGAGAGCACGTGTCATGTACTAGAACCAAAAGGTGTTAAGTTAGTGACGGCATCGGTTTTCATTCAAATCTACATGAAGGGCATTTATATTGTGTATTAATGTGAAACATGGATAAGCTGTTTGAAATAAATATAGCCATATTTAGTGACCAGGCCCTCCAGCGCGGTCGATTGACAAGAATTGATAGGACAACTTTCGGTTATTTCTCATCGTTCCCTAGCATGACTGCAGATCGCCAACGAATAGGTAACATTTCATTTAAAAGTCAGAAGGCGCATAGTCTTGTCAACCTTTCTTCAATTTGTAATTTGAGTCAATTCAATTATGTTTTAAATATAAATGAAAATGTGTTAGACCTTGTTTTATCTGATAAAATTAATGTAGATCTACATAAAGCTCAAGGCTTAACTAAATTGTATAATTATCACCCCTCATTTGAAATCACGGTAAAACAAAATAAAAACCATTTCTTAGAAACTAATAAAAATGATTCAAAGTACAACTTCAGAAGGGGAAACTATGATGAATGTTGGCAGGATCTATTAGCTGTTAATTGGATAACTCTTTTTAAAAATAAAAATGTGAATAATATGGTTGTCTTGTTTTATGAAAAACTGTGGGAAATAATTGAAAAATGTTTTTAAAAATATGTTCTTAAATCAAAAAACCAATACTCTATCTGGTTTAATCAGCAATAGATTGATCTTCTTAAGAAAAAAAAAATTAGACTTAAGGCAAAAAAACATGGCAACGTTTCAGATTATAGAGAATTCTCTATTTTACGGAAAATGGCCAAAAAAGTGCAAATTGAATGTTATAAATCATACATCAACACTGTCGAAAGTGGTCTGCAAGATAATAAAGGTATTCTGGTCTTATTCAAAATCATTACGAAAAACCAATTGTATTCCTAAAGTAATGCATCTTGGTGATATTTCCGCGAACGATGGAGAACACATAGCAAACATGTTCTCCAAATATTTTTCATCTGTTTATACTTATTCGGAATCACCTGATAATGATTCAGTTGTTCTCATTTGTATGATAACAATCTGTAAAAACACAGTATAAATAAAAAAATATTGTTCTTAATATATTCGACGTCAACTATTGTTTGTACGTTAAGGATCTGCAGTTATCCTGGAAAGCGTTGAGAAGTTACCGAATGTTATCCTATCAATCCTTATCTTTCGACCGTGGTAGGGTGCCTGGTCTGGTGTTCTACTTTATTATTCTCTACGACTACAAAATTAGGTATGCCATAGTGAAATCCCTCTCGTCCCACACACCATATGGGACGTGTGGGATTGCACTATCCTCCCCACATCCTGGAATAAAACATAATTATTATTATTATAGTGGCACTCGTTTCGGGCAGTTTAGTATTTTGTATGTTACGTATATAAATAATGAGTGTTTCTGTGAGAAATATTATTGTAACAATATTGTCTTTAAACACATTATTTTGTGTACACTATAAAATTGTTAATCTTAAGTCAAAATGAAGTTCAAAATTTCAATTTAAACAATAACACCTAAATTAAAAAGGTAAAGAAACAATAAATAAATAAATATATATGGGTTATCGTATCCCATAACTTTGTCAAAACTAAAAGATCACACGGATGGCATTTCTAAGGTGTCACTTACACTATCAAATACAATCATATTTTAATGAAAACGGTCACTTAAATGGAATGAAAACAATAATGTTGTGATAAAAACGGTTTCTTTCATATTTATTTCATAATTATTTGATAGTCACTTTAATATTGCATAAGAAAGATTCGCTCTAATGTTATCGCTTATAAATCATTGTTTTGTTTCATTTTTTATTTTTTACACATATTTAAAAAAAAAAACCTAAGGACATATATTTTTTAAATTTTATCTGTCGTTGAAAATGGTATGAACTAATGATATAATGAATGAGAACATTTTGTCTGATCTCTTAACACTTTGTTATTAATTCATATTTTTATCACTTATTATTTTCTCTGTTTATCATTTTATTTTTGAATTTTATTATTTTGCTTTTACTTAACTGTTTTGCATGACCGATATTTGCGTGTATTATTTTTATTAAATTGTGAAATTATTAACCCCGATACAGGCGAACCCTAGTGGGGTTAATAATTACATGCTAAAAATATATGTATATAAATTGTGAAGAAGCAATAAATAAATAAATAAATAAATAAATGAAAAAACTGTAAGAGGAAGCCTTGACTTTCATTCTATAAATGTTCATATTTTTAAGGATATTTTCAGAGTGAAGTGTTTAAATTATAGACATGATGGCATGGCATAAATCTACATGATGGCATGAACGAAAAGAAAAATGATGTAATTTTTTTCCGTCCGTAAGCTTAAAGTTCCCAAGAATCATCTGTGAATACTCCCCTTTATGATTAAGTGCTACGAGTATAGTGAGGGTGAGAAACGGGAAGGGTTCGGGCCTTGAAGAGCGAGGGAGGGGAAGGATGTGAACCATAAAGTCGCCGGGGTCGTGAGGGGAGCAACTTACCGGCATTTTATTTATCCCCTGAAATAGCATTAAAATCAGAAATTTCCAAAAACTTTGTATCCACTCTTGGGTTTCTCAAGGTTAATTAACTTCTCTCTTGTACATCATAACTATATATAAATATGTCTGTATAAAGCAGTAAAAACCCTCAGACCGTGATCTTTGGTGTGGTGAAAATTTATTCATCAGTTATAAAAGCATTAACCCGTCTGCTTGGTTCAATATATTCATACCTCACAATCCGGAAGCATCACTTTCGCGAATAAATTCTGGAACCGTCATTTTGGATCGAGATTGTAAAATATCTATGCAAGATAGCTTTCATATTTCAAAGACAATAAGAAGCATTATTTAGTTCTCTTTCTGGTTAAAAAAAAATACATATAGAAAAATGAAACAATCCAACTTTGTAAAAACCATTTATATAATGTGCAAATCCGACCGGTTTCGGAACAAACGTTTCTTCGTCAGGGAAAGCTTATACTTAAAGCTTATACTTCGTTCCCTGACGAAGGAACGTTTGTTCCGAAACCGTTCAGATTTGCACATTATATAAGTGGTTTATACAAAGTTGTATTGTTTCATTTTTCTATAATGGATAACCACAAAGTAATAGCTACATTCAAAAAAAAAAAAAAAAACATATGTTTGCATGAGAAGAATAGAGATATATAGCTTTTAAAATGCAAGGTCGCTCGGGACATTTTTGGTTTTAAGAAATCATTCTCAAATATATTCTCCAATACGTTTATGCGGTTCCATCACTAAAAAGAACAGTAACAAAACAGTACCCTTATTTTCACCTGTACACCTGAGAAGTGATGTAATCATTTCAAGTTTTTACCAAAGACCTAACCTAACCTAATCTTACTTATTTAACGTAGTTTTTCCTTCACTTTTACAAACAATATAACTTTTCAAAAGTTACTGTTTTTCCTGTGTTTTATTTTGTCTGGGTAATGCTTGTTCAGTTTGTTATTATTTTTAAATTAGCTCCACACAGGAGGCCCTGAGGAAAATACTTCCCTTGAGGGCATATGTCATCTTTGGGGATGCTGTGTCGAGGGGTCTCTTTAGGAAAGACAGGAGTGGAAATTCTGGAAAGGTAAAGAATATGAGGGGTTGGTAGGAATCTGGGGGTCAGTGTGTCCAGGAGTGACGTACGTATGAATCCCACCGCGGTGAAAGGCAATATTCCGAGAGAGTACGGCTGGAGAAGTCAGAGTGACTCCCTCAACCATTCTCTCTCGATCCGGCCTGCCATGCAGCTGATGGGCAGACCAAGAACCGCCTCCAAGACCCGGAAATACCTACATATATATTTCACTCTATGAACCCGATCACCCCTGCTTAGTCACCAAACGTAGCGAACCACGTGGGGTGACCTATGGTAGAGGTGTTGGTTATCCAATAAATGGTCCCTGGGGCGGCGGTTCCCATTTCCGCCTCCCAATTTGTAAGTTCTCACCTCATTTCCATCGATATGTTAATACCAATATCTTTCTACTGATGACAAATCGCCAAATTGTTAATAAAGTTTGCCCGAGAACCACATTTGTATTGATATTAGAAAATTGTAAAAAGCATGTATAAAAGTATAAAAAGGATGTAGGTATTTTTTATTAACAATGAGTCAAACATAACATAATCTGACCAGTTAAAAATCTCAATAATTTCATCATTTCCATGAATTATTTTTAACAGGAAATATAAAATGATTGTAATCAAAAACTTCTCATAATCCATTAAACAATCTAAAAATGGCTAGTGTCTCATTTTATACTTAGCAATAACTCTGATTTAAAGTAGGAATGTTGGAATATATGGACCAATTTTCTTACATTTTAATGGAGAGTCAGACTTCGAACTGGAAAATCACGTAGGGGCAGTGAAAATTCCAAAAGCGGGGCTCAAATGTAAGATAATTAAAGTGCGCAATGAAAATTAAATACTTCCAAGAAGGCGGACAAGATAAAGGGGACACCGTTTAGGAAAATTAGGTAAACGCGTAATGAAATAGGTCAAGAGAAGATTTTCGGGAAATTGAGATTAAGCGTTGATTTGTTTTAAGAAATATATCTAAGCAGTTAGAAGATGTTACACAGTTACATTAAAACTGTGTAACCTTATTTTTCTATTACTCACTTACTTTGCACAAGCGGTGAGACCTAAATACTAACAGCCTTACTAAAAAAAACCACAGCGCGACCAATTAACTGTGTTATTGCAATAACATAATTAATCCCCGTATACACTAAATCACGTTTTATTACCAATAACGTTTCTTGCGTGATCACGCTGTTAAAATGCATTAAGATCTGACAACATTGTAAATGGTTTTAATTTCCTAGGAAACAATGTTGTTTTAATTCTTCTCCGCTAGGGGCATTATTGGTGCGCCGGTGCATATCGGCCCGCGATGACAAAACAGTTCGGTGTGTTTATGGCGGGATATGGAAAATTTTGTTAGTGCCTAAATGTTGTGATTTTACTAAATAATTTCTATTGTAGTGACGAATTTACTCTTCTGTTCACATAATTGATATATTTACCATATTATTTGTGTGTTTTACATCAGTTTAATCAAGTTATTGTACAAACGCCGTACTTTCAAAGTTGAACTGTCAGAATATTGTTTTTTATAGGTTACTTAGATAAAATTTTCATTTTAAGATCTTTATTTTAAAAGAATTTCTTAAAAGTGATAATTTTTTATAATATTAAAATCTAATACATGTGTTCGTAAACGTATCAAAAAAATTAACGTCTTTAGAGATGCAAGAAATCTGTTTTAAATTTCGGTATTATTTCTAAGTTATTTTTTTGGCAATAAAAAAAACTTTGAAATTTTTTATTATTTTTTTATTGTATACACGATAAAAAAGTGAGGTAATAGTTTCCTTCCAAATTTACTACATAAAAGGACTGTGTTTTTTAAATTTTGATTTTATTTAAATTTCTCTACATTTTGGTCAAAAATTTTGTCGGAGGAAATTTTTTTCCATGTTTTTCCGAGTTTGAATCATAAAATATGGCAGTTTTTGAAAGCTAAAGTGTATTTCAAATACTCAAATCTAAAAGGTAATTTTATCTAGTTTTCATAAATGGTATTTGTTTTTACGACACCTTCAAAAATAAGAAATATATAGAACATTCAAAATACTATGGAAAAATTACAAATATCGTTCGGACATCAATGGTTAAAACAGAGATAAACTACCCTCTCAGGCCGTGGAAACCATGTGTATTTCTTTCAAAGAACAAATTTTTAATTAGTAATGTTTTCACATCCGCGGCCGTTTGTCAATTGAATAAAATTTTCACTGGGTTTTTTAGTAAGGCTGTATTTGTTTAACTGTAAACATGACGGTTTACTGTTTAACAATATTTATTACAATACCAAAATTAAAAAAAAAAACTTTTTTTGTGCTAATTTAGTAAGAAGATATTATGATCAACTAGCCCAGACCCGTACAAAATCACGGGATAGTTTTATTTCTTTATTACTTTATATATAGGTACTTTATCGTTCGTCTGAAATCTTCACCCAACCGATTCCATTTTTGACACTTATGCTCAATAATTTTAAGCAATTTTATTACATTATTACATTACATTTTACGGGTATATCAACCATACACAGAAAACCATTAATACAAATAAAACTGTTTTGCGTACATCATTTAATAATTTTATATATGAATGTAATTGTTTGTATAAATAATGGTAAATTATTCAGGTTAAGTGATGAATGCCTAATTTACGCCTCCCCAGTAAAATACATGTAAAAAAACAAAATTCTCCTCCATAGAAATGAAAATATGCGTGGAAATACTTGTAAGTCAAAAACATTTAATACTTGCCCTTTGAAGGAGGTTTGGTAGAACACCTAGAATTCGGGGGTGTTAATTTCGTGAACCGAAAGGTTGAACAAAGTCAGCATTTTAAAATGAATTGTTTTTCAAAAAGTTCACGTAGGCACACCTATAAAATCGTAGAAGCCTTCTTTTTTCATAATACCACGCAAAAATGCTCATCTAGTTATAATAAAATGATGCTGCTGCGCTTTCGGGAAATATAAAAAATTCCAGAGGCACGCTATTTTATTTCACACGCTCGTCGATTAATCTCTTCTGAAATTTGGCTCTGTATTCCGAATTTTACCCAAGACCCCTTTTATAAATTTGTTTTTACGTAAACTACACTATATTTCGCCATTATACATAAAATTAAATGCAACTACTTTCTAGTAGATAACCTATACCAAAACAGAGAAAACGCAAAAGAATGTACTAGTATAATTCATAGTAGAGATCTCCAGTCCAATTTCTAACAAAAAACTGCTTTTTTATTTTTATTTTTAGAGTTAGTTTTAATAGTTAAAATAAACAACACTATATTTCGCCATTGTACATAATATTAAATGTAACTACTTTCTAGTTGATAACCTATTTTTAGAGTTAGTTTTAATAGTTAAAATAATTGTCAAAGATTTAATTTTTCAAGACCCCCCGAAAACGTGCACGTGCACGACATTCGTCAAACGCAGGAGGTCACGTGGCATAAAAAATTCCCTTCTGTAGTTTTTTACTTAATTAATTTAATTTAATTGCGGCCATATTCAATAACCGCGGTGCACAAATATTGTCTTATTTTAGCGTAGGTTATAGGATTTCACCGGCATGGGAATTGTGTTGTTTTGATTTTTTATGCATGAATAATTTTGTGCTGATTTATATTCCCTCACAAGGGAATATCAAATTGCTCTTCGATCGTATTTTTCTCTTGGATTTTAAGGGCGCAATTTTGAAGGGGCGCTGTTTATAATGTGTTAATATATTATACAGCAGTTTTGTCTTTTTTCCATTTTTATGGGGGGTTCACTGCTTAAACACACTTCAGAGAAAACCGTCAAAATCCATTACTTATCCAAAATACACTTTTTTGCTCCAATCTTGCTCCTTTCGTAATATAAATTTAAGTATATTCTATAGGTATAATGGCAAATTCTACTTGTGTCTCGATGCGACATCCAAAAGGATCTAGTTCCGGGAAAACCTTTACGAATCTTCCTTTTCTGGGTGAATTCCAAGCGGACAATAAAAGAAATTTAAACGCGAAATTAAGAAAAAGGTTTCTCTTAACTTTTAAATTCACCCCCACAAACTAAGATTTTTTAAAAGCCTTGTTACTTTACGGCATTTAAATTTGTAGAAGAAATCTTTTTTTTTCTAGAAACGCAATAAACGCGTTAAGATGTTTTTTGGCATTCAACAGACTTTTTTTGTATAAAATCACGAGCGTTAGAAAATCGAGTGATCTACATGGTTATTTTCGTGTCCTGGATTTACTTGCCGAGATGTTCAACTCGAGGGGTGATTGCTTCAATGAACTTCTATTTCAAGCTTCAGAACCTCCATTCCTCCAATGCAAATATTTTAATATAACTGAATATTGTGCAACCGAGTAATAATATCATGGTCATTAACCAAAATGATATCAGAAATTATGAAAAAAACAAAGATATTTTTTTTTATGATCGAATGATCCAGATAAACATTTTTTAACGACGGCATCTTTCAATTCCGCACATTTTTTATTTTAGACGCGAATCTCAGTTCGCACATACGAATTGATTTTTATAAATTAAAAAAGAGTACCTAGCGTGCAATGTCACTCAAAGAAAGGGGATTTCTGTTTTAATTCTGTTTATTTAAGTGCTTTTGGATATATAAATTGTTTGTTTTTCTGGTGCGTCCACAAATAAATCAGAAAGTTTTCCGAGGGGTGAGCAGACTACACGCAGCTGTCCGCGTGAAAAGCATGATTTTTTAAAATTTACCCCCTGCTATCCCCTACCACTACTATGTCTCCTTTGCAATTCTACCTACGCCCCTCCCTCGTCTCCCATCCCTCCATCACCCCTCCCCTTATAGTCCTTCCCATGCGTCGTCGTTCATGCCCCCGTTCCTTCCTGCGTACCCTTCCCCTCCCACTTTCCCCTCTATCTTCCCGGCTTCCCCCAGCCTGCGTCGCCCGTCCCGCGAACTCCCTCTCGAGTTTCCCTCCACCTTTCCCGTCTTCCCCCTTTCTTGTACCCCTTCCCGCGAACCACTCCTTCCTTCCTTCGTTCCCCTCTGCACCCGGATTCCCCTCCCCTTCCAGCTTTCCCTCCCTGCTGCTAAACTATATGAAATACGTTTCTTTTTCAAGCAACTTGCGCGTCACATACTGCGCATTTTTCATACAAATTTTGTAACGCCACAGCTAACCTTTATAGATAGAAACATTCGCGGGCATGCGCACAACAAATCACTAAAGTTTCACCAATGGTTTAGGGACATAGGGGACAAAAAAAGAAACATTCAATTTTATATTTTAAAATTAACGATTATGCAATCGATAAAAAACATATGATTAAAGTAAGTAATCTCAAGGCTAACTGACAAACCACCTCTTTGCTGACCGGTATATTACGAACGATGCAGTAGAAATTTTCTATTTGTTTGTATCAAATTACACAAGGTTGTGATACATAGGTATCAGATAAAACTAGAGACAAAACTCCCTAAAATGAACAATTAATTATTGTCCTTTACAATTTAAAAGTTTCTAGCTGAAAAGGACAAAAAATAAGACTAACAAACCTGTTTCACATCTTTACAAACATTAAAACATGAAATCAAATCTTGGAACTTTAACAATTATGCACATATATGTAGGTTTAGATCTATTCGTAAACCTTATTATGTCTACTCCTTGCTAAACAAATGCTTTGGGTTTTTTTGTGTTCATACATGAACTATAATACAGGTTTAGATTTACTACAAGTAATACATGAACTAAAAGACAAGTTTAGATGTTTATAAAGAAAGCGGCTACATGCTCGAATTGCGTTTGCCTGTTGCCGCATATAATATTCACTTATTCTTATAATTTTTGAACTGGTGTTTCCTAAACGCGTATCTTTATTCCATGCCTATCATGCACAGTTTACAAAGAAGAGAGGTGCATTATAGTAATATTATGTTATATTGTTTATGTTTTAATGTAATATAAAAAATATGAGTTACATATATATATTTTTTCAAAATATTATTTTAAAGGTCGTCATTGGTCATGTAAGAAAGAGGAGCTCTTGTGCCTGATAAGGGAGCCAAGATTCTTACGTAGTTTGTAAGTTACCTTTAATATTTTTTGTATAAAATATTTAATTTTGACTTTAAGTTTTTTTTTGAAGAATTGTTTAATTTTATTTATTTGTTCTGTTTGGTTGATGATACAGCGCAATTCAGAAGGTAGGTTATTTTAATTTTTTTATGGCTTGGAAAATATAATGATTTTGCATTTGAATTGTTTTCTAATTAGGTGTAATAAATTGGTTTCCATTTCTCACTAGTTTGTAAAATTCTTGATATTCTTTCTTATTTTTTTCTTTACCCACTTTTATAATGGAAGCTTGCTTAAATATGTCATAGACATTTGGTACTGGAAACAATTTAAAAAGTGATTCTGTTGAGAAGGTAGATGATGATTCTTTGCGAAACTTTTACTGAGTTTTGATTGTTTTTGTAAGATTCCCCAACTTATAATTCCATAGATAAGTAAAGAGTGAGCAAGGTACACATTTTCGATTATTTTTACATTTAAAATATTTCTTAACCTAACCTAACCTCTGAAATGTAAATAAATATGCTTGACACATTTGCCCTTTTATTCAAACAATGCCTTTTAAGGATTTCGTAATGTTACAAAGCCATTATCTACTCAGCCACCAACAACTTTATTTAAAAAATGATGAATTTTAAATCTTAAGTTCTATTCAAACATGAATAATAATTTTTGTTTAAATAGATTTAATTTTAATTTTATAATTAAAGGATTTCTAAGTAGCTACGAATATGACCATGATCAGAAGTAGCGAATGGTTTTTTGTCACGATGATTCACTTCTTATTTATACATACATATACGTGTATATAAGTAGCTGATAGGAATTTCTCGTAAATAATATTAAATATAATTGCCAATATGCTAATGCAATCTTCAGAAGTCTATTCTTTTAATATTTTAACTTTTTCTCAAAGCACATTTTATTAAAAATAATTTTAAATGATCACAACGGGGTTAGTTGAACATTTAATTCAACTGAAAATCATTGCACACGATCGAATCATTGTTTGAGTTGGCATTGCGGTTGGATCCCACCCAGGTGTCCCGTGTTCGATTCCTCGTCTTGCTAAATCATCTATCACGATGAAAAACATTTTCCGCTTACTGTAGTGGTAGTAGGAGGTTTTCAAATATTGTCAGGTTATTTTTAATCCGGGAATGTTTATCTTTCTTTTTAAAAAGAGAATAAACTCGATTTCTTGTAAACAGCTTCTCTCCCTTCCGTGCTCTCTGCTCATGACAGTGTGTTAGGGTATGAAATATAATATAATTTCCTGTGATGAACGGCACCGCTTTATTCTACTAAAACCCCTTTTTATGGTAAATAAACCTAGACAAACAAGATTTTCCGGGATGCATTCAGCGGATTCGAATAACTAAAGGAAGAGATGCATTTAGAGGTTGCGCATTCAGCGAATGGCAAACGAATTAAAAATATTCATTAATTTTTCATTGCATGAGAGATGCATGTTCCTATATTCAGCCAAAAATGATCCTGTATTTTTTTTAAAATCCAGAAAATAGATTGTATCATTTGGCTAACCGAAAAATGAACTCCAATTTTCTAACTAATTATATTTAAAAAAGTCAATTCGAAAGTACCCCAACTTACCCGACCTATTCTAATCAAACAAAATATGCAAGATTTTAATGTAGCAAATTTCGGAGAATTAAATTTTATGTAGATTGATTAAAGTAGTGTATTCACTTCCTCCGATTAACCCATGTACTGAAAAATGAAAACAGAACACGTCACAAGAGACAGAATATATTTTGTATACTTATACTTGTAAACTTCGAGAAGGCAGTTAGGACATTATAGTAAGAAAAACGGTTATGGTGTTTACGAAACTTTAACAATCAAGAGAGGCTTGAAAATAGGGAAACATATTGACTTAATACGTGGGTGTATACCGTTTGTAAGTGTTTAACAGATGGAGTACCAAAGAACCTAAGACTGTTTCAATCTGATTCGACCAGAAGACATCGATGATATGGAAAGACAAAGAAGAGCGATATCTGTTAAAGCAGGTATACTGTCAAAGCGTTTTCAATTTTGCAGAAGAGAAGTCAAAAGAATACTATTCAACGCATACCGCACATCTCTGTATACGTCAAAACTGAGGGTTTGATAACACTTCATCCCAATGGAGTTGAGCTAAAAGTTGCTACAATAATACTTATCGCCAACTATTCCGCCTACCGAGATACTGCAGCGCTACGGAAATATTCCCGGTTGGATGTGTGAACTCATTCAGAGTACTTCTCCACCGCATGGGAAACTTATGGCACAGACTGGGCCAAACGAAGGATATAATCATCACTGTCATATTGCTTGGATGAAGTCCCCGCTAATGACTTTCCGGAGACGGGAGACGGTCAAAGATCCTCCATAACTACTATTTGCACTAACATTTTGTATATATAGTTTTTCACTACTTTCTGTTTGTTTCTATGTTTTTTATTTATTTAATATTTTACCTATGTTTTTACAATTACCGATATTGTTATAATTACGTTATACAGTGTTTTAAAGGAATAAAAAAAATAGCCTTTCCTCACCATAAAGACACAAGGCTCTTGTGTTCGGTGAGGGAATTCATGTTAAATTATGTGCAATTATATAAGTAAGTGAATAATAAAATATTGCAAGTAATAATAAAAAGATTCGTAGAAAAACTGAGGATTTATCAATAATAATTTCAAGATATAAAAGAAATAATACTAATAAATATGTAGGTACTCTTAAAGTAGTTACAGGTAATTTTTACGATAATTTTGGACAATTTTTAGATTTAACGAGAGGTTGTTGAAATAAGTTACACCTATGTGTGTGTACTGTTATTTTGTCGAATTTTTTGTTATTATTTCAAAATTTAGAAGGTATTACATTGCCCTCCCGCTACATACATTCTGGAATAAACTATTATTATTAGTAAATAAATAAAAGAAAATATTTTGTTTTAAGTTTTAAATTTTGAAAAATTATTATTATTAGTCGTGAAACATTAAATCTCTCAAAGATATTCATGTTGAGCCTGTAACTATTTTCAGTTTGAATTATATTGTTAGTAAGAAATAATAATTAAACTTTCCACAAATTCATATTACGCCAATCACAAAAAACCGAATTAAAATCCAGTATTATTTTTATTGCGGAAAAAAATATTTTGATAGTGTCGCTTTATGCATGCCGTATTCAAAGGTCTACCTGATCCAAGGATAAATGTCTCCGTCTGTATAGATCAGAGGGTAAGGCTATGCAAAATTTGTTAAAACACTCCAGTTCTTCCCCAGCTCAACATAATAACATTACGTTGATGCTTTCTTACACCCGTCCCAAGCCTTCCCATTTATTTTTTTGTTGAAGCTATGAAGTTTCACATCCAAAAAATTCCACGAGCTTTCAGATTTGAATCTAAACTTCGGTGCGGTTCGTGGCCTATCTTGTTTGAAGAATAATCGGGGATTGAAAAGGGGAATAAATTCCCTTACACATAAAAAAAAGTTCAATCACGTCACTGTACCAGCATTAGAGACCGAGCAATTCGGTATTTCGTTAAAACGTTTGTGGCTCATGAAAACAATGTCGGAGATTTTATAAAATTATTATAAATGCGAAAATCGCAATATACGCAAAAAATTGTTTTTTTTTAATGTTGAAACTTCTTTCGCACGGTTGTAATTTAAAACTCGATGAAATGAAAAATAGCGACACTAAAAAGAGTTGAAACACATACGTCTATGGGATTGAGCCTTCGAGAGAATGAGATAGTATAATCGGTCTTCTTTTTGTGCGGTGTTTCGTAGCCTATCGGTCACTCATGTCTACTTTAGTTTTCTGAATTTTCTGAAAACTCTGATTATTTTAAATTTGCGGATTCTTGCACAATACTGTTCCCCACATTTTGTGTTAACATTAATCTCATTGGTGCTGCGCACTCGGACATCTAGTAGATTCCCAAGGTTTACAGGTCTACCCGGTCTACCGCTAATTTAATATGTTTTGTATGAACCTGTCTGAAGGTCCCTAGGTCCTGTTATTCATGAAGAACCTACGGGATTTGGGATTGATATCGGACTAGCTTCTGGGCAGTACGAGTGTCATTCGGAAGGGTGGATTTTCAGAACGGGATTTGAATGCCGCGCTGTTTAGTTTGGCAAAATTATAATAAAAGTTTGCCTTATTTCCTTATATTTTATTTGTGGAAGTTTACTGCAAAATCGCACTTTAAAAAACCGCTACTGGGTTTAATTCAGTAACCGTGGTTTAATAGCTTTCTCTATTCCAAACTAATATCTTCCTTCGTCAATCACGTCAATCGTTTGTAATTGTATGTTTGTATGTTTGACGCATAAAAAATATTGTTGAATTATATTATTATTTAATTATCACCTGTGAATAAAATATTTAGATATTTAATTAAATGAAAACAATATAAGCGAAACTCAATCGAAAATCTGAAAACAGAAAAATCAGAAAAAGATATTGACACATCTTGGACTCGAACCCAGGACCTCTCGCTTACCGGGCGAACGCGCTAACCACTGCGCCACCGTGTCGATATCCAATTCGGTCACTTTTAACTGTATCATACTTCGACTAAGAACCACCCACACTATCTTCATTTTTCTTAACGCATATACTATTGGCTGCTATCTTTATGTATGATTGCAAGATTCAAACCCGAACTAAATGCTCTCTAGATAGTGTCTGGATAAATCTTTATCCATTTTATTTAATATGCGACATCAATTGACTTTTCTGCAAGTCTAGGATGAATATTTTTATTTTTATTTTAACTTTATGAGTAAAACCTCAAATTGTAATATTTAATTAAATGAAGACAATATAAGCGAAACTCAATCGAAAATCTGAAAACAGAAAAATCAGAAAAAGATATTGACACATCTGGGACTCGAACCCAGGACCTCTCGCTTACCGGGCGAACGCGCTAACCACTGCGCCACCGTGTCGATATCCAATTCGGTCACTTTTAACTGTATCATACTTCGACTAAGTTTCGCTTATATTGTCTTTATTTAATTAAATATTACAATTTGAGGTTTTACTCATAAAGTTAAAATAAAAATAAAAAAATATTTAGATTTTAGATTTAATTTTTTAATTGTTATATTTTTTTATTCATTGCTTTGAATGGTTATATCATTTACGGATTTTTCGCCCACCATGCTACAATAGTAATATAAAATTCTCAATAACTAAATACATAACAACTTAACTTTAGTAGAGTATTAAACTGTTTTATTTTAAATTATAATGACACATAACAAAGTATCTGCTTCATGTGAACAAAAATCACATGAACAAATAAATAAATAACACTTTCCATCTTATGTGAGAACATGTTTGTAAAAAAAAAATTAGAAACAAAATTACGAAAAAGAAATGTTTTACATATTACACTTGTTATTATACCCTACTCTGATGTCAGTAAAAGTTTATATTTTGTGGAAATAACTTTCCAATAAAATAATTATTTTTACATTTTAATTACGTAAATTTGTCAGTATTTATTTTTATATATACTATTTTATAGGTCTATGGATTTTTATAGATACATTAATTCTAATTATATAAATAATTTCGATAATCAGGTTATTGACATAAAGGCAAATGCAATAGACCGAACTAGACCTAGTATCCGAATAACAAATGTGTCGGGTTCTCAGGTACTACTACAGTTCAACACTACGAAAATACAAAATATTCCCCGAATTTTTCTGTGGTCTTAAATACTCGCAGAGTTTCTTAACATTATTGTAAGTTAAACCGATACAGGATCATTTTACATTATTTTTAAACCTTTTGTTTCACGCTGTGAACAATAACCATAATTTTTACACCGAGATTTTCTCAAAGGTCCTATCATGATTGTGTTTTTTGTGTACCACTGAAGACATAAACCGATATAAGTGTGTTATGGGCGTATCTTTGTGCCCAAAGTAAGCTGTATTTTCCCTTACTTCCAGTGAAATTGATCTAGCTTTTTCAGAAATTGTAATTTATTTCTTGAACAGATAATCAATTTTATCGATCTTTCTGAGGCCTAGGAGTAAAAATGTCTCATGTAAATTAACCAAAGTAAAACGGTAAAGGTCTTACTTCTAAGAAAATTCAGTTCAGTGAATGTGGTAGAATTAATGCGAAGGATCCAAACTAAGACACGGGTTTTTTCGGTGCATTGCGAAGTCCCACGGGCGATGACCCCGATCGCAAAACTTGTTCCCAAAACAAGAAAACAAGCTTTTTGTATTCGTGGTAAACTCTTAAGCGTCACTTAAAACATGACTAATAGAGTTGTCCTATCCAAGCGATACCTTAATAATTATTCTCTTATGAACTCTTGGAAACATAAACAAAGATCACGATAACTTTATGCGATATCCGAAATTTATAATGAAAAGTTATACGTACCAACACATACCCACTTATTAGGAATTACTTGGAGTGGGAATCCATAAGCCCATTAAAAATTCCATCGAAGAATGTTTTACCGGGAATTTACTTATTAAGTCTTCCATAAAAAGCTATGACAAAATGCAATATTATACAAGTCTTTTGTACGCAAGATAATTTACTAGACTTAAGATAGAATTTACAGGTTCATTTCTGTGTCATAAGCTATTCATTTTGAAAAAAAAACTGGTCCAATGGAATAATTAAGTTGACTTTCCAAAAAATAATTTAAATTTTGATTAAAAATTGTAGACCCATTAAAAATGGAATGGATAATAAACATTAATCAAGTAATCTGCTTTTCTACCCAACTGTCGCGTCGCGCGTCACATCTAAAACCTCAATTTCATTTTAAAATATTTCTTTTATTATAATTTAAAACAATATAATCACTTTACTGTCCATTTTTGTATCACCCTGCTTAAATTTTTATACCGATATAATATATTTACCGTGTTTTATTTGTTCATTCGTCGTCCTTAAGAGCGTTTAACCAGCCAGCGGCCGAAAATCCACATTTCGTCGAAAGTTGTTCTTACGATAGTGCAGGGCGGTTACAATGAGAAAGACTTATTATTCTCTGTACCAGCTTTTTAAAATTATAACTCAATATCGATTTTATTTCATTCCAAATTTGCTTTAATTTATACCTACATCCAAAAATGCTGAAAAGTGTGATGATAAAAATATTAAAATACTTTACTTTTTGTAAAGATTTTTTGATTGTAAGTATTTATCATCTAAAATTAAAATGCTAAAACATGCGATACCCAGATAATGTATTGATTTATTTTACTGCATGATTTAAAATGGGTGTGATGTAATACAAAATCTTTTTTGAAAATTTAACAAATCTGCCAACGACCTATGGTATACCTTATTATGCTAAAAATGATTTTTTTTAAATGATAAAAGAACAATCCATTTATAATTTTTTGTGGAAAAGGGGTAAATACGTCTAAAATCTGATTTTAAAAATGACCTATTTCAGATTTTCCCTGGTAATACCCTCTTAAGGTCATTTTTACAGAAACGGCGCTTTACAAATCATTCAAATACTATTATTATTATTAAAAAATAATGATGGACGTGAAATAATCGAATTAGAGTAAAATGGGTAATAACTCTTGTGTTCGTTAAGTGCTAAAATGCAATAAAGGCTTTTAGACACACCACACTGGTCCCAAAGAAAACATCAGACTAAATAAATTAAAAAAATAAAAACACAGAATTGTTTAGATACCGTATCGTCATTATCATTACTTATTATAAAATGAAGTCGTTCAAAATGTACGTCCGCGTAGATCTTTTAAACTACGCAACGGATATTCTTGGGGTTTTCACCAATAGATAGAGTGATTCAAAGGGAAGGTTTATATGTATAATACATGCTTATTATAGTAGAGAAAAGTTGGGTAATGGCGTTGTGTTTCGTTAGCCACAGCAACGTGAGACCGGGTCTGCTAGTTAAGTATATAGCTTAGTTCCTAGTGAAATTGAAAATGTACATAGTTTAAGAAAATTCAAAGAAAAAAATTTGGTGTGTAATCTATAAATGTAAAAATAATGTTTCGTTGTTGGCGGATTATTATTTCCTATACCATTCATTCGACTACGATCAAACTTTGTTGAATTATTGTGCGCACATCCGGGAAAATTCGTGTATATAGTGCTGAAATACCAGAGTGTTATGAAATTGTGCACAAATTTAACAATAATTGGGCGCGAACTGTTTGAAAAATGTGAGTATTTCACATAGTTTAACGGCTTGGAGAGATGGATGGAGGACGAGGGGAATCTAGGAGGGGGGAGGGGAATGAAGGAGGGGAACCAAGAAGGGGAAAGAAGAAGGAAGGGTTCACGGAAAATGGAATTGGGACGGGGAGGAGGAGAACGGGGGCGGGAACGGGGACGGACACGGAGGAGAGGGGTGACGTGGGGATAGCGAAGGAGGAAGGGGCAAAGGGAGAGATTGCAAAGGTATCTCACAAATTACTGAGTCTAATTCGTTAAATGACAAAGCAGAAAATTTCGTCAAAATCTTGACGACCGCAATCGATAAAAATATGCCGATAAGAAGGGTTAAGTTTAAAAATATTAACAGATGGTATTTGATACCGTTACATAACCTTCAAAAACAGATAGATAATGCATATAAAGCAGCAAAATTGGAACCATCCAATGAAAAATGGAATGCATATAAAAAAATTCGCAATTTTTATTCAAAACAAATTAAAAAACATAAGTGCGATTACTATAAAAAAAAATTAGAAACACAATAGAATGAGCCAAGAAAACTTTGGATAACACTAAAAGAAATCATAAAGGGCAAACAAAAAGAAGTTGTAAAATCGATTGATTTCCCAGATGGAAGTGAAGAAGAAATTAAGAATACATCGACAAAATTTAACAAGCACTTTATATCGAGCATAGATCTTATAAGCGAAAGTATTCCAGAATGTCCTGTTAACAAACTAGACATAGACAGGCCTGTATGCACCGATGAAGAGTTTAAGTTTAAAAATATAGATTTACCATACTTAAAAAGAGTCTTAAGTAACATGAAATCGAAAGAATCTCCAGAAGGTATTACAATAAATATATTCAAAGACTCCATTAATATTATTGGCGAATCGATGGTCCAAATTATCAATGAATCTCTGAATAGTGGAGTGTTTCCCAAAACTTGGAAGACATCTGTAATAACTCCTATTCCGAAAATCGATAACCCAAAAAAATTTGACGAATTCCGACCGATAAATTGCTTACCCAAATATGAACAAATACTTGAATACATTGTAAAGGAGCAATTAACTGATTATATTGAGACAAAGCAGATATTAGTTCGACAACAATCGGGTTTTAGAAATAAATTTTCCTGTGAAACCGCTATTAACTATGTAATACAAGAATGTAAAAATTATAGAGATAAAAACAGTAAAATTATTGCAGTATTTTTAGACTTAAAAAGGGCATTTGAAACAATCGATAGAGACAGATTAATAAAAAAATTAAGAAATATTGGAATTAACGGTAAAGAAATTAATTGGTTTGTTGATTATCTATCAGAAAGAACGCAAGTAACAAAATATGGTGGAATAACATCGGATCCACGTCATACTAGCAAAGGCGTTCCACAGGGATCTGTCCTAGGTCCATTGTTATTCATTATATATATAAATGATATTGTTAAAGTTTTAAAGCATTGTGCCATTAAATTATTTGCTGATGATACATTGTTATATATAGCCAGAACAAATTTACAGGATGCCATTGAAGAGATACAAAATGACTTAAATAATGTAACGCTTTGGTTAAACATAAACAAACTAAAACTGAATGTTATGAAAACTAAATTTTTGATTATTGATAGTCAAGGTGGAATTGAACATGCAATACTAACCATTGATAACATAAATATAGAAAGGGTTAACAATATTAAATATCTGGGTGTAATATTAGACGATAAATTAAAATTCGACAAACACTTCGATTACATATCTAAGAAAATTGTTTAAAAAGGTTGGCTTCTTAAAAAGGATTAGGAATGACTTGGATCTCAAGACAACGCACCTTGTATATAATTCTATTGTAACTCCTCATTTAAATTATTGTTCTAGTGTTCTATTCTTATGTAACGAGACCCAAAATAATAAACTACAGGTTATATAAAATAGGGGAATGAGGATGATTCTGAAATGTAATACTTTACTAGAGTTAAAACTATGTTACAAAACTTAAATATGATGACAACTAAACAACATATAATATATAATACGTTAACAATGATGTACAAGCTTAAAAATAACATGCTCCCTAAATATCTGCAAACTAATATTATGTATCATGAAAATATTCACAATTATCCTACGAGGAGTTGCCGAGACTTCAGGCTTCCCAAAACTAAACTTACGTGTACACAGAACAGCGTGTTTTATAAAGGTAAAAAACTTTATAATAACCTACCAAATTCCATAAAGGAAGCCTCAAGTCTTGGCACTTTTCGTAAAACATGTGCTACATACATTAAGAAAAATGTATGAATTGTATTTATTTGTATTAACTGTATGTCTTAAACCCTATTGTTTTTATTTTTAACTGGAGTATCTGTATTTCTTTCTAAAACTGTATTCTTTACGTTATAATTTTATGACTATATTTATTTTATTATGTATTTTTTATGTTTTTTTAATACTAGATGTATGAAAAAATTTGCTTACATCTAAATAAAGTTACAAAAACAAAAAACAAACAAAGGAGACAAAGTATCGGTAGGGGATAGAGGGGAACATTTGGAAAATCCATGCTTGTCCCGTGGACAGCTGTATGTGGCCTGCTCACGCATCGGAAAACCTTTTGATTTATTCGCGTACGCACCAGAAAAACAAAAAAATATATTGTGTATCCAAAAGCACTTCAACAAACAGAATTAAAACACAAAAACCCTATTTGAGTGGCATTGCTACGCATGCCGGGTACTAGCTAGTAAATAGTAAGTATTAGAAGTGTAAGTCAAAATGAAAAATGTACCAATGTTTATATTAGACCGTACAAAGTGGATCTATTTTAAGTGAAATAAATACTTGTGTTTTTTTTTTAATAAACATGTTCGACTACACGTTTCAAGTTAATTGGTCTAGCTTATAGCTAGTAAAACTAACTGTACGCTCGCAATGGCCCAATCAATAATTAGATTTTGCTAATATTTTTCTTCTGCCAATATTATTATTAGCCAATAAAATATTGTTCGACGATGATTAGACACGTCCAATAATGGCTTTTGTTCTATTTTCCAGAATACACCTAACATGGCCATCAAGCCAGTTTGATTACACAAAGGAATTTTCAGAAACATTGTCAAGGAATTTATTGTTCGTTGCGAGATGACAAGAGACTATAATTCCAATAGCTGGTAACAGTGTAATTTTGTCTAGTATCTTCTATGCCAGGGGTGCTCAAACTTGAAATGCTGGCAATCTACCTGAATATTATTAGACTCCGATCAATCGACTCTGACAGGCTGTAGCGCCGGGGGGAATAGAAATCCTTTTTTTATTGCGACCTCATTTTATGTCGATTTTTACATCTCATGTGATGAGTATCCTTCCGATGAATTAAAACTACACTCACTCAGAGCATAAAAATAGTATGTAACTAGATTTTTTTAACTGCACTTCGAACAAGATAATGTTTTTCTTTCGAAATGTGTAAGCAGATGAATCCACAACCAGAATTTTACATCTGAACACAAAACTGGTTAAATCAGAATATAAAAATGGTTTTTCTTTGCTTTCGAAATATGAAAACAGAAATTTCACATTATGGACTGTTTTAAATTAAATCTGTATGCGGATAATTAAAACTACACTCAGAACATGAACTTGTTTTTTTTTATTCTGACAGCACATGCATAGCATAGTCTGCAACATAAATTTTATGACTGCACTTCGAATAAGATAATGTTTTCCTTCGAAATGTATCCGATAAAAACTGTGAATAGATCTATTTACATCGGCAAATTTTTCTCGAGATCGACTCAAAAAGCACTCGCGATCGACCGTTTGATCGCGATCGACCGTTTGAGCACCCTTGTTCTATGCTATATATTTATTTGTTACATTACTAGTTCACAGAAAGGAAAGAAAAGAAAAAAAATGTGGCTTTACTGAAGTAGCAATAAGGTCACATTGTACATTGCATTGAAAAACATCAATTTAGTAGACAGTGTTTCTAATGCTACTATCCAAAGCTCTTTACAGCAGTAAGAAAACTGCACCCCACTTTAACGAAACATTTTTTATTGGTACATTAAGAACAAGAACACTAATTGGATGTAGCACAACTTGTACAAAACACCACTTTAGATTACCTGTCTGGAGCACTGTTATTACCTGTGGGTAGAATACATAATAAGATTTGCAGACGAGGTGCAAAATTGAGAACGAACGTAAAAACGCCTGAAATAAATGTAATAACTTTTTTAAAGATTAACATTTCTTTGAATCCCCATTAGTTAGTCATGTGATGCCGCCTGAATTGATAACACAATGTGTTGATCTTCCGTTGATTTTCTAGGAGGAAGATTTTCAATTTGGAAGGTGGGTATGGTTACCGCCGCCCCGGGAAATATTTCGTTCGTTCGCTATGTTTTGTGACTTAGAACGGGTGCCCGAGTTCATGGAGCGAGGTTTGTCTAGGTCTTGGCGGGCAATGAGTTAGCCAACCTATTGCGTGGCGGGCCGGATCGGGAGAGACTGGTTGGGGGAGAATTTTTGATATTTTAATCTTTTGATCTCGTGGACATATTGCCCCCTAGATTCCAACCCACACCTCATACCTTTTTCCTGCTCAAAACTTTCTCTCCTGCTTTTCAATAAAAAGACACTCCACACGGTATCCCCAAACATGATATAGATATAGGCCATAAGGGATTTATTTCCTCGGAGCCTTCTGTGTGGAGCTAATATAAAAAAAGTTCCAGGTTCCAACACTGATCTAATCTTAACTTTCTAGGATTCAGTTTCTTCGAACGGTGGCAGGTGTTTATCCCGTTCTTCGCGTACCTATTGCACATGTTCCATTCTAAGCCAAACTAGAATGGGAGCTTCAGCTTATGTTATTATGGGTACTGAAACTTCTCATCCTCAATCGCTTCCACATTCCACAAACAAACTAACGTAGTAGCTTGCTATTCTTTCAGATTGGGTATTCCCTGATCATTGTGTTTGCACCACGTTTCAGAGTGGATAGTCCCTGAAAAGACCACCATTCACAAGTACGTGAACGTGTATTTAAATGACTTTAGCTGTGATCAGATTTCAAACGCTGCATGGTGCTTTCAACCATCTTCTTTCCAATCTCCCTTCTCCCCCTATTGTCACGACGCAACTACCCCAAAATGGAGATGAAAAAACCTACGAGAAACGCCCCTGAAAGAAATTACAAAGCAAAATTGAGAGTGCCAAACTTCCCGTAGAATTCACACACATGAAATATGTATTTTTTATAAAGACAACTCTATTATCAAATTGTCTCGTCGAGTTAAGAAACAAAGAAGCTATTATGTAAATCTTTCACTGTTTCTGACATGTCCGACTTACTCGTTATAAATTCCTTTTATTTACTCTGTGTAATAAATTTATGCTTGTTTCCTGGGTAAAACGGAAATTTTATGCAATTGCCTTCTGGCAAGGGAGAAAATCCATACAATAGAATATTCCCATACCAAAGAAATCACCCCGTTTCCATACTATTATACGTCTTTCCGCGCGGAATGCTAGATGTATATAATCAGTGTACGTGGAAGGGTACTGCGCGTTTTCATCCCGCGACAAAATATCGCCGAAAAAATATCCTCCGTCAAAATATCCTATGGAAAAAACATCCCCTAACAAAATATCTAGTAAAACCTAACCTAACCTAACCTAACAAAAAAATTGGACAAAAATAATACAGACACCTGTAAAGACAATATTACTATATTATTATTGTCACAATTTACTATTTTTGACCGAAGGATATTTTGTCGGAGGATTTATTGTCGGGGATATTATATCGAGGATGAAAAGTGGCAGAACCATGTGTAGCGTTGAGATGCTAAAAATGCTGTATTAACACAAGTTTACAACAAAATATTTACGGTTAAATTTGATTAAATACTTACCAATATAGTTTCATAATTTATCACCTATTTTAATATGACAATAGAATCTTCTTATAAAGGTTTCCATAAATAATGATGACTGTTTGAGTAATTAAGATCTTGATGGGATATTTCGAAATTCCTCAAAGCCACAATAACGTGACCGTTATATACCTACATACTTGACGCCTAGTCACAAACGATTTTAATCAATACTTGAAACGAACCGAGAATGACAAAGTTTGAAATATCCTAACCAAAGTGAAGATCTACTAATAATGAGCACATCAATCCAAAATTGCTTGAAAAACGTAAACATTATGATTTATTTATTTCAAAACATACGGCACAACATGTGCCATTGACATAATTATATTTATATATATTATAATACAATAACATAAAGAAAGTGACATATAACTGTAAAGTTAAATATAAAAACAAAAGTTAAAAAAAGGAGTTAAGGTATGAGTAGTAAATAGAATTAAGATGTATAAAATGAAAGTATAAAGTAAAAGTGTAAACTATAAAATATAAAGTATAATGTAAAAGTAAAAAGTTAAAAGGCAGGAAATAAAGGTAAAAGTAAAATATATTGACTATAAGTTACCTTTATAAATAATATAAAGTACAAAAGTTATAAATATAAAAAAAGTATGACAAGTAAACATTAATAAATGCTCTTAGGAGCCAAATATTGAAGATATGTAATATAAAATTTCAAAAAAAAATTAAAGGAAGGTACTACGGAGTATACAACGCGATATGAAACGTAGGTACCTATTATATATGTTTCTAATCCATAGGTATTAGAGTGCATACTGGTAAGACATAATATTATGGTTGCATGATTATATATATTTATTTTGATTACGTACTAGCAGATAAATTTTGTCTAATGCATCTTTTGTATGATAACAGACTTCCGGCATGATCGATATGAGCAAATTCATTACCTAAAGTGTTTAAACGATGTATTATTGAATTTTGTTCTGCATTACTGAGAGTATTGCTGCAATAATAAGATTGCAATGATAAAGAATTATTGTCAAAAAAAAGCCTCAAACGTTTCCAATTTATAATTATTTATGCTCCATGACGTGATGTACCATTTTTGAGTTGTTAAAATGGTTCCATGACATTTAAAATAAAGATGAGCGTTACTAATACATAGATATTGTACTTGTTGTGACTGGCCGAGCTAAACGCTAGAGTTACTCTCCGGTTAATGTCAAGATCGGCTATTGAGGATCCGACATACATTATGAGGTTATTCTCCGTTTTATTAGTTTGGTACTTTTAAAGCGTGAATGTAGGTAGCTAGACAGTGACCTTATAAGATGTTAGCTTCATTAGATTTATCTTGATGGCAAACTTGGAATTTTCTGTGGTACAGAGAGTTTGTAGATGTCATATTTTTGTCATACGTCTTGTTTCCAGGGTGAAATTAAATTAAATCCAGCAGCTCAATCTCATAAATAGGTGCCGTTTCAGAAGAAAAATGGTTAAGGAGACAAGTACCCTAAAATATTTCCAGGATATTAATGGCGTAAGTCATTAAGAAGGCATTTACACAAAAATGCAACGCACGATCCCGGTGTATTGGACAGACCTACTATAGAAATTTCCCTAGCAAATACTCCAAAATAATGCGGAAATCTTAATGACGTAAGTGAAGAAAGCGTGTATACAAATATGTACGGAACGGCCCGGCGTATTGGACGAACCTACTGACGAACTCGACGTAGCAGGCCTGGAAATTTCATCTTTCCGCGAGGTTTATTTTAAATAATTCTGACAAACGTATTCCTAACATTTCAGATGTTTCTAAACGAATCCCTCCGCAAGTTATTAATCATCGTCTAGAAAAATAAAATCTGGTTCTTACCCCTAAATTTATCCCTAATTCAAATCCGTTTTACGTACAATATTTTAATAGTAAGGTATTGTTTTTAAATAATTTTAAATATAAATAACTAAAAAACATGGGTGTCGGTTAGAAAAAAAAGGTATTACAGTTACGAATTCGTCGGAATTAATTAAAATGTGAGCCAATAAGCTAATCCCCATTATTAGACTCGTTCATATGCTGCCGACACCAACGGTGACTAACGTGTCACAGTGTTAAAAATGTAACGTTAAGCGTGTCTCACTATTACAGGGCGCGCATGAATGATCCTCTGGATCTAATATCAAACTGATAGAATCTGTGTTGTGGCATTCAAAATCTATAGAGTAAAGACGGATTATTAATTAGTTGGTCCACGCTCCGCTATTGGGGTTTAATTACTGCTAAGAACAACGCTCAAAGCATTCAATATTCTGCAACGAGGTTGCAATCTTACATAGGGTACCTAGATAGATAGATACATCTTAGTATTGGTATTATATTGAATCTTTCCTCATAACGATGATCAGTAGTGGGTATCGCTAATGTATATATTAATTAATTAATTATTAGATAAGAGGGCAGGTACATTGCAATTTTTCGTAATCATCCAACGTTAGGCATCCGCTTGTTTCTTGGAAGTACGTTGTGTCATCTCATTTATTCATATTAACTACCAAAGTACCTACGCTTCAACAAACATATTTGATAATATTAAGTCTTTATTTGGAAAATGATTTCTGTAACTCCCCGCAAATAAGGGTTGTATTTAAATTCCACAAACGTTCCCAATAATATAATTCGCAATTTTCCACATCATTAATAATCCATATTTCATTGAGTCAACGTTTTCACCCTTGAACGGCAATTTAGGCAAACATATTCGGTTTCTCGCCGCTCTGAGAGAAATTTCCAATTTTAGTAGAAATTGGACTTATTCATATACGTGACACACATACCTAACTTACGTGTATACGAGCATATCGATGATCGTGTTTCTCGAAGGATGAACTCCTTAAAAACGTAAAATAGTTTCTTTCATCGCAAAGAACTTACCATCAACCTAATAAACCATTCATCGAAATTTGAAAATGAATTTCTGAAATTTGTGTGCACACTGAAAGTAAATTTCATCAGACCGATCGATGAAGATCGAAGGAAAATTTTAGAAAGAATGTACTTTTATACGTCTAAAGACTCTAAAGCGTCGATGACATTGGGCGAGTTTACAAGCTACTATCTGGCAAATTCACGGTTAGTATCTATCTATCTGTTAGTAAACTCGCTCAGTGTAATCGTGTTACTTGCTAATTAGGAGATTGTTGACAATCGACGAAAAAAGTTCAAAATGTCGTCAACTTTAATTGCTACTCGCTTTCTCGTGATTGGTTTATTTATGAGTTCAAAATAGCTGCCTACAAGCAGCTGATTTCGACTGTTAAACATATGACAGAATTAGTTCACGCAGGCGTCGTTATTCTCGCTACCGGCGCTAGCAGCGACCTGCGAGCTCAGTTTCCAACAAAAATATTCGCTACTGAGCAAATGGACAGTTTTGTGTGTCATCATGACAATCTCACTCGCCGATTCACCCGGTTTAAACTTAGTAGATAGTACCTTGTAAGCGGCTTTAGTAAATTTAAAATGTGTTTTATTTTGGCCAGGCGCCTGTCATTAAAACTCTGGAATATTTAATGAAAGCTGCAAAGTGTTTTAATCGCCGTATTTTCGGTCGGTTCTGAACATAATAAATTTTACTCGACCCTTACCATGTGCTTTACAATAGCACCGAAATAAGGTTAGTGGCGAAAATAGCGAAAAGCAATTATTGTATTTTATTTACTTAAATTAAATTAATGAATGTTGTTACTTACATCTTTGTTGGCGGTGCTTATGTAATTAATTATTTAAAAAACCTTTTGAACTACTTTAAAAAGTATTTTTTTAAACAATGGGCATTTCTTTTAATAATACCTACTTATTGACTTTTAATAATACTTACCCTTTTTTACTTACAAGTCTCAATAACACGGTGAAATTTCATAGAATTTGGGAATGCTTCCGATGTATTTTAAAAGTGCTATATTTTTCTTATTTTTGAACTTGTCGTTAAAAGAAATATTATTTTAGCTACAAGATAAAATTATCTTTGAGAAATCTGAAGTTCAAATAAACCTTGATATTTCTAAGTATAATTTTTTTATTATCAAACACGAAAGTGTTAACAAAAAACTTATCGAAATATTTTTATCGAAACTTCCTTAATTTTGAAAAAATTCTTTATTTAGAAAATATATTCCTTTTGTGCGTGAGTTAAAAAAGCTATCGTTTCACTATTTGTGCCGTTTATGCAAAATAAAAAAATAAATTTTAAAATTTAGCGTTTACATGTCATCTACAAAATCCCACCAATTAGTGATCACACATTTTGATAATGTTTAGAATATTATCTAAGGAATCAAGAATATTAGAGACAAACTAAAAAGAACGATTATTTATATTTCTAACGGTAAAAAAATTACATAACTCCACATTTTATAAAAAAAATCTTATTAAATAATCCATAGGCCGCCGTATTTTTAAGCACGGATAATGGAAATCACACTTCATTTCAACAATGACTAAAAGAAACAAATATTTACGTACACAAAATAGGTTACTAGGTTCTTAGTTTAGGTAAACTAAGTAATTCAAGGGTATTTAGTTTGAAACGAAACTCCGCAAATGTAAAACTCTGCAAATACAAAAAATAAATGGTGGCAATGGAAATTTTTAACTTTGATTGAATGAAAATCGAATTTTAATTCATATTTTTCCGTCTTTCCCGACTGAAACCGATATTTCTTTTGGTAATTAAGTTTAAAAGTGGTTTACTTTTCAAAACCTAAGCCAATTAAAAGTATAGCGGCGTGCGGCGGCTTGTCAATTATTTACAAAAACTTTTATTATTTTATAACGCATGAACACCCCAGTCAGATTTAGACTATAGGTTCTTCTTGACCGGTTAAAAAAACTCATTGAAAAGTTCACGTATATCCGTGAAGTGGATATATAAGTTCATGGATATCGATTTTCGGACGGGTAGACAAAATATAAGAGATCTTCTTCAACTGTTTCTCTGATAGACCGATGATGCTTAAGTTATCAAGTACTTACTCGAAATGCTCGTTTGCTAATTACATCATTTTTAACGGCGTTTACGTTGGCGTAATGATCGACACGCGCCTGGAGGTTAGGTACCCGTTTCAAAGCATACATATTTTATTTTTATAGTTTTTAAAGGCTACGTTATAACTCTACCTTCACTTTGCCGTCGTGACAAGGTGGAATTTTGAATGCTCAATGAGTGCGCTCAATTATCAAATCCCTCAACAGGTGATAACATGGGAATGATTGGTTTCATCACGTAGATGACATCATACCAGCATTGTATTAAAAAGCCAATTAATTTTTAAAAAATGCTTTGCACGGAATAAATCGTTTTACTTTAATTTCTGATAATAATTAACTTAACACAATTAAAAAATTTCTTTAACTAACAAAAAAACTAATTCATAAATTATGTTAGTCATTGTGAACTGCCATTTTATTTATTTGTTCTTCAGCAAAAGTCAAATTACTTGATGCCATCGCAGGTCTCAAAGTTTATTGATAAATCAACAATTATTATTATTAAGAATGATTTCCTTATATTCAGTCATCATACACCATACGTAAAAAAAATGGATATTCTAACTGTCTTAGTTCCCAAATTTCCTATCAAAGTTAAATGTTGGTAAGGCTAATTATTGCACTAATCATGTTTTGTATTTCATCGGTTATAAAGATTTATTTGTTAGATCGGATCTACCTTATTTAAGATGCTCCGAGGAACTAGCGTAATTCGGCACCGGTATAGCATAGGCATATGGCATAGCGATCCCTTCGGCACCGGTGCTTAGTCGGGAAACACGTCAAACGCGTGCCCAACATTTGTACACGGTTGACATTTGTTACATGAGAACGGGTCGTTTCTTCGACTCGTTCTTGTGTTCAACAGATCGGCTGTGAAATGATTTGCCAGCCTCTGTGTTTCCTCCTTCCTACAACATGGGTCTCTTCAAGACCAATGTTCATTCTTTCATCTCCTCAAAACCAGCATAAACCTCCACACAGCATCCCAGATGACATAGGCCCTGAGGGAAATTATTTTCCTCATGGCCTCCGAGTGTGGAGTTAATGTAAAAAAAAAAAAAAAAATTGTTGGCAGTATACAAATCCAAAATGAATATGTTGTAACGTTATGGTCGTTTGCAAAGAAAGGTCTTTGGATATGTCACCTTCTTGCTTACGACCGCGGTACTACACATACAAACCTACCTACGTAGTGTCTTTTTGTTTTTAAGTATATTTTATTTAGCTTAAATGATAAATAGCTGCATAGGGACTCCGCTAAAGAATCTTTGGAATTTCAATAGCCAGGTACCATGTTTTTCTAGGACCTCATTTGTTGTGTTTTGAATTAATTTGATTACTCCATCTGTATGCCTATATGAGACGCATCTAATATCGCCCTGAAATGTTAACAGAATTTGATTAATTTCTTCGGTAGTACAGATTTTGTTCATCATTACCATGTGGGGTTTATATTCTTTTATGCATTATTATTATGGCATGAAATTTGAATATAAAAAAAACCATTCTGATCTCTTGTTCAAGTTTTCGTCAATATAGAGAACAGTTTTTGCTTCATGTGGTGAAGGGTGATTAATATTTACATTAAATTTCAGTCTTTCGTTTGTCTTTTTACAAATAATGCAGGCATCATCATATCCTTCCTCACATTCTCTGACGTTATGAGATTTTGCACATTTCAACAACATCTCATTTTTAAAATAGTGCTTTGGGATTAAACCCGTTGCAATTAAAGCATTTCATTATATTTTTACTGTTGTACCAACCGAAATTTTCCCATCCTGTATTTATCTCGTCGGTCCTTATAATTCTCATCTAATGTATCTCATCCTATGTATTGCCATCAAGATTTTATCCAATGTATAATTTATCTGGTTTCTTTTATTTTTTATCTCTTTCATTCACTTCTTTCGTGTAAGTTACTTCTATATTTGAACTTATTTGGAAAAGGTCTTCGTTTTGTGATTTTATTTTTGATTCGATTTACTCCGTGTCTAGCTTCTGTGTTATTCCAACAATTTTGATATTCGGTTTCTTTGCTTTAATTTTTTCACAACGAATTTGTTTCCTAATTTGGCCTTTATCTCTTCAAAAATCTTGTGTATATTTTTTTAAGTTTTCGGAGAGATATTAATGCCTTTTTACCACTTTATCGTAGTTTGTATTAAGATCATCATATTTTTAGATAAAATTTTCATTTGTTTCAGAATGATAACATTTTTTTCTTATTTTTCTTGAATTTTGTCCTCATACATTTTAGATTGCTCTTCTAATATTTTTCACAAGAAGGTTTTCGTTAATTCAAACTCCTTTCTGAACATTTTATTACTTTCTTCCACACTGACTTAGGCACAGCGCATTATGGGAGCAATTGCTGTAAATCTATTGAAATAAATTACTCACTGCATCTTGCAGATTGTACCTTGCAGATACGGAGATATTTCATCAATGGTAGTTGTCGCATGCCTGTCAGTATTGCCAAAACTTTTAAATTAAAATTATGCCATTGTTTACAATAGAACTCATGTATAACACTCACACGGGTAACTTGGCAATTTTACTGTATTATAATAGCTTATCAATTATTAATTATTAGTACTACACTAATAAGCAGAGCATTATAATTTATTTTAAAAGAGAACTGATAGTTTTTATTTTTCTATTATCCGTGCTAATTGTCTGCATGTCTTGCTTTTTAAATGTCTAATTGTCTGATACAATTCTTCGTAGTTATAACTTCTTAAGTTTTATAAACCCTTGAAAACAATTTAATATTTCTAAAGAAATAAACATGAAAATATATTAAATAGTTAACTTCAGCTTAAGTCAAAATCTCGGGAATTATTCTCCATTTTAATCCCATCGCTGGCGTTGTAGGATTTTCCGCATGGTAGATTATTTTATGGTTTGACCGTTTATCGTTAGACAGCTTTTATCTTGAAAAATTCATGCCCTGAACTTGTTCATGCGATTACGTTGCTAAAGTTGTTTTACTGGATTTAAGGAACTACAATATTAAATTTGAGAAATTATAATTAAATTTATAATAGGTAATGAAAATACACTATTATTAACATCGTCGAATCATTTATTTGGAAACAAGTTACCCCAAATTAATGTATCCCACCATTTATTATTATACCGCAAACTTCATTATTTATGACAACCAACACAAATTTTACTAGGTTTATTAAATAGAACAGGAATTTAATTTGCTTCAACTTGAGATGCGTGATTTGCCCTTTAAATAAGGTTACGTACAACACTTGTTCCAAAACGCTTTATCGTAATCAAGAAAGGTGGGGAATAAATACAATACGTTTAAATAAACCCCACAGTTTACCGGACGCAGATAAAAAGTTGGCATCACTTTTTATTTGTGTTTAAATGAAAACAAAACGTATCAGGATTTTTTGGAAGGGATCAAACAATATACTTTACTTCAGGAAAGAATGGCAGGACTGCCGAGGCTTTCGACGCGGTAAAATAGGATGTATATTTATATTTCTTCGAGAGCTGTCGGGTCGAGATCATAAACGACAATAAATATTCACATGAGATTCCAAGAGATCACGACAGGCAAACGATATTAATTCACCAACCGGCTAAAGAAAGGGGTGCTATTTTGATATAATTAACGAGAAGTTTACGCTCTACATAACTTTCCATCCGAATGTAGACGAGTAGGCCCAAAAGTTGATATTATTAATCTTCAAACAGAACGACTTGGGGCGGAGGGATAACTCGGTTCAACTAAGTCATGATAATCGTGAATCCGGAATCTTAGGTCTGATAAGACTACTGGTTCAGATGGTATTACTTCTGCAGCAATTTGTAGTATTTCGATTCCTTCTTGTATTATAAATATTACCCTGAACCCTGTTGGCATTCAATCTTGGCATTTTGTCATCTGCGTTGTACAGTATATATGTAGCTCACAAGGCCCACAAAGTTGGCGAAAATACTGAAGGCATAAATTAAAAAGCAGTGGCAATAGTTTAGTAAAGCTTTCTGTAATGTGGTTAAAAACCTAAAATTGCAAAGCTCTTTATTAAAATAAATGAAGACAATATAAGCGAAACTCAATCGAAAATCTGGAAACAGAAAAATCAGAAAAAGATATTGACACCTCTGGGACTTGAACCCAGGACCTCTTGCTTTCCGGGCAAACGCGCTAACCACTGCTCCACGGTGCCGATATCAAGTCCCAGAGGTGTCAATATCTTTTTCTGATTTTTCTGTTTCCAGATTTTCGATTGAGTTTCGCTTATATTGTCTTCATTTAATTAAATGTTACAATTTGAGGTTTTACTCATAAAGTTAAAATAAAAAAAAAATAAAAAAAATATTCTCTATTTCAATAAATATTATCATACAACGCACAAAGTGACATGGACGTACACGTACAATACACAACTTTGTTTGAGAAAAAGAATAATAATTTTAAAAGCATCTTTAGCCCATTCTTTTTGCCGATGGATGTTCATACTGTGATTAAGAAAATGATCTCAATTATTATAGAATTTTTTTAAATATTGACTTCGAATTATTAACAATAAATAAGAGTACTCTATTTTTGGGAAAGGGAACGTAATCCGAAATTCTGTTAATAAAAAAAATAATCTCATTTTTTAAGCCTAATAAATTGGATTGAAAAGGCGATACACTTTTTTATGTTCTCGTACCAGTACGATATCAGAATCTTTATAATATTATTCTTGTGAAAATTTCATTTCAAATTCTGCAAAACAATTTAGCAGACTAAGTATGTAGTGATCGCCAATCTTCTAGTTTTGGTCGACTTTTAAAATATCCAAACTAAATTGTCAAATCCTTTTGTGGTCGTAACGGGGAGGTTATTAGTTTTTAAATTATTTGGTCATGGCTAACGACACATTGGTCATGGCTAACAACACAGAGTTATGGAAACAATTGAAGTAAATTATATCATTTGGTCATGGCTAACAACACAGAGTTATGGAAACAATTGAAGTATATTATATCATTTGGTCATGGCTAACAATACAGAGTTTTGGAAACAATTGAAGTAAATTATATCATTTGGTCATGGCTAACAACACAGAGTTATGGAAACAATTGAAGTAAATTATATCATTTGGGTTTATGGAAACATTTTTTAGATATTATAGTAATATTAACTTGTTCACATGTAATTTATGCATTGTATTAAGGTAGAAAGACATATAATATGAAATTATTTTTTATGCGAGTACGACGCAAGAGTCCCAACTGCTCACTGCTAATAAAACAATAACATTTTGCTGTAGTCAGTGTGACTATGGCTAAATGGCAATGTGTGGGGAAGAAGATTAGAAACGGAAGTTGGGGAAGTATCTGGCTATCCAGATGTTTTTTTTTTAACATTAACTCCACACAGGAGGCCTTGAGGAAAATAATTCCCCTCAGGGCCTATATCATCTGGGATGCTGTGTGGAGGGTCTTTTTGAGGAGAGGAAGGAATGAGGTCTTGAAGAGACCCATGTTGTAGGAAGGAGGAAACACAGAGGCCGGCAAATCATTCCACAGCCGAGCTGTTGAACACAAGAACGAGTCGAAGAAACGACCCGTTCTCATGTGACAAATGTCCACCGTGTACAAATGTTGGGCACGTGTTTGGCGTGTTTCCCGACTATGCACCGGTGCCGAAGGGATCAATGATGCTAGTTCCTCGGAGCATCTTCCATTGTAACACCGGTAGAATAAGGATAGCATTCCCACCCGACGCCTATACTCTAAAGATTGCAATCCGTCTGTTAAGATGGGAAAATCTATCAAACGGACCGCCCGTTTCTGCACAGAGTCAAGGGTATTTTTCAGGTATTTTGGAGGTCCAGACCAGAAGTGGCTGCCAAATTCAACCGTGGGGCGCACTTGTGATTTGTACAGGGTTACCAGTTGTGTACTATTAAAGTATCTGCAGGCTCTGTACGGTACGCCCAGTTTTTGGGAGGCTAACTTTACTCTGGCTTTGATGGAGCCCCCGTACCTGATGTGGCAACAAACACGACTAAACTGATTTTAAGCAACGTTTCGATTTTGAAAGGTAACTCTAACCAGGCCGACGATATAGATATATGCCAACCAGTACGTACTTACCTATTTAAGGAACATTAAAATTTTGTTTACACCTTCCTGGATTTTCTAAGTAGTGGGTACTATTCTAATATTCTTAGGATGGGTTGTTTAAAAAAATTTAACGATTCTTCAAATATTCGAAGCTAATTTTCTGAAGGATCGGAATATAAGTATACGTTACGCCACTGCCGCGTAATTTAATTTATCGGTGGCGAAAAGTTCATTGCTGCTGGATGCAAATATTTCTGCTTCCACTGCGAGTCAAAGTAAAATACGCTTCTACTATTTTTTCCGCATGTAAAATGTATTTGGTTAATGTATCTAAATGGGTAGGAAGGGTTTTACGGGTACTTACCCTATTTTGTGGGCTAACATGTGATTGATGAAGCCTCGAATTAATTGCTAGATTGGATAAGTCTGGAGTGGCGATGCGCAGCCCGGAGCCTGCAGGTCAAATGAGGCCGTCTTATACAAATCCTCTCTGCTAGTTAAAATATTTAAAATAAAACAGAAAATTAAAAGAATTAGCGATTTATTATTTACTATTAATTTCTATTCTGGTACATACCGTTTAAATAAGTACTAGTAATATAAAAAGTGCGAAAAATCACTAATTCTATGGGTTAGTAGTAGTTTTGTAAATACCTCACTAGGAGAACCTGTGCTGAGATGCTCGCATGTTTTAGATATAGTGTTATTATGCCGTCATAAGTAAAAAAAACACAGCATCATCCTAGAGATTCTCAACGACGATACTGTGGTTCCACCCATGGCGACAATATTGATTATTAGGTTCGTTGCAATTAAAGTAGGTACATCAAAATTTACAAAGATACTACATCGGACATGCTGGCTCAAATGTGCTTTGTGTCTTTGAGATAACAAGATCTCAAATTTTTACGACATTAACAATACTCTTTGATAAAATCACCATCACATCGTGTACTGTATATATGATGATACATATAAAATTATCACTCCTTATCACGCATCCTGAAATGTGAGATTTTTCGCAAAAAATATTAAGAATTTTTGCTCAATAAACAGTAAAGTAACTGGTACAAACAGTCACTTCTCATTCGATAGTACTCGGGAAAAGTAATACGTTGTTTTATTTTTAATTGACTATATTCCCACTGCTCCTGCAAAGCTCTCGCTGCTTTTACAAACTGGACAACTCGGGGATCAAGGTGTCCATGTATTCCGGTGCCCTATTGAATTTATAGTATTAGTGCGGGCTTCACTGACTTGTCCCATACATACACGATTTACTAACAATTTAGTGAAAATAAAAGGATATAACATAAAGTAAACTTAATGAAGCAGTGAAGACGAAAGGAGAATAAAACAATATAAAGAGATGATAATTAATGGGAGTATTTAAAAACGGAACCAAATTAATAATAATTTTTCTGAGTTCGCTAACCATATCATTGAAAATAACCATAGTTTTGAAAAAAACACAGGGATAAATATTCTTCATATTAATCATAAAGGAAAACGTTAAGATAACTTAGAAGCTTTGGAAATTAAAAAATCCCTTAAAAATAATGAATCTATTATCAACAAACAAAAAATATTGTCATATAGCCCAATCATGGATTTGTTCCCCTACCCACTCACTCTACACTAATACCTACCCACCCAATCTACATTATTAACTAACAACGGCTCCACCCCTACCATAATAAAACATTGTTCTAAACTGTCAAATTAGTATAAGCTTTCCCTGACGAAGGAACGTTTGTTCCGAAACCGGTCGGATTTGCACATTTTTTAAGTGGTTTATACAAAGTTGTATTGTTTCATTTTTTTAAATAATTATTCAGTTATTACTAATTGTAAGAAGATCTAGTATAAAATATACATGCTATTCAAATTATGTTATATTTGGTTTGGGGATAACAATCATCTATCTTAAGAAGATCTAATATAAAACTTACATACTAGATACTTAAATTATGTTATGTTTGGTACGGGGTGAAAAATTTTTGGAAAAATTGTGTATCTATAATATTTATCCAGTACGTGGTCTGTTTTTTTGTATGTAGGTGAATTATCAGCAGGTTCTTCCAAAGTAGGGAGCATACAGTTATACAGATCATTAGAATAGTATTTAAAGGATCTTTGGCCGTGGTTGAAGTGCTTTAGTAGGATGTTAAGGGTTAGAAAAAAACCTACAACCTGGAACCTAAATATGGAAAAAAAACCTAAAATCTGATAAAAAAAACCTAAAACCTTAAAATCCTGCTTATTACTGAGGACTAAAAATTGAAAGGGAATATGAAGTGTTAATATCTTTTTTTTTTTTTTTTTACAGTGAATACCGCACAAGAATCTCAACTGCTCCCGTCTGGAGCCAGTGAGATAATGGCATCCCCAATTGGGGTATGTTGTGAGACTGAAGGTAGTGGGGAGGGAAGGAGGTGGGGAGGAGGAAGGTTGGGAAGTACCTGGCTATTCAGATCTGGTCACCAAACACGGCTAAAGCCATTTTCAAGCAACGTTTCAATTCTGAATAGTGGTCTTACACCAGGGCGATTCTAATAGTATCTTCCACTCTGGAATATGCCGCAAATATACTATATATTATTTTTAATTAATTAATTGTGAAACAACAAAATTTATTTGCGCATGCCGGGTTCGAACCCGCGACCTCCGGATTGTGAGTCAAGAGTCTTACCCACTGGACTACGGAGGTCGTCAATAGAGGTGATTGCTACTGAAATAGTTCGGTACTTCTTGCAGTGAAAATGCGGTTAATTTTTTAGTAATGTTTCCACATTACGTGTGTTAATGTGAGTTTTTTATCCGAAATCATACCACCGTGTTTCCCAAAGAATATTATGACACACTCTTTGCAGCTCTTGAATATTTGGAAAAAAATGGTAATTTGATCCTACAGACCCCACCGTTACAAAGGTTGTGTATCACCACTCTAAATGAGCTTACGCTTATAGTGACGGATTCCGAAAGAGAGAAGAAATATGATTTGAAACTTATTTAAAAACGACCTATTTTATTTCACTTATAGTAATTTAGCTCTACCCACTTCAACGATATTACTGGATTGTTTTTAAAATATAATATGGCTATCGATCTCATTATCATTCACCCAAATCGAACCAAGCTAAGGGGTTTGACAGCCTCCGGCAAGATAGGAAATATAAGAATTGAAGCTTCTCGAAGAAATCGAGATGGGTTAAAGTTATTTTTATTTTAATACGAAGCATCGAATTTTATTTGGTTCTGATTTGCTTGAAATGTGTATATATATTTACAGGGCGTTAAGGAACATACTTTAACCGGTGATTCCTGACATTATTTGGAGTGAAAAATGTAAACGAAATTTTGGTCTCCGGTATATTTTTTCAATTTAAAACATTAAAAATCAGTAATTATTGGAACAGTGTTCATTGCAGTCAGGGGTTGGGCAGTTACTCGACTGATCGACCAGTGATGATAAGTGGGAATTTGTTTTTCAATTTTTTGTAAGAAAAACTCCCTTTTATAACTTTTGAAGGCTATTCCCATAAATGAAATATATCATTGAAGAAGAAGATAACAACAATAATCTAAACGAAAATATGAAAGAGAACAAGACACAGAAAAACAGAAAAAGATAATGGTCGCAACTGGGACTCGAACCAGAACCCCTCGTTTTTCCAGGACATGCGTTCACTAATTTCGCCATTGCTACTTTCTGTCAAACCGTCATATTCATATTTCAAATTTTAGAATTAACAATACTATCATCAACAATTTTTGTCCACATTATAGGCAAGTACTATTTTTATTAAAAACAATCATTTTAAGAATGATTTTATTTACTCGTATATGGAACTATTGATATTATAAAAACCGCAATAAGGAACTCCAGTGAAAAATATTATGGCTTTAAAAAAATATGTTCATATAGACCAAGAAACGCTGATTCTGAATATATAAGTTTTATTTCATAATATTAAACGCAGAGTTTTTAAAAAAATATTAAGAAGTGCATTTTTAAACCTCTTATCAAAACACAGCGTTAAGTTGGCATTACTGAAATGGTTAACTGTGACGTCACACTTAACCTGTCACCTGGTGATAGTGTGTTGACATTTGAAATGACTTGAAGTGCACACGTACCTATGCAATTCAACATTTCGTGTTTGGTTTATTTTCATACTGTTTATGGAGATTTAGGTAAATAATAGTTATTGTGTTTATTGAAACATAATTTAGGCCCTCAACAATTTACGAAAAGGGCTATATTTGCGGACAATCTGCAATAAATTTTGTCTATTTGAGGTTAAAGTCGTCCTATTTTGACATTTTGTTATGTATTTTCAAATTGTTTTTAGTATAGGGCTTTTTATACAAGTTGTTACACACTCGTCATGATCAGTGTATTATAAATACCAGTGTTTCTGTATGTATTATACATAAAACAATGTATCTACAAAGTAACGTCTGACACAAAACACGATGTCACATGTATTTGCAATGAAAGAGATGATTTATTGTTTTTATATTGCACTTTGATTAAATACAATAACAGTAGCGGTGAAATGTGGACATTTTACCAATGTTTTTCTATATGAAAAGCAGTTAATCTTAAATAAAAACGCCTCAATTTCTCACACAAAAGTCATTGAGTCATCCTATATTAATTTTATTCCGCCATTTTCTTAAATTCAAAATCAGGGATGCTCAGCCCAAGAAAATTATTTCCCTAGATTTCGAAGTGAAATTTCACATTTACGCAATTACCTACGTAGCCACCCGATTGTGTAACACTAATCCTGTTATATGTTAATTAATATGATAATTAATTGGAAAGATATCGGAACTTGGTAAATATACTAGAAGTGAAATTTCACATTTACGCAATTACCTACGTAGCCACCCGATTGTGTAACACTAATCCTGTAATATGTTAATTAATATGGAAATAAAAACGCCTCAATTTCTCACACAAAAGTCATTGAGTCATCCTATATTAATTTTATTCCGCCATTTTCTTAAATTCAAAATCAGGGATGCTCAGCCCAAGAAAATTATTTCCCTAGATTTCGAAGTGAAATTTCACATTTACGCAATTACCTACGTAGCCACCCGATTGTGTAACACTAATCCTGTTATATGTTAATTAATTGGAAAGATATCGGAACTTGGTAAATATACTAATAATACCGTGATTTTCCAAATAAAACACTTTTTGCTACGTGAAGTAATAATTTAAAAGTACGAATACACTCACCACTGAATTAGAAACTGAATTTCAAATAAAAAAAACACTTTGCAAAATAAAAATCATAAGCAACCCGCCGCTCATTTGTACCAAGCGTGGTATTTTGAAGACCCCCCCCCCCCCCCCCGAACGTGTCACGTGTAGTATGGGTACGTTCCATAATATCATTTTGAGTTGTCAGTGTTAAAAATAACATTGCATGTAAGTACATGAACAATAATTAAGATTCATAGGAATTCCAAAAAAATATATATACGTATATATATATATATATATATATATATATATATATATATATAAATATTACCAGTAATATTGTCATATGTAATAAAATTTTTGCCAGAGTTCGAAATTTCCCTAGATTTTGTCCTGATTTCCCTTATCCCTAAAAAATATTTTTCTCCCCTAGATCTAGGGAAATTTCCCTCGACATGACATCACTGATTCAAAATGACAACTTAAAAAGTAAAAAACTATGGGTGGGTGAAGACCACCATAGATACGGTGCGTTTCTGGGAGTCTTTAAAAATTAAAACTTTGACAATTATTTTAACTATTAAAACTAACTATAAAAATAAAAATAAAAATGCAGTTATTTAAGTTTGAAGGTCTTTATTCATTAAAAAAAATAAAAAAAATTGGACTGGAGTTCTCTATTGTCGTCAAGGTGCCTAGACCGACTGCACGTTTGTTTTAGTATCTTGAAATTATGATTTATGTCGCAATAGATTTAAGTTTATTTGTGATAAGTTAATAAACACAATTAGCATTTACTAAAAGTGTTATTATTCCTGATAATCCCACTACCTTTTTAGAGTAATGGTACAAGTAAGTAGCCCATTAACCTATACATTGGTTGAATCAAATCAAATACATCCATTAACACACTATATATGTATATACGTGTGGGTGTCTTACCTAAAATGTAATATTATCATCAATCTCGTTACCAGGCGTCCACAGAATTCGAATTCGGGGTGTAAACGAAAAGCCGTATTAATTGAAAAGTGTATCACCATAAATTAATTAGGAATCCACCCAACGTCGTGACTTGACGCCAAGTCAGTTTGTGGTACAAATAGTGGTAATTTGTCGTCTCGTGGTGATTCCATCTCTGGAAGTTACTCCATATCCATATTAATTAGTTTAATTTGTTTTTGCTGTTTTACTCGTTTCATATAGAAAATACGACGAGAAACTGGCAAAACTTTTCTGGCACTATACGCTTTTAGTTTTAGAGCTTTCTTAAAGTTTAAAATTTCATTGTGTACATTTTATAATTGAACTTGAAAATATTGTTTGAACATTTTATCGTATAAGCGTGCAGATTCTTGAAACTTCATGAATAACTAACAACAAAATAACAGCAGTTTCGATGCAATCCAAATTTTAAAGCATTTCATAGCTGCAAGGCATATTTTTCTATATCATAATAACTTTTTACCTTGGGAGGCGAATATAGGTAACGCTGCCTTGGGAACCACTTATTAGATAACATATCCTCTGCCATAGGTCACCTATGGCTGTTCGTTACATTTGGTGACTTAGCAGGGGTGCCCGGGTTCATGGGGTGTGGTTTTCCGGAGTCTTGGCAGCGGATGCGTATGTCCACCAATTACGTGGCGGTCCGGATCGGGAGACACCGGTTGAAGGCGTTGACTTCTCCAGCCGGACACTTTCAACTCGTTGTCTTAGACCGTAAGCGGAGGGATGGTTTCATACGTCCATCACACCTGGACACACTGAACCCCAGATTCCTGCTACCCCTCATAACCTTTTCCTTCCCAAAAGTTCCTCTCCATTCTTTCCTTTAAAATATGCTCTACACAGCATTCCCGGAGATGACCGAGGCCCTGAAATTTTTATGTTGTCATAAGGTTGTCTGTGTTTATTATCATATTCGTGTATGCTGTGGTCTTGTATTGTGTACAAAAGTGTAAATAACATATTTTTTACATGCGAATTTATTTTTATGGAAAACATCTACAAGTTACTTATACATAAACTTTACCAGTACAGTACAATAGTAATACTATGCACCTATTTTAAAAAAAATACTATGATTTAAAAAAAAATGTCGACCACAAAAAAGGTCACAAAGAACACAAAAATTACAAAAAGTTTCTCTTCTACAAAGTGCGCAATTCACAGTGAAAACTGAATTGAAGTGAAAAGTTAAAAGTTAATTAATTTTTTTATTTTAATTTTAATTTAAAAAGTTTTTTTACATTAACTCTACACATTAGGCCCTGGGGAAAATAATTTCCATCAGGACCTATCTGAGATGCTGTGTGGAGGGTGTTTTTGAGGATAGGAAGGAATGAACATTGGTCTTGAAAAGACCCATGTTATAGGAAGGAGGAAACGACCCGTTCTCATGTGACAAATGCACAAATGTTGGGCACGCGTTTGGCGTGTTTCCCGACTATGCACCGGTGCCGGAGGGATCAATGACGCTACTTCCTCAGAGCATCTTCCATTGTAATACCGGTAGAACGAGGATAGCATTCCCACTCGACGCCTGTGCTGTAAAGATTGCAATCCGTCTGTTAAGTTTCCATATTTTGTCCGTCGAATTCCAGTGCACCTTTTCCTATACATTTGGTCATATTATTTGTATTTGTGATTTCTTCTTCGGATTTTCTAGAAGTCGCTATTTTTCGTGTTTTCTTTGCCTGTTCATTTTGGAGTGGTTTGAAGTTTGGATATTGATTTTATAAAAACAAACAAAGTTTTTTTTGGGTTTTTTAATATTTGATCCTCGGTCCACTGATTATCTAGACGCTTAGGTTTGCAGATGCTTTATAGCATTGTAAATATTATTATTAAATATTGTTATTTCATAAATTAATTAATTTAAAAAAATAATACATACTATATTTGCGGCAAATTCCACAGTGGAAGATGCTCTCAGTGTCGACTTGGAGTAGATCACCATTCAGAATTGAAACTATGCTTGAAATGTCTTTAGCCATGTTTGGTAACCAGATCTGAATAGCCAGATACTTCTCCACCTTTCACTCCCCTATCTCCTTCCATCATCACTGCCTTAAGCCTCACAACCAGTGGCGGTCTTTCCTCAGGTTAATTATGTAGTCAATGACCCCCCAAAATCACAAGTTGACAAGCAGAAAGGGCAGCGGCAAGTAGTGACATCTAATCCTTCAGATGGAAGCCTCCTTTCAATTTATTAAATGTACCAATATCATTTCTTCTGACTCTTTACACACCATATAATAAACGAGATGGCACCATGTCGCTTAGTAAAATTCGTGAGGTACCTACAAATGAATGTTGAAAACATCAGCGTAACATATCAAATAAACATTAGTTTCACAATTTATTTTAATTGAACTTCCACTTCTGGACCCCTAAAGTCGCCTCTGCTCACAACATTCCACAATTAGGGATGCCATTGACGCACTGGCTCCAGGCGAGAGGAATTGGGCCTCTCGCGGTATACACATTAATAATTGAAAAAGAACTTCACTATATAAACACCTATATGTACTACCCTTTCCTGTATCCATCCTTATTCTTAGCAGGAATGCTCGATCTTAATACATTAGAAGCCCGCCGAAAAATATTTTTAGGAAAACATTTTTTTAAGATAATCTGTGGAACTATACATAATCCACCTATTTTGAAAGAGATTAACTTATATGTCCCAGACAAGTATACTCGTGGAAGGTCCCATACCCTTTTTTATGCTCCAAAAGCGAGGACTTCTGCCTATCAGAACGCGCCAGTCAACAGAGCGACTGAACTGCTCAACGAGTCTGCATTGAACATCGACATTTTTAACGTAACCTACAGGCAGTTTAACAATTATCTTTTGATGTTTGTCACAAAGTAGTGAAACTGACCTTTTTATGTGTTTTGCTATACTTTTTGTCTAATTTGTAATCTTCTCCATAATATATTGGTGAATAACCGTTTTACGGAGAACATGGAAAAATAAGTAAATAAATAAATATCATGTCTGTATCAATCGTTTTTTTTTTTTTTTTAATATAGTCAACTGTCTTTCTTTCTGAGCCAACTGTGTACTGTAATGTCCAGTTTGTGTTTCTACGATGTGTACAAAAATATGTAAAAGTTGTGAATGTCACTACTAAATGCCAGAGTTTACTCTCCCTCTGAGAGCGTGGACATCATTAAATAGCATCCGGTGCAGTCTCAACTCTCGGCTACCATATAATGCACAAATATACATCTCTATTGCGCAACATGACGTACGTTGTACATCTTTACGTGATACACAAATAATGGAGACTGCATTATATGAATGACAACAGTTCGCATTATCAATGTTGCAGCAAATGAAAACTGTGCAGTAATATTCAAAGCCAGGTCAATTTGAAAAAAAAAACATCAGCGCTTTCAATTTAAAAAAAAAAATGGTTTGAATACAAATGATGTGTTCAATGAAGCGTTTTACATAGTTTTTAATTAAATATCAAGTACCTATACTCACTACAAGAACCCAACCTTTGATAAAAAAAAATAGATATCCTCATGGGGTATCACGTTTATACCATTTGAATTGAAAAAACCACTCATTGAAGGCAAAGCTGTATTTACAATGTTCCTAAATAATTTTACTTTAGTACGAAGTGTCAATAACTTCATTTTGTTGGAAGTTTTTTATGAAGGTTATTTTTTTGGGTCTTCTGCGATATAATATATATTTAATATTAATAACAGATGGTACGAAATGATATTTACGAAATTAATTTTAAATTATTACATTTGAAATGACTTGCATATTATAATTAAGGAAAATCACGACTTAAAACAGGAAGCGTAGTATTTTACAAATTTATTACATTCTTCAATGAAAATTCTATTGTGATGTTTTACACAACTTTAATGGAATTTAAATGTTGCAATTATAGACATATTTCAACTTCGAAATGAACAAACAAAATTTTTGCTTTAAAACAAATATTCAGGAGGATGATCTCAATAATTGTGTCAGCATTTCACACGGCTGTAAATAGAGTACGTATTGTATCATTGTTATGGAATAACTTGATGTTTAATACTAAAATTATTCTTTCTACGTCATTAACATCATCATCTCGACCTTGGGTGTGATTGATGGACGTAACGTGGTTGTGTAATTATTATCATAAGGTCAAAACGTTTTATATGCGTAAAGATTTTTCGAGTCTTATTCAAACCATTAGTATATGAACTTAGATTTGAATACGGTGGCCGACCATTTGTTAGTACCCAGCATTGATCCCTATCCCTTTTCCTAATTTAATTCCTACCTATAAACTAGAGATGCCACGAATAATGATTTTGCCGAATGCCGAATACCGAATATTTGGCTAGGCTCTCGGCCGAAGCGACGAATATTCGGCGGCCGAATATTCGGTGACACTTAGTACATTTCGCAGGTGACCGGTTCCGACCTGCATCATTGAAGTGCATGCGGTAACCACGCCGTGGGCGTATTTGTTTCATTAGCGAGTAGGTTGTGCCAAAACAACCATTATTTGTTGATTGTTTCATCAAATTGTGTTACTTATATTGGGTATCTATATCTTAAAAAATACAAAAAATTGTTCGCCTAGATCAGATAGCAGACCCTCACCAGTGGTTGTCAGCAAACGCAAAACAGTATCCAAGCCTAGCAGAATTTGCTAAGATTTATTTTTCATCGCTCAGCAGCAGGTAGCAGTGTTTATAGTGAGCGGCTTTTTTCAGAAGCAATTATAATTTATGAGGAAAAACGCAATCGTTTGCTTTCAACAAATGCTGAAATTTTTTTTTCATTCATCATAACTTGACATTGATAGATTAAGTATTAAATATGCGGTTTTATTGTTGAAATAAAAATATTTGATAGTAATATTGGATTTTTTTAATGATTTAGTATTCGGTATTAGGCTAAAGGTAAAGGTTAAAAAAATAGCCGAATAGGCCGAATACCGAATAGTAGCCGAATGTTCGTGGCATCTCTACTACAAACACTTGTTGTCTATCTACCCTATGTCGACTAAGAGTACAGTCATGATATGAATGATAGTATTTAGTTCGAAATTAAAATTTTATATTTGTACCTAAGCCGTGGGTGTGATTTACGGAACACCCTTGTTCGACCTTGTCGAAACCGGTAACGCCATCGTGAGCTCGCGAGTTTGTGATGATTAAAGTGATTGAACGAACGAAATTGAAGACAAGCAAAGGAAAAAATAATCGGCATCCCTGATTTTCTGTATGTCCCAACAGCAATTTTATTAATCTCCTCGGCTTCAAATCCAGTGCGTGCGGGATTAAAACCGTATGTGATAACTTTTAATTAATTTATTTTACCAACGTGAGTTATATAACTTGAGCAATTAAATTGTTTTAAGTATAATTTAAATTTGCTTCTCGTTCCCGAGTAAAATATACTTTATACTGTCATTATAGTCCAAGTGAAAAACCACCAATCATAATCAAAACGTTGTTAGAAATGTATAAGCTATGTTCAGTAGTCCGATCTAAATACAAATACAACTCTGTTTTCTAATATTGATATATCAGGCAAAAAAAATGATTACGTTTTTAAAATTTTTTTTAAAGTAATACCTCACAAGAGTCTCAGCTGCTCCTGTCTGGAGCGAGTGAGACTATAGCATCCCCAATTGGAGTATGTTGTGAGGCTGAAGGTAGTGGGGAGGGGAAGGAGATGGGGGAGAGGAAGGCAGGGAAGTACCTGGCTATTCAGATCTGGTCACCAAACACGGCTAATGCCATTTCAAGCAACCTTTCTATTCTGAATGGTGGTCTTACACCAGAGCGATATGAGAGTATCTTCCACTATGGAACGTGCCGCAAATATAGTGTACATTATTTTTAATGAATTAATTGTAAATACCACAAATTATTCAAATAAAATTTATTTGCCCACGCCGGAATTCAATCCCGCGACCTTCGGATTGCGAGTCAAGGAGCCTTATCGCTAGACCACGCAGGCCGTCATGTTAAGACTATTATAAAAAAAAAACGTTTAACGTAATGTGCTCGGTATACACAGTATTAAAAAAAATACAAGTGTGCAGTTCACATGCGGTTGAAGTGAAACCTTCAGAAAAATAAGTAGATAAGAGTGGCTACGAAGCGCCGCACAAAGAGGAGACTGATTATTCTATCTCATTCTCTCGCATGCTAAATCCTATAAATGTATGTAGCAATTATCGTGCTACGTAAACACAGTTAAAAGAAAACTCTAGAATCATCGGTTGATAGTTTTTTATGTGCCATTAAAATTTTCACAATGTTAACAACATATGGAGAGTGACAGTCTGAAAAATAAAAAAAGAATAGGTACCATTTGTTTCAGCTTGCTGTTCAAAAGAATTGGAATTTGAATTGCTTTAATTTGAATTCTTAAGTAAGTACTTCTCAAGTAAGTACTTCTCACAGCGCAGGTAGTTAAGTTGACTCGCCACATATCGATCGTTTCGGGCGTAATCCAATACGTGACGTAGCAACAATGCGTGGTTGCTACATGTATGTGTTTGTTTCTTTTTAAATCACAAAATTTATACGGAGATAGGACAAAAAAGCATAAATTTCCAGTAATGTTTCTCATTTCCTGAAGACATTAAAAAAGAGACATCTATTTCGAAAATCAAAACACGAGTCAGGTCCTACCTCCAAATAAATATCTCCATGTGTTGTAAACAAATACCTAAGTAAGTTGCCCAAACGTACTAAAGTCTCGTACTCGTCCAAAAGTGGGTACTACAATCAATAGTAATTGTTAAACTAAACTAAACTAATAATTTAGGGCCGTCTGTTTCAACAGATAGCAACTTACATTTAACTATCGCTAACTCTAACATTTATAATTTGTAAAATTTTAACCATCGCTTCGCGTCGGTTAAAGTACCAACGTTAAGCGTTATTTTTTTGTGCGGCCACACAAAAATTTTAATTTGAAAACTACAACTGTCAAAATATCCCGCTGTCCTTTGTTTCACGTCGCTTTAGGATCAAACAAACATTCCCAAATATGACGGATTATATCAAGAAGTAAGTACAAGTATTTGTGTAAGTATTTAAAAATAAATGACGATCCATTACGATTTTATGCGCAAAAATGCAATTTATCTTCCAGTTCTTGTAAAATCTCTTTGAATTTGATGTGTTACAAATTTTACGAGATCATTCGATATAATATGCGATACCGCGCCAAAAATTTTGGATAGTCCCAAATAACCATATTATTAACACGTGTCGAAATGTTTTTAGTTTTAGCTGCAAGATTTTTTTTTAAAAAAGAAAGACAACCATTCCCGGGTTACGGGTAAAGTTCGGTTTATGGGCGAAATTCCTAAAAAATAAAACTAGTTATTTTTATACTACTTTGGGGTCGGGGAATCCGAATCTGAAAGAATTAGGCGGCGGCAAGCAATATTAACTGAATTACAGGACTTTAAAAAATTTTATACACATACAGGAAAATAGCCATTTTGGAAGCATTTTGATTCCTAGAAAATCAAACTAGTTATTTTTATACTAACTATGGGCCGGGGAATCCGAATCTGGAAGAATTAGGCGGCGGCAAGCAATATTAACTGAATTAAACGACGTTAAAATTTTCTATACACACACACATGAAAATAATCATTTCGGAAGTATTTTGACACACGCAGTACAAAGATCATAGAAAAACAAGATAACATAGATGTTTTTACCACACAAAATTAAGTGTTGCCATTAAGCAGTAATATTAATAAGGTAAAATAACATGTTTATATTTTAAGTACTTATTTTTTATAAATTATAAATTTTACTCACTTTTGTATCACAAACCATGTTACATAAACCCGGCGTAGCTGCTAAACTACTTGAAAACAGGGATGTTTTTTTGCCGTGACGCGAGCAGGCGGTATAAAGGGGCACAAACCATGTTACACAAACCTAGCGTAGCCGTTAAACTACTCGAAAACAGGGATGTTTTTTTGCCGTGACGCGAGCAGGCGGTACAAAGGGGCACAAACCATGTTACACAAACCTAGCGTAGCCGCTAAACTACTCGAAAACAGGGATGTTTTTTTGCCGTGACGCGAGCAGGCGGTACAAAGGGGCACAAACCATGTTACACAAACCTAGCGTAGCCGTTAAACTACTCGAAAACAGGGATGTTTTTTTGCCGTGACGCGAGCAGGCGGTACAAAGGGGCACAAACCATGTTACACAAACCTAGCGTAGCCGCTAAACTACTCGAAAACAGGGATGTTTTTTTGCCGTGACGCGAGCAGGCGGTACAAAGGGGCACAAACCATGTTACACAAACCTAGCGTAGCCGCTAAACTACTCGAAAACAGGGATGTTTTTTTGCCGTGACGCGAGCAGGCGGTATAAAGGGGCACAAACCATGTTACACAAACCTAGCGTAGCCGCTAAACTACTCGAAAACAGGGATGTTTTTTTGCCGTGACGCGAGCAGGCGGTACAAAGGGGCACAAACCATGTTACACAAACCTAGCGTAGCCGCTAAACTACTCGAAAACAGGGATGTTTTTTTGCCGTGACGCGAGCAGGCGGTACAAAGGGGCACAAACCATGTTACACAAACCTAGCGTAGCCGCTAAACTACTTGAAAACTGGGATGTTTTCTTGCCTTGACGCGAGTAGGCGCTATGAAGGGGGCACTTTCTTTTCTATCACAAACCATGTTACACAAACCTAGCGTAGCCGCTAAACTACTTGAAAACTGGGATGAAGAAGACTTGTTCGATTTATAAGGTATGTTTTTCTGCTGTTATATATTCACATTGATTCATATAATAACATTGATATTGGTGATCGGTTTACGTCACTACTTGTTAAGATTACGAATTTTCACGCTTTTGGTCTAAGAATACGGCCGTTGAGATAGTCATAATTCATCAGGTTAATGTGAGTTATGTGATGAATTATCATGTGAGGAAGTATGAGTAAAATTTATAAAAAATAAGTACTTAAAATATAAACATGTTATTTTACGTTATTAATATTACTGCTTAATGGCAACACTTAATTTTGTGTGGTAAAAACAGCTATGTTATCTTGTTTTTCTATGATCTTTGTACTGCGTGTGTCAAAATACTTCCGAAATGATTATTTTCATGTGTGTGTGTATAGAAAATTTTAACGTCGTTTAATTCAGTTAATATTGCTTGCCGCCGCCTAATTCTTTCAGATTCGGATTCCCCGGCCCATAGTTAGTATAAAAATAACTAGTTTGATTTTCTAGGAATCAAAATGCTTCCAAAATGGCTATTTTCCTGTATGTGTATAAAATTTTTTAAAGTCCTGTAATTCAGTTAATATTGCTTGCCGCCGCCTAATTCTTTCAGATTCGGATTCCCCGACCCCAAATTAGTATAAAAATAACTAGTTTTATTTTTTAGGAATTTCGCCCATAAACCGAACTTTTTCCCGGGTTACGAATAACCCAACAATGGTTAATCTCCTACTACCATAATAGTAAACGGAAAATGTTGCTTGAAAAATGATGGAGGTCTTAGCCAGCTGCCACTCCACCACTAACCGGTCGATATATTAGGTGAGGAATTCATTGTCACTATCATAATCTTCTATTAAATCAATCAAGATTAACAATCAATATTGAAGCGCGTCATTTCGTGCCATAACTTCCAATAGAACTAACAATATGGTGGAGTAACTTTTAAGGCTCCGCAACCGGGCTCGAAAAGAAGAAGGTGAAGAGATACGAAATTACGAATGTTAGAGGAGCGCGCTAATATTTACAGCGACAAAATCGATGCGAAAATTGCGAAAATGTTTAATAAAACACGACTCGTTTAAAATAGAGCAAAAATATCTTGGGGAGCATCTTAAGTATTATAGAAACATTGTGATTTTTTCCACAAATATAATTTAAAAGATAATAGAATCAGATTTGTTTTTAATAATTTTTGGCGCATACTTTTGCGATTTTTTTTCTATCGAGGGAATTTCATATAATTTGCATTTCGGCGTGGACAGCATCTAGACATTATCTTAAAAAATAAAACATATTTTTTAAGACCTTAAAACATCAAATGTTTAAGCGAGATATGTAAGAAATCGGTAGAAATTCGGGTTGCCGAGGCTTAAGTAACTATCGTAACGAATTCTTAAGTAAAATTGTTAATGTGAAGTTTTACAATATTAAATATTTATTATTTTATTGCATAAATATATATTTATGAAAAATGAGAGATTTATTACATCAAACAGACTGATACGCTCGGTTTTGTAAGAACTATGTAAAACGCAATATTGTATAAAAAACAACTGAATAAACATATAAAAATAAACTAACCTGGTATCTTCTGATTTTCAGAAATATTCTGTTACCAATATTTTGTTGATATTCTATTTCTAAAATTATATGTATTTTTCTTATCGTACAATATTTTGTAAATATCTTACAGTATTTTATTTTCATATATAATCTATAAATAGTTCTAAATATATAACACAAGTACATAGACTATCTCCCCAATTAGACCCGAGAATATTTCTCTACTAATTGGGTAACCACAAAAACTGATGAATGATATGTAACATATTATTATTGTAAACATTTACTTTTTGTCTAAATAAAAAAAATTTAAAAAATTAAAAACTCAGTTATCCTTAACCTTCTAGTTTTATTCTCCCACTTACTTCATCATCACAAGAATTTCCTAATGGAATAGCCATAATTTTAATGACGGTCGGAACCGATAGCACATTAAAATTCAATCAATTATTTTAGTTCGGTAATTAACGTTGATTTTCGGGGTTCAGTCAGGCTTAAATTTAAAAGCTAAAAGCCAAATCATGTTCGGTCAACTTATAAAGATATTTAGTTGTTTCGAGTTTTTGGCAGGATCTCCTACAGGATGCCATTAAATTTTATATTTACGAGAGTCCCTCCGGAATGACACCATAAAGATTATTATGCAAGCGCCCATTTAAGCATTATAAACAGGGTGATATAAATTTTATACATTGAAATTTTCAAAGCCCCGTCATTTTGTTACAAATTTTGATGTAAAATTCTGTACTCACGGGTATGAGTTTCCGCGCAGAGTATTTGTTTCTTAAAAAGTTCTCATAAAAGTTTTTTTTTTTGTTTTAATGTTTATTTTTCTAAGTAACAATTTTTAGAAAATTTTATTTATACTTTTTTTGTTAATTTAAAATAATAGTATCAATTACATGTTTATACAATTAAATAAAGTTTTTCTATTAAAATACATTCAATAATACGCTTTACACCCTTTTTAAGAGCAAAGCTGGAGTTAAAACGACGGATAAATGCATGTTAACCACAATTTAGCAAAGGAAAAATAATATTTTTTTAAAAATATATAAAACAAAAAATAGATAAATAACAGAATATAAGAAAAAATCACATTTATACATGTATATATATAAATATTTTATATATATATATATATATGTATAAAACAAATAATAGATAAGAAAAACAACAGATTGAAGGGGAGGAGATAATTATTTGATGGTAGGGTAATCGTATGTCTTTTTTAAAATTATTTTTATTAATATTCTTTGGATAATTTCTAAAGGCAAAAGAGAAGTTTTGAAAGCTCCTCCCCATACAACAATTTCATATTGTAATACTGATTGAATTAGGGAAAAATAGATGGTTCTTAATAATCCAATATTTAATATGTTATGTATTCTAATAAAAATGTAAATAAATTTTCTTACCCGTTCTACTGTTGTATTGATTTGTAATTTCCATTTTATGTTACTATCTATAATTACACCGAGGTATTTTACATTTGTTTTAACAGAGAGTATAGAGGTGTTAGGTTTACATAGATATGACTTTGGATTACAATTATATGAGTTTATACATAAGTTTAGATTCTTAGGGGTAACATTTTTATTCGAGTGAATAGTATTACAAAAGTTTTTTCTGTATTAGAGATAGTAGATTTTGATCAAACCATTTTTTTTATTAAATTTCTATCTAGTTCAGCCGTTTTCTGAGTTTCGCTCCAGTTTAGTCACTGAGTTAAAATCGCTGTGTATATTATTTTTGACTTTATGGTGAGTTTAAAAATATCATTCACATAAATGATAAAAAGAATTGGTCCTAATACTGTCCCTTGCGGGATTCCAAAATTACTGGTCTGTGAGTCGCTCAGTAAACCATTTAACTTGACAAATTGCTCTCTATGAAGTAGGTAATTTTTATTCCATGTAAAGGCATTATTGGTTATACCAATTTTCGTTAGTTTAGAGATAAGATTAGAATGTGATATACTGTCAAACGTTTTTCTTAAGTCGACAAATATTCCAATGCAGTCTACATGCTAAAGACATTAGAATCTCAAATTAATTGTTTTTTTTAATGAAAATAGATATTTTCAGTATGAAACAAATCGACCAAAACTTGAGACCAATATTAGTGATAAAGCTGAATTATTATTTTTATAATTAAATCCGTGGATTGACTTGAACTACGTCGCTAATTTATGTTAACATAGTTATTTTTGTTTATTTACTTTATCTCTTACTTTTTCAGTAAAATACTCAAAGTGTATCGCTGACTTTTTATTTAGTCACATCATTTTTCAGTAAAATTCTCAAAGTTTATCGCTGACTTTTTACTTAATCACATACTTTTCCAGTAAAATAGATTTCAGCAAAGTTTATCGCTGACTTTTTAATCAATCAGTCATTTTTTTTAACTGCTTAAAGTTTAAATTTTCATTAAAATACTTATACTTTATCGCTTACTTTTTATTTTATCACATATGTACTTTCGCAGTGAAGTAAGTCCTCGAAGTTTATCGCTTATTATATTTTTATTTTATCGCATACTTTTGCAGTGAAACACTCGAAGTTTATAGCTTACTTTTTATTTTATTGCATACTTTTGTAGTGAAACACTCGAAGATCACCGCTTACCTATTCAGTGAAATACTTGAAGTTTATCGCTTACTTTTTCAGTAAAATACTCGTTTGGAAAACATTTTTATTTAGGTATAATGAAAAAGAAGAAATGCTGAAAAGTGCCATGAATTCAGATATTATATAAGCTTAATGAGTCTTAGTCTAAAAACATTCATGGAAGTATTTGTGATGCGGAATACACAAAAATGCGAAGAAATAGTGAGTGCTTTGGAATTTGTATTCCGAGAAGGATTTGAAACGAGAGGGGTAAAGTTCAGCTTTAGGACTGATTTTAAAATGTTGGATTTTTTGTTTGTTTTGATATGTTTCTTGATTACGAGAAAGCTTTCAATTCGTTAATCATTAAAAAAAACTCACAACAGAGATTTTTAATTCAGAAAATTCCTGGAATCAATAAACTTCTTTTTTAGAATTCAAGATTCACGGAAACGTTAGCATAAACGAGAATGTGATTTAAATTTGTGTTTTATCACCAAGCGTTTATAATCTGATTGCAGAGATTATTTTTACTATGGGATGCAAACGAGGACATTAAAGTCAACAGAGATCTCATAAATAAATAGAGACAACTTTTCATTATTTTATAATCTCCCGTTGTTCGCATGGGCGGGCGATACCATGTCGTCTGTTGCCATTTTGTTCAAAATCAGGAATTGAGTAATTTACGCGAGGCTCCGTAGTTCCATTTGAAAGTTATTTTGTAAGAGTTCCATTAATTTTTAAAAGCATGAAAACTTAATCAATGTTTTATACCGATAGTACAGTGGAATATGAATCATTTGATGGAGGGCACGAAAAATATTTTGGTGAATACAATCCGAGTTACATAGTTTATCTGGGGGTTAATGCTAGTAGTGCCTGCAAAGATATTGAAATATAGTGCCTGTCAGTTTCGGTAATTTGATTTAGGTACGAAGAAGTACTCTAAAACATCCCTTATTTGAATGCTATGAATACCAATTTCAGGTTGATGAAATTGTAGCTTATCCAACGTTGAAGTCAAAATTTTAGTTAAGCGTTTTTTGTGCGATAAACAATCTTCATCCCCGGGGATTCTGAAATATGTTGAATGCATTTCTAGCATTAGGCCCAGGATATAATCCGTCTACTTTAATCGTTCATGTTAATTGTATCAGTTTATGGAAGTGTCAATATAATATACGATATTTTTTAGCAACGGAAAAATTTCTTGATTATGTTTTCAAATGTAATTTTTTTTTTTTTTTTGTGTGAAATATAAGAGATCCTAACTAATTAAGATATAAAATAGAAATGCTAACTGCTGCATGCGAAACATAAAAATCAATTTAATCTTGGTCTTGGCTTCTGCTCATTCTTATTATCAACACCAACAGAAGATCGTTTTGTCTATTACAATCCATTTCATTAAGTTTAACAACCAATTTTTTTGTAAAGGCCAATGGTGAGTATTTCTTATCGAATACTTAGTACGAATATAATACAAATGTTTTAAAACTCCCGCACGTTTGACCAATGGTCCTAAAATTAATGTTTACGTCGTATTCGCCAATTTGTCTGGGAACTTTTTCTGACTTATTCATAAATCGTACCTCCCGTTGGTTTTTTTACGTCGGGATCATTGCTATTCCTTTGGCGTAGATCGAGAAACGAACCTTCCGAAGGCAGAGCTAAACTAATATATTTTTGATGTTAATTGCAACAGATTCCCACGGTAATACAGCCGTCATGATTTGAAGTCAACCCGGAAACGTGTGTACTCTAAGCAAAAAGTGCACGAAATTAAACGCCGTATCGTATGGTAATCAGGCACCTTATCATCAAATAATTAGATTTTTACTTCATGGCGAGAAAAATATATATTCCACTTGAATATTCCGAACCCTGCTTAGTGAGAAGCAAACCTGAAATTTAAAATTCGACATTATCTTGTCGTCGATTATTAATTTTCTATTGTGGTTTTATGTTTTTTTGGTTAACACTGACGCCGCACATTGAAAAAATCTTACTTAATAATGTTAAAATATAAGAAAGAAATGACATTATTGTAGAAAGAATTCTATTTTCGATGTTTCTTGTGAATTGGATAATCGTTGTGGAATTATTACATGCGATGAAAAATAACGTGATTTCCACTTTTGGGACCGGCCTTTAAAAAAAAAAACAGTAGTGTTCTTGCTGTTTCTCACATACCAACGTCTTTGCTAAAATTGTTAATCAATTAATTTTTTAGATTTTTTTTTCATTTATTTATTTATTTACCTTCGGGAAATCGACAGTTTACATTTTTCCAGTTTGTACATGTTTGTATAGCCAAAATAAAACCAATTATGGATTTCCTCCTTGTGACTTTACCTCTGCTTAAATAGCATAATAAAAAAACTGAAATAGTAAAATTAATAATAAAGGAGTATGAGACCCAACTAAAATTTACATAAAACATAAAATATCAAGAAAGCCAGGTAATGATAAATAGATAATAAGTACCTAAGTAAGTAGTAAATAAGAAGCCAAGGTGTACATATTTATATAAATCAAATCATAACAGAATTATAAGTATAAATGATAGAAACATAAGAAACATGGACACATAGCACATTCATGAAACATCAGACAAATACTCTTTTATGTACCCCTTTTTATGGTCATTCATAACCGAAATGTGTGTTTCAAAATTCGGAATAACCGATTAATTAACATTTTTTTAAATGTTGATTCTAAGAATACATAGATCTAAATTCATTCCGTACTTACTAAAATAGATTCCGGTTGTCGACAAAGAAAACATTATTCGACAAATCATAAAGTTTCGATCATACTTCTTGCCACCAATGAGTTCCGCTTCCTCATCTATGCAGTTATTACAAAAAAATGACAAGTCTACCTTACCGACCTTCACACTCAATTCAATTATCAATTTTACAATGAAAAGGTCAACTTTTTTCGTTTTGCTTTGTATAGATTGTTTCAACTCGATATAGTTTAATAATTGAAAGCTGGATGTAACAATGTTATAATAAGGTCAGTTGCAGATTAGAAGATCGTGTGCAGGATCCGTTACGATGACGTCAAACTAAATAATAATATCAAACTGCTCAAGAGTTCAGACAGGTGATGCATATTGTTGCACTTTAACGTTACCTAATAATTGGAAATATAGCCTGTGATTGCAAGGACTTCTTAAATTCTAACAGTGAGAGTTGTTCATTTCTAATTTAAAAAAAATAAATTAATAATTCATTGTGGAATTCCATTTTAATCCACACAAAGTCACATTAGTGACAGCTGACTCAAGTCTCTGCAAAAGTTCAGAAACTTTTGTGTCCTTGTCGATCTTCAGAAAGCCTCGTAAGATGCAGTGGAAATAAACATTAAAAAAAACAAAGGATTTTTTCTTGTTCTATGAAAGTGTTCTATTTTTAGTTCTATTTTTCATGTTCTAGTGGTTTTCAGGCAATCGCTTAACTGTGTGGGGGGAAGTTTTGAGTTTCGGTAAGAGGCACGTTGAGGAAATTTAACATCGCAAATGGTATTAAGAAAGTCTGTGTAATGTCACGGTGGTTATTCGATGGGTACATAAAGAGCGTTTAACCAGCCAGCGGCCGAAAATCCACATTTCGTCGAAAGTTGTTCTTACGATCGTACAGTGCGGTTCCAATGAGAAAGATTAATTATTCTCCGTACCAGATTTTAAAAATTATAACCCAATATCGATTTTATTTCATTCCAAATTTGCTTTAATTTATACCTACATCCAAAAATGCTGAAAGGCGTGATAATAAAACTATTAAAATTACTTAATTTTTGTAATTATTTTTTGATTATAAGCATTTATCATTTTTCAATAATGTCTAAGTTAAATAAGAATGTAAAAAAAATCGGAAATACATAAGTTTGTATATGCGCAAATAAATACACAAACGCACCAATTTTCGTCAAGAAACACATGTACGTATATATTTTTTAATGATTTTATTTAAACTACAATTAAAATTCTGAAACATGCGTTTCCCAGATAATGTATCGATTTATTTTACTGCATGATTATATGATTTGAAATGAATGTTGTATAATACAAAATCTTTTTTGAAAATTTAACAAATCTGCCAATGACCTATGGTATAACCCTATTATACTAAAAATAAACATTTTTTTCTCAAAATTTAAAACGTGCTGATGCTAGATAAAATAACAATCCTTCCAAATCAATTTATAATTTTTTGTGGAAAAGAGTCAATACGTCTAAAATCTGATTTAAAAATGACATATTTCGGGTTTTCTCTGGTTATACCCTCTTAATGGTAATTGTATACGAGAACGAACGATAGCCTGGCGTCTCTTGATGACGCAATGCTTATTCCTAACATAATCGATGATACTCGTATTCAGTCCCTGGTTTGTAGAATAAACGTACTATATTTATGGAATGGATTTATTGAAGCCTAATAAGGACTGACTAGATGGAAAAATCAAGAAATACATCTAAAGCAGAAATTAATTCCGTGACTTGCACTTGACATCTCAATCTTTATAATGGAGTTATGTATTATACTATCTGTATAAGTATGTTGTATGGTGAGACATTGAACAGGCAGGGGAAGGACTGGCGTGGAAGTTGATGACAGAAGATCACGGGGACTGTCCATAACTCTGTATGGTTAGGTGCAGGAAATAGATTTCAGTGAGATAATAATGTGATGAAATAGGTATTATACTTATGTAAGAAAGTAAATACATCACGTCCCGCGTAGTAGGTTATTTCAGCATCGCCCTGGTGAAATACCACCACTCTGAATTGAAACGTTGCAGGAAATGGCTTTAGACGAGCTTGGTGACAAAATCAGAGAAGCCAGATACTTTTCCACCTTTCTTCCCCGCTCCACATTTTATTATTTTTGTTTTTTTAATACAGCACAAGAGTCCCAACTGCTCTCAATCGCCTGGAGCCAGAAAGGTTAACGCATCCCCAATTGGTTGTGAGGCCCAAGGTAGGTGGGGAGAGAAAGGAGAGGAAGTTGGGGAAGCACCTGGCTATTAAGATCTAGTCACCAAACACGGCTAAAACTATACCAAGCAACATTTCCGTTCTGAACCACCAGGACTATACTGAGAGTATCTACCATTCTAGAACGTACCGCAAATATACCTTATATTATTTTTAATTATTAAACTATGAAAACACAAATCAATCAAATAAAATTTACTTTCGCACACCGGGGTTTGTACCCGTGACCTCCGGTTCGCTAGTCGAAAGTCTTGCCCATCAACCTCACAATATACCACAACTATACCATAATGTTACTGATTCGAGACGGTTGGGATGAGCAGAGATGGAACTTATATAAAAAAAAAAAAAAAAAGAGCAGCGGTGTGTATACCAAGATTGAATTACCATTCTCTCTGCCTACCATTTCGTGGAAATGGAGTAATATTAATCAGTGCCCAAAAGTAATCTTCGTCTTCCACACATTAAGTTAATAATTGTCTTTGTTCATTAAACAGATATTTATCCGCACTAAAATAAATTGCTCCATAAAGTCTTCGTATGACAATAAATATCATTCGGCTTTGTCTTGTTATTACATCGTGGCATATTTAAACACTGTTTGTGAATTTCAACAATCGGACTGGCGGCTTTCGTTCATTCACAGATAAAGTACCTCGGCCTCACCATTGACCCATACCTCAAATGGAACCTACATACCCAGATCATTGCAAATAAAATTAGAAAAACAATACACTTCTTCAGATCCATAAGGAACTTTCTTAACTTACAACTCTTAAAAACGATTTATTTTGCAATCACCCAATCTATCATTGAGTATGGTATCATTGCATGGGGAGGGGGCACTTCATCAGCTCTAGATCCTGTCGAAAAGGCACAGAAAACAATTATGAAAATTATTCTCAAACTTCCTCTAACTGCAGACAGTGACCTTATATTCAAAATAATGAGAGTATTTGATGTTCGACAGATCTATGTAAAAACTATCCTCATGCATCTCTTTAAAAACAAACATGTGCTTTACGAAAAAAAAATAAACTTAAGGTTTACACGTAACTCCAACAAAAACATATTGCAAGTTCCAGCACTCTCTTCCACCTTTGGTCAACGTAGCTTTAGATACTTTGCCACAAAAATATTCAACATTCTCCCAGAAAACATCAAACTGAGTCAAACACAGAGAGAGTTTAAAAAATATGTTAAAATATGGATACATTCTAATGATCGAGCCTATACTGGTGCCCTCACCCAAACGCCCAGTCATTGACAGTTGTTATTGTAGTAATAACCTTGCAGTTTATGAATTGTGTAGGTATATGCAAACAATAATGTTAACTAAAATAAAGTTTTTGCTGTATGGAAACCTACTTTACACATTTATAAAAAAATCATAGATAAAATTGCGAGAAACAATTAACAAAATTTCTGCCTCAATACAGGTTCACCTAGTGAGGCAGGCAATGCACAACTAAAAATACTGTATAACTATACTACTCCTGTGTAACCTTTCTTACATTACTTTCTGTTTGTTAATTTTTCTGTACTGATTGATGTAATCTATTTGTAAACTACATTGAGTATGTAATTTTTTTATTTTTATTTTTAGTTATATTGTTGTTATTTCATTGAATAAAGATTATTATTATTATTATTATATTATTCTCTACGGAGAATGTCTACAAAGTTGTGATTGCTCCTCCGCTCCGTTCTTCTACCGAGAACCTAATTTTGGAGTAATAGTTTTGATAAGGCCAAACGACCGGTCGTTTCTCACCAATTTTGTGAAGGGAAGACTCTCTGGACTTAGTTAGCATTACGACAACTACTAAGCAACTTGAAATTTTGATGTGTTGAGCCCTTTGACGAAAAGAAGTGGGGGAACCACCTGATATTTTGACAGATTCTGTCACATTTGACGATGGCCTCTCGAGGAGCTAAATAAATTTTATATGATTGATTTGTACTATTTCACATGAGGTATATTTGCGGATCGCTCCAATGTGGACGATATTTACAATATCGCCCTGGTGTAAGACGACCATTCAGAATTAAAACGTTGCTAGAAATGACATTAGTCTTCTGTGCCCAGATCTGAATAACCTTCCTCCTCTCCATCTCCTTCCCATTCCCACTAGTTTTAGTCTCAAAACATACACCGATTAGGGATGCCATAGTCTCACTGGCTCCAGTTGGTTGAGAGCAGTTGGAATTCTTGTACGGTATTCACATACAAAATGACATAGGTGTTGATTATTTTATAATGTGACACTTTGTGATTTTATAAAATTATTATTGTAAGCTTATATACTTTAGTAAAAAAAAATAAACACGTGGGATTCGCCGTTAATTTTCACGCCTAAAAAGTACTGTCCAAATCTTAAGCCACACATGGTTTGCGTCACTTCGGTATATAAGGTGCTTGCAAAAAGCACTCTAAGAAGAAAGAGGGACAGTCAAGAGGACCCAAGGGCAGAATAAAATAGTAATCTTCTTAGAAAGTTTTTCATTCTGACCAATATACCTACTACGCGTGAGGGAGAGCGTGTAAGGTTGACTCCCTTGTTTTGATGTTGGTATGGGTACATTCTTTATAGGTTAGGACATCGTTATCAACATACATATAACCAACATTTTAAGATAATATCTCGAGTTTACCTAGGGCAGTCAGTCTCGACTCCTCCGGGTAGTTATTTTATTAAGTTATCAGTTCTGTGATAAGAACTTGAGAAGGTTTTTGAAAAATTACCACTAAGTTATTCGCATCGCTTTAAGGACTATTTTACCACGCAATTTAATCACGATGTCACAAATCAGCGTGTATTTTCGCCGTTGATTATTTAAACTCAAACAATTTACTCCGTTTATTATTTTGTCTGTGCCTCTTCAGCTTTCAAAAGAATAATTAATACTGAAGAATGGATAATATTTATTAATTTTATCTATAAAAAATTTAAATAAAATTAGAAGCTGTATCAGAAAGTAGCTCCGAAAGAAAGACGAAATTTCACGAAACTGGGAACAACTCAAATCCCACACACGCTGGCAATAGCCATAACGACACTTTTCTACTTCTTCTTCTCCAGTGTCATAAATTCATTTCTCTCAAGTATCCAACTTTTTACGATTCTTGTGACTATCCCATCTAAAGTCGACAGTCCGTTTTAAGTCGACAGCATTTGTGGGTGACCTCTGTTAAACTTCAATAAACCGTAGACTCCATTAGATCACATTTGAATTTGACCTGTTTTTTATTAGGCGCACTCCGAGCTGAGTGTAGAATTTGCCATAGTGATGTTAGATAGGTACTTCTGTCATTGACATTGTAAAGTCGATTACTAAAAATGTGCTACCTCAAGAAAACTTCCCCTCCACTACTATAAAAAATATTCAATCAACAGAAAATGTAATGTTCGGTTCTATTTTTTAGAGGGGTGGTAATAGTCCATTTATTTTTTGTTAAATTCAAAGTTCGGACTAAGAGATTCCATTTGCATAAAAAAACTTAAGCACATTGTGAATGTACAATTATTTAATAAAAAAAACATTTAAGTAGATTATAAAGACCTGCGACATTTTTTCCCTATTAAAACCCTTCAAAAATTTGGATTTTTTTTCGGATGGTCAAAATATTTTCGCTTTACAATAAAATGCAAATATTTGGAATATTTCTGAACACATTAAAAAACCAAAAACTGTTTTAGAAAGGTGAAGAAATACGATTTCAAATTATAGAATTCGAAAAATATACATATTTTTTAAATTATAAAATTTTTGCATACAAACATAAAAAAGTTTTCAAAATGGCTCACCTTATGTTTTTTCTAACTAAAGTTACTGATAATAAAAAAAAATAAAAACACATGCATATTTTATTAGACAAATGCATAACAAATACATATTGTAAACTCACTTTTTTGTCACTCTATGAATTTTTTTTTTTTAAATTCTAGAAGTTTCAAATTCTTTTTTCAATTTGCGATTCAAAACTTTGTGTACATGAAAGTGCACATTTTACTTTTTTAGTGGCTATTTTTTAGATTTAAATATAAAGCATGATGTTTTTCCTTTCTAACACCGATTAAAACATATTTCTAACTATGATAGTAAGGGAGTTACGGCGTCTTATGTGAGACCTTGTGCGTTGGGACAAATATGGTCTCCTGTGATTAAACGGGTTAAGACAAATTAGTTCAACTTTGATAGCAGGCAGTATGCTTTGATTTTCGATAAAATTCATTTTTGGTGGGGAATCATTCGTTTTACCGACTAAAAAAAATGTTTTTTGTGAGTTTCTGCAAAAAATCTAGTAAATCCTGAAAGATATTTTGTATTCATAATTATTAGAAGACAGGTTCACGAGACACAATGCACGAACTTCATTGATTTGAAACTGTTAACTTTGTGTAGCTAAAATAATAATATATTATAAAACCTTCAAAAACTTTATTCAATGTTTAAGAGAAACGAAATTTTATTTATCAATCGTACAATAATCCCGAATGTCTGCGAATGATAAAAATGGAAGGCACGTAGCTAATTGATTTTAGATTTCTCATTGACATAATCAGTGTTTTATTATTATAGAATCTGTCAATGATGTTACAATACACCAAACTTATTGTCTCACAAACTCAAAATGAAATATGGCATGTAAGAAACACTCTTACGTTTCCAATAAATTATTAATTCAAACATTGTTCATGTATGTCGAAGATAGACACTTAAAAAATGTGCGCGTAAGAACGAAATAAACGCGAGGACCGGCAGCGTTTTCGCATTCAAAAGTTCCATCGAATACTAGAGTAGGATGCCTGGACGAGTGTTAAATTATCAAGCTTCTAGAGCAACGACAGTTTGCAAATAATGGCGGTTGTTGTTGAACTCGTTGTTATTGCTGATTTGTATGTTGTTTTATCGAAAACAAAGTGATTAGACTCTACAGTAAAGTTTAGCAACAGCACGTACTTCGTAATGGTAACCGGCCAACTCAGAGTGAAACCAACTCAGAACCACCTCAGAAAGGTCATTAGTAGTGATGATAAAAAAAATTGGTTAAATAGGTTAAGTTAGTTTAGGGTTAATGGCTATTTTAAAATTATTTTTTCATAGCTTTTAATGACTTTTCAGAGAGGTGATGAGTTGACTTGATTCTGAGTTGGCATGGAACCCTTCATAATTTGGTTATTGCGCGCCCAGACCCTTTACTCTGATATTCTTTATAATTACGCATAAAATTTTTATAAAAAAAACATTTGTATTTTTAATAATAATCGATAATAACAAGTAATTTGCGTGCATTTACAAATTAAATGTAATTTATTTATTGAAAAATAAGAAATACATAAAAAAACATTAGCTGCATATCTCACTAGGGCAGTCCTTTATCGAGATATGCAGTTTTACAATGTAATTTAAAAAAAGAAACATACATATAAACTTAATAAAAATATAATTATAAACCTACAAAAGAAGCACTGAGTACAATTATTCAGACATGGATTGTTAATAATTATAGCTGGGCAGTATGCTCATCGTTGGCAATAATAATATTATACTGTAAACTAAATATGTAAATACAATGTACCTGTTAGTTGTGGCTTACCAGATGCATTCATAGGATGACCATACTACAGTAGCATTTAATTATTAACAAAAAATAAAGATCGGTAAATAACAACAGCTAAATAATATCAGGTAAATGATTTTTATGTATATTAATAATAATAATAATTATGTAGAATTATAAATTTTATGTATTATATTCCATTCAATAGAACAACAGGACAGATAATATTAAGTATTATATTTTCAAGAAAACAATGACATGACCACTTTCTTTTATTTTAACAATCTAAATCTATGTAGTTCTAATTTTGAAAAAGCTTAACTACCCATTCTTAACTAGCTCTGCTTAGCTACTTCCCCAAGTAGGTACCCAACTTTATTACTTTATTACTTTATTACCCTACATTCGGCCATCCTACTATGATATCTGACTCGCGCTCGTCGTCACTATTGTCATCTTCGGGCTCCATAGTCCAAAATTTTATATGATCAGCTGAAGTAGATGTATTCTGCGGTCCTTCATGTTCTCTAACTTTCTCCACTAAATAACGCTCGTTTCTCAAGGTGTTTGTTACACGATACGGCCACAAGAATTTTCGCTTTAATTTTAATCCGGGGTCGAACTGTGTTCGTTGCATGGCACACCAAGTCCCCGACCTGGTAACTCCTCGCTGGTTTCCGCTTTTTATTAAACCCTCGATGCCGACGGTTCTCTTCCGGTGTTATCTCAATTAGTTTTTTGGCTTTTCTTAGTAATTCTTCTCGATCCTCAACGAATCGAGTAGCCCATTCATCTTCTAACAGTTCCGGTAAATTTAAATCTTCTTTAAGGCGTATCCTTTCGACTTTGCCATATTTCTTCGCGGTATTCCCATTGCAATGAGTGAATGTTGAATATTCTCTTCTATGCAGTACAGTTTGAAATCGTTAGACGTTAACGCTGTTCCTCTGTCGGAAATAATCCTCCTAGGATTTTCAAAAACAGCAGACTGATTTCGCAATCGATTAAGTACATCAGCTGTATCGGTCGACTTTGTCGGATATAACCAAACGAATTTGGTAAAGGCGTCCACTACAACAAGAATATGTTTATAATTATTTTGAGTGTCGGTCATTGGGCCCACATGGTCGATGTGATAGGTGTGCATCGGGACATCGCCCTTACGAATAGGATTTAACAGACCCTCCGGTTTACCATGCTTCTTCTCCGCTAAGATGCAGGCAACACAACTCTCCTCTACCTGCTCAACTTTCGACCGCATCCCTTTGAACCAAATTTCTTTCTTGAGAATTTCTTCAGTTTTATTTACACCAAAATGTCCCTTCGCTCGCCTTATTATTTGATATTGCATACACTTAGGTTTTACAATTAACAATTCACTGTTTACATCTGTATAAACTAACCTATTCCGCACTCTATACTCATTCACTGTGTCATACCTTTTCTGGTATAATTTTTTTATATCCTCTCTTTTTATATGTGTTAAAATTCCATCATCATCCTCACGCACAATTAAAACTGACGGTAATGGACTTCTACTTAGCGCGTCTACATGCAACATACATTTTCCGGGTATATGATGAATTTCATAATTGAAGTGTTCCAATAAATAAAGCCCATCTATCTACTCGTAGGCACAATTTCTCTTTTTTATTGTGGCTATAAATGCTTGACAATCCGTTATATGTAATTTACGATAATCTACATAAAACCGAACTGACCCGTCTTTCTTTCTCACGAGAATGATCGGACCCGCGTACTCCGAATTTGAGGGTCGGATAATGCCTTTCTCTGTCCACAAGTTCGAAATTTCGTCCAGTTTCAACCAGTTCGTCTGATTTTAATATTATTTTCGCTTTTATCCCGATATCCTCCATTTTGTTAGGTTCGTAATTTGTGATAATCTTTCTAATTTTTTTGTGATATGAGATAAATCTACTTCGTTGGCTTTATTAATTAGATTAATCCGGAAAACGTGAGAGCCTTCCGGATCGTCCACGTCAACGTGACTATCGTTATTTTTCTTTTTATTTCTGTCGTCGGTTTTTCCTGATTTGTCTTCTCTATTGTCTTCACTTTCGTTTTTGTAGCTTCACGTTTCATGCTTTCATATTGACCGAATCGCTCTTTTAGCTGCTTAATTATTTGAGCCCCGTATAGAATTGCTTTGTTGAACGCATCGTCAGGGATACCCTCGATAATGTATTGGATAACCACGCGCACCTCGAGATTGGCTTGAGAGGCAATCTGCAGCATCTTGTACGTATATGCTTGGAGCGTTTCATCTGTTCTCTTTTCCCGTTTCGTAAGTTCTCGGTGCACTTGTTAACTGTCAACCGTTTGCTCGAACTCTTCCTTTAGCACCTGCTTTAGTTTCGCCCACGTTCTGCTACAATTTGCATACTCCACGAACAATTCCGCGGAACCTTCTAATAATCGCTCGGCATAAGCGATTTTTTGAACATCGTTCCACTCGCATAGTACAGCCATTTATTCAAATTTCCCTAACCACCGTCGCACATTGGTGTGGTCGTCGCCACTGAATTTCTTTAGAGTTCCCTCCACGTCCCTGAACGTTAACAGCACGCGCTGCTCAGGAACTCTGGGTCGGCGAACAATCGAAGTTCCTCGGTAGTTCTCATCGTCCTGGAGAGGGTCGATTTCATCGTCTTTATCGTTGTCGTCTTCATCGTTTTCTTCGTCATCATCATCTTCTTCGTCTTCTTCGTCTTCAACGCGTTCTCGTTGGACCAGAAAAGTCAAGCTTTCGCTTATGACCAGTAGTTCGCAGGTGTCTCTTCCTGAGCTCCATCTTGAGCTCAGGAACCCTCATCCGCGTGAGCTGGTCCTCATCCAACTCCATCGCGTAAACACCCCGCGCCACACTGTCGATAACTTCATCAACCATTGTTTCCACGCAGCGCACTTACACAGTCCGAAAGAAAACACTCCACTTCTTTAATTACTTTTCCAAATAATCCGTCTTTGGTCTTATTTTATCTGACTGTTCCCTGCAATCCCGGACGATCCACCAAAATGTAGAATTATAAATTTTATGTATTATATTCTATTCCAATAAAATAACAGGACAGATAATATTAAGTATTATATTTTCAAGAAAACAATGACATGACCACTTTCTTTTGTTTTAACAATCTAAATCTATGTAGTTCTAATTTTGAAAAAGCTTAACTACCCATTCTTAACTAGCTCTGCTTAGCTACTTCCAAAAGTATGTACCCAACTTTATTACTTTATTTTTGCCCCTACATAAATATAATATATTAAGTAAATAAATATAAATAAATTAAGTAGATAATATATAATATAATTATGAGTAAACAATAATAATAATAATAATAATTTTTATTTTAGATTAAATATTAATTAAGTAATACTTATTTACTTAAGTACATTTAAGTTTACAAATTTCTAATTGATAATAATATTTCATATTCACTATATTTTTTCAAGTTTTATGTAGCTCCTACAATACATCTTGAACTTTACAATTGGTGTGGAGTTTCTGGTAGTGTGTTATACAACTTCATTCCCTTGTACAGTAGACTGTTCTGCGTATTCGCTTTGTCCTTTTTTTGTAGCCTAATTTCCTTGCACGTCCTTGTGTTATATCTGTGAATGTCTTTATTGTATAAAATTTTATTTGAGAAGTATTTTGGTAACGTGTTGTTCAATATTTTGTGGATAAATACCATCGTGTTCAAGGTCAGCATCTGTTTCACGGTCAACCAATTTAGTTCCTTTAAGATTTTAATTATTTTTGAAAATCTGTTTCGTCGAAGAATAATTCCCATTGCCCTGTTTTGGAGAATTTGTAACTTATTTTGTTCTCTTTCGTTACATAGGAAAAGTATACTTGAGCAGTAGTTGAAGAGTGGAGCAATAATTGAATTGTATATGGTGATTGCAGTTTTTCTAGAAATTTTTGGCCGAATTCTTCCAAAAAAAGATATCTTTTTGCCAATTTTCTTTTGGGTGTATTCAGCATGTCTATTGAAGATTAGTTTGGAATCTAATATAACTCCTAAGTATTTCATTTCAGTAACATTTTCAATAATTTCACCATCAATTTTAATTTTGCTTTCAATGGATGTCTTCTTGTATCCAATCACCATACATTTTGTTTTTTTTTTTTGTATTTAATTTAAGCTTATTTATTTTTAGCCATCTTGATACATCATTTAGTTCATTATTTAAAATGTGTATTAGTTCTTCATAGTTATCTCCAATTAAGTATATTAGTGTATCATCGGCAAATAGTCGTACTTTGCATTTTGAAAATATTTTCACCATGTCATTAATAGAGTATGAACAATAGAGGTCCAAGGACCGATCCCTGTGGTACTCCTAACTTATTTTCCATTGGTTTTGAGAATTGATTATTTATTTTTGTTACCTGCTTTCTGTCTCTCAAATACTCTTGTATTAATTTAATGGCTACAGATGTGAAACCAATTTCTTTAAGCTTTCTTATTAGTATGTCTCGATCTATAGTTTCGAATGCCCTTTGAAAATCAAAAATATTGCTAAGATAAATTTATTATTATTCATTCCTTCCTTCCATTCTTCGACAATTACGTTTAATGCTGTTTCACATGAGTTGTTAGATCTGAACCCCGATTGCTCTTGGTATAAAATATCGTGTTTATCTAGATATTGTAAAATTTGTTCTTTTATTATAACTTCAAGAATCTGCTCATATTTTGGTAAGGTGTTGATTGGTCGAAATTCTTCACATTTTCTGGTATTTTTAACCTTTGGAACCGGTATAATAGTAGATAGTTTTCATGACTGTGGAAATTTTCCTTCTTCAATCGTCTCATTGATAATACTTAATAGAGTAGATCCAATTACTGGAAAAGCATCTCTTATTTTACTAATAGTTAATCCATCTGAACTATTATTTGATTTTATTTTGTTTAAAATGTTAAATAAATATTCTGCATTTATTTTTCTGAAGACCAGTGATTCTTTGTTTGGGTCGATATTATCATTTGTGGGGTTAACAGCAATGTTGGGTATTAATTTGTTAATTTGAATGATACTTTCAATAATAAACAATTTATAAAAACTAAATAAATAAACATGAGTAAATTAAGTACATAATAATTATGAGTAAATACTAATAAACAATTATACAGTACAGTAAGTAAATTATGATACGAAAGAAGTAGATAATAAATCCTTTGCTTTTACTAGTATTTGCCAAGAAATGAAAACAAAATTTCATCACACATAAAGGCAGTTTAGATTATTTTAATATAACTGAATTAGAGGGAGCACACGATCTAAAGCGACGCGCAGCAGTTTTGTAGAACCACGAAATCCAAAACACTACAATTGACTTTTTTTTTTTTTTTTTACATTAACTCCACACAGGAGGCCCTGAGGAAAATAATTTCCCTCAGGGCCTATGTCATCTGGGATGCTGTGTGGAGGGTCTTTTTGAGGAGAGGAAGGAATGAACATTGGTCTTGAAGAGACCCATGTTGTAGGAAGGAGGAAACACAGAGGCCGGCAAATCATTCCACAGCCGAGCTGTTGAACATAAGAACGAGTCGAAGAAACGACCCGTTCTCATGTGACTAATGTCAACTGTGTACAAATGTTGGGCACGCGTTTGGCGTGTTTCCCGACTATGCACCGGTGCCGAAGGGATCAATGATGCTAGTTCCTCGGAGCATCTTCCATTGTAATACCGGTAGAACAAGGATAGCATTCCCACCCGACGCCTGTGCTCTAAAGATTGCAATCCGTCTGTTAAGATGGGAGAATCTATCAAACGGACCGCCCGTTTCTGCACAGAGTCGAGGGTATTTTTCAGGTATTTTGGAGCTCCAGACCAGAGGTGGCTGCCAAATTCAACCGTTGTTTTTGTTTTTGGTTTGCCTACAGCGCGTCATTGGAACCTGCATTCAGTATAAGATATGAAATCCTAAGCGTATATTACATCGATTTTTACGAAAATGTTTAGTTTGGTTTAGCTTTGATTTAGCGTTATAGCTTTGATTTTTTCTTATGTTTACAATTTTGTTTTTTAAAACCCAAAATTCATAGCTGATACACCGCGGGCAGTAGTTTTCCAACATATCTGCTGGTACAAATAATACCAAGTTATCATCGGTAATATTTGGTAATTTGTCTCCTAAGCCGGGGATATCACATGTTTGAAGTGCTTCTCGTATAATCTGCCCTTGTGTACTGAAACAGATTATACTAAAAACGTTAACGCATTCACCGAACATTTGAATAACCTGAAATAATCTCATTAGAAAACAAGTCGAATGAAAACACTAAAGCCGAGTGAGGTAAGGCATTCACTGGGAATAAGCAGGCTATTGATTTTTGCTGCTGCGGGATTTCAGGCATATTAAAATGTTTCTCATAAACCCTTGTGCTTCTTAAAAGAAAATTAAACACGTGTTCACCTCGTTACCATATAACCAAATAAAATAAGTGCGAATAGTCATAATGGGTGTTCTTAGTAAAAAAAAAAAAAAATATTCAAATATTTGCTCAGTAACTCACTTATAGCTGACTAAAGTTCTGAATTTTATAACATTTCACTGTTTAGTGTACGTTTGTTAAGGTATAATATTTTTGAATGGTTGAATTTTTACAATTTTTTTGGAAGAGTATGGATGAATTTTAAACAATTTCATGCTTGAAGAAATGCACATTTTTCAAATATATTAATAAGTTTTATTATTTAAATAAGAACATTGTTTTGGCTGTAGTATGGCTTGGATAAACATAAAATAATGATGTGGGAAACATAATTTCTCATTAAAATTAAATTTACCTTAACTAATATTTCTATTTTTTAATAAATTATTCATAATTGTGTGTAACAGCTCGACTATGGAACGATTTGCGGCCGCTGTGTTTCCTCCTTCCTACAACATGGATCTCTTCAATACCAATGTTCATTCCTTCCTCTCCTCAAAAAGACCTTCCACGCAATATCTCTGATGACATAGGCCCTGAGGAAAATTATTTTCCTCCGAGCCTCCTGTGTGGAGTTAATGTAAAAAATATTTATATCGAATTTTCAATACAGTAAATTATATTTAATATATTATGTACAATACAAAAAATTATATATATATATACTATGCAATAAATTATATGCACCATAGTTACAATAAATAATATCTTATTCGCACTGGGAGAGTAGTTTAGTCGAGTAGCAAGTAACCTGCTACTTGACTCGCCAAAAACCGTTCGCATTACTTTCAAGTAGAGTACATTAGTGGGCCATGCGTTGCAAGATGACGGGCTGCAAAGTGAATACGCTAATTAAGCGGCCTGTAATGCTTGTTTTAGAAGAGGTGGAAGAATACATTAGTGAGATGAAAATAAATAAACTATTGACATGAAAGAAGATTAATAGCAGCGTAAATAAAGAATTTTAAAGTACTATCTTTGCTCATACTACACGACATGTCTACGCGTCTACCAATGAACTCTGCTAAAACGTGAGATTCGCGCATGTCAGTGCACAGGGACGCATAGTAGGGATGCTACTCGCCCGAAAAATTAGAACGAAATGGATTGACTCTACTAAAGAGCTGACTAAATAATCAAATTGTGGTGTTCGGACGCGTTTAGTTACTAATATACTCGCTACTCGACTAACTATTCTCCCAGTGCGAACGGCTCTTTAGTCTATCTTCCAATCGCGTGGCGTATAATATAACTACAGATTTTTTTTTTGCCTTAAAAGCGATTAAAAATAAACTTGAACAAATAGGTTTAATAGATTTCTAGTCATCTGAAAAGTTGGCGATGACTGGAAGGAATTTATGCTGTTTCAGTTTAAATAGTACTTATTATGACGAAAAAAAAGTTTGATAATAAGAAATTATCAAATATTTATTTCACATATCGCCTACATTGCACGCCTACCTTGAAGTCTCAAGTAATTCCACTCAAAAAAGATTTTAATCAACCAAGTAATTTTCGTTACTCTGATAATTAGGAAGATTGAAATTTACCGTGTGAAATATCAATTAACTACTTCTTGGAAAATAATAATGTTTAAAAGAACTTTACGAAAGGGACCATCATTACTTCAAGCTAGCATTCTAAAACTAATTAAGTATTTTAAACATTTTACTAGGCATTCATTAGATAAAGAAAAACTCTTAATATTAATTGGATCAACATAAGATTTTAAATTTTTTCGCGAAAATTAAAAAAAACTAAATGTAAAAAAAAACTCTGAGATATTAATTATTATTTTTAATTTATAAACTAACGTTTAGACAAGATTTTTATGCATAGCACAAAGGGTAACAATTATTATAAGCAATAATTATCAGCCTGAAACACTCATCAACATTGAAAAATCTTCCGAGAAAAGATACTTGCCGCCAACGGGACTTGAACCCGTGTCCTTCTGATTGCCGGTCAGCTGCTATTGACCACTGTGCTATCAAATACCCGCCAAATAATTCAATATGTACTAGTGTTTCATTCAACAATTACTGCTTATTATATTTTTGAATTGAACAATTACTGCTTATTATATTTTATTATTGTTGAAAGAAACACTAGTATATATTGAATTATTTGGCGGGTATTTGATAAGCCCCCATAGCTCAGTGGTCAAGAGCAGCTGACCGGCAATCAGAAGGACACGGGTTCAAGTCCCGTTGGCGGCAAGTATCTTTTCTCGGAAGATTTTTCAATGTTGATGAGTGTTTCAGGCTGATAATTATTGCTTATAATAATTGTTACTATGAGATATGAAACGAAAAAAAATGGTTTTACCTGAATTTATTCTTTGATCCAAATCAATCCAGATATACAATTCAATGTTAAAAATCGTGCATTGGGCATGTTTTAGATTGTCTGGAAAGCCGTAATATGACATAAAATATGTATGCTTTCCTTGAAACGTAAACTCCAGTGAGATTATCAGGCGTAGACACATTGCGACCTCAAACTTATTCCCTCTGCAAAGAAGCAGGTTACTGAATACTTCAAACAATCCTGATTCAAGCTTTGTTCAGTGGTGAATAAATTTTATGAGAGTTGTGCACATTGTATTATATTCAAGCGGATTTTTACATTTATATTTTCAAATGAATAATATTTATTCAATTATTTGAATGAATTAGGTTAACATAGATACACATTTCAATAAATACATAAAGGCTAACTGGTTATTGAAGTTAAAACGAACTTAGATACGATACGATTGTACCACTCCAGCCAGGAGCACTCCTGTCCCGGTGAGACCGGTACATCAGGGGGGCACTGATTTATAAGGACTAGGAACACGTGCTCTGAGGAAAGAAAGGAGGTTGGAGTTTAATCGACCGGTATACATGGCAACCTAATAAGCCAATATTGGAATTTAGGATGGGCAGGAATAAAGGAAGGGATTGATTGATTCCCCTTCTTTAAGTCTTTCTTGCCTCTTCTCGTCTCTTCTCGGATTGTCTTTTCTTGGCTCTTCTTGCTTCTTCTTGAAACTCTCGTCTCTTTTTATCTTTTCTGGCCTCTGCTTCTCTTGTCTTGTCTCTGATTATATGTTCTTGATTGTTCTCGTCTCTTCTTGCTTTTTTGGGTGTTTTTGTATCTTCTTGCCTCTTCCTGGATCTTCTGGTCTCTATTCGACTCTGCTTCCGATTTGTCTCTTATCTCACCTCTGTTTTTACTGAATCTTTTGTCAAATTCTCACCTATTGTTGGCTAGTCTCGCTTTCTCCTACATTTTTTTGGATCTTAGTATTCTTCTTGTTTCTTCTATCGGTTCTTGTCTCTTCTTGCTTCTTTTTATCTTTTCTAGCTCCCACTTAGCTATTCCTGGTGTTTCTGGGAAGTTCTTCTGGAGTTTAACCCAAATCTCAACGTAAAATAGATTTTGATTGGAATTTGTTTTCTGAGTTCCGTAATTTTTTTGCCTTTTCTGATCTTTTCTTGCCTAATCTTGTTTCGTTTTGCTTCTTCTTAGCTCTTTTTAGTGAATTCTTGGGTACCAATTAGATAAACCCCTCCGTAAATGGAAAAAAATGCATCGAATTTACACAATAACTGATAAACTAGTAGTTCTGGGAAAAGTGGACCCGGCGCGTCCAAAAAAACATGTTTTTTATTTATTAAATCAAAACCAAAATCACCTCTAAAATCATAAGCCAAATTAAATTGACCACCATCTTGAAACGGAACGTATGAATAAAGTACAGACAAACGAAATGCAAAATTTTCAATAAAACGTGTTATTTCATAAGAAAGAAACTCCCATCTATTTCGGCACTTTAATAAAAACTGAGGACCTATGCCAGAATTCATCTTCGGCAGTGATACAAGCAGGATTATTCTAAAATCTGGCCAATAACGAATATAAATTTTATCTCATTTGTATTACATGGAATATTCCAATCAAAATTATTTCTTGTTTTCTCAGGTCTGTAATTAAGGACCACTCCTCTTTTCGATTTTTATTAATGATATAACGGAAATTATTCTGCATTCCAGGTCACTTCTTTTTGCTGATGATCTAAAACTTTTCTTGGAAATACAAACTTTCGAGGACTGCTTTCGACTCCAATCCGACATTGATAGAATTGTTGACTGGGGTAAACGGAATCAGATTGAATTCAGTATCCCTAAATATTTCATTATTTCTTTCACTAGAGCGTATCGTACCTGGTTTTACCGGTACACTATAAGGGCTCTAAATTTAAAACATGTCTCCACTATGAAAGATCTTTGTATCTTGTTTGATAGTAGGTTAACTTTTCATGCTCATATCGTAATGACGTGTAGTACTTCACTGAGAATGTTGGGTTTCATCCGACGCACTGCAAGAAACTTCAGAGACACCCGGGTTCTCACAGTACAATGCTTTGGTTAGGAATAGGCTTGAGAGTGGGTCGGTGGTTTGGAGCCCACACCAAGTGAAGTATACCCTCATGTTGGAGAGGATTCAGAAGAAATTTCTGAGATTTCTTTACCTGAGTAAGTATGGCTACTACCCGTGGCTCTTCCCTACCCACTTTCTCTTGGGCATGCTTGGTTTGTATCTTCTACGGGTCAGAAGGGATGTGCTCATTTTAACACATTTTTTCAGATTGATTCGTGGAAAGTTCGAAAATTTGGCTATCATGGAGAGTGTAAAAGAGAGTAAAAAAATAAAAAATTAATTAATATCAGTATAAATTCAAATTTTTCACAATCTTCCTCTATAGGGTTACGTTCTGGGGCGGCCTGCAGTTTTTTTTAACTTTTGTATTTAGTTTCAAGTTGCATTTACGTCGTCTTTATAATGTTTGTAAGTGGATTAAGACTTTGTTCTCTCAGCCATGTTTTTACTTTTGTTTTAAATATATCCATTTCCGTTTTTTTTTCTGCTTGATTTAATTGAATTTATTGTGTCTTCGTCCAAAAGATGTGTTCAAACTGGGAGCCACCAGTATATTTTGGTTTATTGGCCTTTATTGAGTCTTTATGTTGGGCAGTGGAGTATTCCGACATGTTTTTTTAGTTTAATCTCTCAGAGACATAAGCTTGTTTTCACAATAATATTAAATTACCACACATATGTATAAAGTATGAGGCGCAACTGACTTATTAAATAAAATATTTTATTGACTTTAAAGTTTTGAAATGTTTTTTCTGTCGGAATTTTAACCTGAACTTGCAGTATGTAGTGGTAAGTTTAAATAATTACAGTAATTGAAAAGAATTATGTATGAGGAGAGTAATAAAGTGTAATAACGTATATTGAGACCATAAACTGCCTCACTAAGCGAACCTGTGTTGAGGCAGAATTTTTAGCAAATTATTGAACGCATTTTGACTATTGAGTACAAGTCACCATGTACGTATGATAGAAGTACATAGCTACTAAAGTAAAGGTACCTAAAGATATATGATGCTATTACATTTATACTGTATTATGTTATCTCCTAAAACTTCCTATAGATTTTTTTTTAACTTTTTCCAAAGAATTTTTCTAAATATGATTTAGTAATCTAAATTTTAGATTAAGCCTCTTGAAATGGAAAATTTATGTGGGTTCTTTAAATGATATTTAAAAAAAAATGAGGTTTGAAAGTTATATGTTTTTTGTGAATTTGGTTAAGAAGACTTACATTATGATACAAGTTATATATTACGCGGTCGTAGTACCTATTACGTAAGTCCATAGAATATCAGTAGGTAATTTCGCCTGAGATATGAACGGTTTTTAAAACCTAACTAATGAATGTATGAGTAATAGTAATAAAAAAGAATAAAGTGTGTGGAGAGGCAAAGAGAAATTTTGAAATCAAGAATTAAATTAGTTGTGCGGGAATCACGAAAAGTGTCTAAGTCTAGGAATTTTTCGTAATGGGTATACTTTACAGTTTTACAATTAAAATCGTCCAAAATTAAAAATTAATATTTTTTAAATCCACAATTTCAATTTAATAAAAAAAATTGTCCCATTTTCATGCACGCTGTAATGATGAGTTATTTTTTCCGTATAAATATTAAAATTTCAGCTCACTGAACCAGATTATATGCATTGAACTCAACGCATAAGGCTTAGTTGAAGCAATTATAGAGTTGAGAGGTATGGCGTTATGGCGTGAAAAATATATTCCCGTCCATTTTTGAGGATGCATTCATTTTTTCATTCATTTTAAATTTCATTTAAACGTTCCGGAAATTCACTTCCAATGTTAAAACTTAAATTTAGAGAAAAATGCCAGATGTCGATAGTTTTGGCGAGTTTTGAAAAATTCAAATTATCTATGAAAACGACATTTTTCATAAGGAGAGTATTTATTATTATCATTTTTACACTGACTGGAAACCGAAATTCGAAATAACTAGCTCGTACGCAAATAACAAAATACTTCAATTCGGGACGCGATATCAAATTTTCTATCCGAGATCTTCTGCATGATTACAAAATATTTTGAATCACAAAATGCAATCTAGCAAAGGAAGCATTTTACAAAGGTGTAAGGCTCTTTTTTAACAGTTATACGCAATTATAGATATCAGATACTCACGTCGCGTTGCGTCGTAAACAAGTTATTGCACACGGTCCGTACACATCGCTGCTGAAATCACGAGACTCGCATCGCCATGAATCATTGTTGATTTCTCGAAAACTATACTGCTTTCGTTACCTCACTCACGATCAGTGAGTGCCTTTATCTGTTAAATCAAATCATCTATTACCCGTCATCTGTTAAATAAAATCCACACAAGGCGCTTGCCTGCCCGCTCCCTTTATTTATATATTTCAACCAATTTACACAAAACCTTGACAAATTATATACCCAAAAAGTTTCCTCATAAATCACTCTATGTATTGGTAAAAACCACATGAAAATCCGCTAAGTAGTTTAAAAGATCTAAGCGCACAGACAACGGGAGCGACTTAATTTTATTCTATGTAAAGATGTCACAAGTGCCGACATAACGCTTGCTGAGGTCTAAGTTTGTACTCTGTATCCATTTTTGGATTTTTTTAAGCTGTGAATGCAGTAATATTAGTTTGTTAAAAATTCAACCAAATATGTTGTTCTTTTACTTATAGAAAGATTAAACCTTGTATTTTAAAAAAATATTTATAACAATTAGTTTGAAATAAAGGAAACAAAACTTACATTTTTTTAAACTTCAAACTTTGTTTTCGCAATACGTGTTTTTGTTGACATAGTACAAACCAATCCTCAGCAAGCGAAATGTTAAAGGTCTCTACGAAGTGAGTCGGAACAACCTCGCCTGGGAGATTGACATCGTGCGTCGCCAACGAGTTTACAAAATGTCGGCAACGTTTCAACCTCCACGCAGATGTATGGCTATAGTCGCCAAGATATTCGAACCTTGAACCGCCGCCGTCGAGTATCAGATACTCGCATGCCTTCGTGGAAAAAAGGCCTCACTAATATTTTAGCTTCTTTCGGACGTTTTAAACTAGCACATTCCTTTATGAAATATTTTAATAAATGCAGTAATGTTCGTAAGATTGTTTAAGCTGTATTGCAGGAACTGAGCAAAATGTGGGTATAGCAGCTTACTAGAAACCTACCGACATTTTTCATTATATTATATATCAAAAGCGAGTTTATGACGCGAATATTGACATAGAAAGAGTCGGAGACTAAATGATATGGCACAATCAAGTGAATCAAAAACCTGTCTCGACACAGGTATATCCCAGTGAGACAGCCATAGAAAAACCCAAAGTAAACATACTTTTATTTTATTTTTTTTATTAGTAATAGAAGGTACATAAATTACAAATAAATTTTATACAGTAATTAATTACATAGTACATGTATTTGATGTACCCCCATAATTAAGCAAAGCTTGTGTGTATGGGGGGGTGTTATTGTATTGCTTTTTTTTATATCATTTAGTTTATTTATATCATATTTAAATTACTATTTAAAGGAAGTTCTCAGTATAATTTTTAAGGTGAGTTTTAAAATTTTTTATATTGGTATTCATGTTTCTAATTTTTTCTGGTAATGAATTAAAAAATTTTGCTCCGAGATATTTTTGACTCAATTGTCCAATTTTTTTTTTACATTTTGGAGTGGGAAGTATTGATGTTTGTCTAAGACTTCTATTATTTTTAAATGGTGCAACTTGATTTTTAATATTATCTTTATAAATTTGTAATGTTGCATGATAAAAGTATAATGCACTTAATTTTCTGACTTTAAATTGTTTGAATAAAAGTTCTGACGAATATGAGTAGGGTTTTTTTAAAATTGTTTTTATTATTAGTTTTTGTGATATGTAAATTGTTTGTGTTTGATTTGTATATGTACCGCCCCATCCTATAATGCCGTATTGTATAATTGATTGACAGAAAGCGAAGTATGTTGTTCTAAGTAATTTTTCGTTTAAAATATCTCTTAAACATCTAAATATATATGTTAGTTTCCTTATTCTGTTGTTCAAAATATTTATGTGTGGAGACCATTTTAAACGCTGGTCTATTGTTATGCCCAGGTACTTAATATCAGTTTTGCTTTCTATTTTTGAACATGATATATTACATTTGTGGTTTTCTGTATTTGTCACAGAGTGGATTATTAAGTTTATTTCTTTAGGTGTTTCTTGTTTTTTAATGAAAAATGGCAATAAAGTCACTGGAGCCAGGATGCGGCTAATGGCTTCCGATAACAAAGTGGTGATCGCAGCCTTCCAGCACCAAGCGCCACTCCTGAGCGAGCGCTGGGCCCTAGCTCACTCCAGACCACGTCCTACATTATAATTGATTATTTATTTTATTTCTATTATCGCTTATGTCTTTTATATTTGTTTGTTCTATTTACTTTTTTTTTTTTTTTTTTACTTTATCTGTTGTGTAAATATGTACAACTTTATGGGACGTGTGGGATTGCACTATCCTCCCCACATCCTGGAATAAACATTATTATTATTATTATTATATATAAAAAAACCTATTATCTAGGGTCATGACAGAAGTCAGAGTAACAGAAGCATAATAGACGAGACAATACATGAATGTAGCAAGAGGCGTCTGCCAAGACGAAGTTATGTATCGGTCTATCCTCTCTGCCTACTCCTAGGAAAGTGCTTGATGGTTAGTAAGTCAGTTAGATTTGCAAGTTACAATAATTTTCGAATAAACTGACAATATTAATATTTGAGAGTGCAAGGCGCGTACAACACTCAATTACTACAGGAAGGTATTGTTCATAACCTATTCTTAAGTGGAGAGTATCTATATTTGTGAATTATGTGCTAAATTATGAGGATCAAATCATTTTGTTTTAAATTGATAAACCTGTTTTTCCTGTTGTATCGGAAAATAAAGTAATGACGTGTCTGGAAATTATTTCTACGACTGATTAAGACGCCGCTACCCGAATTTCTACCGATTTTTTGCAAACCTCCCTTAAACATTTGAAGTTTTTAAGCTCTTAAAAAACTATATGTTATTTCTGAAGATAATATATTATCTAGACATTCGTCGCGCCACAACGCAAATTAAAAAAAAATCGCAAACCAATTATTAACACGTCTGTTTCAGTTATTGTGGTGTCCGTCTGAGCCAGTTGTGGTGGCCGTGCCAATTCAGATATGCAGACTCACATATGTAAGACGAAGTATTGAGTGGGTAGTACACCAATGAAGAGAGTAACAGTATTCTGTACTGGTATTTATTAGGGAGCTGCCTATAGCAAAAGAGGACGAACTTCTAGCACGCATCGCCTTATATAGATTCTCGCAAGCATCTCGCTTGCTCTCATACATATTCACACAGACATTACAGTTATTTCACAAGTTATATGTGTGAAAAAATTCACAGTGTTTCTTTAAATGCTGTTTAAGACAACCCTCTCGAGATTTATGCTCTATTTTAAACGAGTCGTGTTTTATTAAACATTTTCCCAATTTTCGCATCGATTTTGTCACTTTAAATTCTAGCGCTCTTCTCTAACATTCGTAAATTCATATCTCTCCAATTGTTGCAATGGTTGCGGGGCCTTAAGTTTTAAAAAAATATTTATGTGAATAACTATTTGCACTCTTTGTGTACAAAGCACTTTTATAGATACATGAACATCACAACTGAAGCTGAAAATAGAGGTATAATAAAATCATTTGGAAAATAAATAAGCCTTCCAGTTAAAGTATGATGCACAGAGGAATCACAGATTTATTGTCTTTGGAAAAATTTTTAGTGCATAATTGCGATAAAATGAGCAATTTAGTTTCCCCTTTCCCTTACAAAAATAAATGTGTGTGGTATCTACGAGGTTTCTGATCTTTTACAGATCAATAATATCAACATACAAATACACAATACACAACACTCTATACGACCTGACACTTACAAGTTTATTTTGTTTACTTCAACGATTTTTTGGGCCAAATCTTTGGCTGCGTGTCGGTCGTAGCGAGGACGTGATCTAATATGATTATGCTTGAATGCTGTGTGCTAAATGTGTACTTGGCGCATGAATAGAAAAAAAAACTAAAGTGATTATTGATGTTTTCACCCAGTGGTTGATTATCTAAACTAACTTAATTAACTTAACTTAACATTTTTTGCTAAAACAGGGATAGATGTCTTATTTTATTATGAATGTCAACATTTGCCTAAACTGCTTTTATTACTGCTGTCTGAATAATATAATATACCATATTACTTCATTTATTTAATTTTTAACATCATTTAATTTTATTATCATTTTATTTTTATCATTTTATTTTATTTTCACTGTGAAAATATAATAAAGCTCAAAACTTTTTTTATCAAAATGGGAGAAAAGAAAATCATTTCTTAGCCCTTTCCATTACAAGCCTTTTTAATTTAATTTTTATTTTTTTGTTGTTCTTTATTTCTTGGTTTTATTTCACCATCTCCACGACGAAATTGTGTATTAAAGTTTTAGTTACTTTTTATAAATAAAATTGATTATAGATTATATACTGTAATGTTCAGTAATTGCAGGTAATACTGGGCCCTTTCTCTCCAGTATTACTCTAGGATGACTTCTAGGTTTAGAATTAGAAACACGTAGTACTTTGATACAACGGAAACTGTTTATTGGAATATAATAGATACAATGTAGGCTGTGAGCCGTCTGCTAAGCAAGAGAGCGCACGAGAGCTCCACTCGCTATTATATCGTCCCGATCTAGGACGCTTCGGCTAGGTTCAGCATTTCCGAACCTACCCGACAGAAACATATTAATACAACATACCAACACTACAACTCTCCCTCCTTCAACTCTGAAGCTACTTATTAAAATATTGCACACTTAACAACATAACATAATTTTAAAGATACACATAAATCAACCCGCGGTGACTGGGTCAAGTTGTTCCGTCTCCTCTGGAAGATGATGGTGCCTTGCGACTTGAACGCAGTCTACCCGACCATGGTCTCTGTTGCCGTGTCTGCTCCGACACCACTTCCTCCCCCGCCAACCTAGAATCAGGAGAAAAACCAGTCAATCCACGCAACAAGGACGAAGTCTCTAACTCATGAGGCTCGTTCCTCAAAATTTCAGACGCGGGATGCTGCGCAATATTGCCATCTTCCTTCCAGCTCACTGACATTTCTCTCATTTGGTCCACATGTCTCTTCCATGTCACATCAGTGTTTCCTATTTTAATAATATAAACTTTTTTACCTAGCTTTCTAGAGACTACACCCTTAGCCCAAACGACTTTATTATCATGACGATAATCTTTTGTTAAACATTTTTGTCCAACTTTAAAAACCCTGGTTTTTACCCCTCTGTAAAACCTAACTTGATCCGATTGAGCTTTAGAAATGTTAACGTTAGCTTCCTTGACTTTTTCCGAAAAGTCTTCTCCATTTTCCACTGGCAATAAACTGTCGAACGTAGAACGCAGCCTTCTTCCTAGTAACAGAACCGCTGGTTCAATACCTGTCGAACAATGGAAAGAATTTCTATAGTCCATTAAAAAATTCAACAGCTTGACATTAAAATCTAGTGGGAATTTACCGTTTATTAACAGTTTCTTGAGGAACATTTTCGAAATTTTTACTGCATTTTCTGCCAATCCGTTTGACTGGGGGTGTTTCACCGGAGAAGTCATAAGTTTAATATTGTTCTCCTTTAAGAAACCTCTAAATTCCTCACTTGTAAAAACTGAGCCATTGTCAGATACAATTAACTCAGGGTTGCCAAAATTAGAAAAAATTTTCCTCAATTCCATAATCGTATGAGTTGAATCTGCCTTCTGCACCTCGATACAGTCTAACCACTTCGAGAATGAGTCACAAACCACAAGGAACATCTTCCCCGCTAGGGGCTCACAATAATCTAGATGTACCCTACTCCAAGCTTTACCTGGATTTGGCCAAACTGTCAATTGACTTTTCGGTGGTGACTGTTTTGACAACGAACAATCTGAACAAGATTGAACGACTTCCTCCAAGTCTTTGTTCAGAGAAGTCCACCAAAAATATGTTCTAGAAATTCCCCTCATTTTCACAATACCTAGATGTGACCTGTTTAACAAATCTAACACTTGCCTTTGGAGAGAAACAGGTATAACTATTCTATGTTGCCAAAACAAACACTCTTCTACGATAGAAAGTTCATTCCTTTTTAACCAATATTTCCACATACTGCTGTCACGATTTACTCGTTTGGGCCAGCCCTGCCGCAAATACCTAAACACTAGCTGTAATTCGCTATCCGCTGCGGTGGCTAACACAACTGCTTGAAAATTAACATGGTCACAATTCTCAATAAAACAAACAAAGTCAGTCCCGCAATCATCCTTAAAATCCTCAACTGTGTCCTTCAACGGTAAGCGAGAAAGAAAATCTGCTTGGTTATTACAAGATTTCACAAATTCCGTTTTGTACGAAAACCCTGCCAGAATGATGCCATATCTCTGCAAACGGTTTGCCGCGAGAACCGGAATATTTTTATGTTCCCCTAGAATTCTTAGTAACGGCAAATTGTCAACGCATAACGTGAACTCCCTTCCAAAAAGGTACTGAAAAAATTTATTTAACCCGAACACAATTGCCAGAGCTTCGAGATCCAAAATACTATATTTCTTTTCGGCAGTTGTTAAACTACGAGAAGCGAACTCAATTGGACGCATTGTGCCGTCCTTAAACACGTGAACTAAGCAAGCTCCGAGTCCGCATGTACTTGCGTCCGTAAACAGTTTTACCGGTAAGTCCGGAAAATAATTTGTAAGAATCGTGTTGTTGCCCATTAACTCTTTAACGGTATCGACTGCTACTTTACAGTCTTCTGAGAAATTCCACTCTACCCCTTTTTTCAAAAGGTTATGTAGGGGTTCCAGTATCGATGACATCCTAGGAATGAAATTCCGATAAAAATTTAAAAAACCCAATAAACTTTTCAATTTATGTACGTCCGTAGGATTTGGAGCGTTTTATATAGCTTCCAGTTTGTTTGGCTGTGGTTGGATTCCGTTCCCTGAAATAACATACCCCAAAAATTCAACCGATTCTACAAAAAATTCGCATTTATCCGTGTTGACCCTCAACCCGCACTCTCGTAAACGCGCGCACACTGCCTGTATATTATTCACTAAATCCCGTTCGTTGACCCCCGAAATGATGATATCGTCTAAATAGAATGCCACTCCCTTCAACCCCTGAAGACAGCTTCTAGAAAAAACTAGTCTGTTATATTGAAATAACCCTAAATGCGTATTTATTGTTGTATACTTTTTGCAAAAATCAGCTAACTCTAATTGTGAGTAAGCCTGTCTTAAATCTAGTTTAGCGAACACTTTACCCGAACTTACTTTGTGAACAACTTCATTTATGGAGGGAAGTGGGTACCTTTCCAAGTCCGTCATGAGATTTAAAGATCTCTTGTAGTCCACGCAAATCCTAACATTCCCGTTCTTTTTAATTACCGGTACAATTGGAGACGCGTATTCACTGCTGGTTACCGGAGAAATGATACCATCAGCTACCATAGTTTCTAATTCTCTCTCAATTTTTTTCTTAATAGCGAACGGAACCGGCCTCGCATTAAAAAAACAGGACGAGCTTCCTTGTTCACTTTGAAACTCACTTTATGTTTACTGAATTTTCCCAGCCCCGGCGAAAACACCTCTGGAAACTCGTTGTAAATCAATTCAATTTTGTCTTTGATTGTTGAAACCGAATTATCCATCATTGGAACTATCTTCAGATTAAAAGCCTCCATGAAATCCCTACCCACTATCAATTCCGAGCCATTAATCACAACAGTAAATAATAAATTATTTTTAATATTATTGTATTCTACGGTAAAACAAGCACTACCTACAAGATTAAGTGGTTTACCGTCGTATCCCGATAAAGTACGCTTATCAGGTGACAATGTTACATCCCTAAAATAACGGTTGAAAATAAAATCAGGCATGACCGACATACTTGCGCCTGAATCAATCATAGCGGAACATTTAACTTTATTAATTATTATATTAGCCCTAAACGGATTAATGTAAGAAATACTATTAATAACCTTATCACGGGATTGTTCAAAAATCGGATAAACATTGCGATTCTTACAGAATTTCTTCAAATGACCTATTTTGTGACAATTAAAACATTTGGCATTAATAAATTTACAAAATTTCTCTAAATGAGTACCACCGCAAATGGTACATTTTTTATTACTCGAGAAACCCCTTGGCTCGGGGCTTTTTGACCGCGAAGGCGATCTTCGGAAACTTTGAGTTCTATCCGGATGTGAATGTCTCCCCGGCGAATTCGAGCGTTTAATGGAATTCACGCCGCCCGACGTCCCTACGGAAACTTCTGATTTAATTTCCGGAACTAGATTGTCTAAAGCTGAAACCGTTATTGCTAATTCTTCCATTTTGTTAAACGTTAAACTAGTCCCCTCGAGAAAAATTTTCTCCTTGGCTCGGCCCGGCAACATGCCGATTACGAAAACATCAGCTAAGCATTCCGGTAAACGCGTTCCGAACTCGCAAAACGATGATAATCCACGTAAACGCACTGCAAAATCTCTGATTGATTCACCATGTGATTGCTTGGCCTGATAAAATTTTTCTCGTTCCTTAAACACCAATCGCGGTTTGGAACAATGTTTCTCAATTAATTCTATTAACTGATCGAATGCCACGTCTGTAACTTTAGAAGGAAAACATAAGTTGATCAAAAGAGTTAATGTCTCCGCTTCTAGAAGATTTAGCAAATATGCGCGTTTCTGTGAAGCATCTAACTTAATCGTTCTTGTGTCATCACGAATTAAAAGGAACTGTTCCAACCTCAGGCGAAACAAACTCCAATCCCCATTAACGTGGGAGAACCTGGAAATTCCGCCCGACTCCATGATCGCACACACCAAAAAAAAACACACCCGGCAACAATAACACCTTCCAGAAAAAACCAAGAAACAAAACAACCTGACACCAGGAACCGGCGCCTATGCAGTCCAGGCGCCCTGCCGCTTCCAGGAATCTCAATGTTTCTTCGCTCCTGACTGAATACCGGGCTGGCCCTAGTTACCCAGGGTCCCGTAATTTTCCTTCTCCACTGTATTACCGGGCTGGACTTCGTTACCCAGGGTCCCGTAATTTTTTTTCTCCACTGTATTACCGGGCTGGACTTAGTTACCCAGGGTCCCGTAATTTCCTCTTCTCCACTGTCTCCTATTATGCCCTGAAAATCTCCTGATGGATGGCACTTCAGCGAAGCCCCAAGTGATTATTGTCACCTTCGGGAGATTTTTGCAAGTCACGATCCCTGCACCGAATCGACTTGCCGCAATCCAATAAACCGTCAACCGTGTATTCCTTTATAGCTGCGCCACTTCTAATGTTCAGTAATTGCAGGTAATACTGGGCCCTTTCTCTCCAGTATTACTCTAGGATGACTTCTAGGTTTAGAATTAGAAACACGTAGTACTTTGATACAACGGAAACTGTTTATTGGAATATAATAGATACAATGTAGGCTGTGAGCCGTCTGCTAAGCAAGAGAGCGCACGATATATATATATCGTCCCGATCTAGGACGCTTCGGCTAGGTTCGGCATTTCCGAACCTACCCGACAGAAACATATTAATACAACATACCAACACTACATATACCAACAATAAAAGTTTTTTGTCTGTAAAGAACTATATGTAATTACTATAATATAATTAGCTGAAAGTTTAAATACTTTTAAACTATTTACTTAAAACTGTTTGGCACCACTGTGTATCGAATCCGACGAAGCCTCATATGTACTTCCCAGCAATAAACCATGGTAACAATAATTATAATTTAGTATTCGCCCTACTGAAACATGAACAACTATATTATATACTACATACTACTGTACATCTATACAGTGTAATTCGCCGGACTTGAAGAATAAAGCCCAACATTTAATTGTACGAAAATTGGTGTTAAATAATGTAGATATAATGTTTCTAAAAAAAATAATGTAAAAATCCTTTCTCATGTGCTTAACATATAGTACTCACTTTGATTTTATACTCTTTTAAATTAAATTTTTCTATACTATTTTGTATTCTATAATATTCTTTAATATTATATTATTTTATGTATGTATTTTCTTAATACTCTCACACATTCTTTGTATTGCTTATGTTAATTTACTGTATAAAAAATCGACCACCATAACACGGACATGTGCCTAGAATGGTGGTCGAAAAATCCGCAACTTTTGTAAAATCAGATTTTTTCAATGAATAAAGAAAACTTAATAAAAATAAAAAAAGTGGCGAGTATTTGTTCGAGTAAATTATTTGAATTGTTTTGTTCGGAATGTTATTATGTAAAAATGTTTACAAACATTACCGTTCTCTTGGAACTGCTTTATCTAATATTTTGACCAAAATTTATATACTTATTACTAAGTGATTATAAGTAAGTCTAGTAACATTTATCTTTTTGCACAGATTATTTTTTTTGCAAGTTATGAGTCACATTTTTTCACAGCACAGATCAATTTTAAATTTATTTTTTATTTTTTAGAACAGAAAAGTTTCATATTGCAACTTAAATGCCTCAGGTAACAGCCTCCGTGGTCGAGGAGTAAGGTTCCAAACTAGTTATCCGTAAGATCGTGGTTTCAAATCCCGGCGTGCACAAGTAAATTGTGTTCTTTCTGAATTTTTTAAATTTAAAATAAAATACGGTTTTTTTGCAAGACGTTCCAAAGTGGAGGATACTCTCAGTATCGCCCCTGTGAAAGACGGTCAATCAGAAATATTCTCGGTATTCTCGGCTACAAATTCTACCGAGAACTCTGTCTCGGTTCTCGGCGAAAAATCGCTGAGATTCTGGGCCATAAACGAGACCGTTGTAAGTAAGTACGGTATGGGATAATGGGATTCAAATATACCGCACGCGTCCACATTCGTCACTTGGTGTAAACAAACAATTGTAGTTAAAGGAAGTTTGTTTGAATTTTGTTCGTAGTAGAAAAAAATAAGTCATTTTATGTGTTGTTGTGATTAATTACAATTACTAGCCAGAATAACAACATAAACTAGTTACGTGAATATCAAGATCATTACGTATTATTTTATACGTGTGTTGGAAAGTTGGTAAGTGTACGAAGATTTTTTAGATTCAGTGGCCATAGAACACATAGATTCGCTGATTTCAATGTTCGTTGCAGTTTTTTTAGAACTTAGTTCATAATAAACTGCCAAAAACAGCAATGAACATACAAATCAACTAATCGATTTGTTTTGAAGAATGTGGCAATTGATTCATTGATAGGGTTTGTTAGGGTGTGTTATTTCAATTTAATATGTTTACTAAGTAGGTATAATGTTTTTATTGTTGCTATTATATGCAAAAATAGCGCATTTTCATTTATATATCCTCGGTCTCGGCCGAGAACGAAAAACCTGTCTCGGTCGACCCTTAGTTCAGTGTTAAAGGGCCAAAGTTATGACCAATCAAAAGTATTACAAAACACACAGAGAACTATGAAGAAGAATTTTTTCCCTTTACCTTCGGTCTCACAACATACCCCCAATTGGGGATGCTAAAGTCTCGATGGCTCCAGGCGTTGGGAGCAGTAGGCATTATTTAAACATTATAATTTGGAATAAATAGTAGTGTTTTACGAAGTAATTTGTTTTCATTTAATTAAATATAAAATATGTTCGTTGTACTTCGAGTTCATCCCATCCTTGGGATAACAAGGTTTCGAAATTCTCTCAATTGCGAAACTGAGAAAATAAATAAAAAAAATACATTTGCGAAAAAGCGGTCGCTGAAAGTATTGTAATCGAATTTTCTTAAAGTTTAAGAACATTTAATGCATAAAAACAAGACATTTAGCAAAAAACATAATTAAAATAATGAGATACCGACCGAGACCGGTCAGCGTGGCTGAGTTGGCTTCGCGTTTAGGTCCCACCCAGGCGTCCGTGAGTTCAATTCCTCGGCTGAATAAGTCCTCCATCACGGCACAAGCAACTTTTTCCGCGTACTGTGGTCGTAGTAGGAGATTTTTAAATAATGGCATTTGGTTATTAGTAAAGGTTTACTCTTCTTTAAAACAAAAAAAAAATAAAGAACCACGTTGTTCTCAGTTTTATTGATTTTCAAAAAAACAATGAGATACGCAAAAGCGTTTAATCTGTATTTTTTGTAAAGTTTTTTTGGCTAGTTCTTGTCTCAATATCTCAGTTTTATGAAAAATTTAGCATGTTTACACTTTATGCAAATGACAGATAGACCCTTTTTGTCCTAATGGCATGTTATCATCGTGATTACATCTTCTCTAGGCAAAGGCATAGACAATGACACGTTATACAACTTTATCTTGGTACACATTTCTTCATTCATATTCATACAATAATATATAGTCTTATACAAAAACCTTCCGCCATCAGAAACTTGGTACAACCCTACTTATATATTTGATTCAAATGTTCTTGCCATATCGTCCTGGGGCACACCTCTCTTCTTCCGTTATACAGCATGTCCCAAAAGTATACAGAGTGTCCCAACGACATCTTTTGGAGGGCTGATGGACCAACTCATTGAACAACTGATAAACCAACTCATGACTGACCAGAATATCATAATATGACTTTGGTAAAACGTCTTAAGTTTTGCAGATATTGACACTTTCATGACTTTCGTGAAATAAATGAATAAGGTTAAATATATGGTGAAAAATTGGCTATCGAAAAAAAATATTAATATTGATATTGATAAGTATGAAAAAATGTTGAATCTGTAGATATAAGTTGTAAATTTTAAATGTAAAAACCTATATGTAACTAAAATATAAGCACCTGTTGACAAGCCAATCCAATTGGCTTAGCAGGACTTGTTTGTTGATTTTAATATGTACTATCTATTCTTTCAATAAAAAAAGTCGAAACCTTAGATATTTTTTTCGAGTGCCACAGCTACAAAACTCCACATTTTAAGAATAGCCCTGGTATTTATCACAGTCTAAAATAAAACGAACAGTGCCTATAACTTTGAAAAAAAAAACATATTTGCACAAATGAGTTAATTTTTAAAAAATCAGCTAGATTCGACTCTTAATACTTAAAAAAATATACCGCACAACCGTGCAAATTAAAATAAAGATGGTTATTTAGTTTTTGAAATTATATAATATTTCATATTTGTAAAAAGCATTAACTTTGTGGCTTGCCATAATTTACAATTTTATATGTGTTTTTATTGATATAATATTTGCTGTGTTTCACCTTAGAACAAAAGATACCTATCTGTTTTCCTGCAAAAAGAGCTCGCTGTGAAATCATTCAGAAATTCGAATGAAATTTTTTTAAAATTAAAGTGACAGGTCTACAGCATTCTTCGGCAAAATTCGAGATCTTTTTGTAGTAAAATAGCAATATTTTTTCCAAAGTAAACAGCAAATTTCATGCTATTTCGAAAATTACACTAAATAAGTATTTTCTATAACTTATCAGGATAAAGTGGTAGATTGTTAGGACGTTATGAGGAGTCGAAGTTAACTAATTTAAAAAAATATATCCCATGAATCTGGCACAAACGTTTTTACATTTCAAACTGTTAGTTTAACTTTGCACTGTGATCAATAGCAAGACTGGGCACGTTTGCATAATAAAATTGGAATAACTAATCTAAATGTCGATTTTCACGAAAGAGTGTCAATATCTCGAAAACTAACGACATTATATTGAAGTCGTATTGTGATATTCTGGTCTATCATGAGTTGGCCTATCAGCCCTTCAAGGGATAACGTTGAGCTTTGGTACATGCTGTATATTCTCCTGGCAAATCCTTTCTATGTCTTTACACTCTTCTTGTAAAAATCGTCTTGGGAATAATTTTACAAGATAGGTATATAAGACACAATGAATAAGCGTGCATAAGATTCTCCCGAGTTTGAAGATCATCCTTCAACAATGAACACGACTCGGAGACCGCTCAAGATGATGAAGGTTCTGCTGAGAATGACGTTTCGCCTTCAAAACCGGAAGATTTATTAGATAGACACTCGAGATGAAGTACGTCGCATTTGTAGCATGAAAGGAATGCGGATAACGTTGCACTTACGCTGAGGATTTTATATGGGATTGATAGAACCCTTTCAGAATGCTCACTCGGGAAAATAAAGTCCAGGAGAGATTTCTCCAGATAAATTTTCTTAACAAATAAAACATCGAATAGAAATATCTCTCCGGTATTTTGTGGAAACTTTTATGCGGTCAGCATTTGGAAAAAAGTAAGATATATAACTTGCAGCTGGTGAAAGCTAGATCACAATTTATTTCTAAATTACTAAAACGATTTGGAACAGTGACTTCCGAAGAAACAGATCTAAGCAACGTATTGTATCATAAGTAGTTATTGAAACAATTGCGTCTAGAATAATTTTAATAATATCAGAAATAATAATGATGTTGTTTAATTTTGTTTCATTTGTCTGAAGTCCAAAGGTATATTAAAGGGGTGACCGGACAACTCAGAATTATGCAACATCAACACCTCCTTTGAAAATTCATTAAAAGTGATGGAAAAAAATTGGTTAAGTAGGTTTTTTTTAATTATTTTTTCAAGCCTTTTCAATGGGGTCTTGAAATTGCACGATTCTGAGTTGTCATACATACATTAAAGGATACATATGTTTTGCTTCAGTTGTGTTAATTAAAATATTACTTACATATTAATTATTGTTTCTTTTTACATAAAATGAATCAGAAAGTTATTTTAAGAGTTCAGATGACGCTATTTACTTTACTAACCAAGTAGATATAGATAGATAAATGAAAATATTTATTTGTGATTGGTGTGAACCAACTCACTAGGTTGAGCTGTTCCGAGGTGGCACTTTGAAATTTGAAAGCATTCGTGTTTAATAACACCTCTAGGATATAGCCTTAAGGGTGTGTGTCTTTTTTACATTAGCTACACAGGAGACCCTGAGGAAAAATCCTTTAGGGCCTACGTCATCTTTGAGGATGCTGCGTGGAAGGTCTTCTTAGGGGAGGGATAAGCGGAAGTCCTGATAAGAAAAAATGTATGAGGAATGGGTAGGAATCTGGGGGTCGATATATCCAGGACTGATGGGCTTATGAATCCATCCTTCCCACTGCGGTGCAAGGTGATGGGTCGAGAGAGCTTTCCCTCCAATTGTCTCTCCCGTAAGGTAAGCAATAACGCCTACACAAACCTCACCACTCCCATGACACCCCCAAGAAAACCGGGCAACCCTGTCAAGTCACCGAACCACTTGGAGTGACTCTTTGGAAAGGATGTTGGTTGTTCAACAAATGGTTCTCGGGATGACGGTACGCATACCCGCGTTGCAAATGTTTAAAGCATTGTCGTAGAAGTTTCTGGAAAACCTTATCCAAACAATGAAATTAAACCATAGAAGTCGCTGAAAACTTATCCATAGCATAGTCCCCCTCAGCACAGGATCTCCTAGTAAGGAGGACTACGAATAAATTTTCTATTTTATACATATACCTAACATGTTTCATATAAAAATGTAAAAAATAATAAATATATAGTTACTAAATAAAAAAAATAAAAATAAATTGATGTAAATATCGGATATCTAGTAATAACAATAATCCTGTTAAAATAATTGAACATTGTAAGCACTACGTGCGAGATTACGTGCATATAAAATTATCTGTTTTTGAAGTTACAAAACTATACAATTTATATTAACTATCGGGTTAACTTGCAGGTGATCAGGAGCCGCAGATGGCAAAGCATTATATTATCAACAAAAGATTGCGACGTGACGATTACGTCTACCTGAAAAGTTACGGTAAGCAGTGGTGTAGATGGCTTCACGTTAAAACAATAAAATTATCATGTTTCGTTGCTTATAATAATCCTAGCATCACATCGCATGAATGAACCCTTCACACGACACACTAGAAAGCTTGGGTTGGATTATACACAGCCTTTGATTAAGTACAAACTACCGTACTCCATCATTCGCTGTCTTGATAGTAAACAGATTTACCTATGTCAAATTAAAGTTACTGCCGTTTACGTTGCGAATTTAAAAAAAAATAATTTACAAAATTGAGATTATGAGACTTCTAATCGTTTTCATATTCAAGCGAAAGAAAATCTTATTTAGTGATGTTGGTTATTATTTTTTTAATTTATAAACTAACGTTTAGACAAGATTTTTATGCATAGCACAAAGGGTAACAATTATTACAAGCAATAATTGTCAGCCTGAAACACTCATTTAAATTGAAAAATCTTCCGAGAAAAGATACTTGCCGCCAACGGGACTTGAACCCGTGTCCTTCCGATTGCCGGTCGAATGCTCTGACCACTGAGCTATGGGGGCTTATCAAATACCCGCCAAATAATTCAATATATACTAGTGTTTCATTCAACAATTACTGCTTGTTATATTTTTTCCACCTGAAAACAACCAACTTTATTTTTGCGAGAAAGACATTGTTAGTGTTAAATCCCTCGCTAGGTGGCGTCGAGACAAATTATGTCTGCATTTATTGGGGAAATACTTAAACTTGTTAAATATTAATTATTATTTTTTTAATTTATAAACTAACGTTTAGAAAAGATTTGATGTTGGTTTTTACTAATTACTTTGTTTCTTGTACTTCAACATCGCTCAATTACGCGTTTTAATTAAAAACAAATAATTTTGTGTTTGTAACCAACTTAATCATAAGCAATAAAAAAAACATTTTTTTAATCTCTAATGTTGTTTATGTCGTCCTTTTGTGTGCTGTGTAGAATTCATTGTGGGAATTTTATTCAATATTTCACTAACGAAATATCTGACAAAGTTAAAACAAACAACTAACAAAGTTGAAACAGTCAAAAGTGTTCTTCAAAACTCCGGTCCCGAAAAAAAACATGAATGAAAGTTTTTGGAGTATCAACTATTTTTTAACAAAGGCTTTGTGTTCATTTTTCAAGATAATGTAATAAAAGTATCCTAAGTATAAAAGGATCAAAACAATCCTGTTGAAAAGGACGTGTTTCCCTCAAGGTATATTTTATTTAAAATTTTGAAGCAAGATGGTAATGCGACTAATCTGTAAAATCCCGCTGTACAAGATTAATTAGCTGTCTTATTAAATGTCGGGCCTTACTATTGAACGTATTTTCATATTTGCACAACTGGTAAATAACAAATAATGGATAATCGCTGTTTATCAGATGTGTAAAATTAAAAAAACGTTTACAAGTAAGAAGGATTATGTGATAACACTGATAACTAGCCAAATTAAGTGTAATCGGGACCAACCATAATAATATGCCACACAATTTATAAATGATCAGGACTTATTATTATTGTTATTTAAAAAAAACTTTGGCTCGAAGAAATCGGTCTATTTTATATCTCTAGACTCAAATACCATTTCTGACGATTAGTCAAAAAAGGATCAGAAAAATGAGGGTGTCAAAGGAGACAAAATGTTAAAATACCAAAAGGCAAAACTCAGAACCAACAAGGACGCGCTGACCTTGATATTGTGTCCGAATAATGTTATTGCTTATTTTATTATTAAAAGTTTATAAATAATGTTGGATGAATTTTATAAAAAAAAATAATAAAATCTTGCATGAACGTTTGTATTTGTTTTATTGGATGTTGGAAAAAATTATCAATTTCTGAACTACTGTTTGGGGTACGTCGAATTACCTTTGGATGCCTTCAAATCAACGAATAGTGCCATTTTTATATTCGATTATAAATCTGAACGGTTCCCGTAAAATGCTTTTCGACTAATTCTCGACCCGATTCAACCTTGTTTGAATAATATTTTGAGATAAAATTTTATTTTGATCAACTGACAAGCATAACGGTCATGCTGTTGCAAATGACAACCACGGTGATGTGTCAAAATATTATAATATCTCTCCGAAAGAAAACAGAAATTTATCCTTAAATTATCGCAGAACACGAATGTCATTTGTTACGGTCTGTTGCTTCGAGACGTAATAAAATATTAGAGAAAATAAATAAATGTTTTGGAGAATTTTCATATTTAACGAAAATAAATTTTCTCCCCTCCAAGGGAAATTTTCGCAGCCGTCACAACACTGGAAATTCTATACCGATATTACTGCCATACTTAATGGTATAATAAGACATAGAGAAGAAGAAGAATCTTTCTTTTCGTGATTTATTCTTAAGGATTCCACGAAAACTCAATAAAGTGGCTTTTCAACAACCCTTTGAAAAGTCATTAAAAATGTTTTTTTTTTTTTTTTAAATAGCACATAACCTAACCTAACGTTACTTACGTATATAACCAAGCTTAAGGAGTGATGTAGTTGGAGGTTGTCTTCCTTCATTAGCCAACGTTTTGGACAGCATTCGCGTTGTCCATTATCAGGGCAGATGTGTATTATGTGGCATAATACCCCAAAACTAATTCACAACAATTCATTTATTTGTACGTGAAAATTTCGAATCAAGAATCTAATTTACGCAAACGGCGTAAATATTTTATATTGTACCGCAAAATAATTGCATCGTACGGGGTTGTAAAAGTGGGTAAGGCGAATATTTATCTAGTTACTAAATATCGCTAGTCATTTAACACAGGAGGCCCTGAGGAAAACAATTGCCCTCGGGAAAGGAAGGAGAGGAAGTTCTGAAAAGAAAAAATATATGAAGGGGTGCAGGAATCTGGGGGTCAGTAGACGGACGGTGGGCAAACGCATCCGCCGCCAAGCCCAAGACAAACGTTACCTCATCAACCCGGGTAACCCTGCTAAGTCACTAATCATAGCGAACCATTCGGGGAAGCGCTACCCAACTACCCATACCCGGCTCCAAAATTGAATAAAGGCAGACGCCAATAAAGATGCAAAATCAAATAACTATGAGAATAATATTTTTCACTAGCTGGTTCCCGGCATGCGATGCAATGCCACATTCAAAGAAATACATTGTTTCTCCCTGAATCACCTTTCCCATGTGTTCCCGTTCCCCTCCCGCGTCCCCTTCATAGTTAGCTTTATAAATTATAGCTTGTATATTATTCTGATGTATGAGCTATATTATTGTAAAGTTTCATTAAAATCCATCTAGTAGTTTTTGCGTGAAAGAGTAACAAACACACATACACCCATAAATACTTTCGCGTTTATAATATTGGTAAAATTCATCGGAAGTCGATTTTAAATTAGATGCGGTGAACGAATCCCAAAAACAGAAGCGTCATGTAAAGGGTTAAGGTAAATAATCATCCATGTAAAAGGTCCAACCTTTCCCACACAATTAGGTGACCCGAGCCATAAGGCACGGATGCCGGATTACCACCGTCGCGTCGCGTCGTCTCCCAGCTCCTAAGGCCCTCCGTTCATGGAGATACTTACAATCTACGTAATTGTGACGAAACCACAAGTACCCTGCTGATATACCACTTTTTAATGCTAGTCTCCGTACACGGCGCTATCTGAAACGTACTGAACTTGATCATTTTTCACGTGCAGCCGTGGAGTGAACACGCTGTCATGCGATGTCAAATGACTTTTTTCCAACATCAATACATTTCTTCTCCACTAAATCGTTTCTTACGTATTCTGGTAAAGTATAGTTATGTAAACATGCATTTTTTCCACTTCCAGAACAAATCTAACATTACTTTCATGTCCCGACACCATTTCTGTCAAACGTCAAACGAATAAGTATCAGACACAAATGATGCGAGCGTCGCGTGCGATCAGCACTGTCGAAATCGTTACACTGATTGGAAACCGACAGCCACCGCGTAGCGCCGTGAACGGGCACGATCAAAATCGTACGGGGGGTACTTACGATCGGCGCGTATGATACGCGCACGAGGATCGAGTATCTTCTAAGTATCTCCGTGAACGGAGGCACTAACAATCGAACTCTGGTTCCGCAACCGAAGCGAACGGTATTTCCACGGATGTAGTATAACTACAATGCTTCAGGAATGATTTATCTACGGTTCAAGCAACAAATTGAGATATTATATCCGTCCACCGAAGTGCTGATTTCAAAAATACTTGTGTAACATAAAAACGATTTTATCTCACATAAATAATAATACATAACAGAGGAAAAAAAATCCCTGAGGGCCTATTTCAGCTGTGTGGAGGGTCTTTTTAGGGAAAGGAGGGAGAGGAAGTTCCGAGAAGGAAAAATATGAGGGGTGGGTAGGAATCTGGGAGTTAATGGGTCAAGAGAGTCCTTCCAGGGAAGTCTGGATTAGGTCTCCTTCAACCAGTCTCTCCCGATCCGGCCAAACGAGCAAACGCATTCGCGACAAGACCTAGTCAAATCTCACCTCATGAACCCGGGCACCCCTACTAGATCACCAAACGTAGCGAACCTCTTGGGATGACCGATGGCGTTAGTTATCTGGTAAATGGTTACCGTGGTGGCGGTACCCATACCCGCCTCCCAATTTGAAAGTATCTTGAATAATTTGCAAATTTATTGGCATGTAGAAGTAAAAAAAAATTATGCATGTCTTATAAATTATATTTTTTTTTAATCCCGCACAAGAGTCCCAGCTACCCGAAAACAGTTGGACTGTAGTATCCCAGATAAGGGAATGTTTTTTTCTTTTTAAATGAGCTCCACACAGGAGGCCCTAAGAAAAATAAAGCCCGGGGGTTACCTGGATACGATCTTAAACAACAACATATATTTTTTTAAGAGCTTAAAATCTTCAAATGTTGGGAGATGTGTAAGAAATCGGTAAAAATTCGGGTAGCGGAGCCTAAACGTTTTACTTAAATCTCAGTTGTTAGTAAAACATTAATAATAACTAACCCAGGAAGTTATTAATTCATCCTTCAGAAAAATCTGGTGCTTATCAGTAAATTTACAGTTGAAAAACGTTTCATAAATTTTTCCAAAAATATTTTAATGGTAAGTAGGGTACTATTTTTATTAATCTTAAATTATAAATATCTTATAACTGTGGGTATCGGTCTGCAAAAAAAAAGATATTACATATATGTACATGAATTAGTCGGGGTTAATTAAAATATGAGCCTCGAACAAACCCCCGATATTATTATTACGTCTTGTTTAATGAAGAAGTTCGATGAATTTTCCCTTATTTCCAACTTCATAAAATTTCTAAAGTTACAGCGGGGAGTACTTTCAAAGTTTCCACGGGATTTGGGCGGATGAATTTTTTGCAACGCTTGTAATAATAATAATAATTTGTGCATATAATTTTTTTTTTTTTAAAGAAAGACAAACATTCCCGGGTTACGAATAACCCAACAATGTTTGAAAATCTCCTACTACCACCACAGAAAACCGAAAATGTTGCTTGTGTCATGATGGAGGGCTTAGTCAGCCGAGGAATCGAACACGCGACGCCCAAGTGGGACCCAAGCGCTATGCCCATTCAACCATTGACCGGTCATATTATTTACGTTGTATAATTATTCCGTAATCTGGTTTTTCCTGCTAGGCCCTGCGGGCGGCTTTCGGTTCGGCTTCACCCAGTTTATAAATCCTGAACTGGTTCCAAAAATAGCCTGTTCCTCGGATCTAGTGACAGCTAGTCACCGGCTCAAAGTAACCGCGCAAGGCAATGATGTCATATATAATGCACAATAGCGTGGTAGAAATCAAAACGTGGAATTATTATTCATAACTGTCAGTTAAAATAATAATCTTACTATCCATCTCTCGAAATCGAGATTCACGAAAGTACGAATCCAATAGTATTTACGCCTGCCAGCCGACGTTCCTCACCCTAGCTGTTAACGTAAGTGGCGCCATATTTTGGCAATACTTTAATTCGGTGATTATCGCAACATCGAAAAAGTACATAGGTATTTCTATTTTTGAGAGTGATAATTCATGTTTGAATTCCATTATAATATATTATTATAAAACGAATTTAAAACATTATTGAACTTAATTTTATTTGACGGTAACCGGTTTCAGCTCGTTAGAGCCATCTTCAGACTGGTACAAATAATTCTTAGTCTACGGTTTATATACACAACATATTGGGGAGGGGGAAAGGGGTGGTCTACAATTTTAATCAATTATAATAATTATATTTGTTGCTAATTTGCTTGCTTTTAGACTGTCGAATTTCTAAATTTTTTGGTAATTTCAGTAAGCTAATTACTTTGGGTTTGTAACTCACTTTAATGATGATTAGGTAAAAACCTGACAAGTAATATGAGTTACTTACGACCTAATTCTATTGTCAAATCGTTATTATATTTATGAATTTTGGTATTTTTTTATTGCTTTTTGAAGGGATACATGTTTACATTGGAGTGGGAATGGTCTAAACTAAATACATATTTTAATATTGAAATTATTATGAAAATTACACTGGGTACAAAAGCGGGGAATTAGCAAATGAATCTAATTGCTTTATCTTTACAAAGTTACTTTCTGAGGAGATACATGTTTACATTGGAGTAGGAATGGTCTAAACTAAATACCTATTTTAATTTCGAGTTTATTATAAAAATTACATTGGATATAAAAATGGGGACTGAGCAAATGATTCAAATTGATTATTCATAACAAATTTAGGTTCTATTTTTTTAGTTAAACGGGTAATTTCTAAAGGTTCTAGTCTATCCAGTTTATGACCTTTATTGCAAATATGTAGAACTTTAGCATCTCTGTCTTTATCAAACGAGTGTTTATTTTCTAATAAGTGTGAAGCTACATTTGACAATACTCCTTTGTCATTCACCCAGTTTGTAAAGTGTTCTTTAATTTGGGTTTTGACTGACCTCCCAGTTTTAGGCTTGTTGAAAAAGTATCGATATATCGATATTTTTAATTCAATATATCGATATTTTTAGCCGATATCATCAACGATATCACAAACGATATTTTTTTTAAAATTTATGTATTTAAAGTCACTAGAATCCAAACCCGTATAGGATCGAACGGAAAAAAGTAACTTTAAGTAGTCATGACATCTGGCGGTTGAAATTTTAACTATTAATAGCTTACAAATCTATTGTCTTTGCATTAGTATTTGTGATCACCAATACTATCTCATGTGTCTAGGTACATACATAGAAATGTATGCTATTTTTCGACATTTTTTTCTAAGCCATTCTTAATTTCGTTCCCAATTGTCTATGATTATTGACTATACCTTGTTCCAAACACGAAGTCCTTTTCGACGGATTAATACGCCAATAGAATGTTATTAGAGAGTTACTGAGACGCATACAAATTTTGTATGCGTCTTAGTTTACATATAGGTAAGTTAAAAGACAGCTTTTTAGTTTTTGATATTTTTGTAATTATCTATAATATAAAAATGAATCGCTAAATTTGTTGGTAAGCGCAAATCTCGAGAGCGGCTGAACCGATTTCGCTAATTCTTTTTTTAGAATATTCCTTGAAGTACGAGGATGGTTCTTACGGAGAGAAAAATTAAGAAAATTGCGTAAAATATTGGATAATTTCAGAAAACCTAACACGTTTGACAGTTTGCGTGTTTGAGAATGACATTTTGCAAAACAATGATGGAATTAAATCAGGATTCTATTTTTGAAAATCTGTAAGTTGATAAATTTATTTAAAGTAGGTACTCTCCTAACAGTTTGAATCGAATCAAGAATTTTAGATGTTTTAAATAGGTACCTATGTTAGGTACCAAATTTAATATACATAAAAAATGGATTTGAATAAAAATTGTAAAAGGTGGCACGCGGGCTGTTTAAAAACTAATGTACTGGGATTGAATATGTGGAATGCAGGAGGAGGGTTGGCGGGACGAGGGAGCGGGAAAGGGAAGAAGGAAGGCGGGGAAGGTGGAGGGGGAATGCGGGAGGGGAAGGGGACGCGTGAGGGGGGAAGGGAACTCGAAAGGTTGGTTAGCGGGACGGGGGAAGGGGGGGGGAGTAAAGTGGGGAGGGGGAAGGAGGAGCTGACGGAATGGGAACGCGAGAGGGGAAGAGGACGCAGGAGAAGAAGGGGAGGCGGAAGGGGAATGGGACGAATTGGAAAGGACACTCAGGGAGAAACAATTTCTTTATTAAATGGCATAGCAACGCTTGCCGGGACCAGCTAGTTACCTAATAAAAATGAAAAGTGAAAAATACCTTCATTTTTATTGAGATTTTTGTACATTAAAAAAAGCAAATTGTGTACAAAAATTACTATTGATAATATTGAGCTGAATACACTATTATTTTAAAAACGCAAAATCTCTTGAAAATTTGACCGATATATCGATATTTTTTCCTCGATATATCGACGTCGATATTGATATTTTAATAAATATCGATACATCGATTTTTTTTTCACTCTCGACATCCCTACCAAGTTTGACCTACGTAATACGATGGGCAGTTAGTGCAATTCACTTGGTAAACTCCTGAGTTTTCAAAGTTTTTCTATTTTATCTTTATTATTGATTAAAATTCTCCCTAGAGAATTCACATTAAAAAAAAGCTTTTTTGCATATATCATTATTAGTTAATCTGAATATTTTAGTTGATATTTCGCCAATATAAGGGATTTTAACCCATTGTTTAGTAAAATCTTTTTCATTTTTATTATCGAGACTTTGTGAAATGATTGTTAATGTAAGTTTTTTTATCCTTTTTCTTTAATATACTGTCAATAGTTTCGCCCTTGTATTCATTGTTTTGTGCTATGGTTTTTATAATATTTAATCAATTATTATAGTTTATATAATTTAAAGGCACATGTAAAAGTCTGTGAATGAGTGAATAGAATACTGATAATTTATGTGAAATGTGGTGTCTAGATGTATTGTGTATGATGTTATGAATATAATATGTAGGTTTTCTATAGATTGAAAATTCTAATTTTTTTTTAATGATTTATATACCTTTGTCGAGAAAGTTAATCTTATTTCCCCCCTTTTCCATTGTAAACTGGATCGATTTATTAATTTCTTTAGAAAAATGTCTAATTGCCTGTGTGTTCCTGTCCAGATAATTAGAACGTCATCTACGTATAGGTAGAAGGCAACTTTTTAAAAAGATTTTAATTTTTCAATGGATTCTTCGATATAATCCATAAAGAATTCTGCTAGCACCGAAAAAATCGGGCTCCCCGTGGCTAAACCACTAGATTGAATGTAATATTTATTATTGAATCTAAAGAAATTTTGTTCTACACATACATGTATTTAGTAGTCTTGTTATTTCTTTACGTTTGATCAAATTAATGTTTATTTTTTCCATGTAATCTATAATATAAAAATGAATCGCTAAATGTGTTGGTAAGCGCAAATCTCGAGATCAGCTGAACCGATTTCGCTAATTCTTTTTTTAGAATATTCTTTGAAGTACGAAGATGGTTCTTACGGAGAGAAAAATTAAGAAAATGGGGCAGAAAATTGAATAATTTCAGAAAACCCGCACGTTTGACAGTTCGCATGTTGGAGAATGACATTTTGCAAAACAATAAAATTGTTTAATCAGGATTCTATTTTTGAAAATCAAGTTGATAAATTTATTTATAGTAGGTACTCCCGTAATAGTTTGAATGGGATCAAGAATTTTAGATATTTTAAATAGGTACCTATGTTAGGTACCAAATTTAATATACCTACATGAAAAATGGAAATTTGAATAAAAATTGTAAAAGGTGGCACGCGGACTGTTTAAAAACTGAATGTACTGGGATTGAATATATGGAACGTGGGAGGAGGGTTGGCGGGACGAGGGAGCGGGAAAGGGAAGAAGGACAGGCGGGGAAGGTGGAAGGGGATTGCGGGAGGGGAAGGGGACGTATGAGGGGGGAGGGGAACTCGGGAGGGGGGTTCGCCGGACCGGGGAAGGGGGGGGGGGAGTGGAGTGGGGAGAGGGAAGGTGGAGGTGACGGAGTGGGAACGCGAGAGGGGAAGAGGACTCAGGGGAAGAAGGGGAGGCGGAAGGGAAACGGGACGAATGGGAAAGAACACTCAGGGAGAAACAATTTCTTTATTAAATGGCATAGCAACGCATGCCGGGACCAGCTAGTTATTAATAATTATTTTTAATTCTTTTGTTGGTATATTTGAGAACAAACTAACAACATCAAATGAAACTAAGATAGCATTATTAGTTACTGTGATATCTTCAATGAGGTCTATAAGTTGCACATCAATCTTATCAATGGCGTAGAATCGTGTACACCAATAATTTTTCTCAAAAAAGTGTAAAAAATCTCCCTTCAGAAATCAAACCAGCATTTTACACTAATAATAATATAGGCAAACTTTTAATGAACGGTAAGGATTGGGAAGATAGTCTATCTCACTCGGGAATTTATTCACTTCAATGCAGCGACTGCCCAGTTATTTTATATTGCTAAAACAGCACGCAACATAAACACCCGTGTCTAAGAACATCTTAGATGTTTACACAGCTCTGGATTTTCAGAATTTGCAAACCACTTGAGAAAAAGACCATAAATTTGACAAAAACTCCGGCTCCAAACTTATTCATAAAAAAAATATCGGTGTAAGGTTGGACAATTTAGAGGCACTTGAACTTAGGAAAGCCATACACACTAATAGTAAGGTAGAATAACCAACTAAATTTAAATAAAAGTCCCATACTAAGATTGTTCCCTATTGATAAAGAACTCGTCCGTTCCCTTCCCGATTCTCCATCTATGCCTTCTTCCTCCGAAACCCGGTCGGCATAAAGTATAAAAAATAAAAGTGGTGTTTACAAAGTTATTGTTTTATTTTAAATTAAGAATATAATTAAGTGCAAATAATACCAAGTAGTGGCTTAAATACAAGAAGATTAAATCAACTCCCGTTTTCTTACCTATTAATAATGAATATGATAATCGTCAATATTGTAATATTATTATAATATAATAATTCTTACTACTGGGCGAAATGTGGTGAAATCATCCTCCCACGGTAAGTACATTACCTTGTATCAAAAACGTTATCATCTTTTTGGATGAGTTAACCCTTAAACAAATCTCTGCTTTCCTAAAAACGTTTATGTAGAGACAAAAGCACAATGTGTTACTGACATTGCGATCAAAGGAGGAAAAGAAAAAAAGATATTAATACAATTAATCAACGACTTTTCTTAATAACATCAACTACCCCCCTCCCCCCCTTCCCCCCCGTGGGCCTAAGTATTCTTTTGGAAAAAATACAATAGCACATACCATAAACTACATTCCTTGAAAGTTGGTATAGGTAGTAAACCTACCGTTAATATTATATTTGCACTTATCTCTTTTATCAATGTTCCCAGGGCATGAAATATCATTTTTCAATGAAATATCATATAAATTTGTATAGGGTCACAACCTCGGAGGGGAATTCACACTGGGGGCACAGGACTCGAAATGAAATATTTTAAAATTTTATTTAAGTGGAAAATGTTGCAATGATAGAGGGTTCAGCTAGTAGAATCTGACGCATTTCTTCACTCGGTTACTACCAATTAAGCTGCTATATTTTAAAGGCTTTCGTTTTAAGTAATACCTACTAAAAGAATTCCACTTAAAATAATGTTAATATTATCGGGAAACACAATTTTCAAAAAATAAAATCATAGCTTTTTTTGTTTTCCTTCCGAAATAGAAAATTATTCAACTGCGGCGCTTTTTTCTTGTTCTTGTTATAGTATATCCTACCCCCTTCACTCATACTACATGGATTCTCCAATTATGGGATACTGTGGAAAAAAATTGTGAGGTTTACTAATTTTACACTCCCTTCGCTCGTTTGTTGTTTTCCTGTAAGTTTTCGTCAAGATTTAAACAATCCTCACCTATGAAGCTGGGCACCCCTGCTAAGTCTTCTAACGTAGCAAATCGCTGGGGGATGAACTAAGCAGAGGTGTTGATTATCCAATAAATGGTTCTCCGGGTGCCGGTGCTATATCCGCCCCTCAAATTGATGATGCAATGATAGATGCATAGATGTTCCAAAAACCTTCTAAAAAAAGTTTCAAATCCCTCTTGCCCCAAACAAACCTCACCCATGAACCTGGGCACCCCTGCTAAGTTATCAAACGTAGCAAATCCCTGGGGGTGAACTTGGCAGAGGTGTTGATACCGTTGATTATTCAATAAATGGTTCTCCGAGTGGCGGTGCTATATCCGCCCCTCAAATTGATGATGTAATGATGGATGCGTAGATGTACGAAAAACTTTATTTATTTATTTATTATTAGTTTCAATAGCAAGGTTTGTACATGTATGTATAATGTATAGTATAAGTATAGATTATTTTTTTTTTTTCAAAGACCTCCTCACTAGGATTTCCTGTTCTGAGGTGGCCTGTAGTTTTTTAAAATATTTGTATTTGGTTATGGATTGTCTTTATATCGTCTTCATGATGTTTGTAATTTTATTATCACTTTGATCTCTCAGCCATGTTTTTACTTTTGTTTTAAATATATTCATTTCCTTTATATTTTTGATTTGATCTGGTAGAGCATTGTATAATTTCATAGCATGGAATTTATTATTTCTCTGTCCAAAAGATGTGTTCAAACTGGGAGTAACCAGGATGTTATTGCTTACTGCCCTGGTTGAGTATTTATGTTGGGCAGTGGAGTATACATATATGTTTTTTTTCAGTTTAAATAAAATATTTTTTGAATAAAGTTTCTGTACATTTTATTAAAAAAGTTTCAAATCCCTCTTCCCCTCCCAGGGGAGAATCCCCTCGTGTGAGTGCTATAGTTACGCCCTTGGTGGGGGGCAAAAGAGAGTTATGGGAATGGCGTTGGCGAAAAAAGGAAGTAGCGTATTATAATAATTATTTTTCACGGAGACAGTCTACGTAATATTACTTCCCTTAAATATGGCCGAAGGCTCAGCTCTCATCTTATTTCTTGACGGATCTGCTGTCATTTTAGTAATGTTTATAATTATTTTGGGTATTTGGTTCTGACTCCTGCTTTCTCAGCATGTTCCCCAGGTAACCGAGCCCTCTTACGTCAAGGCGGAACTTTGGCTTATTTTGGTTTCTAAAAATTATTATAATTCTTATTCCTTTTAGTGCTTTCCATTTCCAACAAATCAAGGCTCCGTATTAAGCGTTCAAATACAAGAAACAGATGGTTTAAATAGAGATATACAAATACAAATATTAGAGGGAGTGCGCTAAAATAAAAAAATAAAAATTATGATTTTTATTAAGAGTGAGCGGAAATATTTAAAAAAGCAAACTTATTTAAATAGAGAAAATATCTCTCGACAATTGTCTTAGGTAGTATTTAAAGAAACGTTGTGAATTTTTTTTTTATTTCCTGTAACTATCTACCCACTTTTCATAATCTACTTTGCGATTTTTTTCTTTCCTTTTTTATTTTATTTTTCATTTCGGCAAATATGTAGAGATTAAAAATAACGTATATATTTTTAAACGTTTTAAAAACTTAGTGTTCTACTTCATGTGGTTGAGTTGGCACCACGTCTTGGTTGAACTCAGTCGTCGTGAGTTCAATTCCTCGGCTGAAGCAACATTTTACGCTTACTATGGTGGTAGCAGGAGATTTTCAAATAATTGTAAGGGTAACCCTACTTAAAAATATTTAAAAATCATGTTATGTTTCAGTTGAAATTCGGAATGATGGGTCTTAATATTATGAGATGAGGTATCTCCTGAGGTATCATTTTAATATCCCTTCTATGCTCAGTGAGTCTTTTTTTCTATTTGAGCACTGAGCAATTTCCTGATTCCTTTATGGTTTGGAACATTTCTGAATTTTTTTAGATCTCATTCCAGTTTTATTATCCCTTTCCTTTGAGTGCTGGGCATATAATAAAGGCTTCCTTATTCTGTAATGCTGGGACTATCCCACATTACGAACCCATTTTTGGAAGTCACTTATCTTTTATTATTTTCTTCTTTACAATATTTTACAGCTAAGCTTTCTTGCAGATCTTTCTGTAAACACTTTTTGAATACCAAAACCAAAAAAATATATTTTTTTAAATTCGTCGATGAAAAGCATTCAGGCGAGGGAATCTCCTATCTTCTTAAGTTTTCTGAAATAGTTGAGACTTTTTCTCACATTTTTACACTTGAACAGTAGGTACTTGGCGCTTGTCTGATCCCTTAAATCCAATAAAATTGGATTTTTATGTTTATCTGTCAAATTGGGATTTTATCGAATGCGATCATGATTCGCGAGAAAATAACTCAAGTGAACGACACTTTTATGTGCGAATACAAATGACGTAGAGAAGAATCGAGCCTGAATAAACATGATTTATTCGAGTAAATTTGGTATGTCGTAGACTCAACGTATTTTTTAATGGATGCTCAGAATGCATATGTATCTACTGAATTAAAAAAAATAACAGGATATTGTTGATACACTTGATAATTATTTTTCCAAATAATCACATCCCGTTAATTGCAGGGGGTGAGCCGTGGCACCAGTGTATTTGTGTCCTCCTCAAAGAATTCTTCCGCCTGCTCCTTCCCCCACTTCAGAACCACTTTCTGCACCTGCTCGTCGGTTAAAAATTTATTTTCATCCATATACACCTTCAGAAAGGTGAAAAGATGGTAATCTGAAGACGCCAAGTCAGGGAATACGGGGAATGGTTCAAAACATCCCAACCAAATGAGTCCAAGAGCATATTATTGGCTAAGACTGCGTGAGGACGGACGTTTTCGTAAAATAAGCACACATCTCTGGTCAGCATTCCCCTTCTTTTGTTTTGAATGCTCCTTTCGAGTTTTTTAGGGTATCAACATATTGTTGTGCATTGATGGCCCCAACCTGAGGCAAAAATTCAACCAAAATGATGCCTTTTTGGTCCCAAAACACTGAGGCCGTGATTTTTTTCTCCGAAATTGTGGTTTTAAATTTTTTTCTCTGATAGGGAATTGGTGTGACGCCACTTTGACGACTGTTTTTTTTTCCAGGCGTATAAGGAGTCACCCACTATCATCTTCAGTTGTAATAGTGCTCAGAAATCCTCACCTTTTTTGTAGGTGACATGCCTCAAACTTTTATTGCCCCTTAGTTCAACGATCAATAATGTATGTCTGAGCAGTAGGACTATGAAATTTCCAAATTAGGGAATGTTGTAAAGTTACAGGGAGGTGGGGGAGAAAGACGGCCATATGCTAGCTGTCTCTGTTCATTAAAGTAATCCTGAATGCTGATATATCACCAAGGCGATAACGAGAGAATCTTCAAATCTGAGGTGAAATCAATTTTTTTTAAATCCAAACAATATGGTAATTTAAATTGACAGTGGCATTTAAATCCGTGCCTTTTGCCACAAAAAATAGAGGTCCTCGCCGGTAAAAAATATGTTTTTAATGAAACCTCTTAAAAGGACTGGAATTAAATTTACAAAACAATTTGTCAAGTAATTAAACAACGCCCCTGTAATTAGCGTACAATTTGTTCAGCCCAGTAAAATAATAATTAAAACCGCAAATAACACGAAGGCAATACAATCACCCGAACTGCTTAACTTTGACCTATCGAGGGAACTTTCAAATTATCCCGGCCCAGCTGATTCGTACGAAAACGTTCGAAATAAAACCAGCGCGGTTGTTGAATGTTAAATTTATGTATTAAAGGTTATTGCAGTTTTTTCTTTAATAATTTACGGGAGTTTTAATAAGGATTTTATTGGCGTACAAATTTACAAACAGAACGGGTGTTAAGTACCTAATGAATTAGTTAAAGGTCTTAAAACGTGTAATATTATTGTGGTATCCTGAATACAAACGGATTTCCATATGTAGGTTGAAAGTTTTATTGTAATTTTTATGGTGTGAAAAACATTTTCGTTAAATGTTATAAACATGATTATTTCTAAAAACTTTTATAATAAATTACGGAATGAAATGGCGAAAATCATAAAATATCATCTCAAATAATATATGATACCTTTACAAATAAAATAGCTTCAATCTCTATTTCAATACTGGTAGTTCTTAACTTTTAACTATCTCTCTAAAATTGCACGCTAGATAGACACTAGCGATGAAATTTTTCCTGGATATTCCGATGTAAATTAGTGAACTAATGTAGGTAACTGTTGTGCGTACTTTAATGTTGCCATCCATAATTTTATACACCTAAGATACATTTTAAAATATTAAGTTTTGTCACTGTTCTTTTTGGTTCGGTCACTTACTCATAATACAATCATTAAAAAAAACGTATAAATTATATTTAATAATATTATTTATACTATCTTGCCTACTTTTTAGAACGGTTATGTACAAAATTAAAGTGACAGATGACAGCTCTCAAATTCAATTTTTATGATTCACATCAAACGAGCATCTGCCGAAATAATGATGTATTTATTTTGTCCGAACCCAGGATATAAATATTTATTTAAAGATAGCAGCCAATAATATGTGCGTTAAGAAAATGAAGAAAACGTTGGTAGTTCTTAGTCGAAGTATATAATACAGTTAAAAGTGAACGAATTGATATGGGTTCCGTAGCTCAATCGGTAGAGCTCTTGCCATGTAAGCAAAGGGTCCTGGGTTCGAGTCCCAGCGGAGCCAATACCTTTTCTGATTTTTCTGTCTCCAGATTTTCGAATGGGTTTCGCTAATATTGTTTTCATTTAATTAAATATTTATTTTGTTTTTATAATTTTTTTGTCAGTTTGAAAATGGTCTTGTAAACCAAAACAGCTGAACAAAAATACGTGCAGAACTTGATAATAACATTATCAAATTAAATTTTAATTAAATTTTAAAATTTAAATGGAGTTCTACGAATAAAACCTTTATGTAGTACCTACAAAATATACATTAATTCTGATCACCCTGTAGCATCCAACTCATAACTTACCTTGTTAAACCAACTTTACATAATGAGCTGTCAAACAATGCTAATTTTAATTTTATAGGATGATTTATAGCAATCCAATAATAAAGAAGATTATAATTATTTTTTTATTGAAATCTCTAGAAAGGCACCCACGGTAAATAATTGAGGGCGTATTTTTTTATGGAGCTGATAGGCTTTGGGAAAGGCTTATTGAATAAAAATCTGAATCTGTAACTTATTATCGGTCGGTTTTATTATTTTTGTATTAACTTTTCATTCTTGCAATAGTGGTAAAAATGACAAACTTTGCAAATGATTTCAAGTGAATACAAAGTATTTGACAAAGGCATCATCATTTCAATGAAGTTAGATTCTCAAAAGATAAGAACCCTTTTTTCACCTTTGTTTATATTTTAGTTAATGGTGAAGATTGTTAATGTTAACATTTTAACATAATATTTCTGAGCACTGAACTCTGATGGCAATTTAACGACAACATAAATAATACCACTTTGAGAGCAAATTTTCAAAATATTTTTCTTAATTTTCCAGTCGGTCCTTATTCATTACATTTCAGAGGAGTTTTCTTGGTTCGTGAACGGAATTTTTATAACGATTAGGTGTTTTAATTTTTAATTTCTTGATTATGTTTTTATTATATATTATTTAGATTTTTTTTTTTTTAATTGTACAACAGATTTTTATCCAATAACTGTACAATTTTCTCATTTTAACAGTCTTAACACCTAGGAAGATGATTAATATACAAAAAAATCTTAAGGCTATCTAAAGAAGAGTTAAATATATCTAGTGTTTCCGATATTTCGCTCAACAGCACCATTCCTCTTGTCATGCTATGCTGTGCTAGAACATCTGTTCTGCCGTATGGTATTTTGAATAAGTCGTGTCGACGACTACGGCTGAAATTTTCAGGCACGTATAAGCCATAACATTCCAAGAGGAATGGGCTGTCAATACGATTATGGATTATGTTAAAACTAAGAATTGCAAGATTTGCATAACGTCTAGTTTCCAAGCTAAATCTATTTGTTGCCTCAAGTAATTCCATATGGTACATGAATCTCGGGTACGTTCCATTCATCCGCATATAGACATACCTAAGGAATTTTTTCTGAACTTGTTCTAGCATATTAATATATTTCGCTTGGTGCGGAGTCCACACACTTACTTCTTATGACTCCATCAAACATGGCTATCATTGCATCTGGGTCATCAAATTGCTTACATATTCTGATGATGAAACCCAGGAGTTTGTAGCATGCTGAAGTGAGCCGTGATATATGATCCGAGAATGTCAGTTTGGGATCAAAGACGATACCGAGATCTTTAAAGGCATAATGTTTTCCCTTTAATGTTGTATTCAAAAACTATGGGCTTCTGGGAGCGGGTATATGTCATGGTTACACACTTTTTTATATTGAATTCTAATTTGTTTTTTACTGACCATTCTGCAATAGCATCAAGGTCAGATTGCATTTTTAAGCAGTCAAAGTAACAGATTATTTCCATCAAAAGTTTGAGGTCATCTGCAAATAGAAGACATTTGCAATATTTTACACAAACCTGGATGTCATCTATAAGTATAAGGAACAGCAAAGGACCAAGGTTTGAACCTTGGGGAATACCTGATAACGCCGGGAATTGTTTAGATTCATGTCCATTTATTTTTACATATTGACTTCTAGCTTTACAATAGGACGCGAAGAATATAAGTGTTTGTTGATCGAAACCAAGTTTGTACATTTTAAGTAGTAAAATATCATGATCAACTCGATCAAAAGCCTTGGCAAAATCCGTATACACTACATCTATTTGGTGTCTCAAGTCCAGTCCGACGGCCACCAATCGCGATATTTCATCATTCAGATATTTCATCCAGGAAGAATAAATCTGATTATTTCAAATGTCGTTACCACTGGGACAAAAGAGTGATCCGGTGTATGGATATGAGTGGGGCGGAGTTGTGTTACGGGGCGAAGTGGCTAGTTAGTAAGATTTAAGAAAAGTCCAGAAGAGCCAAGAATGAGCGGTAAGAAGTCAGAAGAGCCAAGAACAGAGGTGAGCCATGAAGGAGAGGGGGGGGGGGGAGATCAGACGTAGAAAGATGTAGCAAGAAGAGTCAAGAAAAAGTAAAAGAGACAAGAATAGATAAGAATAGAAAAGAATAATTGGTAAGAAGTAAATGTACTAACGACATAAGGCGAGCCAACAAGGGGCGGGAAGATCCAAGAAAAGACAAGAAGAGCTAATAAGAGACTGGAAGATACTAAAATATACTAGAAGCGGTGGTAAGGAATAAAAAAGATTCAAGAAGAGGCAAGACGAGCCACGAAGAGACTAAAAAAGACTAGGAAGAGCCAAAAGATTCAACGAAATGTAAGAAGAGGCAAGAAGAGCCAAGAAGAGACTAAAAGAGACTAGGAAGAGCTAAAAAGATTCAAGGAAATGCAAGACGAGGCAATAGAAGGAAATAATAAAGAAGCATAAACAACGCTCAATCAATTGTTTTATTCCTGCCTACCGCAAATTCTAATATTGGCTTATTAGATTGCCATGTATACCGGTTGTTTAATCACCAACCTCTTTCCCGTCCTCAGAGCACGTGTTCAAAGTCCTAACAAATCAGTACCCCCTGGTGTACTGGTCTCACCGGGAAAGGAGTCCAACAAGCAGATTGAAAATGGAAGACTAGTCAAAACCTCTGATTTTATTGATTGAACAAAACATATTAAGGGCCTTTAACCAGTCAGCGGCCGAAAATGCACATTTCGTCGAAAGATGTTCTTACGATCGTACAGGACGGTTCCAATGAGAAAGAATAGTTATTCTCGTACCAGATTTTTAAAATTATAACCCAATATCGATTTTGTTTCATTCCAAATTTGCTTTAATTTATACCTACATCCAAAAATGCTGAAAGGCGTGATGATAAAATTATTAAAATTATGTACTTTTTGTAATTATGTTTTTACTTACCATTTTTCAATAATGTCTAAGCAAAATAAAGATGATTTTTTTATTTTATTAATTTACTAGCTTTTTCTTGCGGCTTCGCTCGCATGGTATTAGGGGATTCCCACACCGCCTCCTCCATCTTCCCTCTCCCCACTCCATTCCCCCCATCAACCCCCCTCCCCCCTCCCCATCCACTCCTCCCCCTCCACCAACCCCTCCCCTCCCCCCTCTTCCCCTCCCCCTCCACGAACCTTCACCCCACCCCCTACCCCTCTACCTCCCTCCCCTCCTCCACTCCGACTCCTCCACCTTTCCTCTCCACTCTACTCCCTTCCCCTTCCTTCCCGTCCCCTCTCCCACCCCTAAAACCCTCCACCCCATCCTCCTCCCCCTCCCCCACCATCTTCCCCAAACCCCCCACCCCTCTCCACTTCTTGCATTCCACACATTCATTCCCGGTACATTCAGTTTTCAAATTGCTCGCGTGTCACCTATTACACTTTTTTATATAAATTCCATAATGGCAGAGCTCAACGGTAGTTTTATACAAAATAACGAACAAAAAAAAGAATTATCTAACTTGTCGTTCGGAAGTTATGCGCAAACATACATTTTGAGATAGATGTTAACTGCGACGCCAACAAACCACTCTTTTTAGGGTGAATTGCCTAATTAAAAAAAAAAACATCGTTTCCAAGGCAACCATTTTGTTTGCTTTTCTTCTGACGTTTGCAATAACTCGATTTTGTTAGGGACAGAAAACGTATGATAAATAATTTCATAACGCCAGAGATTATTCAAAACGCCAGAGCTTACCAATATACAAAGCCTATAGTACTCGCAAATAATGCAGCTTTCTATTAGTGAAAGGAATTTTTAAAGTCCATTCAGTAGCTTTTGTGTGAAAGAGTAACAAACGTATATCCATACAAACTTTCACCTTTATAATATTAATAGGATTAATAGGATAATACCGTAAATAGATAGACATAATAGAGAAATTTTAGTCATAAAAAAGTATTCGGATATGTTTTTTAATGATTTTATTTAAACTGAAATTAAAATTTTGAAACATGCGTTTACTAGATAACGTATTGATTTACAATAATGTATGAAATATATCTTGTAAAATAAGATTTTTCGTTTGAAAATTTAACAAATCTGCCAACGACTTTATTATACTAAAAATAAACTGTTTTTCTCAAAATTTAAAACATGCGTTTAATAGATAAAAGAACAATCTTTCGAAGTCAATTTTTAATTTTTTTATGGAAAAGAGACAATACGTCTAAAATTTGATTTAAATTGACAAATTTCCGGTTTTCTCTGGTGTTTATACCCTCTGAAGAGGAACGTGCGCGCGGCCTTTTTTGTGCAAAACTTAATTTTAGAGTTGAGGCCAAAATACCAAACCAAAAATAATAATTCATTTTTATCAAAAGATATCGCAAATGCGTAGTACGGATATAGGCTAATTTGTGTATTTTTTTTTAAATTACAAAATAAAGGCTATCAAAGAATTCGAATTTCATGGTTTTATTGGAAACTTTGGATTTTTTTGCGAGTTAATTATAATTATTAAAAAAGAATCGTACCCTTTCTACCTACTTTAATCATAAAAATATCATCCAATTTTTTTTCTTGGGTGGAAACTTTAATTTATATGCGACAAATTTGTATTCCAACGTCAATCGGTCATTTGTTGTTTATAAATAATAAATTTTTAAATAATAGATTTTATCATATTTCTATAATAAATAGAGATTTTTTTTAATAAGTACCATTAACTCGTAAATAATTTACAAATTGCCTCTAGACTCTAGAAGAATGAAAAATTGATTTCTTTAGTGAGCAATATTTTATAATTTAAAACACAATTAAACGAAGTAGTATATATCCGTAAGTACCAGATATTAGCTATACCTTTTGATTAAAAAATAAATATATAATTTGATTGGGTACTTTGACATTGAATCTAAAACTAAAGTTTGTATGAAAAAGACCGCGTAGCCTAATCTTAAAAAGAAAATACAAAATTTAAATTCATTATCCAACCTTGCGAAATTGCAACTTTTTGCAAATAAATTGTCCTTCTTTGAATTTCGATTGTAATGTAGCAGACAGGAATGTCAACAAGTCTAGAATTTTTTTTTTTTTACATGAAAACCGCACAAGAGTCCCAACTGCTCCCTTCTGGAGCCAGTGAGACTATGGCATCCCCAATTGGGGTATGTTATGAGGCTGAAGGTAGGGGAGGGGAAGGAGATAGGGAAGACGATGGTGGGGAAGTACCTGACTATTCAGATCTGGTCACCAAACACGGCTAAAGCCATTTCAGGCAACGTTTCAATTCTGAATGGTGGTCTTACACCAGGGCGATACTGAGAGTATCTTCCGCTCTGATTGTGTGGTCTGCGAAATATATGTACTTTTCATCTAGAAACAAATGGGTTTCTGCAGATTTTGCTTCTCAGAATTGGACAAAGTCTGCGTTTGCCAAACGGAAATGACTTGAAGAGTCTTTGAACATGTAGATATGGGTAGGCAAACTCGGTTACCTTATATTATGTACTTGCAATTTCTTGAAATAATACTACGAGGGCCCAAACCCACTGAGCCCGTCAAATTACTCTTGTGATTGAATATAATAATGTCCATTATTATTTTTAATTGTTAAACTAACGTTTAAGACAAGATTTTTATGCATAGCACAAAGGGTAACAATTATTATAAGCAATAATTATCAGCCTGAAACACTCATCCACATTGAAAAATCTTCCGAGAAAAAATACAATACGTCCCGTTGGCGTCATGTATTTTTTCTCGGAAGATTTTTCAATGTGGATGAATGTTTCAGGCTGATAATTATTGCTTATAATTATTATAATAATGTCCAACTAACATTTGTTAAGACGTTCGGCTAACACTCAATGCTTCTGGATATCCGACTTGAAAGGGATGTTCCAAGAAGGGACCGGTGTAACTCAATAATATTGAGATATTTCCTCTGATATAACATGATTTGATATATTATAAAGGCTTTCCGCTAATTTGTACGGGGGATGAAGCGCAACAACGTACATCAGCACTCAACACCTCAAATACAAAAAGCGTTAGATTTCTGTGATGTATCGTAAAAGCTTCCGACTTGTAGCGACAGATGGCGGTGACATCAGCTATCGGTATAATCCGCTAGATGGCAGGCAGCGTAGTGCCTAAGCTCTCCGGCAGGGGATCGGGGAAGCGGAGAAGATGTGTTTGAATTATCACTCGCCAGAACCAATTTAGCCAGCTCCTAGTTAGGTTGATAACCGAATTCCATTATATGTATACGCGATGTATAAATAAACGCAGATAACGAACCAGATTCTATTTATTCCCAAAGTTATCTCCATCCCAAGTGTGTTAGAGAATCTGCTAGTGTCTATCAAATAACAGAACACTACAATTTCCGAATAAATAAAGAAGAGGGGAAGTGATTGAAAACGATTGTCATATTGCCGAAAATATTTTAGTTACTTTTATTTTATTACAGGTGAAATGATCCATAACAAACACATGAGTCAACTGATGAGTCAACTCCGGAAAAAGTCAACACAAGTAAAGACAATTGTTTGTGCATAATCAAATACATGTGTAAAGCACCGTCATGACCTGTTTTTTTAGAACTACTCAAAATGTTACATTTTATTTTGTCCATCAGTGGCGTTTTTCCCCATATCAGAAATCAGACCCCCGGCGCGGGCGGCTGCCCAAACTGTCGGTCGCTAAGCCGGTCATAAGATGCGGTTAACTGGCAGCAGGTCCGGGATGAATGTCCACATTACAGCGCTCACTCAAGGTAACTAACAAATACTCATTCTCCTTGTTTAATGTTGCTTGCGACCTACCCAACTAACATATCTTACCTTGAAGTCATCATTTTATTATCGTTTTAATAGTGGAATGAAAATTTATAATGCATTTTTAAAGCCAATCTGCATATTCCTAACATTACCACTACGACATTCCTGCCGAACTGCAAAAAATAATGACATTCAGTCCTTTCAAAAATCATATCATATTAAAAGTTTGTTTACTAATACCGTCGATAAAACGAATGTTCGAAATGTTATAGAATTTCGTACAGGAAATGCATTTTAGGCAAAACAAAAAAAATAATTGACTATAACTTATAACTGAGGTTAGAACTCAAGTCATTATTTGTTGATAAAATCACTAAATTAACATAAAGTTAATAGCTGGTTTAATGGCAATACATTTTTCAAGCTCAACTAAAATTTGATACATTATTCTTTCTGTCATATTAGATGACAATAAGATAAGAACATGTGATTTTAATCAATTGTTATCTTATACGCCTACACACTACACACATTATTAATAACATAATGAAACAACAAGAATTCATGCTGAGTGCTCGAGAGATTCAAAGGACAATGAACTTGAAACATTATGAAAAATTAATATTTTTGTTCTTTTTGATGAACAAGATAGTGGTATTGTTCTTTTAACATTTCTTTCTTAAAACGTTATCAGATTCTCATAATCGCATAACTTATTAAATTTATTCTTCACAAACCTGTTTAGTAACATATTATCTGCCTTCGTAAACGATATCAATTATTTTAAAAAATGTACGGCTTTTGGCATTTTGCACATTGTACAGTATTTTTAAGATCCTTTTATAATGAATGCAACATGCAGGGCTAGGCAAAATACATGCTTTACTGTAATAAAACTACAAATTACAAAATACTGTTTCGCATGTATTTAAAATACGAAATACAAAATACTTTCAAGTAGTGTATTTGAAATACAAACCACAGTATTTAAATAATTTTTTTTTTAATTTCAAGCGCAAAATACTAAATACATTTGGTTTGGGTAGAACCTTTGTTTGCAATAAATTGTCGTAAGTGCCCTTATCGAAGGGTGTGTTTCCATAGAAGCAAAGCTGAACACAATGAAACAGAGACATGCAAAAATTGAAAAAATTGCTTGATCTAATACTACAAAAATATAGCACAGGACAACGTACATGTTTGACGTACAGTGTGGCCAACTCTAAATATTGACATATATTGCTCTGGATTCTTGCAATTTTAGTTTAAGTATGTATTATCTATGTATGTGTGTTTATTTTTCATTTTCATTATTAAGATCGCTAAATGTATTTGAAAACGTATTTTAAAGCCATAAGTATTTGAAATAAAAATTACAAAATACCTCATCACCGGGTAATTAAAATACCAATTACAAAATACATTTTTAGGAAGTAATTGAAATACAAATACAAAATACGTATTTCAATTACAAGTTATTCAAATACTGCCCAGCCCTGGCGCTTTTTTCAAACATAACGTGTATTTAGTAGGAAATTCGCCAAAAACCGATTTTTATGTGATTTAATTACTTCACATATTCAGTATTCAGATCTTGTAATTTACCATTATTCAAACCATTCAGACCTTAAAACGAAAGAATATTAGTTTTTTTGAAAACTAGGGCGTGTTTCACTTAAAGTGACAAATCATTCAATGTATGAATTGGTATACATTGTATATTTTTGTGCCAAGAAAATACATCATTTTACAAAATAGAATTCATTTTAGAAAATACAAAAATAAGTAATAAAAACACATCTTCGAAATTTGCAAAAAACTAAAGTGTGTGAAAGTCACAATTGAAGTCACCCTTCACAATATAAACATGGCTACCACCTAAACGAGATAGCCAGTAATGTTAGTGATTGGAAAACAAAAACCGCCAATACTTATTCGTCTTCAATAGGGTGAATTTCTGAAATTCAAGCATTTTTTTAATGTGAGTACGATGGGAAAGGATTAATGCCAAACTTTCACATAAATCTAAAAATCAAGTAATTTTATTACAAAATTCTTATTCACATGCATTATTTGCGCAGATCGGTTATAAGGAGTTATTTTTCTGACACTTCTAGCTTTCTTACAAGATTTGGAAATCATGATATTTTTTTTACATTTGCTCCCAAAGATATTCATCAATATGCTATGGTTCCCGCCAAACTATCGGCGGATTACTTCCTAATGGAAATAGTTTGAATACGGAAAGTAGTTGATATTTTGAAGATGTGCTTTAGTTTTGGTTAACAATATCGGCGACACCAGGAAGCACAATCTCACCCAGTAAAAACTGCCGACAGCACATCACTTACATGTCAATTATCTTTGTTTGCTCCACACAGGAGGCACTGAGGGAAAAAAATCTCTACGGGCCTATGTCATCTTTGGGGATACTGTGCGGAGGTTATTTTTAGGGAAAGGAAGTTCTGGGAAGAAGAAATTTATGAGGGGTGGGTAGTGGGTAGTAATCTGGGGGTCAATGTGTCCAGGAGTGTAAGGCGACGGGTCAAAAGAGTCCGGCTGGAGAGAAAAAGGTCTCCCTCAACCAGTCTCTCCCGATCCGGCTCGCCACGCAGCAGGTGGCCAAACATTCCTCACCTCGTGAACCCGGCCACCCCCGATACGTCACCAAACACAGCGAACTTCTTGGGGTGACCTTAGGAAGGGAAGTTGGTTATTTAATAAAGGTTCGCGGTGCGGCGGTGCCTGTACCCGCCTCCCAAATTGAAATAAATTGCATTTAAATATTCATTAATATCCAAGTTGTTTGGGAGCTTAAAGAAAATATATATATACATAATATAAATGGTTGGTAGCTTTACGGTGGCAATCAAAAAAAGATTTAAAAAGAGCCACAAAACGGGGAAATAACATTAAATGAATTTCATTCTAAGAATTTTAAAATAACAGTAAATGGGTTGAGTTGAGTAGAAGCAAGGCGAAATGTTTTGAGATGAACCAATTTATAGTTTTAGTTTTTTTTTTCTAAGAACAAATTTATAGTTTTAGTTTTTAAATAAAATTTTAGTTTTTGTTCAAGGAAAAAAAATTAAGTGGTGTCGTAAAGCACAAAACGAAAAAGTACGGAGATTATGCCGTCAAGGATGAAAACGAAAATCTTACTTGGCTAAAAATAATTTTTTTAGTACTACCTCCTTAAAAAGTCAAAAGCTTGGAATTTATGTAACTATGCCGAATTATACTTCAGAACGTTCAGAACTTTTGATGAGTTAATACCTATATGCTTTTACCTCAACAGGCCATGTTCTATCTTGGAGGGCGATGGTGGTGATGACATCAACGACTTCTGTACTCAGACAATACTTATGTTTTAATATTTAATTGCTCTTATAACTTTTTTAACTTTACTTTAGCTTTGGTCCATATTTTGGTGGCGCAACTGACTGAACATATTATGTATCGTCGTCACCCCATAAAAGGGGGTGGGATAGACCCTGTCCGTGCGTACAGCCAGGCGAACACATACTGGGGCGGTTTTTCCGCGATCCTCCCGCGCCTCCCCCAGTGACATGCGTAGGCCTGAGGAACAGCCGCATGGTCTCGACGTCCTTCCGCCCACCCTCCGACAACCCGATGCTCATATTTTCCCCAGGGTCTTCTAAAACTTTCTTTTCTTTCCCACATATATTTCTTCGTGGCAAAATCGGGGAGTCGGCTAAAGGGCGAGGACTCCGGGTTTCGTCTGCGGTTGGGCCGAAAGCCATGCGCATTGTCATTGGGACCGCCTGGTGGTTTGTGGAATACCTTCTCTGTATATTTTCTTTTTATGCATTTTATCTTCTCTCAGTTATTATTGCAAATACTTGCATTATATTATTAAGTTTTTCGTTATTTCTCTTTTCTCTATTATTAACTTTTTCGTTATTTCTCTTATCCAGGTCTCCTCAACCGGGGGCAGCTCTTATTTTTCTTTTTATTTACTAACACCTTTATCTGTTTATATTTTTCTCTATGGATTTCGGAAGAATTATTCCACGGGCTGCTACTTTTATTTATCTTTTGTATAATGTTAATGTAAGTACTTGCATACTGCTTACTAACCCCGTATGCATGGAAATTGGAGGGTCTAGAGTCGTTCAAATAAATGTAGCTTCAAAAAATTAATTAATTTAATTTAAATTAATAATTTAATTTAAATTAATTTTGTATAAATTCTGTAACAAAGAATGTCAATTGCCAGCCTGAAGATGTCCATAATAGGATGAAACCGGTACCGGTTAAATAAATAAGTGGAAATAAGTTAAAAAGTGTTTTAATTTCAATTTTAATACAATATAATTCCACCACGTATAACAGAACAATAAATAAACTCATAAATGTAGCTTCGTTAAAAATAAGGAGAGTCTTGATGTGTGCGGTGAAGGAGGAAACCATATGTTTCCTTCTAACGCCGTTGGGAAAGTGGTGGGGTCCCCTCCAATGATGAGTTAATACGAGTAAGTTTTCTTAGCCTGGAGAGGGTTGCCTTCTATATAGTATAACTCATCATATGGGCCTATAGTGTACTGTACAACTATACATGTATACATACCTACTTTTCGTATAGTACATGTAGTCTTTGTTAATCTATATTATCTTCTTGAAAGTTTATTACCAAAATCTTTATATGATAAGAATACATCTGACTTAACAAAAGTGTTTGTTCTCAATTTTCGAAGTTTTTATTGTTAGTTTTTGCTCAGTGGGCTTTTGTAGGTACTTAGTACAACTTTAACATAACAGGCAATTTTGAAACATAAAAAAAGGAATAATAAAATTAAAGATTACATCAGATGGAATTGGATCCGGCCTGCCATGCAATTGGTGGGCAAACGCATTCGCAAACGTCGACCCCGGATATACCTCACTACACGAACCCGGGCACCCCTGCTAAGTTACCAAGCGTTGCGAACCACTTAGTAGTGCTCTTCAAGCAAACGGCTTCTCCAAATATTTAATAGACAAATCCATAAATAAACGCAAAAAAACTATTCCTGAAACGGAAGAAGAACCCCTTTCTATAGCAATTCTCCCATTCATCAAAGGCTCGACAGATAAAATCAGTCGAATCCTCAAAAGCAATAAAATCAAAACTATTTATAAATCAGAAAATAAAATCTCGTCTCTATTAAGAAGTCCGAAGGATCACATTCCACTTGGGGCATGTAAAAAGGTGTATATTGGACGATGCAATAGAAAAATATCATGTAGAATTGCAGAACGTAAAGTAGATGTCACTAATAAAAGCTTAACTTCATCCATAGTTCAAAACGTCCTAAATGAAGGTCATAAAATAGACTTTAATAATACAACAATAGCTAGCATATACAATGAACCAACAAGAATTTACCGCGAAGCAATAGAAATTTATAAACATAAAAATAATATGAATACTAGAAATGACTCAATCAGAATTCCCAACACCTGGAAAGTCTTAATCGATGAAAATCCCCCAAAAACGGCATTTCCAAAATTACCAGTAGTGTCTCCAATTAGCTTAACCAATCAGGTATCTACTGCCAGCCCCGCTCCCCACCCCCTCCACCATCAATCACCTGCAACCCGGGTACTTTGTTCTAGACATAAGAAGTGACTTGCACTCACTTAAGTTTTAGCTTTTGGACCGAACAGACATGCGAAAGCTATCAGTTTGAGACAAAAACTCAAGACATAAGGCCTCTGAAGATGAACAGTGTGATCTGTCCGAAACGTCAGGAGTTAAAAAGTCCTTTTAAGGACTACGTTACGCGGGTAAACCGAGAAAATTGTTCTACGTAAATAAAAATACGTCAATAACACTTATGTATTTTTATCGGGGAATGATCAATGTGGTTGTATTTAGGTATTCTGCAGTAGAAAGTTTATGTTGTTATTGTGGGTTTGCTTAGGTTTTTTTTTATTTATTTAAATGCCATAAAATTGCTTTTACATTAAAGTGATACATGATATTGTAAGTATACAGTGGTACATAGGAGGGTAACAGCATTATATTAAGAACAAAATGAGAATGTATGAGTGCACGATAAAAGTATCCCGAAGTGGTAGTTGTTATTAGAAGTACAATGAGAAAAGATTGTAAAGAAATATGTACCTTCTCACATGTATATAAGACCTGACAAAAAACGTAGTATTATTCAAATATGATAAAAGCAAGTATTTAGGTATAGGATACAATTATTTAACTAGTGTTACAAAAAAAAGTTATGATTATGAATTTGGCAGGATTATTTTGGATTAAAAGTTTAGTTGTCTATTTTGCGCCTGTTTTCCAGGTATTTTTAGAGTATTTACTAATAAATGATCATTTTTGTATTCTAGTGGATATATTTATTTATTTATAAACAATATATTTCATGGTGGGTACCTATTATGTGTTTCATTATAGTGTCTTATTTATGGTATGCATATTAAGTAATTACCGGGTGATGTTCGTGGCGGAAAGGTGAGTGTGTGTGTGTGTTTGAGTATGTGTGTATGTATGTTTGTGTGCGTATTGAACAATTTATATTATTGATATGTGACAGTGAATCGGAGAAAATGTCGATGTTAGAATTTAGACCAATATTATTGAACATATGAAGGGCACGGTTGATTGGCGAATTAGACGCTGCATTTGTCTTGTAATAATTAAGCGTATGGAATAGTTCTGTATCGCGTGTATGTCTTAATGGTATGTTGAAATTAACTAGGGAAAGAAGTTTGGTACAGTCAATGTTATTATTAAAAAAAACGGGTATAAATGTGAAATCAGCCATTGCTCGCCTTTGTTGCAAAGTTTGAAATGTGCACTCAAAGTTATTGTTGAATTTGAAGGTAAAATATTTTATAAATTTGTTTTGAATATGTTCTATGCTATCTACGTATACTTTTTACTGCGGATTCCTAATTGGCGAGGCATATTTCAGTGTACTTCTGACTAATGCAAAATATAATATTATGACTGTACGTGGGTTACTGAACACTTTACTTGTAAGAACCTGTGACCTGTGAACGATCGAGTCGATGCGCTAATTAAATATAAGTTTGCTATCACCGTTTTAGAGATGACAGGTTGTTTTGTGAATAAGAGTACTTAATTACCTGTTTATATCTGGTGAATGTCATTGTTCACGCCTTTATTGTTACATGTTGCCTTTTGAAACTACCTATTTGGTGCCCTCTGCCTCAGTTGAATTTACCTCGCCGCACAGGACAGAAGTCCTAAAACCGCACCGCCCTTACAGTTTTTAGTAATCAAACCGCAAAGTGAACTTTTAAATCTCGCAGCTATTCGCAAGTACCATCGCCACGCGTCATCCATTCTCGCTTATTATTTCGCGATCAAACGTTCATTCCCAATCGCCATTCCCTTCCATCTCTCCCATCTCTCCCAAACTAACATACCTACCTTTCCAGTGAACACTGAACGAAGAGGGAAGCAGTCTGGGTAAGTGCGACTAAAATATAATAAAATAAGTAAATAAGAACCGCAATTTTACAGTCCACAAAACGCAGCAGTTGATCCCTCGATCTTGAGAGGGGTCATTTGCTACCCGCCGCAACATTTGGTCCTTCGAGCCGGATAACATCGATGTATTTATTTTATTATATTTACGGAAGGATTCAATGAGCAATATTCGTTTGAAATCATTATTACAATACCTACCCGCAATTCGAGATTGTCAGTGTCATATTGTCATACCTACCTGCCATTTGAACTTATAGTTTCTACCCGCTATCCAAAATTATCATAATATCTACAAGTTATTTATTTGATATTTTGGGTCATTATTATATTCTTGTCAAGTATTGTTGTCGGAAATTTATACGCCGGATATCGCATAAACTTACCATTATTATTTATCTTTTCGATTTATTGTGGTATAGTTAACTAGGTACTATTGCTAACTGGTAACTACTTGCTCACTGGAATAGTCACAAATATCTACATAGATACCAACGTACGTATTTACTTCTGAACATCGCGTATTTATGAGTCATTAAAATATTTACAATATAATTAATTATTTCGTAAATAACTTGTCTACTGTGTTCTATCATCGTTCAGTATACTTTGGTCCGAAGGCAAAAACCGCCAAGTGCATTTGTGACTGTTGCACATTATTTTATAAATAATTAAAACTTTTAGTTTACAAATACTTATAAAAATGGAGGACCAATTAAAAAGACAATTAGTTTTACTAAAAGGTAAAAGCGAAATTATTCTAAAAAGGGTTAAAAATATAGCTGTGCTTGCAAAAAACTTGCCAGCCAGTTTTGAAGCATCGCGTTCATTTGAATTTTTTATGTCAGAATCTGAGAGCATAACGGAAATTAAAAATACATTTGAATTAATTATTGATCAAATTAACGAAAATACGGTTACGTTAAACCCAAATTCTGAACCAGATTATTCGAGTTGGGAACAATTTGAAGAATTATACACACGTATTCTGCGCACAAGAAACAATTTAAAAACAAATTTAGCTACAGAGCCGAAAGCGTCTACAAGTGCATGTGCTGCTAATAATAATAATTCTATTAAGCTTCCTTGTATCGAACTACCTACCTTTGACGGTCGTGACGAAAATTGGAATCTGTTCTATGAGATGTTTAAAACAAATGTTCATTTAAATCAACAATTATCTGATTCCCAACGCGTTCAATATTTGATTGGAAAATTAACTGGAACCGCGAAAAATGTTACGTCAGGTTTAGTGCCAACTGGAGACACGTACAAAATAATCTGGGATACGCTAGTTAATAAATATCAAGATAAGCGATCACTTGCCACGCACTACCTGAATAATATATTTCATTCCAAAACCGTAACACACAACGCAAATAGTTTGACAGCTTTTATAGAAAAATATTCAGCATCCATCGCCGCGCTTAAACAATTGGGAATAGAGGATCTTTCGGATTTTATATTACTGCAATTCGCTTTACAAAAATTAGAGTCGCAAACTGCTCAAGCATTTGAGCTCTCAGTTCGAGAAATTGAAATTCCCACCTGCAAGCAATTGGTATTGTTTGTACAAGATCAGGTCAAAATTCTGCAACGAACATCAACAACTCGTGGACCTAACACCGCTAATATAAATACAACCAGTTCCGGTGGAACTGCACGCACAACTCAACCCCGCACAAATCATACTTACATAAGTACGCAATCGAAATGCTTTTATTGTCAAAATGAGAGCCATATGCAACTGTACACTTGTACACAATTTTTGAAATTATCACCAAAGGAAAGGTTTTCCTTAGTAAAGGAAAAATCTTTGTGTTTTAATTGTTTAAGCCCGCATCACACGTCTACAAGATGTAAATAAAAAAACACTTGTCATAAGTGCCATGGCAAGCACCATACGCTCCTTCATTTTGAGAAATCCAGTCACGCGAACACCAACACATACAATGTAGAAACTCAACCTAATGAGTCAGAACCCTCGGTATGTACCATGTCAGCAACCACTCGACAAGGTGCAACTACTGAAGTACTTGCTACAGCCAAGGTTCACACTGTTGATCGAAACGGAGAAGAGAATACCGTTCGCTGTCTTTTAGACCCAGGCTCACAAAAGCATTACATAACATCACATTGTTGTGAACAATTGGGCCTGGCGGTTAGACCAGGAACGCGCCTCGCAGTCCAGGGCTTAGGTGGCAAAACGCAATCAATAAAAGGAAGTGTCACATTGACAATTCAATCTAGGATTGATCCCTATTTCAAATACTCCATAACCGCTCTAGTTTTAGATAAAATTACCGCTAATTTACCTACTTGCAAAGTGGACTTGACGTCATATAAGTTACTAAATATTCCGCTGGCAGACGACACCTGGGCAATTGATTTGCTAATTGGCGTTAGTCTGTTCTCTCAACTGTTGTTACCAAATAAGGTAATCACCCCCGGTTTTCCAGTCGCAATTCAAACCACATTAGGCTATGTTTTCATGGGTGACGCTCCAGTAAATTCTCAATCAAACACCACTTTAACTTTCTGCGCTACGCACGAAATTGAGAATTTAATTCAAAAATTCTGGGAAATCGAAGATATCGGTTCGGAACCGGTTCACAGCCTTGAAGAAAAGGAAACTGAGAACATTTTTAAAAGCACCACAACTCGCCTTGAGGACGGTTCTTATGAAGTGGCTTTGCCATTCAAAGGCAACCCGTGTGACTTAGGTGATTCATTGCAAGCTGCGCAAAATCGGTTTTATGCACTAGAGAGAAAATTTAAGCATCTGCCAGAATTAAAACCGCTCTATGATGAAGCGATCAGAGAACATATTCATAAAGGTTATCTATCCCAGGTAGAAGCTTTACCGTCAGAAAACGCGTACTACATTCCGCATCACGCAGTTAGGCGTGAGGATAAAATGACCACGAAAGTGAGAGTGGTTCTTGACGCAAGCGCAAAAACAAAAAATGATTTATCTTTAAATGACATTTTACACACGGGACCAAGCCTACAAAATGATTTATTTTGCATTCTTCTGAATTTACGCCTTTTTCATATCGCAATTTCCGCCGACGTTCGTCAAATGTATTTATGTATAAATGTTCGCAAAGAAGATCGTCGTTATCAACGAATTTTATATAGATTCGATCCGCAAAAGCCGCTTCAGGCTTATCAATACAATCGAGTGGCATTTGGCCTGAAGTGCAGCCCGTTCTTAGCCCTTCGAGCAATCAAACAGTTAACGTTAGATGAAGGCGCTCGTTTCCCTATGGCAAGGGATATTATCAATCGTGACGTTTATGTAGACGACATCGCTAGCTCTGCTTTAAATGAGCAAGAAGCTATCCGCGCGGCTGGAGAGTTGATTGAGCTCTTCCAGTCAGGAGGATTCCAACTCGCTAAGTGGGCATCCAATTCTAGCAAAGTATTAGAAAACATTCCATTGGAACTTTGCTTGTCGCAAAGTGTAACTTTCGATAGTGATGCATCGCTAAAAATCCTTGGCCTACGCTGGCATCCTTCGGATGATATTTTCGCATTTGAAGTCACTCCAGACAATCGAACTTGTACAAAACGTAATATTTTATCATCTGTCGCTAGACTCTTTGACGTGATGGGTCTGGTGGCGCCTATAATTGTACAAGCCAAGCTTCTGATAAAGGAGCTGTGGATTTTAAAAATCTATTGGGACGAAACCCCACCCACGAGTATATCACGCCAGTGGCAGCAGTTCAACGCAGAATTGCCGTCAATATCGTCAATTCGGATTCCACGTCATGTAGGAGTCGCTGAAGGATGCACGTTAAAACTCGTTGGGTTTGCGGATGCGAGCGAAAAGGCAAGGCAAGTGATATACGCTCAGGTGACCACTCCTGATAACCGAATTGAGGTTCAATTAGTTTGCGCCAAATCAAGGGTAGCACCGTTAAAGGTCGTCTCCTTAGCACGCTTAGAATTATGCGCAGCACTATTGTTATCGCAACTGTTGAAAAGGGTAATTGATAATTACTCCGCGAGGTTTATTGTTCATTCAATATTTGCCTTTTCTGATTCGACTGTAACTTTAAGTTGGATTCATTCATCACCTCACCGCTGGCAAACCTTTGTTGCCAATCGTGTAGCAAAAATACACGAAAATTTGCATGGTAGTCATTTTTATCATGTCGCAGGTGCTGATAACCCTAGCGACTGTCTGTCGAGAGGTATGCTACCATCACAATTGATGGCAAATGATATTTGGTGGAATGGTCCAAAATGGCTTTGCCAGCCGTATTCCGAGTGGCCCATTGCGCCATTTAAGCACGCAAATTTGGAACAGTTACCGAAATTGAAAACCAATCAGTATGAACCGCCAATTACTTTTGGCATGTGTTCTCGCGTAGCTGATCCACCAGAAATCAAAACTCGCAACCTTGAAGCGCTTGTTTCATCTCAAATTGTACCTAATTCAATTATTAGCAAATATTCTTCGTTTAATAAATTGCAACGCGTAGTCGCATGGATAATGCGATTCGTTAACAATTGTCGTAAACTTCCTGGTACGGATAATACAAACTCAACTTATCTTAGCTCTCGTGAATTTAATGACTCGCTTTTGAAAATCATACGCATCGAACAGGAAACATATTTTTCTGTCGATATACGTAACATGCGAAATAACGTTCCATGTTCAACGTATATTCTAAACTTCAAACCGTTTCTTGATAGCCGCGGTATTATCAGGGTGCGCGGTCGACTCAAAATACTCAGATCTGTCATGCGAAAACAAATTTCCCATCTTATTTCCGAAAATCTGTCTTTTAGCTCATTTAATTATAGATTATAATCATAAACTATATTCTCATGTTGACCCGCGAAGCCTTCAATTGACTATTCAGCGGAAGTTTTGGATAATAGCGGTACGAAATAAGATTCCTTCACAACTTTCGAAATGTATTGTTTATCATAAGATAAAATATTCAGCATTACCACCTCCGTTAATGGTTGATTTACCACATGTATATCTAAACAGATATACAGATATTTATCTAAAATAGAGATACCTACTCCAATTTTTTTTTTTTCTTTTTGTTTTTCTTGGCGACCATTGGGGTCTATGCCTTCTATTGTTGTTATTTTATTTCTTTATATTTTTGGATGCTTATGCTCAATTTGTTTAATTTTCAAACGTCAATTGTTCATTGAATCCTATCGCATCGCGTTTCTTTTTTTTGTATTTGTCTTTTTCTTTTGACCACTTGGTCAAGGCGGGGGGGCATGTTCACGCCTTTATTGTTACATGTTGCCTTTTGAAACTACCTATTTGGTGCCCTCTGCCTCAGTTGAATTTACCTCGCCGCACAGGACAGAAGTCCTAAAACCGCACCGCCTTTACAGTTTTTAGTAATCAAACCGCAAAGTGAACTTTTAAATCTCGCAGCTATTCGCAAGTACCATCGCCACGCGTCATCCATTCTCGCTTATTATTTCGCGATCAAACGTTCATTCCCAATCGCCATTCCCTTCCATCTCTCCCATCTCTCCCAAACTAACATACCTACCTTTCCAGTGAACACTGAACGAAGAGGGAAGCAGTCTGGGTAAGTGCGACTAAAATATAATAAAATAGGTAAATAAGAACCGCAATTTTACAGTCCACAAAACGCAGCAGTTGATCCCTCGATCTTGAGAGGGGTCATTTGCTACCCGCCGCAACAGTCATAGTATAACATTTTGAAAAATTGATATCTAAACAGTTAACTTTGCAATACTTGCAAAGCCTATCTAGGTCATTTTGTAACGCTTCACAGTCAGAGAGAGAATGTACAACTTTGAATATTTCATGTCATCAGCGTAAAGCACACATTCGGAATTTTGAAGCATGATCCAATGTCGTTTATATAAATGTTGATGAAGATCGGACCTAGGTGGGAACCTTGAAGGACACCGGATATTATTATCTCTATAGACTTTGAGTAGACACCGTTGATTAATATTACCTGATTGCGATTACTAATGTAGGACTTAATCCATCTAAACAAATCGCCATGTATACGAAGTAGGATTAGTTTTTTCAAAGGAATCGAGTGAATACGCGGTCAAAGACCTTAGAGATGTCTGTATACATAGTATCAACTTGCTCCTTATCGTCTATCTTGCTATGCAAGAAGTTAATGAAAATGGCGAGGTTAAATGTTGTAGTTAAACATACCTTTCATAAATCTCTTTTAATCGTTTAATATATAATTTAAACCAAAGATATTCAAATACAGAAGAGATATGCTATGGTGTCCGCGCAACTGTCGCCGGACTACGCGCTAATTAGCGTAGTTTTCATACAAAAAGAATTTGTTCATTTCGTTGATTTTTTGAAAATGTGCATTAATATTGGTTAACAATATATTTTGAATAGGGAAAGAATTTGTTCATTTAGTTTAACGTTCGTTTGGTTTATTCGTTAATTATTTGTTCTTTTAGTTTATTTGTTAATTGGTAAACAATATCGGCGACACCCGGAAGCGCAGACCCACATAGTAAAAACAGCAGATATCACATCTACTTATATTTCAATATCTTTGATTTAAACTGATAAAACGTTAAATGTCTTTTTTTATTGTATGAGGGAGACAAGTTCTGTTCAATTAGGCTTCTAAATAGACATTCTCATATCGTGTATTTTCATTCAATATAGGAACGCTGAAGAACCTATATTCTAGGAATTAATTATTGTTCATTTTATTCAGCAAGCCAAGTTTGTAAAACTTAAATTTCTCGAGGTTAATCTCAAACTTACGTAAACTATCCACTTAGTACCATAATAATTCTCTTAGGAAAGTTAAATCAAGTAGGTATGTATGAATACCTCTAAGAAAACTCGTGAGAAATAATTCGTTTATTTAAAGTTGACGATATAATAATGAACTTTTAGCGTAAATGCCTATGCCATTGTGGTTGGGAGTTCTATTCCCGTAGAAGCCCAATGCAAACGTAATGTAATTATATTATTGAAATGCGTTTCAAAGTATACGTGAATTCTGTCAGTCTGGGTGTGGAATGTGAATTTGAATTTTGATAGCCCATTCAAAATAATTGTATGTCTCATTGTATGCATATGTAGCGTTTATTTTTTAAAGTCCCGAATAGAGATAATAATGTCATAATACAATTATCATTGTAATCAAAAATACTAATTTTGGTCGTATGTGCATGAAATAAGAAACATTATTATCAAAGTTCAATAAACTCATTTTGCTTTAAATTTAAGTGTCACTTTCGAAGTTGGATCCGCGTGCATGAAGAATAACGCCCCTTTAATAAATATTTGAACAGAAAATTAAAATTGTTTGTCTTTTTTTAAACTTCTTTTAAAATATCCTTGGTTTTCATGGGTCTGCGCTATAAAGTATTACATAATATCCATTTCAAAAGGAGCATGAAAAAAATCAGAGAAATTCTTTAAAAAAAACGATGACGGAAAATTGACGGTATCCACTTTGAGGTTTCAACATGAAACAAGGTTTCAGCGTGAAGTAGGTACCTAATATTGATAATGAAATTGAATGTTCACTTTAATTCAAGCGGTTTTATTCTATATCTGTCGAAAGCAATTATCTAATTTAGAAATAAATTATAATTTCATTTGAGAAATCATTTTTCCGAATAAAGAGAAGACCTAGACAACTTTTTGTTCGCCTTATATAATAATTTAAAACCAATATTTGTAATGAAAATTCAATTAAACATAAATTTAAAAGATATGGAATTTAAGTCTACTAAGACGTTATTCATTTAGATCAGTGGTTCCCAAAGTGGTCCTTGTGGACCCCCAGGGGTCCTCGGGATCATTCAGGGGATCCGTGGAAAATTAAAATTGAATTGGGGGTCCCTGAAAAACGTCAGGGGGTACTCGCAAGGTTAAATATAAAATAAATAAAAATGTGATGCGTACGTAAAGTACACACAACAAAGTTTCCTAGTCTTGGACGTTGTTTTATTATTATTGTTGCATGAATAGTAATATAAATTAAAGTGTAATATCTACGTTTATTGCAAGACTTTTGCTGTACAAACAAAACTTGGGAAGAGGAGAATGTTCTCAGTTTCCAAATATTTCAAAATTGCAAAATAGAGTTGAAGATTTGTTTTATTATTGTCAACACTTAACGGCACTTCATTTGGGGTGTGGGGGAGGGTTCCATGAATGAAATGAAAGAAAAAAGGATATACCCATACCCAATGCATTTTGTAAGTCGGTGTTTTGGTTTAGTTTAATGATAACATATTACACTTAGATATGATCTTAGATTGTCGCGGCAGTATTATAATTTTTTTTTAAATTATAGCCACCGCGTTCCTAATTTCTACCGTTTTGTATCATATTTCTCTTGACTACTTTAAGTTTATAAGTTTAAAAAATATATTTATTTTTATTAAGATAATATTTATACATTTGCCACGCCAAAATGGTAATTCTTTGAAATTCCCTGGATAGATAAAAATCGCAAAGTATCCTCCGAAAATTATTATAAAAACATTTTTTCTGTTACTTTACAAGTTAAAGGTATTAAAAAATTCACAGTGTTTCTTTAAATGCGAATTTAGACATTTTCTATGAAATTTTTACTCTATTTTAAAGGAGTCATGTTTTATTAAACATTTTCACAATTTTCGCTTAATTATTATCGTTTTTAATATTAGCGCGCTTCCTCTAACATTCGTATTTATATACTTCCCCTTCTTTTTTTGAGCGCTTACTACCGGGCCTTAACGAAAAAACACTGATATCTATATACAAGAAAATTCGCCCGCGCACAAACTATTTCTCACAGATGTCTCATTAGCAGCAGATGCATTTACATTTGACCTTTACATTGACGTTTACATTTTTTTCCATAAATTTTAAGGGATTTAAAAAAAAAGTTTTATTACATGGATAAATGCGATAAACATGAATAATGGTTATAAATAAACATTTACAAATAAATTCTTGGTAAAGTATAAAGGGAAAATAATTAAATCAAAAATAGTTACATTCAGAGAAAATAAAAAAATACATTTTCTCATTTCTCTAACAAATAATGTCGAAAATGTATTTTTGTGGGAAAACAGCTTTCAATTTTTTTTCTTTAAGTACTGCATGTTTCAAAGAGTATGTCTTTTAATAATAATTTGATTAATTTAAAGACAGTATTTAATGTTTGGATTTACATCTCGATTGTGAACATGATTTCGCTTTGGAGTGAATTAAGATACTCTAGGAACTAATTATACCAAATGATGAAGACGTCATAAACGTAGTACAACCATACTTTAGGAACAATCGAAGATATGCCAAGTGACACTTCTTCAAACATCTCCAAAAATAAGTTTTCCAGTGCTGGCGAGAACGGACTGTCCATTGCAACTGCGTAACTGAAATCATTTGAGAATATTCGGATCAGAGGGACGGACCGGACGCTCTGCTTTTTGTTTTTTTTTACGTGAGCTCCACACAGGAGGCCCTGAGGAAAATAATTTCCCTCAGGGCCTATGTCATCTTTGGGGATGCTATGTGGAGGGTTTTTTTAGGGAAAGGAAGGAGAGGAGAGTTCTGGGAAGGAAAAGGGTTTAAGGGGTGGGTAGTAATCTGGGGTTCAGTGTGTCCTGGTCATCCACCTCCAAGACCTAGACACACCTCATCCCATGAACCCGGGCACCCCTGCTAAATCACTAAACGTAGCGAACCACTTGGGGTGACCTATGGCAGAGGTGTTGGTTATCCAATTAAGGTTCCCGGGGCGGCGGTACCCATTCCCGCCTCCCAAATTGCTTATCGAGATCAACAGTTATAGTATGGTAGGCCAAAAATAAATGTTTTATGTAGAGATTTTCATGAAAGTTTGGCAGAGACTTAGGAAAAAGATGTTATAATAATTATGAAGGTCCAAACCCTGCTTTTGTACGAAAATCTACTATAATAATGTGGGAAAGGCGTGACCGAGTGGACATCCAAAGCACGAACAAAGCCCAACAATTTACTGCTGTATTTTTGGATTTGGCATGGCTTCATGGGGAAGTTCAGGTCCCCGCCCGAACTCCAATGACCTCGAAGTATTCAAATTCCTCGGGACCCGTGGTGACGCAACAAACATATTTGGGAATTTGGAAACTTCAGCAAAGTCACGTGTGCCCTCTCTCAACTTCTCTTTTGGCAACAGTGTATGAGAGTTTCTTATCCGGGAGTTTGATTACAATTCCGATGCGAGGGTTTCTGCGAATTGGAAAAAGAAGTCATTTTCCTTGAGCATATTTTATTCAAAATAAAATACCTCCCTCGTTACAAAAATGAGCTGGATAAAACGTATAAAAAATGAAGCTGAGTTTCTGGGTATGTACTGGGTAGTTCATTACAATATAATGTGATCCGTATGAAGGTGAACCTCCAAGGTATAAAATGTAAGGTAAAGTAGTTTCTATATCCGGATATCGCATATTCAATTGACAAAAACATTGTTAAAGCTCTTTCTTTTTCAATTCGTTTATTGTTGTCTTTAAATGTGATAATATACACCTATTCTATGAAACATCTTAGTGAGAGATAACCATTTAAGGTAAAATTGTTTTTTTTTTTAATGTGAATACCGCACAAGTGTTCAATCTACTCCCAACCGTCTAAATCCGATGGACTATGGCATCCGCAATGACCACAATTGCGGTATGTTGTGATGCTGACGGAGAAAGACGTGGGACAAATATTCTTGACAGCAAACATGGATAAAATATTTCAAGCAACGATTCAATTCTGAATGGTGATCTTAAGCCAGAGCGATATTGAGAGTATCTTTCACTCTGGAACGTGCCGCAAATGTACCTTCTAAAACGCTTCCTTTTCTAAATTGAATTCGTTTCCCCGCCTTCCTCGTGATTTATTAAGGATAAACGCTAATGGGCTATTAGGTACCTATCTTTATTAACATTACGAATTTCAGAAATTTAAACTTCTCTACCACCGCAATTATGGCGTCTGCTTTGTTTGGGGTTCTTAAGATGGATAGTAAAATGGTAAAGATTTTTTTTTAATTAATGGAGCAAATTATAATTACAAAAACAAATTGATGAAGGAAAATAAGAATTGATAAAAGTGGTATAGAAAACTGTAATTTCTATGTTATAAGTCGGAAGCCTTCAAAATCGTATATTATGAAGTTCACGAACAATTTATCTTCAGTAAAGCATTTCCATTTTATTGGAGCATGGACCCATCTTCGGGTGAACACCAAACTTCTCATTGAAGTATAAATTTACTTTTTCCATTCAATATAACAAAAGTTTTTATGATCCTTGAAACATGAAGTTATTTCTAACAAGAATTTATTTTCCCCTCGAAATGCGCTTCTTGAAAGCTTCAGATTGACGAAGACTTAATCAAACTCCAAAAACTTTTTCTTGAATAATACTATCAAATGAGATTCTACCACGATCAGTAAGTATACTTTTAGAAAATTTTAATTTGTAATTTGGCCATGTCTTGGAACATTGAGCATTGATATTTTTTCATTATTTTACGACTGATTTCACGAATGTTTTCCTAAATTAGACCAATTTAATTGTAAAAGTACTCGGAAAAAGTTTTTAAATATTCCTTACAACATTTTAATATTAATTTGGTTGGAGAGATAACCTTCGCATGTCGTTGAACGTTGAAGTAATTCTTGCCAATTCATCCACTCGGGTAGCGTTTTAATGCTTCTCTATTAAAACAATAATAAAAATGAGATACCAACTCTGTTTATTGTTTTATGGAGCTTTGAACGGATAACGCCAAATTGATGGAAATTCGATAGATTCAAGAGCCTTTAACATTTAAAACTATGGGTTCGCTCACGGTTTGTCAATAGTTGTATTTTATCCTTGATGACATCACACATGATCTTTTTATATGAGTCCCGGGGGAGTTGGACATAGATTTTTTAGCAACACAGGTAGTTTTAAGGAAACTATTTTCCCTTGGGGTCTATGTCATCTTTGAGGAAAGGAACGAGGTTTTTTTATGAAATTCAGGAGCGAAAGATATGAAGAGGGCAGGAACGTGGGGGCAGTGGAGAGGAGAGATCAAAAGGTCGCCCTCAACTAGTCTCTCACTATCCGGCCCGCTACGAAAACCTCTTCCCACCCAGACAGTCCTCAACCCATGAACCCGGCCACCCCTGCTTTGTCACCAAATGTAGCGAACAACTGCTGGCCATCTCTCCCGGAGTATCATATCTAAATTTTTGTTTTTTTGACCATTAAATTGTCTAACCCTACCGTTACCCTCGTAAACCATATTCCCCTGTCTGATATTTTTTCCATCATCAAAGATAGATCCCGCAATGTTTGGACAGAGTATTGGAACATTGCTAGTCAATCCAAGGGTGCCCGCTACGCCTCAATACAAAGGACTATCCCATCAAAACCGTGGTTTCAAAAATTCCCCCATTTTTCCAAAAAATAAATATCCTTACTTATTCGTATGAGAATCGGACATTGTTCCGTTCCTTCTCACCTTTATAAAATTCATGTGCTTGACTCCCCAGATTGTACGTTCTATGGTCTAGATGTGGGAACTTTAGATCACATATTTTTTGATTGTCCCTCTCTAAATAAATATCCTCTCTTCTATCAAGCGTTATCGAAAATTGCCTCTCCTCCATTCAACATCTCATCTCTTCTAAGTCTGAACTCTACTCCAATCTTCCATAAAATTCTGAAATTTGCACATTTAAGTAAAATTAATATATAAATTCACCTTTCCTTTCTCTGTAATTATAAATGATGGCCTAGAACACCCTTGAAGGGTGAAAGCCAGAAATAATTGAAAAAAAAATTGTCTTTGCTGTAAGTTCTTCATTATTTTTTAACACCATGCCCAATGCCCATACGCCTCATCGATGCAAGTGTAATTCTGTGTAATGTGGAAGCAACTATGTAATTAAAACACGATTAACACAACATCCAGGCTTCGGTCTTTTCAGTTTTGTAGTAGTTCTCTCCACATTTATTTCACATAACTCTGTTATTATTACTTTATTACCACATTGCTCATTACATTATTACTAAATTACTCTCATTATTACTCCTGCGTCTAGTTGTCATGAAGACCCATGTACAGCAGTGGCGGTCCGTGAGTTTTCAGTCAGCTAGAGCAGTGGTCCCCAACCTATGGGCCGCGGCCCAGAAATGGGCCGTGGACCAAATGGTAATGGGCCGCGCAAGGGCTTGCATAAAATCAAAATACTTTTGAAAAAAAATTTTAGCCTGTTATTATCGTTGTTCTTATGTAAATGTAAAAGTCGGGTGAAGGTTATTAATGAATGTTAGAAAATTCTTTAATTATCTGTTGCTAACTGACCAAGTAACGAAGATATTTTCAACAATAGATAATTTTACCGCCCCCCAGTGGGCCGCGGTAAAATTATCAAACAATAACTGGACCGCGGCGACAAAAAGGTTGGGGCCCACTGAGCTAGAGCGCTAAGATTGTTTTTTTTTCAAACTTCATCTTTTTGCATAGAGATCTTCAAGATTCTTTCAATCAAGGGATGCGCCGCATCCACACACTGTTCATAGAAAATATTGAAATTTTGAAAAAAAAAATCATTTTCAGCAACAATCAGTAATGTCGTATTTTTCAATCTTAGCACTCTAACTCACTGAAAACCCAATGACCGCCACTGATGTACAGATGTACACGCGCTTGTAAAAACTTAGAAATTAATTACTCTCCATACCAGCATTGTACCATAATAACTCAATATCGATTTAATTTCATTCAAAATTTGCTTTGATAAATATCTACTTTCAAAAATACTCAAAATCGTGATGATAAAACTGTTATGATATACATAGGTATAAATTATGTAGGTACTTTTCGTAATTATTTTTTGATCACGAGTATTTATAATTTTCCAATAATCTTCCTCTTCCTTGCGCTGTCCCAACTCATTGCCTAGATAGGCTGTTGGGGTCGGCTCTTCTCGTTCTCAGGTTGTAATTTCTTCTGTTCTGAGTATCGCCTTCATCCAGGCCGTATCTCTGAAGTATTTTGGAGCATTGAGTCATCCAGGAATTCTTCGGTCTTCCTCTGGATGACTGTCGATGAAGCTCCATTGACATTGCCTGCTTCACTGTGTGGTCTGATGGTCTATGTCTTATGTGCCCATACCATCTCAACTGTCGTTCCTCCAGCTTACTGTTTATGTCTGTTATAATTTTACTGTTGTTTACTTTTCATAATTTTTCAATAATGTCTAAACAAAATAAGAATGTAATTTTTTTTAAATATTTAAGTTTGTGAGACCGTAAATAAAAAGACAAACTGAAGCATTTTCGTCACAAAACAAGGGCCCGGATCTTTTTTTATGTTTTTTTTTTTTTTTTAACTAAAATTAAAATTCTGAAAAACTTCTTTTCCAAATAATTTATTGATTCATTTTACTGCATGATTATATGGTTTGAAATTTATTTTGTATAATACAAAATTTTGTTTGAAAATTTAACAAATCTGTCGACGACCTACGGTAAAACCTTTTTTTACTAAAAAAAATACCAATTTTTCTCAAAATTTAAAAGGTAGCTTTACTAAATAAAATAACAGTCTTTCGAAATTAATTTATAGTTTTTGGTGGAAAAGAGTCAATACGTCTAAAATTTGATTTAAATGTGACATATTTCCGGTTATGTCTGGTCATTCCCTCTTAACGGTCGCTCAGTTTGTTGTCGTATGCGGTAGTGGGAATATTTTTTCCTTTGAGAATAATTATTTAATTACCTTATTTTGCCACATGAACGCGCTTCATTCATTCCATCACGTGCGCGTACGTGCGATTATTCAAGTACATATTATTATACTGTTTGTAAGTAGGGATTTTTTTGAGGGGCTATGAAACTATCCCACTGGCTCTGATTGCTAATTGCCGCAGATGTGAGCACGGGACTTCCCTGCGTGAGGGAACTGCTCAACGTGCAGGGCCGCACTAATTTTTACTTAATATTCAGCTGGGGTCCTGTCGCTATTGGGCGGCCAACGCGAGTAATAAATCACACTTGCGTGGGCAAGGTCAATTGAGTCCGTTGAGTGACCTTCGCTCCAGGAGTCCCACTCGACGCTTCTACGACGGAGCTGATGTGAACACGTTCAATACACCGTTTTATTTAGGCATCGATTCATCATCGTGACATTTACATGTTTTTCGTTTTATATCGCCAACTTGAGAAGCATTATTTTGGTAGTGTCAACATGGCGTTTGTTCATCCACCCATTACTTATTCTAACTTGATAAGTGGGCATTCAATAATAATTATCTTTAAATAAGATACCATATTAGCGCGGTATAATATTGAGAGGACCGGTTAATGAGAAAGAGACCCACCTAAATAATATATTTCACAGGTAAGAATCAAAACTCAACAGAAACAAATACATGTTTTCATTATCTCTACACAGAAGACCTCGAGGAAAAAAACACCCTCATTGTCATCTTTTGGGATGCTGTGTGGAGGGTCTTTTTAGAGAAATGAAGGAGAGGAAGTTCTGGGAAGGAAAAAGATAAGAGGGGAGGGTAGGAATCTGGGGGTCTATGTGATCAGGAGTGACGAATGTGTACATATGTTATAATGTTTTTGCCTTTTATAAAACGCGCTATTTTGCGTACACGAATTTTAGTTTTGGGAAGCCTAAAGTCTCCGAGTCTTCTCTTAGGATAATTGTGAACATTTTCGTGAAACATGATATTATTACTCTGCAGATAATTTGGGAGCATATTTTTTTTTGAGCTTGTTTATCATTGTTAATGTATTATATATTAGGTATATATTGTTTTTTTGTCATCATATTTCAATTTTGTATCATAATTTCAACTCTAGTAAAAAATGTTTCATTTTAAAATCATCCTCATCCCCCTATTTTATATAACCTGTAGCTTATTATTTTGGACTTCGTTACATAGGAATAAAACACTGGAAAAATAATTTAAATGCGGAATTACAATAGAATTGTAAAAAAGGCGTGTTGTCTTGAAGATCAAGTCATTTCTGATCCTTTTAAGGAATCCAACTTTTTTAGCAATTTTCTTTGTTATGTATTCCAAGTGCTCGTTGAATTTGAATTTATTATTCAATATTACACCCAGATATTTAATACTGCTAACCCTTTCTATGTTTTCGTATTTTTTAATTTTTTTTTATTGAAATTTTTTTTGATACAATACATATAATAGATACATAAAATAATGAAAAGTATATAAAAAAACTTAATATATGAACAAAAAAATTCCACAAAGGCAATGCCTGTGCGTGGGTATAATATTGATTTTTTACTTTTATGTTTATTTCTATGGTTATAGTGAATATTTTAAGTATACATAAATTAGGGATTTAAAAAAAGTAACTGAATAAATGCATTTAAAAACTACAGCATAATACCAGTCTGCACTGTTATTATTGTATTTGTAAGTTTTGTAAGAATATATGTTACAAGTGCAATTTAAAAACATAAAAAACAAACAAAAAAAAGTAACAAAGAATATTATAAATCTTCTCTAAAAGCTGTCTAATGATAGATATACTTAACGGCTTTATTTAAACTTATAAGAAAAAAATATCTGTTTCAGTGTTTTTTAGCCAAATTTTGGTATATTTTTTATAAGATTGAAGATTTTATTACATGCTCGTTTCCACCTATTTTATTACATGCTCGTTTCCCCCTCATTCGTAAGCGATCGTTTAATTTAATTTGGCTTTGTTCTGGAAAATATCTAATCGGGCATAATAAAGGGGTGACCAGACAACCCGGAATGAAATCAACTCAACATCTCTTTTGAAAACTCAAGGGATGAAAAAAATTATAAATAAATGGTTAAAAAGGTTACGTTAGGTTAGATTAAGGGCTATTTTTCAATTTTTTTTTAATGCTCTTAATAAATTTTCGAAGAGGTGTTCAGTTGACTTGATTCTGAGTTGGCATGGAACCTAATGAAGGTTCGCTATTTGTTTTACAACAAACTATTTATTTATTTTATTTATTTATTTATAAGTACATGTTACATACATAATAAATTTACTTCAGGAGATACATTAGGTCACCATACTAGGCAGCTGCCTGTATCATGGTGACCAACGGAGGATAGTTGTTTGAATTGGAGTCTAGTACTCGTAAGTGTAAAAATATCTAAGTAAAATAATAAAAATAAAAACAAATTATAAATTTATATCATTCGTTTCTAATGATTTTTTTTTCTTTTTTTGGTATGCAGTATTATAAAAAGAAAGAAAAATAAGGTTTCTTTAAGTATATGCATGTTTATGTTTATTTATTGGTTTAATTTTGGTTATACAAACATGTACAAACTGGAAAAATGTAATCTGTCGATTTCCCGAAAATAAATAAATAAATTAAAATAAAATAATAATGCCACTACCCATTGCTCTGTAACTACTTTTAAAGTACCCCTAGTACTTCTTTTTTACTCTTATTACACTTACTTTCCTTAACGCCTCTCTTAAACTCCTTTGTTTAACTTTAAATGATTATGGAACTACTTGGTGACGCGACAGTTGATCCCCCGACAATTGGCCTCCGATATTAAAATTATTATAAAATTATCATTTATTGTGAATTACTTTCCAATTTTAAGCCTTAAAATCGACTTCAAAAATATCTTTAATAATAAGTTGGTATAGATATCAAACGAATTTATGAAAAGTTTCAGTTTTTTGTACTCAAACGTTGGTATACTCAGTACATAGACAAGTAGTTTTATCCTTTATAGGAATATTTTTTGTAAGTAGTTATACCGTATGTTCCATAAGTCGATAACAGATAACACATTGTGTGTAAGTATGCCGGATGGCCAACTGTCACTTTTCATAGAGTCGACCTACATACTTACTTGGTGTGCCTGCTTATATCTTTCATATTCAGTTTATTTATGCACATATTAATAAACTCCTGAACGACTTACCTATAATAATGTATACATGCAAAAGCCTTCAAGGCGTGAATAAATAAATATATACATAAAATATGGGTTATTCGACTAATCTCCGACAGGGTTTTTACAGGTTTTTTTCCGTAGTTTTCTTTTGCCCAATGCTAATAATTGACGGTAGCTGTCATCATGTCAACCACCAGCTCGATATCTCATTCGCCGTAAGGCAGAATAATAAAATGTAAATATACCCAGGCATTGTAACGAAAACGTTAATTTATTGAGAGTGTTTTCACTTTAAACCCGACGTTGACTTCCTGTCGATGACTTGCTGGCGCCAAATAGTGTTTACAATAAATATGAATATTATTTTTCTCTTTTTTCTTATCTCTTCCAACCCGGGTTGGTCTTTTCAATAAATATTATCTTTTGGTAATGGTTGTCACCCCAAGGTCCTCGATCAAGGTTTTTTTAAAGTAAAATAAAACTTCTTGAAAAGGGTCCGAATAAGAGTACCGAAATACGATTTTTCATTTCATTGACAGTGTTTTCCGAATGAAAACAAATTTTCGGAGTAATTTATTCCAAAAAGTGCCAGAAAATCGAATGTCTGTGAACTTTTGGTCCCAGTGAGTTTTTGAGATATACTAATGCATTATTAATTTGAAAGCTCTTAGATTGATCACGTTCACGGCTCACTTCATAAAATCGGTCCCCGATTTTTAAGAAGGCTGCCCGGCCATTTTCATAAATTTTGGATTTGTGGACAAAAACGCGAGGTCTACTAACTGTAAACAGACATTTAGTTGTAATATATGTAAAATATCATGGGTACCAAACCCAACTACCTCCAAAGCTGAAGAATAAGTAGTCAATGCGCGAATGAAGAAATAAATGCCAACCGCCATCACATTATATGCAATACTTTTCTTTTGTCAGTACGTGTGTTTGCTTCTGCAAATGAGTTATAAACATTTTTACTCAATTACGTAGGAATCCCAGAATTCCCCGAACTTTTTCTTCTTCCTTTCCCTAAAAAAAACTCCATATAGCATCCCAAGGCAAGGGCGGAGGTCCTGGGTTCGAGTCCCAGATATGCTCGTATCTTTTTTTTATTTTTCTGTTTTCAGAGTTTCGATAGAGTTTCGCTAATATTGTCATTTAATGTAATATTACAATTTGAGGTTTAACTTCTTATGTTAAAAAGAAAAATAAATATTCATCCCAGACTTGCAAAAAACTCAATATACGTCGCGTATTAAAACATAATAACAATGGATAAAAAATAATAGAAATGGATAAAAAATAATAAAAATGGTTAAAAAATAATAATAATGGATAAAAAATTCAAGGCACTATATAGATAGCATTTAGTTCGGGTTCAAATCTTGCAAATCATGTATTATAGATAACAGCCAATATATGCGTTAATCAAAATGAAGATAATGTTGGTAGTTCTCAGTCGAAGTATGATACGGTTAAAAACGACCGAATGCGATAGGGACACATTAGCTCAGTTGATAGAGTCGCGCCCCGGCAAGGCGAGGGTCATGGGTTAGAATCCCAATTGTGCCCGTATCTTTTACTGATTTTTCTGTTTTCAGATTGTCGATTGAGTTTCGCTAATTTTGTCTTTATTTGATTAAATATTACATGATGAATGAAGATAATGTTGGTAGTCCTTAGTCGAAGTGATACGGTTAGGTTACGATAAGGACACATTATGTCAGTTGGTTCGTGTCCCAGATGTGCCCGTATCTTTTACTAATTTTTCTGTTTTCAGATTTTCGTTTGAGTTTCGCTAATATTGTTTTCATTTAATTAAATATTACATTTTTTACTTCAAATAATGTCAGGAATCACTAGTTAAAGTAAATTAAGTATGTCATTAACACCCTGTACGCACGTTTGCTATCTAATTTAATTCAATTATAAAAATATTAATTTCGTTCAAATATACTAATTTCGGTTGTATGCAACTCGGGTTCAACAAACTCTAGAATTCGGATGTGCTTTGAATTTAGGTGTCATTTTCAAAATTATTATAATACTGGCTGGTACCCGGCATGCGTTGCTATGCCATTTATTACAGAAATTGTTTTTCCTTGCATGTCCTTCCCCATTCTACAGTTCCTCTTCCGCCACCCCTTCCTCTCCCGCGTCCCATTCCTCTCTCGCGTTCCCAATCCGCCTCCTGCACCTTCCCTCTCCCCACTCTACTCCCCCCCTTCCCCCGTAAAACCCCCGCGAAACCCCCTCTGAGTTCCCTTCCCCCCTCCCAGGTTCCCCTCCCCCTACCTGGTTCACCCCCTCCCGCGAACCCACAAACTTTAGTTCCCCTCCCCCCTCCCGCATTCCATACATTCAGTCCCGGTAAATTCAGGCAAATTTTTTATACAAATTTCATAATGCCAGAGCTCACCAGTAGTTTTATACAAACCTTATCCTGATAATGACGAACACAAAACAAAATAATTATCCAATTTGGTGGAGGCGTTCGGAAGTTATGCTCGTACATACATTTCGGCGATTTATTTGTACATATTTATATATAGATGTAGATAGATTTATAGATAGAAGATATATCAATACGTTTCCACGACAATAATTAGTTTTGCTTTTCGTCTGACGTTATCAATAACTCGATTTTGTTAGGGACAGAAAACGTATAATAAATATAATATATCAATATTTATAATTTCATAACGCCAGAGCTTACCATTATATACAGCCTATTTTACTCGCATATAATGTAGCTTTCTATTGTTGAAAGAATTTTTTAAAATCGGTTTAGTGGTTTATGCGTGAAAACTTAGCAAACTTTTACATTTATAATATTAGCACAGATTTATATTATGAATAAATTTATTTACTACGTTTTTAGTACCTACCTTAAACCTTCTATCTTTGGAAGGGCATTACTAGCCATTTCGATTACAGCCTCTGAAGGATAGATCTGACCGGGTGTCCATACATATTTATAAGTTTTTTATTATAATGCGGATTTACTTGATTTTTTCGTCGTTAGAAAGAGAAATAATAATTCCAGTTTATTTCATTTATGTAAACTTGATTTCGGGAATAAAATCCTCAAAATTATCAAGTTCAAGTATTATTTGCACGCGCCTTGGCCCTCCCGCGAAACTGATACCATCTCTGAGTACGGGAGGTTCTTCCCACAATTCATGATCAGGCCTGCCTTTGGAGACCAGAGATGAATCCCCTCTACGTAATCCTGCAGAGAAATTCCAAGGGTATGGCTGACCGGAGGAATTCCAGTTCCCGTGGTTTCTCAACATAGACAAGGTTTAGTTTAGCATAGGTTACAAATGGTCCGCAGGTATGTTCCTACCTCTTCATCCTCTTCTTCCCTTTGTCCTATTCGGGTCGGGGACCCATTGCATCGACTAGGCTCCTCAATACGTCCCCGTCTTGCGCAGTTTGTTCGGCGTCCGTCCATGGCAGACCCGTCCTCTCCTCGCACAGTTTCTGGACTTGCCTCGCCCCAATGGGGCGGCCCACTGGACGTCTACCCTCTGGAAACGAACTAAGTATCTTCCTCGGAATTCGGTTATTAGACATTCTTAGTACATGCCCAAGCCACCTCATTTCCGATTTTTCTATGAAGAGTGTGTATTTTTCTATGGTTCAATGTTTAGATTATCTCGGATCGTCGAGTTTCTTATATGATCCCATTTCGTAACCCCTGCCACTCCTCTCAAGTACCTCATTTCGGCAGCTTGGACTCTAGAGCGTATGTGTTCGTTTAGCATCCATATCTGGTGGCCGTAAGTGAGCTGAGCATCAAGACATATTTGAAAAATCACAAAATCCGACTTTACTTATTAACTCTTATTATAGATATAAATTCCTACAATTCTAATTTCCCGTGATTTTTGACGGATATGCGCAATTATTCAGCATAAAAAGAGGAAAGAACTGGCGTAATTGAAAACCAACTAATATAATAGGGTATTGAAAAAATTACTTTTTCACGATGTTGACAATGAAGTAAAATATTTTATTTTTCCGCCCAAAACTTTTAATGACAAGTAGTATTTCTTTACAAAACAATTGTTTTAAATATCTCGAAACAACAACACCTTTTTTTGATTTGGTGCCATTGTGCTTTTGAGATGAAAATTTTGCAAAGACAGTGAGATAATTTCAAAGTTCATTTGAACCGTGAGAATATTAGAGAAGAGGAATATGAACGAGTTTGAAATTTAAGCAAAGAGATGCAGAGATACCTAAACATTTATCGTGATGAAGCATCAACAAAATTTAATTCAATTTTAATGTACGTGTATATTACACTTTCAATAGTAACGTCCTCGCGGTACGTCACTGAGAAACAGCCTTTCGTCTTGCTTGCGCCAAAATAGTTTTTTTTTTTTTTTTTTTTGAAATTGAAAATTTTTTTTTTTTTTTTTTGGTACAGTACATACAATAGATACATAAATATAATGAAAGTATATAAAAAATAAAAAAAACTTAATACAATTATTTAATACAAATATACATATTTTTTTTAAATGTACTCCCATAATAAGCAAATGCTTGTGTGTATGGGAGGAAGTATTATTTGTTAGGTTATTTTGATTTTTTTTTTATTGAGTATATATTAAGAATAAGAGAAACATATGTGTGTATATGTATATATTTTTTTAATTATTATTTATTTTTTTTAGTTAAGGTTTTCAGTATATTTTTTTAATTGTGTTTTGAAATTTTTGTAACTGTCCTTAAGGGATCTTATATTTTCTGGTAATTTATTAAAGAAATTTGTTCCTAAGTATTTATAGTTTTGTTGACCCAAAGTTTTTTTACAAATGGGAATTGGTAACGTGTATTTTTGCCTAAAATTTACTGTGTTTTTGAAGGGTATGGATTTGTTTAGGATATCCTCTTTGTAAACTTGTAAGGTTGAATGATACAGGAAGAGAGTATTTAATTTTCTGACTTTAAATTCTTTGAATATGAGTTCAGATGGATATAGAAATGATTTTTTTAGTATTATTTTAATTATTAGTTTTTGCGCAATGTAAAGAGATTGTGTGTGAGTTTTATAGGCGCCACCCCATCCTATTATACCATATTGGATTATGGATTGACAGAGTGCGAAGTACGTCATTCTCAGTAGTTCTTTACTTAGAATGTGTCTCAAACAGCTAAAAATATATGTCAATTTTCGTACTCTGTTTTTAAGAATGGTTATATGCGGTATCCATTTTAGACATTGGTCAATAGTGATTCCTAGATATTTGGTTGAAGTTTTCATTTCAATATTAGTACACAATAAGTTACAGTGGTGTTGTTGAGTGTGTGGTGCAGAATGGATCCTTATGTTTATTTCATTCGGCGTGTTTGTTTTTTTTATGAAAAATGGTATGTAATGTGTTTTTTTAGAGTTTAATGTTAGTAGGTTATTGTCAAACCATGTTTTTAATTCATTCATGTCTATGTTAGCCCTTTTATTCAGTTCTAACCATGTGTTTGCTTTTAGAAGAAGCACTGTGTCATCTGCATATGAGATAATTTGCCCGTATTTAGCAACTTCAAATATATCATTTACATATAATATGAACAAAAATGGTCCTAGAACTGTGCCTTGTGGTATTGAGAAGTTACTACTTTCGGAATCACTTAGTTCATTTAATATTTTTACTTGTTGTGGTCTATTTTCCAAAAAGCTTATAATCCAGGATAGCACCAGTCCATTTATTCCAATTGATTTGATTTTTTTTTATTAAGTTAGAATGAGATATACTATCAAATGCTTTTTTAAGGTCAATAAATATTCCAATGCATTTTTCATTTGAGTCTAGGGCGGTATATATATAGTTTGTTATTTTCGCAATGGCATCATGGGTGCTGGTGTTTTTTTTGAAACCATACTGTTTAGAATTTATAATGTGATGTTGTTCTAAGAAGGCCCAGATTTGGTTTTTTACAATTTTTTCGAATATTTTTGATATATTCGATAAAAGGGATATAGGGCGGTAATTTTGTGGGTCTTTTGGGCAGTCTGCTTTATATATCGGTGTTATTATTGTTCTTTTGTAATTATTTGGAAATACACCTTTTATAAGGCTTGTATTTATTATATGAGTTAATGGGCAAATTAGATATTGTTTCATTGTTTTTAATATGTTTACATCTATGTTGTCATAACCGGGAGCAGAGCCCCCCTTTAAATCGTCGATAACTTTTCCAACATCAGTTTCTGTTATTTTGTTGAAATTATTATATTGGTGTTGGGTAGTGTGGGGATTATTTTTATTATTGTTGGGAGATGTTTGTATAGCGTTTGCCAGATTTTTTCCAACATTTACAAAATAGTTGTTTAAAATATTGCAGCATTTTTTAGTGTCGAGTTGGACATTGTAAGTTTTTTTCCCATCTGAAATTTCGGATATACAACTTCTCTTTTTATTTTTATTTATTATTTCGTTTATTGTAGTCCAAATTTTTTTATTATTATTTCTGGCCTCTATAATTTGTTGGGAGTAGTAGCTATTTTTCGTTTTCCGAATTAAAGTTGTTAATATGTTTTTATATTTTTTGTAATATGAAATAATTGATTTTTTAGCATTCGGTTGATGAGCTAGTTTGAAAAGTTTATTTTTTTTTCTAACTGCTTTTACTAATCCGTTAGTGATCCAGGGTTCAATTTTTTTTGTTTTTGAGTTTTGATGCAAGTTTTTAATTTCAGAGGCATTTATAATGTGTTCTGATAATTTTTTTTCAAAAAAATATGCACATTCATTAGCGCACTTACTGTTAATTACTTCAGTCCATTTTTCTGTTGAGAGTGATTTTTCTAATAGTTGGTAGCTTAATGTGGTTTTTGTGGTACTTAATTTATGTATGCTTTTGTTTTTATTTTTAGTTTCATATTTAAAAAGTGTTGCGTGATGATCGGTTATGTTTATCTTCCAAATCGTAGATTTGACATTTTTTATATTATTCAGGTTTACATTACACCAAATATGGTCTAGACAAGATGGCGTTTGATTTGGTACTTCTCGGGTATAGTTATTAATGCACGATTTGAAGTTGTGATGAGTCATCATGTTCAAGAAGTTATTTTTTTCAATTGAATTATGGTTATTAGAAATATTTATGTTAAAGTCTCCACATACAATCGTAAAAATCTTTGTTAATTTATTTAGGTATAGATAAAGTTCGTTTGTAAAATTCGTTATGTTTGATTTGTGTGTACGGTATATTGTTATAATTCTATAAATACAATTTTTAAATTTAATATCTATTTTTAAGCAGTTGACAAATTCAATGTTCACTTCTTCTGTGTTTAACACTTCACAATCGTCGCGTACGAACATAATTATTCCACTATTTTTGTTTATAGATATTTTGGTTGCAATTCCTCGGTAGTTGGGTAGCGCACTTATGTATTGATCGCTGTTGCAGTGTGTTTCAGTTAACCCTATGCACACCGGTGATGTGCTTAAATTATTAATGTTTATTAATAATTCATCTAGATTTCTTGAAAGGCTTCTTATGTTCATGTTTAGCACTAGAAAAGCGGAATCAGTATTATGACACCATTTGTTAATTTCGTCAACGTTTTCGCATATTTCTTCTGTAATATTGTAGTTTTGGTCGATTTTTTTTGTAATGTAATCATCCATGTTTAGTTGTAGTCGATTCGTTCCTTTGCAAATTGTAACATTTTTATGCGTTGTTTGCATTCTTCGTTGTTGGCTTTATGATTTGTTGGATAAGAACTCTTTTTAAATAGGTTGTTAGTTGTGCAGTTGATGCATTTTGGCACTTCATTTTTGTTTTGACAGTCTTTGAGTCCGTGATCTCCAGCGCAGTGAGGGCAGATTGGTTTTTCGTTTATTCTTAGACAGCGCGTAGCTGTGTGGCCATATTTCTGACAATGGTAGCATTGCATTAACGGGTTACAGTCTTCCACTTTAATTTGGGAGAAACCCAGGTTTACTTTTTTTTTTTTTAGTAGTAAGTTTCTAATGTCTCCGTTACATTCGATAATAATGTTAATATGTTTATATTTTTTAATGTTGATTATTCCTTTTATTTTGATTTTTTCTTCTACATTTAATATGTTTATGTCTTCGTTTTGTAGGATTAAGTCATTTAAAAATTCGTCTTTATTGTAGTTCTCGTCGATTCCTTTGAAGATCATACACGGACTTTTCTTCTTTAATTCGCCCACGTTAATTCCTTCAAGGTTCATTTTTTCAATTTCGTTTTTTGTCTTGATCCTATCTTCTTCTTCTATATTTAGTGATAAAGGGACATCAATTTATCTAAGCTGATAAAATTTGATTTTCAAAAAGTTTTTTGTCAGTAGTATTTTTTTTGTACGTAAAAATATTGATATATTCATTCTAGCGTTTAAAATAAAGCACGCCTTCATTTTAAGTACAAAAGCATTAAATTTACATTAGTTTTCTTACTAATCAAATCTTTAACCTAGGATATTTATTGGAATTCTCTGTAAATGATAAGTTTCTTTAGTTCAGTAAGCTTTCAGTCCAGCTCAAACCTTCTCAATCTCTCAGATACGATTGATGAAAATAGCCTCAAGCCTCTGAACTGAACTCCTCCAACGATATGATATTAATAATAGATTCTAAAGTCAATAGAGAAGGCGTTTAAATCTTAAATTACTAACAAAAATTACTTACATTTTATTGCCTTTGTGAATATTAAATTTACGACTCATAAACACAATTATTATTAATTTATTATTATTATTATCGTCATATATTAACACCACGTTATTTCTCTTATTAAATGAAATTTAATTAAACCTCGAAGGTAAAACAAACCACACATTTTACGTTGGAACTAATGTAAACCAAAATTCTAAGAAACTTAAACAACGTTCAACATAAACAAAGGTTTTGTAGTTTTACTATGTCTTCAAGAGAATAATGACAATTAAAATTAGAAGACAGGAAAATTTCTCGGTAGTTTTCAATCAAGTTTATCCAGTACGTTTCCTAATTTGAAAATTAATGTAGGTGGGCTCATTAAATATATTCAAAGCACGAAACTGTTGTTTTTTATAGTATTTTTGAAATAACAAACAACAATAAGCCGTTATTGTTGGTAAGGATTCTCATTTATATTCACATCAGTCTCGTACATGTTATGCTAACAAATTCACAAATATAATGTTTACATAAATTTATTCGCGTGCAAAACGGATTTTTATTACCTATGTACATGGTTTTAATAATACAACTGTCAGTTCATCTCAGGACATACTAGTAAATTTTTTATAGTATCGTGCTATAGGTAGGCATATTTGGACAGGTGGGTATTCCACTGACGTCGTACATCAATTTGACAGGCGGGTATGGGTACCGTCGCCTTTTATTGGATAACCAACAACTCTGCCATAGGTCACCCCAAGTGATTCGCTACGTTTGGTGACTTAGCCGGGATGCCCGGGTGATTTGTGTCATAGCCTTGGCGATAAATGTGCCTGCCCACCAGCTGCATGGCGGGCCGGATCACGAAAGAATCTTTGACCTCTCTAATTGGTCTCTCTCTCCACTCATACATCCTTCACTCCTGGACACTACCCACCACCCGTATATTTTTCCAACCCAGAACTTCCTCTATTTCCTATTCTTAAAAAGATCCTTTTCACTGTAAAGGTAAAGATACCTTAAAATTAATACATAACTACAATAATTATACAACAACAATTATACAAATAATAACTAAAATTATTCAAAATGAATCAAGTAAGGAATGAATTGAAAAAATATAAACAGATAAAAATCTTTTTAAAAGGTAGAATTGTACTTTAAAAGGTAGAAGTGCTAGTAGAAGTGTGAAGGAGCTATTCCGGGCAGCGCAAGACAGAGAGACATTCTCAAGAGTGATCGCCAACGTCGGGGGGACCTGATACGGCACACAAAGAAGAAGAAAAAGATCCTCCGCAGTGCCTCCTGTATGGGTTAGTGTATAAAAAAAGTCCATACAATCTAAGCGATTGTCGCAACCTTGTTTATTTTGCTAACATTGGCTGTTCACTTTTTTGCGATCGTGTGAATCGTGATAGGATAATAATATTCTTTGTTTTATTAAATATACGTTCTCTACATTATTTATTTATTGTGGAATTCAAGCGTTCTTTGAAAACTTTTTATTAGCAAATACTTCAATTCAATTCACTGTTATGCGGATGACAGTACAGTTCATGATAGCTTTTTGTTTGACAAGCCCCCAAAGGGCTCACAAACTCCAACAGCTCGTAGGGCTTTGAAGCAAAGAATGGACGGTTACCTCAAGAGTGTTTTCTCTTGGGGTAAAAATAATCTCGTTGAATTTAATGTTTCAAAGACCCAATCTTGTCTGATTACGTCTAAAAGGGATCGAAATGAAAATCTAGTCTCTTTCAACGGAAGCAATCTTCCGAACAGGCCCTCCATTGATATGCTTGGTGTAACCCTAAGTGACCAGTTCAGGTATGGAGGCTCCATCGAAGCCAGAGTAAAGTTAGCCTCCCAAAAGCTGGGCGTACTGTACAGGGCCCGCAGATACTTTAATAGTACACAACTGCTAACCTTGTACAAATCACAAGTACGCCCCACGGTTGAATTTGGCAGCCATCTCTGGTCTGGAGCTCCAAAATACCTGAAAAATACCCTCGACTCTGTGCAGAAACGGGCGGTCCGTTTGATAGATTCTCCCATCTTAACAGACGGATTGGAATCTTTAGAGCACAGGCGTCGGGTGGGAATGCTATCCTTGTTCTGCCGGTATTACAATGGAAGATGCTCCGAGAAACTAGCGTCATTGATCCCTTCGGCACCGGTGCATAGTCGGAAAACACGCCAAACGCGTGCCCAACATTTGTACACGGTTGACATTTGTCACATGAGAACGGGTCGTTTCTTCGACTCGTTCTTGTGTTCAACGGCCCGGCTGTGGAATGATTTGCCGGCCTCTGTGTTTCCTCCTTCCTACAACATGGGTCTCTTCAAGACCAATGTTCATTCCTTCCTCTCCTCAAAAAGACCCTCCACACAGCATCCCAGATGACATAGGCCCCGAAGGAAATTATTTTCCTCAAGGCCTCCTGTGTGGAGTTAATGTAAAAAAAAAAATCAGGTTTTCATGAAACAATAAATCATAAATTTTTTAATTAATACTAAGAGCTGACAAAGTCTCAAAGAGCTGACTAGTATAGATTCTATAACAACAAGGAACTTAGAAGGGCAAAGCCCTCCTTTTGAAATATTCAATAATGTTATTTTTGCTTTATCATAAGAGTAAATAACAGACTTGCCGGACAATATGACGCAGCTTTCCCCTTGCCACTTATGAGGAGGTACATTGTGAAAAAATGTCCAAATGATGATTAATCTTAAGAACATATTGACCTGACCTGAACTCATAATACATCGTCCGACGTTCTGCCTCGCCGCTCGCCACCCAGGAAATATCTGGTGTTAACCACCACTTTCCTTCTTCATCTGGAACATTCTAAATGGAGTAAAAGTATTTCTCAGAATAATATTATATGTCATAAATAATATTGTTTTTTGTACCGAGAAATATTTTTAGTATTTTTTTTTACGGATGTTGTTGATACGATGGACAATCCAGTTACAAAAACTCAGTTAACCCTTACCGGAACTTTTGACTTCAAAATTGTTGTTAGTTATTGCGTCACTTTATTTGGATAGGGTTCTAACTTCGCTTCACCTTGTTCTGAGATATGAGGTGTCAAAGTTTGCAAAGATGATTTCTCATAATCTGTTTACAAATTTCCGATTTTGATGTTGAACCTTGTGTAAAGTATTTTAATTGAACATATTTTAAATGAAAGTATTTAACGAGGACGTAAACCTACCCTTTTAGAACATACCTAAACATACAAATAGAACCCTGTGCAACCAGCTAGAGCATAATAATTCATTGCACAAGGTTCTAATTACATTACCCTAATGCTATTCCTAGCTAGGGCCAAGCCCTATTAGAATATTTTTCATTAAAATACGATAAACTAAAATACATAAATTAAAATTCTTACATAGATTTCGAAAATTCGTCTTTGGAAACTTAGAAACCTTAGAAAATGGTAAGACGTAGTTAGAACCCTATCCAAATGAAATGACGGACCATAATGTGCCTCGTATTTAAGATCAACTGTCAGATACAAACAAAATAGATAGTGTAAGTGATGTTAGAACCTTGTGAAATGAATTATTATTGATAAAGCTTGAAGTTAGAACTTTGTCATACTTATATCTACGAAAATACAACACAGATGGTTTTGAAAATTATTAAAGTTATAGAAATAAGCAAAAGAAATGCTTTGGCATTTAAAGGTCATTTTTGAAAAAAATGTCAGTTAGAACCCTATCCAAATGAAATGACAAAAATGTAAGTACCTAAATATGATGTTAATCAAATATTTTATGAAGTTTTTGCCAGCGGCAAATATTTGGCTGTATTAGTTACTTCAATATACATGTTATTTTAAAAAGCTCACTGCTACACTAGGAAATAATTATTTTGTACTAGCTGACCCGGCCACGCATTGCTGTGGCTAACTAAACGCAACGCCATTTACTGGTTGGTAACCCCATCTTTATAACCAACGCAATCTGTTAATTTGTACACAAATAAAATCCACACCGCCCGCTTAGCAGCCCGCTCCTTTTATATATTATATATTTCAAGCAATTTACACAAAACCTTGATAAATTATATACCTGAACCTTCCTCATGAATCACTCTATATATTGCTAAAAACCGCATGAAAAACCGTTAATTAGTTTTTGAGTTTTTCGCGAACAGACAGACAAACAAACGCGTAGGAGGACTTTGATTTGTAGTATGTAGAGAAGACATGTGTGCGCACTAGAATGCCACCATTCCTCTAAAGGGCGATGCAATGCGTAGTAATGCAAAATCATGTATTTTTTAAATTTTGATTGCTTAGTTAATATTACAGACGTTTTGATTAAATATTGCAAGTAGAACACATCTTTGGACTTTGCTATAATCAAGTCTTTTATAAGCCTAGAAAAAATTAAATAACAAACCAATCGAAAAAATATTGTTAATACCGAAAAATCTCCTACTTTCGCACCAAAGCCCTTTTCGGACATGTTTTTTTAAATTTAATGTTGAAAATAAGGTCCTTCAGATAACGATTTAAAAAATAAAATATTTGTGACTGAATTTCAGAAAATCAAATCAAAATTTTGCATCTTGGCATGCCTTTTTTTATTTTATTATTATTTTTTTATTCTACAAGTTTATATATGAATTATTTTGTTTTCGAATGTTCTAAGAGTATGTTTTTTTTTAAATAATGTAAAAAAGGAAAAAAATATATAAGACAAAAGTAGATAATGGGAACCCACTAAGGCGCTGCCTGTGCGTGGGCAATATAAACTAAAGTGCTAAATTACACGAGTAAAAATTAAAGTAAAAGTAAAAGTAAAAGTAAAAAGTAAAAGTAAATTAGTACAAGTAAAAAATTTAAATTTCAAAGTGAAAGTTTAAAAATATAGGTATGTATCTTTAAAAATATTGTAGTAACAAAGTGACACATACAAGTTAGTTAAGTTTTTGTTACGGTTTCAAGAAGATAAAAAGAGTTAGTCTTGAAGTTACACTAGTAAGTCAAGTACCCCTTAACACCCCGTATAGTATATAAATTTGCTTAACCTTTCTCATGCCAAGATGCAAAACAAAACGTTGGATACTGTGAGGGGTGACGCCACAACCCCAGGCGTTTTATCATTTCAATGCCACTTTTCCCATTTGTTCATAAATTTGGTGGAAAATTACTCTTATGGCTTACAAGTTTAATGTGTTTCCGTTAAATAATTATCATAACATAGTTAATTTCTTACGAAACCTATTCAGTTAATTTCATACAAAATTGTACGAGGAAACGAGACGCCAGGTGCGAGTAGAACAGGGGAACCATGTCCATAAGCAAAATAATGCGGGAGAGAGATGGAGCATTATACGCAGTTTATTTCGTTGTGGATATGGTTCCAGCCAGCAAGATATATCATATGCGGCAAGGAATGATACCTACACTTTAACAAAATATTTTTTACGCTTTAATCTATTACTTTTTTTTAATGGCAAATTATGGGTTTATAGGTTTTGTAGGAATACAAAAAATATCAAAATAGTAAAGTCTCTATTTAAAATTATACATGGAGAATAGTAAATTTAGAAAAAATTAAGGGGTGCGTGATTCCGTTCGATTCCAAATGGTACACGTCGAGATGGATCACCTTAAGATACAAATTTCGAGATTTCATTAAAAAAAATAAAAAAACTCGTTCGAAAAATACGTAACACATATTTAGTATAATTATGATCCCACTGTGGGCGGACTCTATTGAGCTGTAATTTTATATCAGTACCTTTTGACGTACTTTCACTTTTTTGTGAAATAAATTAAAAAATTGCTGTAACCACGTATCAGTAATTAATGTTTTATCTGCGGATGTGTATAGTAATAATAGTAAATTTATTTCTGAAAGCCACTTTCAAAAAGAAATAAAAAATTCTTTATTTGTGACCATGTCACCGAAGAGAGAAAGCAAGGGTGTCAATTTTGGAAAATTTCCAACTAAATCGGAAACCGTGGAACTTTTATCAAACATGATATTCGATTTTGGGAATGGCCCTAGGATCTCTCAACCAAAATTAAAAGAAATTTAATTAAAATTAAATTTGATAATGTTATTATCGAGTTCTGCAAGTTTTTTGGTTAGTGTTTTAGTTACAGCTGTTTCGACTTGTAAGGTCATTTTCAAACTGTGGTGAAGTCACGTACGGACAACTTATTTATAAGATTTTAAATGTCAATTTTTGAAGGTGTCTAAGTTGATTTATCACCGGTTAAACCAATTTGCAGAGACACTAATTGAGAGAGTGCTAATGTGGGATTCGGAGTATTTCCCTTTGGTTTGCCTTGCACTAAGTGTAAGGGTTTTCTTAATTCATTTAGAATGACGTTATTGCTATGACTCATTTAAGTGCATTATATTTTTTTAGGTTTGGTAAACATACTAAGTAGTGGGAAATAAATAATTTTCCTTACTTTATTAATAAGCGTTATGTTGGGGTCATTCGTTCGTTTATTGATTTCTAATTGTTCAAGCAAATTTAATCTAAGACCCTTTCGTTCTATATGTAATGGTTTTGGCTGGTTATTTTTAAGTGGAACGTAATTATTCACTAAGAGATGTTCGGCGAATTTTGAAGAGGTGTTTTTATTTTTATAACATCTTATATGTTCTTTGAATCTAGTTGAGAATGCCCTACCTGTTTGTCCGATGTATGTAGCGTTACAGTCGGCGTGGTCACATTTTAATTCATATATGCCACCGTTATTGAGTTTAGGATTTCTACTTTTTGAGTTTTTAAGGCTTGTTCCCATATTAGTATTGGTTCTAAAAGCTATATTTAGACCACATTTTTTAATTTATTTTGCAATTTTTAAAGATATTGTGCCGAGGAATTCGAGACATGCAAACTTTTCTATTTTTTTTTGTTATGTACCGGATATATTAAATTAATTTTATTTTTGTATTTCCTGTTTTTTATTATTTTTTCAATATTTTTTGCCTCGTAGCCGCTATTAATCACGATTATTTTAAAACAGGTAGGGCATTCTCAACTAGATTCAAAGAACATATAAGATGTTATAAAAATAAAAACACCTCTTCAAAATTCGCCGAACATCTCTTAGTGAATAATCACGTTCCACTTAAAAATAACCAGCCAAAACCATTACATATAGAACGAAAGGGTCTTAGATTAAATTTGCTTGAACAATTAGAAATCAATAAACGAACGAATGACCCCAACATAACGCTTATTAATAAAGTAAGGAAAATTATTTATTCCCCACTACTTAGTATGTTTACCAAACCTAAAAAAAATATAATGCACTTAAATGAGTCATAGAAATAACGTCATTCTAAATCAATTAAGAAAACCCTTACACTTAGTGCAAGGCAAACCAAAGGGAAATACTCCGAATCCCACATTAGCACTCTCTCAATTAGTGTCTCTGCAAATTGGTTTAACCGGTGATAAATCAACTTAGAAACCTTCAAAAATTGACATTTAAAATCTTACAAATAAGTCGTCCGTACGTGGCTTCACCACAGTTTGAAAATGACCTTACAAGTCGAAACAGCTGTAACTAAAACACTTACAAAAAAACTTGCAGAACTCGATAATAATATTATCAAATTTAATTTTCATTAAATTTCTAAAAATTAAAATGGAGTTCTACGAATTAAACACAAAAACAATTAATAATACCCAATTAAAAGGTTATTGAACTGCTTGACGGACAGATATTTAAATATTTTGAGTAAGACCCCAAAGATTTTGAAATTGTATATTTTACAACAAAGTTATAAAAAACTTTTACAAGATTTTGCAAAGAGTGAAATAATAATTATTGAGGTAGGTTCTTCCTAAACGCGAATTAAATATTATCAACATAGTTATTCAATATTACTTGCTCAATCACCAATCACTAAACGTTAAGTTGTGATTCATAATATTAAACGTGCAGAATTGAATTTTGGTAAGGGAGAAAGCCGTTTATATAAAATTAGGGTGAGCCATTAATGTGAAGAGAAGCTGTATCACTTGCCGGGGCGTTAATTTATTAGGTTGGTTTAGCGGTAAAGGGATGCTATTTCCTGACAAACAACGGTTTTCTGATAATACGTAAAACACGCGATCGTCTGATATTGTGTCGTTAATCACTCTCCAGAACTGAAGTTCTAAACTTTTTCGGGCTCTACACGTCAGAAGGACAATGACATTACCCAAAATAAGAATTAAAAGAGGTCTGCCGTGAGACGACCAGCGTTGCCAAATCGTGCTTCAGTGACTACCATCTGCTTGTTAATACAATATAATATGTTAAAAATAAAGCAGAAGGGCCGTTGTTTTAATTTTACCTCTAATTCTCGAAACTGTAGTTTCGGCATCATTAAATTTGCAAGCCTTTGTTTTCCGGAAATTTTAGGTTTAGGTACACAATAATTTTTAGCACGCGACATCAACGTCACGTCGTCCAGGAACCTTTGTCGTCTAGGTCAAGATATAAAAGATATCATAACATTTTCCCCACATTATTTCAGATTATTAACTAAAAATTAGAACAGTCACAACATCCATATTTTTATAACTCCGGGTTTGTCTCACAACTCTAATAAATCTCTGGATTCAACCAAACACGTTGGACTTTAGTCGTTAACAAATAGGTCGGATGGCTTATTTAGAAGGCCGTAGAATTATTCTGGAATGTATCCTTGAGATTGCAATCTGACCCTGGCACCTTAAATGATTATTTGTATTAGCGTATTTGATATAATTATATAGCACAGACGGCATGTTTTCTATATAACTATAAATAAATACGCTAATACGAATAAGCATGTAAGGTTCCAATGTGACAGGCTTCTCGGTTGAATGTTCCCGAGTACGAGTACAGTTATCTTTATTTACACAGATTGTTGACGGTTTCAGACAAAGGCAATTTCTGACCGATTGGTATGAGGATGATATAGTTTATAAAGATATTTTTTCCCAATAAAATTATTATGTAGTAAATTGTAAAAAACAAATTGTTTAATAAATTGTAGCTACTTACAATCGATGCAACACCAATTCTAAGCAAAACTCCTTCATTTACCGTGTTTCGCACACTTTCAGTACACGATATACCAACACAATTTGACATTTTTAACTTTGCACCACACTTCTTAAACAGGTTTATTATGTAATATATCATTATCATCATTCAAATCACTTCACTTATGTATAAAAACCCATTTGAAAACCTTTAACATGGTTCAATTAATGTAACTTAGATACCATTTGTTTTTTAAAACTGTTGGTGTCCCAAAAAAATTAAGCCTTCTTTTGGTAAGAGCGTAATATTATTTCGACCAAATAAGTGTAAATATATGGATTTTTCTGGAGGACTTTTTCAAATAAAGTAGTACTTTATTATAAACAACGATATTGATAATACTTTGGAAAGAGTATAATATTATTTCTGCTAGGTTTAAGGCCCATGAAAAGCCGCCTTTCTTCTTAAATTAATATCTAGTGCTATCTACAAGTTACCTCTTAAACTACTATCTAAGGCTGCGTACACATATGACAAAAAAAAACGCACACAACACAACACACGAATTATGCGCGAAACGTCGCTTGCGGTTGCTTCGTTCCTTTCCCATAACTAACGCAGCGTAGAATATCAAACCTCCTTTTCTAAATCGGTTTTGGACCCATAATAGCATAATCACAAAACATTTCCAAACATCCGCAATATCCGCACATTGCGCTACGGTCGCCTCGCACGCTAAATTTCCCTTCACATGTAATAAAATTATGCATAAATCTCATATTTTACTTCGATTATGCGAATCCGGAACCGTGTAAATCATGTTTAAATGCCATTCGACGACCGTATTACCCTACACTGATAAGAAGGCAAGATAAAATGCGTGATGTTGCCTAAAGAAAATTTATAACTTCACATTAAATGCCTTTTCGTGGTCACTTGTAAAATGATGCGGATATCGGAGTAGGATTCAACCCTCACCCGGAATATTGTTGTATTAAGCATCTCTTAATGTGGGAATCAAGGTAATGAAAAAAATTTTGACCTGTAGAATTTTAATGGTTGGTTTGTGGAAGTATGTTGAATAATGTTATCCATCATAATCACCAAACTTGGTTCGCTTCATGGGAATAAAGGGAAAAAATGAACATCTTATGGCTTCAACTAGAAAGACTTCAAAGAAGAGATACTGAAGGATGCAGGAATATGGTATTTGTCAAGAAAAAATATTATTAATCTTGTTTTTACCCGTTGAAACAGGCACGTGGAACAATTTGAATGTTGATCTCATGACAACATCTCGAACGTAAATGGTTTGATTTATTTACATCGCTTAAATACATCAATAATATGTGTAAATTTATTTTAAGAGCATGATGCTTTCTATAAGGTTCGAAGAGTAACAAAATAAATATTTTGTGTTACTATTTTTAATTGTTAAACTAACGTTTAAGACAAGATTTTTATGCATAGCACAAAGGGTAACAATTATTATAAGCAATAATTATCAGCCTGAAACACTCATCCACATTGAAAAATCTTCCGAGAAAAGATACATCACGCCAACGGGACATGAACCCGTGCCCTTCTGATTGCCGGTCAGCTGTTCTCCCAATTGAGCTATGGCGGCTAATAATAAATATTTTGTGGTATAATGTTGAAGGTGAAATTTTTATGTGTGTAAAACATTTTTCCACTTATTCATCATAAACTCTTTTAATAAATAATACTTAAATGGCCTTTCTTCAAGACTTTTCATTTAAAAATCTTTAGAATTGTATGTTGATTGTATTTTAAATATAAAATATTTTGAAACATTCATAACTGGATTCTTTTTTCATTTTTCTCGGAAGAAGAATATTTTTGCATACAATCTTTTTCCGGGCAAGGGCTCAATTGAAAACCTGTACATATTGGGTATTTCTACTGAGTTATAATTTAACACAAACCAATGCCGAGTTTTTTCGTTCCAATATGAACATTGGTCAGAATGGACCAGCATTTTAACTAATATCTTTATATTGATTTTAGTTCATTCGAAATTTGCTTTAATATAATACATATACTCGTACTTACAAGTTAACGATAAAAATGTTCAAACGCGTGATGATAAAAGAATTACAGTTACGTATTTTTGTAATTATTTATTTATCATAAGTATTTAAAATTTCTCAATAATTTCTAAGCAAAATATGTGTGTAAAAGAAATCTGAAACACCTTTAAGAGTATATTAGTTCGTAAGACCGTAAAACAGACAAACTGAGGTATTTTTGTCACAATACACGTGCGCGGATTTTTTTCCAATGATTTTATTTGAACTCAAATAAAAATTGTTATAATTCTGAAACTTAGCACACCAGTATAATTTATTGGTTTATTTTAATATATGATTGATTATACGATTTGAAATGTGTGCTGTATAATACAACTTTTTATATTTTTCTAATAATCTGCAACGAACAACGGTATAATAAATAACCTTATAACAATAAAAATAAACTTTTTTTTTTCAAAATATAAAACCTAATTTTACCAAATAAAATAACAATCTTCCCAAATAAATTCATATTTTATTGCAGAAAAGAGTCGACACGTCTACAATTTGATTTAATAATGATATATTTCCGGATTTGTAAGATTATTTCCTCATAATTGTATAAGTTTGTAATTGTTATTATACTCGTTTTTACAAGTTTTTTTTTTTACATTAACTCCGCACAGGAGGCCCTGAGGAAAATAGTTTCCCTCGGGGCCTATGTCATCTGGGATGCTGTGTGGAGGGTCTTTTTGAGGAGAGGAAGGAATGAACATTGGTCTTGAAGAGACCCATGTTATAGGAAGGAGGAAACACAGAGGCTGGCAAATCATTCCACAGCCGAGCTGTTGAACACAAGAACGAGTCGAAGAAACGACCCGTTTTTATGTGACAAATATCAACCGTGTACAAATGTTGGGCACGCGTTTGGCGTATTTCCCGACTATGCACCGGTGCCGAAGGGATCAATGATGCTAGTTCCTCGGAGCATCTTCCATGTAATACCGGTAGAACAAAGATAGCATTCCCACCCGACGCCTGTGCTCTAGAGATTGCAATCCGTCTATTAAGATGGGAGAATCTAGTAAACGGACCGCCCGTTTCTGCACAGAGTCGAGGGTATTTTTCAGACATTTTGGAGCTCCAGACCAGAGGTGGCTGCCAAATTCAACCGTGGGTCGCACTTGTGATTTGTACAGGGTTAGCAGTTGTGTACTATTAAAGTATCTGCGGGCCCTGTACAGTACGCCCAGTTTCTGAGAGGCTAACTTTACTCTGGCTTCGATGGAGCCTCCATACCTGAGCTGGTCACTTAGGGTTACACCAAGCATATCAATGGAGGGCCTGTTCGGAAGATTGCTTCCGTTGAAAGATACTGGATATTCATTTCGATCCCTTTTAGACGTAATCAGACAAGATTGGGTCTTTGAAACATTAAATTCAACGAGATTATTTTTACCCCAAGAGAAAACACTCTCGAGGTAATCGTCCATTCTTTGCTTCAAAGCCCTACGAGCCCTTGGAGTTTGTGAGCCCTTTGGGGGCTTGTCAAACAAAAATCTATCATGGACTGTTCTGTCATCCGCGTAACAGTGAATTGATGCACATGACAAAAGGTCGTTGATGTGCTACAAAAGCAAAGTCGGAGACAGAACAGATTCCTGTGGGACGCCAGCATTTATCGAGTGTGAGAAAGAGGTGAAACCATCGACTACCGTCTGAATCGACCTCTCCCTCAAAAAGTTAGGAATCCACGTACACAAGGATGCGGGAAGTCCGTAAGAAGGCAGTTTGTTGACAAGTCCTCGGTGCCAAACCCGGTCAAAGGCCTTGGAAATGTCCAGTGCAACCGTTTGGGTCTCACCGAAACGTTCCAGGCACCGCCCCCAAACATACGTCACATACGCGAGAAGATCACCGCACGAGCGGTTCCGCCGGAATCCGTATTGACGGTCATTAATAATTTTGTTCTTCTCGAGGTATGTGAGCAGTTTGTCGTTGATCACACGTTCCATCACCTTAGACAGAACTGATGTGATCGCTATGGGGAGGTAGTTGGCCGGGTTGGAGTGGTCACCCTTCTTTGGAATAGGATGGATAACCCGCTTTTTTCCAACCAGAGGGCACAGAGCCAGTCTTCAGGGAAATTTTAAAAAGCTTCGTCAAAATTGGAGCTATTTCTGCAGCGCACCTCTGCAGTACCAGGGCAGGTATTCCATCAGGCCCACTAGCTTTATTAACATCTACCCCTCGTTAAACATGGAGTACTTACCGATGCCGGATCCTCAGATTTTTCATACGAAAATCGCAATGAGGAACCGACGTCGGGACAGCACCTTGGTCATCGAGGGTTGAGTTATCCGCAAACATTTTACCTAATAAGTTTGCCTTTTCGGTGGCGGTGTTTGCTAGTGAGCCGTCAGGTCTGGTGAGAGGTGGCAGACTGGATTTGCAGAAATTGTGACCTATTGAGCCCGCAAGCGACCAGAATTGCCTGCTGCCATGCGGGCATGCAGCCAGCTTCTACTGATCTGCTGGTCGTGCTCCAATTTTGACCTATTTATGATTCTCTTGGTTTCCTTTGCCATTTTGTTGTAAGCTGTTCTGTCTTCGGATATTCTAGATGTGTTGTAGGCTCGGTAAGCCGCGTTTTTTCGTCGCACTGCTTCAGCGCATTGTCGGCTGAACCACGGCTTTGATCCTACACCAGTGTCCTTAACATGATTATTGAAAGTATTATGTACTTTTTATTTATTATAAGCAATAATTGTCAGCCTGAAACACTCATTTACATTGAAAAATCTTCCGAGAAAAGATACTTGCCGCCAACGGGACTTGAACCCGTGTCCTTCTGATTGCCGGTCGGATGCTCTGACCACTGAGCTATGGGGCTTATCAAATACCCGCCAAATAATTCAATATATACTAGTGTTTCATTCAACAATTACTGCTTGTTATATTTTTTCCACCTGAAAACAACCAAATAAAGTTGGTTTTTTCCACCTGAAAACAACCAAATAAAGTTGGTTGTTTTCAGGTGGAAAAAATATAACAAGCAGTAATTGTTGAATGAAACACTAGTATATATTGAATTATTTGGCGGGTATTTGATAAGCCCCCATAGCTCAGTGGTCAGAGCATCCGACCGGCAATCAGAAGGACACGGGTTCAAGTCCCGTTGGCGGCAAGTATCTTTTCTCGGAAGATTTTTCAATGTAAATGAGTGTTTCAGGCTGACAATTATTGCTTATAATAATTGTTACCCTTTGTGCTATGCATAAAAATCTTGTCTAAACGTTAGTTTATAAATTAAAAAATAATAATTACTTTTTATTTATTTATGCGTATGTAAAAGCTCAAATGGGTGTTCAAATAAAAAAAAATTTACAAGTTGATCGAGAACGAGTAAATTATTCTCGTTAATCTGTTTGATGTCCCTCAGATTTTCCTCTCATTAATATGTTGATATTTTGTCAGTACAGATTGATTAATGTTTATTTAAATTATAGCAATGCCTAGAATACCCAAGTTCAAATAATCATTTGATTTAATGATTGATTGAATTTAAATTATTAGTTACTAAGCCACCAAAAAAATCTCACCAAATTCGAATATATTAGTTTTTTACAAAACAGTGATGTTTTTTATCTGTAACCGAAAGAGTATAATAATAAACTGAGGTGTTCGCAGATCAATCAAATTAGACAGATTAGATACAAATGATAATTGCTTTAATTGTGCCCGAAATTTGGTTACACATCCCCAAGTTTCAAAGTGTAAATAACTCCACAAGTTTCGGATCCATACTTTTTTGGTATGTACCAATAAAGACAATCTTGAATTGCCTCTTGGAAATCTGATTTAAAAAATCTTCCCTCTGAAGCAATGCAATGGCGCATTACTTAAAAAATTAATCCGAGGTGGTCTTGAAAAAGAAGTTAATTATTACGGTAACACAATAAATTATTGCAAGTATTACGCTCAGACATGAAAATAAAACTTGTTTTGTTTACGTGCGCGTTAGTGGATTCTTCCAGTCGATACTGGAGTTTTAAAGACGAAAAAAGCCATTTTGACATCAGAGCATCATTTAGAGGTCAGCATTTTCGGTAATATTGAGATAAAGTTGAATAATAATGTTTCCATTACTTTAAGTGAGTTTTAATTTTTTTTAATCCTCCTCCCACGATCTATTCATATTCTTTTAATTTTATTAAAATACCGATTACAACGGTGGAATATTGCAAAAAAGGATTTTTTTTTATCTGGGCTAAAGAATTTTTATTTGATTACCGTTGAAGTTTACTTAGGACGTTTTTGGGAATATTTTTCCATTTCAGGTACACATCTTCAGATCATATACAATAAGAAAGCTTTTCCGACTATGGAAATAGATGTTAGGGTTGCAGATGGGTATTATCCACATCATTTGAAGACTGTTTCCATGAATATGAAAACGGAACATCTACGTAAACTTAAACTTAACCACAAACCGACAACTAAACACAACTGTATTTTTTAGAAAAAAAGCATGTATAACATACAATAGCATCTTTTCAGAAGCTGAAATTTTTTAAACAATATTTTCATTTTCTTAACAAATATTTTATTGGCTGCTATCTTTATGTATGATTGCAAGATTCAACCCCAAAAAATAAACAAACCTTAAAATAAATATTCATCCTAGACTTGTAGAAAAAAGTCAAAAGATGTCGCATATTAAACATAAAATGGATGAAAATTTATCCAGACACTATCTAGATAGCATTTAGTTTGGGTTTGAATCTTGCAATCATACATAAAGACAGCAGCCAATAAAATATGCGTTAAAAAACTGAAGATAATGTTGGTGGTTCTTAGTATGATACAGTTAAAAATGACCGAATCGGATATCGACACTCTTTGGCGCAGTGGTTAGCGCAGAGGCCCGGAAAACCGAAGGTGCTGGTTTCAAGTCCCAGAGGTGCCAATATTCTTTTCTAATTTTTCTGTTTCCAGATTTTAGATTGAGTTTCCCTAATATTGTTTATATTAAATTAAATTTTTCCTTATATATATATATATATAAATATAAATATAAATATATATATATACACCTTCATATGTTCATTTTTCTGTTTCCAGATTTTCGATTGAGTTTCCCTAATATTGTTTATAATTAAATTTAATTTTTCCTTATCTACATATATATATATATATATATATATATATATACACCTTCATATACACCTTCATATGTTCAATCAGTTTTTAAGTCAGTCAGTTCCACTAACATTGTTATGTTTTTTCTTTATCATTTATAATTTGGTAAAAATGTATTTTTTGCGGAAACTTTTTTAAAAACCTTTTAAACGCACAACACGTAAAATATGTGTACAGAACAATTTGTTTTCCTAAATAAAGTAAAATAATAAAAATTGGTTCCCATAAAGATTGATTGGACCACTTGTTTAATAACATCGTTTTTTTTTTAACTATCCTAATGCGGTAGTTTTCGTAACAAAAAGTCGTCGGGCTAAATTCTTATCACGCATTGTCAATAGAGATGAATATTTTAGTAGATTTTTAGGAGCAGTGGGGAATTGGAGCCTACTAAGGAAAAAGTTTAATAAAAGGCGAATTTATAGATACTTCAGGAACTTTTTATTAGAAACTAAATCCTTTCTTATTTGACTATCATTTAATCGCAGCGTCAACTTTACATTATTGGCCATTAATAAACTAAATAGAATCGCTCCCATTACCCGACTTTGCGGGAAATGAGAGCCTATAAATTCTCATATGTGTAACGGAAGGTACTTAGTACTAGCCTAATAAGTTCTTACTTACTGCCTAAAAAGCTCTGATTACCCGAATACCACCATCTTGAAATTGAATAGAATGATATCCTCAATCAAGCTTGTAATGAAATAATACATACAGATACTTAAAATTGATAACATTAGCTCTAAAATGAAATAGGGTTTGTAACAAACATATAACTTCACACTTACCTGGCCGTTGAAATTTCGTATTTTTTATAAGCGCGGGGCAAAAAATCGATAAGCATCCGTGGTCACATAATGCGTGGCACTGGCGAGCCTAGCGAGGCAGGGGAACACGACCGCAGTGTGACGAAGGCGCCCGAGTGGCAACCGAGTAAATACGAGCTATAGTTTTGTCTCTAGTCGCACCGCTCCCATTACCCGCTGGCTCCCGTTACCCCCTGCTCCCCATAAACAAGAGAACTTTCAAGACAAGATTCAACGAGATTAATTACAATTCTAGATGTTTATAACATTTAACGATCTGCATTTCTTAAAAAATATTTCATTAGTTAAAAATATTTCCAAATCCATTTCCAGAACGTAAAAGTTTATTTATAACGTTGAAGAAGAAGATAACAATAATAATCTAAACGAAAGTATGAAAGAGAACAAAACAGAAAAAAAAGAAACTGTGACTTGAACCCTCGAGTTGCGACCATTATCTTTTTCTATTTTTCTGTGTCTTGTTCTCTTTCATATTTTCGTTTAGATTATTATTATTATCTTCTTCTTCAATGATATATTACATCGATGGGAATACGTTATAAAAAGAGAGTTTTTCTGACAAAAAAATGTTCATTTATAATTTCATACGCTTTAACACTGGGACAACCCGTGACGAATGATAAAAACAGAATAATTCTTCAACAACCTTACTTATTTTATTAAAAAAAGTTGAAAAAACCCAGGTTTCCAAAAATGTTTGTATTTTCTAATGTTTTTGTAAAAACCTTGGAATGCTAGCATTGGATTCACGTTAGATAACTAACACTGGCTTTAGGAGAGAGAGCTTTAGGATACCCTTTCCGAATGACAAAAGCCATCAAAACATTCACTGAATACCCAATAATACAGCTGTCCACAACCCTACAGCTACCCGACACGTACATAGGTTCTACACGGGGACTGCGGGGTCCCCCAAGGGAGGACTTTTAATCTTTGATGATAGAAATAAGATATCGGCTAGCCGTGGCTATTCTGAACACGTCGCTCAAGTTACCCGTGTAGGTACGTACTTTTTAATATTGTTTTCCAGAATAACCCTAGAAGCTGTATTTCATATTAACCGATGTATGATAAACATTATTCCCATAAAAAAATAGTATCAGGAGACGTGAGGTTATTTTATATAGGTATGTTAGTGTTACATAATGTAAAAAAAACGTCAAAAGCTAACATAAAAAGTTAGTAGATAAGTTAGAACTGAGTTATTATATTAATACAGGTAAAAAAACTATTATGATAAAACCAATACAAAACTTTATTCCACTTAATTTTATTGACCGTAACCGGTTTCAGCTCGTTAGAGTCATCTTCAGACTGGTACAAATAATTCTTAGTATACGGTTTTTATACATAACTTGTGGGGGAGGGAGAGAGGGGTGGTCAAAAAGGATTTTTATCAATTATATTAATTATATTTGTTACCTAATCAGTCGAATTTCTTAATATTTTGGTAATTCCAGAAGGCTAATTAATACCTTGGGTTTGTAGCTCACTTCAATATTGTTTAGGGAAATACCTTTCAAGTAATCACTTGTACACTAAGAATTATTTATACCAGTCTGAAGATGGCTCTAACGAGCTGAAACCAGTTATGGTCAATAAAATTAAGTGGAACAAAGTTTTATATTTGTTTTATATCTTATATAGGTATAAAAATCTCGTGTCACGGTGTTTGTGGTCGCACTCCTCCGAAGAAACGGCTTGACCGATTTTTATGAAATTTTTAATGTATATTTGGTAAATATGAGAATAGGTTTTAAAGTATATTTCATATCGCTAGGCTAAATTTTTTTTTTTGACAATTTTGTTTAATGTATTTTTTTATTTGGCATCAAAAAATACCTATAACCCCAAATTTGAACCCTCCTACCCCCACCCTCCCATTTTTTAATCGCGATTTTTGTATTTTTGTGTGAACAAATTTAACCGTCTTTCGTATTTCAAACAGAACGAAATTATTTATGTTGTTGAATGACAGATGGCGCTACGTCCGCCTCACCGAACCTTCTTCCACACATGCGAAAGACATTCACGAGAAGCGTCACGTCATTTTGTTATTTCTCACGTTCACGTTCTCGTGTGGGCAAACCATCGAGCTTATTTGTGTTGGCTAAAGACGGACCGACAAAAAATATCCTACACTCAATTGCTCTTCGAAATTCACATTGGTTTTCTTTATTTCATTTTCCTACTTTAGTTGTCGTCTTTTTGTTTTTATCGGCGGTTATCGTCTACAGTGTTCCATTCCTCTTTTTGTCATAGATTCCATCCCCACACACTTACAATACTTTAGTTATTTTTTATAATATATAACAAAATATTCACTAGAAATAATTTATATGGCTGAACAACGTTTGTCGGATCAGCTAGCTATACTTATAATATATTATAATGGAATTCCATCACGAATTGTCGGCTTAAAAAGTAGAAATGGTAAAAAGGTTCATCGTTCGAGAATTAGGTGATTCGATCTGGACAGGATTTCCACAGAATTTGAAGAATTCTCCAAAGTTCATAGTTAAAATTCAAGTTCTGTGAGAGTTCTATCCAAGTTCTGTTATTGAATCATCTCGGAAGTTGGATAATAACTTGAATAGGACTATCATGAAACTCGAATATCAACTTTGAAATATGATGAATTGTTCAAATATTCATACCATGAAGCAATCCATCGTTAATCATAATAAGGTGAATTCAAACGAGCCGTTCTGATTCATAAAGTGCTAAGAGGGCATGCACATTGTCAGATGTGTTGTTATGAGAAATCAGCAATAACGGAACACTTTTTTTCCTCAATGCTCACCTTAACAGTTTCCTCGGAGACAGTGAAAGTATTTACAAAAATATTTATTTTAACGTAATATTTTGACAATTATACATAATACATTTTCGTAAGAAGAAAATGTCAAATACATAATTCAAGTAGGTATTTCTACGAAAATGAAGAGAACTAGTTCTTGAGTTTGGTGTAGGAGTAAAATATAATATTGCTAAGTTGTAGAGTAACAAGATGTAATATTAAAAAAATATAAATGTGATTTGAAATAATATTTCTGCTTTTTGTTCATGATGTTACGTTTTTATGAGTGTTATTTTTCCTCTTGAATGATACCAATTCTGTTATTTTTTTACTTCTTCGGAAAGACTATTAAAATATTTTTTTTCTTTGATAATACAATTATTTTGTTTGGTATTTATATTCATTAGGCGATTATCCATTAGATAATAAAGGTTAAAACAATATTGTTTTGAGATTTACACTGTTTTCAGATACATATTTATGTATAAGTCATCAAATTATAATTGTATTTCCTTTATCTAACCATCAAAACGTACGGAATAATAATCAAGTGTGATTGTAATAGAGGTCTTCGAAGACATTTTAAAGTATGACAAGCCATAATATTAATAGATTTGCAAAATAAACAATCCACACAAATCTATGATGGCAAAGGTTCAATTTAATTTAAGGATTTACCGATGAAGCATTATGCCGGGAGGATGAAATAACTCAATTTTTTTATTATTATTTAATGAGCAGAGACCATTCTGGTGATGCGCTTATTTCGAAAGTCACAATAAGTTCTTAAATATTGGAGTATGTAAAAAAATTAAAAATACCCATTAGTCATTTTTTCTCTCCAAATACGAATCCGATCGAACTTTAAATTGATTTTTATTTGTAGCATCGATGACATTTGTAGATGTTTATTTCGTACTTCCACTTTTGTTTTTTACATGATCTCCACACAGGAGGCCCAGAGGAAAATAATTTCCATCAGGATCTATGTCATCTTTGGGGATGCTGTGTGGAGGGTTTTTTTAAGGAACGAAAGGAGAGGAGAGTTTTGGGAAGGAAAGGGTTTAAGGGGTGGGTAGGAATCTGGGGTTCAGTGTGTCCTGGTCATCCGCCTCCAAGACCTAGACAAACCTCACCCATGAACCGGGCACCCCTGCTAAATCACAAAACGTAGCGAACCACTTGGGGTGACCTATGGCAGAGGTGTTGGTTATCCAATAAAGGTTCTCGGGGCGGCGGTACCCATTCCCACCTCCCAAATTGTGGGAAAGTGAAACTACTCTAATTTATGGAAGTATTTTCTAGAATTTTATGCAAAATGTGTTTTGTTAATTTTTTAAGTGTGAAGAGTTGTGGAGAGTTCTTGAATACCAGGACATCTATAATGTCCAGAAATATCTTTTTAAACTCAATCAGTTCTCCCTTTTCTTTTCTTTCTTGTAATGTTGGTTATTTTAGTTCCTTGGGTCTATCTTCATAATGCCTGTCTTTAAAACTCTTCGTGTTTTCGTAAATCGCCTTTTGTGGTCTCTATCACCTAATTTGAGCTCCGGGTTTGAGATCTTTAAAAAGACATTATTTTTCTTTAAATTTTTCTTGTTCTTCTTCTTTCGTATGGGGGGGGGTCAGAGGGGGACATCTAGGTCTGCGAGCCAGTCTAGGGCCTCAGGCGTTGCCCTGTGGACCTCATCAATCCCGCCGGGGAATGAATGGAGCGGGCATTCGTTGACCACATGTTCGGTGGTCTGCACCGCACCGCATTCACACGTCGCCGACTCTTTAAGGCCCCATCTATGCATCATATGAGCACAACGGCTATGGGAGCACCTTATCCTATTGATGGCAGTCCAGAGTTTGCGAGGCAATGAGAACCCAGGCTGTCTCTCAGTGGGGTCTTGCACGAGATGGGCGTTTTTGACGTTGGCTGATTGCCACTCAAGCTTCCACCTATCTTCTGGGGTGAGAGGTGTTCGAAGGAGTCTTTCTCCTTCCGTCCAGAAGGGTTTTCGAGACTTTAAGCGGCATGCCGGGTGAGAAACGACATCATCGTGCAAGGGTATTTCGCTTTTTTGCAGCGCCTTCTTGTATTCCCTCAGTGTTGCAATCTCTCGCCTGATATTTGGCGGGGTTATATTTGCAAGTACGGGGAGCCAGTAGTGTGCCAACCGCCTGTAGTGTGCCAACCGCCGCACGCAAAGGTAGTGTCCGCCGCGCTATTCGCGATGTTACCGGCACGTATATTGTTACCGCGCGTGTAAGGTAGTGAGTACTGTGAGTGAGGCGGCAACCAAATATTAAGAGGGCCTCCGACTACAAATAATTATGCCGCCACGTAAGGGGCCGAAGACCGAAAGGTCTCCCGGCCAAGGGGAAACATTAAATATCGGGGAACAATTGAAAATATTGTCCCTGAATATTGAGGGAACATCTCTCTCAAAGGTGGACTTTTTTTCTTGTAAAATTAATCGATTACGGAAATAGGACGAACAAGCGTGGGAGAAAGTACCAAGTCTACTGAAATTCAGACATCAAGTAGCAGTAATAATTCAGGAATATTACAATGGCAAGCTCACAGCTTTCTTGGCCTAATCCTGCGGTTAATGGTTATGGGAAGGATGGTTTGGATTCAAAGGCTTATCTCCGTGTAGTAGGAACAGAACTTAAAATTTCATAGCTACTTGGTAAAGCCAAATCAAATGGATGCAACCATTTTCAGATTCTCCCTTCTCTCGGTTTTGCCATTCCGCTGGTGTACTTAGAATTCCACGGAAGTTATCAAATGAAACATTAATGCGAGTTTCTGTGGATATTTTAAAATAACAATTACGAAAATACAATGCTCAAATTCATTAACTCCGTTTTACTTTTTTTTAAGTGAAACTTCTATAGCACCGTTGTGATTTGGAATTCAGATGAAACGGAAATGACGCATAAAGCACCTGCGAAGCAACAAACTCCTATCAAGACTCCTATTGGTTGAGACATTAAATGACGCTAGGTCTGCGCTCATTGGCCGCTTTGATTAAGACCTCACTTTTCAAGGCTTCTTCATTAGTTGAGATTGTTTTGGTAAAATTTCGCTTAAATGCACTCGAATTTTTTTTTTAATATTCTTTGAACTTTCGTTATTTGTTTTTGGAGTGTTATGCCGTGTTGCGCTACCTCCTTCTGTAAAACATAACATAAGGCATAACACCCCAAAACAAATAACGAAAATACTTTTGGTCGTGAAAATCTTAAAACGTATCATTCTTTGAATTGTTTGTTACTTGAATTGAGGATTTTTCGACCACCATGCTTGGCTAATGCCCGTGTTGTGGTGGTCGATTATTACGACTATTAGGTAAATGAGTATGTTTGTTGTATTTTTATTAAGTACATTATTTCTCATAGTATCCTCATTGAACTTGTAGGATCACTACAGCTAGGATCACAGTTAAATTAGTTTTTTATATTCATATAGGTACTTATTTTGTTCCCACTTGAAGTGATTTTTCATAGAAAACTGATTTGTATAAATTTTTTATAAATAATATAATTATTTTGTAATTACATCTACATTATTTCCAATATATTACGGATACAAAACATCATGTATTACTTTTATACAAAAGCCTTTTTTGGCGTATAAAAAAACGAACATTTTTTTTTTTAAATTAAAAAAACCAAATTAAATCCATATCGAGGTGCTGGTAATATGTATATTATATTCTGTTATTTCTTATTTTTACTTTTTCGTTGTATGTTCTATTTTCTCATAGATGATGGATGCTGCGTAATTTAGAATAGACATCTTTTTTTAAATGCTAAAAATAAAATTTTATATTAAAATATCGTTGGTAATTTCAATTGATATCTTTTACTAACCCGCCTAGCAAACGTGATATTTCAACTGTACGTATGTATTGTTAGTAAAATAAATCAAAATAATAGGCCAATTCTAAACAACTTACATTTAAAACCGAATGAATAAAATGTAAGTAGGCATTAGTCAAAGGTAGAGATCGAGGAAAACAAAATGAACGGTGCCGCAATATTTTTTATCGTCAAATAAATTACTTGTCACGGGAAAAAATATAATTCAAGTTCGAAATGCTTGAATTATGTCCGATATTTTCCTTCATATCCGATTCTAATGCTTTCGACTATATCGATTTCCACTGTATTTCGTAAAATATGATGGATAGATATAAGGGAATTCTTATTCATACCAAAATAATTTATGGCACCTGCCTACAATTTTTATTACGAACCTGTTTACTAAGAGTAAAATATTCCAACATTAAACCGACCGAGTTCAAATAATAATTTATCAGATAGGACGTGGCTTCAATATTTATATAATATGTTAAGTAGGTTAAAAGTAATAAACATGTTTCACTTAATTAACTTACGAACACACCACGAATTTCTTAATATAATTGTTTACTACCTAAGTTTACATTTTTCTCATTTAGTGCAGTCAAACAGTTGTTGAAGGAGATTATATATTTGTACACCCTCATGGGTTGTGCTTCTTTTATCACTTACGGTCTTTACTGAATTAGTGCATAATTTATTAAGTGTTCTTGTTAGTTTTCATGTACTGTTAGCGTCAGCGGTTGGCATACGGCGCCAGTGTCGGCAAACCGCAGGCCTACGGCCTCTAGCCAAACCAACCCTGGAAAGGACATGCAGTAATTAATGGGCCAACAAGCTAGCTCACAGTCGGCGCGAGCAAGATCCTCCTAATTCCAAGGCGAGTGTCTGTGGTTCGCTGGGTATTTCTCTTCCTCCTCTCCTCAAAATCTCCGGGGTCTCCCTCCTCAATCAGAACACAGTATGCGCTTAAAGGGTTTATTCAATAGCAGGAGACATGGTTAATACAATCGCCATTCGGGCACACTTCACATGACATGGATAGCATTAAAATACCCTAACCTAACAGGGACTGTTTTCTCTCAATCTCTCCACACGCGTTATGGGCTTTAAGAGCGGGACATGGCACACAAAAGAGGGTAATTGTTCAGTCTACTCACTGTAGTAGGGTAGGCAGTAGTCAGCATCTTCTGGTTGCACAATTTACAGTATGAAATACATTGCGAGTTTTAAGGTTCTCGAGCGCGCGTTAGGCGCTCGCTTGGGACACTGTTGTCTTGCTGGCTGGCAGCCGGTGAGTGGCGAATGCTTGCCGGGCCCCGAGGGGGCCGGTGCGCTCGTTGATTCTCGTAGTGCCGGAAACTGCCGAAGCTATTCTTGCGTAAAACGGGGCGACCGTGGGTAATGTTGCTACTTTGCAACGTAACACTTCCCCCCTCGCCGCAAAAAAAGCGACGTGGTAATGGAGCAGTAGGGCTAAGAAATCCTCTTACCCTTCTAGCACTTGTGCCAAAAAACAAAAAAAAAATTTTAAGAAAGGAGGAGAGAGCGAGAGAGAAAAGTTGCTAGCTACACAATAGTAGAAAACAAAAACAAAAGACAAAAAACATGGTGAACAAAGAGTTAACACTAAATGTACATGAAAGAGCAGTGACATACATAAATGTGAACAAGGACCTGCAGAAGAAAGGTACAAGGGTTATGCAGTAATAGAAAAAAAATGACTCTAAATTGTATCATTGGTCTGTGAGCTATGTTTGCGTAGCGTGGTTTTTGCGTAGGATGTCTGGGGTGTTTGGACGTTACACTGAAGTTACACGGTTACTTTGTCACAGTAACCTGGCCCGTTTGAGATTACACTCAAGGAACACTAGGGCCTTAAAGGAAACACGAAGAAGAGAACGCAGGATGAGGCTTCTTGGTGGTGGAGAGGGTTCTACCTGTCACAGAGGTCAAAAAGGTAGCTGCTTCCGGGTCCTGTGGGTGGGCCAGTATGACATCATTGAGGTACTGGAGAGTGGAATTGTAATTGGTGGTTTGTCCTTTTTGTAGAGGAGGCGGTTTGTGTGCATGACAGCCGTTGTTGTGATGGTGGTTGGTACACTGGTTTGTATACAGTGGGATTGTTGTGTTAACAATTGTTGGTATTGTTATTTGCGCAAGGGCACAGGAGCATTGGCATGATGGCAACAGAGCATTTGCAAGGTGCAGCTGGAACATTTGCAAAATGGCAACATTTGCAAGATGCCGCAGGAACGTTTGCACCAAGGCAACAGGAACATTTGCAAGATGCCGCAGGAACGTTTGCACAATGGCAACAGGAACATTTGCAAGATGCCGCAGGAACGTTTGCACAATGGCAACAGGAACATTTGCAAGATGTCGCAGGAATGTTTGCACAATGGCAACAGGAACATTTGCAAGATGCCGCAGGAACGTTTGCACAATGGCAACAGGAACATTTGCAAGATGCCGCAGGAACATTTGCACAATGGCAACAGGAACATTTGCAAGATGCCGCAGGAACATTTGCACAATGGCAACAGGAACATTGAACCAACCTAGAGCTGACGTGCTCGGGTTTGTTTGAGTGATGGTTTGTGATGATACAATTCGCAACTACACGCACGACTCACACTAGGTTAATTTAGGTGCGGTCGGGTGCTTTTGGTACGCAGGGTTTTGAAGGCATGGGACCTCCGTGACGGTAGTGAAGGCAGCATGAAGGGAGGCGCAGGTGTAGATAGGGTGAAGAGCTGCGGGTCTTCTTATTAATCCGGGGAAAGATTATTATTAGGAACAAAATTCTTGAGGTTTACCTGCCTAGTAGACCAATGATGAAAAGGTTTGGAGAGAAACAAGGTGTGCATGTTAAGAAAGATTGGATTTGGCGTGTAGAGAGAGAGAGAGAGAGACGGGGAGAGAGTTAGCTAAATGCAACTACAGACTTATACATATTACAGGTACGTATTCAAGGAAGGTTCCGTTTAACCCATTTAGTTTTTTTTTAAACTAAATACATTTCCAAGAACACGTGGGTAAGGGTTTGTACGTATGACAAAATGCCCCGTTCGAAAGAAGTTGGTCTTCCATGACCTATGCTCACGTCTATACGGTAGCATTTTTTCTACTTTCGAAGAACAAAAACATTGAGTACAAATAAGTTATGAAAAGTGGGAAAGGAGTAGGAAGTTGAAAGGATCCGTGTATGAAGGTTGTCCCATTTGACAAACGAAACGCCATGTGCGTAACGCATATATCCCCATTCACGGATAATTTCGAGGAAGGGAAAGGGTGACAATTGGGAACATTTGAACGAAGAAAACTGCTGAGGATTCGGCTATTTCCGAAATTCGACCTCTGAGTGGAGGTGAAACAAAGGTCTACAGCAGTTATCCTGGCACATTACAAAAAGGAATACACTGACATAAAAGAGTCTAATCCTCCACGTGTATTGGGTAGAAGATTAGAGGGTCGTTTTATTCTCCTACTAGTTTGCGAGAAATGACAGACCCTTGCTCGAGTCTCACAAACCTGGGGGTTTTCTTATTCGTCTCCCAGACAACGAGTTAGGTGTTTTTTGTGTCCATCAACTTAACTCCTACGACACGATGCCCCATAATCATGAGTGAAGCGTATGATTAGTCCTTTTGAGATAATGGATAGTTCCTGGGTTCTTGTGACAGGAAGTCCATGGGCATGTTAATGAGTATTCTGCTGCAAAAGCAATAATTTTCTGATAACAGAACAATAAGAGGCGTGTGGTCTACACTTGGTAGGTTACACAAACAAGGGGTAGATATTATTTCGTTCGCACGACTCATGGTGAATATTGTCACGTTTTCACGTCTCACGTGACAGGAATGAACGATTTACAACAAATTTTTTGCCCAGTATTGAAAGACAGTAGCCCAATAGGTATTTACAACAATTTAATGAGATAAATCACCCTCTCGATCAACAACCCTGTGTTGACGAGCAAACAATGAGTAGTTATGACGGACTCCCCGTGACGTGTAAAAACACAAAGATATTATAAGATTCGCATCTATAGCAGTGGATATTGTAAGGTTCACACCTATAATGGTAGATATTGTAAGGTTCGCGCCTATAGCAGTGGATATTGTAAGGTTCACACCTATAATGGTACAAAAGTTTACGTTCGAAAATGTGGGTCCCCATTCAATACAGACGGCGGGTTGCAATGATGTAATTAATACGGCACTGCTGTAGCTTAATAAATTCATATTAGCATACGTTACAAGACTTGCCAAAAGGCGATAAACACAAATTTTTATTGAAGATCTGGCCAAGATTTTAAACTTCAAACAAGAATAATGGTACAATAAGGGACAAAAGAAACTGATGTCTTGATAAAATATTGTACCTCATAATGAAGTTGTATGTACACGGAACAATGTTAATGAAGGGACAAAACGTATTGTCACTTTTATAACAAGAAAAAAAATATTTTCTCAGAATCCGACAAAAATGCGATTCTGGAAAAAAATAGAGCAATTGGGTTGAGCGCCATTCTAATTTTTGGAAAAAAGAAGAAAAAAAAAAACACAAGTAGCAACGAGGTTGCTCCTGAATAGTTTCGAATCCAGCGAATGTGACCTGATAGGTGTGTTCATTTGGTGTATTCGAGACGATCCCCATATACAACATTATTATGAATGTGTAGGATGGGGTGAGGAGGAATAAGAAAAAGGTAAGAAGAAAAAAAAACGGGAGGATTTCCTTTATAACAGAAATCGTCGCGGCATTCTTACAATATGGTTCTGTGACCATAGTAGCGAGCTGCGGCAATGGTCTGAAACCAATGGTTATTATACAGACTTGCACTTAAGATTTTTATTTACAACATTAGGGTAGGGACGTACTGGTACGACAAAAACCCGACGGAAAAAAAAAACAATTAAAAAAAGGGTGATATGACAAGATGAGACGATGAGGTGGGAAAAAAAACGCGCGGATGCTGCAAGAGTTGTGAAAAGGAAAGCGACGTCCCGGAGCAAGAGTTTTCTGGAACCGTTGATGGTAGGAGGAAAAGGAGGCCCTTTCCCGAAGTGATCAATTTCAGGAAGAAGATGCATACAAGTTATGAAAACGGTGCCCCAAGAGGTGCTCTTGTGGTACAGCAGGCAAAGCACGCAGGATGTACAAGAACATATAAAATTATGCAAAAAGAAAAGAGTGTACAGGAGTTAGGCTACCGTTGACATTGATATGCCTTCGGGTGTAAGGATTACCTTACAAATGCCCGTATGGGTGATTATTTACATTTAATATTTACAAGTAACTCACGTCATTTATGACAAGAATTATAAGACTTCTATAAAGACCGCGTCGCACTGATTGACGACTGGCCAAGAGAGGTCAGGGGGGTAATAATGATCTCCGAGGTGACTTCCGGTTGGAATTGCAACCTCCTGATGTATCTTTGTTGTAGAAAGAGGCATGTAGGGACAGGCATTTTTGGATTTATTCCTAGGAGAAATCTTTCTATTTCTCAGGGCCCGTAGTAGTTCTTTCTTTCTTGAAGAAAAAATGTGCGGGATTATACCCAGCGTGACTTGAGGAACTTCCATGGTGTATAGGATCGTGTCAGAGTGACCTTATGTTGGAAAAAGCGGGAACTAGACTCGCAATTGGAAAGAAATTGGCCCGAGATTGACCACTTAGGCGTATTTTTTGCAAAAACGCGTTTTTTACAAGTGTTTAGATTATTTGGAAATTTGGGCAGGGGTTTGCCTCAAATAACGTGTTTTGAGAAAAAATCCAGACGTTTTGGAATTTTATTGAAAAAATTTTTCAGAGTCCCAAAAATGAAAAAGAAATGGGCAGGGATTTGCCTCAAAAACGTGTTTTTGAGAAAAAATCCAGATGTTTTGGAAATTTGTTGAAGATTTCTTGAAGTCCAAAAACGGAAAAAAAATTGGGCAGCGATTTGCCTCAAAAACGTGATTTTTGTGAAAAAATCCAGATGTTTTGGAAATTTGTTGAAGAATTCTCGAAGTCCAAGAACGGAGAAAAATTGGGCAGCGATTTGCCTCAAAAACGTGATTTTGTGAAAAAATCCAGATGTTTTGGAATTTTGTTGAAGAATTCTTGAAGTCCAAGAACGGGAAAAAATTGGGCAGCGATTTGCCTCAAAAACGTGATTTTGTGAAAAAAATCCAGATGTTTTGGAATTTTATTGAAAAGTTCTCGAAGTCCAAAAGTCCATAAACGAAAATTTCACGGGCCAGGATTCACCTTAATGGAACACGTTTTTAGAATTTATTCCGATGTTTTTGAAAAACATTTGCCAATTTGTGAAGGTCCGGTGAATAAAAAACGGAACGAGGTTCGCCTTAAACGAACATGTTTTTTGGAATATTTCCATTTGCTTTCCAAAGGGGAATTCTTTAGAAAAGAAAGAAATATTTTTTCTTTTATACGAGTTTTCGTGGAAGTATTTGTTTGAAGATTCAACAATGTCTTGGGGAATGGTTTTTTGTTTACGTGGCTCGTCTGTAGCCTGATTTGATTATCACCAATTATTGGTATTTAACCGTCAATTCCTTTCGTCGAAACAAGTTGTTGTAATTTAATGTTTGTTTTCAGGGAATCGACGTCAACGCGAATTAGGCATCTTTGAATTTATGTCGTATGTTTCTTTTTTATGAGAAACGGACGGCAAAAGTAGAAAAATGCCCGATTGTCAAATGGCAGAAGGAATTTAATCCACTTGTTTCCTTAGGCTGCAAAGTATGTCGTAGAACGGACCAGCACTTTGCGAAATTGGTTTATTATAATATAATATGTTAATTAACCTTTGGGAAACGAAGCGGTTAGTCGGTTATCATATGCAGGATTTTGATTGTTGAATATCGTTGTTTTAAATATTTGTGTTCATTTCCACTATTAACTTGTACTTGAAACTAGCAAATTTAGTTGGTCGACACTTGTAGACACTGTGTTATTCGCGGCGACAACTTTCTTGGTTGAGCATCTTGCGTGGGAATACCGGTGATAATGTTTGTGTCGAGTGACGACTCGAAAATGAAGGAATCGTGCCCGTGATAATTTAAATTGCGATTCGAAGTTACGTACGCGCCGGTGTTTTTGTTTGAAATGCTAGACGGAATAGGAATAACACAAAACATACATTATAGGTTATAAGTTTAAACAATAGCTGATTGAAGAATGAGACCGTGAGACCGTGAAGAGGGGGGGAAAAAAATTAGCCTCACGTTGAAGCCAGTGTTAGCGTCGGCAAACCGCAGGCCTACGGCCTCTAGCCAAACCAACCCTGGAAAGGACATGCAGTAATTAATGGGCCAACAAGCTAGCTCACAGTCGGCGCGAGCAAGATCCTCCTAATTCCAAGGCGAGTGTCTGTGGTTCGCTGGGTATTTCTCTTCCTCCTCTCCTCAAAATCTCCGGGGTCTCCCTCCTCAATCAGAACACAGTATGCGCTTAAAGGGTTTATTCAATAGCAGGAGACATGGTTAATACAATCGCCATTCGGGCACACTTCACATGACATGGATAGCATTAAAATACCCTAACCTAACAGGGACTGTTTTCTCTCAATCTCTCCACACGCGTTATGGGCTTTAAGAGCGGGACATGGCACACAAAAGAGGGTAATTGTTCAGTCTACTTACTGTAGTAGGGTAGGCAGTAGTCAGCATCTTCTGGTTGCACAATTTACAGTATGAAATACATTGCGAGTTTTAAGGTTCTCGAGCGCGCGTTAGGCGCTCGCTTGGGACACTGTTGTCTTGCTGGCTGGCAGCCGGTGAGTGGCGAATGCTTGCCGGGCCCCGAGGGGGCCGGTGCGCTCGTTGATTCTCGTAGTGCCGGAAACTGCCGAAGCTATTCTTGCGTAAAACGGGGCGACCGTGGGTAATGTTGCTACTTTGCAACGTAACAGTACTTTTTGAATACCGGCACAATAGTCTAAACTGCTCCCACCTGTAGCCAGTAAGACTATGACATCCCCAATTTGACGACCTCCGTAGTCCAGTGGGTAAGACTCTTGACTCACAATCCGGAGGTCGCGGGTTCGAACCCGGCATGCGCAAATAAATTTTATTTGATTAATTTGTGTTATTTCACAATTAATTCATTTAAAATAATATATAGTATATTTGCGGCATGTTCCAGAGTGGAAGATACTATCAGTATCGCCCTGGTGTAAGACCACCATTCAGAATTGAAACGTTGCTTAAAAATGGCTTTAGCCGTGTTTGGTGACCAGATCTGAATAGCCAGGTACTTCCCAACCTTCCTCTTCCCCACCTCCTTCCCCTCCCCACTACCTTCAGGCTCACAACATACCCCAATTGGGGATGCCATAGTCTCACTGGCTCCAGACGGGAGCATTTGAGATTCTTGTGAGGTATTCAATGTAAAAAAAAATAAAAAATTGGGGTATGTTTTGAGGCTGAAGGTGTTGGCGAGGGGGAGGAGATGGGGAAGAAGAAGGTGGGGAAGTACCTGGCTATTCAGATCTGGTCACCAAACACGGTCAAAGCCATTTCTATTTTAATTCTAAATGATGGTCTTACACCAGGGCGATATTGTTAGTATTTCCCTTTCTGAACGTGCCGCAAACATACCATATGTTATTTTTTATTAATTAAATTTGAAATAACACAAATTAATCAAATAAAATTTGCTTAAGTCATTTATTCAGTATTATGGAGTTTATCATTTTTATGTCATCATTGCTTTGTACAAAAGTTTTGTGAAATTTCAGAGCGAGTTTATCATATTACAATACATTTACGAATATATTAAAAAATATTTTCTTTTGTTGGTATTTATTTAAAATTACTCCAACAATTAAGAAATTAAGCCATTAAAAAGTAGGCACTTCATAATGCATGTTACATATGTAATACTAGTGCCTACTTCATAATGCATATTACATATACGTAACCTATATTCAAATTGGAATCTAAAATAGAACAAGTCCTTTTTTTCCGTCCGAAAGTCGACCTGCATGAATTTGTACGAAATTGCATGTCGTGTAAAACGCACGTGGAATCACGATCCTGTGAAGATGGACTATAATATTTAACGAGTTTGGTTGTAGATTATCGCTCGGCGACTGGGTGGGTTTTGTAAAAAAATCAACTTGGACATGCAACGATGCACAGTATGACTTTTTTCTGATGTACGTGTATGAAACTTTTTTCGCTGCAAAAACGAATAATCTCTGTCCTCGACGTTCGCTCATAGACTGACTCGAGACTCGACTGACTGGATATGATTCGAGAAGGTTTTTACATATTAAAAAAAAAAACATTTTTATTTCACTGATATTGGTCAGTGGTTGAGTGGGCATAGCGCTTCAGTGCGACCCGGGCGTCGCGTGTTCGATTCCTCGGCTGGCTAAGTCCTCCATCACAACACAAGCAACATTTTTGGCTTTCTGTGGTGGTAGTAGGAGATTTTAAAACATTGTTGGGTTATTCGTAACCTGGGAATGTGTGTCTTTCTTTTAAAAAAAAAAATTAAGTGCATTTTAAGATAATTAAGGGTTTAAAAGAATACTGGGACGTTGTTGGCGTTATTACAATGAATATTTTCATAATTTTCCTGCGTTTAGAATTGAAGGATGTGATCGAACTTTAAGCCATTTTTATAGGTTCTGTAAATATTTTTTACGCAATTGTTATTTTTATTTTTTTTTTTTTTTTTAAATACATTAATGGCTATACTGCCTTTTATAAATAAACATATAATAGAGTACAAAAGTAAGAAAAATAATATCATTACATAATAGTAGTTTTAAACTTTAAAATAACATACAATTATTTTGTGTATCACAACAATAAATAACAAAAAAGAACAATGAGAAATATCATCATTTCATTTCAACATGTCCATATTGCGTATATAAAGTTACATTATGGAAAAATAATTTTTGAGTGCATGTTTATATTGCGCTAATTTTAATAAATAAATGTCGCCGATGTTAGCATATTCATTTCCCAAAATGTGTAATCGACTGATTGGTGAGTAATAATGTGATAATGTATGTGTGTTATTATAGTAGAACGGTAGAGTCAGTCTATTGTTAGCGCGACCAGGGCAATGAAATCGTATTAGTTCTATTAAATTAGGGGTATCCAGGACCGAGTGAATTATTTTATATAATATTAATAGATCACAGATTTTTCTGCGATCTGATAAATTTACGAGATTAGTCCAGTTTAATAACAAATTATAGTCCACGGATTCTCTTGGAATACCTAATTTAAAATTAATATACCTAAGGAATCTATGCTGGACTTTTTCAATCGCTTGAATATGGATATTGTAATGTGGAGCCCAAATCGTAGAATTATATTCTAAAGTGCTTCTCACTAGCGTTATGTATAAAATGCGAATAGTATCAATGTTACAAAATTGTTTGGTTATTCTTATAATAAATCCTAAAATCTTCATTGCTCTATTATAAACACATGTTTATTCCTCGTCGTATAGAAAAACATATTATTTATTTAAAACCTAATTTTATTTTGTGATAAACGACATAGGAATTATTTAAGCTTTGCATAGAAACGGATGTTTTGCGGGTCGTGCGTATATGCTCTTAAGTATGAATAAAACTTGAACTTTTCAGTTTTAATTCAAATATGATGTCAACCTTATTCCATGGATATTGTCGAACCCACGATTAAAACTATGAAGTTCACGTCAATGTGATGGCATGTGCCTAGCATGGTTGAAAATTTTTTAACAACAGTAGTAAACAATGCGTTGAATAAATTTAAAAAGATTTCCTGAATCAGAAATATTGCAGACCTCTCCTCGCTGATACACAAGAAAAATATTGACATTCCGATTATGTTACGATAATTGGTATATTTCTTCTCCGAACCATCGACGGGCTTTCTCCAAAGACGGGGAGATGTTATATTATTTACCGAAGCTGTCTTAGATATTGATCTAAAATTCAAAGGCTCATGTGTTCCAAAGGGCATGATTCTCTCATAAACATCGCAGTAATCTGAATAAACGATTGGCGGCATACTCTTTCTGAGCTACAAGGAGCAAAATCCGAGTATGCCCCAACTCACAAAAACTCTTTTTAAAATATCTCTAACACCTCGTGTGGATTCCAAATAGCCGACCCACTCTTCACTCGGCTTCTTGCCAGAGAGTAATATAATTCTCTCTGAACGTGTCGTACCAAAACACCACCATCGCACTGGATTGGAAACTCAGTATGTCCGACGCACAGTAAAAGTTTTTGCCCAAGAAATAGAAGTTGCTTCGCTTAAAAATATCGTTTAGTTACAGTTTGGGTTAATTGAATACTTTTGTATTTTTACTCAATTAAAAAAAAACTTGCGAATTCATTTTTAACAAATAAGAGTACAAGCATTTATTCCAGCTGTAACTTAATTGACTAAAAATAAAACAAAAAACACAGTTAGATTTGTACGTTTTATGATTTTCACGGGCCAAAAGTATTTTCGTTATTTGTTTTTGGGATGTTATGCCGTTTTGTGTTACCTCATGATGGACACTGCAACGCTGTCCGAAACGTTGGTTAAAGAAGGAGGTAGCGCAACATGGCATAACACCCCAAAAACAAATAACGAAAAAACACAGTTTTATATGATTTCAGAATGTTTTTCGTATGTTTGCCCGCTCTCATAAAAAAAACTTATGAACGATTGCGGCTTTCTTCATCTCCCAATTTCATCATTAATCTACAGCATTTCGCCAATCGAAAACTTGTCCCTCCCACTCGTCCATTTTTGGCAAACGACATTTTTTTAAATGCCCAATCTTAATTGCTTTTCTCTAACAAATAATGTTTTAACATGACTCACAAGTCTATGAATGTGTGTTGAGAAAAGTAAACATGAGCATTCTGATGCACCTCGGAAATAGTCTTTAATAATTGTGTTTTAATCCCTAATACAAAACTAAAAGCAATAAAACATCAAATTATCTGAAAAAATCCAGCTAGCAAAATATATCGATTCTGAACCTTTACCAATATCTGTATGTTTACTCCTGTTTCCAGCACGATTGTCGCATTTTCGTGATCCAACCTACTATACTTACGTAAAGGTTGTAAAAGGTTTGGGAAATAGGTACCAGAACAGTCAAAACCCAGCATTATTTACCTTCTGATAATCTAACACTGCGTGATCTCAGTTCCTTCTGTGAAATCTTCCTAAATGTTGACATATGATGTAAGTTGACGAAATATTGTTACAAGTAGGAACATGTTGTACGTAGTTCACAGTTCATACCATATATCAGGTAACCAGCGCTTGTTTAAATAGGTCGGTGGCATCGAAATAGACATAAGTAATTTATTTTTGTCTTGGATGTAAAATTTTTTAAAATAGAATTGGGACTACTTTTTTAGAATAGATTGGGACTGGGTTTTTAGCGCTGGACGAACTGCTGTGACCTGCTTTCAGCGAACCGCTTCATGTTAGGTTTTCAACGAACACAAAGGAGTTCGCGGTTCACTTTTGGGAAGACATGCTCGTAAACCACCAGAACCCATCGTCTATATTATTTTGTAGATTTTTTTTTAAAATTGATCGGTGAGTGGAGAATATAATGATTGATACAACCAATTACTCTGGGATCCTATAAGTATACAAGGACCACTTTAAATTTCAATTTGAAGTCAGTAATTTATTTCCAATTACTAGATCAACTATATAAGATAATTGCGAAAAATCAAGAATCAGAATCAGAAGCTCAGTACTATCCCTGTACCCTGTACTGTACAGGACCCTCAGATATTTTAAAAGTACAAAACTGCTGACCCTAGACAAATTGCAAGGGCGCCCTACTCTGAAGGATGTTGAAACCACATGACTTATCCTGTACACCACAGGTACTGATTATCATTTTACCGATTTTAGTTTTACCTGTTTTTTTACCTACCTATTGTTTATTAAATGTATTGTCTTCCTAAAACCCGTTACCATACATACATGATAATCAGTTGTATACAATTTATAACGAGTTTAGTAGCAAGGGGGTTAATGTAAAGAAACAAAACTTAAACACCTTAATAAATTTAAAAAAAACTAACCAGCTTCTTTACATTTTTCAAAATTCGTTCCCGATTGCTTTTAAAAATATCGTATTCCTTCCATTTTTAAAATAATTGCAGAATTTATTTAATTATTTCCTCTCGCTTACTAAAGGTTATAATATAATGGGCCCTAAAATAAATCCTGAATGCTTTTTAAGGCTCTGTTGGTTTTGATTTCCTTTCTCGTTCTTTTATTTTTTAAGATATTCCAATTTTGTGTACTCTGTCGAGATCATCCACTCATTAGCGAGTGCCTTTGAGATTTGTGGACCCTTGCCTATTACGCTCTTATCATCATTGGTGAATGAGGTATTTTAATTAAATATCTCATTTTAATACAGGAATTTATTTTTCATATTGTAAATCGTAGGTTAAAATATTAACGTACGTAAAACAAGACGAATAACAATAAAAAAATATGTGTATTTGCTTTTTGAAATAGGTTTATAATATTTGTTCTAATAATCAGTTTCTTTGGACAAATTGCATAAAGCCTTATTGGAAAACATAATACTGCATAGAAATAAGTGAGGTATTTAAGTGTCTATTTACAAATCTTATGATTTCAGAGAAGGTTTTGGTTTTGATTTATTAAATATGAAAAATAATTTTGAACGCGAGGTCTGCAGTTCACAAGACTACAAATATACTTTAATAATTAATTATAAAAAGGACAATATATTTTTAGCAAAAAAGTATTAATTTAATTAATTTTCAGTTAGACACTTTTAGAAAAGTGTTAAAATTTATCCACCTAACTCTATTTTAGCATCGCTACGCCAGGCGACTGGTTTAAGAAAGTACATTCAGATTCTGCACAGAAAATCCCACAATATACCACGCTGCAAACCTTTGCGTTACTTTAGCGAACTTTACTTTTTCTACCCAGTTGTGAATTAGTTATTCAATGTGCGCTTTTCGGTTGTCAACGTACGACTGATGTCGTAGTTTTTTCAAAAAATTCTCGACCCCTCCTGGTGACAAAAGTATGGTCACATGGATTAGGGAAAGTCTAACATTTTGGATATCCATGATTATTTATCACCTTATGTTTTTTTTTTATTTTTGTTAGGTACCCTGTATTTTACAACTGTTCCAAACAACCGAAAACTTTCAATTAAAAAATGTTAATATACATCGTAAAATGTGGCGCGGTTATTAGCCAATTGGTCCAAAGCGTCTGTTCTCCTATTTAGAGGTCGTGAATTTAATCACCAGCTGGTTGAATCTTCCATAATTTTACAAGCAACATTTTTCGTTATTAATAATGGTAGTAATTTATGTTCGTATAGAGGTATCTAACATTGCGATAATTTTTGCTAAAAGTTAATACATTTATTTGGTGAATTATTGAGTAAATCCTCAAATTGGAATGTTTAATTAAATGAGGACAGTATTATTAAAACTCAACCGAAAATCTGAAAACATTCTTTCAGATTTTCGGTTCAATTTCGCTAATAGTGTCTATAAATTACGCATAAAGCTCTTCTGCATAAGGAGAATTAGCACTCAAGACACAATACACCTGCAAACATAATTTAGTGAAGCCTAAAAACCCTGCGGACTTTTTTGTATTAACTTTTATTTCCCTTTACTTTACGAGTAGTCGTAAAACGTCCTTAAATCTTTAATAAATGTCACCCGAAGGTGGGTCCGACCAAATCGAGATATGCTCCGAGAGAGACCAGGTAAGCGCGACCCACCATTCTTCGACTAGGTTGTTGCCCTCATCCGGAACTTTATTCTCCGGCGTGGGCAGGTAAGGCCACATTTGGCAGGCGCGGTGATAAGCGATTCCCAATGTGGGTAAAAATAAAACATAAAAAAACAAAGATAGGACTTGAGATTTTCATGGCCTAAAGATTTATCGTGATTTATTTTTGGGTTATAATGCCGTGCTTCGCTACCTCCTTCTTTTTCGGACGGTATTACAATGTCCACCATCAGGCCAGATCTGTAATCAAAGATTGTGACTACTGTTTCACATCGCAGCGCGTTATAATTTCATGGAAATTTGAAAAATCCATTGAACGATCATAAAATAAGGCAAGACGCGATATCTATTTCAAATTAGGCTGTTGAAATCTACTGAGAATCTATTTTTTGGATGATTGGAGCATTTATAGTGAAATAGGTTATTGAAAGGTAAAATAAACTGCCAGAATGAATAAAGGCAACGTTTGAGATGGCATGTGTATATTATTCATTTAACAATTTCTTGAACAATTATCAATATTCGTTATATTTCCATTTAATTAATCAAAAGCAAAATCACTCATATCAGAAAATTGCAGAAGTCTCTATTAGCTAAAAATAATTCATACTTTTGTGTGTTTGTTTTATTAAGCGAATCATCGAGCGAACTAAGGTTAAATATTTGCAAAAGAAATTTTGTTATTCACTAGGTCTAGAGTGTAATTCTCCAATGAGAGGTAGTGAGTATAATGTATAGTGAATTTCTGTTGCGCCAGAGGCATTGTTCTCCGTCTTAATATACCTACTCGCTAATTCCTCGTCTAGAGTATTGCGCATTAGCAGGCAGAACTATTCCAAAATGTATTGTTCGGACCACGCTCCGTTGGGCCACGCAGGTAAATTCGCCAAACTCTTTATAATGCTTTATAAAAGCCTCGAGTGGCTTGATTCGGCGTTGTGGGCGAGAGTGCAACGAATTTTACACGCAAGCACATCGTGCAAATTAAGATGATATTAATTCTTGAATTTTATATTCTCTGTTGCCTGTAGATAGCTACACCCTCTGAGAAAGCTGACAAATGAAAAGAATTTCTGAGAACATATTTGGCACTCCGGCATTTCTGAAAAAACCTAGTGTTTTGAGCTAAGTAGGTAGGTTATGTATTATTTTTTAGTTTGTAAACCTAAACCTTCATTGTACCTTTATAAAAATACCCAGCCGGTAAGTCGCATCTCAAACTAACACGATAAGGACGTGATAATTTAATTTATTGCGTACCTAAAATTAAAATTTTTCTGCTTTTTTTATTTATATCAATTCTACATATTGCTGTAGTGCAGAAGATATGTAGAAGATCTCAATACAAGTTAAAATGATTTTTCAAACTTTATTAGATTATTGTAGTAGGTAGAAAAGTGCTGATTCCAGATTACAGCTACTATCTAATCTTCTTTCTCTTGTCTTATTCTGATCGAAGACCCCATCGATTACACAAAGTGCCATTCCTGTATACTGTGCCACTTCAACATGCTGTTACTTTATTAAAATACAAAATGAAGATCCTAAATTCAAATTAATGTAATACCTACGAGAGCATTTTTTTGTTAATTACTAGGTTTGAAAATATAACACAACATTATAATATGTATATCTTTTGATATTTATTTAGATGGTCCTAAAAACCAAACGAACGTGAACAAATAGTGTTTTTTTTTCGATTTGCCGGAATGTTTCAAGCTGTTCTCATGGGAAATGTCACCTAATCATCATAAACATGTCTTCTTTGTATCCGGTGACCTTCGTAGCGGAATGGTCAACGCATTAACAATAACGGCTGCGATAACCGTCCTAGGCGCAGTGTGAACAAAATTTAATTAAAGCAATATTTTTAGCATCACAGGTGATATTTGTTTTACTGCAAATCCTACTAATACGAGAATTATAAAGGCAAAAGTTTGTATGGATGTATGTATGTTTGTTTATACTCTTTCAACAAAAAAATACTAAATGGAATAATGAAATTGCATTAGTACCATTCATCAATGACCTTGGTGTTATTTTTGACCGGAAACTTACAATTGATCGTCACTGTGAAACAATTTCCAATAAGGCCATGCAAATTCTAGGTTTTGTAATACGTAACACAAGGACTTTTCAAAACATTGAGTCAATTAAGCTACTTTACTGCTCTTTTGTAAGATCGCAGCTGGAATATGCATCTCTTGTATGGTCTCCGATTTATACCTGTAACTTACACCGTTTGGAGAGAGTACAAAGAAAATTTCTTCGATACGTTCAATTCAAATTGAGACAGCCTGTAATTGAAATCCGCTACAATGCATTAATGTCTGATCTAAACCTACCACTACTTTCTACCCGGCGTACTATTAATGACATTCTTATACTTTTTAAATTACTGAACAATCTCATGGACTGCCCTCGAATGTTAAGTGTTATAAATATTCGTGTCCCTGTTAAATCAACTCGACTCCACCACCTTTTCCACAGTGACAATCATAGCACTAACTATTCCTATCATTCACCGCTAGTGCGTTTTCACCGAACTGCCAATACGTATACAGACCTTTTCGATATTTTTAATACCTCACCGTCTTGCATCAAAGCAAAAACAATTAGTTATTTATGTAACTGATATGTTTGTAACATGATAAATATTTGTTGTACTAATATGCATCGTATGTATGTACTGTATGTTATTCTACATATATAATGTTTGTAAATGTTCGATACACTTGTATTACGTATGTAATAGCCCTATGTACGGGCGTTTAAATAATAAATAATAATAATTATAACCAAAAAAAAATTCTTTCACAAATAGAAAGTTACATTATTTGCGAGTAATATAGGCTGTATATATTGGTAAGCTCTGGCGTTATGAAATTATTTATCATAAGTTTATTGTCCAGACGAAAAGCAAAAAAAATCGTTGCTTGGAAACTATAAGTCATTATTTGACGTGCGCTGTCATTTTGTTATTTGATTAGGTTACTATGGAGATCCCTTTAATAGTTAAAATTCAAATGTGTATAAAATACTAATGTCGGGAGGGGTGTGGAGGAATGGGTGGTGATGGGGATGGGGGGGGGGATGAGGGGGAGGGGAGAGGAAGGGAGAGGGAGTGAAGTGGTGATAGGGACGGTGGAGGAGGCGGAGTTGGAACCCCCCTAATACTATGCGAGCGAGGCCGGGGGAAAAAGGTGTTATGAAATTGATTATTGTTTGAAAAACCTCTCAGACGGGCTCGGAAAAGCTTTAGTTTTTGCATCTTAAGATTGATTTACATACAAAGTGTTATTCTTCTCCAGGTGTCAACAATTTTTTTGAATTGCACTTGTACCAGTTGCGTAGATTTCAAAGGCATGAAGTCTTAACCACTTCCCGGTTTTTCCGGCCTGCAGAATAATGAATTTTCCTAAATCTATTAATGACAAATGTGTTTTTCTCAGCTGTCTCAGGGCTTCCCACATAATTTTTTTTGAAGGGTGGACAATTTGTTCCTAAAATTTTTACTACCCTATCCCTATACAAATTTCAAGTCAGATATGAGTTAGATTTTCACGGCCAAATATATTTTAGTTATTTGTTTTTGGGGTGTTACGCCGTGTTACGCTACCTCCTCCTTTAGCCAACGTTTCACACAGCGTTACAGTGTCCATCATCAGGGCAGATATGTAATTGTTAGTGGTGAAATGTGTGCTAAAGTACTTCAAAAACCATTTTGAAGCATACTGCAATATCAGCTCGTAGTGGAGTAGAGCTGGCAACACGGTATCGCTAAGAACTTAAGCACACATTTCACCACTAACAATTACACTCATTCGACCGGTACTGACATATGCTATTCCCGTGTGGAGTAGTATTTCTCACTCCGACCATTTGAAACTACAGACGCTACAAAATTTCTGCATTAAAATCGCATACAACACTAGAATCAGAACGAATTTGAAAAGACTGCATGCAAGAGAAGACATTCCAACTTTATTCGAATACACACACCGACTGACAGACGAATTTTACAAATCTCCGAGACACAGTAAAAAAATACTTACCATGGAAATCGGTCGATACAATGCACCTAGTGACTTTACTTTCAGATATACACACAGACTACCTAAACATTTTCTGATGGACCTGAACCACATCTGGTATGAACCAGATTCAGACGCGGATGACTGAGCGAGCAGTAGGTATTCCTTACCACCAGTCGCCCCCCTGTAACTTATGTTTATATTATATCTATTTATATATATCTAGATAATATTGTATAATATGTATGTTTATGTATGTTTATTCTAAAATTCCCATAAAGTATATATTTCACATAAAAAACAGACACATACACCCCACACCATACAATTCAGGATTTCATATACTGAAATCACTCAAGGCCGCTCAGTTTTATGTTGACTTTCGGCCGACTCTTCCTGGATGAGGTTTTTCATGGTTTCCTCATTCCCGAAGGCAAATGCGGAAGAGATCCAAATTAAAAGGACATGACCGCCTCCTTCCTACTCCCAACATAACACAAACAGACACGTATGTATATATGACGGTCGGTCGCTGCACTCTGATGATGAAGATTGATGTTGAGTCTGGACGAAACATGCAATTTTTGTAGGGTTTTTAGATAACAATTTTTCCCTACCCATGAAACACAAAGCCCAAGTCTATAATAGCCAGGTAACATTTTTAAATACCCACATGAGGTAAAAATTGCAAGGCGCAAATGACGCCATTCTATTTATAAAGAACATTAACTTTAAAATCAGTAAATTTAAATGATTCATCTCTTCAAGAAATATGAGAATCTAGTAAATGAAAAAAAAAACTAACAATTACATATCTGCCCTGATGACGGACACTGTAACGCTGTCCGAAACGTTGACTAAAGGAGGAGGTAGCTCAACACGGCATAACACCCAAAAAATAATGAAAATCTCAAGTAATTTCAACAATTAAATTTGAGGCCAACCTGCAAACCCGCAATGCTTGGTAAACCTACTTAATTCTGTGCAAAGTAGGATGGTCCGTCTGATTGACAATCCGTTGTTAACAGATCTATTGCAATCTCTAAAGCACAGTTGCAATATGGGTATGCTGAGTCTGTTCTACAGGAATTTTAATGGAGCCTGCTTTAAAGAACTAACAGTTTTGATCTCCGGTGTACCGGTTGACGTGAAACTCTACGGACACGAGCGGAACACCCGTTCACATATGATGTTGGTTTCATGAGAACGGGTCGTTTCTTCAACTCGTTTTTGTGTAAGTCGGCTCGTGTGCTGAACGAGCTACCGGAATCTGTTTTCCTCTTTCATATAATCATTTTTACAGCCCCTCCCTTAATCTGCCGCACAATGCTGTCCAACCGGATGACGACATAGTTCCATGGCCGTTACGCCGTCAAAGGGGCGCAATTGTGAGGTGCCGCAAAAAAATAATACTGAGTTTTCGTATTTGTGACGAATCAAATCATATCGTAGTAAAATTCTTATATAACATTAAACAAGTTCAATATTCAATTTAGGTAAAAATAAAATACATAGATAATAAGTTCTTCGTTGGTACTTATTCCCATAAGTTCTTCTTGTAATATGTATTCCAATATCCTATTCTTCAATATCATCGAATGGATCTATAATCCAGTGTAGTATTTCCGTAGACAAAACATTGTAGTCAAACTAGGTTTTGAAGTTCGCGTAGAGTACAACATATGTAAACAAAAACGTTATCATCCTTGACACTCGTCAATGAGAAGGTGGGGATATAGGAAAATTCGCGCCAGATAATAATTTTGATTCAATATATTTTTTCTGGCATGAAAAGGAGACTATATTTATCTGACGTTATTATTACGCTAACGTCTGTACGGTTGAAATTTAAGAATATGACTACGAGTACAACTCTGATGCCGCGCCTTACTCATAACCGTTTTTGTACATGGAATTTGTTGCAAATTTACTTTCGTAATATAACCGAATTAAAGCAATGCCAAAAGATAGCGCCACTTACGTTAACAGCTAGCGTGAAGAACATCGGCTGGCAGGCGATTCGTACTTTCGTGAATCTCTCCGGGTATGGAGAAATGGATAGTGTGATTATTATTGTAATATTATTACTGGCAGTTGTGAATAATAATACCACGTTGTGATTTCTACCACGCATCTATATACTATACATGATGTCATTGCCTGTCGCGGTTACTTTGTCCCAGTGACTGGACGTCACTGGATCCGATGAACCAGCTATTATTGGAACCAGTTCCTATCGGAATTATAAAATGGTTATAACACTTAAAGCCGCACCAGAATCCGCCCGCAGTGCCTAGTAGCAGAGCGGAGCGGGTTTTTAACTGCTAGTAATATATGAATACCCCAATGATTTAATTAATTTATTGACATATCAATAAGTTACTTCCAATTCTATTTTAAGTATTATTGACATACAATCTGTGTTGTATTAACAAGGTGTATTATATCATTATTGAGTTACGCTTAAACTGATACACAACCCTAATAATTTTTGTTTGCTCAAAACTAACATTTTAATAATTTCCGGCGAATTCGTAACTATAATAACTTTTTTATTTCCATTCCGCATAAGGAATACTAGTTATTTGTATTTTAGAATAATGAAAACAGTACCTTACCATTAATATATTTTACGTACAATGATTTTAAAACTTTATAACCCGTTTTTCAACTATAAAGTTAGCGGTAAGCACCAGATTTTATCTATCTAGGCGATGAATTAATAACTCCAGGAGAACTACATGGAGACACATTTTAAATATTTGTAACACGTTCTTCAGAATTAATTAAAATCTCCAGGCCTGCTAGGGTGAATTCGACCGTACGTTCGTACATTGTGCCGTGCCGCGGCGTATATTTGTGTACACACTTTCTTCACTTACGTCGTTAAGATTCCCACATTATTGTGGTTTCTTCTTCTTTTCTTTGATACGGCAAATTCGACAGTAGGTCCATCCAATAGACGGGTCGCGAGTCACAATTTGAATACACGGTTTCTTTACTTACGTCGTTAAGATTCTGAATATATTTTAGGGTATATTGTCGTCGTGTAAATGGGGGTCCACTCGAGTGTTTATACATCTCGTGAACCCCAAATTCTTTTCTCCATGTCATATACCCCCAGCAAGTAGAAAGCAACTTCTGCAGGTCCAATATCTTTTCGGAAATACATATATTCATACACAATTATTCCTCCAAGCTATACATAACCAATCAAATAAATTACGTCATTTAAAGATCATTTTTTATAAGAATCTAAGTAGCATTTTTTTTTGTTAATAGCTCTCCTCTTTAGTACTTGCTCGTACCATCACAAAGCATGAAGAATTTCACGATCATCGCTTTGCAATAAGGAAGTAAAACTGTCATTGTACTGTTGCATGATGACATCATCGAAACGTTACGCAGGTACCATCTCCTTGATTATGGTAATCATCGACTACCCACTCAATATTCTTACGAAAACCGATAAAACTGAAAACCATTTGCGGTTATGAACAGAACAATGTAAATAAATAATGTGCAGCTTACCGCGAAACAGAATTTAGCCATTAAAATTATCGCATCTTGCATAAACTATGACCGCCATCTGACGGATTTCTCGCACAACTATGATAAACAATTTTCAAATTTGATTTACAAAGAGTTTTTCTTAGAGTATGTTTAAAACAATTAACGTTTTTGAAAACCTAATTTTATAAAACATATTAATTGTGATCATGTTATTTTCCGAAATTTTTAAATAATAAACCTTTCAACGATTGGATCAGAAGAACGATTTTGTATCTTTTGTAGATACGGAATCTTTTCCACACGTAATCTCCTGTCAAATTTGTGTATTGTCTATGGCTTTTTTATGGACTGATATTTCAGCTGTGGTTCCATGCTAACTCAGAAACATTACACAATCAAGGTCACTAAGAGGGTATAACCAGAGAAAACCAGAAATATGTCATTTTAAATCAGATTTTAGAGGTATTGACTCTTTTCCACAAAATAATATAAATTGATTTCGAAAGATTATTCTTTTGTCTAGTAAACACATGTTTTTAATTTGGAGAAAAATGTTTATTTTTACTATAATAAGGTTATACCATAGGTCGTTGGCAGATTTGTTAAATTTGCAAAAAAGATTTTGTATTATACTAATTTATTATACTAATGTATTGATACTAATTTCAAATCATATAATCAAGCAGCAAAATAAATCAATATTTTATCTGGTAAACGCATGCTTCAGAATTTTAATTTTAGTTTAAATAAAACCATTAAAAAATATTTACGTACAAGTACATCTGTTTCTTGACAAAAATTGTGTATTTATTTGCGCACTTACAAGCTAATATATTTCAGATTTTTTTAAATTCTTATTTTGCTTAGACATTATTGGAAAATAATAAATACTTATGATCAAAAAATAATAATAAAAAGTACATAATTTTAATAGTTTTACCATCACGCCTTTCAGCATTTTTGTATGTACGTATAAATTAAAGCAAATTTCGAATGAAATAAAATCGATTTTGAGTTATATTAATCTTTCTCATTGAAACCGCCCTGTACGACCGTAAGAAAATCTTTCGACGATATGTGGATTTTCGGCCACTGGCTGGTTAAATGCCCTTAAAAGCTATGAAAAAATAATTTTAAAATAGCCGGTAACCCTAACCTAAATTAACATATTTAACCAATTTTTTATATTTTTTACCATCACTCTTAATGACCATTTTGAGTTGTCCGGTCACCGTCAGTTGTCGTATTTCAACTAATTTAAAACACGAAATGAATGATTATTATTATTATTATTATTATTTTTATTTATTTTTTTTTTTTTTCAATGATTATTTGAATGATTATTTATTCGTTTAATGTACGTTTAAAGTCGTATACCATGGATTTGACATTTGCGAAGTTTCATTTGACTTTTAGGCACGAATAACAAGAATTTACACTTCTTTTCAACAATTACTACAAGATACAACTATTTACGTGCATAAAATAGGTTGTACAATAATAAGTAATTTAGAGTGAAACTTCGCAAACGTTAAATCATAGACAATAACATATATTTGACAGGAGATTACGTTTCCACAAAAAATACAGAATCGCATGGTAGTATCCTGAAAAAAAAAGCAGTAGGTATTCAACAGAAAATCGAAGGTCCAAAGGACTGATTTATCGGTGGAAAAAATATTTAGCACAATTTTAAGTATCGTTTACGAAAGGTCGTAGGTCGGTACAAGGTTCAAGTCATGAAAAATATTTACAGCTTTGGCGGTATTACTATGTGATTAGTTCGTATAATAAAATTTATTAACAGTTTATCCTGATACTGAAACTCGTTTTTCTCTGAAAAGCATACTGTTGGAAAGATCATTATTCTGCGCTGATTTTTTCATGACCTTATGATGATGTCGTAAAACTGACTATGTACTGGTTGATCTCATTAAAATCACGACCGGCTGTACAAAGTTCCTACTGGATGAGAACATCCCAAAGCCCTACAAACTAATTGATCCCTAATCTCTTCCTACCACACCCCACTTCTATTTGAATAATATTTCTTTATAATAAATTAAACGTCTTCAGCACCGTTGTGATTTGAAACTCGATGAAGCGAAAAAAAAGAGACAAACACATACATCTGTAGGATTTAGACTGCGAGAGAATGCGATAGAATGAGTTCATGCTGGATGAGGATATCCCTTCACACTTGTTAATCTCATCCTACCACACCTCTTTTTGAATAATTTTTCTTTATAATAACTTAATTTGATTTCAAAACTCGATGAAACGAAAAATTGGGACAGTAAAAATCACTGTTTTAAATTAAAAAAAAAAAACACTTTTTTAAATAAAATGTATCAACATAATATAATGTAGGTAATAAATATACACATAAAGGGACGTTCTTGACTTTCTTTCTCCATTGCGGCGTCGGGTTTGGATACCGCTTACCGGAAAGTATTTATTATGTTACCAACAACGCTGCCATAAGTCACCCCAAGTGGTTCGCTATGTTTGGTGACTTAGCAGGGGTGCCTGAGTTCATAGTGTGAGGTTTGTTCGGGTCTCGGCGGCGGATCCGTCTTCCCACCAAATTCTTTATATGTCAGACAAGCGCATAGATCAATAGGATTTAGCCTGCGAGAGAATGAGATAGACTAATCGGTCTCCTCTTTGTACGGTGCTTCGCAGCCTCCTACTTTAGGTTTCTGAAGGTTTCATTTCTACCGCGTGTGAACTACTGCACACTCTGATTATCTTTAAAAGATGCATATGTATGTACTAACGCAGCGTAATTTATTATACATAAGTATTATACGTAAGTTATTAAAGGTAAGTTATTAAATAGCGTATTGCTTCTATTTTTGATCAATGGACCCATTGGTGATCGATCTTCCGAAAAATGTTTGCCTTCTATCCCTGTAAATACGTAACTTCATAAGTTATGTTGTATGTAAAGGTGTTCCTTACAACAAGGGAGAAAATAATTCGAAAATATAAATTCAAAAATATTACTCGATACTCACTCTTTTTGTCTATTGCGAATTAAATAAACTTGTTATTAACATCTCAAAATGCAATAAATTAACATTTACACGTAACAAAACTAAAATTTCCTTTATATACACATTGAACGGCATACATATCAATGACGTAGAATATATCAGGAACCTTGGGGTAACATTGGATGTTAAATTAATTTTTATCCAACATACTGATGAAGTCATTAAAAAAGCCAATAAAATGGTGGGATTTATAATTCGAATAGCAAAATCCTTCCACAACATAACACTCTATTTTCCCTTTACATCCCGTATATTTGACCGCACTTAGAACACTATACACTGATCTGGACTACTTTATACCAAGCCCGTATTGAAAGAATAGAAAGAATAAAAAAAAAAAATTATACACATAAATTACGATCTAAATTTACACTCTCCAAATTATACCGAATCCATTAAATTTCACAATTTCAAATCTCTCCAAACACGAAGTCTAATTTTTGATCAAATCCTAGTATTTAAAATTCTAAATAATGACTTCTTCAAATTTTGCAAATTCACTTTGTGGCACCATTTTATTAAAGTAATAATTCAAAACACTTTGTTTTTACCACAATAAACTTTATTAAAAAGTCGACATGTTTCAAGAACGATGTTCTCTTCATCAGGACATAGTACATTGACATCAGTACATTATATGTACATATACATAGTACATTGACATCAGTACATTATATGTCCTGATGGAGAGAACATCGTTCCTGAAACATGTCGACTTTTTAATAAAGTTTATTGTGGTAAAAACAAAGTGTTTTTAATTATTTCATTTCTAAATAATGGCCTGGACTCAACAGAAATTACCATTTTAATATATTTTCATATTCCAATCCGATTTATTTTATTTACCCTCATAAAGAACAAATATTAGAAAAAATCCTCAATTCCTCGTGTATGTGTACAATAAATAAAAAAATTCACAGCATTGACATTTTTAGTAATAACTTAAAGAAATATCGATATGAAGTAACGCATACGATCGATATTAATATGAGAGTAAGGTATGTATCGGGAGCATCTCCTATGCTTTTCCTATATTCCTCTTCCTCTCCCCTTCCTATAGCCCATGATTAATTATAAGATATTAAAACTTCATTTCCAATGTACTTTAGCATAAGAAACTTCTGTGGCTTGATTTCAGCTCACTTGTATATCTATTTTATCACTGTATATTATGTAAAAGCTGTTCGCTTCTTACAAATAAATAAATTAATTAATTTTGTTTTGGATCCTAGCAATTTCCTAAAATAATTTCAACTTCTTCTTCGATCTCAACTTTGGCTCATCTACTTTTTCGTCACGTACTTTCTTTCTTTGTCTAATTTCTGCGAGGTTTTACAAAGTTGTACATGCATTCAAATTCAAAGGCGTGAAGATTGGGGCTGATAGTGCAAACAAAATGTAGTTGCTTCTTTTCACATCCTCGCTCATTAGTTAGTTCCTCTTTTAGTCATCTGCATAGTTTTGAAGTCGCTTTATTTAGGCTCGAATTCATCGACTAATTAGGAGGATTTTCTTAATTCTTACTGGTCTAGTAAAATGTTTGAGAATAATGTGACGACCACATAAAACTTATCTGCCTGTGGAGCGAATGGGACTATCATTCTCCAATATTCCCCGCACCATTTCCATTCTAAACCGGTGTTGCACCAGGATGATACAAAGATCATCTTACAATTTTCAAACTATCACAACTGCTCCGAATGCTTATTTTGATCTTGATATACGCTTTGTTAATCCCTCGTGCAATGCAAATTAGGAGCTGAGCTGAGCAAAGTGAAACAAATTTTCGTAAGCGATGTTAGCGAAAGTCAACTGAATTCAGTGGCCTAATTTCGTACTCAAGAATATTATTCATAAATTTGAATAATCGTCTGTAAAAGGAGGTTTTAAAACAGACACGGGCTAATAAAAATGGCGGAGTAGCTACCACATGCAGGCAATATAAATTCCTCAAAATTAAATAATATTTACTTTACTTTCAACAAGCTATCAACGTATACAAACCGCGCAACTACGCTCTGCTACCGACGAAAATATCCATGAAACGATGTGAATTAAACTATAATTGCTGATGGAAGATGTTTTCTTCTTATCTCATATTTGCGATGCAACCTCTTGGCAACAAATGAATCGGATTTTTTTTATGTGAATACCGCACAAGCGTGCCAACTGCTCCCAATCGTCTGGAGCAAGTGAGACTGTGTTGAGAGTCTGTTGTGAGGCTGAAGATAGAATAAAGGGAAAGAAGATGGGAAGAGGAAGATGGGGATGAAACGAAAACACTCATCGACATTGATGACAAAAGTCTAAACTGGACACAATGACTCTGACTAAGGGTGGACCGTGTAAAGAAAAACAAAGAAAAAAATCACACTTGATTGTAATCAAATCGACTACAAATGTCACGTTCAATTTTTGCTTTTCAAGTCTTCTTTATTGTTATTTCTCGGGACATTTTTTAATCAACTTGAGATCATTTGTAAAGCATATCTGAGATATTTTTCTTGCTTATGTAATTAAGATTTTCAACAGAATTGGTTTACCAAGAAAGTAAAAAAAAAAAAAATAATTTATAAAGACCTTAGATTAAAACTTGGTATTTTGTCAGTAAAATTTAAAAAGAAAGAATTAAAAAAGGGCAAAGTTGTTCAATGGTTCAAGCATGTAAATATTAAAATGGACACATTGTTCAAATATTTCATGAGGTTTGTCATGTTTGAATGCTTCTATTTCCCATCGTGTGGTATGGATATACCAACGAATTTTTACCAGCCGAAGTAATTAAATTCTTCTTCTTCTTCTTGTGCCCTGTCCGTTCAATGGACGTTGGTTATTATGTTGGCTATGTGGACATTGTTTACTGCGGTCTTTAATTCTTCGCCTTAATTAAATCGGGGGATGTAAAAAAGAACCTTATTTTATAATTTGAATTTATTGCAATTTAATTAACCTTACAAACTTCAAAAATAGCAATGTTTTCAAAGGCAATTTGGGGCCGAAAAGAGACTATGTTGATAAATTAATTGAGTATTACCCGAAAAAGTTGTATTTTCTTGCCTAAGCCGATTACTTTTCTACCGCCCCTATACTCAGACTTCCAGAACGAAAAGAGTCCGCTTGCACTATAGAAACGATCAAACCTTTTTAGAACACGCTATGTATGGCTCAGTGGAAAGGCAAATCTTAGAGCTTAAAATGTATTAAAAATTAAATTAAACAAGCATTAAGTTTGAAAACGGTATTTACACAAAAAAATTCAAACCTCAGCTGAGTTAGATATTCTAAAGACCCTTCTTGGCTGTGGATGGGTCAGTATTTATGACTTTCAGAATATTAAGAATCTCGGAAGAAACATTCCGATTTGAGAGAACTTTTGAAAAATTACGTTTTTTTACCGTCCTCATTTAATACTAGCGATTATCAAACCATTGCAATTAGTGAAAGTTATTAATTATGATAATGTAATAATTTGTTCCAAATTTTAAAGCAAAGTTACCATTGACAATATCTCGAACAATGACGACAGAAAGCTCTAGAAGACAACAGTCCTGTTTATTAAAAATAATATTCCATGACTAATTATTGTCTATTAAAACTATTATCTTTATTAAAATTCGAAAACTTCAATATCTTGGATATGTGATGAGACATCCAGAGAAGTATGAGATTTTGCATCTCATAATGCAGGAAAAGATTGCCGGAAGACGGGGCCCTGGAAGAAGGAGAACCTCATGGCTGAAAAACCTGAGACAGTGGTTTGGCCTAGGCTTGTTGAAAAAGTATCGATATATCTTTGTATCGATATTTTTAATTCAATACATCTTTATTTTTAGCCGATATATCGATACAAAATATCCAATATCGAAAATTGTATCAAAAACGATATTTTTATTTATTTATGTAACTAAAGTCACTACAATCCAAAACCGTATAGGAACGAACGGAAAAAAATAACTGCATTGGGTCATTACATCTGGCGGTTGAAATTTTAACTATTAATAGCTGACAAATCTATTGTCTTTGCATTAGTATTTGTGATCACTAATACTAATGTACGCTATTTTTCACCATATTTTTCTAAGCCACTCCTGTGTGTTGGTTCCCAATTGTCTATGATTATTGACTAAACCTTGTTCCAAACACGAAGTCCTTTTTGACAGAATAATAGGCCAATAGAATGTTACTGAGACGCTTACAAAGACGTTTACAAAGCTTACATATAAGTTAGAAGACAGCTTTTTAGTTTTTGATATTTTTGTAATTATTACCTAATAAAAATCAATATCTACTGATAAAAATACCTTAATTTTTATTGATATTTTTGTACATTAAAATAATGCACATTGTGTATAAAAATTACTGTTGATAATATAGAGCTGAATACACTATTATTTTTAAAACGCAAAATATTTTGAAAATTTGACCGATATATCGATACATCGATATTTTTTCCTCGATATATCAACGTCGGTTGAACGGACAGGGCACAAGCAGAAGAAGAATTATTGTCTTTCACCCTAAAGCAATACAGATTTTTTTTGCAAACGGAAATATTGGCGGCAAAGAGATCATTTCTTCAGAAAGATCAGTTCTAGTGATAGATCCAAAATTTTGAATGTACGAAAATTAGGTAAGTGCTATTTTTTAAAAGTATTTATTTGTCATTTGAAAACTTTCCCGCTCCCCGTAGGTTACTAAACTCGTAGGTTGTAAACAGAAATATCACTTCACTTACACTTTGCAGATTTTTTTAGAAAGACGTATTTTTTTTTGCAATTGTATTAATTCATTTCGCAGGAATACAAAGGTGATATTTCCAGTAAAAAAAATTATATCACCCGTCACCCCAGGTTTAATATGTAATAAGGGTAAAGCAAATTTCATAATACCACAACATTCCTACAACAGACCTTAAATAATGTTGGAAATCAAAGGTTTTATAAATTAATGACAGAATACATGGAGGCAAAACTGAAAACCTATTATTGGTAAGAATAACCACAACCTTCATAATCCACCGTCCATAAAATTATGATTGTTTAACAAAATAAATTTCAAAATTTAATATTGACTGGCCTTACATTACTGCTTGTATGGATTCGATTCTATAATAATTGTGAATCTCGTAATTGGGAGACCAAATAGTTGGCCGGAGAATACTTAGCATAATTGATTTATATAATGTTAAACTTAATTTTAAACTTATAAAGCAATTTGTTATTCTTAGCGTCAATCCTAATATTTGTGACGCACTTTTAGAATTTCTATCTACATGTTTATTGAAGCTAAGTGACGAGTCAAATATCATGTACAAATGTTTAATTGCAGTTACGTTTAATAAAACGACATTATTAATATGACGTTTTCGAAAATTTATTTATGTTCTTTGTGAAGGAAATAACAGCACATTTGTTTTTATTTAAATATAAATCATTAAATGTGCACGTGAAAGGTCTTTTTGCAAACCGGTGCAATATTTCAATGATTTTATTTTTTTGTATAGCCTAATCTATTTTGAAAATTTTATTCTTCAAACTATTTCGTTGATGAAGGTTAAGAATAACAAGGGTTACAGTAAAAAGATCCGCCGAGTATCTTCCTACAACTAATTATAGTTGTCTTTCAGTAATGTAACTCTCAAACCATTTCGCAGTATTTCCACTAATGCCAAACTTTTCCTGCTTCTTCATAAGTAGTGATTGATTTAACTGGTATTTGACCATTGCAAAAATCCGTCTTGGTTTTTAAGGCCCCAGAAAATCATACTGTTAGCCATGTTAGCCATGTTAGCCGACAACCGAAAATATGTACCTCATACGTAAGATAATTGACAATGTGAAAGACATTGAAAGACCGCAAACAAAAACACAAATAAACGTTATTCGTACACTTAAGTACCGGTTTTTGATTTTCTCGGTTGGTGATTATATGGATGTAATAAAATGTAAAAATGTTGCCGAATCACAATTCATCAAATTTGAAATAATAATAATCGTAATATTTGGCTATAATTTACATAGGACCGTTTTCGTGAAAAATCATCTCGAGGGTGTTGTACAAATAAATATGTAAAAGAATTATTAATAAGTACAAGAATTCGAAAAGTCGTGTATACTTTCTAAGAAATTTATTTATTTATGCTTCTGAAAAAATATATCATCATGATAACATTAATTCGAAAATAAATTTTATAAAATTGTATTTCCTTGGTAACTATTTCTCTTAAGTCGCACTTGTTGAATCATTTCCCAAAATTACGAATAGGTCAGCAAAATATGCTTGGATCAGAATATGGAAATGTCAACGCATTGATTTCGAACACATTTTATTGTCAACGCGAATTATTAAAATAAATTAATTGCCAAAATTTTGCATTATCGCCATTAACCGTGACCACAAAAGGCAGAACTGAGAAGAAACCGCCGAAATGACAAGTGTTTTTTGACGCTATGGACGCAATTATTAGTTTGGCCGTTGGCGATTATTAAACTGATTGAATCATATTTTTCAAAAGGTGTGTCTAACGAATTGGTTTAAAATAAAAATTGTTATATTTGCCAATAGATTTTATTGAAAATAAAAACCTGTTTCAAAACTCTATCGTGGGTATTTGTCAGGTTACTCTTTCGACCCGTTTTGTGTGGGATGATTTGATCAAATTGGACCCCTTTTTAATTACATTTTTTAGTTGAATTAGGTACATAGAATTCGGGACTTAAATTTACCATTATTTAGGATTATGTAATATTAAGTAGGTTTTTACTAAATAGCCCAACCCGTGTCTAAATTATCCTTCTAGGCTAAGCGTGCTTTAATACGGTCACTTGGGCAGATCCTTCAAAATAATTAGAGGGCATTTTTTCTCTTTTGAGTAACATGTACAATACAATACAATATAATGTCAATACAAACCTAAACATAAAAATTCATAAAGACTGTATAAACGTGAACCGAGAAACTCCTTGCAACTGTCCAAAATTGAATGAAATGCAAACAATAAAATACCTTGGAATAATACATAATTGATCAAAACTTAAATTGGAACTCCCAAGTGGAAAATGTGAGCAACAAATTTAAAAAAAACTAACCTATTTTTTCAAAACAATAAGAAACATTTTCGATAAAGAACAGCTAATTAAAATCTATTATGCGTTAGCCCAATCTCAACTACAATATGGTCTTATCGGATGGGGAAGCTCATGCGATTCCACTATAAAACCAGTCCTCATAGCACAAAGGGAAATTCTGAAAATTATACTTATAGTACCCATCAGAACCCCTACAGACTATGTTTTTAAAGCGCTGAATTTAATGTCACTGAAACAATTATATACAAAAGATATTCTAATGTACGCATTCAAAAATCAGGATAACTTTACACAGACAAACTCGGGCCGATTCACAAGATCAACATTACAACATACATTCTACCAATCTACAACTAAAACGACTTTTGGACAAAGAAATATGGAATACTTCTCTGTAAAATTATTTAATTTACTCCCTCTTGCAATGAAAACCATTAAAAAAATAACCGCCTTCAAAAGAAGCATAAAAATATGGATTATGGATATGGGAAGGAAGAAAATAGATTCAATTTTGCAACCTAACAAAGAATAATGCTTGTTTTGTACTTTCTTTTAGATCTAATTTCATCATTTTCCTTGATAATGTTCTAACATAGGTATTTACTTATAATTCAAATAATAAAACTTGTACAATGTGTCCTTAGAATGGGGTACCCCAATAAGGACACATTTTCTCTAAAAAACTGTAAAAAAAAAATTAAATAAATGAAGACAATATAAGCGAAACTCAATCGAAAATCTGGAAACAGAAAAATCAGAAAAACATATTGACACCTCTGGGACTCGAACCCAGGACCTCTTGCTTTCCGGGCAAACGCGAAGAGGTGTCAATATTTTTCTGTTTAAAGATTTTCGATTGAGTTTCGCTTATATTGTCTTCATTTATTTAAATATTACAATTTGAGGTTTTACTCATTAAGTTAAAAATTAAAAATAAAATATTCATTCTCGACTTGCAGAAAAGTCGATAGATGTCGCATATTAAATAAAATGGATAAAGATTTATCCAGACACTATCTAGAGAGCATTTAGTTCGGGTTTGAATCTTGCAATCATACATAAAGATAGTTGCCAATAATATATGCGTTAAAGAAAATGAAGATAATGTAGGTGGTTCTTAGTCGAAGTATGGTACAGTTAAACATGACCGAATTTCATATCGACACCGTGGCGCAGTGGTTAGCGCGTTTGCCCGGAAAGCAAGAGGTCCTGGGTTCAAGTCCCAGAGGTGTCAATATCTTTTTCTGATTTTTCTGTTTCCAGATTTTCGATTGATTTTCGCTTATATTGTCTTCATTTAATTAAAAATTACAGTTTGAGGTTTTACTCATTAAGTTAAAAATTAAAGAAAAAAAAATAATAATAATAAAAATAAAATAAATGTCCTTTGTCCTCAGCTAAATTTGCCAATCTTTCATAATGTTGAAAATAAATACTTAAACACAAAATTTATTAGTTTGTTAAACTTAACTTAAACACTGCGCCGCACATTCAGAACAATTACTGTCTTTAATGTACACATATTTACACTATCAATATTTCCGTCGTAAAAAAAATGCTCTTAGATATTTCGACCGTATTATTCGGTAACGTGCGTTTTCATCCCTCGACAAAATATTCTATGGAAAAATCATCCTCCAACAAAATATCTCCTAGAACCTAACTTAATCTAACTTTACAGAATGCCTGAATTATTTTCGTCCCATTTTACTTCCTTGGAACAATAATTTATTGTCTTTAAAGGATGTCTGTACTATTTTTCTCCATTTTTTGTTAGGTTGGGTTAGGTTAAGTTTTAGTAAATACTTTGTTCTATGTATTTTACCTACCAGTAATTAAATCCTTAAACGCCACTGCATTAGTGCAAACCTGGCTCCGACAAGTTAAAATCTTTGAGTCATCCTTCACTGACAGTCAAGTTATCAACTTCATTGATTAACTTAGACCGGTGTCAGACATTGATTAATGAAATATTAATATTTTAGTGGGGCTTAAGAGAAGTAGAGACTATTGACTGAGAAGGAAAACGTTACATCTAGCTTTAAGTTAGAAGGTATGCAAATATTGATGTAATTTACTCACCATTTTGTTTTCATGAAATTTCGATGAAATTTGTCCTTATAAAAAATTGTATGTCAATGACTTAAATGATGGACGATTCTTTAATATACATTAAAAATTATTGTAAAGTGGTTGGGCTATTTACACACACCTACATTTATACATCTGTATGTATATGGTGAACCGCTGTACTTGAGAGATAATATTGTTGCATATTCCTTATCATATTTCTACCCTGCTCCTGAGTTCCTACCTGTCAAGACCCGCATCATCAGCCATAAATTGATTCCCTCCACATAAACATCTCCGACTCAATATACCGCTATGCTTATTCGCCGGACGCCCGCTACAAAAGTACAGCATTATTATACAAAAATATTCCGCGATAAATGCAGTATAAAGCAGCCAGAAAACAGAATTATACAAGGTCCGCAGGAAGTCCACGTTCTTTTCTTTCCTCACGTGGAATATACCCCAATTTTCTCCTTGTACAGTGGTTCATTACAGTACAAAGGCCCTTTGAATTTCAACAAAATTACACCCCAAGTAGGTAGTAATGCGCAAAACCATTTTAAAACACAAATAATTATGTACAATCGTTTCTACCTCATAACATTTACCGATATTTTAATTGTTTTCATTACTGACCTTGAATTTTATTAAAATGTATTACTTCATATCTTATTGAAATTTGCATGGTAAAATGAATGCCTCGACACCGGTAAGGCACTAAGTGAGGCCCACATCACCAAATAATGTTTAAAAATATATATTTATATTTATAAAATAGATGTTAAATATATTAGACATTTAAGTAGATTAGATTTATTAAAACACCATACTAGGCGGCTGCCTGTTTCATGGTGATCAATTAAAGATAGTTTCTTTTTAGTGAAGTCTAGTGTAAACACATGGTACTAGTATGTAATGATATAAATACAGGTTATTGTGCCAAATAAATAAATTTAAGTTAATATTTTTTGATCTTCACTTATTTACGTGTTATCTATTATGTTTAATTAATTTATTTATGTTTTTTATTAATTTTTAGTTGTATACATCTCACGTAAAATGGCAGACTGGGAATGCTGCACGCTGAATTACAACTTTGGTGAATTAAATTAAAAAAAATAAAAATAACCTTCTTGATTATTGTTAGTATAAAAAAAACTAAAGTACCTATATATCGATATAGCGGGACCATTCATCCATATGTTCAGCATACTTTTCATTGTTTGATGTTGTATAATACTAGTAAAACTAGCATTACATTATGTTTAAAAATATTAACATGTATCATTTTATATATACATGATGTAACAGAACGTACCCAAGGGATTTTAACCAGTGATTCCTGAGCATATTTGGAGTAAAAAATGTAAATGAAATATTGGTCTCCGGTGACTTTTTTTTTGACATTTTTTTATTTATAATTTTTTTTTTCTTCAAATTCAAACAACAAAAAAATTCTTCCGCTTGCTGTCATTGGTCACTCAGCCAAGTAACCGACCAACCCTTCACCCCGCCTCCAACTGTCGAACACCTAACATTTTTTAATATTTTTGTAGAAAAAATAAATAAAAAAAACATCAAAAATGTCACCAGAGACCAAAATTTCATTTACATCTTTTACTCCAAAATCCCTCGGGTACGTCGTGTTACACCCTGTATACATATGTATTAAGAAGATATTTTATGTACTTATGTCTCTTTTTTTTTGTTTTTTAGAAATTTTATTAAAATTAAATTTGATAATGTTATTATTGAGTTCTGCAAGTTTTGCGAATTTTGAACTTCTCTTAGGGAATAATCGAACGAATGACCCCAACATAACGCATAAAGTAAGGAAAATTATTTATTCCCCACTACTTAGTATGTCACCAAACCTAAACAATATAATGCACTTAAATGAGTCAGCAATAACGTCATTCTAAATCAATTAAGAAAACCCTTACACTTAGTGCAAAGGGAAACCACATAATCACTCTCTCAATTAGTGTCTCTGCAAATTGGATTAACCAGTAATCACTTTTAAAATATAATAAATAAGTCGTCCGTTAGTATCTTCACCACAGTTTGAAAATGACCTTACACGTCGAAACAGCTGTAACTAAAATACATTCTAAAATACTTGCAGAACTCGATAATAACATTATCAAATTTAATTTTAATTAAGTTCCACAAATTAAACACAAAAACAATTAATACTTATGTCTCTTTTTTACTTCTTACTTCTTCTACCATTCACATTTGCGTCATATATTCTCATTACACTCCTTTCCCGTTCATTCGCTCTACATGCCCAAACCATCTGAGCGTTCCTTTTTAATCTTACGTTTAATACTGATCCATCGAAATTATTGAAACCTCACTGTACCGAATTCCAGCTGCGAGCGAAGCTATTCGACAGCAGCCGCACGACCGCTAAAAGTATTCTTTTGACGAAATCAGAATCCTTATTAGCTGATAATAAGGATAATGTTTTAAAAAACTTTTACTTATGTCTCTTTTTTTAAAAACTAAAAGGTACCGTTTAGGTAAGTTTTAAAATAAGTTAGTAGTAAAGAAATCGGTTTGTGTACTTGAAATTGTAAAATGGAAACATAATTTATTGTACGACGAAGATGAAAAAAAAAATAAACCTGCAATTGCAATGTAAAATTAAGTACACCAGCAGCAATGTTTCTACAGGAACGAATCACGCGTACAACAGTCAATTAATTACTTTCCTTAATTTATATAGCACGACGTTATACAGGATTTAAATTTCGAATTGAGTATATAAAATTAACCCGTTAGATTGGATAAACCATGATGAGTGTGATGATTTTGACGGAGTTGTCTCAAAACAAATCATCTATCACGTGTATGTAATAAATATAATAGTCGATATTCGTAGAAATGCACTCGGGAATATAATCGCAAATACGGAAAGAATGCGTTTGAATAAGATAGACATATTCTTAGAAAACGAATAAAGTATTTATACTTCGAGAAGTTTCACGTTCGAATGAACGACAGAAAAGTCTTTACATTCTCTGGTATTAGTTTGACAAGTGATTTTCCAATCATTTCCTTTTATCTCTGATTGCACTTTTTCTGCATTTAATCACATAAAAGATGCACGAAGTTTCTAGAAAAATCAATTTTCCACTCACCCTCGCTTGTGACCCCAACTCCCACTGAACCTTCCTGTCAGAATATTTTATTAAAAATGGGATCATCTTTCTGAAAATCGTTCCAAAATAGTATTGTGTATCTTCAACCAGTATTCATGTATCTACTAATTTGCTTTCTTTACTAGTTAATAATTGGAAGTGACTTGCATATACAATGTTGTCATCGTATACATACGAGTATGTTTTCTAATGATAAGAACCTAAATGCAATCCCCCTATATTTCAACCAGCCCTTAATTCTAAGTCTGTAACAAAGATTTCTCTGGTCTGATAAACCCATGTCATCCGACGTGGTAAGGTACTTCCAATAAGCCCTTCACTCTGCCCTTAGAGCCTTTCATCTCGCCAGATATCGCTTTTAAGGGTATATTAGGGCGAACTATAAATCAGTAATATGGATGGATTACTCATACATACGATTAAATTTTGTGACTGATATAGTTAACTTATCATTACACAGGTAGGTACCTAAAAATGATATTATTCTGTTAAGCTGTTCATTGAAGTTTTCAAATAAAAAACGATTTGTCCAAAATATTTGGTTAGGGTATATGGGTTTAATGTTCAGATTTTCCACAAGCACTTTTACAAGCGCTAATTTATTTATTGTTGCATTTAAGCAACTACCCATTGCTGCCCTCCACCTCCATAGTTCAGTAGAAATTATATCACCGCAAGGGACACAAGTCCCTATAAACCGCAATAATTCGCTAACCGCACCGCAAAAGTCTGCACGTGAATCTCGCCGTTCTTTGCGCTACCTCACTACTCGTTTAATACGCTAAAATGTCGCCTTCGTACCATTCGCGTAAGCCATTCAGTTCACAAAGCAAATATTACCGCATTCCCTTCCTCATATTTCCAAACTGACAATTACCTTTCCGCTGATATAAACTCAGTGCATGAAGAGCACACAGCAGTTTGGAGATATTGGTAAGTCAATCCCAAGCATTTTGAAATAAATAACTGCAATCATCAATTTCACAATCCCCAAAATGCCGCTCATTTGGTCCCTCGAGCCGCAAAACTTTTTTTCTGAAAACCAAGATTACATGACGAAATAAGATGGGCGTGAATTTCACCTATAACAAATATTACACACGGAACATTGACGGAATTACACAATGAAATAACCCGTGAAGAGAACTACACAACACATACAAGAAAAATACTCGTCAAAACAACCTAAACTAACTTTATTTTCATATATAAAATTTAATTAGCACAAACTTAAACTTAAAAAGTACGCTTGAAAAATAGACTAAGGTATATTTGTGAAATTCACGCCTGTGGAATTTCGTGCTCACCGATTTATTTTATTTTATTTTAAAGCTATAAAAACATATCCGGTTAGGTTTTTCATGTTTGGTCTCTCATTTTCAATTACAGTAGTATCAACTTCTGAACTGCTTAGAATTTTTGGTAATAATACAGTAAAGAAATAAAACTAAATAGCCATCCGGCGCCTTACCAAAGACAATTTTTTGAGATAATAGGAAATTAACATTCACTGAAATAAAATTATTTGTTAAAAAATGTTAAAATTTTTGGTAGTTGATCTTGACCAAGCAAGGGGTTTTAAATTGTTTTCGGTTTTAACTTCCGGATTTTTATCCTCTCAATCAGTTTCATCATTAATAAATTTCTAATACTTCTAAACACATGCATTGGTGTTAATCACCATGCCGCTGTAGAATAGAAGAAGTACATTATTATTATATTTTTATAATATAATATATATATATATATATATTTAATATTATAAAGGTGAAAGTTTGTATGGATGTATGTTTGTTACTCTTTCACAGAAAAACTACTGAATGGACTTTAAAAATTCATTGACTATTAGAAAGCTACATTATTTGCGAGATCTATAGGCTATATATATTGGTAAGCTCTGGCGTTATGAATAATCTCTGGCGTTATGAAATTATTTATCGTATGTTTTCTGTCGCTAACAAAATTGATTTATTGCAAATGCCAATTGTCGCCTTGGAAACGATGTTTTTTTTTTTAAATTAGGTTGCTATGGACATTCCTATGATGTTAAAATTCAAATATGTATAAAATACTATTTCCTACTTTACTGAATGGATTTTAATGAAACTTTACAATAATATAAACATATAGGCTATAGCTCAGAGCTCTGGCATTACGAAATTTGTATAAAAAAATTGCAATAGGTCGCACGATTAGTAAGATATTACACCTATTTTACTTATTACTAAATACGTGTGGATGATTTTATCTTTTAGTTAAAGGATCTTGATTGCGATATGATTAAATTGTGTTTTAACGGTATATTAACAGTATATTAACTGTGAATCTGTGCATATATTATGTGAAACACCCGACTGTATAAATTGTACATATTTAAAATGTATCCACAAGCTCCTCCATCCACAAGCAAATGCTTTTAATGGAGGAAAAGTAACAATAAAACATGTTCCATTTTTTAAGATAAATAAAATAAATAAAAAAATAATAAAAATAATAATTCTTTAATCGATTCAAATTATTAGGGAAGTAGGTAATTGAAATAAATTCGTTTATTTAAATATTTTCTAAAATGGAATTTTTATTTAAGAATCTTTGTTTCGCAAAATGTCATTCTCAAATTTTGACATTTTTTATCAAACAACCTTTGAATCAAAGCAAACAACAATTATTGTTTGAATTGGATAGATAGGTATCGCATTTTTAAGTATAAAACTGCCGTACTGGATTTTTTTGTAGAATATAAAAAGAAGAATAATAATACGTACTTAATAACTATCTCTAAAAATGAATCACCAAAATGTATGTATGCGCATAAACCCGAAAAACGGAACCAAATTGAATAATTCTTTTTTTTGTTCGTTTTTTTGTATAAAACTACCGTTGAGATCTGGCATTATGAAATTTGTATAAGAAATTATAATAGGTGGCATGCGAGCAGTTTGAAAACTGAATGTATCGGGGATGAATGTGTGGAATGCGAGAGGTGAGTGGGGGGAGTGGGAGGGGGTGTTGGGAGGGTGTTGGTGGAGGGGGTAAGGGGAGAGGGAGGAGGGGGGGGGAGAGGTTAGAGGAGGGAATGAAGGGGAAAGGGGAAGTATGGAGGAGGGTGTGGGGAGGGATAGGGGGTGGGGGGAAGGAGGTTGATGGGGGGGAGTGGTGTGGGGAAAGGGAATGTGGAGGGGTAGGGGGTGAGGGGAGTGGTGGGTGGAGGAAAAGGGGGAGGGAGTTCATGGGGGGAGTGGAGTGGAGAAAGGGAAGGTGGAGGAGGCGGAGTGGGGTGGAAGAGGGGGGAGGGAAGGAAGGGAAGGGGAAGGGGTGGAGTAAGGTGGGGGGATTTGGAGTGGGAGGGTGTGGGGTTGGGGAGGGGTGGGTGGAGGATGGGGATGGAGAGAGGGAGAGAGGGGTTGATGGATGAGTAATTGGGGTAGAGGGATGTTTGAGGGGGGGAGGGAGTGGGGGAAGGGGTGGGTGGAGGGGGAGGGGAGGTGGGAGGTTGATGGGGGGGAGTGGAGTGAGGGGAGGGGTGGGTGGAGGGGGAGGGGGATTGATGGGGGGAGTAGAGTAGGGAGAGGGAAGGTGGAGGAGGCTGAGTGGAAATCCCCTAATACCATGCGAGCGAAGCCGCGGGAAAAAGCTAGTAATATATATATTTAATATTATAAAGGTGAAAGTTTGTATGGATGTATGTTTGTTACTCTTTCACAGAAAAACTACTGAATGGACTTTAAAAATTCTTTCACTATTAGAAAGCTACATTATTAACTACTGAATGGACTTTAAAAATTCTTTCACTATTAGAAAGCTACATTATTTGTGAGATCTATAGGCTATATATATTGGTTAACTCGTTGTGAATAATCTCTGGCGTTATGAAATTATTTATCATACGTTTTCTGTCCCTAACAAAATCGAGTTATTGAAAACGTCAGAAGAAAAGTAAACAAAATGGTTGCCTTGGAAACGATGTTTTTTTTTTAACTAGGCAATTCACCCTAAAAAAGAGTGCTTTGTTACCGTCGCAGTTCTGACAAAAAATAGTAGAAAATATAAAAACTGGAAACTACTAAATTTGTAGACTGGCAACACCAATTTAACTGTGAAATATTTTTTTTAAGTGCAATGACACTGAATGTAAAGAACACAGTAAACCACATTTAAAAAAAAACCTTTTTTTCCTCATGACATAAATTTCATTAAAAGGTGATTTATAATCAGATCTAAAATTAGACATATGATCTAAAAACCAGGCAATGCTAGGTACTTTATCTAGTATTAAATAAATATGAGCAATTTCTAAACTGTGCTTTATATTTTATTACATTATAGTTATTCTTCATTATGTTAACACAAAATTTCAAAGGTATAATAATAATATATCTATATGCAATTCTAATTTTGAGATCGGCGAGTATCTATACTGCAATGAAAATATATTTTTTCCACTTTTATGCCTTTTTAATTTTTTATAAAAATGTAGGTTACAAAGTTTTACTTTAACACCATGAGTTATGTGTTTAGTATTGCCATTTGATCAACAGTGGCGCCCTCATATATTTTCTACTCTTATTTGACAAACTGTAATATCTATCTCTAAAAATGAATTGCCGAAATGTACAGTTTGGCAATTAAGTGTAGAAAATAAATGATGGCGCTGCGATCGTTTTCTAGTTTTAAATGGCAACACCAAGATGGCTCATAAGACAATGAATGTATGTTTTTAAAAAACACTACTGCCAAAATGCATATTTCATAGCGTATTTGTATTTTCTAAAAATTTGCACAAAAAACTGTAATTTAATAGAAGTAAAATAAAAAAAAAACAAGTTTTAAGTGGGCGTTTATTTCGATATAAAAACGTAGGTACTTAAAAATTTAAGTCTATTAATTCAACACCCGACATGTAATTATTGTCTTTGTCCTCGCGTGATTCTTCTTCTTCCGTATCTTCATCTTCATCTAAACGCAGTTCATCGATATCATCATATATAGTACTGCATAATATTCTGCCTCAATTTTCATCACGAGTTTGCAAAAATTTTTCCAATCATCAGCACTTATGCTATTACATATTATTATTATGACCATTTTCCGTTTTCCCGGTGTTTCAAATTTTCCATCTGCCTTTTCCCCTTCCTTGACGATTCGTCTTACCGTTGATTCAGATTTACCTGTGTGTGAAAAACATCATTAAAATTATTATTGTAGAAGGTAGTTTTAAAAACACACACTAGATAATATTCACTTAGAAAGAAAGAAAGAGAAAACGAGAAAAAAGTAACTTTTCTACGAGTTTAAAGAAGTTGCATGTTATTTTTTTTTATTGAGTTATTCCTCTTTTTCTTTGGCCGCATATTAACTGTCAAATCGAAGTGTCAAATTCGGATTTTTTAGCATAACCTCAAATCAGATTGTAATGGTTATTATCGCTCGAAAATTGGCATAAATCTTGTAAAACTAATGAAATTTATTAAACAAACTATACTGCCTACCAGTCATTTCCGCAGTTCGTTTGAAAACATCTTCTAAATCAGACAGAAGCCTCTTCGCGTGATACTCGGGTAGGCAGCGTTGAAAAACGCAGAATATAACCCGTCTTGCCCCCACCCCCTACCCCTCTATGTAATGGTTTATTCATTTTAATTAAATTCAGGCAAACAATGAATAAAAATATTATCAAATCAGTGATCTTCTACTCAGATTTAAGACAATAAATCAACCGTAACATGCGATAACATGACAGCCATAGGAAACGTCATATAATTCGGTGCTGCCATAGTAATGAAAACGTTTAGTTCCAATTTATTTAATTTCTACACTTAATTGCCAAACTATATGTATGCGCATAACTTTCGAACGACAAGTTAGATAATTCTTTTTCCTGTTCGTTATTTTGTATAAAACTACCGTTGAACTCTGCCATTATGGAATTTGCATAAAAATTGTAATAGGTGTAATTTGAATTTTGAATTGTAATTTGAAAACTGAATGTACTGGGAATGAATGTGTGGAATGCAAGAGGTGGAGAGGGGAAGGGGTGTAGGGAAGGTGGTGGGGGAGGGGGAGGAGTATGGGGTGGATGGGTTTAGTGGTGGGAGAGGGGAAGGGAAGGAAGGAGAAGGGGGAGGGATGGAGGAGGGTGGTGGGGAGGTGAAGGGGGGAGGGATAGGAGGCGAAGGGGGGAGGGATAGGAGGGAGGGACGGAGGAGGGGGAGTGGAGGAAGGGGGGAGGGGTTGGTGAAGGGGAGGAGGGGAGGGGGTTGGTGGAGGGGGAGGGGGGTTGATGGGGGGAGGGACGGTGGATGGGGAGGGGAGTTTATGGGGGAGGGGCGGTGGAAGGGGAGGGTGGGAGGGGAGAGGGGAAGGGAGGAGGGGAGGGGATGGGGGTAGGGGAGGGGTTAGTTGTGGGGGAGGAGTGGACGGGGAGGGGGGAGGGGGGTTGATAGGGGAAGTGGAGTGGGGAGAGGGAAGATGGAGGAGGCGGTGTGGGAATCCCCTAATAAAATACGAGCGAAGCCGCGGGAAAAAGCTAGTTAGATAATAAAACTAATATAAAACTTTATATTCGTATAGAATATAAGACTTCGTACCAGTCTGAAGATGGCTCTAACGAGCTGAAACCGGTTACGGTCAAATAAAATTAAGTGGAATAAAGTTTTATATTCGTTTTATTATAATATATTATAATGGAATTCCACCATGAATTATCACTCTCAAAAATAGAAATATTAAAGAAAAAGTACTAAAAAATTTAAAAATGACTACGGAATAACTGAATTGATGTATTGATAAGATGGTTTACATTATAAAAGAACGGAATTGAAAGGAGTGACCTGGGAAAGCATTTCTTCAAATGAAAACCCGTACGAAAGTCAATCTATTAAGATATTTGGTAATAATATGAATAGGTTAAGAAAGGGACCCTCAGATGGTTTGGGCACGTAGAGCGAATGAACGAAAAAAGTAGTGTTAAAAGAATATATGATGCAAATGTGAATGGTAGAAGAAGTCGGGGACGCCCGAGGAAGACATGGCACGATCAAGTAAATCAGATACTTGAGACGGGCCATGTCAAAAGTCAGAATAATAGAAGAGTATGTATGAGACGATGTATGAATGTGAGAGAGGCAAAGAGTGTGTGCCAAGACCGAGTTGTTTGGCGGTCCGTCCTCTCTGCCTACCCCTGCGGAGAAACGGCGTGATGGTTAGTTAGTTAGTTAGTTACGCTATTTCGCCAACAACGTTTATTGAAATTTTCCAGACACTGATCATCAAACACATTAATCCACATTTTGTTTATCAAAAATTAAGAAAATCCAGACAAATATCAGCAGGAAAATTTGGTTTTGTCAATAATACGGTAACAAAATTCTTAGAATATTCCTCCTTTAAATTATTATTTAATGGTACTTGATTTCGTGTTGTTAAAATTTAATGACAGTTTTAATCACCAAGGCACTTGACAATGATTTAATATTTCAAACAAATTATTGTATTCCTAAGTTACGGTAGAGCGAGGGGTTTACAACGTATAATTATGAATTGTATTTTATTTTTGTATATTGCGTGTATTTTTTTTTAATAAATACCATTTGCTCAGTTTCGATCATTTAAATTAGATGTTTTTCTTTTATGTTTTCAATAATATTTCAATTAACAAAAAAAAGTTTATTTATAAACAAGTTCTACTTTGTAATTATTATTAGTTTAGTTTTAAAAGTAAAAATATCGTGAAACTATCAGTTTTGACAATATCAACAAAATATGGTTAACGTATCCACAAATGTGCTAAAAAATATCCACGGATATCAACAAAAAGTTTCTTAAAGAATCCACATTATGCTAAAAAAAACCCACTGATATAAACAAACATAATGCCCTTAAAATATACACAAGAATGTTCAAATATAACCTCCGATATCCTAAAAATTATCTTAAAAGTGCGTACAAATATGCTCAAAATATCCACTGATATCCACAAAAATATCCTTAAAGTATCTTCTTTAGAAAACGGTCACCATGGATATGGTTCACGTGAAATGGTTCCAATCTTTCTTTAGAAAATGGTCACCGTGGATGTGGTCGACGTGAAATGGTTCCAATCTTTATTTAGAAAATAGTCACCGTGGATATGGTCCAAGGTTCCAGTTTTTCTTCAGAAAATGGTCACCGTGGATATGGTCTACCTGAAATGGTTCCAGTCTTTCATTAGAAAATGGTCACCGTGGATATGGTTCACGTGAAATGGTTCCAGTCTTCTTCGGAAAATGGTCACTGTCGATATGGTCAACGTGAAATGGTCCCAGTCTTTATTTAGAAAATGGTCACCATGGATTTGGTCCACGTGAAATGGTTCCAGTCTTTCGTTAGAACATGGTCACCATGGATATGGTCCATTTGAAATGATTCCAATATTTATTTAGAAAATGATCACCGTGGATATGGTCCACGTGAAATGTCAACCAGTCTTTCTTTAGAAAATGGTCGGCGTGGATGTGGTCTACCTGAAATGGTTCCAGTCTTTCTTTAGAAAATGGTCACCGTGAATATGGTCCACGTGAAAAGGTTCTAATCTTTCTCTAAATCAGTAAAATTTTCAAAATTTAAAGCAACCCCCGACAAAAAAGTGCTAATGAATTTGAAACGCCTGAACAGATTTTCATGAATTGTAGCTCAAAACCATCTCAATCATATTAGCTTTCCAACAAAAAAAAACGCACCATGATCAGTCTATTCGTTTTGGAGCTACGATGCCACAGACAGACACACAGATAGAAAAACAGAAAGTAAAACTTGTGTATAACACCGCTTCTTGCGTCGGAGGTTAAAAAAATGTCGTGAAAACATATCAGTTTTGTAATTTAAAATAACGTGACATCATATCAGTTTTGCCTAGTGAAAGCATTTTCAAACAGTTTAGTTTTAATGAAAATGGAGCTCTACAATTTAAACTTGATGACAATACATAAAAATTCATCATTTAGACTAGCAAGTACCTGCCTAAAAATATGCATAAACTATGTTAATCTGAAATCATCTGTTTAAAAATCAAGTTATATTTTTAAAAATAAGTAAATAATTTTTTTAAATCATTGAAGCAATAAAATACTCTCGAACGAAAAATATGAAACCGAAAAAGATTCAGTCGCATCTAGGAATTGAACACAGGGCCTCTTCCTTGCCGGGGAAGTGCTCTGACCACTGGGCTAATTCGAGCATATCAATTTTAACGGTATGATACTTCGATTATTGTCTTCAGTGATTAAATATTAAAATTTGATATTTTCCTCTTTAAGTTATTTCCACTGCGTAGTGTATTGATTATCCAATTTGTTCCAATAGTTTCAGCTTCTTTCAATAAATGTCGATAAGTTAGTTTGTAATACGAAGTTCTGCCATATCCCAACAGAGGGTAGCAGAATGAATTATCAGAAGAGTACTACCGTCGGATTGGCATCAGAACTAATTAGAATCTAGTTTAGTAAAAACGTCTGCCCAGTCTAATATTTATTGTAAATATTCACGATAATCAAAGAAACAAACTAGAAATCATTCAAACCTAAAACTTATTTGAAGATATCAAACACATCCTAAGTTGCCTACTATTGGAAGTCAAGAGGCACAACCCACTATAAAAATAAATTAATCTTTTTGGTATAACGACGGAGCAATTAAATTGAAAATTGAGATAATAAATCCATTGCATTTTTTAGTGATTTAATTAAAAATCATTTTGTTCATGGCGATAAAATAATTTTGAAAATATTGAAATAAGTGTTGTTCTAAACAATTTAATTATTTTAATTAGGTGTTTACATAATAATTAATCCAGTTTTGTAGTATAATTACGTTTTTTCATTCAACTATTAACTATAGACAGACAGAGATATAGATGTATTCGTACATGGATTAGACATGACATATATTCACGTTTATGGTATGAATACCGACGCCTCAGGAACCGTTTACTGGATAACCATCAACTCTGCCGTAGGTAGCCCCAAGTGGTTCGCTGGTTTGGTAACTTAACACGGGTGCACGGATTCTGGGTCTTAGCTATTACGTCCACAAACTTACTTTGTGGCGGGCTGGATCGGGAGACATCGGCCGGATTCATAGTACGTCACTCCTGGAAATACGGACCCCTAGATTCCTCCCCATACCTATATCCTTCCAGATCTATCCGTCTTACCATTTTCCTCCCAGAACTTCCTCTCCTGCCTTGCCTAAATATACCCTCCACACATCATCCCCAAAGATGATATGGGCACTCAGGGAAGTAATTTTACTTAGGACCTCCTGTGTGATGCTAATGAAAAAAAAACAACATCCAAGGAAAAACCAAAATGCCTTTACTTTTTATTACATCACTTAAAATGCTTCCCAGTCATTTTGTTTGCAAAGCGTCATTGATTCATTTATATGAATCTCGATACCATAATATTTTGTTTTTATAATCATGGATATAATAAATGTATGGAAAAATTCTGAATTAAACCACTAGCATAATTATGTGGCGGTACTAAGTTTGATTAACAAGTATTGAAAGCAGAAGAAATAACTTTTGTGATAAATCGGTAATTTTTATTCAGTTCCGCAAGATTGTATATATTTATGGCGATTGTGGACAGATGTATTTATAAACTTCATAGAAGAAGAAAAGGATGAAGAAATTCCCTGTTTAAAAGTTTAGAATTCTTTAAATTCGAATCGAAGAACTTTATAGACTCTCCCAACTAACCTTCTCGAACTAATAAATTTTGAAATAACACAGAGAATAAGTACGTCGATTTATTCCACATTATATGTGAATTTTATAATCAAAATCAAAACCTGAAGAATTCAAACCTTATTTTTTTATGCGTGCAGAAATTTTAGTCAAAAATTAAAAGTTTTTTTAAAAAGAAAAACCACTTAGACATATGTTATCGCTTATAGTTTGTTATATTATCGTGTAATTATTTTTCAATTCACTGTGTAACATTATTTTTTTCCCTTCTTTTTATAAAATTTTAGTAAATGTTTTTGTAGATAATTAGGACAATGTGCACTTTGCCTCATTTTTCTGTGAAACAATTTTTTTCTCTTTAAATAATTAACGTAACGTTTATTTATCTGCTGCTAAAATGCTGAGTATTTTAATTAGGGTGCAGGCGTGTAGACGAATTCTCCAGTTGTTGTTTTATATGTATTATATCGTTAGCTGTCCGTATCTCTGTTAATTTAATAATCTGATTAGATAACGGTAATAGAAGAAAATACTTTTTTCTACCTAATTCATATAAAATAATGATTGAAAATTCTTCCATTTCGGAGAATGTTTTAAAAATAGTAATTATAAACATGATTTAATGCAGAATATATGCAAGGGAAGTGCAATGCAATACATTCCGTATTTCGAAAAAAATAGTAAAAATAATATTACACAGGTAAAAACACAGAAAGGAATTGAAAAATATTTGATTCTAGCGAATTTCCGGCAAGCATTGTTAATAAAGAAATTGTTTCTACCTACGTGTCCTTTCCCATTCTTCCCGTTCCCCTTCCTCTCCCGCGTCCCTTTCCCCTCAAGCGTTCCTACTCCACCTTCCCTCTCCCCACGCCCCTCTCCCGCATCCCCCGTGGCGCAAACTCCCTCTCCAGAGTTTCCCATTCAGTTTTCAAACAGCTTGCGGACCACCAATTGCAATTTTTTTATATAAATTTCATAATGTCCTAGCTCACTATTATATATAGAAACCATCGTGAGCATGCACATATGAAATCCCCAAAGTTTCATCGCAATCGGATGAATGGTTATCAAAGCATAATTTCATGATACCTGAACTCGCTATTATATATAGAAACCATTGTGGGCATGCGCACATTGCGCACATCAAATCTCCAAAGCTTCATCGTAATCAGATTAATGCTTTAATTTTAGATGTTTGTGGAGGATGGTAACCAATCTCCCGAGGGCCATCAGGGCGGACTCCATCCAGGCAGCCACGGCAGTGATGATCAGTTTTTTTTTTGCTTGGCGTAGTTTGTGTCAGTAGTTTTCCATGTGGTGACGGAGAAGTACTCTGAAAGAGTGCACTCGCCCCTCCAGTAACCTTTCCGTAGCGCTGCAGTATCTCGGTAGACGGAATAGTTGGTGATAAGCATTTGTGTTGTAAACAACTTTTAGCTTGTGCCATTGGGATGCAGTGTAATCTACCCACAATTCTGACGTATACAGTTATGTGCAGAATGTGTTGACAAGTATTCTTTTGACATAATATGTACCGCAAATGTGAAAACGCCTTGACAGCAGACCGGCTATAACGGATATCGCTCTTCCTTTTCTTTCCATGTCGTCGATGTCTTTCAGGTTGTCGATGATAAAATGTACCAGGTATTTTAAACTATGATTAATATCCATTTTCTTGCCATCTAGCAATACTTGTTTGATCGATTTGGACGGTTTGTGTGGAAGGTTATGATTTTTTGCAAAATCTTCACATATTTGGAGTAGTTTCTTTAGTGCGCTAAGTGATGGTGCTAAAAGAACCACATCATTTGCGTAAAAAATATTACTTGCACGTACTCCTTGAACAGGGCAACCTATTTTTGTGTCTTAAAATATTTGAATTAGTACCTACATCAGTGTATACATTAAAGAGAACTAGAGACATGCTTTCTCCTTGCTTTAGGCCACTTTTCAAATAAATTGAGTTGAAAAACACTCCAGACCATTTCCCCACATTTTCTTGCTGCGTGTGCCAAATTGAAAAAATCGCTATTACTTCTTCCGAAACTGCTTTTTACGTTTCGTTATCTACGTTTCATTGAGTTTATTGTGACGCACACCATCAAAAGATATATAACGTAGGCATTGATTGGCAGAAATTCCTTAGTTTAATATTGTTATAAGTTTTGACTTTACTTGGTTTGTTCTAAAGCAAGTTTCGAAATACTTCAGTTTTGATAGTATTTTCATAAAACAATATTTTGGGTACTTTTAAAACAATATTTACTTAGATGATTCTTGGTGATGGTTTGGGTTTAGAATGCATCAAATTATAATAATGTTATTTCTGGAATACCGTGTGATAGGTAGTCGATAACTCCCAAATTGGGGGGACAAAACATGCGAAGACATATTTGACAGCGGTAGTTAAAATCTGTTTTATGCTTATCCCCGCTCTTCACCGAGTTATTTATGACCCTTTCTGTAGAATTACGCCATCGTAAATATTTGTTAACTCTGTTCTAAATTACATCCGGGAATGTGGAGTTTTACAACCCTATTTGAGTCTGAGCATGTATCGTTTACTTCATATTAAAAATAACGTCACTTGAACTTGAAAGCTTTATATGTCAACAAATCTTCAATTATGGGTAAAAAATAAATATTATGGGAGAATCCGAAATACTTAACTAATTTATCAACAGATGGGTAGGTACTACCGAAAAACCATATCCTTAAATTCACCACTACATTTAGCCTTATAATACTAATTGGGTAAGCCATATTCTTGGATTTATGGTCGTAGTTATGCTTACAGGCAGTTAGGGGGCTTACAATAATTACGTGAGCAGTTTTTCTTCCAATCTAGACCCGTATGGTCGTAGTTATGCTTTCGGGAAGTTGGGAGCAGTTGGAACTGTTGTGTGGTACTAACATAAAAAAAACTACTTTTCTTGTAGTCCCACGTTGCCACCAGTAAACGTTTTCAGGTGTTTCAGATCCTATTTTGAGATAACTTGGCATATTTTTTATTAGTTTTTCGTTATCGACCCAAAGAATAAGGTTACCATTTCTGAACATCAGTAGAGTTTCCACTATACTAACATGCGAGTTCGGATGGTATTCGATACAAACAAATATCCGCCTCCAAGAATGCCTTACATCTGATAAACGATCTCAAAGAATAGTTGATGTGTTATGTCAGATCGAAAAAACAATTTTCTTGACAAGAATCGAGGTTTCAGCTAGCAGGAAATATAATTCACTAAGAAAAACTTTCAAATCAACTCTACTGAGCTTTTCTTAGCTAACCCTTCGAAGAAGTTGTGCAAAATGATGGTTTACTGTATTTATTTATTTATTTATTGTAAGAAACAAACAGCAATTTATATACAGGATGAGTTATACAAGAGGTTAAACATGAGGTAAGCCAAAACAGTTTCTTATGCTAATGTTGGTTATTATGATATAATATACTATTGTAATTGGTAATAACCATAAAATGAAAATAACAACAACAAAAAAAATATATAAGTATATTAGAAGGAAGAAGGAATAGGAAAGGGCAAGAGGCAGAGGAAGGTTGGATGGGGACAGGAGATACTCATGCTGTACCTTTTCTATAGTTGTGCATTAATTTAATTAACATTTGTGGTCGTACGTTTGACTTCGTTTCGGTACACTTCGTTTCGTTCGGTATTACAGTAGGTACCTTCAAACTTTGACATGAACATCAATGAAAAAATCAAAACCCAAAACAAAGTATTACACAGATTAACACATTGTATATCAAATCAAAAAACTGACAAAAATAATGGATTATTGGGGTAAAAACGCAGATGATGCTGCCTGGTACAAAAATCGTGAAGAAAATAACAAAATGGTTGGTGGTGGATTACCATCCCCCATCACACTGATTGTACACACAAAAATATAAAGCTTTTAGAGCAGAAAACCGCATTTTAAACCCCCTATGCTACGTGATCGTGTGCTGTAATAATTTTGTATAAGTTTAACCTTTTCTTTCTGCACACTTCATTTTAATTAACGGCTCTTAAGATAGATTTTCTTGGGTAGATATTAGATTTCTGAACCAAAATATCAATATTTTACCTCTTCCAAGCTTAATTAAGTTATTAGGTGAACCTTTTATCTCCTTGTTCTTAATAATAATTTGTCTTGTAAAGAAACATCGTACATTGCAGACTTTGAGAAAATAAAAGGAAATACAATAATAAAACGAAAGACCAAACATTGAGAAAATATTGTTTAATTTAATATTGTAATTTAATCTTAAATAATTTAATACTATTCTACGGTAGTTATAACGTAGAAGGTAGAAGAAGTGCTAATTATATGTAGAGTTTTTCTTACCAACGATCTTCAAAGTGAATTATTTAAATTATTGATAAGTTAAAAGAATAAAAATAGTTTTTACCAGCAGTAATAATGCTTTCATTTTAAATGCAACCTCGCAAACGCAAATGCAGACATCTTAATTGATTAGATCCAACAACAGGATTGCTCTCCATACCGGTTATAATTTTATTATTCTCCTCTCATATTGTCTCAACATATATTCATCAAAAGACGAGCCGGGAGCTTCTGTACCAGATACACACAATTTTTCTAAAGTTATTCGTGTGTCACATACTCTCTGATTTTGTGCAAAATTTCTTTGACACATACCCTCTATTTTCTGTAGGAATTACTGTGCCATATTATATCCCTCACTTTTCTGCAGGAATTTCTTCGCCAAATACTCATCATTTTTCTGCGTGAAATTTTGTCCATATATTTACCATTTTTCTGCAGGAATTTATTTGCCCATAATGTGCTATATTTATATGTTTCTAATATATATTCTTTTAAATCTTTGTACTGAGATAACTTTTTGCCATACATTGTTGAGAGAATATTTAATTTTTTGACAAAAAAAGTTACTTTCTCTAGATTCTAAGTGTTGTCATCTCTTTTTCCATATCAATTTATTTTTAATTAGACGTTTTTGAATGTTTGGAATTCATGCACAGTTCAATATTATACCCCTCACAATATTGCTGCAGTTCTTTCAAAATATGAGAATTCGTTCCATGCATAATGTATGGGGAAAATAATTTTCTTTTATATTTATTTCGTTAACTTTTGCAATGTTTTAATAGTTATTATTCTATCCGGGGTGGAGACACATCCAACAAATCAAAGATCATCAAAATCAGCCCAGCCGTTCTCGAGTTATAAATAGTGTAACTAACCCAACTTTGTTTTATATATTAATATTACAGTTAAGCTTGTACATGATAAGCTTGTGTGATCGGTAAGTAGTAAAATAATTCTATAAAATACTCGATCTTCTTCTCTCGTCTCAGCAAGCTTAGAAGCACAGAAATTTGACATCAACAGTTGAACCGCTACTGCTAGTCACCGCGGCCATCGCGTTTCACTTGCCTTGTTGAAAGGTTGCCATGGTAGCGGCTCACGATCTGTCTGCGGACCGTCAACGAAATTCACAAGTTCCTTTCCTGTGGTTAACGATTGCGTCGCCAAATGATTTTTTTTTTCAGTTTCTCCATGAGCGGATGGCCTTAACGTTCTTGTTCTATCGGTATTTCAATGGAAGATGCTCTGAGGGACTAGGGACTACTATGACGTCTGTCATTGATCCCTTTGGCGCACGTCAAACATTTGTACTTTCTGCGACTCGTTAGAATTGAAAGCAATAGCGAATTAATTCGTTAACACCAATCGTGCATATTATGCATAGACATATGAATATTAATAGACCTGCCCTAAGCGATAAAAGCGTATTATTTCCCCCTCACCATACTGGTTCCATTGGAACCGGCTGGGATCGAGTATGGCTTCGCGTGAATCTAAAAAATGTGATGTCATCATTCTTCTGCGAGCCAGCGTCGAGCACTCATCGGTGCATTTTACGAAATAACACGGCAAAAATAGTGGCTTGTGTTTTGAAAACGTGTAAAAATAAAAGTGAAAAGAGAATAAACCCAATTGTCGTATTACATTCCATAGGAAAGCATTATTTTACTTTATTATAAGCTTATTCAGATCACATAATATGGTCGTTTTTGTAACACACACTATCACTCGAGACATATGGCGTGTGCTCGTCGCTGTTTTGTGGGGTAAGTAAATTATGAAACATTTGTGTCTTAACTAAATACGTCAACAAAATATTGGACTATGAAAATAGGCGAACTTTACTTTGCTGTATTTGGAATTTGTAAATTTGTTCATTTCGCGGCGAGCAATTCGCGCTCCCATGTAAAAAGGTCTATTCATTAAAGAGCAGAGTTTACTTTTAAGAACTAAATGGTGATATTATAATGCGAGATGCCCATATACTCTCAGATTGAGTTATTGACGAATCACATATCACCGAATTCATCTTCCCGCTCTGCGCCCCGCTGTAGTTGGTTTCTTCCCCTCACTTTTATGTTCTGGTCTACTAATATTCATATGTCTATGATATTATGGCAGAAAGAGTACGGTTGACTTATGACCGCAAGAACCTTTCAGTGTTTGACTGCCTTCATGGTCAAGGGGTAAGGCTCTTGACAAGCAATACAAAGGTCACGGTTTAAAATCCCAGCATGCACAAGTATAAATTTAATTAATTAGTATATTTCACAATAAATTGTATCTCTAAATTACTCCCTACTAAATTTATTCATAAAAAAAAATATGGTTAAATATTATACATATGCTATATATAATACTATGCTATACATATAACGGCTTTTGTCGTGTTTTGTGACCAGATCTGAACAGCCAGGTACTTCACCATCTTTCTCTTCCTCGTCTACTTCCCCTTTCTATAACCTTCAGCCTTTCAACCTATCCCTATCGAATATATTTGGTAATTCCCTAGTCTAATTGGCTCCAGACGGTTGGGAGTAGTTGTGATTCTTGTGCTCTACGCTCTACTCACATATAAAACAATCAATATAACTTTCTTCTTTTTTATATGTATACTTTATGTTAACACCGCATAGGAGGCCCCGAAGGAATTAATTTCCCTCCAGTCCTATGTCATCTTTAGGGATTAGAAACAGCTGAGGTAAATTAATAAATCGCTATCCCGATTCCTTGTGCACGATTTACCTTGGGCTTTTCTTTAAGGACATCAATTTATTAACGGGGAGGTTCTCGTAATTATTTTTTGTTCAGTCTCTTTTTTTATGACATGAATATACATAACACAATAAAAACAGTATATAACGTCATTGTTTGCACCGGCTTCGTGCAAATATTCAAGTATGAAACAAAGTGCTATGTTTTGATTAACCCCAAATTTTACTTTTTCTATTGCCAAATCACACTACTGGTAATAGTGTGACTTGGCCATAGTTGATATTGGGCTATTGAAATAAGTGCTACTGTCATGTGTCCCGCTCTAACGAAGTTCCATTGTCCAATAAACGCCATTAATACCCATTACCATCCCCCCACGTACAATTCGCGCCACTTCTGGCCGCCGCGCAGAAAAGTAGAGACCGAAAGCAAGATATTGGTTTACAGCGCAGTTCACTGTGAGACTTTTCTGCGCGGCGGCCTGAAGTGGCGCGCCCAGAAGTGTATATGTATGTGGCGGGTGTTATTCACCAATACGCAAGGTCATATACATAAAGTGGTTTTGACATAATACTTTTTCAAGCGCGTCTAATGCGAAAAAAATATTGTTTTGAGGTTTTTACGGCCAAAAATATTATCGTCATTTATTTTTGGGGTATTATGTCGTGTTGCTGCCTCCTTCATTAGACAACGTTTTGGAAAGCGTTACAGTATCCATCACCACGGCAGATGTGTAATTGTGGGATTAATAATAATAATAATAACGTAGTATTTATATAGCGCAGTTTTGTGATGTTTCACTTCAAGTGCGCTTAATTATAATAAACTTAAAATTAACCTACAGTGTTCCTTACGAGTCCTTAAAATATTAATTAAATAATGTGAAATAACGAATATACAAAAATATACAAAGCAATTCCTAAAGAACAATATTAACAACAATAGTGAGTGCTGTTTTGGCACAGGACAATATATAATGATAAACCATCACTGTGCCACTCAACAAGAATCATTTAAACTAAATTATATAGAACAGGAGGCAGTTAACATTTAGAAATAATACAAATTCAGAGTGCACATAAAACTATAGTAAAGAGGTAATCGAAACCAAACAATTTCCAGAAACTTGAGGAACATGGCTTATTATAGTAGATTGAAAAGGAGTTAAAATTCATGAAAGGTATGATTTTTTAAATAAGTTTGTTTTTAAAGCTCTTTTGAATTCAGCCAAGTTCTGGATATTAGTAAGAGCTGAGGGAAGTTTGTTCCAAATGAGCGGGCTAGTTACACGAAAAGATCGATCATAGTAAACGGCTCGATTTGACCTAGAAAGCTCGATTAAACGATTAGTAACATCTTGATCTGCTGACCTTAGAGTAAGCTGCCTATCGCTTAAGTTTTGTCGGACACATAGTTCCGATATATAGGCTGGCGCCATTCCTTGCAATGCTTTGAAGGTCATTAAGCAGATCTTGAACTCTATTCTTTCAGGGCATCGAAGCCAATGAAGATCCTTTAGAAGCGGGGTTATACGGCAATACTTAGATTCACCAAAAATCATTCTCGCCGCAGCATTAAAAACGGACTGGATTCTATTGAATTGTTTTTTAGGCAAGCCAGCATACGCACTATTACAATAGTCCATACGTGAGACAACGAACGAATTTATGAGTGACTTTGCTCCATCAGAGGGAAGGCAACGCCTGATTGATTTTATCTGCCTTAGATGGAAAAAGCCTGAACTTACAGATTTTGAAATTTGTGATTCAAGAGAAAGACTATTGTCTATAGTGAAACCTAGAAACTTTATTTCTGTAGAAGGGATTATATCTGTGCCCTGAATATGGATTGGATTAGAGTCGATGAGGGCTTGCCTTCCAGGAGAAGCTATCCAAATAAATTCCGTCTTGGTCGGATTAAGTTTGAGTTTATTGACAGACATCCAACTTGAGACTGTGTTAATAAAACTAACCACCTCGTTTTTAAGGACGTCTTTTTCATCCGGGGAACAAAACTTGAAAATGAAACGATCGTCTGCATAGCCTTGTGATTCAAAGCCAGCTGATTGAATGAGTTTCTCGAGGCGATTCGTATAGAGAATGAAAAGAATGGGACCCAAGACAGAACCCTGGGGAACTCCACATTCTATGGGAGTTTCAGGTGAAGTAGAATTATTGAAAATTACTGAGGCTACTCGTCCAGACAGGTATGATTTCATCCATTGGAGAACATCACCTCGAACGCCAAATTCGGTTTCAAGCACATTTAATAAAATACTATGATCTACCGTGTCAAATGCCGCACTCATGTCAAGAACAGATACCAAACCCAACTTACCTGCTTCCATCCCGATGATCAAGTCTGAAATTAACCGCAGAAGAACAGTTTCCGTTGAATGAAACTGTCGATAAGCGGATTGATTTTTGGCAAATAGACCGGCGGAGTTCAAGTACCCCACCAATTGTTTGGCAACGATTTTCTCAAGCAGTTTAGAAAGGAATGGTAGATTGGATATTGGCCTGTAATTATCCGTATTGTCAGTATCAAGATTTTGTTTTTTTAGAATCGGAGTTATTATTGATTTCTTGAGTGTTCCCGGTACAAGTGAATTTACTAATGACTTCTGGATAATTGCGGTAATTACAGGCGCTATATCCGGAAGACATTGTTTTAAGAGCCAGGTAGGTATGGGGTCTTGAGTACATTGCTTGTTAGGGCAAGACTTTATAGCACGCGTGACATCTTCTTCCGTTACTGCTGCAAAAGTAGAGAAGTCACCGGAGAGCGGACTTGATGCTGCGATAGAAGACGATCCTACCACACTGAGGGCCTGAATTTGTTCAACCTTACTTCTGAAGTATGTTGCGAGGCTGTTTGCTTCAAGAGAGGAATCAACCTTATTGTTGCTCTCTCCAGACAGAGTCCTTATGTTTTGCCAAAGTTTTCGAGGGTCCTTTTCTGTCTCAATTTGCTCACACCAAAAGTTAGATTTCTTCTGTGTGACTTCTTCCTTGTAAACTTTTTGCTTGGTAATCCAAAGCTGCCGATTGCTGAAAGTCGGGTTTCGTCTGTAAATCCTCTCAAATTTCCGCATTTCCCTCTTCTTTTTAAGACATTCATCATCGAACCATTTGCTGCAATTCCTAATGCGGCAGACCTTCTCTGTGAAAGGAGCATTTTTATCGAGTAATGACCGTAGCGTAGAATTATATAGAGTTACTAACTCTTCTGCTTGGATCTCGTTATACTCTTCCTTATCACAGAGAGGCGACGCTTTCAAATCACTGCAAAATGCCTCGAAGTCGAATTCTCTCCAATTTCTGGAGACAACGGATTTGAACTCTAATTTTGGAGGATCGAAGGCAAACTCGGATGTGACGAGACGATGATCCGATAGTCCAATGTCAGTAACATTTACGCTATTTGGGGGAAACCCTACCCGGGAAATGATTACATCAAGTGTACCCCCCGCGTCATGAGTAGGTGAGTTCACCCACTGGTCGCAGCCGAAGTCACGTAGAATTTTGTTGAATTTTAGGGCCAAGGGATTGATTTTCTTTTCCAAGTGAATATTTACGTCTCCCAGAATAATAACGTCGCAATTATAGTTAGAGGTGCACTCTAGGAGAGATCTTAATCTTAAAGAGGATTATTAATGTAGATCCGATTCAGTGTGGCGCGTTCTAATCTTCTTAGGGCTGATATTTCGGTATAATTAATTAACGTAAACTATTAGCGCATATATATGCATACATGTTTATCGTATCTTTATAAGTAGGTACCATACGCATACAAGCAAACACCACAATCTTCAAACACACTTCTGCCCTGATGATGGAGTCTGTCACACAGTTTGAAACTTTGGCTAAAAAAGGAGGTAGGGCAACACGGCATAATACTCCAAAAATAAATCACTGTAAATCTTAAAAGGAAACCGAGCGGCGTTTTGTCCATACAAACGTATTCCACAATTTACTCTCTCCGGACTATGACACCTGCAAACGTATTTTTTATACATATAATATAGATATAGTTAGGACCAAGCGTTCAGAATACGAGCTAGACAAAGTATTTTTTATTAAATCAAATATATGGAGTATTTTCTTCTAATATAGTTTGTAGAAAAAATCTTAAACATTCGTCCAGTTTTGGAGGAGAAAAGTGGGAAATAGAAAACCTCGATTTTGATGATATTATTTAGACAGTATCAGCCTGAGACGCAGTTTTCCCTTTCGCTGAGTATTCGGGAGAGTATGAGCGACAGCAACAGTTTGGTAAAATACCTATTGTTAAAATTTCTCGGCGACCGGGTTTCATTACAAATCTTCCCGTAAACTTCCCGTGAAAAAATCCCAATTCGCCGCACCTAGTCCCGCTGTTAGTTCCCGGCAGTGATATACGTACGTGGTAATAAATAAAAAGTTAGAAGTTATAAGCCGATTTACTCTTTCATAATTTTATTTTTAAATGAGGACAAAAAGTAGGATTTTTAGTTACAAAATGAAAGAGAAATTTAAAAAAAAGTTTCTAGGCTTCCAACCGAGCAAATGTTTACTTTGACAAATAAAGTTTTGAAAGTATGAATGTAGTGTTGTCTAGAAGTTTTAGACTTCTCATACCATTTTGTTGGAAAGAATATCTGCTTTGTCAGTGTGTTTTGGTATTTTTAGACCGGTAGTTTATTGTTCAATAAATTGTAATTTTGGAGACGGGTATGGGTGCCGCCGCCCCGGGAACAATTTACTCTGCCTTAGGTCATCCCAAGTGGTTCGCTACGTTTGTTGACTTAACAAGGGTGCCCGGATTCATAGGGTGAGGTTTGTTTAGGCCTTGGAGGAATGGATTCATACGTCCGTCACTCATGAACACACTGATCCCCAGATTCCTTATACCCTTTTCCTGTCCTTCCTTTCTTTAAAAAGACTCTCCACACTGCATCTCCTAAGATGACAAAGGCCCTGATGGAAATTATTTTGCTCCGTGTCTCCTGTATGGAGCCAATTTAAAAAAAAAAAGTATAATGATCCATCATTTATGAAAGCGGTGTTGCAATAGTGGCTGGAAAGAAAGTAAACTCAGAATGAACATAAAATTCTAAGTGCACATACTAGGGGCAGTCAAAAAGTAATGCCTCGTATTTCTTTCTCCTTTAATTGTCGAGATATAAAAAATGCAATTGCATGAGCTGAAAACTACACTATTGACGATTAATTTATTACTTTTCAATATAATATCCGTCCATTTGCACAGCTTTGGTCCGTCTTTTAACAAGGGCATGTATTACAGTGTTGTAAAAAGCAAGGTCACATCCAGAACACCATCGCCATAACTTTCTCGGCCGATGGCAATTTTTGTTTATTTTTGCCCTTGGTGAGATTGTGTGATGCAATTCCATTGACTGCCTCTTTGATTTATGATCAAAAAAATGAATCCATCCTTCGTCTCCGGTCATATTTTTTTTCCAGAAACTAAGCGCTGCAAGTGTTGTGAGGCTATTGTTTTTCTTGTTTCTTTACTCTGGCCCGTTAACTTTCGTGGGACCCACCTTGCACAAACCTTTGTTGAATAATCAGTTGTCAAATAATCGTCATCACACTGCCTTTACTGAGGGAAAGAATGCGATATCTGTAGTTATCTGGGGTCACCACGAATGATGTCATCAACTCGCTCAATGTTACGTGCAGTCACTTTTTCGTCAATCAGCTTTTCGTCAACCAACGGTGTTTGTCTTTCAGCTTCGTTACAGTGACGAACCCATCGTCTAGCAGTGCTGACGTCCACTGCTGCATAATAGTACACATTTTTCAGTATTTCATGAATGCGAATGGGCGTTTCACCTACTACAGTAAAGAATCGATCACCGAACGCTGTCTAATACGAACATCGAGGCCATTCTGCAAGCGACTGCAGTGCTGCCACCTGTTGACGCAAAAAGTTACTACTGCAGCAGATTGTAGAGGAAGGTTTGTTGGAATAGCACCAAATTCAAAATTTTCACTTAACTGACTTTATTTAAGTGGAAAAAAATAGGAGGCATTACTTTTTGACTGCCCCTAGTAAATTCGGAGTGGAAAATGTAAACCGCGTACAGATTGCCGTAACGTAACATGCAATGTAACACGAAATGAAAGAATTTGCCGTCCACATTGTCGCAATGTATCATGCAATGTAACAGAATTCCTATAGTGTGGACGCCTTGCGCACACAAACCGTGCACACTACGCGCACGAACAGAGCATTTTTCAACTCATGCTCGCCGCAATCCACAAAGTGTCGGTTTGTCGCCGAACACAAAGGGGCGCGCAGTGTGCACGGAGCGTCAGTGTGGACGGCTTGTTCGTGTCTATACGTCAGAACGCGCGCGAACAATGAAGGACTTGTTCTCGGCAGACTGAGCTATGTTCACCGCGCGCATGCCGGAAACAGATGCGAGTAGGCACATGCTCGGTTCGTACGCGCGCTGCGTCCACACTTATGAAATGTTCCTTTCATGTTTATTTATTTATTTCTATTCGCAAACATACACTTAACAGATTATTACATTGGTTTAAGTACATAAATAATAAGTTTCAGTATAATAAAGAATATGAAAAATGTTATTGATCCGTAACTGTACGTAAATTGGTTAAAAGTAGTGTTTTGTGAACACCTCACTAGGCGAACCTGTGCTGAGGTGTTCCCATTTTTAGGATAAGTGCTCTTCTGTCGGCAAGAGTCGAAGCACAGTATCCTCCTTGATTTTGTCAAGAAGGGCACCGTGGGTCGATCCATGACGGCAGTATCCTATACATAAATTAAATATTAGTAAGGATCTATATGCAGGTTATTTCAGGATATCTAGAATATGTATAAGATAAAAGAATTACTTGATATACAATTAGGTATAATTTTTCTACAAACCTCCCGCCACTAGTATTAAATAATATTGTGGTACTTTTTTGTGGTACTTTTTGTGTCCCGAAACAATTTTTATTTTTTATTTTTTTTTAAGTTTGGGTTGGGTCATGTTTGGTTAGGTGTTATAATCTTTTGCGTAAAGAGAATACCTTGTTGTTTGATCCAGTCTTTGATTAGTTTTTTGTGATGGATTGTTGATGTATTTGAAGTTAATAGTTGCTTCAGTGTATTGGGCATGCAGTTATAAAGTTTGGTTGCATATTACTTAAAGTTTCTCTGCCCGTGTGAGGTATGAGTTATTGGAATATTTATGGTTTTTTTTGTAGACGCCCTGGTTTTAATCGCTATTTGTGGTTGCATTGGAATGTGGAGTTCATGTTGGAAGAAGTATATTAGTACAGATTTGACATAGAGTTGTCTTATTGTCATGACGTCCAGTGTTTCGTAAATTACATTCGTGTTTGTAAGGAACGGTACTTGGAGGATGAGTTTAATTATTGCATTTTGAATTTTTACTACGGGGTCTAAAGCTACATTCGTTGCACTTCCCCAAGCCAGTATGTCGTATGAGATAATGGATTGACAAAGTGCAAAGAATATGGTCCTGAGGATTGTTCTTGGAAATATGTTTTTAATTGAATTTAAGAGATGCATGACTCGTTTCAGTTTGCTTGTGATATAAGTTATGTAGTCAGTCCAGCGCAAGTTGGCATCTATTATAACTCCTAAGTATTTTGTGTGCTTAACCCTTTCAATACGCTCGCATTGACAGGTGGGAGAAGTTTGTCCGCAGTTGTGTAATATAAGGTCAGTATACGGTGAAGGTTGGCCTCTTTGTGTGATGCTGTGTGTAATATAATTGGTTTTTGTAGTGTTTAGGGTAAGAATGTTATTGTTTAGCCAATTTTTAACTACCGATAAACTTTTTTCTGCCTTTGAATATACCTCATTCCATGTTTCTGCCTGGCAGAGAAGTACTGTATCGTCAGCAAATGTTACGATTTGACCGTCGATATCAATGTCACACAGGTCGTTAATGTAAATAATGAACATTAGGGGACCAAGGACGCTTCCCTGTGGTATTCCATACCTATAGAAGTGGCTCGCTTAACATGTTGTTAATTTTGACCTGTTGCATTCTACCCGACATTAAGCTTTTCAGTAAGACTAGTTCTGTGCCACCAACACCGACGTTTTTTTAGTTTTTTGAAGAGTTTTTCGTGAGAAATTGTGTCAAAAGCTTTACATAGGTCTAAATAAATTGATATGACTTATTTTAAGCATCTAGGTTATGCGTAATAAATTCGGTTACAGTGGCGTAATAAATTCGGTTCGGTTGCGTTTTCTGTATTCCTATTTTTTCTAAATCCATGTTGGTTTATTGAAAGTATTTGCATGTTTTCCAAATAATGTTGCAGCTGGACTTTTATTGCTTTTTCAAGAATTTTTGACATAGTGTTTAATAAAGTAATAGGTCTGTAGTTATTTACATTATATTTTGGTCCTGATTTATAAATGGGAATAACCAGACCTTTTTTTAGAATGCTTGGGAATACTCCTTCTTTCAGACTAAGATTTATTACGTATGTTAGTGGTATGAGCAGTTGGTGGCTTAGTGTTATTATTGTTTTCGAGTCTATTCCGTCAGGTCCCGTTGTTGTGTTATCCTTTAGGGATTGTATTATTTGTTTGGTGTCTTCTAGAGTTACCTAATGTAGTTTGAAATGTCTGTCATTGTTTGTATTAGAACACTGAGTAATATTGTTTTGAGGTACTTGATTACCGTTTCCAGTTGAAATTTTATTTATATTTTCGGCTAGGCTAGCTCCGATATTTATGTAATGTCTGTTAATGTAATTAAGAATAAGTGTTGGATTTTTGTGGAACTCGATTTCTTCTTCGTTAATAAGTAACTTTTTGATTTCATCATCATTGTTTTTTAGTGTATGTGTACTTTCTCCTAGAATTGACCAAACGCTTTTCGGGTCAAAGTTTGCAGTTATCAGTTTGTTCCTGTAATATAATTCTTTGGCCTTACGTATAATTTGAGAACAAATATTTCTGTACCTTTTATAAAATGAGTAAAAAAAAGTATCATCCGGGTTGCGTTTAACTTGTTTGTGCAGTTTGTCCCGTTTTTTAATGCTATTTAGTATGCTTTGGGTGATCCATTTATTAAGTCTTTTTTTTCGGTGCGTCATAATGTTAGATGTTGTTGTGGTGTTTTGAGTGATGAGCGTTTGTAGATATGCTAGAAAGTAATTCCAGGCTTCTTCTGTCGTATTTTTTTTTTTTTAGATGTCCCCACGTTTGTTTTTCTAGGCAACTTTTTAGATTAACGTAATCAGTTTCTAATTTTGTGATATTATTTTGAATGGTTGAATTCAGAGTCTGTGTGGTCAGGCCAATCATTTTTGTCTAGTGGTCAGTGATTGTGGATTCGAATAGAACGCTACATAATTTTCTTTACATGTTACATTAGTATGTTACATTGCATATTACGTTACAGCAATCTGTACCTGGCTTTTTAAAGCCAATGAAATAATTCACGAAACGAAAAGCTAATAGCGGTTATTACATTTGACTTTATAATGCTAATCGGGTTTAATATGCAAAATCTGAAAAAATTGATTGTTGTTTACAAATTGCAAATATTAATCCATTTGATCCACTTTTAGAAGAAAGTCATTAGTATCTATAAGATTCAACATTAAATATTGTCTTCTTTTCGTACTGTTTAATTTCTAAATGGGAGTCTTTAATATTCCATTTGACCGAGCTGGAAAACAACGTAGCAGATTAAAATCTAAAAATACTTCGTGGTACACCATCACAAAATTTTAAAATCTGAAACAGAAATCTGACGTTAGGATAAAAATTATAGCAAGCACACAAATAAATAATAAATATTAACAATATATTTTGACCGGTCAGTGGTTGAGTGGGCATAGCGCTTGGGTCCCACCCGGGCGTCGCATCTTCGATTCCTTGACTGGCTAAGTCCTCCATTACAACACAAGCAACATTTTCGAATAGCAAGATTTTCAAATATTGTTGGGTTATTCGTAACCCGAGAATGTTTGTCTTTCTTTTAACAATAAAAAAAATTTAAAATATATATAGGTAGATAAGTAAATACATAAGTAGATAAAATAAGTAGATAAAATAAGTAAATAAGTAGATGAGTCTTAGGAATTCTCGATAATTTATTTTTATTTGCACTTCTAATTTTTTATTGATCATTAAATGATTTTTCATGTATTATGGTTTCGTGAAGTCGGTACTTGTTTTCGTACGTTTTTTTTCATTAGATTCACACAGAAGGCCCTGAGAAAAACAATCTCTCTCAACGTCTATGTCATCTTTGGGGATGCTGTGTGTTGGGTCTTTTTAGGAAAGTAAGGAGAGGAAGTTCTGAGATGGAAAAGGGTTTTAGGGCTGGGTAGGAATCTGGGGGTCAGTGTATCCTGGAGGAACGGACGTATGAATCCATCCCTCCCACTGCAGTGCAAGTCGATGTTCCGAGAGAGTATGGCTGGAGAAGTCAAAGGGACTTCCTCAACCATTATCTCACGTAGAGTTCGTACTGTTAGTTTACGTTTTGCCCTGGAAGAAGTTAGTTTGAAACAAGACATATTAATAATTGGTTTTTGGAATTATTGGATGATAGTTTAGTATAAATACTCATATTATTTATTCCCGATCAATAATTATTAACCACTGGAGCAATTTAAAACTTTTTCTCGGATTGCTCGAGAATTTTTGATGCCCATTTTGAGAATATTTTCCGATCACATAAAAAAATCATACCTTCGGTTTTTAATATGGAGACATACAAACTGTTTATATTTCTATATAGCCAATGATTTCACCTGTCTTATGTCGATTATCACACATTCTTAGGATTTATAAAAAAAATCGTAAACTTCCACTTAACTACTTACAAATAAGGGAAAATTTGCTAAAATTGGCTTCAAAGCAATCCGGGGTGTTTTAATTAGTGCCATATTGTGTCAAAAAGCGCTCCAGTGCTTAAAAGACTATCATGACAAACCTATACATCACACCTGCTTCACATCGCACATATTTAGCAGTTACTGTATTTTCAGGCAAAGACACGCACAAAGTAGGTAACATTGAAACATTTGTTTTTAAAAAGAATTAGAAAACATTTATATATGAAGGACAAAACCTAACCGTACAGATATCAACATAACAAATAACTTAACAATACGTTGGCGTGACAGTAAAATCTTGCTTTGTAGGAAGGAAATGAAATGACAGAAAAACTTTTTCTTATTTCAAAAGGACAAATTGGTTTCTATCGTACTTTCAATTTATTATTCAGTAGATCAGAAAAGTTTACTTGGAACTAATTTAAATCTCGTTCTTGTCAGACAAGAAGAACAACATTTGGAAATAACCACATTAGAGTTAGCGGAAAATGGCACTGTAAATGCTTTTTTTCATCATTGTGATCCTTTCGAAAATAATTAGAAAACTTTTTGCAAAATTTGCCCCTTGTTTACAGCCATTGCAGAATATAATACAAGGAGTTTTTACATACATACCTACTCGTATATCCATATTGTCGTAATGAATGATTTTACGAGACTCTATTTGTTTCCAAGAAAATGGGACCATTTGTCAGCCTGTAGGATAATATTCATTTTGTTGAACCTTTTGTGAGACACAAAACATTTTGTTCAATTTTGCGTGAGAACTGACTAAAAATAGAAAATGTTAGCCAAAGAAATTGTTTGCATATTTTTTTTAAGTTATTTCCGTCAAACCTGCAAAATTTCACATGAATTCATAAACATTTCTTATTCATCAGCTTCCCTTTGAAAGTATATATTTTGAATGCCACATGAAACAGAAAAAATGAAATGAAAACGTAATTTTTTTTAAAAATTTTATTATTTGTCAAATATTAATTATTACTAATCAATAATATTATTTGTCAAATATTAATTATTATTTTTAATTGTTAAAATAACGTTTAAGACAAGATTTTTATGCATAGCACAAAGGGTAACAATTATTATAAGCAATTAATAATAACATTATTATTAAATTGATAAAAAACAGTTTATTTTCAAACAAGTTCTGCTGTGTAATTACCGATACGACCATTAATTCTAAATTTTTGCACCCATGGTCACATAAATTATCTGTCATTTTTAATCAGAAATTGTAAAAGAGTCATAATAAATACCTCTCTAGAAATAGTATAGATATATCGTCTGTATGTGGCATGTACACAGTTTGATAATGCCTTCAGAAGGCCAAACAGCCGTCACGCGTAATAATAATTACACAGCAGAACTTGTTTGAAAATAAACTGTTTTTATTAATTTAATAATAATATTATTGATTATATAATAAAAAAATTTAAATTAAAATGGAGTTCTACAAATTAAACTTGATAACAATAAATAAAACGTAAAATTTCGTTAGTAAAACTTATTGCTGTATTGTGCATTGCAACAATGTAAAATATCTATAAAAGTTAGGATTGCATACTAAAAAAATAATAATCTCATTTATTATACAATTTTGTTTGAGTGGTGTTAGCACGAGCTATAATTTGACGTGTTCAAAGTGAATTTATACATTTATTGTTTCTCGACGGGAGACTATAAATTTTCCGAGCGCTGTAAAAACATGTTGTGTGTAGCTACATACATACTATGTTACGTAGGCACCGACATCTATGTGCGCTTAATGGTGTGAAATTGGAAATCATAAACTGTGCGGATAAAATAAACGAGGATTTATTCGGGAGGGAGAGAGGGTAGATTTATGTGGAAAATACATCGGCTCTTGCAATATTAGTAAATCCCAAGTGCATAGATGGGTTTAACCTACAATGGTCAAATGTATACAACGCATTTTAATGGAAGTAACAAATTTGAAAAACCTATTTAACTGGTGTTTTTGTAAATGATTGCACCCAGTGAAAAAATTAACAAATATTTTGAACTCTCTTCTTTTGCAGATACCTCACTGTGTAGATGGATTTAAAAAAATATTGTTGATTGTAGCAATGTTTTAAGAGAAGCGTAAATTAAAAGCTTCATTCAATATCCACTCACTGAGAACTAACTTGTTACATTATATGTACTTGTTACATTATATGTAAGAAGTTAGTTCTATGAACTTGTTACATATAATGTAACAAGTACATATAATGTACATGTACATATAATGTAACAAGTTAGTTCTCAGTGAGTGGATATTGACATGTATGAACATTAAGCTTGTTGTATTGGCAACATCACTATTTTTCTGGATACTTTTAGGTAATAACATTAAACTTGTTGTATTGGCAATATTGCTATTTTTCTCTGCTCAGTTGGTTAGGCTGACCGCGGTTAATTGAGGAAGGATTGGCTTTGAGCCATCATTCCTTGACAAGCCATCTGTTGCCACCTCTGATCTGTTGCTGGTGGACGCATCACTTCGCCATATTTTATTCCAACATGCTACTGCGTCCATCAGCAGCATCAGAGGCTGTAGACTTTTATTACTTCGATTAAAACCCGGGATTGACATCGGACTACGGTGTAAGTATTTTTTATTTATTTTGTATTTGGAAATCGTACAAGACCTTCCGACTACGCTTGGAGCTAGAGGAGCTTGCAGAGGAGCGGTGTAAGATCGGATCACGTTGGCCGCAATCGAAGTAGTCGGCTGATAGACAACCGCCCTGGGACTGGACGCCGCGACGTCGCCGAATTTTCGCCGGGAACCGCGGGGCTGGAGACCTGTCAGCTGATCCAGCCCGCCGTTTCAGAATTAGTCAGCAGCGGCGGAAGCTGAAAGAAATCTTTGAAGGCAACTTGAATCGCCCACACATGAGCTTCAACTCACTGGGTCAAAACTTCATGGTACTACCGTTCCATTATTAATTACCCAACCATTTTTATAGTTTAGCCCTCATTGAATAAATAAGGTCATTTTATTTGTGCTTCTCTTCATGTTAATAAATAGTCTAACTTAACCGTGTTAAAAAACCTAAATCTTTGATTAAATAACCCCTTCTCATACCAAGTATATCACACTGCCGCTTACACACCTGAGATACGAATTCTTACAGTTTAAACTAAAACCATATTAATTTCATGTTCTCCTTTAGTTTGTTTTCCATTTTATAAATGATCCTTTTATCATAATTAAACGATTTTTTTATATAAATGTTTTGGTTAAGGTTTTAACATAGTCCTTTTGACTTCCTTTTAACTAGGACTTTTTAACTCCTGACATTTCGGACAGATCTCACTGTCCATCTTCAGAGGCCTTATGTCTTAGGCCTATTGTCTCAAACTGATCGCTTTCGCGTTCGACAGTGAGATCTGGCTGAAACGCCAGGAGTTAAAAAAAGTACTTTTAAGGACTACGGGTAAACCGATAAAATTATTCTATAATATATATATATTATAATATATATAAAATTATAATATGTATATGTATATATCTTATATCACTAATACCCAATTCTTCAGAAGGACGTAATTCAGTCCACAGTTATGTTCACCTATGCAATCAGTAAGATGGGCATCTAAAAGACGTATATAGGCTTAGGTAGAAATATATATTGTGTCGTAGACTCACAATTTTGGATTACCCTTGTTGATATTTTGTATCAATCTGAGGTATTTTATAGAAAGGCGTGAAATTTATTGCAGGTGTTTTTCCAGAATTGGCCAAAAAACTATGTTACTTTTTGAAAACTAAATAGGTCCTTACTATATTAACCAAGCTCAATAAAATGTTTAAACTATTATAGCTTTCCTGTATCTACTCGTCGAACTATTAAACAAATGATATATAATTAATTCATTCTTAATTTAATTCGCTAGCACGCAACAATTTGTTAGGCGCAAATATTTACAAAAATATTTAACTTCGTTATCAGACCTGTTATTTTCTTCTTTTATGCTTCTCTTGATTGAGTGAGTAACCTCGTGTATCGTATGTTAACCCTCGGTTTATAATACGTCGAAGAAATTAATTATTCTACACAATATTTATTCATCCTTTCATGTAAGAGAAGTGTCGGTGTAAACATCTTAAAAAAAATGCGAAAACTTTAAAAAAGAAGTATTTTTACGCTGCATGCAGAGACTTGAAATCATTTGTCATTTTGAAAATAACAAAAGCATGAGGCAGCGGAGGTATTGGAAACTAGTTTTCCTACGAAATATTTCTCGTGGAACAGAAATGTGTTGTTAATACCGAGTATGCATGTGTTAAGAAACTGTTGTGTTCCAAAGTTCGATTGCGGTTGGTTAACCCTTAATTTACCCGGTAGGTCCCTGGGACTCCATTCAAAACTTTCTGCGCTCATAAAACTATTCGTTTTCGGAATTACAAATTGTGCGTTCCAGTACCTTCACGCAGTGACGCGCCAAACGCGAGGAAGAGCGGACGTCGAAGTGCGCGGCTCCGATTGGTAAGTAATCATGCTGATGAGTCCGTGGGACACCACTAGCGTGATTACTTTTTTTTTGTTCTAACCATTTTTTTTTTTACTTTTTATAAGAATTGATTATGTTTTTGTTATATTTCTTTGAGAATTTCTTTGACAAATTGTTTAGTTTTGAAATGTTGAGACTAGAAGTTAGGTTCGTAATTTTGCTACAAAAAGTGCCATATTCTAGAAGTTCCTTAATAAAAGAATGTGATTCAATAATTTTAAGTAAAAACCTATGCCATTGTAAAACCAAATATGTAATGAATAAATATAACTAGCATTTCATTAAAAAAAGTGTTTATTTCATGAATAATTTACGATTTTATTTCCGGGAGCTGTGGGGACTCCACAAGGTAAATTGTGTATGTATGAAGTCACCGGGTAAATCAAGGGTTAAAGAGATCTAAAGCCTGGTAACAGCTGAAAACTAAGTGGGAGCTAAAGTTTGTAGCTTGCCCATATCACCAAAACGCCTACAATAATTATTGTTTTTATGTTTCTTACCACAGCTGTAAATAAGATCTTGCAGGTTGAAATGAATTGGTTTTCTTGTTATGTTACCAGATCTTGTAGCATTCATTTTGATTTATTGTAAAAACTGTGAAAGTATTTATTAGCTTTGAGTAGGAATCTTAATAAATTTGTAGACCACCATGCTATTAGGGGTAGTTAGATTTAATTACCGAGCTGTATGTGCTGTCATTTCCACGATATTGCTGTAGCTGGTAGAAATTCGTCTGCTCCTGCTTGGAGAGGTAGTATGAGGAGATTATGAATATTCATAACATGGTTTTGTATGCCAGCGGGAATCTCAAGTGCCAAATACTTGTGTATGAATAAAACGCGAACTGGAACCAAATTTAACTTTTCTTCCATTTAAAAGTCTTATTTCTATCCCATTGGAATTTAGAAAACACATTAAACTTTACGTTATAATATATTAGTTCCTACAGCTTAGTAGAGGCCCATTCTGTGAGAAATATCATTGTAACAATATTGTCTTTCAGTAGTTATATTATTTTGTTTACTTGTGTATAAAATTGTTTACTTAAGTGAAGTTAAAAATTTAAATTTAAATAATAACACCAAAATTAAAAACAGGTAAAGAAACAATAAATAAATTAAATATATAGGAGTTATCTATCCCACAACTTTGCCAAAACTAAAAGATCACACAGGTGGCATTTCTAAGGTGTCCCCAATAAATACATCAATAAAATACAATCGTATTTTAACGAAAACGGGCATTTCAATGGAATGAAAACTATGATGTTCTGATCAAAAACATTTCTTTCATGTTTATTTATAAATTATTTGATACTCACGTTAATTCTTTACATAGTATAAAATGAAGTTGCTCCTCGCCGTCTGCGCTTAGATATTTTAAACCACGCAACGGATTTTCATGCGGTTTTCACTAATATATAGAGTGATTCATGAGGGAGGTTTTTAAGTATATAATTTGTTGAGGTTTTGTGTAGATTGGTTGAAATATACAAATAAAGGGAGCGGGCTGGCAAGCGTGCAGCGGTCAGCGGGCTGGCATGCGGGCGTGTGGATTTGGGTTCCATGCCAACTCAGAATAAAACCAACTCAAAACCACCTCAGAAAGGTCATTAAAAGCTAAGAAAAATAATTTTAAAATAGCCGGTAACTCTAACCTAACTTAACCTATTCAACCAATTTTTTATCATTACCCTCAGTGACCTTTCCGAGGTGGTTCTGAGTTGATTTCATTCTGAGTTGGCCGGTCACCGTGGATTTGATTTAACAGATGGCGTTGGTTATAAAGGATGGGTAATGGCGTGGCGTTGTGTTTCGTTAGCCACAGCAACGTGTGGCCGGGTCAGCTGGTATTGTATAAAAATCGCTTTTAACGTGTTGTAATCGCTTATAAATGTTTGTTTTTTTCCATTATGTTATTTTTTACTTATATTTTTATAAACCATACGGATATATATTTTAAGCTTTCTCTATTCTTGGATATCGTGTGAAATGAACTAATGACACAATGAATAATATTTTTTTTTGATCTCTCAACACTTTGTTGTTATTTTATTTTTAATTTTTAACTTTATGAGTAAAACATCAAATTGTAATATTTAAATAAATGAAGATAATATGAGCGAAACTCAATCGAAAATCTGGAAACAGAATAATCAGAAAAACATATTGACACCTCTGGGACAAGAACCCAGGACCTCTTGCTTTCCGGGCAAACGCGCTAACCACTGCGCCACGGTGTCGATATGAAATTCGGTCATGTTTAACTATACCATACTTCGACTAAGAACCACCTACATTATCTTCATTTTCTTTAACGCATATATTATTGGCAACTATCTTTATGTATGATTGCAAGATTCAAACCCGAACTAAATGCTCTCTAGATAGTGTCTGGATAAATCTTTATCCATTTTATGTAATATGCGACATCTATCGACTTTTTCTGCAAGTCTAGGATGAAAATTTTATTTTTAATTTTTAACTTTATGAGTAAAACCTCAAATTGTAATATTTAAATAAATGAAGATAATATAAGCGAAACTCAATCGAAAATCTGGAAACAAAAAAATCAGAAAAACATAGTGACACCTCCTGGACACTCTGGTGAACACTAGTGGGGTTAATAATTACATGCTAAAAATGAATTTACATTGTGAAATAGCAATAAATACGTTAGTTTTCTAAGGAAATATTGGTCCAAATTGGGCCCATGTTTGGGCCGCGAAATACGACCGCAAGGCATTTCTTGTGTTATAGTTTATTCTGCGAAATTTAAGCTGTTTTGAAATGAGTTAAGCGATAAATGAAAGGATTTTCTAGAAGATATGATTTATTCAAATGGTACATTCATCGTTTGGGAGGCGGGAATGGGTACCGCCGCCCCGGGAACCTTTATTGGATAACCAACACCTCTGCCATAAGTCACCCCAAGTGGTTCACTACGTTTGGTGATTTAGCAGAGGTGCCCGGGTTCATGGGGTGAGGTTTGTCTGGGTCTTGGAGGCGGATGACCAGGACACACTGAACCCCAGATTCCTACCCACTCCTTAAACCCTTTTCCTACCCAAAACTCTCCTCTCCTTCCTTTCATTAAAAAACCCTCCACATATCATCCCCAAAGATGACATAGGCCCTGAGGGAAAACAATTTTCCTCACGGCCTCCTGTGTGGAGCTCATGGAAAAAAAAAAAAGAATGTGCTTTAGTTCATACGACTGAAGTTAAACTTCACTAACTTATATCTCCCTCTTAACTTCTGTTCGCTTCGCCCGACCGTTCGCCTCGCCCGAGCACACTTTTCGTAACGCTCTCGTCACGCATTCACCAGCTTACTCCCCAAGTCAAGCGTACGTAAAGAAGTTTTGCTTTAAAAAAAAACTGCTGCAGATCTAATCTGTACTTCAAATGTAGGCTTCTAACCATATAATTTATTTTCTAAAAATATTATGCGTTCACAGATTGATGATGTTGGTCAACATATTTTTGATAAAATGTAATAAGTGATAGTTCTTAGTGAATAATTATTTGGACTACCCAAGTATGTGAATAAGTGATTCCTACACACCTAAGTAAGCAATATTGTAATTAGTGTGAATTTCACGAAATCACGTCCACCTTGTTCGACTTTTGTGTACCACCTTATTACATCCGTAGGTAAAAATAATTTTAAAAAACCCCAAAATTTCCGAAATAAGTGCTCTGAATTCCGTGCACGTACTCGTACAAATTGCATGTTACTACAACATTGGTAACGATAGTAAAACTGTTCGTTTTACAGTATTATTGGCTCTGCCTAGTAGAAATTTAATATGCATTCCAGACTCTAACTAACAAAGTTGTCTTGTTTTTGTTATTAGTTTTTGGGGTACTATGCCATGTTACGCTAACTCCTTCTTTAGCCAACGTTTCGGACAGCGTTGCAGTGTCCATCATCAGGGCAGATGTGTAATAGTTAGGGGTGATGTTTGTACTTATCTACTTAGGAGCGATACCATGTCGCCAGCTCCACTCCTCTACGAGCTGGCGCTACAATATACTTCAACATGTTTTTTTGAGTTTAGCCTTGATGTAACCGTCGATTACCGGATACCAAGAATTAATATTAATAGAGACGACGGAGCAACATCACCCCCAACCATTACACATCTGCCATGATGATGGATACTGCAACGCTGTCCGAAACGTTGGCTAAAGAAGGAGTTAGCGTAACACGGCATAATACCACAAAAACTAATAACAAAAATATTTTTGGCCGTGAAAATCTAAAATCGTACTTGTCTTACTTGTGTTTAGTAGAAATAAATCATTCCACAAATTATTTGCCCTTCGAATCTCTTGCAAAGACTTTCACTGCGTTGCAGATATGCCATCTCCCAAAGGCGTTTTTAAACAATACCACATTTCCGAAAAAAAAACGAATCTGCTCATCAAAACATAAAGTTATTATACATAAATGAACTACAATGTACCTACACTACACACCACGTCAGCTCAAAGACAATTTTTCTTCCTAGCTCTTAAAATCTTTAACCTTATCCCTGAAAACTTAAAAACGTTGAGTCAACCCCATTCCTTTAAAAAACAAATAACGAAATGGATCCTACACATGGGATACATTACAATTTTAACACCCATTCACTCTACACTCTATCGATTTAATCACTTTTCAGACAAAACATAATAAATCTCTATTTTCTAAATTAGCGGCATGTATGTACAAGATTATTTAGTATGATCTATATCTAACAACTCCTCAAATTTCTCATTTTATAATAATTCTCTAACTTCTCCATCTTCTTCTTGTAACCCAATCTAACTATAAGTATATCATTTTCTTACTATAGAGCAGGCAAAACATAAAATATCTTTATTTACTATCTAAGCAGCATTATATGTATAAGACTGATTACTGTGAACTATATATATATATCAATAATTCCTTAATTTACTAAAAATAACTTATCTTTTCCAATAATTCTCTAACTTCTTCACCTTATTCTTGTAATCCAATATAACTACATAAACTCTCTTATTGTAGGAGAATTTGTGTTGATAGTATCAATTAGTGAAAAAATTTCAATCTATACTAACGAATGTATATCCGCAAACTGTAAACTTCACCCGCCATAACACAGGGTCATCCCTAGCATGGAGGGTGAAATATCACAAAAAACTATATGTACTGTCGATAATTCATGTATTAAATAAATAAATAAATAATAACAACGAACTGTTATTTTGCCCGCTATTTCTCACAATAGCAAAAATTTCTGTGTTTTTTTAAATTTGCTCCTAAGAATCTCTCCCCGTTGTTTTCTGAGCTGGTTTTGGAAAGAAAGTGTCCCCTTGTTTTCATAGAGCTGGGTTTGGAAGGATTTTAAGCCGCACCCTTTTTAGATCGATTTTCGCAATGTGTGTTGAGTCATAATGTTAATTTTGTGGGAAAATTTAACCACGTTGTACCTTAAACCTATTTTCTCCGAAAATCAATTAAAAAATACTGCGGAAATTAGTCTACCGCGAATGCTAATTTTTTTTTTTTTGAGTTATGCTAGTAGGTGCTATTCGTTTAAAGCAACGTTGGTCGCCAATTTTTAGGACGCAAATTTTTAAGTTAGAAATTCATGTTGGGCGTTCGTTGGGTTAATTCATGGGGGTAATAAGTAGAAAGTCCCATGCATATGGTTGTGCTTTGACTAGCCAGGGAACGGGTTCTTGAGCGTAAGGTCTCCAGGGTATGGGTCCTTGGCCATGACAAGGTCGGTGCTAAGTGCTATTAACCAGCCTGCGGCCGAGAATTCATATTTCGTCGAAAGATGTTCTTACGATCGCACAGGGTGGTTCCGATGAGAAAGACTAATTTTTCTCCGTGCCAGCTCTTGTAAATAATAACTCAATATCCATTTTATTTCATTCTAAATTTGCTTTAACTTAAACCTACATTTAAAAATGCTGAAAGTCGTGATGATAAAACTATTAAAATTATGTACTTTCTGTAATTATTTTTTGATCATAAGTTTTTATAATTTTTCAAAAATCATAAATGTATTAGTTTATAAGACCGTAAATAAATAGACAAACTTATTTTTTTATTTTTTAGTTATTAATTTTATTTTAGTAATTTGTATATTTAAGTTTACAAATTTCTAATTAATTATAATATTTCATATTGCAATCTAAATTTTATGTAGCTCCTACAATACGTCTTGAACTTTCCAATTGGTGTAGACTTTAAAGTTTCTGGTAGCTTGTTATATAACTTCATCCCTTTGTACAGTAAACTGTTCTGCGTTATGTCTGCGAATGTCCTTGTTGAATATAATTTAATTTGAATAGTATTTTGGTAAAATGTTGTTAATTATTTTATGTATAAATATCATCGTATTCAAGGCCAGCATCTGTTTCACGGTTAGCCAATTCAGTTCCTTTAACATTTTGTTTACTTTTGAAAATCTATTTTGCCGTAATATTATTTTCATTGCCCCGTTCGTTACATAGGAAAAGGATAGTTGAGCAATAGTTAAAATGTGGAGCAATAATCGATTTGTAGATAGTGATTGCAGTTTTACTACATAGTTTTTGCCGAATTGTTCCCAAAAAAGATATTTTTTCCCAATTTTCTTTTGTGTATTCAGCATGCTTGTGGAATGTTAGTTTGGCATCTAATATAACTCCTAAGTATTTCATTTCAGTAACATTTTCAATAATTTCACCATCAATTTTAATTTTGCTTTCACTGGATGTCTTCTTGTATCCAATCACCATACATTTTGTTTTGTTTTTGTATTTAATTTAAGTTTATTGATTTTAAGCCATCTTGATACATTGTTTAGCTCATTATTTAAAATATTTATTAGTTCTTCACAGTTATCTCCAATTAAGTATATTAGTGTATCATCAGCAAATAGTCGTACTTTGCATTTTTAAAATATTTTCACCATGTCATTAATATAGAGTATGAACAATAGAGGTCCAAGGACCGACCCTTGCAGTACTCCTAATTTATTTTCCATTGGTTTTGAAAATTGATGTAACATAATGGTTCCTTGGTATCATTTTTTATATAGAGCATAAGAAACTCCTCCAGGTTGGTGGGAAGGGAAAATACAGTTTTCCCTCCGGTAAGGTTAGTTAGGCTAGGTGAATAAAAGAGTTTTTTGTATTTCTTGGGCATTAACTATGTAACAATTTCTAGACATTTTGTTTTTTGAAGAGTTTTATTAAATGTACATTTGTTACTTAAATTAAATTTTTCCGCATTTAAATTTTTTTTTTTTTTAGCGGAAAAATTTTATTAAAGTAACAAATGTACATTTAATAAAACTCTTCAAAAAACAAAATGAATAAAAGAGATTATCTCACAGTAACAAATACTACTATACTTATGCCTTTTAAAATACAAGGGTGCCACTCAAGGGACCGGGATTCATAATCCCAAAAGAAACAAGAACCATACTGAGAATTTAACTGGAAGAAAGTTAAATATAACGTAAAGAGCATACCTGCGGACCATGTATCTATTACTGTCTATTCATTCTATTTAACGCGAATGCATATTAACCGGCGACCACGTAGAGTGTGGATGAAACGAGGTCCATGCGGAATCTCTAGGTCAGCAACCGGGAGAGACCCCGAGGAAGGCCCCAGAAGATGGGAAGGGAGCAGGATCCAGTGTACCGGTTGAGCGTACCGATATCCTCTCGGTAGACCCCTAGTACCGCAACTTTCTTCCGGAGATGAGCGCCGGCATACATCCGCCACAAATAAGTGCCGCCACGACCGCAGCTCGTTACCAAGCCTTGCTTACGCCAATTTATCGAGTGCCCTGGCCGCGATTCTCTAGATTATTGATGATCAATTTTGAACGCGGCGGTGCATTAGCCTTGAAAACATGGCAATCTCTCTGTCGCTCAGGACAATTGCAAATAACACCCGTTCCGCACACGTAACTGCTTCCGACTTTCGATTAGAATTAATGACATAATTCATATGAAAGGTATTAACCCGTAACAGTGACATTAACACATAATGAACACACAAAACTTATATTTTTAGGCAACCATTCGAATTATCGTCGGGCTCCCGTACGGCGGAAATTCAAAAAAAGTGACGCCGAAAATTTATCAATACAGTTGCCAATCGAAAAAATCTAGAATACGGCGATTCAACAATTATTAAAGTAAGCGACCAGGTGAAGGTTTATTAAGTCAGGAAAATAATTATTATTAAGTAATAATTATTATCGTGACACTGATTATTAATTTTTGTTATCTGTTTTCTATCTTTCAAATACTCTTCTTTTAATTTAATGGCTACAGATGAAAAACCAATTTCTTTAAGCTTTTTTATCAGTATTGCTCGATCTATTGTTTCGAATGCCCTTTAAAAATCCAAAAATATTGCTGAGATGTTTTTTTTTAAAAGAAAGACAAACATTCCCGGTTTACGAATAACCCAACAATGTTTGAAAATCTCCTACTACCACCACAGAAAGCCGAAAATTTTGCTTGTGTTGTGATGGAGGACTTAGCCAGCCGAGGAATTGAACACGCGACGCCCGGATGGGATCCAAGCGCTATGCCCACTCAACCATCAGTCGTGATATATTTATTACTATTCATTCCTTCCTTCCATTCTTCGACAATTACGTTTAATGCTGTTTCACATGAGTTATTAGATCTGAATCCTGATTGCTCTTGCTATAAAATATTGTGTTTATCTAGATATTGCAAGATTTGTTCTTTTATTATCACTTCAAGAATCTGTTCATATTTTGGTTAAGTGTTGATTGGTCGAAATTCTTCACATTTTCTGGTATTTTTAACCTTTTGAACCGGTATAATAGTAGATAGTTTCCATGACTGTGGAAATTTTCCTTCTTCAATCGTCTCGTTGATAATATTTAATAGAGTAGATTCAATTACTGGAAAAGCATCTCTTGTTGTACTAATAGTGAATCCATCTGAACTATTCTTTGATTTTATTTTGCTTAATAAATATTCTGAATTTATTTTTTTGAAGACCAATAATTCTTTGTTTGGGTCGATATTATCATTTGTGAGGTTAACAGCAATGTTGGGTATTAATTTGTTAATTTGAATGATACTTTCAATAAAATATTTATTTAAGTTATTAGCCATTTTTTCTTCGTTTATCTCTTTTGGAATGTTTACTATTTTTATGTCGTCTTTGTTTTCGCCATATACTAATTCTTTTATGCTTTTTCAAATTTTTTTGGGATCCCCTTCTTCTGAGTTTATTTTATGTTTTATGTACTCATTATGCGTTCTTTTTATGTTTTTAGAGTATTTGTTTCTCGCTGAAGTATTTTCGTCACAAAAGACGTGTGCGGATCTTTTTTTTTTAATGATTTTATTGAAACTAAAATTAAAATTCTGAAACGTAGCTTTTCCAGATAATTCATTCATTTATTTTACTGCATGATTATATGATTTGAAATGTGTGTTGTACAATACAAAATTTGGTTTGAAAATTTAACAAATATGCCAACGACCTACGGTAAAAACTTATTGTACTAAAAATAAACATATTTTCTCAAAATTTAAAACATAGCCTTACTAGATAAAAGAACAGCCTTTCAAAATCAATTGATAATTGTTTGTGGAAAAGATTCAATACGTCTAAAATTTGATTTAAAAATTACATATTTCCGGTTTTGTCTGGTTATTCCCTCTTAAGAAGAATCTGCCAAAGAATTATTGAAAACACTCCATATTGTAAGATATATTGTATTACAATGGTCAATGCACAAACATGTGAATACCACGCAAAGCTTTTTACGGGGTGAAGTCCCTCTTCGCCGAATAGGCAATTGGATTAACTCACGGTTCGGCAACGGGTAGCCCTAATTAACGGGGGCTCCGATGGAGAGACTCTCACCTCCATAGCCTGGGGGGCTTCTTTCAATTTAGCGAGCAGAAAAAATCTGTCGTTTTTGATTAATTGTTGCGCGATAAAAAAATAAAAAAGTTGATTTCTTGAATTCGTGTTTATTTACACATTCATAGGCATTTATGTTGATAAAACACCACTTTCGTGGTAATGTTATTAATATAAAAGTGAATTAAAAATTAATATTTCAGAAATGACCTAGTTTTGTCTGATAATAAAACTAAATTTACAACATCGCATTATTAATGTTTTAAAACTGACGAAAAATAACGCAACATTTAGTACCTAAATATATAAAACTACACTAATACAATAGTGAATTGGTCATCAGAATAGAAATTATGACCAAAAACATGATATGAATCGCACATCAAATATCACAAATCAAAATTAAAGTTTTATCGTGAAACTGACGCACCAGCGCAAATACGCCCTGCGCCAACCTAACAAAATACATGTTGCCAGTTTTATCGCAGCAAGTTAAGGATATTTTTTATTAGGTAGTTATAATTCGAAATATAAAATGTTCAGTCTTTATTCAATGTGTAACTGAAACACCGTTTTACGTTTGGGTACTGTTAATATTTTTGTGGCGACACATCATTATCAACTTCGCCATCAAAAGAAGACACGAGAAACATCTAATATTCGCGCGGTGCCGGCACTTGCCTAGGTACCTACTTATGCCGGCCGCGATGTACTTTGCTCGCCTGCTGCGGCCGTCTCGATGAATGATAATATCGCCAACGCCTAGAAAGGTCTAGAGTTTATAAGCCGCCTGAATATTCAGCACCGGGTATGTTCGAGTACCTTCTAGTGTACACATTGCCGGCGAATGAAACATTACTCCACCGGTCGCGCTGGTATATATAAAGCGACTAAACTCGGCGCTCGCTCAGTCAGTCCCAGACCATTAGTCGGTCAACAAATCAACATGTAACAAGTGCTCCTGCATTGCATCTCCGTTCTCTCCAGGGCAGCTTCCCGAGGTCCATTACCACGTCTCAGCTCTAAGGCCCACCGTGTCTTCAGCTCCGCAGAACAGCTACATCCCGCGACTTACAAGGCTTGCGTCACCTTCAGTCCAGGGATCAGCACACCATTTCATGGCACCCCGAAGCGCACTATGCTTCGCAGCCATGGAAACACGCTCCGCCTCTCCAGGACTACATGCTGGTGGCTCAGCTCACCGAGCCACTCACCATTCATCTCCGCGACTCAAAGCGTCGAGCAACGGCCTGGAAGATAGGTCATCTCCACCGCCAAGGTGTTGAGCAACTCGCTGACCTTCACCACACCATCTCCATCTCCTCCGAGCGCCTGCAGCATCTCATCTACGGTACTCCGCATTACATCATGTTACCGTTTTACCGACCTAGCTACGTAGCTGTAATAAACGACTGACTCAATACATCGACTGACGCCTTTCATTTCTCGTCCCGTCTCTACCAATACGGCCCGCTCCCTCATTTTATTGGTAATGTTGGTACCGTTACTGTATATAATTTGAATAATGTACCTTCCTTTAATATCCTGTAAACCAATAGTTCCTTTCTAAACTTCGTTGAGATTATTATAGTTACTAAATTAAATTTCCTGGTTACCTTTTCGCTGTCCCTATAAGCTGAAATGCTTATATTTTATCTGGCGTATTATAAAATATTTGGCGTGCCCTATTCTTCACAAAATTTATATTCATGTATATGCTGATGAAATCGTATTCTAAAATAAAATGAAATTTATTTTTTGTTTTATGTGCTACAGTCTGTTAAATAAGAGTAGAAAATATATGAGGGCGCCACTGTAGTTCAAATGGCAATGCTAAACATATAACTCATGGTGTTGATGTAAAGCTGTGTAACCTACATTTTTATAAAAAATTAAAAAGGCGTAAAAGTGAAAAAAAAAATCATTACAATATAGCTACTCACTGCTCTCAAAATTAGAATTGCGTATAGGTATATTATTATTATACCTTCACAATTTTGAATGTATAAAACACTGTAAGTCACATTTAAAAAACCTTTTTTTTTGTTCTTAAAGAAAAAAATTTATTCGAAGAAGCACTATTGTTAAGATATCTTATAAATTTGATTAAATGGTGTTTTATAATGTGATTTGCTTTCTTTAATTTATAATTTTTATTTTTTTTTAATAATTTTTTTTTTTATTTTTATTTTATTTTTTATTTTTATTTTATTTTTATTTTTTTTTTAATTTTTTTTTTTTTATAATTTTATTTTTTAAGATAAATAAAATTATTAAAAAAAAAAATTATAAAAAAAATTTATTAATTAAAGAAAGCAAATCACATTATAAAACACCATTTAATCAAATTTATAAGATACCTTAATAATAGTGCTTCTTAGAATAAATTTTTTTCTTTAAGAACAAAAAAAAGGTTTTTTAAATGTGACTTACAGTGTTTTATACATTCAGTGTCATTGCGATTTGAAAGAATATTTGACAGTTAAATTGGTGTTGACAGCCTTCAAATTTAGTAGTTCAATTTTTAATATTTTCTACTTTTAATTGACAGACTCTATCTAAATTTTAACTACTTTCAGAAAACATACCATAAGTACCAGTATGTTGCCAGGTTTTTAATCAGAGGAGGTAATTATAAACTTTAAAATATTCATCAGCTCAGGATCCACAGCTAGTAACTCAGCAAAAATAAATATCATCCTTTATCTTTAATACCTTGTATATGTTGTTTTAATGTCAAATGCTGATCAATGCACAGCCCAAGATATTTTTCCTGGATCAGGATTTGAAGTTCATTGTTTTCAATTTTTAAGGGTACATGAGGAGGAACTATTTTACGGGGTGAGTTTAAGATCATGTATCCTGTTTTTTTAACATTCATTGTTAACATATTTGATTGGAGCCAACTGTTGATTTTTTCTAGATCTGTTTGTGCATTTTCTAGTAAAATATCTAAATCTTTACCCAAGTAAAAAATTGCTGTATCATCTGCATATAAAAAGATTTCACCATTTAAAATTAATTGCGAAATATCATTTATGTAAATTTGGAACAGTAGTGGACCTAGTATGGACCCCTGCGGAACTCCATAGTTTATTGGAACGTATTTGCTATTTTGATTGTTAATGCTAACAAATTGCTTTCTATTGCTAAGATATGATTTGAGTAGATTAAGAGCAGGACCAACTACACCAATTTTCTTGAGTTTCTTGAGAAGTATGTCGTGACTAACTGTATCAAAGGCTTTTTGAAGGTCAACTAATATAGACAAAATATAATTTCCACCATCAATGCCGCTTCTAAGTTTACTGATTAAGTCATTTATTGCTCCTAGTGTGTTCGATTTTTTCCTAAAGCCGTATTGTTTTTTATATAAGAATGATTTTTTTAGCAGAAAATTGTTTAATCTTTCGTAAATTACACGTTCAAAAATTTTTGATAAAATTGGTAAGATTGAGATGGGTCTGTAGTTTGAGGTATTTGTTTTGGACCCACCTTTGTGAATTGGTATCACCTTAGCAATTTTACAGCTATCGGGAAAAGTTCCTTCTTTGAAACATTGATTGATTAATTTTGTTAGAGTAGGAATCAATTCTGTGGAGGTACTTAGCACTGTTTTATATGTGAGTGAATCGTAACCTGCACTTGCATTTGGTTTAAGAGATTTTAATATTTGACTTATTTCTAACTCCGTAGTGGGCTGAAGATATAAAGATTCAATGCTGTCATGCACTAACGTTATTTCATTGGCTGGATTGTGTTTGACTTTACCACGTATATTATCGGCTAGGGAGGAGCCAATGTTGCAAAAGAAATTATTAAATTGGTCGCATATCTCTACATTGTTAGTGATTATTTCATCATTAATGATTAATTTATTACAAAAATTTCTTGAGGTGTAAGATTGGTTCTTAAGAATATTATTAATTAAGTTCCAAGATTTTTTACTGTTATTTTCGCATTTTTTAAAGAGATTACTGTAGTGTGTTTGTTTTAAGTTTCGTTTTTTTTGGAGTGATATTATTTCTTATTTTAAAAAATTCTTATCTTTGAGAATTACTTTGAAAAATTATTTAGTTTTGAGAATTACTTTGAAAAATTATTTAGTTTTGAAATGTTGAGACTAGAAGTTAGGTTGCTACAAAAAGTGCCATATTCTAGAAGTTCCTTAATAAAAGACTGTGATTCAATAATTTTAAGTAAAAACCTGTGCCATTGTAAAACCAAATATGTAATGAATAAATATAACTAGCATTTCATTTAAAAAAGTGTTTATTTCATGTATAATTTACGATTTTATTTCCGGGAGTCCTGGGGACTCCACAAGGTAAATTGTGTATGTATGAAGTCACCGGGTAAATCAAGGGTTAAAGAGATCTAAAGCCTGGTAACAGCTGAAAACTAAGTGGGAGCTAAAGTTTGTAGCTTGCCCATATCACCAAAACGCCTACAATAATTATGGTTTTTTCTTACCACAGCTGTAAATAAGATCTTGCAGGTTCAAATGAATTGGTTTTCTTGTTATGTTACCAGATCTTGTAGCATTCATTTTGATTTATTGTAAAAACTGTGAAAGTATTTATTAGCTTTGAGTAGGAATCTTAATAAATTTGTAGACCACCATGCTATTAGGGGTAGTTAGATTTAATTACCGAGCTGTATGTGCTGTCATTTCCACGATATTGCTGTAGCTGATAGAAATTCGTCTGCTCCTGCTTGGAGAGGTAGTATGAGGAGATTATGAATATTCATAACATGGTTTTCTATGCCAGCGGGAATCTCAAGTGCCAAATACTTGTGTATGAATAAAACGCGAACTGAAACCAAATTTAACTTTTCTTCCATTTAAAAGTCTTATTTCTATCCCATTGGAATTTAGAAAACACATGAAACTTTACGTTATAATATATTAGTTCCTACAGCTTAGTAGAGGCCCATTCTGTGAGAAATATCATTGTAACAATATTGTCTTTCAGTAGTTATATTATTTTGTTTACTTGTGTATAAAATTGTTTACTTAAGTGAAGTTAAAAATTTAAATTTAAATAATAACACCAAAATTAAAAACAGGTAAAGAAACAATAAATAAATTAAATATATAGGAGTTATCTATCCCACAACTTTGCCAAAACTAAAAGATCACACAGGTGGCATTTCTAAGGTGTCCCCAATAAATACATCAATAAAATACAATCGTATTTTAACGAAAACGGGGATTTCAATGGAATGAAAACTATGATGTTCTGATCATAAACATTTCTTTCTTGTTTATTTATAAATTATTTGATACTCACGTTAATTCTTTACATAGTATAAAATGAAGTTGTCCTCGCCGTCTGCGCTTAGATATTTTAAACCACGCAACGGATTTTCATGCGGTTTTCACTAATATATAGAGTGATTCATGAGGGAGGTTTTTAAGTATATAATTTGTTGAGGTTTTGTGTAGATTGGTTGAAATATACAAATAAAGGGAGCGGGCTGGCAAGCGTGCAGCGGTCAGCGGGCTGGCATGCGGGCGTGTGGATTCGGGTTCCATGCCAACTCAGAATGAAACCAACTCAAAACCACCTCAGAAAGGTCATTAAAAGCTAAGAAAAATAATTTTAAAATAGCCGGTAACCCTAACCTAACTTAACCTATTCAACCAATTTTTTATCATTACCCTCAGTGACCTTTCCGAGGTGGTTCTGAGTTGATTTCATTCTGAGTTGGCGGGTCACCGTGAATTTGATTTAACAGATGGCGTTGGTTATAAAGGATGGGTAATGGCGTGGCGTTGTGTTTCGTTAGCCACAGCAACGTGTGGCCGGGTCAGCTGGTATTGTATAAGAAAAAATCACTTTTAACGTGTTGTAATCGCTTATAAATGTTTGTTTTTTTCCATTATGTTATTTTTTACTTATATTTTTATAAACCATACGGATATATATTTTAAGCTTTCTCTATTCTTGGATATCGTGTGAAATGAACTAATGACACAATGAATAATATTTTTTTTGATCTCTCAACACTTTGTTGTTATTTTATTTTTAATTTTTAACTTTATGAGTAAAACATCAAATTGTAATATTTAAATAAATGAAGATAATATGAGCGAAACTCAATCGAAAATCTGGAAACAGAATAATCAGAAAAACATATTGACACCTCTGGGACACGAACCCAGGACCTCTTGCTTTCCGGGCAAACGCGCTAACCACTGCGCCACGGTGTCGATATGAAATTCGGTCATGTTTAACTATACCATACTTCGACTAAGAACCACCTACATTATCTTCATTTTCTTTAACGCATTTATTATTGGCAACTATCTTTATGTATGATTGCAAGATTCAAACCCGAACTAAATGCTCTCTAGATAGTGTCTGGATAAATCTTTATCCATTTTATTTAATATGCGACATCTATCGACCTTTTCTGCAAGTCTAGGATGAAAATTTTATTTTTAATTTTTAACTTTATGAGTAAAACCTCAAATTGTAATATTTAAATGAATGAAGATAATATAAGCGAAACTCAATCGAAAATCTGGAAACAGAAAAATCAGAAAAACATAGTGACACCTCCTGGACACCAGAACTTTAGTGGGGTTAATAATTACATGCTAAAAATGAATTTACATTGTGAAGTATCAATAAATACGTTAGTTTTCTAAGAAAATATTGGTCCAAATTGGGCCCATGTTTGGGCCGCGAAATACGACCGCAAGGCATTTCTTGTGTTATAGTTTATTCTGCGAAATTTAAGCTGTTTTGAAATGAGTTAAGCGATAAATGAAAGGATTTTCTAGAAGATATGATTTATTCAAATGGTACATTCATCGTTTGGGAGGCGGGAATGGGTACCGCCGCCCCGGGAACCTTTATTGGATAACCAACACCTCTGCCATAAGTCACCCCAAGTGGTTCACTACGTTTGGTGATTTAGCAGAGGTGCCCGGGTTCATGGGGTGAGGTTTGTCTGGGTCTTGGAGGCGGATGACCAGGACACACTGAACCCCAGATTCCTACCCACTCCTTAAACCCTTTTCCTACCCAAAACTCTCCTCTCCTTCCTTTCATAAAAAAAACCTCCACATAGCATCCCCAAAGATGACATAGGCCCTTAGGGAAAACAATTTTCCTCACGGCCTCCTGTGTGGAGCTCATGTAAAAAAAAACGAGTGTGCTTTAGATCATACGACTGAAGTAAAACTTCACTAACTTATATCTCCCTCCTAACTTCTGTTCGACCGTTCGCTTCGCCCGATCACACTTTTCGTAACGCTCTCGTCACGCATTCACCAGCTTACTCCGCAAGTCAAGCGTACGTAAATGCGTTTTGCTTAAAAAAAACACTGCTGCACGACTAATCTGTACTTCAAATGTAGGCTTCTACCCATATAATTTATTTTCTAAAAATATTATGCGTTCACAGATTGATGATGTTGGTCAACATATTTTTGATAAAATGTAATAAGTGACAGTTCTTAGTGAATAATTATTTGGACTACCCAAGTATGTGAATAAGTGATTCCTACACACCTAAGTAAGCAATATTGTAATTAGTGTGAATTTCACGAAATCACGTCCACCTTGTTCGACTTTTGTGTACCACCTTATTACATCCGTAGGTAAAAATAATAAAAAAAACCCCCAAAATTTCCGAAATAAGTGCTCTGAATTCCGTGCACGTTCTCGTACAAATTGCATGTTACTACAACATTGGTAACGATAGTAAAACTGTTCGTTTTACAGTATTATTGGCTCTGCCTAGTAGAAATTTAATATGCATTCCAGACTCTAACTAACAAAGTTGTCTTGTTTTTGTTATTAGTTTTTGGGGTACTATGCCATGTTACGCTAACTCCTTCTTTAGCCAACGTTTCGGACAGCGTTGCAGTGTCCATCATCAGGGCAGATGTGTAATAGTTAGGGGTGATGTTTGTACTTATCTACTTAGGAGCGATACCGTGTCGCCAGCTCCACTCCTCTACGAGCTGGCGCTACAATATACTTCAACATGTTTTTTTGAGTTTAGCCTTGATGTAACCGTCGATTACCGGATACCAAGAATTAATATTAATAGAGACGACGGAGCAACATCACCCCCAACTATTACACATCTGCCATAATGATGGATACTGCAACGCTGTCCAAAACGTTGGCTAAAGAAGGAGTTAGCGTAACACGGCATAATACCACAAAAACTAATAACAAAAATATTTTTGGCCGTGAAAATCTAAAATCGTACTTGTCTTACTTGTGTTTAGTAGAAATAAATCATTCCACAAATTATTTGCCCTTCGAATCTCTTGCAAAGACTTTCACTGCGTTGCAGATACGCCATCTCCCAAAGGCGTTTTTAAACAATACCACATTTCCGAAAAAAACGAATCTGCTCATCAAAACATAAAGTTATTATACATAACAACGAACTGTTATTTTGCCCGCAATTTCTCACATTAGCAAAAATTTCTGTTTTTTTAAATTTGCTCCTAAGAATCTCTCCCCGTTGTTTTCTGAGCTGGTTTTGGAAAGAAAGTGTCCCCTTGTTTTCATAGAGCTGGGTTTGGAAGGATTTTAAGCCGCACCCTTTTTAGATCGATTTTTGCAATGTGTGTTGAGTCATAATGTTAATTTTGTGGGAAAATTTAACCACGTTGTACCTTAAACCTATTTTCTCCGAAAATCAATTAAAAAATACTGCGAAAACTAGTCTTCCGCGAATGCAAATTTTTTATTATTTTGAGTTATGCTAGTAGGTGCTATTCGGTTAAAACAACGTTGGTCGCCAATTTTTAGGACGCAAATTTTTAAGTTAGAAATTCATGTTGGGCGTTCGTTGGGTTAATTCATGGGGGTAATAAGTAAAAAGTCCCATGCATATGGTTGTGCTTTGACTAGCCAGAAACGGGTTCTTGAGCGTAAGGTCTCCAGGGTATTGGCCCTTGGCCATGACAAGGTCGGTGCTAAGTGCTATTAATCAGCCTGCGGTCGAGAATTCATATTTCGTCGAAAGATGTTCTTACGATCGTACAGGGTGGTTCCGATGAGAAAGACTAATTTTTCTCCGTGCCAGCTCTTGTAAATAATAACTAAATATCAATTTTATTTCATTTTTAATTTGCTTCAACTTAAACCTACATTTAAAAATGCTGAAAGTTGTGATGATAAAACTATTAAAATTATGTACTTTCTGTAATTATTTTTTGATCATAAGTTTTTATAATTTTTCGATAATGTCTAAGCAAAAAAAAAGAACGTAAAAAAAATCATAAATGTATTAGTTTATAAGACCGTAAATAAATAGACAAACTTATTTTTTTTATTTTTTAGTTATTAATTTTATTTTAGTAATTTGTACATTTAAGTTTATAAATTTCTAATTAATTATAACATTTCATATCGCAATCTAAATTTTATGTAGCTCCTACAATACGTCTTGAACTTTCCAATTGGTGTAGACTTTAAAGTTTCTGGTAGCTTGTTATATAACTTCATCCCTTTGTACAGTAAACTGTTCTGCGTTATGTCTGCGAACGTCCTTGTTGAATATAATTTAATTTGAATAGTATTTTGGTAAAATGTTGTTAATTATTTTATGTATAAATATCATCGTATTCAAGGCCAGCATCTGTTTCACGGTTAGCCAATTCAGTTCCTTTAACATTTTGTTTACTTTTGAAAATCTATTTTGCCGTAATATTATTCTCATTGCCCCGTTCGTTACATAGGAAAAGGATAGTTGAGCAATAGTTAAAATGTGGAGCAATAATCGATTTATAGATAGTGATTGCAGTTTTACTACATAGTTTTTGCCGAATTGTTCCCAAAAAAGATATTTTTTCCCAATTTTCTTTTGTGTATTCAGCATGCTTGTGGAATGTTAGTTTGGCATCTAATATAACTCCTTAGTATTTCATTTCAGTAACATTTTCAATAATTTCACCATCAATTTTAATTTTGCTTTCACTGGATGTCTTCTTGCATCCAATCACCATATATATTTTGTTTTGTTTTTGTATTTAATTTAAATTTATTGATTTTTAACCATCTTGATACATTGTTTAGCTCATTATTTAAAATATTTATTAGTTCTTCATAGTTATCTCCAATTAAGTATATTAGTGTATCATCGGCAAATAGTCGTACTTTGCATTTTTAAAATATTTTCACCATGTCATTAATATAGAGTATGAACAATAGAGGTCCAAGGACCGACCCTTGCAGTACTCCTAATTTATTTTCCATTGGTTTTGAAAATTGATGTAACATAATGGTTCCTTGGTATCATTTTTTATATAGAGCATAAGAAACTCCCCCAGGTTGGTGGGAAGGGAAAATACAGTTTTCCCTCCGGTAAGGTTAGTTAGGCTAGGTGAATAAAAGAGATTATCTCACAGTAACAAATACTACTATACTTATGCCTTTTAAAATACAAGGGTGCCACTCAAGGGGCCGGGATTCATAATCCCAAAAGACCATACTGAGAATTTAACTGGAAGAAAGTTAAATATAAAGTAAAGAGCATACCTGCGGACCATGTATCTATTACTTTCTATTCATTCTAATTTAACGGGAACGCATATTAACCGGCGACCACGTAGAGTGTGGAGGAAACGAGGTCCATGCGGAATCTCCAGGTCAGCAACCGGGAGAGACCCCGAGGAAGGCCCCAGAAGATGGGAAGTTCTCACCAGGGAGCAGGATCCAGTGTACCGGTTGAGCGTACCGATATCCTCTCGGTAGACCCCTAGAACCGCAACTTTCTTCCGGAGATGAGCGCCGGCATACATCCGCCACAAATAAGTGCCGCCACGACCGCAGCTCATTACCAAGCCTTGCTTACGCCAATTTATCGAGTGCCCTGGCCGCGATTCTCCAGATTATTGATGATCAATTTTGAACGCGGCGGTGCATTAGCCTTGAAAACATGGCGATCTCTCTGTCGCTCAGGACAATTGCAAATAACACCCGTTCCGCACACGGAACTACTTCCAACTTTCGATTAGAATTAATGACATAATTCATATGAAAGGTATTAACCCGTAACAGTGACATTAACAGATAATGAACACACAAAACTTATATTTTTAGGCAACCATTCGAATTATCGTTGGGCTCCCGTACGGCGGAAATTCAAAAAAAGTGACGCCGAAAATTTATCAATACAGTTGCCAATCGAAAAAATCTAGAATACGGCGATTCAACAATTATTAAAGTAAGCGGCCAGGTGAAGGTTTATTAAGTGAGTAAAATAATAATTATTAAGTAATAATTATTATCGTGACACTGATTATTAATTTTTGTTATCTGTTTTCTGTCTTTCAAATACTCTTCTATTAATTTAATGGCTACAGGGGAAAAACCAATTTCTGTAAGCTTTTTTATCAGTATTGCTCGATCTATTGTTTCGAATGCCCTTTAAAAATCCAAAAATATTGCTGAGATGTTTTTTTTTAAAAGAAAGACAAACATTCCCGGGTTACGAATAACCCAACAATGTTTGAAAATCTCCTACTACCACCACAGAAAGCCGAAAATTTTGCTTGTGTTGTGACGGAGGACTTAGCCAGCCGAGGAATTGAACACGCGATGCCCGGATGGGATCCAAGCGCTATGCCCACTCAACCATCAGTCGTGATATATTTATTACTATTCATTCCTTCCTTCCATTCTTCGACAATTACGTTTAATGCTGTTTCACATGAGTTATTAGATCTGAATCCTGATTGCTCTTGCTATAAAACATTGTGTTTATCTAGGTATTGCAAGATTTGTTCTTTTATTATCACTTCAAGAATCTGTTCATATTTTGGGAAAGTGTTGATTGGTCGAAATTCTTCACATTTTCTGGTATTTTTAACCTTTTGAACCGGTATAATAGTAGATAGTTTCCATGACTGTGGAAATTTTCCGTCTTCAATCGTCTCATTAATAATATTTAATAGAGTAGATTCAATTACTGGAAAATCATCTCTTATTGTACTAATAGTGAATCCATCAGAACTATTCTTTGATTTTATTTTGCTTAATAAATATTCTGAATTTATTTTTTTGAAGACCAATAATTCTTTGTTTGGGTCGATATTATCATTTGTGAGGTTAACAGCAATGTTGGGTATTAATTTGTTAATTTGAATGATACTTTCAATAAAATATTTATTTAAGTTATTAGCCATGTTTTCTTCGTTTATCTCTTTTGGAATGTTTACTATTTTTATGTCGTCTTTGTTTTCGCCATATACTAATTCTTGTATGCTTTTTCAAATTTTTTTGGGATCCCCTTCTTCTGAGTTTATTTTATGTTTTATGTACTCATTATGCGTTCTTTTTATGTTTTTAGAGTATTTGTTTCTCGCTGAAGTATTTTCGTCACAAAAGACGTGTGCGGATCTTTTTTTTAAAATGCTTTTATTGAAACTAAAATTAAAATTCTGAAACGTAGCTTTTCCAGATAATTCATTAATTTATTTTACTGCATGATTATATGATTTGAAATGTGTGTTGTACAATACAAAATTTGGTTTGAAAATTTAACAAATATGCCAACGACCTACGGTAAAAACTTATTGTACTAAAAATAAACATATTTTCTCAAAATTTAAAACATAGCCTTACTAGATAAAAGAACAGCCTTTCGAAATCAATTGATAATTGTTTGTGGAAAAGATTCAATACGTCTAAAATTTGATTTAAAAATTAAATATTTCCGGTTTTGTCTGGTTATTCCCTCTTTAGAAGAATCTGCCAAAGAATTATTGAAAACACTCCATATTGTAAGATATATTGTATTACAATGGTCAATGCACAAACATGTGAATACCACGCAAAGCTTTTACGGGGTTAAGTCCCTCTTCGCCGAATAGGCAATTGGATTAACTCACGGTTCGGCAACGGGTAGCCCTAATTAACGGGGGCTCCGATGGAGAGACTCTCGCCTCCATAGCCTGGGGGGCTTCTTTCAATTTAGCGAGCAGAAAAAATCTGTCGTTTTTGATTAATTGTTGCGCGATAAAAAAATAAAAAGTTGATTTCTTGAATTCGTGTTTATTTACACATTCATAGGCATTTATGTTGATAAAACACCACTTTCGTGGTAATGTTATTAATATAAAAGTGAATTAAAAATTAATATTTCAGAAATGACCTAGTTTTGTCTGATAATAAAACTAAATTTACAACATCGCATTATTAATGTTTTAAAACTGAGGAAAAATAACGCAACATTTAGTACCTAAATATATAAAATTACACTAATACAATAGTGAATTGGTCATCAGAATAGAAATTATGAACAAAAACATGATGTGAATCGCACATCAAATATCACAAATCAAAATTAAAGTTTTATCGTGAAACTGACGCACCAGCGCAAATACGCCCTGCGCCAACCTAACAAAATACATGTTGCCAGTTTTATCGCAGCAAGTTAAGGATATTTTTTATTAGTTAGTAATAATTCGAAATATAAAATGTGAACAGCCTTACTAAAAAACCCAGTGAAAATTTTATTCAATTGACAAACGGCCGCGGATGTGAAAACATTACTAATTAAAAATTTGTTCATTGAAAGAAATACACATGGTTTCCACGGCCTGAGAGGGTAGTTTATCTCTGTTTTAACCATTGATGTCCGAACGATATTTGTAATTTTTCCATAGTATTTTGAATGTTCTATATATTTCTTATTTTTGAAGGTGTCGTAAAAACAAATACCACTTATGAAAACTAGATAAAATTACCTTTCAGATGTGTATATTTAAAATACAGTTTAGTTTTCAAAAACTGACATATTTTAAGATTCAAACTCGGAAATAAATGGAAAAAAATTTCTTACCAAAATTTTTTTGACTAAAGTCTAGAGAAATTAAAAAAAAAACAAAATTTCAAAAACACAGTCCTTTTATGTAATAAATTTGGAAGGAAACTATCACCTCACTTTTTCCTCGTGCATACAATAAAAAAATAATAAAAAATTTCAAAGTTTTTTTTATTGCTAAAAAACTAACCTAAAAATTATACCGTCTTTTATATCAGATTTCTTGCATCTCTAAAGACGTTAATTTCTTTGATGCATTTAGGCACACATGTATTAGATATTATTATTTAAAAAAACACCACTTTCATAAAATTATCGTAAAATAAAACCTTTAAATGTAAATTTGAATTCTCATGTATCATATAAAATAGTTTTTGACATTTCAATTTTCAAATTACGATTGTTGTTTTATAACTTGACTAAAACTTATGAAAAACCACAAAAAACACGGTAAATATATCAATGATATAAATATAAGAGTAAATTATTCATATTAATAGAAATTAACCGTAACATAAGTAATATTGCACACACAAAAATCATTTCGCGCTTCCAGCGCCTTTTTCAAGCGCGAACAACGAATGCGCAGGCGCCGCGCCGCCGCGCCACCTAGCGGTTATGAAGGAAAACAAACAATTTAGTACTTAAATATGCATTGTTGCCGGATCTATAATACGTTTTAAGACCAAATCTTATTAGTAATGTTATCGTGTTTTAGTGTATTTTTGTTTTATTCATGTTGCTGCAATAACACGGGTTATCTGGCGTGCTGTGGTTTTTTTTTAGTAAGGCTATCAGTCTTTATTCAATGTGTAACTGAAACACCGTTTTACGTTTGGGTACTGTTAATATTTTTGTGACGACACATCATTACCAACTTCGCCATCAAAAGAAGACACGAGAAACATCTAATATTCGCGCGGCGCCGGCACTTGCCTAGGTACCTACTTATGCCGGCCGCGATGAACTTTGCTCGCCTGCCGCGGCCGTCTCGATGAATGATAATATCGCTAACGCCTAGAAAGGTCTAGAGTTTATAAGCCGCCTGAATATTCAGCACCGGGTATGTTCAAGTACCTTCTAGTGTACACATTGCCGGCGAATGGAACATTACTCATGGATAAGTGAAAAAAAATCATTACAATATAGCTACTCACTGCTCTCAAAATTAGAATTGCGTATAGGTATATTATTATTATACGTTCACAATTTTGTGTTGACATAATGAAGAAAAACGATAATGTAATAAAATATAAAGCATAGTTTAGAGATTGCTCACATTTATTTAATATTAGCTTAAGTACCCAGCGTTGCCCGAGTTTTAGATCATGTCTCTAATTTTAGATCTGAATATATTTAACTCATTCCGACCTAAAAGTACTGTAACTACTCAACATTAGTGATTCTTCCTTTTTGCCTACTGTTAAATTCAAATTAATGTTATATTAAAGAAAGCAAATCACATTATAAAACACCATTTAATCAAATTTATAAGAAACCTTAACAATAGTGCTTCTTCGAATAATTTTTTTTCTTTAAGAACAAAAAAAAAGGTTTTTTAAATGTGACTTACAGTGTTTTATACATTCAGTGTCATTGCGATTTGAAAGAATATTTGACAGTTAAATTGGTGTTGCCAGCCTACAAATTTAGTAGTTCAATTTTTAATATTTTCTACTTTTAATTGACAGACTCTATCTAAATTTTAACTAGTTTCAGAAAACATACCATAAGTACGAGTATGTTGCCAGGTTTTTAATCAGAGGAGGTAATTATAAACTTTAAAATATTCATCAGCTCAGGATCCACAGCTAGTAACTCAGCAAAAATAAATATCATCCTTTTTCGTTAATGACTCAACCATTGTTTTTTTCATTCAATTCAAAGGTTTACCAAGAAACTGCGTAATTTGTTTCAAATGCTTTTCAAAACCAATAAAATTGGCATTTGAGAGATGTTTCCAACAATGTTTCGGTTTTCCGGATATAATGTAAGTATCTTTTTTTTAAAGTATGTTTATTATTTTAATTTAACCGTATTTTATCTTATTTAAATCTCATAAAACTGATCAATTTGATTGTAAGAAATATCTCATTTTTCCTATTTATTTGCTTACATTAATATAATTAAATGTTTGATATTTTGGTACGTAATACAAAGTTTTTTTTTTTTAAATTAACTCCACACAGGAGGCCTTGAGGAAAATAATTTCCCTTGGGGCCTATGTCATCTGGGAGGCTGTGTGGAGGGACTTTTTGAGGAGAGGAAGGAATGAACATTGGTCTTGAAGAAACCCATGTTGTAGGAAGGAGGAAACACAGAGGCCGGCAAATCATTCCACAGCCGAGCTGTTGAATACAAGAACGAGTCGAAGAAACGACCCGTTCTCATGTGACAAATGTCAACCGTGTACAAATGTTGGGCACGCGTTTGGCGTGTTTCCCGACTATGCACCGGTGCCGAAGGGATCAATGACGCTAGTTCCTCGGAGCATCTTCCATTGTAACACCGGTAGAACGAGGATAGCATTCCCACCCGGCGGATAGTAATTACTTAAAAGTATAATTATTAATATTAAAAACTTAACTTATTATTACAATGCTTTTAATAATTATTTTATTAATAATGGTTGAAAGATCTAGGTATTTGTTCACAATATTATTTGTTTTTCATAGATCTAGGTATTTGTTCACAATATTATTGGTTTTTCATAGATCTAGGTATTTGTTCACAATATTATTTGTTTTTCATAGATCTAGGTATTTGTCCACGATATTATTATTTGGTTTCATGTTCTAGGAAGGTAGGTAGAATGATATAACTTTTGTTTTGATTTTTGAATGAAATGTCTAATTTTTTATATGTTCAGGTAAAAGGTACGTTAAATACTTAAGGTCCTTACATATGAAATTGGCGTTTTGTATGGGAGGAACATAAAGTCGATTTTTTTTCAATATAATATATTTATTTAATCAAAGTATGTACCATTGCTATCATAGGTAGTTCATCGATCCCTTTACTAAAAAACCATTCGGAAGGGTATCAATAAAATCTTTGAAGGCGGTTTGAACTGCCCCATCGATGTTGAATTTTTTCCCTTGCAAGAAGTTATCCAAATTTCGAAAAAAATGGTAATCTGTTGGGGCAAGGTCCGGAGAGTACGGTGGATGTCTTAGACATTCCAATTGAAGCTCCTCTAATTTGGTAGCCGTCTGTTGTGCAGTGTGTGGTCTAGCGGTCATCGCGCGTTTGTTGATTTGCTTCACTCAATTCGTGAGATACCCACCTTTCAAACTTTTTCACCTTCCCAATTTGCTTCAAGTGGATTAAAACAGTTTTATCACTAACACCGCAGCCTGCAGCTAACTCGGACGTGGTTTGCGATGGATCCGCTTCCACAATAGCCTTCAATTCTTTATTTTCATGGCGTTTCTTCCAGCGTTGTGAAGAACGTGACAATTACAATTTACTTTAACGACTTTGGTGTCATAATATTTCTCATAAAGTTTTTGGTACACGGAACTGTGAGCACCATAATTCACCGATGCATTGTCTGCAGAGAATGCAGACAACGAAGTTTTAGGTCTGGTATTGTAGACTTTATTGAGTAGAATCATGTGAGTATGAAGTAATAAATGACAAATTAAAATACCTAAGAGATAGTGTTTAAAACAACAATCAATAATAATAAACAGTGACAATTATTACAGTGTATAACGAGTATATATATTTTCGTTAGCGTTGATTACATGTTATTTTTATGGTTTCTTTGCAATTGTTGTTATGGACTGCAGATTTATTAAATATAGGTTTTGAGTATGTGTGAGTAAGATTAAGTTAGGTTAGATTAGATTAAGTTAGATTAAGTTAGATTAAGCTAGACTTAGGATGTTAAGTAGATTACTAAATACATAAGGTAAATGTATTATTGCGGGGCAAGAGTTCCAATAATCCATGCGCTTGATAGCTGCAAGACGAGTTGTTATCTAGCCTCCTACACAGTTAAGTAAATTAAAATACGTACATATAAAAAGATATTTTATTTGATTTATTGGGGGGCTAGAATTCCAACAATCCATGCGCTTGATAGCTGCAAGACGAGTGATTATCTAGCCCCCTACATAGTTAAGTAAATTGAAATACGTGTATAAAAAGATATTTTATTTAATTTATCGGGGGGCTAGAATTCCAATAATCCATGCGCTTGATAGCTGCAAGACGAGTTGTTATCGAGCCTCCTAAGTTAAGTAAATGCTAATGTAAAATCCATGCTAATTTGTACAGCGCTCTTGAGGCGATTTTTCGCAAAAACAGCGCTATATAAGTTGTCCAAATTTATTATTATTATTCATTATCAACATTGGTCTCCGGCCGTCCACGGGGCTTGTTCTGCAGGTCGAAATTTCCAGAACGAAAACATTGGAACCAAAACCGCAGTGTTTTCTATTGCGGCACCGTCGCCATACACATCATTAATCCTTCGAGCCTTTTCTGCAGCACTGGTGCCACGGTGGAACTCGTACTCGTAAATAAAACGATATTTCAAGTTTTCCATTTTGTAAACTAAATGACGCAAAGAAAAAAAAAACAATTAAGGAAAAAACAAATGAATTATTATTTTCGAAACACAAATACATTTGTAAATAGCTGTATAAATTTGAATTTGGAATTCCTAACCAAAGAGAAGATATTTGAGATCAAAGTTGCCAGTACGGCAAAACGCCAATTTCATATGTAAGGACCTAATATTTCCTATGTTTCTATGTAGCATCTATCTTTAAAATAACAATTCAACGAATAATCAATTTACCAAAGTACCTTTTGAAACTCTCCAAGTGTTCACGAAAGTGATTTAAAATCGACTGAATGTTTTTATTTTTAAACCAAAGAGAAAAATGGTATACATCACGCTTTCAGCCGTGCTAATTAAAAAAAACCGTCCGTGTAAATAAACATTTGATATATAAATGCACTCAAGTGTGTGGCGAAAGGCCCCTTAAATAATGAAACGTGAATACAGCCGAAGGGATAAAGGAGAATTCCCGCTCTCTGCTGTCATATTATTTATTAAGCTAATGGAGCCCTCCCGTATCATTCGCGGGACCTCGCTGAGACCTCGGCCAAAACTACCTCGAGCCAGGCCGGGACACTTCATCGAATCGGCTTAATAATTTGTACACAAGTATTTAGTGGAGTGCAGTCCATAGTCCATACAGCATGAAAAGCTGCACAAACCCTAAAAAAACAACCAACCATAAAATTAAATTACAAGAAAATATGAAATTTAAAAAACGCGACAAATTTAATTGTAACGAAATAATTAAGAATTTGTTAGCTCAAACATTCAGTTGGCCTTATAAATGGAAGATAATAAAATTATCGTTCTCCTCCATTTTCAAATAGTCAATGCACAGATTGTCTCCTGCAACGAAATTTTATGTTTTTACGTATATTTATTCTTTCTCTTCTTCTTTCGTATGGTGGGGGGTCATAGGGGGACATCTAGGTCTGCGAGCCTCAGGCGATACCCTGTGGACCCCATCAATCCTGCGGGGAATGAATGGAGTTGGCATTCGTTGACCACATGTTTGGTGGTCTGCACCGCACCTCATTCACACATCGCCGACTCTTTAAGTATCTATGCATCATGTGAGCACAACGGCTATGGGAGTACCTTTTATAAGGTGCTCCCATAGCCGTACATTTATTTATTTCATATGATTTAATCATATCGAGAGGGTATAACCAGACACAACCCGAAATAAGTTATTTATAAATCAAATCCTGGACGTATCGACTCATTCCTATACACAAAATATTAATTGATTTCGAAAGATGTTACTTTATCCAGTAAAGCAATGTTTTAAATTTTGGAAAATGTATGTTTATTTTTAATATAATAAGATCATACCGTTGGTCGTTGGCAGATTTGATAAATTTTCAAATGAAATGTTGTATACATATAGGTAACAACACATATTTCAAATGACATAATTACACAGTAATCAATAAATTATCCAGGAAAGCTCGTTTTCAGAATTTTAATTTTGGTTCTTTTAAAATCATTAAAAAAAATCCTAGTACGTGTTCCGTTACGAAAATGTTTAAGTTTGTCTGTTCATTTACGGTCTTAAAAACTAAAATATTTCAGATTTTTTTTCTCGCTTATTTTGCTTAGAAAATAAATTTTTTATTGAAAAATTATAGATACTTATGATCAAAAAATAATTTTACAAGGTACATAATTTTGTGATGAATATCACGCGTTTGAGCATTTTTGTGGCTAACTTGAATGTAGGTATTAAAGCAAATTTTGAATGAAATAAAATCGATATTTAGTTATTAGAAATGCCGGTAAGGAGAATAATCTATCTTTCTCATCGGAACCGCGCAGTACAGTTGCAAGGGTGCGATCGCAAGACAATCTTTCGAATTTTGAATTCTCGGCCGCTGCCGGCTTTATGGACCTTTTTTAGAGCATGCTGAAAACCGAACTTTTGAATTATTGGAAAATACCGAATAATACCGAAAATATAAGGCGAAAAAATCTTTCATATAAATTTTTTTTATTTACGATCGAGAAAATTGTGACGTCACCGAACATGAGCGTTGGTATTTTGTAGCATTGCCATTCGAGTTATGAATGGAACTGCATACATTTTACCATTGTTCACTATGAAAGCTCATAACTTTGTAATTTTTTGAGAAAAACTAATCCCCCGGTAAAATGTTTTACTTCATTACAACATTTTAAATGCTCAATTAAATAAATTGTAATTACAATATAAAATGATCTCATATTTAGATGTTAAAAAAGGCCGATTTAATTCAGTGTCCCCGGCCTGGCTTGATGAGGTTCTGCCTTATTTTTTTTTTCCTTTTGGACTGTCGGCATTACTTCTCGTACCGGTCAAATAAATTTAGCATGAGGTCAACACTCGGTCCTTTAAGAAAATTTGGGATCATTTATTTTTGAGATTTTTTGTCGTTGCAATCTTTCTGTATTTTTTTTATCGCGTGGCAGTGGCGCAGCGTTCGCGTGCTGGACGAAGGGGCCCGGACCCGTTGACCCCGGGCGATTATCGATTAATCTCTTAAATTAGGATAGAAGGAATTCAAATTTGTTTTTTAGGTTCCTTTATCCTCGCACTCACCCACACGAATGCCAATAAATACATCGCTTAGCTGATGGAAACCAAAAACCAGCAAGTCAGAATTGCACAATAATATTTTTAAAACAAACTTCGTCGCATGAGACTATTATTATTATTTGGTATAATAAGTTACATTTTACAATATAATTTAATAATGTTGGCCTCACTGGGTGGCTTCCCGTGCTGAGGTCCTCATTTTTTAATACAAAATTCAATAAGTTGAAGCAATAAATTTTAATAAAACATATAAGTCAACAACAGGTCCGATCCGGAAAATGCTACTACATAAACAAAGAATCAATATAGGCTTTGTCCGGGCACACATAGAGGATTGCGACCCTTTGATGCAGTGCTATCATTGCGTTGGATTCGGACACACATCCCTTAAATGCCTAAATAAAATGTATAAGCCCAGATGCATACATTACTAAAAAAATCACAAATTTAGCAAATGCGAAAAAAGCAAAGATATTGTCAAATGCTACAACTGTGACAATAACAATACCAAACACAGTGCAACTAGTGAAATATGTACTTACCGGAAAAGAATGTCTATCATAGCACAGCAAAGAATCGATTATGAATAAGTAATGGATGATTTTCTAACCGAGGAAATTGATAAATTAACAGATGTTTCACAATACACTTGCGAAGACTCAAAACAATGTAACAAACTATTAAAAAAGTTCCAAGTGCATTCATTGTTCTGCACCAAAACATCAGAAGTTTGCAAAAAAATTTCGAAGGATTTGTATTAACATTAAATCTCCTTGAAACTTTACCGGACCTCATTGTTTTAACAGAAGCACACTTAAATATAAATAATGCTGACGCACTGTACGACATCTCTGACTATACAAATTATTCGTCCACAACGCATATTAATAAGAACTGTGGCATTGCTGTTTTCATCTTAAATAAACACAATAACGTCACAATCACTGAAATCAACATGAAGCTAGCAAACTGTCTAAAACTGGACTTAAAAGTGAATGAAGTTATATACAATATCATAGCTATCTACCGCACACACAGATCGAATCCAAACAATTTTATTATAGAATTATAATAATTATTGCTACAACTAAAAGGTACTTGTAACATTGTTACAGGCGATTTTAACCTGAAAATTTTGAAAGGAATAAAAGGTAAAACGAAGGAAGATTATATAAATGTAATTACATCGCTGAACTATAAATCATTTATAAATAATCCAAAACGGAATGAAAGCAGACAAATTCCTTCCTGCATCGATCACATATGGTGCAACTCAAATAACAATGAAAAAAACATGTCAATATTATGGAAAACCATCACAACCGATCACTACACTTGTATATTTGTTACCAACATTGATAAAAGAAGTACCAACTCTAACACAACTGACAAAAAAAAATATGAAAAAAAAACATTTAAATATGGAAATTTTAAGAAGAAATCTTAAAACGGAAACCTGGGCATCTATATTTGAATCATAAAATCCTTATATAAATACGAATAATATACGAATATCGAAACAGTTTTCCAAAACCACATAAACCTATCCACACAAATAATTATAACTAAACCAAAATCTAAGCATAGATTAATAAAGCCATGGTTAACCCATAGACTAGTGATTTCAATCAGAAATTTAATAAAGAAAAATCATACCACCAGTCTAAAAAATTCCCTAATGAAAAAATTAACACCTTCTACAAAAAATACCATAACAAACTTGCGCTTTTAATAAGACTGACAAAAGAAAAATATTTTCGTAATAAAATAAAAAATGCTGGTCAAGACAGCAAAGAGTTTTGGAAAATCATCAATACAATAACCAACAAAAGCACAAAAAAAAATTACCAAAAGAAATTACTCATCACGTAATCAACACTGAGAGCGAAAAAAATCCAAAACTGTGTGGTAACATTTATAATGAATATTTTGCTAATGTCGGCCCTAATCTTGCTCGTAATATTATCCTAAACAACAAACAAACACAACAACCAGAGCACAACTCAACTATTGAAGAAGGTTTCCACACATTTGCTTCAGTAACTGATAAAGAAGTCGAAAACGCTGTAATAAGTTGGCTATGACAATATAACCGTAAAAACATTAAAAGCCGTTCATGGGATAATCAGTAAACCGATTGCTCATATAATAAATGTAAGTATAAATAAGGGTATATACCCGTACAACTATAAGAAGACTATTGTCACCCCTGTTTTTAAATCTGGAGATGAAAAAAATATTTCCAACTATCGTCCCATAGCTCTCACATCAAACATTGCTAAAATCTACGATTTTTAAAAAAAAAAACAACTCAACAATTACATAAAAGAAAAAAATAATGAGCCCAAACCATTTTGGGTTTAGAGACAATCTCAGCACTCAAGATGCAATTGCTAAATTAACATCAACAATAATACAAAAATTAGATAGTGGAGAAAAGTGTCTTAGTATATTCATCGACCCACTCAAAATAAATAATACACTAAGTGAACCCAAAACCTCATCATTTGGAATACCACAAGGAACTGTCATCGGTCCAATCCTTTTTGTTATATATGTTTCCCGTGGTCAGCTGTCTGTTTTCGGACTTCGGATCCCTCAAGATGTGCCCAGGAAATTGGTGAAGTCATCACATCCGCGATGGATGGCTTCATCCAATCTACTGTTAAGGAATCTGGTGTAGGCTCAAAGCCGTGGTTCAGTCGACAATGCGCTGAAGCAGTGCGATTAAAAAACGCGGCCTACCGAGCCTACAACACACCTAGAACATCCAAAGACAGAACAGCTTACAACAAAATGGCAAAGGAAACCAGGAGCGCTCTTGAGGCGATTTTTCGCAAAAACATATAAGTTATATAAGTTGTCCAAATTTATTATTATTATAATTTATAAGAAAATCATAAATAGGTCGAAATTCTAGCACGACCAGCAGATCAGCAGAAAGCTGACTGCATGCCCGCATGGCAGCAGGCAATTCTGGTCGCTTGCGGGCTCAATAGGTCGCAATTTCTGCAAATCCAGTCTGCCACCTCTTACCAGACCTGACGGCTCACTAGCAAACACCACCACCGAAAAGGCTAACTTACTAGGTAAAATGTTTGCGGATAACTCAACCCTCGATGACCAAGGTGCTGTCCCGACGTCGGTTCCTCACTGCGGTTTTCGTATGAAAAAGCTGAGGATCCGGCATCGGGAAGTACTCCATGTTTTGCGAGAGCTTGATGTTAATAAAGCTAGTGGGTCTGACGGAATACCTGCCCTGGTACTGCAGAGGTGCACTGCAGAAATAGCTCCAATTTTGACGAAGCTTTTTAAAATGTCCCTGAAGACTGGCTCTGTGCCCTCTGGTTGGAAAAAAGCGGTTATCCATCCTATTCCAAAGAAGGGGGACCGCTTCAACCCGGCCAACTACCGTCCCATAGCGATCACATCAGTTCTGTCTAAGGTGATGGAACGTGTGATCAACGACAAACTGCTCACATACCTCGAGAAGAACAAAATTATTAACGACCGTCAATACGGATTCCGGCGGAACCGCTCGTACGGTGATCTTCTCGCGTATGTGAGTATGTGACGCATGTTTGGGGGCGATGCCTGGAACGTTTCGGTGAGACCCAAACGGTTGCACTGGACATCTCCAAGGCCTTTGACCGGGTTTGGCACCGAGGACTTGTCAACAAACTGCATTCTTACGGACTTCCCGCATCCTTGTGTACGCGGATTGCCGACTTCTTGAGGGAGAGGTCGATTCAGATGGTAGTCGATGGTTTCACCTCTTCCTCACACTCGATAAATGCTAGCGTTCCGCAGGGATCGGTTCTGTCTCCGACTTTGTTTTTGTTGCACATCAACGACCTTTTGTCATGTGCACCAATTCACTATTATGCGGATGACAGTACAGTTCATGATAGCTTTTTTTTTGACAAGCCCCCAAAGGGCTCACAAACTCCAACAGCTCGTAGGGCTTTGAAGCAAAGAATGGACGGTTACTTCGAGAGTGTTTTCTCTTGGGGTAAAAATAATCTCGTTGAATTTAATGTTTCAAAGACCCAATCTTATCTGATTAGGTCTAAAAGGGATCGAAATGAAAATCCAGTCTCTTTCAAGGGAAGCAATCTTCCGAACAGGCCCTCCATTGATATGCTTGGTGTAACCCTAAGTGACCAGCTCAGGTATGGGGGCTCCATCGAAGCCAGAGTAAAGTTAGCCTCCCAAAAACTGGGCGTACTGTACAGGGCCCGCAGTTACTTTAATAGTACACAACTGCTAACCTTATACAAATCACAAGTACGCCCCACGGTTGAATTTGGCAGCCATCTCTGGTCTGGAGCTTCAAAATACCTGAAAAATACCCTCGACTCTATGCAGAAACGGGCGGTCCGTTTGATAGATTCTCCCATCTTAACAGACGGATTGCAATCTTTAGAGCACAGGCGTCGGGTGGGAATGCTATCCTTGTTCTACCGGTATTACGATGGCAGATGCTCCGAGGAACTAGCATCATTGATCCCTTCGGCACCGGTGCATAGTCAGGAAACATGCCAAACGCGTGCCCAACATTTGTACACGGTTGACATTTGTCACATGAGAACGGGTCGTTTCTTCGACTCGTTCTTGTGTTCACCAGCTCGGCTGTGGAATGATTTGCCGGCCTCTGTGTTTCCTCCTTCCTACAACATGGGTCTCTTCAAGACCAATGTTCATTCCTTCCTCTCCTCAAAAAGACCCTCCACACAGCATCTCAGATGACATAGGCCCTGAGGGAAATTATTTTCCTCAGGGCCTCCTGTGTGGAGTTAATGTAAAAAAAAATGTTTATCAAATGTTCACTCTTCCCATAGTTGGAAATATCATATCTTATGCAGACGACACTGTAGTTATCACTAAAGGGAAATCACGGGAGGAAGCAATGAGTAAAGCAAATACAAATATAAACATACTCAAAACATGGTTTGACCTAAATTGTCTCTCACTAAATACAGAGAAAACTTATTTTATTCCATTCTCTTTGAAAGAAAAAAATGTCGAGAACAATATAACTATTAAAATCCATTCATCACAGTGTGAAAATAAAAAGGAATGCAACGATGACAATTGCCTACCAATAATATGCAAAAATAGTATTAAGTATCTGGGTGTCATTGTAGACAGACACTTAAAATGGAACGAACAAGTCGAAAATACGGTAACCAGAATAAGAAAACTTATTTACATATTCATTAGATTGAGAAACATTCTACCATCTAGTATGATTCAAACTATTTATTTCTCTCTTGCCCAATCTATTCTACAATATGGTATAATCGGGTGGGGGGGAACTTTCAAAACTAACCTCCAACCTGTAGAAAGGATACAGAGGTTGATTCTAAAAGTTATCATACGAAAACCATCTTTATTTCCAACAATACAACTATTTAACTCTTTTAGGGTACTCGGTTTAAATAAAATTTTCAAAAAGAACACACTGTTACAAACCTACAAAGATCATTTTATTACCACAACAATAATCACAAAAATAAGTAACCGATCAAGATCACGTGGTAACCTAGAAATCCCTAAATTTAAAACGAGTGCTTTTCAACAACATTATACTTATCAAGGCATAAATTTTTTCTAAAGCCCTACCATATAAAATCAAATCCGAAGAAAATTATAAAGCCTTTAAATCACAAAGAAAACAACAGCTAGATCAACCAAACACTAATTATAAGTTTTAATTTAATAGAACGAATTTCTATGTATATTTTTTGTATTACAATGTACCGATTAGTAAAAATTGATCAAGTCTTAATTATAATATTATGTACTTTATTTCAAAATTAATCATTTAACTCCATCATTAATTAACAAAAAAAATTATAAATAAATGTATTCTTATTGATATCACATATCGTGTTAAAATATTTCATCAGCATTTGATCTGAAATGAAGCGATTATTGTCGTAAAATAACATTATGTACCAACTCCTGCAATATTATCAGCTAATCCAATTGTTAGAATCAACTTTATGTACTTACCATCTAACACCTACCTGCAAATGCAATGCAATGATATTATTTTTATTTTTACTACATCTATTTTAATATATTATTACTTTAAAATATCTAAACTATATGTATATCTAATTTAGTAACTGCTACTTTAGTATATTTCTTTATCAATATTTGTTTTCATTCGTAACTAAAAGGGGTTAGTCTAAAACCTCACCACATATCACCAGGAGAGGGGGGGGGGTAAATTTATTTGTTTCTTAATTTCAAAAAAAAATAATAAGTATATCTTATTTCTTTAGTCTTTTTTCTGTAATGACCTGACTCCCCAATTTAAATACGAGAAAATTTTTTCTCTGTTAAATTGGGTAGATTCATTAACAAGAAATTACTTTATTTGTAATTATTTTTAAGAACCTATATTTTCCTTATGTAAATCTGTTATATGTTTGTATATTTTTAATTAAAAAAAAAAAAATTAAAAAGTCGGTAATGAAAAAAAAACGACATATAAGTGAGTGATTAAAACCGGCAATCATAAAAACCGGAGTGAGCGATTGTGTATAATGATGTATGTTTTTTAATGGTATTGTGTGTAACGTTTATACCTTTTATTTCTATTTAATTTTTTTTTAATATTGCATTTTTGTTCTTTAATCCATATTTTAATTTTGTATCTGAATTAATTTTTGTTTTCCTCATTTTATTTACGGTGTTTTTGCCCAAAGCTTGTATTTACCGTCGGAGTTTTTATGTGTTATTTGTACGTTTGTCTTAATGGTCTGTTAGTGATTGTTTGTGTTTAGTGATTTTTTGTGTTTGTGATTGTTTTCCGTGTGATTTCTATTTGATCGATAGCTAAGTTTGTTGCTCGTCTCCAAACAATGATTCCATATTCTATTATGGATTGAAAAAGTGAAAAATAAATTGTTTTCATTTGTTTTAGTTTATGTACGTTTCTTATGTTCAGGAAAATGTGTATTGTTTTGAGTATAAATTCTGCATATCGATCTACAAAAAAAATGTAATCACATACTCCTCATTTCATCGTACGTAAGTGTTCTATTCACTTGATCGTATCAGGCCTTCCTCGGGCGTCCCCAACTTTTTCTATCATTCACTTCCATATTATAATTATTCGATAAATATCCTTATCAGCTAAACATGTTTCTAGTGTCCGACCGAAACAGGACTTTCTACTGAAACCAAAACCGAAACCGAAACCGAAACCGAATCTTCGGTATCTTTCCCAGTTTCGGCCGACACTGAAACTTTTTAAGAAATGTTAAAAATCTATTGTTTACTAAAATTTTGCTTATTTTTTACATTTATACAGACAGTTAACACGCGTTAAATGAAATAAAAAACAATAATTGAAGTACGTGAAAATAAAAAAAATAACAAAAAAATTCATATTACCGCTTCAAAAGAAACAAAAATTATAAAAATTTTCAGAACATGTTAACTACTTCTCGGAACAAAAATTTGTCAATAATCAACACTTACATTATAAAGGAAGAATCTCATTAATTGAGTATTTTAATTTTAATTGCATTTACAATTTTTATTACACACGTTAAATTAAATTAAAAAAAAAAACAATAGTTGAAGTATGTGAAAAAATAATAATTTATTTTTGATATTACTGCTATAAAACAAACAAAAATCGTAAAAATTAACGCAACACAATCACGCCGGACCGGATCGCGAACTCAGCTGATGATGGCGGGTGACACACGAGCCACGAACTCACCAGAAGTCAGCCGAACGACGCGCGATAATTCACGAACGCAGGGTTTCGTTGCGGCCGAAAGTTCGGCAGATTTTCTGTCGAAACCGAAACTGATACCGAAACTAGATTTTTTTGCCAAAACTTGCCGAAACTGAAACCGAAACCGAAACCAAACCTTCGGTCGGTCTTCCCAAATACACAAGATCATTCACTTGTTCCGAGCTCCAAGTGTTCAAAAATTGATTTGATGAAAAAAAAATTAACCCATCAACTGATTGTTCGGCACGTCATAGTACATAGTAAATTCGAGCTCGAAATTTGAATTTGTTTCGAACGTTTCCACAATTTTGCCGCTGAAGGCATTGTCGATTTCGATGTCATTGTCGTTGGAAAACAAAAAAGTTGTGGCCCTGCCCAAATATTTTTATTTCTGTGGTCGAAGGAAAACAAAAAATGTTGTCACCCTGCCCTAATGTTTTTTTTTAGGATGATCTGTAAAACATTTTACATGGCAGGAACTTATAGGCGATTTCACTGCGATGTTCAAATTTCGTTTCAATTTTTTTTTTTTTTTTTTTTTTTTTTTTTTTTTTTTTTTTTTTTTTTTTTTTTTTTTTTTTTTTTTTTTGATAAAACATACAACGAAGTTGCATTCCCAAGAGTTATCAAAACTCATTAAGGAATCGCCAATTGGTACATTTGAAAAGATAAACCTAACCCAACCCAATATGCAGACACAATACATAAAGAAAAAATTTACAAAACATTTTACAGAAGCAACATACAGACACAAACATATGAAGAATCACTTTACAAATATTACACAGAAACATGTCTTATAAGATTTTATGAATAATATTATAACCACTCATTTGATTTATGTACTGTTGGTGTCACAAAGTTAAAATTTCGTTTTTAAAAGTTAATCTCGTAGGTCAAGTTGAAGTAAACAGTCAAACAGAAGTCGTTACAGTTAAAATACTACATTTCGTCGAATTTAATTCAACTCCCAGATAATGTTTGATAAGAATCAACGTTAAACGACGGCCTCCACGGTCGAGGGGTAAGGCTGTCAACTAGCAATCCATTACGGGTTCAAATCCAGCATGCGCAAGTAAATTTTATTTAATTGGATTGTGCTGTTTCAAAATGTAGTCGTTTAAAATAATACGTAGTAAGAGTTGGAATATTGGAAGATACTCCCAAAATCGCCCTTGTGTAAGACCATCATTCAGAATTGAAACGTTGTTTGAAATGGCTTTAGCCGTATTTGGTGACCAGATATAAATAGAGAGGTAATTCTTCACCTTCCTCTACCCCAACTCCTTTATCTCCCCACTACCCTTAGGCTCACAACATACCCCAATTGGGGATACAATACACTGATCACTGATTCCAGGGGGCCGGTAGCAGTTGGGACTCTTACGCGTCGGTAGCATTTGGGACTCTTGTGGTATTCACACAAAAAAAAATCATCAAACAATTTGACATTCAATGCTTCAAACAATAAACAATGTTTACATAACATTGCATATTGATTATTTATTACAGTATATTTACTGTTAATATATTATTTTTTGTTTTCTTATTAACTTACCATTACATATTAATTTTCTAACCGAATCTAATTTTAAATATTATAGATTAAACAACTTGCAAAAAAAAAAGTTATTTCAAAGCTAATTTCAACATATGGTCACTCTACATGTTTTACGTTATAATGTATTTGTTCCTATAGTGCAGTAGAGGCCCATTCTGTGAGAAATATTATTGTAACAATATTGTCTTTCAACACATTATTTTGTGTACTCTATAAAATTTTTAATCTCAAGTCAAAATGAAGTTCAAAATTTCAATTTAAACAATAACACCTAAATTAAAAATGTAAAGAAACAATAAATAAATAAATATATATGGGTTATCGTATCCTATAACTTTGTCAAAACTAAATGATCACACGGATGGCATTTCTAAGGTGTCACTTACACTATAAAATACAATCATATTTTAATGAAAACGGTCACTTAAATGGAATAAAAACAATAATGTTGTCATCAAAACGGTTTCTTTCATATTTATTTCATAATTATATGATAGTCACTTTAATATGCATAAGAAAGATTCGCTCTAATGTAATCGCTTATAAATCATTGTTTTGTTTCATTTTTTATTTTTTACACATATTTAAAAAAAAAACCTAAGGACATATATTTTTTTAAATTTTATCTATTGTTGAAAATGGTATGAACTAATGATATAATGATTGAGAACATTTTGTCTGATCTCTCAACACTTTGTTATTAATTCATATATTTTTATCACTTATTATTTTCTCTGTTTATCATTTTATTTTTAAATTTTATTGTTTTGCTTTTACTTAACTGTTTCGCATGACCGATATTTGCGTGTGTTATTTTTATTAAATTGTGAAATTATTAACCCCAATACAGGCGAACCCTAGTGGGGTTAATAATTACATGCTAAAAATATATGTACATAAATTGTGAAGAAGCAATAAATAAATAAATAACACAATTTTAACACAATTTTTTTAGTTATTATTTTATCCTGAGGACGCTTGGTCTAAGTGAAATCGGTAGATATCTCTCTCTCTCTCTGGTTTCAATCGTGGGATTGGTTTGCAGCAATTTCATCTATATGTTTATTACATGGCTGATCCATCTTGCGCGCCTTTCGGACAAGGTCCTGAGCAGGTGCCTTCCTCCTTCGATTCTTTGGAGAACCTCCTCATTTGTGATGTGGTCTCTCCAGGAAATTCCTAATAGTCTTCTATAGGACCACATCTCAAAAGCCTCTAGTCTCCGTTTATCTTTTTCGGATAGATTGGTAGATATATAAATAAAAAATTCGTGGTTAAATACAAAGTGTTGTTTTATTTTTTATAATAGACAACGTTACAAGCAATGTTACAAACAAAGTTATGAACAAATTGTTGTCAATTTGGGAGGCGGGTATGTTTACCGCCACCCCGGAAATCATTTATTGGACAACCAACATCTCTGCCATAGGTTACCCCAAGTGGTTCGCTGCGTTTAGTGACTTAGCAGTGGTGCCCGGGTTCACGGGGAGAGGTTTGTCCAGGTCTTGGCGACCGACGCCTCTGTCCACCTGCTGCGTGACGGGTCGGATCGAGAGAGACTGGTTGAGGGATGTCTTTTGACCTCTCCAGCCATAATCCATTTAAGCATCGCCTTGCACCGCAGTAAGAGGTATGGATTCACACGTCCGCCACTCCTGGACACACTGACCCCCAGATTTCTAAACACCCCTCGTGCCTATTTCCTTCCCAGAACTTCCTCTCCTTCCTTTCCTTAAAATACCCTCCACACAGCATCAAGATGACTTAGGCCGTGAGGGAAATTATTTTCCTCAGGGCCTCCTGTGTGGAGCTAATGTAAAAAAAAAATCGACAAGTAAAATAATGAATTAAGATTCTTGAGACGCAGACGATCTGACAAGTTGCAGTTCCTCTCCCCAGCTCAATCAAACGGTTTATTGTATAATTCGACTCACGTGTCCTTGGACGTGAACCTTTTCAATATTATCAGTAATATTTATGCTGCTACCTGTCTTCTGGCATTAAGTATTGAATTTATTGAGCACTTTGAAATCATGAAAAATATTCGGTTACCTTTAACGCCACGTTTTTACAACCCGTAAATTATTTTCGGGACAATTATCAGGATTGGCACCTGTCAATGTAATGTTGTCACGCCATGAATATTTTGTACCAAAATCAAAATAAAATGTGTTTTTAAAACACTTCGCAATGCCCACAACGTGTTCTAATACACCAGCAGATGCAAAAAATACGATGAAAAAAAAAGTGTTTTCGAAACGAAAAATAGCGACACTAAAAAGAGACAAATATATACCTACATCTACAGGATTTAGCCTGCGAGAGTACGATTTAGTATAATCGGTCTCCTCTTTGTACGGTGCTTCGTAGCCTATCGATTTCTTCTACGTGCTGTGCTTTGTAGCCTCCCCACTCTTGTCCACTTTAAGTTTCTGAAGGTTTCACTTCTACCGCTTGTGAATTGCACACTCTGATTTTTTCATCTTTTTTTTAATTACTAAAGGAGTGTTGAAGTTGTACATTGTTGAGTTGTCCGGTCACCATGGCTTAGTGGCCAAACTTGTAAACTTTATTTCATATTTTCTGTTTCGTCCTTTATTTTGACAGCTAATTTTTGTTCATGTATCTTACAGCGCTCTTGAGGCGATTTTTCGCAAAAACAGCGCTATATAAGTTGTCCAAATTTATTATTATTATTCAATAAATGATTAATTGGTTAATCTGCTACGGAAATTTTATCCAATAATTAACAGCAAATCATCTCCCCAAATATTCAAAAGCAATTAAAATATTTGAAACTAATTTACTTTGTCAGCAAACGAATGGAATGGATGAAAGTTATTACTGTCAATAATAAAAGTACACCTTCTTCATAACAAAATACAATTGCAAAATTACTTTGTGTCATATTTAATTAAATGAGAATAGTCAACTTTAATTTATACCACTGTTTATTAAAAAAAAAAAATCAACATGTTACAAAGTATAATTTAGGTATATATTTAGGTAAATTAGGTACGTTGTGGCGTTTAATGATAATAATAAATGCTTTGTATTCATCACTTTTTAACCAAAATTATATAATGTTATAATGTTTACCATGTCGAGGAAATCATTAGTTTAGGATGATATCGATTATTTTGATTAAGTATTGTGTTACATAAAAGTATTTGTAACAAGGTGTGTGCACCCTCTTATACACAGTTTATTTATGGTTTCGGTGTGTGGTACCTCTAGTGCTTGCCCATTATCATTTGGGCAATGGTAATATTGCAAGCCCTGCAATATTTTTTAATGCAATAGTTGTTGATCCTGGACAGATTCAAAATGAGCAGATTTGAAAAAAACACGCCATTCTTTGTACAGCAGCCGAGAGCTCAGGGCGGTCCTCTCGACCGCAACACGACGGATCCTTTTTGAAGACCATATGGGCATCACTTTTATTTATTTATACGTGTGGCATACCCACCACGTCTCTCACAAAACATCTCTGGATCGCTCCGGCGATGACCGAGAAATTAATTCCGTCTCCAACGCTCGATTCCGCCGGCCACTCGCGTTTTGTACCTCTCTACCAGTTTCATATGTGAACACTAAATCGTGTAAAATATTAAATCTTAAATAAATGTTAATCACTCAAATATGAGTAAAGTGTTATCAACCATCATCCAATATAATCATTGAACACTGGATCGCGGCCTAGAAGTACCGTGATCCCCAGGAGCCTGACTATTCCTTATGGTAAAGTATTGGTGTACACTCGTCTGATGAGAAGACGGAACACAGGTCAAACATTCTCCACCAGCTCCTCAGCCCAAGAAACAACACTTCTAACAACCGCTACAATCGTGATTGTAAATTTTGCACGTCATACTCGCCATCTTGAGAGCTGACTGGAAGTCATCCTGGAGGGATGATTGGCATCGAGAATCATCCGCCTTTGCTGTTTCCGAAGGGTCTTTCTGGTTGGGAGCAATTTCTCTTGAGTCCTGCCCATCTCACGATGTGAGATTCGTTTCACAAAAGAAGATTTCATCATGCGTCATTTTCAACTTACCACGGTATCAAAATGAACTATTTACACCTAAGCAAGCCCAAACCAGACAGTTTTAGTTTCAGGATGTCACCTTTAAGTCTAATATATATATTTTGTATTTCTAATATCTTCTTTTCTTTGAACATCATTTTGTAAGATTAGCGCGTTGATGGCACCACCTTACAAGGGTTAAAGTGAAACTAAATGTTCACTCTATAGGAGGCATAGGCCTGCGGATCTCGATATGATACGTTTACTGAAACAAATAGCAAAGGTATTTCACAAAGGGACTTACGATAATTTGATGGCAATCTTGCCCGCTTTGTGGATCCCTCGTGGTCGATTGGCTGTTTCTGGATGGTCCACAGGCAGTTGTTAGTTAGTTATATTACGATGGGGATGAATTACCGGCGGTAAATTCACTATGCGAGTCACGATAGCTTGTCACGATATAAACGGTAATGTTGACAGATGCGTTACGATGAGAAGACTGAGGAAAAACAAACACTTATTTTGGCTCCTTAACAACGGCCGACAACCGGCAATTATCGGCCAATGTAAGCACCCAGTGTGCGAAATTCACTAAAAGGTTTGAATTCTGGCCTTTGTATATGAAACAGATCAAAACCCATCGAGATCCAATTAAGCGTTATGAAACATATTTCTTACATCTGCCATGCGAGTCATTTTTGCTCATAATAATTTACCTTGTACATTGTTGCCACCTCATCCCCGGTAACAAGTGGTATACACCAAAAGTTGTTTATTTTAAAAACATGCCTCGTGCTTAATTCTCCCAATTCAGCATATAAACAATACGAGTGCAATAACTTCTTAATGTTAACATTTTAAACACCAACTTCTTAGCTTTTATAGTTTAGCTAGCTTATATAAAGTCAAATGGAGAACAATCTTAACATTCTTTTAACAATCTTAGTGACTTTATCTATATTATCCAAACTGTATAACATAATAATACAATTGGCCATGCAATTATCAAATAAAATTAACTCTTAACCTTTCAATACATGAGTTTTTTGTTAAAAAAAAAAATGCAGAATATGTACTTACATTTTTAAAATTAGGGAAAAATAAAATATTTATTTGTAAATATCATTTATTTTGAGAAAAACGATATTTAACGTAATAATATTTTTTCAAATTAAGACAGCCAAGCCAGGGTGTCCGGGGGTAAAGTGCATTAACTTCGGGAGGTGATTCTACATGATAGTACAAGTAAAAAAGATAAATAATTTTTTTCGAAATTCCAACTTTTAGGGGTAGTTTTGAGGTACAAAGGTAAAATTAGTCGGGCGTGTGCGGCCAGATTTATTATTTTCCGCTGTTATACGGGCCAATCACAATCGAGTCGGGCGCCCGGCAGGCTCTTAGCAAGAAAGATCGTACCTCACACTAAGGATTTTTAGTAGGTACGTCTTTTTGTATGGGAAAAAAATGTTGGAATATCGGAAAAAGTTGTTAATCTTTTTTACTCCTACCATCATATGTAGAATCACCTCCCGAAGTTAAAGCACTTTTCCCCCGGACACCCTGTATAATGCTCGTACATATCGCTTTTATATTGTGATGAGCCCTAAATAGGCCCCACGTGGTTCGCCAGTGTGATGGCGTGTAAAGTGGTGCGAAATGCGCCCCCCGTCCGGGGAGGGGCACCAGGGAGAGGGTTCCCTTTCGACCAGCTCAATTCGGCAGAGAACATGTCCCCTCAGGTCGGAGATTCGGCCGCAGCTTGTGTTCACCGGCGTCCGGAGACGCCCAAATGTATCGGGTATCAAATAGGCGGGAGTCAAAGTAAAGAGTGTGTACCTTCTACGATTTATTAGATTCACATGGCATAAAACCATATCGCAATTTCATTGGGGCACAAATACATATTCAATAGCAGGCTGTCATCAGGCTCAAGTATTTACGCGGTTTTTAACAATACAGCACAGAATATAAGTGTGGGAAAAGCTTACTGCAAAATGGCGGGCGGTCAGCTCTTCACAGGATGTGAGAGCGATCCCGGCTTCGGTTCGTGGGCAGCACTCGTCTCCATGGCAAATTTCGAGGTTTTACTGGTCGTCTCGAATTAGTTAGGTGAATTAAGATACATTTGCGCGTCGCTTGCCCGCTCTAGGCGGACCGCGGGGTACATAGACTCGCCCAGACAAGGGAATCACATGTCGGGCGCGTGGCGTCACAGACCGGCCACGCGGCTTGCAACAGAGAGCCGCTTTCCAAGTGGGTTAGTAACAGAATGGCCGACTTTCTTGTTCGGTCAATTGCCGAGGTCTCGCCCTGCGCAGAGGGCTGCGCGTGGGAGAGCGCGGCCAGTGACAACTGTCTTTCGTGAAATTGGCGGCTGTTTTAAATGTTCTCCTTGGCGCGTTACCTAACAATATCTAAAACACATAAACTTACCTCATTCTTCATGAAATAATGTAATTCTGGACCAACATGTTCATAAAAACCACATTTGATATAATTCTAAAAATCATAATGCATGTTAAACAATAAAATAAACCCTTTAACATTCAAATGTTAAATGAAATTTTCATATTGACATAAGCCACCCATTTAAATTCTTTGGTCCAAAAAATATGCATTTATAATGTTAAAACTTTACGGCGTTACTTAAACTAACGCACAGATGCCAGTATTACTAAGAAATAAAAAAAGTTAATTAAATCAGATATGTTACCCTGCGGTTAAGTAAGCAGTTTTGAAAAATATTATTACCTGAAAGGTTACGGCTAAATGCTATAAATTTATTATGAATTTAATTTTCATTTTCAAAATTGGAAGTATTTGTTCGGTGAATTATTCAGACGACTGATAGTACCTACCTACAATACTTAAATCATCGATGATACAGGGCAAGTTTACAAGATACTATCGACTAAGTTTAAAAGCGGTTAAATCGGCGAGTGAGATTGTCATGATGAGACACAAAACTGTCCACTCGCTCAGAAGCGTAGGAAACTGAGGTTGCTGCTAGCGCCAGTAACAAGAATAACGACGCCTGCGTGAACTAATTCTTCAGATGTTTGACAGTCGAAATCAGCTGTTTATCGGAAACCATGTTGGAAACATAAATAAACCAATTACGAGCAAGCGGAGCAAGAGTGTAGGCGAGTAAAGTTGACGACCTTTCAACTTTTTTTCGTAGATTGTCAACAATCTGCTAGTTAGCAAGTAACACGATGACACTGGGCGAGTTTACTAACAGATAGTGAATTTCCCAGATAGTAGCTTGTAAACTCGCCCTGTGTCATCGACGCTTTACAGAAAATAATACCACAATATTTAACAGAAAATTATTTTAATTTCAGTTTTCAAAATTAAACCAGATTTGTCAAGAATTCAGACTATCGCCATTAGATGAAACTCGCAATGAAGGTTCACTAATTTTAATTTTTGTTAATTATACTTAGTTGTTTTAAAAGTCACAAGAGCTTGAGTACATAAAAAAATAACAACAACAAAAAAATAAGCAATTACATTTCCACAAAATCGGCGGCCATTTTGGTTACCTGCTTGGCTCATAGTGGGCTGGATGTAAATAGGATGTAGGGTCTCACGCACGAACACAACTTTATGATAGATGGCAGTAAGCTGAAAATGTTTCTTGTGTCGTGGTGGAGTACTTAGCCAGCCGAGGAATCGAACCGTGACGACTGTGTGAGACCCAAACGCTATACCAACTCAGCCACTAACCGCTCAAAAATAATATGAATACAAAGAAACTAAAGAAAGTAATATACTTGGAAGTTCTCTTAACTATATAAATTATTACGTCTCCTAATCTATTCATCAGAAAAGCGATAGTTTAAGATGATCACTCACTAAACCAGGATTACGGAGTTAAATCTTAACTTATTTGCTAACATTGCTAAACGAGGCAAATATATAATGTTGGAAACTGTACATTTAAGGGATATTTCACCATCCTCTTGAGATAGCTTATCTATGGGATAGAGTATTTTCGATTTACGATTTATTAATTTATAAAGTCCGAGTTTATTTTTGTTATTTATTTTGGGGTGTTATGCCGTTTTGCGCTCCCTCCTTCTTTAGCTAATGATTCGGACAGCGTTGCAATGTCCATCATCAGGACAGATGTGTTATGGTTATCTCCGTCACCGACAGCATAGACTGTTTTATCTCCCAGCTTGCAGAACTAACTTGCCAATGGTTATGCCAGTCGGGAGGGCTGTCTTGTTGTTAAATAGAATCTCTTCGAATATCGATATGTTTAACATCGATGAAGCACAATTCAAATGACAAGCTTTATTGCTGTTAGTCTGATTGTACTTCGTTGATGTATAAATTGCTTAAATCTGTTTGAATCTTAATATTTTCTCTCTTTTAAAACCCCTAGAAGGCGGGTAGTATTTTGTAAATATCTGAAAACCAAACATAATATTGAAAATTATATTTGAAATAATTGACAGGTTTCTTCAATACCAACTTTTTTGCTTTCGAATTTTCATGGACAAGAACAAAATTCATTAAAAACTTCTAAAACCTAGCTCTAAACCCACACATTGCAGTTCATTTGTAAATGTAGTCATGATTTCACTGCACTGCTATTGTAGTGTGTCGTATCCTAGGGGTTAAAACGCTTTGAAATTTTAATTTTGTATTGTTTTAAGAATGAATAAATTGAATTGAATTGAATTTTATGTGATATACTTTACCACTATCAATGATGGACACGAATATGGACACTGTAACGCTGTCCGAAACGTTGGCTAACTAACGTTGGAGATAGCGCAGCACTTCATAACACCTCAAAAATAAATAACGAAAATTCTTCTGGCCGTGAAAATCTAAAATCATATTTCCTTTATTGTTCGGTACTCTAACCTATGAGTAGTGGCTTATTATTGCCGAGTATTCTGTATTTTGTAAGTACTTATTTGTACATTTTTTTAAATACGTTATTATATGGAAAAGCTATAATAATAATAATAATATTTGGATGATTTATATACCGCCGTTTTTGTGAAAAATCACCTCAAGGGCGCTGTACAAACTTATAATACATTTCTAAAATCTAAAAACTACAAGCTAGGCAAACAATTATAAACAACTTATGGCTAAAAATTGCATACATCGGTTCATTGATCACCGATACGAAAATATGTGTACAATATTTTGACCAATGAACGCGATGCTGCCTAAAATTTAATGAAAACCGGACCATACTTACCTGGGAGGTCGCTTGAAATTAACACTGTATATTGTCCATTTAAAGAAATTTAGATAGAGTTCGCACGCAGAGGACATTATTGTGAACACATGTTATTTAATCCTGAAAAATATTTTAATATTAATATGTAATGTATTCTTTGACGAGTGTAATTTGGAAAGTAAAAGCAACATGTAAAGGTGGGTGGTGCAGTAGTACCTATAAGGATTTGATCTTTCTAAATGTGATTCGTCAAGAGACATGGAGAAATTTCCCCTAACACAATTACACAGGTCTACAACAAAAATGCTGTCTGGATGTTTTCAACTGATTTCTATGAAATTAGATGTTCTGAAAACTAGAAAAATACTCAAAAAATTCCAGAACGTCAGGTTATTTTGCAAAACGGTGTACATATATACATAGATATAGATATTATATACAATAGCGAGCTCTGGCAATAAACATTTCATTGCTAAACCTTTCATCCGATTGAGATGAAACTTTGGGGATTTGATGTGTGCATGCCCGCGATGGTTTCTGTATACAATAGTGAGCATCATGAAATTACGAAAAATTAATTAATTAAATAAAAATTAATCGGAGAAAAGTATGAACGCGCATAACTTTTGAACGACTGCACCAAATTGGATAAATCTTTTTTTTTGTGTTCATTATTGTCAAGACAAGGTTTTTATAAAACAATTGGTGAGCTCTGGCATTATGAAATTTGTATAAAAAATTGCAATATGTAGCACGCGACCTGTCAAGACTGAATGTATTGAATGCGGGAGGGGGGAGGGGAACTCGGGTAGGGGGTTCGAGGGAGGGGGGGGGGGGGGGAAACTAGGGATCGGGGAGGTTTAACCTGAATTTTTAGGCAATAACAAAGACCCTAACTACAAACAAATCGTTAAAAGCATTTCAAGCTTTAGGTTGCCTAATGAGTTTAAAAGAACATTTTCTTCATTCCCACCTCGACTACTTTCCAGAAAATTTAGGATATGCGAGTGAAGAGCAAGGTGAACGATTTCACCAATATATTAAGGAGATGGAAAAAAGATACCAGTGAAGATGGAGCATCTCAATGATTGCAGACTACTCTTGGACGCTTCGGAAAGGCCTTCCAGATGCTTCCTACAAGCGAAAATGTACCAAAAGGAGTCTCACTGGGAAAAGAAATGTGTTTATTGCTTACTAATCAATGTATTTTAGTTAAAAAAAAAGTTTTGTTAGGCAATTATAAATTTTAACCGGTCAGCAACGTAAGCAGATATATGCGTTAAAAATACGACAGCAGTCAAGTACAATAAGCGTGTTTACACGTCAGCGCGTGTGTCTCCATACAAACCGTTATAACTCCGTTATTGTTTTAGTTACATCCGTAAAATAAAAAGTGAAAGGTCGATAGTGAATCATGCTGCACATCTCTATTCAAGTTGTCCATAGAAATACATAAAAAGAACATTCTGTCAGACGCGCAGTCTGACACATAATTTATACCGCCGAATTTCCTACGGGCGCCCGACATTGTTAATTTCTATTAAATATTTTTATATGAAATGATAAAAAAGTGAGGTGACAAAAGTGTTTATTACACATTTATACAATAGAATACGTATTGTTGTTTACATAATCTGTGATTTTAGTACCGTTTTCACATAAAAACATCACGTGAGTCATTTTCACATTTTTTTAATGTTTGCATTCTAAATTTTAATATTTACAAATGTTAATATTTATTTGTAATATAATAATTCGAAAGCTTATTTTGTAACCTGTCTAAAACAGTTTTTACTATTCGGCTACGTTCAGAAATGTTTCATTTATAGTGCTTTAATTATGAAGCGGTTATAACTAAAAGTTTTCGTAAAATGTCATTTCGTTTAAGACACCAAAAGCTAATATTCTCGAAAATTCGGAGGGGTTTTAATAAGTTTTTAATCTTTTATTTTAAGATGATAACTTGTTTAACATAAATATCTACATTGTCAGAAAACGTGACGTTCTGTGACAAAATGAAAGTCATTTTCGGATTCAGCACAGCCAAAAACATAAGAATTACGCAAAAAACCAAAACAGCTCTCAACTTTTATTTTTTTGTAGACTTGTGTTATCTGTCATCGTCATGGACAAATAATTATTTAATTAAAGGAAAACAATCACTTTGTTTGTAACCACGATTTATTGATTTAATTTTTATTTACCGACCGGTTTCGCTTAATACAAGCATCATCAGGGTATAAATTAAAACTGATGAAAAAATACATTGTGTGAGCTTATATATACATACAGACAGAGACAAAACATAATATAAAGTAAGAGTGAGAGATTGTAATTAACATCCTACATAGTGATAGAGAGAAAGAGACGGGTATATCTAATGAATAATTACATTATATCTACCGGGACAAAACGTCATTTAAACAGTGATTAAGGAATAAAGTGGCTACGGGTTTTTTTAGTTTATGGGAAATATTCCTAATATCGGACTGTTGGACACAGTGATTGTTTTCCTTTAATTAATATGTCAAACCACAAAGTGACTGCTTTCTACCAAAAAATAAATAATTATTTGTAAGATTAAATTAGCAAATGAGACAAAACTGTAATCAGTAAAGCAATAAGCAAAGATGTTCTGCAAGACAATAACGGTTAATTCTATTCACTTTTTTTAAACGTTTATTACCATTAAATTTGCAAAACACTTTTCCCCCCTTTCGTATAAACGTACCAAGCCCTAAAGTGGGGAATAATTGTTTTTATAAATATTCGATTTCCGGCGGACCCGTCAGTTTATATTTCAAAATCTAGAGCACCGGAAGTCATCGAATATGATAGAGCATGGAGCCATCAGGAATCACAGAACGGAGGAACATATGATATTCCATATTAAATTCAATCAATTTGTGAAACTCGCATTAGATTTAAAACCATGTCTTTTCACTAACAAAAACATCAATTATGACCGTTGAATTAAATTCCGCAAAAACACAGCTTACCAATTTAGCCCTTATGCAAAGATTACAAAGACCTAATGGATGAAGACTTTAATAATCATAATGGATTTATAAACAAGCGCATGTCTCGGAATACATACTAAACTTCTATGGCATAATTGCATTAAAATATAAGCGTTAGAATATTGAATCCTTTGCGGTCTAACTGCGGACTTTGTTTAATAAACTTGATACCTGGACAAGATACTTGCGTCTGAAATCAAAGTAATACGGAAATTAAACTGGTAATGCAGAGCTGGCAAGAACTTGTCATCATGCCCAACCGGATAATGATCCAATTGTGTAACCTCGTTACCCGATGGTTTCTAGAAAACCTTGTCAAATTAAACTGGTAATGCAGAGCTGGCAAGAACTTGTCATCATGCCCAACCGGATAATGATCCAATTGTGTAACCTCGTTACCCGATGGTTTCTAGAAAACCTTGTCAAATCAAGGAAACATAATATGTCGCTATTCTCGTTTGTCCAATAATTCTTTATTTTGAAACATGTTTTGTTTGACGAAACTTTGGTGACACTGTGTCAGCATCTAATATCTCTAGACAAACATACCTAAGCAAATTTACAGACATAACGTTAAAACACAGCAACTCAGTCCATTGAGTTTGTTCTTATTTTCCGGAAAGGTTAGTGGAAAATCACTTCTTGAAAACTTGGTCCTCTTGTCTTTCTTCGAGATGAAAATTGTTAACCTACATGAATGAAGTGGATGTTATTTGGGTCGGGTTGCAGGGCAACAATGACTTCAACGTCCACACAGAGGCATTGACTCGTTACTGTCCATGTTCAACAACATTATGTACATTGAGTGAATGGACAATTCCTCCGAATATTCAAAAGGTACAATGACTATCATACAATGTGTGGATAATTCATCACTCAAGGTTAGAGAAAGATCAATTTGAATATTTTTACATTTGTTTTCACATAAAAATTCAACAAACCGAATTTATTCGTGCAGTTTTTTCAATAATTTCAATCAATCATCAAAAAAAATTATTTGGAAAGATATCGAAAAGTTACGTTTCCCTAAAAGTAAACATTACCTTCAAACAAATCGTACGGGGTGGTTTGACTAATTTGAAAACAAGAAAATGCCTTGAACTCCATGGAATCTATAATACGTAGAATACACACACATGCATGACATCCCAAAGTTTTTTTTTCTTATATGCTGTAATTCTTGATCTCAAAAACAGTAAAAATGCAGAAAAGAAACTTTAGCCGGATCGTGAGAGACTGTTAGAGGAAAACTTCTAAACTCTCCAGCGGGACTCTCTCGACCCATCACCTTGCGCCGCAGTGGGGGGGATGAGTTCCAACGTCCGACACTCCAGGAATTCCTGTTTAGCTGGTCAGATTTGGAGATATATTTTGTTGAGGGAGACATTTTTACTTCTCGAGCAGGACTCTCTCGACCCATCGCCTTGCACCGCTATGGGAGGTGTGGATTCATACGTCCGTGCATACTCCTGGACACATTGAGCCCCAGATCCCTACAAATCTTTTATACCTTTTTTCTTCCCAGAACTTTTTCTCCTTCTCTTCCCAAAAAAAAACCCTGCACATATCTCCAAAGATAAGATGCTCTGGGGATTTTTTTTCTCAGGGCCTCCTGTGTGGAGCTAATGTAAAAAAAATACAATTTTTATCTTTAAAATAATAGTTTCAAATGTACAAACTTATCCATGCAGGCGGCGGTCTTCTCTACGGTAAATATGTACACATTTTGGTACCGCCTGCACAGACAATTTTGTAAATCTGAATTCCATATATTGAGTTCTATTTTTTTAATATTTGCGATAAATAAAACATTGTTTTAATGATCACAGATTTATTGAAGAACCAATTTTTGCTTATATTTTATACATTGTTAAAAGAAAGAATTAATTACATGATAACTTGATATCTTAAAACACATACATCAAAACTATTGTTCTCGTTATTTTACATATACCTTAACACTAAAAAGACAATTGTTTAAAAATCGGAAATTGCTCATCATAAAAAAACTGAATACTCCTTTTCAAGAACATCGTATACAATAATAAATATTCATTAGGCCGCTCAACTGCTTTGAATAAAATTCACGATATATTATAATAAAAACCATTTTTTTTAAATAATGGTGCTAGTATTTTATTAGATTGATACTCATTAAACAAGCGTTCGTTCTCTTGGTTCTTATCGATTCACTTCACATACTAACTTCTTCCATTGCTCCAGCGTCTTTATTTTTCATGTGAATTTTATTACATCTCACTTCGTCAGGAAAGACATACATTTCCGTTTCGGGAATATCTCGATGTTCGTGCGAATGTCTATTCAAGATAGATGCACAAGGCTCGACCTCTTCACACAATTGAACTGATCCATTGTTCCTGTTTGAATTCCTTGTAAAGGGACTGCTAGCTTCACAGTTGTTGCGCGTAGAATCGAGGCAGAACGTGATGTTGTTTCTTGAGGCAGTTCGTTGTCGTTGGTTGTTGTTCGTTGTGTCGCAGTGGAAGTTGTTGCTAGGTTTGCGGTTGAGCAGGCTTTGGTGGGGGAATGCGGGCCTGGACCCGGCGTTGCTGTTAGAGGAGCCCGAGTAATACATGGAACCATGGCCCCGAGTAGACCGCCGCCAATCGTACGTTGAACGCACTGAAGAGTGACGCGTGTGGACCATAGAGTTGGTTTTATCCTAAACAAAAACACAATACATTATTATATGAGGGAGTATTAAAGGACATACTAGAGGTCTGGTGGATATACTAGAGAAAGCAAAGCATTTGCTTTGTGTGCATTAGAAGTTCAGTAACACAGGAGATTCTCTTAATTCATTCGCGAACCCGTCTGGGGCGCATATTTTTACCTTAATATTGGCAAAATAATGTGACAGTGGCGAAAAAAGATACAAATGAAAACACCAGTAATAACAAGTATTCATAATAAATATGGTTGTTACAAGACGAAAAACGCAACGCCGCCGCACCGTCTCCTTTAGGCAAACACACCAGCCACATAAATTGTGTTGATTTATAACATTTAAGAAGATTAGAGAAGAAAGGTAAGGTGATTAAGGTAATTGTAAGAAGCGACAAAGGCAAGCTTTTTATTACCACCTAAAAATAATTTCGGAGTTTTATACCTGTGTATGGGTGTGGCAAAAAGGCTATGGAATAACCGCGCAGTTACAATATTATGTAGGTAATGAGATGTTATTTTTTAATGTTCCTCACAGGAGTTGTAGAGAATTCTTTCTGTGTGACATCGAACTTTAAATTACTTTGAAACATTTGAAATGTCTTTCTGAAAGGGGAAAGGTCTACAGAATTGAATATATTATGTAACGTATGTCATCCCTCACGGATCCTCTGCTTTATCTTCAATTGGTGACGCCTGTTTGTGAAAAGTCGCCCGTTCAATTTATTGTGTCCAAAGGTGTATCTTTGCTACAAAGCTAGATTCACGGAGTACTTCCGTTTTTCGACTTCTCAATAAAACCACAGCTTTATTACGGACAAACAACGAACCAATCTTTTGGTAATGATGTAATGGAAAACGCACTGAAAGTCCGACTTCATGCAGATTTGGCAAAAATTGAAAACTCTAATAAATAAAAATAAATAAAACTTAATTACAAAATGGTGTTGAAGTCTGGATGTTCCAACCTAAATTGTTTTCTTAGATCATGAAAGTTAATTTTATTAAGATTATAATTAGATTCAATGTTGATCAGGTTATAAAAAGTTTTATAAACTTTTACCTACAACTACCTTTTTTAATGCGATTAAAAAAATGTTTTATTTAACTCCATGACAGTAAAAAACGACTATTTCAGTTGTCGGAGAGGTAAAATGTTCTATTTATTTTTCAATTCGTTAATTAACATCCGCATAATCCTTTGCGTTTATAGCCCCTGGTTGAGTGACTTTATGTTTTCTTTTTTTATATTGTCAGTTCTATTATAATTGAGTTTTACTAAAGGTCTGTTTATGGGGGTTAATGCTAATAGTGCCTATGTTAGTTTTGGTAATTTTCGGGTATTAGAAAATACTCCTTTTTTGAGCACTTTGAAAGGCTATGTCTGTTGTTCTAGATTAAAGAAACTGTGGCGTGACTAGTGAAGAGGTCAAAATTTAGATTCAGAATGTTTGTGCCAAAAAATCGATAAACAATCTTTATCACACAATGCGATTCAGATATTTGACATATTCAGTTCTAGCATTATAGTGAAACAGAAACTGAATGAACGTTCAAAGTCCATAGTCAGTAATAAAATGTACAGGTAAAGTAACACGAGAAGGTTCACGACTTAAAATAAACAAAACGTTCTTATATCTTCGGGACTGAAGTCAAGTGTCTTCAAGTCTGAATTTAAGAATTAAATAAAAATGTATAGGTATTTAAAAATACCTACAAGTGATCCGGTAACTCATATTACATACCTATATATTTCAAAATCAAGAAAATTCTTAGGCAGGTTTTATCTGATGCTAATTAATAAAGCGGAAACCAATTTATGATACATTTAAATTTAAATAATATCTATTTGATTTTTACCCCCGGCTGGGATTTTACATTTTTATTTTTTTTAAGACAAAAAACATCTAAATGTGCACATCAACATAAAACAACATACTTTTTACAATACAATATACATGTTACATCGGTAAATTTTTATTTGTAACTAGCTTCCCCGGCCACGCGTTGCTGTGGCTAACGAAACACAACGTCATCTACTGGAAGATTACCCAACCTTTATAGCCGCCGCCATCTGTTCATTTGCATACAAATCAAATCCACACCGACCGCTTGCCAACCCGCTCATTCACCACATGTAGACATTCTCCTTTATTTATTATATATTTCAAGCAATTTACACAAAACCTTGACAAATTATATACCTAAACCTTCCTCATAAATCTGTCTATTGGTGAAAACCGCATAAAAATCCGATCAGTAATTTTTTGAGTTTATCGCGAACAGACAGACAGATGCGTCGGAGGACTTTAATTTATAATATGTAGAGATTAAAAAAAACATTTGACAGTTAACGGAAAACACGTAGCTACACATATTTATTTAATTAACACGAAATTTATTCCATGTTAAGACGTAGTAGTAGTTCAAGTGCTACATATCAAGTAGTAAGTAAATATAAAAATTCTATTAAAAGTGTATTAAAATTATTAAATGAGTACAAAAATGCAAAATGATATATTATGTAATGATATATGTTATGTCTACGTACCTCCTGTTATTTGTAATATCTTTTAGTTGATGTAAGATTTCAGTTTGTTAATTATTAATTTCTAGATACACCATGTAATAGTATAATGAGGAAATCTATAATTGGTTTCTCAGTAAGGTAAATTAAACATGTATAAATTAATCACATTGTAAACTGTTGATTTCCCCTAAAAATAAATAAATAAAATAAATATCATATTTGACAATAAATAAGATGACAAATAATTTAACACAATTACAAACATAAGATTGACGCAAAAAATAATAATTGATTAATTAATTGTAAAAACCTATAAATTAATATTTCAACACATAGGTGAAACACGAAAAAGTTGATTGCTTCTAGGTTAAACACATTTCTTTAACAAAAATATGTATCAAACAAATAATTGAAATTTCACATATCATCCTCGTCACTGTCGGTATCTGAGTAATTGACTCGTGTGCCTTCTTTGATGAAATCCTTATTTTATAGTCGTTCTACATGAATTATACAATTTTTCCAATCCTAAATCGGAACCATATCTATAGCAGCATGCACAAGGTTTTAGACTTCCGAAATTTTAAAAGAATTGTTATTTTTTGCAATTTCTTGTTTCACTGATATTAGATCACACAATATGTGATTATAATCAGACCGATTAAATAAACGGAGTCAAAATGACATTAATAAAGTTAATTAAATCGAAAATAACGTAATGCCAGTCCATTACTTATGAAGTCAATACACTACTTATTACTAAATGTAGAATCATTCATTGCTTGCTTTTGTAGTAGCATGATATAAACAACAATGGAATTTCCAAAGGATTTAGTCGCCTAATTCACGGGAATAACCGCCACTAGAATTTCAAAATTGTTTTTAGAATCCAGTTTAATGTAATTCCGAAAATCAGAATTTTAGATGGTCGAATGAATAATAAGAAATGAAAAATATAAATATTGATAATATAATGGTAGAGTGTCTTTCGAGTTTGGGTTTTTTGAAATTTTACTGTACGTTAATCCCCGTGTGAAATTTTGGGAGTGCACTTGGTATCTGTTCGACTTATAGGTAGATATTTTTTTCGTGGAGAGCAAATAGAATTTCAGATAAAAAAATGTCTCTGGATAATACATTCATTGCGTATTCTAAAAATTCCTCTCTACTTCTTTTCAATGCCTAAGAATCCCTTGTTTACCTACCCGTTACCCGTGTATTTGCGTAGATAACAAGTTGGTTCAACATTCTAAGGCCTTCTTCTTCTTTCGTATGGTGGGGATTTATAAGGCCTACGTTTTATTTACGTATCATCTTTTCGAAGCCGAGAATTTTTCACAATGTTAGCAATTCTGAAAAAAAAATTGTTTCTTTAAAATTAATACGTATAAAACTTTAATAAGTCAAAAACTTTAAAGCTCACCAAGAGTTTTACCCATTCAAAAAGGAAATTTAGCTTTGAAGAAAGTTTCATCACTTAAAGAGAGAAAAAAGATTTTCGCGTGTTGGTAAGTTTACGCTTAGCGCTGAGAAAAGCCTTTACTTAGAAAACTCTTGACTCGCATTCCTAAGGTCACGGGATCGAAATTTGTGTTATTTCGCAATTTATTAATTTAAAATAATATACAGCGTATTTGCGGCACGTTCCAGAGTGGAAGATACTCTCAGTATCGCCCTGGTGTAAGACCACCATTCAGAATTGAAACGTTGCTTGAAATGACATTAGTCGTGTTTGGTGACCAGATACTTCATCGCCTTCCTCTTCCCTATCTCCTTCCCCACCCCATTACCTTCAGCCTCACAACATACCCCAATTGGGGATGCCATAGCCACTGGCTCCAGAAGGGAGCAGCTGAGACTCTTGCGAGGTATCACAATAAAAATAAAAATAAGTCACGTGCTCGACTGTAATATATAAATATTAGCATTTTTTTCACACACTTAACCTGCCGGATTCATCATATATTAAGCTAAAAGATGCCGTATTACTTATTAATTATTTACAGATAATCTAGAAAACTATACTCTAGACACAGAGCTGATACTATTCAGAGTTATTTGCGATAGTCTCTGTTGAAAGCGTATGAAAAGCACGAATAAGGAAAAGTATGAAAAGAATATGATTCATGCGAAAGAACTGCCCGAGCAAAACAAAACATTAAGAAAAATTATCCGCAGGCGATGCATGAATGCGTGACCATTAATAATTCGGTGGGCATTATTTATTTGAATATGTTGATTTCTCATACCGTTGTCTAGACTGAAAATGTTGTAAGAATCTCTGTGGACAATGAACCATTACAAAAAGCTATATAAGGGGTGTAGAGTAAGTCAGACACTCTCCAATCTTCTTTGGTCTTTATTTTCCATCCCCTTGCTGCGCACATGATACAACAATTATTGATGTTCAATTTTTTATAAGAAAAATCTCTTTTATAAGTTTTGAAGGTTATTCCCATCAATGAATTATATCATTGAAGAAGAAGATAACAATAATAATCTAAACGAAAATATGAAAAAAAAGACAATGGTTGCAACTGGGACTCGAATCCAGACCTCTCGTCTAACCGGGACGTGCGCGATAACCAATTTCGCCCTTGCCACCTTCTGTTAAACCGTCGTATTTGTCAATTTCATGCTTCAAATTATAGAATTAAGATTATTTTTGTTATCTTCTTCTTTAATGTTATATTACGTTGATGGGAATAGCCTTCAAAAGTTATAAAAGGGAGTTTTTCTAATGAAAAAATGAATATTCATTTAGACTTTTATAAAAAGTCCAGATGAATAAATTCGGATACATTTATCCGATGCTATCCAGGTTACAAACCAATTCTTAGAATGATTGTTTCTAATAAAAAGGGTAGTTGCCCGTAATATGGAAAAATAATTAGTTGAAGATAATATTGTTAGTTCTAAAATTTTAATATACGAGATTGACAAATACGACTGTTTAACAGAAGGTGGCAATAGCAAAATTGGTTAACGCGCACGTCCCGGTTAGACGAGAGGTGTGGGTTCGAGTCCCGTTGCGACCATTGTCTTTTTTTCTGTTTCTTGTTCTCTTTCATATTTTCGTTTAGATTGTTATTATAATCTTCTTCTTCAATTAAATATTGATGTATTTCTTTAAAATACATTCAGCTCTTTTAATAAAATATTATTAAACGGAATAAATATTTAAGTTTCTTCTAACAAAAGATCAGAACTAATTAAGAAGATATTTAGTTTCCAGCTTTACATAAATAATAGGTAAGTGGTTAGAAACACTAAATCTGTTGGCTTCACAGTATTTACTTTGTTAGAACAAGCAATCCGTCTAGTTAGGATTAAGGGGTGTTCAGACATGTAATATAACAGCTAGCAGGTATCTGTTGAACCGCGAGCACTTATGTTTCGTGCCGTTCACACAGAGCAGATCAAATATTTCTTCCTATGGTAGGAGAGGGGGTCAGTTGAATTAGCGAGCGGCCACGGAGTGCGCATTTTTCGTACTGAATCAATCAACTTGACATCTGTCATCCACCGATCTTGGCAGCTCCGTACTTAAAATGACTCCCTCTCCTGTTTTTGTCGGAGTGCAATGCAAGTAAGATGTGCATTGTCTAGGGTTGATGTGCGCATAAAGCGCTCAGGTCTGAAGGGATTGTATGGAGAGCGATATGTGGCGTGCTATGATCTTTTATATTTATATGCTCAATGTGAACGAGCTCTTAGGAGTACTAATTTTCATCAAATTATGTCAAAATTAAAATATCGTACGGTAGCATTTTATATTGCCATAATGCACGTAAATCGCTACATATTGTAATAATTGAAATAATTTCTAACATAAAAATAACAAAAACAACATACAAAAATATAATGTATATTTTTTATATAGATTTCACTTAGTAAAATTTATTATTTTTATTTTCCAATGATTTCCATTAGATTTTTTTAATGGCAACTAAAGTATACCTTTTACAAATAGGTTTAAATAGCAATTTTTACTACAAATCAAAATAATAATGAAGGAATATATTTTGTTAAAGCAGGTGTACTGTATTTTTCCTAAACCGACTGCATATTGTATACAAGTATGCCGGAAGCTAACTGTCGGGGGATCGACTGTCATGGATTAGTTATAATATCATGTCGACATGAATCGTCAAGAAAAACCACAATATTAAATGTTTTCGCAGGCGCAGTCGTAAACAAAAACGAATTTGAGCTATTCTGTAAATCACAAAGAAAACCAGTAAGAAATAGGTGCGATTTCTCCTAGTTAGATTATCATTTGCTGTTATTATTTATGCCATCATAGAAAATTATTTAACAGCCAACTGAACACTAAAAAGTGTTTCGACTATCGACAAATTCTTTAGTGATCATTGTAAATTATTAAACCCTTGAATTAACTGGAAATTTTTGATCATGGTACCCTTCTGTGTTTCGACAAAATTAAACTTATCTTCGTAAGCTTACTTTAAAAAACAAACAAAGTAATCAATATTCACCATATCAAAGCTTTCATTTGCATTGGGATGCCGCCATCCTCTCTGGCCGCAGGGAAAGCGCTGTTTAAACTCTCTCTTGAATTTTTCCTGTGAAAGAAAACAAAATTTTAGTACATATCATTGTTAAGGTTAAGTATTTAATAATAAAGACGGTTGCTGCCTCATCTGGAATTTGCATCTCCTGTCTGGAATCCCAAATAAACCCAATACGTCAATAATATAGAGCGCATACAAAATAAATGTATTAAGTATCTCGGTTATAAACACAACAATAATTACATCTGCACTCTCCAATCCCTGAAGTCCAGGCGAACGGTAGCTGACATGACATTTCTCCATAAAATAATACATAACGAAATTCACTGCCCAGAACTTCTATCCGAAATAAATTTTAACACACCATCTAAAAGAACTCGCCACACCAATCTTTTTTACACAACTTGTAAAAATACGAACGCTGCGGCCAACTCCCCCATTTCCCGCATCCTTCAAAGATTCAACTCAATTAAAAAAACCACAAATACCGATACATTTTTTGATTCCCTCCCTCTATTTAAGAAAAGCATTTTTTGCACACTGAATTCGCACACATAACACACACATCCACACACCCTCACACATACAAACACTCTCACACACCCCTCTCCTTCAATAATTTACTAATGTAATTTAGGTATAATGTGTTATTTATCTCAAAAAAACATAAGCATATAACAGAGACATGTCATTGGTACCAATTATTGTATTAATTCTATAACTTTGTAACTATTTTCCATTATGTAATAATGTAGTTTGTTTCTGCAAAATTAAATAAAATTTCTGAAACTTAATTTGGGAATATGCTTCGTGTTTATCATAATGTTCGTGTATAATTCAGGAGGCAAGTGTAGGATAATTAACGCCTCCGCCATAAGTCGCCCTAAGTTATTCGCTACGTTTGGTGACTTAGCAGTGGTGCCCGGGTTCTTGGGGTGAGGATAGTCTAGGTCTTGGCGGCCGATACGTCTTCCCACTTACAATGTGGCGGGCCAGATTTGAAGAGACTGGTTGAGGAGCAAGACTCTCTTGACCCATCGCCTTGCACCGCAGTGGGAGGGACGAACTCAAACGTCCGTTACTCCTGGATTCACTGACCCCGAGATTCCTACCCAGCCCTCATACTTTTTTTTCCTTCCCAGATCATTATCTCTTTCCTGTTTGCATCCCCAAAGATGATATAGGCCCCGAGAGAAATTATTTTTTTCGGGGCCTCCTATGTGGAGCTAAAACAAAAAAAAGACACGATGTAAACAAACTCTTGCGATATAAGTGAGGTGTTTGGAAAGTGTTCAATCGGATAGTATAATAGCGAACTACAAAGACATATCATGAGAACTTAAAAAGCTTCGTCGAAACAAATAAAGGATGCGGTGTTTACTTAGCCTTACATGAGATTAGGATAGCTTACCTAACCACCATGGATTTACACAAATCTCTGTCCGAAAAACACTCAGATTAACGAAGACCCTTTATCGCTAGTCTGAGATATCTACGCCCTCTGCGTATTGTGAGGATTGTAGAAAATATTTATTTCAACAAATGAAAGATATCTACAATAGTCTCCCAAATCACGGGATAAATTTAGTAAAATAGTGCAATTATTCCAAAGCACTCCCGAACTGATAAGACAAATAATGTCAAGGCATAATGATAAATAAAGTATTAAAACGGATAACCAAATCCCTCATGGCAAACATTTTCACTGTGAGATCAATAAAATAATTATGAACAGACGTCAAACTGGCTAAAATCTCGACCGAATTGATTTTATAGTGATTGCTCCAAGGGATCAATATTGAAGATTATTTTTATATCAACTTCACACAGAGATGGCCCTGAGGGAATTAATTTCCCTCAAGGACTATTTCATATTAGTTTGGGAATGCTTATTGTGTATATAACGTTAGGAAATATAACAGAAATTTCATGGATCGTACCACGCTTTTGTATTAATTGAAAGCATTTAAGTATTATCAAAATTATTTAAAAAATAATTTAAAGTACGTTTAAAAATATTTATTTACCTCTAGAGAAGTCCCTGGTATTTGAACTTTAAGTTAAGGAACAAGGAATATTTTTTTTTAAATGTTATCCTGGAAAAAAAGCTAAATGTTCTTTAAAAACCAAGGGTTTATAGAGTGAGATTTGATGACTACCAAACAGTGGCGGACACAGAAAAAAAATTCGGGGGGGGGTTTTTACAAAACATAAAATGCATGCTATATCCATATCTATTCAAACGTTTATATACTAAGGTACAGTGTATATCGGAGGTTCCTAGACTTATCTGGCTCACTTCGCACTATCCATGTACAGTATTCTCTTCAACGCCCCTCCCCCCTTCATTAAGAAATGCGGGACGTGTTGAAGAAGTGTTGGTCATTTAATGGTTACCGTGGCGGCGGTACCCATACCCGCCTCCCAAATTGGTCATTACTTTGTTATAATATGTTTGTCGTCAGTCATCACTCTGCCCTTATATATTTACTTATTATGTTATTGTATATTAATTACATACCTACATAAATACTACATAACAATAAATTGCACATACAAATGACACAATAAATTTTGACAACAGTATCATGTAATATCCCGAATCGTTATATTTAAATTGGTTACCTTCATTTTAAATCAATAACGCTTCTTCCGGTACGGAACTTAATTTTGTCTTTTTCGAGAAAAAGTCTGGCATTTTCTGCTGACGTTTCGACATTTTAAATTTATAAACAATAACTTGGGACCCGAGCGAAAAATTTAAACGATTACAATAATATTATACACGTCGCACGTTCTACTCTGCACTACTGCTACGAAGCGCGTAAATAACTCGTCTGTCAACAATATCAACGTGTTTGTTGTGATGTAAGATGGACCGGAGCGTCTTAGTGCTGCCATATCCCAAGAATGAAATCCCGTGTTTTCCTAAACTTTTAATTAAAAATTTAAATAAGGAAATAACAGTTTATTAAATTAAATAGTTTTACAATATTTCTTTGAATATTAGGTTTTTTTTTAAGTATACACGATTTTTTTTTGTTTTCAAGTTTAATTTACAGAACTTTTATTTTAAATTAAATAATAATATAATTAAACACAAATAATAAAAACAAAGTTTTTTCAAATCCATGTGATGAGGGAAAAAAAATCCTCCATTTTTCTAATAATTTATTTTTTATACATTTATCGAAGTCAGTCTAGGGTCTAGGTAAATTTTTATTATTTTCTAATATAATAGATACTATTTGTTGACAAGCATAATAATTAGATAAGTGGCCTTGTGAACCCATAACCATACTGAAGTTCAGAGTTTAAGGACTATATTTCTGAATTCATCATTTTCCCCTACACGACCCATGCTAAAAAAACGTATCCCGAATACTGCCTTGGTGATCGGTAAAAAAAAACAGGTTTTATTAGAAATGTTTAATTTTATACACCATAGGTGTATAAATTAACCAAAAAACAATGCATCTGGTAGCACTAGTTGTGCACGGTTTGGGAGAGAGGTGCCGCGGGCGGGAGGTCAGAGCGGGCGGGGACATCTGGTCATATTGTAAACTTTTGCATTGCAATTCGCACAACGCACCGTGCGGCGATCGCGAGTGATACTGGTAGTCGGCCAGCAGTATCACCGCGAGCACCGGAGTTCTTCCCTAAGAAATTTTAAGATTTATCTAAACGTTTCTTATGTTGCTTTTGATTGGTAAAATAATATATGCTTGTCGTCGAAATTCGGGGGGGGGGGGGGGGGGGGTTTAAACCCCAAAATCCCCTCGTGTGTGCGCCAATGCGAGTACCAAACCATACCTATTATCCGTTTTAAGGGAAGATCTGCCAATAATTTATTGAAGAATAATGAGGTTGGGGGTAAATGACGTGAGTTTAGACGTTTTCTTTAATAGTGTCTGCTATTTAGAGTGTGCCATTAGTGATCTAGGTCATGTCTCAAAAGACCATAAAATATTGAATTCCATTAGGAAATGAAAAGATGCCAATCATCCAACTCATTGTTTAAAAGTTAGTAGCTACCACAAAACAATTCCGCAGAAAACACAAAAGCAGTCCTCTCAAAATAGATAGCCTATGTTAAGAATAGGTAAGACTGACTTCGAAATTGAATTACAAAAAAAACAAACTTGAAGTTTTTTCTTAAATATCAGATCATTCTAACGACCTTTGGCGAGACATTAACGAGGTGATAATTTTTTTATAAATCATTGAAAAAGGTAGGGACCGAATATAAATAATTTTCATTTTTGAATTCACTCTGAAAACTTATGAGAAAACTAAAAAGAAAGTCTATAATCGTTTAAGACTTTCGATTAATGTAATTTGACCAAGTTTTTTTAATCTTAAATGTCGTTAGTTAATGACGTGGATTAAGCATGTCTGTAATATCATGAAGCTGAAATTATGTTTCTAATCTATTAAAAAAACTCTATTCACCTTATATTATAATGAAACTAATGTAAAACTCGTTTCACCAACAGGACGTTATCAACTGATAATATTCGATGAATCCTGTACGTTTTGTGTTTAAATTACGGTTCACACTAAATTAAAAGTTGTTGAAATTTCGTTTCCTCCGTCTGTTTAGGACTTTATGACGGTTGATTTCTTTTAGAGCTCTCAAACTAATTCTCTCATTTTAACTTGAACTTTTCCATTTGCTCCTTTTTTGGTTCCTTACCTTTAGATTTAAATTGATGATCTCTCAGATCAGCAATAATGAATTTTCATTTTTCACCAGACGTTCATAGATCATCCAAAGACAGAGAAGGAGTAGGGGGTAATTTGTTCTGAAATCCAGTTGATTATTATTTGTAGACTTAGAGAGAGAGATCTAATCGAGAGCTTCAACAGAATGCAGTTATAATCGGGTTACAAAAAATATTACCACCAACAAAATAAATAAGAAAATTTGTACAGTTTAGTCAAACATCTTTATTCAATTTCTAGGAGTAATACGAAAAACTGGGTACAGCAACCTTTAAATACGGTTAGCATTCGCTGCTGAGTACGATACAAGGGTTTTTGTGTTGCGCTGAGAAAATTTCAAATTTGATTGCATGAAAGTTCTTTTTTTGGTTGTTGGAATGTTGGAAAAACTAAAGGTGTGTTTCCATGGCCGTAAATTTTCTACAGGTTTGGTGTGTATATTTTTTCGACAATCGGTTTTTGCGTTTGATTAAAGTGACCAACATAATCACTTTTTCAAGGTCAGGCGTGCCATAGACGCGTTTCATCTTTGGCGTGTTTTATTTATTCTTCGAAATTCGTGGCGTCCTTATATTTATGGTAAAATTGTGTATTTTAAATTTCAGCAAAAAATCATTTCATTGAGCCGTCGTACAGTATATGCGAAATTCTACAAATATATGTTTTGTTTTCAAAATTTTTTAAACGTTTTATGTACCTATGTTACCTCTAAAGAGTGTCCTGCCTGTGCTGTGTAGACAGGGATTAGAGAAGATAATGCGAATGCATGTATATATAGCTTCGCTCGCAAGGTATTAGGGGGGTTCCCCTTCTTTATCCCCCCTCCCCCCACCTCCCCCTCCCCGCTGCCCCCCCCCCCTCCTCCCGCATTTATTTGAAGTGCTCCCCTAATAATTTGATTCGAATAAAAAATTATAGATATCTTATTAATCATGCAACCTATAGCAATCTTTTTAATACAAATTTTATAATGCCAGAGCTCTATATGTTATTCTAATGTATGAACTATATTATTATTGTAATGTTTCATTTAAATCCATTCAGTAGTTTTTTGCGTGAAAGAGTAACAAACACACATACATCCATACAAACTTTCGCCTTTATAATATTAAGTAGGTTATATACTTGTATATAAACATAAGGACGTATTTGTAATACTTTAACAAGTGATTCCTGATATTGTTTGGAGAAAAAAATGCAAATGAAATTTTGTTCTCCCATGACTTTAGATTACTTTTTTTTCATAATTTTTTTCAAAATCGGACAAAGAAAATCCTTCTGCATTTCGTCACTGGTCACTCAACCGAGTAACCGCCCAACCCCTTAACTGCCCCCAATTCTCCAACAGTTTTTTGATTTTGTAGGAAAAAAAACGTAAAAAATGTCCGGAACTAAAAATTTCATTTTTGACTCCAAATAATGCCAGGAATTACTGGTTAAAGTAGTCAAGTACGTCTCTTAATACCCTGTTTATTTTTTAAATCGAACGTAGGTAGTACTTCAGTCTGTGTCTACTTGTATGTATAGTGAAAAATACAAATACGTCGCGTCGGTCACTTTTTGCACCCTGCCACTAATTGGTCAACGCGTCAGCCGCTTTGTGAGCAGACAACCTGTTTTGTAATCTTGATGAAAAGCCGGGTATAACAAAAAATATATAGGAGATTTATATCAAGCAATTTAGGTTCTAAGGCAGATTGATTTTATACAATAAAATACTTTTTTATGATTGATTAATGCAATTAGAAAACTACTTGCATGCAGAAAATCAACGTGTGAAAATGGTGGCAGTCTATCATCATTATTCTTCGTTTCCGGCACCTATCAGAAAAATTGTGAAAAGAGCAGAAACGTTCAGTTCAATCCTGTGAGTTATTACATACTTTAGGTTTAATCCGGCGATTAATAAAATCGATTTAAATAGAATTGGGTAATTTTTCACCAAAATATTTTACCCGCAATTACTAATATAGTACGTGCATTTATTTGACTGATATAAAAAAAAAATATTTGGCTAAAATATCAAAACAATATTTTGCTATGTTTAATGACTTAGCAAAGGTGCCCGGATTCATGGGGCGAGGTTTATCTAAGTTCAGGCGGCGGATGCTTTTGCCCACCTACTTCGTGGCGGGCCAGCTCTCCAGCCAGCCTCTCGATCCATTGCAGTGGGAGTGATGGATCTTGCACTGCAGTGGGAGGGATGGATTCATACGTTTTTCACTCCTTAACACAATGATTCCTAACCAACCCTCATACATTTTTCTTTCCCATAAGTTTCTCCTCTTCCTTTCCCCAAAAACACCATCCAAACAGCATTCCCAAAGATGACATAAGCCCTGAAGGATTTTTCCCCAGGGCCTCCTGTGTAAAGATTTTTTTTTTTAAATCTTTAAATAAATAGTTTGTAACATTTGGCATCACCAATATTTAAAAAAAAAAACAAATATGCTTTTTTAGTTAACCATATAATATATTTATACTAATTAATAAAAGATACACTGGTGTGTACTATAAAATATCAATTATTATATTTTACTACTAACCCTTCAATTTCGAGAAACCCGTTTTTTGTGTTATGAACTGTCGAATAATGTAATACAATCTTTTCGAACGGCCACATTGTTATTTATGGACGTATACATCAATTTGATGTTCCGTCTTTTGTCAAAATTGTTGACTATGGTATATTGAATCTTCTGTAGATATTTTATATTGGTCTTACGCGAGTGTCCCAAATTCTCAAAGAAGTATCACCGTATACAATGATTCTGAGTTTTTACAGAAAGGTAACTTTTTTGTTCGTAGTATCTACAAAAGATTGTTTGAGGACAAATACAAAGAGTGGCATTAAAAATAGTGTGTTCATAAAGCTACATTGGATAGGCTAGTTGATTTTTTTAATATAATTCGCCTTACGGTTTTGGTCCTAAAAATAACCCTCGTGGAGTAATCGAAAAAATCTTTAGTTTTTTGGGTATTAATTCGACTTTAATTTTCTTAGTTTTTTCACAGAATTTGAACAATTCATCAAATTTCAAGGTTGATTTTCAATTTCTGATAATATATCCGTATAAGGCAGTTGCTTTACAGAACTGAAATAATAACATAACTCCGGTAGAACCTTCAGATAACTTGAAAATTAAGTTAAAAAATTAAAGATATTGTTCTAATTCTGTGATACAAGTTGTTTCAAACAACCCGTACTTAGTTTAGTTTCTTTATGTTGCTAAGTTTCCTCTAATCCAAGATTTTTTTTCAATTATTTCTGGCTTTCACCCTTCAAGGGTGTTCTAGGCCATCATTTAAAATTACAGAGAAACGAAAGGTGAATTTATATATTAATTTTATTTAAATGAGCAAATTTCAGATTTATATGGAAGATTGGAGTCGAGTTCAGACTTATAAGAGATGAAATGTTGAATGGAGAAAAGGCAATTTTAGATAGCGCTTGGTAGAAGAGAGGATATTTATTTAGAGAGGGACAACCAAAAAATATGTGATCTAAAGTTCCCTCATCTAGATCACAGAATGTACAATCTGGGATGTGAATTTTAAAAAGGTGAGAAGGAACGGAACAATGTCCGATTCCCATTCGAATAAGTGGGGAAATTTCTTTTTTGGAAAAATGGGGGAATTTTTGAAACCACGGTTTTTATGAGATAGCCCTTTGTATTGAGGCGTAGCGAGCACCCTTGAATTGCGTGGAAAATTATAAATATCTACTTGTAAATTGCAGAAAATTGTTGTGATTATAAGTACGGACCGAAAAATGCTTTCTTTAATTAATTTCGTTAATATTTTTGGGTTATAAATATTGGAGAAGACCAATATCAATATGAATATCAATAATTTAATTTTATTATTGTGCGTTAATTGCGACATTATGTTGCAAAGAAAGATTATGTGTTATTAAATCATAAATACATTTATTAGTAGGTATTAATATTTGTAGTGATGTCCTTTAGATTACATAACGTTCATTTATTTGCCTATTTCGTGTATGGGTCTGAAGTAATGCTAAACTTGAGATTACTTGGAATAACGACTTTTCTTCAAAATTTAAAAAGCATAATTATTTATAAAAAAAAGTAATATTTTATGATTGAAGAGAATACACACAAGAGATTTTTATCTAAACATACGAAATACATCATATTTATACCAATTACAATGAAATAATTTTGGATGTTCTAGAATGGGCTATAAAAGGGATCAGAATTTTATCGTCTCAACAACAGTTTAACGAAGAAAGGATAAATGAAGGACATTGAATTATATTATTCGAGATAATTATCTCAGGATTCTACATAAGGACTATCGTACTCAAGAAAGAAACATTGTGCCCATTAATAATCTTTATCAACTTACGGTGACCAATGGGATGAAAGTCTTACAATTTAAGAGGTATTCGTAAAGTCTTTAAAAGGTATATTTGGCGGATTTATTGAAACCGCTATAACGAAGGCCAGATTCCACCACGGAGCTTTGTTAAACCCTGTGAATCTTTATTTATTGCTTAAATCCAACATGATAACTGAAAAAATCCCATTTCGGTATCGAGTAAATATAGTAACACCAAACGACCATGTTGTACAAGCTTAACCCTTCGAATAATAAGAAAATAATATCTATGAGCTTTTTTGCCTGTTGAGATTTGCGCGCAAAATTTTTGGTTCTTCCCATGCATTTTAAATTTTCCTTTTTATTGGTTATTTTTTAAATTCTTTTGCAGAAACGAAAATTGTTCTAAAGTCTGGATAAAATAATTTTTCCGGCGTGTTTATTAGAAATCAACATTTTTGTTTAAAAATATTAAAATTTTGAGTTTGGAAATGTACATTGGCTTTAAAATACATACCTACCTTGGAATATTCGAATTAAAGTACTTAAAACAGAATAAACTTAAAATTTTAAATACAGATTCCTTTTCTTAAGACTCTACAAGGGGGATCGAAAAAAGGAATATGGAGAGATACGAAATTACGAATGTTAGAGGAGAGCGCTAATATTTACAGCGACAAAATCGATGCGAAAATTGCGAAAATGTTTAATAAAACACGACTCGTTTAAAATACAACAAAAATCTCGCGGGCATTAACTTAAACAGCATTTAAAGAAACAGTGTGAATTTTTTCATACATATAACTTCTAAAATAACAGTTCGAGTTGAATCTTGCAATCATATATAAAGATAGCAGCCAATAATATGTACGTTAAGTAAATGAAGATAATGTTGGTAGTTCTTAGTCGTAGTATGATACAGTTAAAAGTGACCGAATTAATATGGGTTCCGTAGCTCAATCGGTAGAGCTGTTGCCATGTAAGCAAAGGGTCCTGGGTTCGAGTCCCAGCGGAGCCAATATCTTTTCTGTTTTTTCTGTCTCCAGATTTCGATTGAGTTTCGCTAATATTGTCTTCATTTAATTAAATATTATTATTTGAGATTTTGAGATTTTACTCATAAGGTTTAAAAAATTAATAATGAAAAAAACGTGTTTATAATAATTTTTGGAGCATACTTTGCTATTTTTTTCTATCGAGGGAATTTTAAGATTTGCGTTTCGGCGCGGGCAAAGTCTAGATATTATCTTCAAGAATAACATATATATTTTTTAAGAGCTTTAAAACTTACCGTGTTTAAGGGAAATATGTAATAAATCGGTAGAAATCCGGGTTGCGGGCCCTTAAGAAAATTTGTAATAAAACTGCTACTTCAATTTTCACCACATTCGTACAATTTTATTTTAAAATTACGTCTTTGTTTCGTCACCCATGATCGGGTTTTGTGAAATATCTGAATAATAAAGCTCGTAAATTTTTAGGGCAATAAGAAGCATTATTTCTTTGGCTTTCTAACATAAAAGAAATCACAAATGTTCGCAAGACAAGAAGAGAGATATATAACTTTTAATAATGCACGGTCGCCCTGGGATAATTTGGGTCTCCTGTTGTTATAACGGAATATGATGTTTTGCGACAACTTTTGGGTCTTCTGTGATTAGACCGGGTAAAACTAAGAATTTTGTTCAACCACATTTTTGCTACGATGCAATGCATAGAGCATTTGGAACATCCCCAATTCGTGGAAAAAATATTTGTTAATCGAAATGGAGAATTTTAATGAAAGGGGTTTGTTAGAAGAAGGCTGGTAGATACTTTAATATTAAGATTAGCTAACTGATTAGCCAAATTTTATGAGATCAAAAATTGATTTACAAAAAAACCCGAATTAGAACAAAACAAGAGAAAAGTCACATCAATATAGACAATAATTAAGGTTTTTTTTGTCAATTTTACTTACATTATATATTCCGTATATGAAAGGGTTGTAACAGGAATTACTCATCGCCAGCCAATCTGAGCAGAAGAATATTATATTGATGTAGCGATACCTGTGAAAAGAGAAAAACATGTTTGAATAAAGTAATTACAAAGAACTTCAGACAATTCAAAAAGATTTATTTGGTGTTTACTAGAAACGACGAATTACAGCGTGTAGCGCGAGACGTATAGTTCAAACATTACTCCCAATAAGGGTTTTCCAGTATTTTTCAGTGACTGTGCACGTAATATCATTACAGTTTTTCCAACGGACCAATTTATCGTCAGAACAAATAGGACCTGAAATGAACAAATTACTTGTGCGATCAAGAATTATAAGCAGGTGCAGACAAGACTTGTGATTTACGTCTTACATTACCGTCTTACAGGCGCCTTTGAGGTGATTTTTCACAAAACTGGCGCCAGACAATAACAATTTATTATTTTTCCCTAAAAGTAATATCCATCTATGTAATTATTCGTGAAAACCTTAATTATGAGAAATACCACCAAAGCGAAAAACAATAATTGTTTCTCATCATTTATATTCCTTTCTTCTCCAGATAGAAAATAGAAGGAAATATATATTATAATGTTTGACGCCTTTGCTCTAAAGATTGCATTCCATTTGTTAAGATGGGAGAATCTATCAAACCGCCCGTTTCTGCACAGAGGGGACGGTTTTTTCATTTATTTTAGAGCTCCAGACCAGAGGTGGCTGCCAAATTCAACCGTGGGGTGCACTTGTAATTTTACAGAGTTAGCAGTTGTGTACTATTGAAGTACAGTACGTCCAATTTTTGGGAGGCTAATTTAACTCTGGTTTCGATGGAGCCCCGTACCTGAGCTGGTCACTTATAGTAGTTACCCCAAGCATACCAAAGGAAAGCCTGTTCGGAAGATTGTTTCCGTTAAAGAATACTAGATTTACATTTCGATTTTCGATTTCGATTTTCATTTCGATTTTCGACTTCGATTTTTGATTTCCATTTTCGATTTTCGATTTCGATTTTCGATTTCGATTTTCGATTTCGATATTGATTTTCGATTTCGATTTTCGATTTAATTTTTCGCTTTCGATTTTCGATTTCGTTTTTAGATTTCGATTTTCGATTTTCGATTTCGATTTTCGATTTCGATTTTCGATTACGATTTTTGATTTCGATTTTCGATTTCGATTTTCAATTTCGATTTTCGATTTCGATTTTCGATTTCGATTTCGATTTTCGATTTCGATTTTCGATTTCGATTTTCGATTTCAATTTTTGATTTCGATTTTCGATTTCGATTTTCGATTTCGATTTCCTATGTCTACAACTATAACATTATGATCCCAGGACCCTAGCACGGTCGACCGATAAGGATTATATCGATAACTTCGGTAACTTCTCATAGTTCCCTAGCATGACTGCAGACCGCCAACAAATAAACAATATATATATTTTTTTTTACTTTATGAGTAAAACCTCAAATTGTAATATTTAATTAAATGAAGACAATATAAGCGAAACTTAATTGAAAATCTGGAAACAGAGAAATCAGAAAAAGATATTGACACCTCTGGGACTCGAACCCAGGACCTCTTGCTTTCCGGGCAAAAGCGCGTTTGCCCGGAAAGCAAGAGAGAAAAAAAAATAATAAAAAAATAAATAAACAATAGCTCACAATGATTAAGTGTTCTTAATATATACGACGTCGACTGTTGTTTGCACGTTTGCGATCTGCAGTCGTCCTAGGGAACGATGAGAGGTTACAGAAAGTTAACAATACAATCCTTATCGATCGACCATGCTAGGGGCCGGTGGATTTGTCTATATTTATAATAGTGTGATCTTAGGTACATATGTCTACATGTATTTTGAAATAAAGTCCTAATAAAAAATAAAGATTATTATGCCTCAGCATGCTAAGTTTATTATTTCTGAGTATGAATTGTGTATTCACACTTCTATTTGAATATTTTTTCTCTTACAAGCCCTTCAAAAATTTGGCATTGTTTTCAGATGGTCAAAATATTTTCGCTTTAAAATAAAATGAAAATATTTGGAATATTTCTGAGCACACTCAAAAGACAAAAACTGTTTTAGAAAGGTGATAAAATACGCTTTCAAATTATAGAATTCGAAAAAAAAAATTTAATTATAAAATTTTTGCATACAAACATAAAAAAGTTTTCAAAATGGCTCACCTTACGTTTTTTCTAACTATAAAGTTACTGATAATAAAAAAATAATAAAAACACATACATATTTTATTAGACAAATGTATAACAAACACATATTGTAACCTTTTTTTTGTCGCACTATGAAAAATAATTTATAAAAAATTCCCGAAGTTTCAAATTATTTTTCAATTTGCGATTCCAAACTTTGCGTACATAAAAGTGTACATTTTACTTTTTTGGTGGCTATTTTTTAGATAGGAATATAAAGCGTCGTGTTTTTTCCTTTCTAACACTGATTAGTTTTAACTATGATAGCCATAATTTTTAACTATGATAGCAAGGGAGTTACGGCGTTTTATATGAGACCTACGTGCGTTGGGACAAATATGGTCTCCTGTGATTAAATGGGCTAGTATTAGAAAAAATGCGGAAAGAATCAACTCTTATTTTGTTTTATCGCGCAACTAAAATACCCGAGAGCGTAAGTGCTCCGTTATGCGGTAGTGTGTTCTTTGATATTTATATCCAAAATATCAAAGATTCGGCATTTCTTTCTCTTAAATTAATTCGCCGACGAGCGTTTTTTTTATCTTCGAATGTTATTACCTGCCCTTATCATAATGTATTTACAGTAATGTTTGCTACAACTGATATGGGGTGAGCCATCACTAAATATCGTGTAAAATATTTATGTAATGCATAATAAATAAAATCCTGTTGGTAGTCACGTACAAACAACTACACATTTATTACTACATTGTATTTACCCGTATCAGTATTTTTGTGCACATATTTATTATTGTATAAATATTTTTTAATAATTTTTCATATAGTTGGTAACAAAATATGTATCAGTAATTTTATGGACAGACTAAATCGTAACAACTTAAATCTTTACCAACAATTTGTACCTACTGACTATTGATATTATTTGCAGTATTGATTAATTAACTTAAATCTTTACGAACAATTTGTACCTACTGACTTTTGATATTATTTGCAGTATTGATTAATTAACTTAAATCTTTACCAACAATTTGTACCTACTGACTATTGATATTATTTGCAGTATTGATTAATTAACTTAAATCTTTACCAACAATTTTTACCTACTGACTATTGATATTATTTGCTGTATTGATGAATTAACTTAAATCTTTACCGACAATTTGTACCTACTGACTATTGATATTATTTGCTGTATTGATTAATTCATCTCTTTATTACATGATCGTTTATTCTCTTCCCTACCTACCATATAGATAAGTGATACGTGTAAAATAAAAATGATTTCGAATCCAACTTACTCGCATATCAACGCAAATGAAAATGAATAACTGAATTTTCAATAAAATATTCTGTTGAATTGTTTTGACGCGCATTCCTCGGCATTCTTCATGAATTTGATTTAAAAAATGTAAAATATTTTAAATCATGTTAATTTACTATGGGTATATTGAATACAACTTTATTACGTGACTGAGAGTGTGTTATATAATGTAACAGATCCGAAATTATAGTGAATTATTTTTGGGGTATTTTGCCTTGTTGTGCTACCTTCTTCTTTCTCCTAGGACAGCGTTGCAGTGTCCATCATAAGGGAAAATGTGTGCTGTAACGCTTGACTTGTACCGCTGACCGAAACGTTGGCTAAAGAAGGAGGTAGCGCAACACGGCATAATATTCCAAAAATAAATCACGATAATACTTTTGGCCGTGAAAATCTAAAATCAGATCCAAATTGTTATTTATAATTCACCATCTACTGCGAGTCGCCCGTCTACTGCGTGGTGGGCCGGATGTAGAAAAACTGGTTGAGAGAGGTCTTTGAATCTCTCCAGCTTGACTCTATTTCGACCCGACATTGCCCTGTACCATGGTTGGAGGTTGGAGGTACGGATTCATACGTCCGTCACACCTGGATGCACGAACCCCCGATTCTTACCTACCTCTCATACATTTTTCCTTCCAGGAACATCCTCTCCTGCATTTCCTTAAAAAGGCCCTCCACACAGCATCCCTTAAGATGACAGAGGCCTTTAGAGAAATTATGTTTTGCTTGCCTCAAGTGTGTAGCTTAAGTAAAAAAGAAATTCGGAATATCAATAATATATTAGATAATATTGTGTACAAATAACATGAACAGCCACCATTTGCCCCATAGTTTCGCGTAGCTATAGGGCACTACCGAAGGTTGCATTAAATATTTTAGTAAGGACTCACTTAACCTGTCGGTTGTCATATTATAATGGCTAAGCTCTCTAAAACAAATGTTCAATTTAACTTGAGTGGCAGCAGAAACTTTGATTTTATTGCTGGGGAAGATAAACTATGTACAACTAGTTGTATGTCGTAACTTTGGTGGGCTTTTCAATGTAGTAAAATCCAAAATAAGGTCAATTAATAGGAAGTTAGAGTCAAGAAATGGTGTTTACCTTGAGAGGGTATAACCAGAGAAAACCAAAAATATGTCATTTTTAAATCAGATTTTAGACGTATTGACTCTTTTCCACAAAAAATTATAATTATTTTTTCGAAAGATTGTTCTTTTATCTAGTAAACGCATGATTTAAATTTTGAGAAAAAATGTTTATTGTAAAATTTGTTAAATTTTCAAAAATTATTTTGTATTATACGACACCCATTTCAAATCATATATGTAATCATGCAGTAAAATAAATCAATACATTATCTGGTAAACACATGTTTCAGAATTTTAATTTTAGTTTAAATAAAATCATTAAAAAATATATAAGTACGTAATATTGGCAAAAATTGCTCCGTTTGAGTATTTATTTGCGCACTTACAAACTAAAATATTTCAGATTTTTTTACATTCTTATTTTGCTTAGACATTATTGAAAAATGATAAATACTTATGATCAAAAAGTTATTACAAAAAGTACATAATTGTAATAGTTTTATCATCACGCCTTTCAGCATTTTTGGATGAAGGTTTAAATTAAAGCAAATTTGGAATGAAATAAAATCGATATTGAGTTATAATTTTAAAAAGCTGTTACGGAGAATAATTAATCTTTCTCATTTCTCATTATCTTTCACGAAATTTGGATTTTCGGCCGCTGGCTGGTTAAACGCCCTTAAGTTAAGTGCTTAAGGCGCCGCAACCGGGCTCAAAATGAAGAAGATGGAGATGTAGGAAATTACGAATGTTAGAGGAGCGTGCATTTAAAGCGACAAAATCGATGCGAAAATTGTGAAAGTGTTTAATAAAACTCGACTCGTTTAAAATAGAGCAAAAACCTCGCGGGAGTTGTCTTAAACAGCATTTTAAGAAACGCTGTGAATTTTTTCATACATATAACTTGTAAAATAACTGAAACAAACGTGTTTATGATAATTTTTGGAGCATATTTCGCGATTTTTTTCTATCGAAGGAATTTTATATATTTTGCGTTTCGGCGTAGGGAATGTCTATATATTATCTTCAAGAATAACGTACATTTTTTTAAGAGCTTTAAAACTTAACCAGCCTTACTAAAAAACCCAGTGAAAATTTTATTCAATTGACAAACGGCCGCGGATGTGAAAACATTACTAATTAAAAAGGGAGGAAATTGAAATTAAGAGGGTAGTTTATCTCTGTTTTAGTAATGATGTCTGAACGAAATTTGGAATTTTTCCAAAGTATTTTGAATGTTCCATATATTTCTTATTTTTGAAGGTGTCGTAAAAACAAATACCATTTTTGAAAACAAGATAAAATTACCTTTTAGATTTGTGTAATTGAAATACGCTTTAGTTTTAAAAAACTGCCATATTTTAAGATTCAAACGCGAAAAAAAATGGAATTTTTACTTTACCAAAACATATTTGATGTAAGTGTAGAGAAATTTATAAAAAAACAAAATTTAAAAAATACAGACCTTTTATATAATGAATTTGGAACGAAACCGTCACCTCACTTTTTCCTCATGCATACAATAAAAAAAATAATAAAAAATTTCAATGTTTTTTTATTGCTAAAAAACTAACCTAAAAAATGAAACCGACTTTTATAACAGATTTCTTGCATCTCTAAAGACGTTAATTTCTTTGATACGTTTAGGAACACATGTATTAGATATTAATATTTTAAAAAAAAAACACCACTTATATGAAATTCTCATAAAATAAAATTCTTTAAATGTAAACTTTAATTTTCATGTTTTATATAAAATACTTTTTGACATTTCAATTTTCTAAGTATGATTATTTTTATTATAACTTGACTAAAACTTATTAAAAACCACAAAACACGGTAAATATTATCAATTACACGAATATAATGGTGAATTAGTCATATTATTAGAAATTACGATCACATTTGAGTAATATTACACACATCCGAGGAGTGATTTTTTTTTCGCGCTTTCAGCCCGAACGACGAATGCGCAAGCGCCGCCACCTTGCGGTTATAAAGGAAAACAAACAATTTCGTGCTTACACTTTGAAAAATTACATTGTTGTCAGATTTAAAATACATTTTAGGAACAAATCTTATTAGTAATTTTTCATGTTTTAGTGTATTTTTGTTTTATTCATGTTGCTGCAGCAACACGGGTTATCGGGCGTGCTGTGGTTTTTTTTTAGTAAAGCTGATGTTTAAGGTAGATATGTAAGAAATCGGTAGAAATTCGGGTAGTGGCGCATGGCGTTTCAACCATTGACGTACGATATGTTTCAACATATATATATAAAGATATTTGTTCTTTTAGGGAAAATATTTAATAGCAATAAAAAGTGAAACAATTTGGATAAGAGAGAGTATGATAAGTGACTTCCATAATGTGTGACTTAACTAACAGATAACTTGAACAAATTTTTCTTCGGTACAATTGTTTTTTAGTCACTCCTGGGCTCAAAGGAAAAAATTTCCCCTCGGGGAGTGTCACCTTTGAAGTTGATGTGTGGAGGGTCTTTTAAGGAAGGAAGGAGGGAAAGATTTGGGAAATCAAACGTAGCAAACTACTTGGGATGCGTTATTTTACAAAATGTTTTCATTCTAGGTGTTGTTTTCATAAAATCGAGATGTTGTATTGTTATTCTGTAGTTTGTACATGTACAAACGTACAAGGTAAGGTTTTTACATGTTTGTACATCTACACAATTCGAACTAAACAATTTAGTCGGTAATATGTTATTGTTGGGGCAATGTTATTCCCACAAACAGAACACAATTAGATGTTCCAAATCAGATATGCTCATCAACAAAAGTTTATTCAACAAAACCCGATCATGGCTTTTAGAACGAAAGTTCTTTTATACGAAAGTCCAAAGCACCTTCGGCGAATTTGACTCTGAATCCACAAATTGGAGAAATGTTGTGAGATGGAAATAAGAGATGGGAATCAAACGAGGTGTCTACCTAGTTAAAGAAGTGGATCTACTTAGCCGGTGAGGTCTTATCGACGTTTGGAGTGGTATGCAAATATATCCATTTCATTTACTGATTAATTTGATTAGGAGAAAGAGATGAGAACCGCTAAGAATATAGACGATATGGAGGCCTATGTCTAAAAAGAAGAAGAAGAATGTGCGAAATTCTCGTAATTTCAGGCACTCACCAGGATTTTAACCTACAACGGTTGGGCCTAGAAGTGTTTTTTTTTTTTTTAATGTCATGTACCTATATTTATCGAGGCTTCTGACTGACACAATGTTGTCATTTTTTGCCTCATCTGTTTTTAAATTATAATATTATCATTATAATCTCTAATGTAATCTCTAATATAATCTTTAAAAGGTACTTAGAGTCCTTTTTAAATCATTTCATATAAAAAATCACTTTCAAATATTTTCCAGTTACATGATCGGGCCCAGAAGTGAAGGATTCACTATTCTGACCTTTAATCGAATATCGTTTGCGATGGTTTACGATCATTCTCTCTTTGGATAATATTTTCTTTAAGGTAAATGACATTCGATTTAGCAAACTTACTCATTGATGAGGGGAAAGCAGGTTTGAAGCACTTGGTAGGTTTGTAGAGGAAGCCAGCAGAGAGCAAAAAGCGCCACCACTATCACCAGCATCTTGATCACCTGAGGAACAAAAAACAAATCATTAATTTCTCCGAGAGCATTACATTTCACATTACTTACAACGACATAATCTGTGCCCCGGCATCGATATACGAATGTAAGCTCCTGTCATAATTCCCGCTAGGACATTATTTGAGCCAAGACTTCCGCGCTCCGCGCAAGTGCAAACGAGTAGTGCATTTTTCAACGTGCACAAAACTTTGTTTTAGATACATTTCGGTAAGCCCAAACGGTGAAATAAGCGAAACAGATAGCGCTCATAATAGCAAATCACGTGTTGGAGCAGTGCATAAAACTCATCCCCTGCGACTTATGCGCGGAGCGCCTTGTAGGTAAGTGAATTTTGCACAACTTTGATCATGTGTAATCCAATGCGTCCGTGTCGTATTCGTTTAAGAATACTAATTTACAATATTATCGCCACAACATTCACATGTATATGTATAGGCACTCATGCGCCGTGAATTTGAACGTAACTCAGTAGAGTAAGTGAATTGCTGTGCCCCCAGAAATCATGCCACACCTGTATTACATACTAGCTACACTTTAAAAGTGAAAAACACAGCTACCAATTTCAGTCACGAGCCGCCTTTGATCTTTGTACAGGGTGGACCTTAACTGTGTTCGCGGTTTGTTTCGTTAATTTTTGAACGTGGGGCGAACGCGGTTCGGAAGGTATCGTTAGACGCGTTATTTCATGGAAATTTTAGTCGCCATGCAGCAGCGCGCATTTTGTGTCCGTGCAATTACATAAGCAATTATTCCGTGACGATTTCGAGACGAATGTTCCTTGCTCATTTCGGTTTACGTGACATTAATCAAGCACCAAGCGCAAAATCTATTCGGAAATGGATCAAAATGTTTGAGACATCCGGCTCAACAGTAAAAATAATGAATGAAGGCCGCCCGAAGTCAGCAAGAATACCAGAAGTTATTCAGCGTGTTAGTGAATCAGTGGGGGAATATCCACAACAAACTACTCGCAAGAGAAGCCAAGCCTTATCCATCAAGAGGACCACTTTACAAAGAATTTTACGCCACGATTTACACCTAAAAGCTTATAAAGTTCAGCTGACGCAAGAATTGAAGCCGAATGATACCGATCTTTGACTTAATTTTGCCAATGTGATGCTGGAACGTTGTGACAATTTTTTCAACATAATGTTCAGCGATGAGGCCAGTTTCCATATCAATGGCCATGTTAATAAACAAAATTGCCGGTATTGGTCTGAGATTAGAAGAAGAAGAAGAAGACCCCCCGACAGAAGCATCAACGTCCCTTGAATAGCCCGAAGGTCGTTGTGTGGGCTGCAATATCAGCTAGGGGTATATCATTGGCCAACATTTTTTTGAAAACAAAAGGAGAGTTGCTATGACAGTGAAATCTAAAAATTACTTTAGTCACCTGTCACACTGCTAAACTGTCCATGGACCGTTTGAAGGAGAAGATGTTCGCCGGAAAACTCATTTCACGAGGAGGAGACATTGAGTGGCCCCCACGGAGCCCAGATATCAGCCCGTGTGATTATTTTTTGTGGGGATACTAAAAATCAAGAATCTATGAAGACAATCCGATAACAATAAATCAGTTAAAACAAAACATTGTACGGGAAATTAACGCCATCCCACGGGCAACTTGTCCACGTGTTTTTTGAGAATTTTCGAATCCGCCTTAGACAATGTCAACAGGCTGATGGAGCTCACTTGGACAATATAATTTTTAAAACTTAATGTCATTAAAATTTCCATTTATTGTTGTTTTTGAAAATATTAATAAAACATGTCTAAGTTCTACCATTATTAATTTATTGTTAATTGAAACTAGGTATACAGTTAAGGGCCACCCTGTATAATGTCATAATGTAATATTTATTATAAAATGTGAGGTATAATAATTTAAGGGTCCTTATTAAACGTTGAATGGCCAGGGGAATAAGCAGGTGGTTCAATTGTACCCAAAGGTAGTTAACTGGGTGTGGGGATGCTTTGTTGGAGCTTTCAGGCACCTGGGAAATTGTGTTGCTTGGCTTTGTTCTATTCAAGATTTATAACATGTTATTTTCTAAATGGATTCAATAGAACCAAATGTGTGAACAATCTACATCATAGATGGCAAACATAGATGATAAACACATCATGTATTTCATAATGGGCAAAACTATCTCCGTATCAAAATATTGCAGTTAATATTTAATTTAATTTTTAAGCACTTTATTAGGTACATAATAGTACGTACATAATTCGTACATAAATCACAAGGTTAGACATATAAATTTTGGATGATTATTGTATTTATTTATTATTCTTGAGTTCGCTTATTCGATGTGTGTGCTAATAATTTGATAAACATAAGTACTATATACCTATATAAAATGTACATATTAAACCATTATTGTTTTAGTTTAATTGTATTCAATCACCAACAACCCTTCAATATTTGAGATGGACAAACTTTCTTAATTTCTTTTTAAAATCATCTTTTTAGTAGACGTGCCCGGGTTCATGGGGTGAGGTTTATTTAAGTCTTGGAGGCCGATGACCAGGACACACTGAATCCCAGATTCCTACCCACCCCTTAAACCCTTTTTCTTCCCAGAACTCTCCTCTCTCCTGCCTTTTCTAAAAAAAAAACCCTCCACACAGCATACCCAAAGATGGCATAGGCCCTGAGGGAAATTATTTTCCTCAGGGCCTCCTGTGTGGAGCTCATGTAAAATAAAAAAAACATATTTTCAATCCCAGTAATTTCAATAGATAGTTTGTTATAAAATTGAACGGCTTGAAATACCTAGTACATAAGTGATTTTGGGGTAATTGCTTTCTTCCTTGTCGGCAATCTAATTTGCTTTGCATTTCTCGTGCCGTGTCCGTGTACCTCGGGATTTGTAATGTATTTTTCCTTTCAGTTCCTTGGACACCATCCCCACGTGAATTTTATATAAGTACATTTAATAAATGGTTTGCTACAGTGCCACAAAATTTAGCCCCTTTACTTAAGTACGATTCACATTGCTTTATTTTGCAGTATTTGCATTTTTAAAAATTCTCTTCATTGCAGAGAAAAAGAATACTTACACAGTAATTAATGAATTTTTTTTTTACATTAACTCCACACAGGAGGCACTGAGGAAAATAACTTCCCTCAGGGCCTATGTCATCTTTGAAGATGCTGTGTGGAGGGTCTTTTTGAGGAAAGGAAGTAGTGAAGGGAAGGAGTGTTGTAGGAGGGAGGAAACACTTTTTTTAGGTTTTTTAGGTTTAAAATTAAAAAAACTTTGACTTGTGTGTACAAGTGTAATCACAATGGGAACATGAATAAGGTTTCAATCCAGTATTTTGGAGCTCCAGACCAGAGGTGGCTGCCAAGTTCAACCGTGATTTGTACAGGGTTAGCAGTTGTGTACTATTAAAGTATCTGCGGGCCCTGTACAGTACGCCCAGTTTATGAGAGGCTAACTTAACTCTGGTTTCGATGGAGCCCCCGTATCTGAGCTGGTCACTTAGAGTTACACCAAGCATATCGATGGAGGTACTGTTTGGAAGATTGCTTCCGTTGAAGGAGACTAGATTTTCATTTCGATCCCTTTTAGACGTTATCAAACATGATTGGGTCTTTGAAACATTAAATTCGACGTGGTTATTCTTACCTCAAGAGAAAACACTCTCGAGGTAACCGTCCATTCTTTGCTTCATAGCCCTCCGAGCTATCGGAGTTTGTGTTCCCTTTGGGGGCTTGTAAAACAAAAGCTATCATGGACTGTACTGTCATCCGCGTAACAATGAATCGGTGCACATGACAAGAGGTCATTGATGTGCAACAGAAACAAAGTCCTCCTCCTCGTTCCTCCTCCATTGGATCTCCACCTTGTCGGGGTGAGGAGGCTTGAGTATTCCAAGGACTCTGAGAGCTATGCTGGCAGTAGTGTTACTACCAGAAGGGCCTCCCAAGCCATACAGGTCACAGATGAGGAGTCAGACTAAGAGAGATCCACTGCTAGAGGGCAGCAGTACTTGGCAGTATTGAATCAAGGCGGAGAAGAGTAACTTCGGCACGGCTTGGTATCAACATTTTGCAAGCGATGATAACGTATTTATCTAACCGGTTGCAATACTGCGATGAAGAAAGCAACGGGAAACTACCTCATTATATCTTCCCAGGAAAAAATCATGGTAATGGCTGATAAATACAACGGCCCCGAGTACGGGCGCCCCTTAAATGGGGCAGGGGTGCTAAGAATCTCCCGGTCAGCTGCTATCAAGATAAAAAGAAAAGAAGAAATGAGTGAAATAGGAACATGGAATGTAAGGAGTATGCTCCAACCAGGAAAAATTCACAACACCATAAAAGAAATGCAAAGATTGAATATCAATATACTTGGTATAGGAGAGATGAGATGGAAAGATTCAGGAAAATGTACTGTAGACGACTATACTGTCTACTACTCTGGTGATACTAAATCCCGGAATCGAAATGGAGTTGGCATTATCGTTACAAACAAAGTAGCAGGTGCCGTGACGAATATCATTCCACATTCAGACAGGATCATTATGATACAAATTCAAGCATCAACAGTAAATACTAATATTATTCAAGTATATGCACCTACATGTGATTGTGAAGAAGAAGAATTGGAAAACTTCTATGAAAATTTAACGAAAGTTCTTTCCTTCACAAAAAAACATGTAATAACTATAATAATGGGCGATCTTAATGCTAAAATCGGTAAGGGTAAAGAAGGAGACGTTGTAGGGGAACATGGTCTCGGTACAAGGAATGAAATAGGAGATCGGTTTGTCCAATTCTGCTTAGAAAACGAATTAGCAGTTATTAATACATTCTTCAAATTACCGGAAAGGCGTTTATATACATGGAAGTCGCCAGCAGACTCAGTCCAGAGAATTGTACGAAAACAAATTGACTATATTACCATCAACAAAAGATACAAGAACTCGATTAAGTCTGCAAAAACATACCCGGGTGCTGATGTACCTACCATCAGATCATTATCTACTCCTGGCTGAATTTAGGTTGCGTTTTAAAAAATATTGTTAAAAAAAAACGGGCTTTGAAATTAGATAAAAACAAGCTAAAAAATAATGGTATGTGTAAAGAAGCAACGCAAATATTAGAAAAACAATTCGCCGACCTCTATACTCAACTGTACAATAGTGAAGAAAATATCGAAAATATTGAATACATCTGCAATTAATCAAAGGAAATCATCACAGAGATTGCAAAGGAAAAATTCAAAGAAGAGACGCCACAAAGGAAACAGAAATGGATGACAGACGAAATACTAAATCTCATGGAAGTAAGAAGAAAATACAAAAATCGAAACATGGAAGAATACAAAAGAACCCAAACAGAAATTCGAAGCAAAAGCTGATTGGCATATTCAACAGTGTGCTTTAATTGAAACCCACAATGATAAACATGATATTTTCCAAAAGCACAAGAAAATCAAAGAATTGACTGGAATAAATCGTAAAACCGACATAGGGCAACTGGAGGACCGAGATGGAAAACTTCTAACCGATATTAACGAAAAACTAAAAAGATGGAAAGACTACATCTCAGAACTCTTCAATGATAATAGAAGCGCAGAATATGATATGGGAAATATAACAACAGGCCCACCAATCACAACAAATGAGGTAGAACACGCAATTCGTCTCTCTAAAACTGGGAAAGCAGCGGGCCCAGATGGAATACAGGCTGAAATCCTTAAACTTATAGGAAATAAAGGGATCCTAGTATTGACGAGTCTCTTTTAACTCAATATATAATACAGGAATTATTCCACTAGATTGGCTTCGATCCACTTTTGTTACTCTCCCTAAGAAAGCAAAAGCAAGAAAATGTAATGTAATGTAAGAAAATGTAATGTAATGTAACCGCACAATTAGTTTAATGAGCCACTTATTAAAGATATTTTTGCGAATTATACATGGACGCTTATATCGCAAGGTGGAAGAAAAGATAGGTGTCACACAATTTGGCTTTCGAAATGGGTTGGGTACTCGGGAAGCGTTATTTAGTATTCAAGTACTAATCCAAAGATGTAGAGATGTGAATACAAATGTACATGCATGCTTCATTGACTTCCTTAAAGCATTTGATAGAGTTAGACATGACAAAATGAATCAAACTCTGAAAACCTCCGGGATAGACGATAAAGATATAAGGATAATTGGTAATCTTTATTGGAACCAGAAAGGGGCCGTAAAAGTAGAGCAATGTCCAACAGACGAAGTAGAAATAAAGAGAGGCGTGCGACAGGGTTGTATTCTTTCACCTATGCTCTTCAACTTATATTCAGAAGAAATATTCAATGAAGCTCTGCAAGAGTCTACTCAAGGACTTGTTATAAATGGGAAGATTCTGAACAACCTGCGTTATGCAGATGATACAGTACTTCTATCAAGTAACATTGAGGATTTACAACTTTTGCTGAATCAAGTAGTGAAGACTTGTGAGAATTTTGGGCTGGAACTGAATATAAATAAGACAAAATACATGCTCATAAGCAAAAATAACGCATTGGATGAAAATCTTTATATTGCTGGAACAAAACTAGAGAAGGTATAGAGTATTGTATACTTGGGCTGCAATGTAAATGATAGATGGGATCCTTCAGTTAAAATCAAATGCCGCATTGAGCAAGCTCGTGCAACCTTTACCCGCATGAAAAAAAATATTCTGCAGTCATGATCTCAACCTTGGATTACGAATGCGAATGGTCAGATGTTACGTGTTTTCGATATTATTTTACGGAATGGAAGCATGGCCGCTTACTGAAGAACTTATTAGGCGACTTGAGGCATTCGAGATGTGGATCTACAGAAGAATACTTAAAATAAGCTGGATGGACAGGGTTACAAACGAAGATGTTATGGTTCGGATGAATAAAGAAAAGGAAGTAATTAAAACTATAAAAATCCGAAAACTTCAATATCTTGGACATGTGATGAGACATCCAGAGAAGTGTGAGATCCCGCATCTCATAATGCAGGGAAAGATTGCCGGAAGACGGGGCCCTGGAAGAAGGAGAAACTCATGGTTGAAAAACCTGAGACAGTGGTATGGCCAGTCTACCGTGGAGCTGTTCCGGGCTGCAGTAAACAAAGTCCGCATAGCCAACATGATAGCCAACGTCCGTTGAACGGATAGGGCATAAGAAGAAGAAGAAGAAACAAAGTCGGTGACAGAACCGATCCCTGTGGGACGCCAGCATTTATCGAATGCGAGGAAGAGGTGAAACCGTCAGCAACCGCCTGAATCGACCTCTCCCTCAAAAAGTCGGCAATCCACGTACACAAGGATGCGGGAAGTCCGTAAGAAGGCAGTTTATTGACAAGCCCTCGTAGCCAAACCCGGTCAAAGACCTTGGAAATATCCAGTGCAACCATTTGGGTCTCACTGAAACGTTCCATGCACCGCCCCCAAACATGCGTCACATACGCTAGAAGATTACCGCACGAGCGGTTCCGCCGGAATCCGTATTGACGGTCGTTAATAATTTTGTTCTTCTCGAGGTATGTGAGCAGTTTGTCGTTGATCACACGTTCCATCACCTTAGACTAGACAAAACTGATACGCTATCGGACGAAATTCACGCTGCGCCAACACAACCGACGAATTGTTGCGCAAAATATGGGACCAATTATTCCGCGTTCTTGCGGAGTAAACTGATTCTTGACTTGCCGATTTGTATTTTGCGTTTTTTAACTTCACAAATGTCAAAACCGAATTGACATTTGTCGCCATTTGCAAAAGTTATAGCGTTTTCCAATAGGATGATTACTTTTGCCCCACCTTGTATTAGTAAGATAAGATAACATTCAGAAACAGAAATAACTTTAATCTCGCACAATTTAGAACCGTGAATCAAATATTATTTCATTGACGAAGAAGATAATAATATTAATCTAAACGAATATATGAAAGAGAACAAGACACAGAAAAATAGAAAAAGACAATGGTCGCAACTGGGACTCGAACCCAGACCTCTCGTCTAACGTTGATGTATTTATACATATACATTGATGGGAATAACCTTCAAAGTTATAAAAAGAGAGTTTTTCTTTTAATAATCAAATATCTTCAAACTTTTCAAATATACTTTATGGCGTCATTATTGATGTAATTAAAACAAATAACTTAGTATGCTCCACTAAATTATCAAGGGCGTTTAACCAGTCAGCGGCCTAAAATCCGCATTTCGTCGAAAGATGTTCTTACTATCGTACAGGGCGGTTCCGATGAGAAAGATTAATTATTCTCCGTACCAGCTTTTTAAAATTATAACTCATCGATTTTATTTTATTCCAAATTTGCTTTAATTTATACTTAAATCCAAAAATGGCGAAAGGCGTGATGATAAAGCTATTAAAATTACGTACTAATATATTAGTTTGTAAGTGCGCAAATAAATATACAAACAGACCAATTTTCGTCAAGAAACACATGTAATAAGGTGGGTCATTTAAAAAAAAATGATAATTTTAGATTCTGTTAGCGATAAAAGGGTGCCAAATGGGTTCAAACCGACGTGTTTAAAAATTTTTAAATTTCTGATTTGATCTTCTTCCTCTGGATTCACTTCAAAGTTTTGAAAATTTTCATTTTTAGAGGTATTTTCTAGTGTGTATAAAAGTTATTACGAATCCTTTATACTATATTTTTTGTAATATTCTATGGCAAATATGGTACGTATTTACGAATTCATTTACAAAAAATTCGAGTTTTGATTACTAGTGGCTCGAGGTGAGGGCGGGGGAAGCACCGATTGCACTAAGCGCAGCGACTCTGCGCAACCGACGTCGGAGTTTGGAGTCAGTATCGCTACGGCTCTTCAAGCGGTAGGTCGCGTTGCACAAGTTTTCGCAATGGAACGTACTTGGAATGCGTTAAAAAGTCCCATATTTGGTGAAATTTGCGACGTCAAAGACAATGTTTTACCAACTTATTGTGATGTTATGAAGTTTTTTGAGTGGACCAAGCATCAAATAAAATTAAATCAAGAGACCAAACTAGAACCCAAATTTCAGCAAATAGAGTGAACTGTGATAGCACGAATTGAAGAAATATGGAGAAAGGCTTCTATTCCCATCGTTACACACTCGCGAGTAGCACGCACGTTGAGGTCATATCATTTTAAATGCAAAAACCTTCTTAAGTCATATCCTAAAATACCGGAGAAAAAAATGGAGGAATTCCGTCGCAGAAGTAAAGTGCTGTTTGATATTTCGTCTTGCAAATGCAAAGATTTCAGTAAATGTGACTGTCCTAAAGATAAAAAAAATACCTGTAAATGAACAGAGTTTCATTAGTGACCAACGTACTACACGAAAAATGATAATAGGAAATGTGGATACCGCTACAACAAAACGAATGAAAACTGCGTTGAAAAGAAAACTTCTGAAGTAAAAATCCTTGCGTATGTCTAAAAAGGAAAGCACAGGTAAGCCAACTACCTCTCTAATCGATATTTCCACGTCTTCTTCATCAAATGAATCCGATTGCAATGATGTTTTCAAACCAAATTTTGTATCTCAAATGCCTCAGAAGCAGGCTGCGGTCACTATTGATTATTCTACACTGTCGAAAACTTGTGATAGACATGGAGTTTCGGATAGAGCAGCGGCAGCCATTGCCTCAGCAGTTCTGTATGACATCAAGTCTAATATTCCAGTTATTGACAAAAGTAAACTTCGCAGAGAACGAAAAAAATAAGGGAAAATATTAAGGCACAACACATAGTTTTACAAATACCCGCATTATATTTTGATGGCCGGAAAGATAAAACATTAATTATCAGGGAAAAAGGGGGGAGGCATTACAGAGAACTAATCATTGAAGAGCATATTTCAATGATAAAAGAGCCAGACTCAATATATTTGGGTTATATTGCACCAAACTCTAGCACGTCGAAAGTCATAGAAAGAACAATTGTCGATTATTTTTTAAAGGAAGAAATACCATTTGAACCATTAATGGCTATTGGATGTGACGGAAGGAACGTGGACGTTGGAAAACATGGAGGTATAATACGTTTGCTTGAAAAACGTTTGGATAAACCATTGCAATGGATAATTTGCTTGCTTCACATGAACGAGTTACCATTTCGTCATTTGTTCACACATCTTGACGGTAAGACATCTGGACCTCAAACATATTCAGGGACAATAGGACTAGCTTTAGAAAACTGTGAAAAAAAGCCTTTTGTTCATTTTCAGAAAATTGACGGAGAGTTGCCTGAATTATTAACTAAAGACCTAAGTACAGATCAGTTATATTTGTATAAAATCGTATCTGCAGTTACGGTGGGGGAATTACCTGAAGATTTAGGCCACAAATCTCCTGGAAAAATGTCTCATGCCAGATGGCTTACGCGTGCTAACCGAATTATTTGTCTTTATGTTGCAACGGAAGCTCCTACAGAGAATCTTATTATTTTAGCAACGTACGTTGTTAAAGTTTATGCTCCGACTTGGTTCAGTATTAAAACTCATCCCACCTGTAAAGATGGAGCACGTCACCTATGGCAGCTAATTTCAGCGTCTAGATACTTATCCCCTGAACTAAAAACTATAATTGATCCAGTCATAGAAAGAAACAGTTACTTCGCATACCCCGAAAATTTACTACTTGCAATGTTAACTGACCCTCACAAGTATATCCGGGAATTAGCTGCGCGTTGTGTTCTAAAAGCACGCAGTAAGAAACTAAGTAAAACAAGGCTGTTCCAACTTTCAAACATAAACCTCGATGCATCATATTACTACGACCTTATTAATTGGCAGCAAAATGTAACCGAACCCCCAATACTGAAGAATATATCGGATGAAGATCTTCAATTATTTGTAGCACAGGGGGGAGAAGGTAAATTGCCTCTTCTGCGTCTGCCATGTCATACTTAAGCAGTTGAAAGAGCTGTAAAGACTGTTACTGAAGCCTCGACTACTTTATGTACGAAGTCTGCAAGAGAAGGTCTCATTAAGGCAAAGATTGAGTCTCGCAAAATAATGCCGAAATTTGAGAGTAAGAAGGATTTTGCTGGTATTTGAATACACTGTCTTGAGATAATGTTAATTATAATCATATATTTTTTTAATAAATAAGTCAGAATATTCTCTCTTATTTGTGTTTTATTGAAAAAAAGTTCATTTTTAATTGTTTATCTAATATTTTTTAGACATTTAACAAGGGTGGGTTTTTCTCTATTTTTTGAAATTTCAAACTCAATCCGGAGGAAGAAGATGATATCCAAATATTATTAAAAAAATTACGTGATTTTACATCTTCATTTAACACCCTTTTATCACTAACAGACAAACCAAAACAAGTTTTTTTTCCCCCCATACAATCGTGACCCTCCTTAACATGTAAGTACGTATATATTTCTTAATGATTTTATTTAAATTAAAATTAAAATTCTGAAACATACGTTTATCAGATAATGTATTAATTTATTGTTCTGCATGATTACATGATTTGAAATGGGTGTTGTATAATACAAAATCTTTTTTGAAAATTTAACAAATCTGCCGATGACCTATGGTATAACCTTATTATACTAAAAATAAAAAAAAAATCTCTAAATTTAAAACATGCGCTTAATCGATAAAAGAACAATCTTTCGAAATCAATTTTTTTTTGTGGAAAAGAGTCGATACGTCTAAAATCTGATCTTAAAATTACATATTTCTGGTTTTCTCTGCTTATACCCCCATTAATATTAATATCTTATCCTGAAGAAGAAAACATAATTTTTTTAAATATGTAGATAATGTTAGTAATATAGTGGTGCATACTAAGTTATTTGTTTTCATTATACAAATATTATTTCATTGGTTTATATATTTTGCATTACTAGGACACTTTCCACGAAGCAACAAGTTCTACTTACCGAAAATGATCATGAAAGGAGGAGACGAGGGCTTTAGGATGTGGGGTGGAAGAGATTTTCGTGGCTTAGAGCGAGGGTGGGTAAGTTTTGGCTTACTGAGGATAGAGAGATGTTTGGAAGGATTGCATTATTTTAATAATGAAGTATCTCAAACAAGGAGAACAAAACAATATCTCATCAATAATAGGCTGATTAAAATTGGTTGTTTTGTGAAAACTAACGGGCTGCAAAAATGTGGTTACTGTTCTTGTATTTAGAATTTTAGAAACAAATAGTACGTATGGGGTCAAGTAGTATTAGTTTTATGGTAACAGTTTTAATGAATTTATTAAAAAAATAATATAACTTCGCATTTAAACAAGACAAAATATAAAAATAATAATAAAACACAGCGTACAAAAAAAAAACAATTATAGTTTCAATTATTATTTTTAATTTATAAACTAACTAACTAAAGATTTTTATGCATAGCACAAAGGGTAACAATTATTATAAGCAATAATTATCAGCCTGAAACACTCATCAACATTTGACCAACGGGACTTGAACCCGTGTCCTTCTGATTGCCGGTCAGCTGCTCTTGTCCACTGAGCTATGGGGGCTTATCAAATACCCGCCAAATAATTCAATATATACTAGTGTTTCATTCAACAATTAATGCTTATTATATTTTTTTCACCTGAAAACAACCAACTTTATTTTTGCGAGAGAGACATTGTAAGTGTTAAATCCCTCGCTAGGTGGCGTCGAGACAAATTATGACTACATTTATTGGGGAAATACTTAAACTTGTCAAATATTAATTATTATTTTTAATTTATAAACTAACGTTTAGACAAGATTTTTATGCATAGCACAAAGGGTAACAATTATTATGAGCAATAATTATCAGCCTGAAACACTCATCAACATTGAAAAATCTTCCGAGAAAAGATACTTGCCGCCAACGGGACTTGAACCCGTGTCCTTCTGATTGCCGGCCAGCTTCTCGGAAGATTTTTCAATGTTGATGAGTGTTTCAGGCTGATAATTATTGCTTATAATAATTATAGTTTCTTTGAATAAAACACTCCGTTTTCCAAAAACGCTAATGTTTCTGCTTTTGAACGCATTAAGCATACACCTATATATTCAGGCCCCTAAAAACTGATTTAAAGTGCCAAATCTCCTACTAACGAACCCCCTTTTTAAGTTATTGTTTTTTAATGCAATTTAGCTTATTAATTTTGGTTTGAAAATTATTGGAAAATATTTTAATATTTGTGCCGGAACTTCACAAAATAAAATAAACCGATAAATAGAATAAACACGATATTTGACGATGTTTTTTGTTAGTTTGTTACATATACTATTGTATTTGTTATATTACTCGTATATGAAACAGGCGGATGGTGTTAAACGAGAATTTCTACCTTATTACCATCTACATGGGGATCAAGCAAGCAAGGCTGCGTAATGTCACCATGGTTATTCAATCTATACATGGATAATTGTACGCAAGAATTGAAAGGATTGATTAGGATTGGGCGTGAAATTGAGTAATCTGAAAGTATGTTGCCTGTTGTATGCTGATGATGCGGTTCTGATTTCTAACACTATGGAAGATCTACAGTTTCTCGTATCTAGGACGAACGAAGTATGTATGAAGAATGAGCTAATGATGAATATAAGTAAGTCTAAAGTCATGGTGTTTGAAAGGGAGAGTACGAAAACAGTATGCAACATAGTTGTGAATGATGAATACTTGGAGCAGGTGGATGAGTTTGTGTATCTGGGTAGTATGTTTACGAGAGATGGGAAGGCTGAAAGAGATATTGAAAGAAGGGTGAATGCCGGTAACTCCATTAATGGTGGACTGAATGCCGTTGGCGCTAATAAAAAACTGTCAAAAAAAGCGAAGCTAGCAGTCCACAATGGAGTCCTGGTACCTACCCTGATGTATGGCAGAGAGGCATGGAACTGGCAGAGGAAGGATGAAAGTAAACTGAATGCTGTTGAAATGAGATCCCTGAGACGTATGTGTGGTAAAACATTGTATGATCGTGTGAGAAATGTGGATATCCGCAAAGAATGTAAGGCTGATGTAAGCATGATGAGTAAGATTAAGAAAGGGACCCTCAGATGGTTTGGGCATGTAGAGCGAATGAACGAAGGAAGTAGTGTAAGAAGAATATACGACGCGAATGTGAATGGTAGAAGAAGTCGGGGACGCCCGAGGAAGACATGGCACGATCAAGTTAATCAGATACTTGAGTCGGGTCATGTCAAAAGTCAGAATAATAGAAGAGAATGTATGAGACGATGTATGAATGTGAGTGAGGCAAAGAGTGTGTGCCAAGACTGAGTTGTTTGGCGGTCCGTCCTCTCTGCCTACCCCTGCGGGGAAACGGCGTGATGGTTAGTTAGTTAGTTAGTTACATGGGGATTGTGATTATTTGTGAACCGATTTCGAATGTTGTGGCTATTCAATAAACTGCCATGCTGACGGTCGCACCGTGGCTTGCTGTGTACACTACGCAAACAAAATATTTGGTGCAGTACCAACGCGGTTTCAATCATGCTGATAAATAAATTCATGCGCAGTAAGGACAGGTTGAGCCGTGTTTGCTGACCAAATTATAAAACCGGGCGGGTACTTCCCAAGCTTTCTCTCCCCTATCTCCTTCCTTTCCCAACTCACAACATAAACTGATTAGAAGTACACATTATATAGTAACTTATATTTATGAATGTTTGCGGTATTTACACTGAAAAAGACGAATACAGAAGGGTAACTTCTATAACCTGCTAGCTAAATATTTGCAGAACATTGAGTTGTGTGTTTTTCTCGGACTATACTAGTGAGTCAGGCGCAATGGACGCTTTTTAAATACTGTGAGTTTTTACCCCTTTTAAGTGGTTTTCCTACTAATAGATTCCTGAAAAGTGTAAATATACGTGTTTTACATAGTGCATACCTTCTCAAGTCGCGGAATGTATGTAGTTTTTGTCGCTTTGCCGCAATTTGCAATTGTTTAAAAGTTTTAAAGCGATCAAAAATTGGAATTTGGTTTGCAAGTGTTTTCCACGGGACAAAAGGATTTCATCACATGAAGACATCAAATAAGGTAAGATTTTTTTTTTTTTTGGTTTTAGGCAATTCACCCTGAAAAGAGTGCTTTGTGCCGGTAATAGTTAAAGTGGATAAAAAAAATCGGTTAATCTATTGGGAAAATAATAAAACAAATTAAATATTGGACTCATTTAGATCGCTAAAACAAATTAAATATTTATGACTTATTTATTTTAACATGATTATGTTTCCAACTTTAGCGGTCTGTGACAGCGGTGCTAAACTACTGGGCCACTAAACTTTAGGTGGTACGGTACGGGGATTGTTGCTATTATCATTTCGCAGGACTCTTTTAACTACGGTTTGCACGAAATTGTTACGGTGCACTGAAGTCCAATTTGAGGCGTTGATAGACATCGGTCATGTTCGTATTATTTAATGACTGTTTTGGGTGCATAAATTCATAGAATCAAGAGTAACAAAAACAAAAATAAGTTATGTCAAACACAAGGATGGTGCCATAAAATCGTGTATTTTTTTATTGGAGAATTCGATTATTTTGAAGAACTCAAGTTGTAAATGGTTTGATTGGTTTGTTTTTTTTCATTGAAAGTTTTTATTTTTTTTATTTTATTTAGATATTACACCAATCTTCAGATCCAGGAGCAAAGAGTAGTATAAAGAGTAGAGTACATATGTTAATTAGTTCCGGAGTTCCTGCACATAAATCCCGACTTGAGCATTAAGTGCAATTCGAAAGCTTTAAATATATAAGCACCATCAACTACATAATTTAATATTTCATGTAGAAATCCCAGTCAGTGAAAATCTGTCTGTCTGTCAATTTAAGCGAATGCAAATCATTTACAAGAGATTAATGTGTCTTGGCGAACTTCCAGACATGCATAGATATAATTTAAAAAAATGAGAGAAGATCCTTTCAAAACCTAAGCAAGAAGAAACAGGTATAGGCGCAAAGTTAAAGAAGGGAGTAGTTGGAAGCAGAAGAAATGGAAAGCATAAAGAAGTGAAAAGCGAGAAACCAACGTTCAATCATCTCCTTTATCACTGCACCTATGTACTGGTCGATTAAACTCCGCAAAAGAGCCAGACAAGGCGAGCCAAGAAGGGGGAATAAAATGCAAGAAGAGCCAAATCGAGCCACGGAGAGAAAAAACATGAAAAGATACAAGACGAGGCAAGACAGGCCAAGAAGAGTCAAGAGGAAATAAGACGAGTGAAGAAGGAGCGAGAGAAGAGACAAAAAAATGTAAGAATAGACAAGGAGAATCAAGAAGAGCCAAAAAGAGGCAAGAAGAGAGGAGAAGAAACAAGAAAATTCGAGAAGAGAAGAGAAGATTCAAGAAAAGACAAGCAGAGATAAGCCAAGCCAAGAAGGGGTGAAAAGATCCAAGAAGAAGTAAAAAGTGCCAAGAAGAGACCATAAAATCCCAGAAGAGACACGAAGAAGCACGAAGGGATAAGAAAAGCCACGAAGAGCCAACAAGAGCCGAAAAGAGACGAAAAGGTCCAAGAAGAGGCAAAAGAACGAACGGCAAGAGCCGAGATGAGACGGGAAGATACCAGAAGCGCCAAGAAGAGACAAGACGAACCATGCAGAGGCGAGAAGATTCAAGAAGATCCGTGAAGATCCAAGAAGAGCCAAGCAATTACGAAAAGATCCCAGAAGAGACGAGAAGTAAGAAGGGACAAGAAAAGCTGAGAAGAGGCAAGAAGAAGGAAGGCATAAAGAAAAGGAAATAAAATCATAACGCTCAATCCATTGCTCTATTCCTGCCAACCTTAATTTCAATATTGGCTTATTAGGTTGCCATGTACACCGGTGATTAAACTCCAACCTCCTTTCCATCTTCAGAGCACGTATTCCAAGTCCTAATAAATTAGTGCCCCTCGGTGTACTGGTTACACCGGAACAGGAATGCTCCTGGCTGGGGGGTACAATCGTATCGTATCGTATAACATTGAGCTGTGTGTTTTTTTTGTGAATTTTGTTTCTGTGTCGAAAAAATTTGTAATACAATGTCTTTGTGTTTTTTTGCAAGGAAAAATCTAATAATTCATTAAGAAGATACTACCCACGCGCCAACATGACAGAAGGCACGTGAAAGAGTGTCTTCTTATCGTGATTCTACGAAAACATTAATCATGAAGGTACTCATCTAATTACTGTCGGTCCTTGTTTCTGGGTACTCGAAGATACGACTACAATGATAGCCTTTATAGATAAGAAAAGGCACATTGACAATGTGTCTTGGTGATGGTAATTAATTAGATAATAATATAATCATAAGAAAGTAGAAGTATTGGATAAATAAGGAAGCTTACTTGCCATATCAATATTTAAAAGTTTCTCAAGTGTAAATGATGTAAAAATTGAATAAGTAATACAACAATATGTATAATATAAATAATATAAGATATCTCGATAATACGGCAACTGGCAATTATTTTTAGTAGACACATACCTACTTTATTTGTTTATCGGTGGCCATGGAAATTTTGAATGGTATTCATTAATTAATTCGGTAATCGAACAAAATTGTTTCTGTTTTCTGTGCGTTAATCGTGCATGAAATCTCGTTCTACAAACTTAAGAGCGCTTTCAATTAATGTGTGATTTTCCAAATTTGAACTCATTGTATGACGAATTTAAATAATTCATAAAATTTCAAAGTTAATTTCTAAGTTCTATGAAAGTTCTAGTCATGTTTTTTATAAGAAAACAATTTAATTTGCGATTTAAAAATTGGAACTGATTTGTCAAGAATTGCTGTGAGTTTTTTTTTTGTGAATACCCCCAAGAGTAAAAACGTCTAGGGCCAATGAGACTATGGCATCTCCAAATTGGGGTACGTTGTAGGGCTGAAGGTAGTGGGGAGGGGAACGAGATGGGGAAGATGAAGGTGGGGAAGTACCTGGCTATCCAGATCTGGTCACCAAATACAACTAAAGCCATTTCAAGCAACATTTCAATTCTCAATGGTGGTCTTACACCAGGGCGATACTTAGAGTATCTTCCACTCTGGAAAGTGCCGCAAATGAACTATATATTATTTTTAATTAATTGTGAAATAACACAAATTAATCAAATAAAATAAACTTGCTTAGGCCGAAATTCGATCCCGCAACCTTCGGATTGCTTAACCCTTCGACCACGGAGGAGAGTACATAAGTCAATGACTCAAAATTATCCCTAAAATTTCTTTTGACCATGACCCCAAAATTTTTTAAATTCTTCAAAATATTTACAATTGCAACATTCTTCAAGATAATCGGTATATTAATATGTGAAGCAAAAACTTTGTACCCCCTTTTTACTTGAAAATTGCGCGGACGGAGGAGTATGAAATTTCGCACACTTATAGTTTATATAGAGAAGGAGTGCATAATGCTAATATATTTTTTAAATTATGCATAATAAATCAATAAAAAAACATTACACACAATACAGGGTCGAATTTCGACCATTGGGCGACCACTAGTAAAACTTCTTTACGCACGCTTGACTTGGGGAGTAAGCTGGTGAATACATGACGAGAGCGTTATGAAAAGTGTGATCGGGCGAGGCGAACGGAAGTTGAGAGGGAGAAATGAGTTAGTGAAGTTTTACTTCAGTCGTGTGGTCTAAATCATACTCGTTTTTTTGCCTTAGCTCCAAATAGGAGGCCATGAGGAAAAAAAAATCCCTAAAAAAGGTGTGAGGTGTGGATATGAGTCTGGCGGTCAGTGTGTCTAAGAGTGACGGACGTATGAAACTATCCCTCCCACTGCGTTACAACACAATGGATCGAGATAGTCCGGCGGGAGAGGTCTAGGCTCCCTCAACCAATGTCAGTAGGTGGGCAAGACCTAGACAAACCTCACCCCATGTACCCGGGCACCTCTAGTAAGTCACTTCAATCCAATAAGTTGTTCCCAGGGCGGCGGTACCCATGCATACCTCCAAATTGACCTATAATGACCTCAATTAATTAATCAAAGAGTTATGCCAGTATCACAAGCGAAAATGTAATTCATTTTTCAAACAACATTTCTGTTATAATATCGTTAGCAATGCTCAGTGGCTTACGAGTCAAGCAACAAAATGTTACATCGTCGTTATCCGAACAGATGGACAGTGATATTTTTGTACTTCGTAACATATGTTTTCATGTAAGCCTTTACTCTATAAGCCATATTTTATCCGTGTAAGTACGGATAAACTAAATATTAGTAAATAAACTAAATATTAATTACTGTTTTTATACGTCATGTAGATCCGATGAAATATTTAAATTATATCAAAACAGTATGTGAGATGAGCATATTGTTATATTACTTTGGTTATTGTAGCTTAATTTATGTTTTTAATGTTATTATTGTGTGTGGCCTATGTTTGGGCAGTTTGTGGAGATTTGCAATTCAACGGAGACAAAAAATCGCTGCCAAATATCAGAAAGACCCTTTTTCTTCAGCAAAATGTCTAGGAGGTGTAATTTGCTTTCCACCCTGTCATTTGGGATAAGAATTGGGGCAGTAAACGGAGTTAATGGAGGCAGGGAGAGAGTGGAGTTAAAGCTCCCGCAGACGCGAGACTTTAGGTGCGGCAACAACTTCGTCGCAGTGGCCGTCTTTAAATTGAGTACCTGATTTATTTATTTATTACACGCCCTGGTGGGTTGGTTTATTAAAAAATTTTATTTAATTTTATCAAAGTAAGTACTTAAAAAATGAAATCAAAAAAAATATATATAAAGATAATCACAGAAACAAAAACACAAAATAAAATACATAGATAAAAATGTAAACAGAAATTAAAAATCATCATGTAAAACATCATACAAAACAATAAAGTGGAATCATAGAAGTTATATAGGTACATAGTCTATTTCTGCCTAGAAGAATAAAAGTGATAGAACGTACAACGTTTATACTGATTAGTTTTCAGATGAAATATATCACCCAGATCAGAGTATTTATTCTGAGACTGAGAAGTGCAGCGTGAGCTTGATTTTACTCTGAAGAAGCCACGAACTACGATCACCTACGTCAGCAATTAATTAGACTTTCGATGTAGTAAATATATAGTTCAGACGCGGAGAATGTTGCGGTAGCCAGCAGACATAACTAAAAAGTCTCCTAACTAAATGGTCTCTTGTGTGAGAGCACCTAGATTTTTGTGCCATTATCTTTTTCTACGCAACTGTATCTGCAGGTCTCGTCTGCGGGCGCCTTTAGACGTAGGTGTTGAACAGTTAGGCCCAAGGGCTGTTGGTCGGTCAACTTTTTATATTGCTAGAGAGCCTTTTTGTAATTTCAAATCAAATCAGTGAACTTGTCTTCAGGGAAAGTTGCTACCATTGTCAAGTTGGAAAGTTTTTGTGAGCTTACTCTCTCTTCTTAACTGTTGGAACAACTAACGACAAATTTTAACTTTTGTACAACACATTCAACAAAACACTATTACGCAGGTGATGATAAATGTGGGATGGTGTATACACTAGGTATACCAGGATTGATGATTCATAGGATATGTTTATTCTCCTGGGGGTTGGTGATCGTGACTACAGGATAGCATTATTTATGGATTGACATACTTTACGCAAATAACCCGCCCACTGAACAACAAACTAAGTGAAAATATTTACTCATTCTCCTCATTGTGTAGAAATGGAACTTGTACTGACTTCCTGTATATTACCAAAATGATAATCTTACAAAGTATGAATGAATTTAATGATGGAAATTAAGCGCCAAATTTACGCGCAGGGTATCAAGACCGTAGCCTATGAGCTCACCACAGATTATTTAAATATTTTATTTATTTATATGCCATAAAATGGCTTTTAAATTAAAGTGATACATGAGATAAGTATACAGTGGTACACAGGAGGGTATCAGTTTTATTTTAAGAAGAAAATAATAATGTGCGAGTTGAGTACACAAAAAGTTGTTATTAGAAGTAACATGAGATAATATTGAAAACAAAAATAAGTGCACGTTTAATAATTAAATAATATTATTGGTGCCTAGCATTGCTCCTTTACCTTTATTTTTCCGACTTTTGATTTCTACATACCAATCTTTATAATTCCTAACCAACAAATCCTATTTTTTCCTACCCACCATGCCGACCAGACACAATCAAGCATTACATTGTTCAGTTGCAAATTATCCACCTTCCTGTCAACACATATGTTGAATACGGAGCTATTGTATCGAACATTTCTAGAAAAGTGAAAATCATAAGTGAATATAAAAAAGAACCAGCGGATCTGAAAAGGAGAAGCAAAGGAAGAAAATCTGCGGGTAAGTCGGCATCCTCAATTTTCCTTCCTTTCGCATTGCGGGTACAGTGTGAAACCCCAATATTTGGTCAATTCGAGCCTAGATAAATTGAAAATTTTGATTAATTTAATATACATCAGGATTAAATTGTTCATGAAAGTTGATCTGTGAAATTCGCACCAGCCGTGCTGTGTGCACATGTTCTGTAGGTAGTGAAAAAATACCTTACTGGTTACAAATTATTATTATTTTGATTATATACTATGGAATTGATTTGATAATATTCTTTGAAGTGAACATAATTCAATTCTTCATAATAATCTTTTTTCTCTCGTAACAATGGCGGAGAAAAAAGTAGTTTTGTTAAAAAACCGATGTGACCGGATAGTTTCTACATACGAGCTTATAGCTAACATTTACGATGATAACAAGAAAAAAGATTCATTTCTGGCTAGATGTGAAAAGATAAAAGAGTGGTTACAGGAATTTGAATGGGTCCAAACGGAGATTGAAGAACAATTATTGGTGTTGGACAAAGTGAAAGAAATGTCTGATTTAGGAGTGATTGCTATTAAATTAGATAAATGGTGTTTTGATATAATGCAAACGAAAAACGCTATCAGTAGTAGTTTAGAAAATTTAATTGTTAAAACACCAAATAATCCAACGGTTCGTTCTCCAATAACTTTTGACAGTGAAATTAAAAATTGGTGTTCATTTCATTCCTTATTTAAAAGAATTATACACAATAATAATGCGTACACAAATGTAGAAAAATTTGATTACCTGTTGTCAGTAATTACAGGGCAGGCACTGGGACTTATAAAATCATTGCCTCTTATTGAAGAGAATTATGATATAGCCTGGAATATTCTGGTAAATCAATATCAAAATTCTAGAATGCTTTTTACGCATTACGTTGATGAAATTCTTAATTTGAAATGCCTACAAACCGATTCAGCGGCAGGTGTAGCGCGTATATTAAGTAATTTACAGGAGAATTGTGCCGCAATAAATGCGATGAAAGTAGAAGATATCCTTGATAAATTTGTGGGTCACATTATAATAAGAGCGATGGATCCGAAATAAAACGACAGTTTGAATCCAAATTAGCTGACGAGGAGATTCCAGGGTCAGATTCAATTTTCGGGTTTCTTAGGAATCAATCACGCATGTTGGAGGTGTCATCTTCACATACGACAAAAGAGAAAAATGGTTCATTGAAACGTTGTTAACGACAAATAACGATAATAGCATTCGTTGTCCGTTATGTCAAGGTTCACATTTTCTTTATACATGTGCAACTTTTACATCATTAAGTCCCCATCAGAGGAGGGACAAAATTAAAAACTTAAGCCGTTGTTTCAATTGTTTGAAACAGCACCATATTAAAGATTGTGTTTCAAAGTTTACATGCCAGTTTTGTAATAAAAAACACCATTCAATGTTGCATATGGCCGCCGTACCATCGGGTAATAACGAATTAAATAATGCGGGTACAACCCTAGCGGCAACAGTTTTACAAAATGCGCCGTGCGTATTTACTATATTACTGGGTACAATTCAACTTGAAATTCGTAGCAAAAATAATAAGTATCTACCTATCCGTGCGGTTATAGACAGTGGTAGTCAGGTATCTTTAATTACAGAAAGTTTCGGTTTGTCAATAAAAGCAAATCGAATTCCACTCAACGGTTTAGGTAATTGTAGTATAAATTCTTGTTACGGCACAACAAAATGTTTTATAAAACCTAAAAATAAAAGGGGGCCTATTTTTCAATGACAAACTATTGTGATTACGAAAATCACTTCTAATCTTCTGTCATATGATTTACCATTGAGTGTGACGTCACAATTTAATAATTTAAAATTAGCTGACGAATCTTACGACAAATCAGGCCCAATGGACATTCTGTTAGGTGCTGATATATACTTGGATATATTTAATGGTAGACATGGAATAATTCGTGGGTATCCTTGTGCAGTTAATAGAATTTTCGGTTACATTATAATGGGAAAAATAGATAATTCATTATTTCAAACGCCTTTGTCATTGTTTGTTGGGACAAATTCCTTGAGCGATGATCTTAGGAAATTTTGGGAAATTAAAGAAACGCCTTCAATGTTGACTAATCCGGAAGACGAATTAGCCGAAACAATTTATGCTTCAAAACACTATTGAGAAAGTGAGTCCCGTTGTCAATAAAATCTGAAACTATGCCAGCACAGAATTCATTCAAACTTGCCGAATCACGATTGAACAACTTAGAAATTCATTTTAAGAGGGATCCCATATTAGCAGTTGATTGCGGAAAATCTATAAAAGAATATGAAAGCTTAGGACATATGAAACGGGTGCCTCGGAACTTAGGTGCATTCTATTTACCTCATCATTGTGTTTTGATTCCTGACAATAAAACAACGAAATTGCGGGTGGTCTTTGATGGGTCAGCAAAAACCCAACCTCAAAATTTATCTCTAAATGACCTCTTAATGAACGGTCCTAAATTGCAAACTGAAATTCCATAATTTTAAATTTTCGTTTTCATAAATATGTATTTACAGCCGATATTTGTAATATGTATAGGCAAATATTAATTATTCCATCTCAGCGTAAATTTAAAAATATTTTGTATAGAGAGTCTCAGAATGAACCGGTTATTGATTTTGAGTTACAAACGATAACGTATGGGCTCTCTAGCTCACCCTTCCTCGCTATACGAACCCTTCGTCAGCTAACACAAGATGAAGGATTAAAATATCCTGACGCCGCCAGGGTTCTATGCGATGATTTTTATGTAGACGATTTGGTAACAGGGACTGACACGATTAGTACGCCCCTCAAACTCAAACAAGAAATCATTGCATTATTGAGTCTTGGGAAACTAGAACTCGGTAAATGGCAATCTAATTCATCTTTACTTTTGGATCAGGTTTCGCAAAAATACCAGCAAGATGGTCATTCTTTCGATAACGCCGGAACTGATCAAACTGTGAAAATATTAGGCATTCAGTGGAGTCCGATGACTGATAATTTTACCTACGAGGTCAATATACCTAGAAACGAGTTATGCACAAAAAGAACTATTTTGTCAACGGTAGCTCGTTTGTTCGATCCACTTGGGATCATCACCCCAGTGACATTTTTTGCAAAATGTCTATTACAGGAATTATGGAAGTTAAGGGTTGATTGGGACGATCGTGAAGTTCCACCACATATTCGTAATACGTGGAGTAAATTTGTAACTCAGCTTTCATTACTTCGAACAGTCAATATTCCAAGATATTATAACAGGGTGGGCACAAGCCGTCTGGTCCTCATAGGATTCTGTGATGCCTCAGAGTTAGGTTATGCTGCAGTGGTGTATTTATTAGAGCGTAGTAACAATACCACTCACATTTTAATGGGGAAATCGAAGGTCGCTCCTTTGAAAACCTTGTCAATTCTACGATTAGAAAATCAATTTATCTGACAGTCCCATTTTAAATTTATTCCGTTAACCTCTTCTGAAACAATTCCCTCCCTCTCCCTCCCCTCCTTGGATGGGTAAGTACCCATGCAGTAATTATTTCTATCTCCCTCTTTTCTATTTGTATCTTTTTCTGGCATCAATAGGGTGTTGCCTATTCCATTGCTATCTCTTTCACTCTTTCACTCATTCCCTTAATTTCTTTTATATCTGTATGTAATTATCTTAAGTTGATATAATAAGCCCTGATGAAGCTTGAGATAAGCGAAACCTGGTTGGCCGTTAAATATTAATTCAAATAAAAAGTGGTGTTTTACAAAGTGTGTTTTTTCATTTAATATATAATGTCATACCACAAAGTATTTGCCTCCTTCGATAGAGAACATTTTATTTAAACAGAGTAAAAATATGTATGAAGGTGACTTGTTGGCAAGTATAATAAGTAGAATCTAGCAAAACTGTCAAAATCAAGTATACGTATTCATTCATTCGCGTTTTTATTTAAAAATCGTTGAATTCTAGGATAAAGAATAATTTAGTATTGAGATTATTGTTACCTTCAAAATTATCTTTGCTTGGAATGGCTGGGTCATTGCAAGCTAACTCTGTTTATTCAGGGGTTGAAAGTTAGGGATTAAATATTAGCTTTGGTTTAAATTTGGTTTAGATAATACATTTATTGACTAACACTCTTCTGTCTGATAGTTTAGAAATATGAAGTAAATAGTTTAGAATTATTTATTGCTAATGCTGCGTGTTATTATAGTCGTAGACAGAGTTCATAATTAATGAATCTAAGAAATTTAAGCTGAGTTTTTTTAATGGAATCGGAATGGTTTTTGAAGTAAGGGGACCAAATAGAAGAATTATATTCGGCTTGACTTCGAACTAGAGAGGAATATAGGTTTTTAATGTTGAAATATTTTGAAAAGTCTGCCATTTCGGAGAATGAAGACAAGCATTTTTAATCCTTTATTGGTAACTCTATTTATGTACATATATTTTTTTACATTAGCTCCCCGCAGGAGGCCCTAAGGAAATAATTCCCCTCAGAGCCTATGTCATCTTTGGGGATGCTGTGTGGATGGTCTTTTTAGGAAAGGGAAGGAGAGAAAGTATTAAAAGGAAAAAGGTATGAGGGGTGGGAAGGAATCTGGGGGTCAGTGTGTCCAGGAGTAACGGACAAATAAACAAAATTAAATAACGGACGGAGCATAAAAACAAAAATAAATAAAATTAGATAAATGTTCATAAGCGATAGTAAACATAAAAAAAAAACGGTGCCTATTAAGAAAAGTAAACCCTTAAGTACTACACTGGATTCATTTGGATCCGACCGAAAAATACATTCTTCTCTCCAACTAGCGTTTTGCATGTTAACCACCGCTGCCCCGGTGATCCTTCTCACACAAAATGCAGAAAATTTGCTTACGCAGATGACTTCGGCCATCACAATCCAAGCCTAAACTCTCAATTCAGATCCTCAATTCTGACCTAAAGACTATGGAAGGATTTTTCCACAATTGGCGACTAAAGCCAAATGGGTCGAAAACAGTTGTGACAGCTTTCCATCTCAGTAATTCACAGGCAAACGCAAAACTCCGTGTTCGTTTTGATGGAAACAATGTTTACCATGACCCCCATCCCTGCTATCTTGAAGTAACTTTGAATAGGAGCCTGAATTACCGGAAACACATGGAAATAGTAGCAAAAAAACCAGGACAAGGCTAAACTTAGTCAGTAAGCTAGCTTGTACTAGCTGGGGATGCGACGCCAACACGCTCAGAACGGCATCTATTGCCCTGTTTTTCTCAGCGGCTGAATACTGTGCTGCAGTTTAGGCTAAAAGCGGCCACGCTTCCATGGTCGACGTTCAGCTTAATGCCACAATGCGAACCATCAGCGAAACTTTAAAATCGACTCCTCTCCCTTGGCTCCCCCTTACTTGCAAACATAGCCCCGTTTATTTCCCAATTTTTATATTTTTAACGTTTTATGTTTATGAAAATAGCTTATTATGTTTTTGGTAAGCTTTTTGGACAGTTTTTATTATTCTAACTGAAAAATATTTGGAGCTAATTTTACATAAGTTAATCCTTAGCTTATACTAATTATCGTACCTGAACCTGATTTTAAAGGAAGAAAACATTGAAGAATTTCAATCTTTAATAAATTTAGACGGAATTTAAGTGGGGTTGGTTGCAAATTTTGCAAAAAGACTGTTAATGAACAACGCACAAATATACATCTTCCGTCGCATTTTGGTGTAATGAGCACAGAGTTAAAATATGCACGTTAAGTTTTCGCGCAAGACAGTAGTAGTTTTATTTCTTAAAGGATACTGATTTTTGTCATACGAGAGTGCATATGTTTTTTTAGCTAAAATTAGAAAGTGTTGTTGATTTTATGTTTGCATTTTTGTGATCTCTAAGAAAATAAATGGTTTAAGTTAACTATTAACCTCTCAGACCCATAAGCTTGTTTTCAAGCTACCTACAACATTGCCAGATATATGTAATTACGTTTGAAGCCAACCTGACATATTAAAATTGTTTTGGCTATGTTGCAAAAATATAGGACATAATTGGGGCGCTTTTTTAATGGCCAAAAAGACGTGCTTTTTTTCGATATCAATTTAAAACGAAGTCTAATAGTTTAGCAATGCGCATTGACAACCAAAGAATTTAAAAAAAAGTATATTCTTATGTACTTAATTTATCACCAAAATCACGGGTCCTTATGGACCCTTCGTATAAGTATAGTTTTTTTGCCGTTTTTATCGTTTTCAGTATCGACATTCGCTTTTCGGTTATTTAATTTTGGTATGATTTTGGTTTTTCGTCACCATCTGTTTTTATTTTTGTCATCTCATCGAATCGTTCTGTTTTTTTTTTTTTTTACAGTGAATGCCGCACAAGAATCTCAACTGCTCCCGTCTGGAGCCAGTGAGACTATGGCATCCCCAATTGGGGTATGTTGTGAGGCTGAAGGTAGTGGAGAGGGGAAGGAGGTGGGGAAGAGGAAGGTTGGGAAGTACCTGGCTATTCAGATCTGATCACCAAACACGGCTAAAGCCATTTTCAAGCAACGTTTCAATTCTGAATGGTGGTCTTACACCAGGGCGATACTGATAGTATCTTTCACTCTGAAACATGCCGCAAATATACTTTATATTATTTTTAAATTAATTAATTGTGAAATAACACAAATTAATAAAATAAAATTCATTTGGGCATGCCGGGTTCGAATCCGCGACCTACGGATTGTGAGTCAAGAGTCTTACCCACTGGACTACGGAGGTCGTCAAGGAGGTCGTCAGAGGTTGTCTGTGTTATTAAAATCGCGGTGTTTACTTAAATTACTCATGGCAGAAAGAGTTAAATTTTGGTTTTTAATAATCATCTTGTGATAGTAAATAATGTTCTGATATAAGGTTTATTAAAAATGGTTCTCTTTCACGGTTTAAACCCAATATAAATATTGTAATTTTATTAATGAAATAATTAAAAACACTTTGTTTTTACCACAATAAACTTTATTTAAAAGTCAACATGTTTCAGGAACGATGTTCCCTTCATCAGGACATAAAATGTACTAAATACTAAATGATCAAACATAGAACGGCGTGGGTAGAAATGGAAGTAGTGGGGGAGGAGAAAGGTGGAAAGGGGAGGTGCTTAGAAGATCAACAAGAGGGAGGGGGGGGGTGGAAAGGGGGTGCTTAGAAGAACAAAGACAAAAAATTACAATGGAAATATGTTTAAGATAGGGTTACTCACAAAATTAATTTGATTGTTAATAATATTTAAATTTCTATTGACATTTTTCCTAATTTTAGGATAGAAATTTAAATATTATTAACAATCAAATTAATTTTGTGAGTAACCCTATCTTAAACATATTTCCATTGTAATTTTTTGTCTTTGTTCTTCTAAGCACCCCCTTTCCACCCCCCCCCCTCCCTCTTGTTGATCTTCTAAACACCTCCCCTTTCCACCTTTCTCCTCCCCCACTACTTCCATTTCTACCCACGCCGTTCTATGTTTGATCATTTAGTATTTAGTACATTTTATGTCCTGATGAAGGGAACATCGTTCCTGAAACATGTTGACTTTTAAATAAAGTTTATCGTGGTAAAAACAAAGTGTTTTTAATTATTTCATTAATAAAATGGTGCCACAAAGTGAATTTGCTAAATTTGAAGAAGTGATTGTAATTTTATTTTCAAATCGAATACCTTCGAAACTAATTTCTATCTCCTTTCTAACATGAAATCGATTAATTTTGTATGATCCGTATTTGATTGTTGGGGAGTTTAACATACGAAAGAGTTTTAAACTATCCCACAAACAAACAGGTAGTCGATGGTTTCACCTCTTCCTCTCACTCGATAAATGCTGGCGTCCCGCAGGGATCGGTTCTGTCTCCAACTCTGTTTTTGTTGCACATCAACGACCTTTTGTCATGTGCACCACTTCACTGCTACGCGGATGACAGTACAGTTCATGATTGCTTTTTGTTTGACAAGCCCCCAAAGGGCTCACAAACTCCAACAGCTCGTAAGGCTTTGAAGCAAAGAATGGACGGTTACCTCGAGAGTGTTTTCTCTTGGGGTAAAAATAATCTCGTTGAATTTAATGTTTCAAAGACCCAATCTTCTCTGATTACGTCTAAAAGGGATCGCAATGAAAATCTAGTCTCTTTCAACGGAAGCAATCTTCCGAACAGGCCCTCCATTGATTTGCTTGGTGTAACCCTAAGTGACCAGCTCAGGTATGGGGGCTCCATCGAAGCCAGAGTAAAGTTAGCCTCCCAAAAACTGGGCGTACTGTACAGGGCCCGCAGATACTTTAAAAGTACACAACTGCTAACCCTGTACAAATCGCAAGTGCGCCCCACGGTTGAATTTGGCAGCCACCTCTGGTCTGGAGCTCCAAAATACCTGAAAAATACCCTCGACTCTGTGCAGAAACGGGCGGTCCGTTTGATAGATTCTCCCATCTTAACAGACGGATTGCAATCTTTAGAGCACAGGCGTCGGGTGGGAATGCTATCCTTGTTCTACCGGTATTACAATGGAAGATGCTCCGAGGAACTAGCATCATTGATCCCTTCGGCACCGGTGCATAGTCGGGAAACACGCCAAACGCGTGCCCAACATTTGTACACAGTTGACATTTGTCACATGAGAACGGGTCGTTTCTTCGACTCGTTCTTATGTTCAACAGCTCGGCTGTGGAATGATTTGCCGGCCTCTGTGTTTCCTCCTTCCTACAACATGGGTCTCTTCAAGACCAATGTTCTTCCTCTCCTCAAAAAGACCCTCCACACAGCATCCCAGATGACATAGGCCCTGAGGGAAATTATTTTCCTCAGGGCCTCCTGTGTGGAGTTAATGTAAAAAAAAAAAAAAAAAAACAGGACCATGAATTCAATTTGACTTTCAAGTTAGAAGATCGCAGACCGTAACCTTTAATTATTACATTCCATGCAGGTAAATTGAATAACGTAAACTTCCATATGAAACATGTAAATTAAATAACGTAACATTCCATGTGAACATATGCAGTTAAGTTAAAATTTAATTTCAGATATTAAGAGGAACGCCTGCGAGGCCTTTTTCACACAAAGCTTATAAATAAATTCGAGGTCAAAATATTTAACCGAGCTGAATTTTTTTTTAAAATCTAAAGCTATAAGAGCACGGATACGGATAGTACGGATGTAGTGCGAGCTACTTTATTAATTTGTGTTTTGAATTATAAAACATAGACAATTCAATTTTTCATGATTTTAGAGGTAAGTTTGACTATTATTTGTGAGTTAATGGAATTATTAAAAAGTAATCTTTCTGAACACACTATATAAGTATAAAGAAATATAAATAAAAATGATGAAACCAGTAAAAAAAAACGGATTTTTGGGTGTAATGAAATATAAATAAAAATAATGAAACAATTAAAAAAACGGTTTTTTTGGGTCAAAATTTTTATTTTACATGCGATAAATTTGTGTTCCAACGTAAATCGGTAGTTTTCAATTTTAAATTCAAGCTCATCAATATGCTTTTCTTAACAATTTTGGTTTTTTTATTGTATTTTAATATATTTGCATAGTATTTCGGGCAATAAATAAATACAATTAACTTACAAATAATTGCCAATGTTGCCTCTAAAATCATGAAAACTAGAATCCTTTGATGGCCTATTAATTATATTTTAAATGATAAATAAATAAAGTAGGACGTATTCGTAGACTAGTTATTTGCTATTCCTTTTGATTTAAAAAAAATGATTGTTTTGATAAATTTATCGATGGTACAATCTAGCTAGCATTTAGTTCGCGATCTGTTTTGCAATCATACATAAAGATAGCAGCCAATAAAAATATGCGTTAAGAAAATTAAGAATATATTGGTAATTTTTAGTCGAAGTATAAGGTCCCATTAGTTAATGTCCTCATGGTTCTGTGGTAGAGCACCGCCTTAGCAATGCTAAGGTCCTGGGTCCGATTCGTAAATGTGACCATATCTTGTTATTAATGTTGTCTACATTCATTTTAAAAACATATTTTTCAGTTTTTTCACGTGTTTTGGCCTCAAATCCAAATAGAAGTTTAGTATGAAAAAGGCCGTTCAGCCATACCTCTTAATTATTTGATTTATCGTTTTTAAGTATAGATACTTAGTTATTACAGTTATCATGGACGTAAACCCTGCACCAGGGATCATTTAATTTTGTGACAATGAATAAGGATGAAAGTAAAAGTATAATCGCCGAACAGGCTGAAACATCCGATTTGCTGACCGTTCGCCAAGAGATTCATATAGATTAGGTAGAATATTATAATCCTGTTAAGTCGGAAGCTTTCATACTCGGCCTGACCCGTGTTACGAAGGCGATAATTATCATAGCTTCCAACATGTCATGATTATGGGCGGTATTTTTTAGCGGAGTAAATTTGTGCCAAGCATATTATAATGCTGAAGCACACACACACACTCGCAGTCCTTGAAAAATATTACCAGTTCTCCACAATAAACTGTAGAACAAAATTGTTTTGTTTAGGTAATTGTTTTGAATTTCCACGATAATTTGAATGTCCCGCTTATCAAATTGCGACATAACTCTCCGGGAAATTTATATGAACTTTCTGTCAATTCTGTGAGACTTGTGAGATTTTCAAACTTCAAACGTTTTCTTCATATTTTCTTCGGTTTTTATTCAGAAAATTTTCAGCTGAGCGCCCTTCTGTTTGGTAATTTAGAATAACCCTCAAGTCTAGATTCTTCTACATTTATCAAAGAAACCCTTAATGCTCAATCAATCGCAAACGTTGGAGCACACACGAAACGCGTTTCGCAAGAAGAGAAATAAAAGCTTTTATAAGATCCCCTATCAAATTTAGTTTTCGTGGAATAACGTATTATACCAAAGCACAACCTATAAAATATATAATAATTTGCAAGAGTTTTGCCTTCACACGCACGAAACGAGATTGAACTGGCATTCGAACCCACGACGGATCTAGCGTTATATACCCCTACCAATGGGTAGCCCCACCCATATAAAAAAGGCTTCGAATGGTCAACAATGTTCTTGAACATTTCACAAATTCTGAAATGTTCCGCAATGATATTCCCGATTCCCTATTCCCGAATATTCCATGATGTTCTGGAATGTTGTGGAATGCTATCGAATACTCTCGAATGTTCTGGACTGTTCTAGAAATTTCTAGAGGGTGAAATTTCCAGCCCTTATATCTATAAAAATACGCCCTTCAGGTAAAAAACGGGAACCTTCTTTATGGATGGAGGATAGGGGGCTACCACACCATATAACTCCCTTGATCGTATCGGGACTCGTTTCTGAGTTTTAGCCTGAAGCACACTTTTTTACACTTTCTTTTATAATTTATGTATATATTAATTATTAATTTATGTATTCTATTTATGTATCTTGCCTTTTGTCATGACAAAAGGCAAGATACATAAATTAATAAAAATTAATTATATACAATTAGAATACATATATTATTCATTATAATAAATCAGTAACCTGTAAATTTTGTAATTACTAACATACCTGCTAGTTTATTTCTATGCCATTTACAACTTAGAAACTTTTCTTTTATTGTAATGCACTATCTTTCCTTAAATTTATCTGTTTACCTACCTTTCTATGATGTTTAATTTTTATCTTTTTTATTTAAAAACTATCTCTGTTTTATAAGCTTATCATGTAAAAGCCCATCAGGGCATTAAAAATAAATAAACAATACACATTGATTATATTTAAGGCAATTCAGAAACATTTATCTTCGCACTTTTGAAAACCTCGCGTATCTTTCGGTATCTAGGTGTTGAATGAGTGATTAGGCAATAGAAATGATATCTACCTTTTTCTTGTTCTTCATCAGGTTGGCGTCCCTGGAGTCCTGGGCATTACCGGGAGCCCTGGAGCCCCATAGCCGGAGAGACATGCGCGCGTACACGAAGCTTATCACGCACAGGGGGGTCAGGTACTGAAACATACTTGTCAATTATTACACATAAAACAAACTAAAGAACCCCTAACAAAAATCCATAAACATTTAAATATATTAAATGGTACTTACTGCAGTGCCCTATATATAATATTAAATAACTTTTTGACAATTACACAAAATAACTTTTTTGAGTTCCAATGAGATTCATTTTTTTGGGTGGAATCAAAATTTTAGAGAAGAAAGTGAAATAATCGCATTAGAAAGCATCTAGTTATTCATGTCTGTTCACTAAAACCATTTCTAAGGTTCACCCAAATGGGTGCAAATAATATTTCTTTTGAATTTCTTTATGCGAAAAAATAACACAAAATTTGAACCCGCAATCTCCGGTTTTCCATTCTAGAGTCTTAACCCTCGACCAAGGAGGCTGTCACTGTAAAGTTTATACACATACTGCTGTCACATACCACATTGCTATTTTATGCTGTGGTAAAAAAAATAATCGCGATTGACAAAAGCGATCAATGTTGCCGACTCAGCTCCCAAATGAGGTCGTCAGTTCCAAAAAAGTGGTTTAGGTTCTTTGCTTGTTTTTCAGATAATCTAGCTGCTCTTTTTATGCTGGCTGCTCTCTTTATTTACCCATGAACGAAAGGTGACAATTTAAGAGTGTATTGAAAATTTGGTTTTATGCCTTAGAATTACTCTAGACGCTACCCCCCCCCCCCCCCCCCCAGGATGACGAATGTAGTTAATTAATTGGTCCCAAGATAGGCCATACAAGAGTTAAGCTCTTTTTTAGATCTTTTATAGCTCCTTTTCAGGTGTTGTCTGACTTTATCTTAAAAATCAGTTGAGATGTGAACCGAATGTGAACTTTTTTTGGTATAGAAACGTTTTTAATACGATGTAATAAAAATATTTCTATACTATTGTGTACGTTAACAAACCAGCTGTTTGTATTTTATAATTATTTTGAAATCAAAGTGGCAACTAGTTATTGTTTATTTATTAGAGGCTCGAATTAAAGTTTAAAAAAAAAAACAGAGACCTTATTGTGTTTGATCGAAAATCAGTCCTAAATGTATTGAAGTAATGAAAGCATTTTGCATAACAAGTTTCTAATAATGTTATCGGAAGGATGTTATGTTAATTTCATGAGACACCTATAGATGTCGCACCGGTTATAATAATACTATTGATATCCTGCAAACTAGACGTGCACAGTAAGCTTTATATTTAAATTTATTTATGTTGATAGGGTCGAGTATCAATTTAGTGGGCTCAGAAACAAAATACAAGTATCTCGGTACGATAGTTTATTTTACAAGTTCACAGAATATAAGTTAATGTTTTTTTTATAGTCTCACATGACGCTTCTTCAAAAAAAAAACTCCTATCTGTCAAAAAAAGAAAAATGAAACAAAACAATTCAATTCGAATTCTGGTGCGTTTAAAAAAAAATGGATTTGTGTAACCACCGTACGAAAGTACCTAGACTACACTGGGTAGCTCGATTCGAGCCGTGACTGATTCCCTTTTGCGTTTATTTTTTAGTGACGGGGTTTTGGGTCACTCTTCATGCTCGTATCAATCCACCCGGTCTTCTTGAGTCAAAACCTCGTTATCTTGATCCTCCACTCGGACTTCTTGGATTGTTGGTACCCTTTTTAATTCATCTGCGTGGATTTTAGTGGGTTTACCTCTTTTGTCTACCCAGTATATATTACCTCTTCCACTTTTCATGAGGATTTTGTAAGGTCCACTCCATTTAGGTGCAAACCCTGCGAAATTTCCTTCTGGAGACCCAGATAATTGGTGTTCCTTTACTAACACCTCTTCTCCTTGTTGGTATCTAAGTAAGGCTTCCACCGCTGGGGCGTACCTCTCTTGGTACGCTGCTTGATTCCTTCTTATTTCCTCATCTGCTGGTTCTCGCTGATGGGGTAAAACGATTGCCTCGTTCGCGTTTTCTGGGAAAGCTTGCCACTCTCCTGGTCGCGGTATATCGTATCCCAGTAGTGCTTGACTGGGTGATACGCCTGTCGCTTCGTTCTTTCTGTTTCGGGTCGTCATTATTACTCCCGGCAGTTTCTCATCCCATTTGTTGTGAGGTGAATCTCTGAGGAGAATTCTCAAGCCTTTTTTGATTTCCTGATTTCTCCTTTCCGTGGGGTTTGAGCGTGGGTGGTATATAGCTGTTGTCCAATGATTACATTGCCATCTTTCTATTGCGGCTAACCATTGGCGGTGGATGAACTGTCGTCCGTTATCCGTGAGAATGCGTTTCGGGTAGCCGTACCTTGGAAATACTTCAGTTTCTAACTGGTGGATTATGGTCTTTGCTATACTAGACTTAATCGGAAATGCTTCCACCCATCTTGTGAATAAGTCTGTTACTACAAGAATAAATTTGTTTCCTTGCAGGGTTCTTGGGTACGGTCCCATGACGTCGGCGGCGACCACTTCAAATGGTCTATTTGGTTTCGTGCCTCCTTGAGGAGCCGCGGGTCTATTTGGGCCACGTTTTGATGTGGCACATGTCATGCACTGGCGTACCAGTCTGCGGATCTCTTCGTTCATTCCTGGCCAGAAGTAATGTGCTGATATTGCTCTCGTTGTTTCTGCTGCTCCCGGGTGGTTTGCGGTGTCCGAGTTGTGGTATTCTTCCAGAACTCTTGGAATTGTGCTTCGAGGGACGAACAGCCGGTCCATCTTTCCTTCGTCTCTTTTCCAAAGTATTCCTTGGTGGACGTTATACCTTGTGTAGTGATTTATATCGACGGCATTGTTTAGGATTTCTCTGTCGTTTAGAGTGTTCCATCGATCTATTCTTTTCCGTGTTTCCCGATCTGTCAGTTGTCCTGATTTTACCGCACTTGCTAGGGTTTGTTGCTCTTCCTCCTCTTCTGAGTCTATTTGGTTTATGCCGTTATCTCCGCCGACTTCCGGATAGCTTTCTCGGGTGTTTCCGGTAACCGTTTCGAGTATCATTTGCGTTGGTCCTGGGTTTCTAGACAGCGCGTCGGTGAGCTCATTAGCTTTCCCCGGACAGTGCTCTACAGTAAAGTCGTGGTCTTGTAGGAGTAGGGCCCATCTTGTGAGTTTGGCTCTTTCGTTCTTTGCCTCGTTTAGCCATGTCAGAGCTCGGTTGTCTGTGATGAGCTTAAAGTGCCTCCCTTCTAGGTAAGGCCGGTATTTCTTAATTGCCCATATTGCTGCCAGTGCTTCCTGTTCATTGCTATGGTACCTTTCTTCAGCTGGTGAGAACCGGGTGCTCGAGTATGATATCACATCTCGTGAACCATCTTCATTTTTATGGAAGAGTACTGCTGCGGCTCCTAATTTACTTGCGTCCGTTTGTAGCATGAATTCCCTACTAAAATCAGGTCTCTTGAGTTCCAGCGGCCCCGCCATTGCATTTTTTATTTGCTGCATGGCTTCTTCGGCTTCTCCGGTCCATTGGAATTTTATCTTATTTCTGGTAAGATTTGTTAAGGGTGCTGATATTTCGGCAAAGTTTGGTATGTATTCCCTCAACCAGTTGCACACTCCTAGAAAACTGCGAAGTTCTTTTCTTGTTTGAGGTGATGGTGTATTTTTAATGGCTTCTTCGTGTGGCCTCTGGGGACTGTTGCCCGTGGCACTGACTGTGTGTCCCAAGTATGTGATTTCATCTGTGGCGATGATACATTTTTCTGGAGAGCATTTTAACCCAAACTCTGCCAATCGTTCTAATATGAGGCGGAGGTGTCGTAAGTGGTCTTTTAAGTTTTCGGAATATACGACGATATCATCCAGATAGGCCATGGCAAATTTTCTAAGGAACCCGGCTAATACTTGCTGGCTCATGGTTCTTTGAAATGTCTTGGGTGCACCTTTTAACCCGAATGGCATTACTCGGAACTGGTAACTGCCCCCATCTGGTGTGGTAAAGGCAGTCTTTTCTCTGTCTTCTGGTGCCATCGGCACTTGCCAGTACCCGCTTTTAAGGTCCAGTACTGTGAATACCTTGGCTGTGCTCAGGTCTTTAAGTGTTTCGTGGATGATTGGCAGTGGGGAGGGTTCAGTTATTGTTGCTTGATTCAACCTTCTGTAGTCTATGCAGAATCGTCGCCCTTCTTTTCCCTTTTTGGCCACCATTACTACTGGGAAACTGTATGGGGATCTGCTGGATTCTACTACTCCATCCGCTAGCATCCCTTCCAGTTGTTTGTATAAATCCTTTTTCTTCTCGTCCGAAAGGCGATGTGGTGGAACGCAGATTGGTCTGTCGGTGTTCAGGTGGATTCTGTGCGGTGGTACTTTCGCTGTGCCTGTCAAGGGGGAAAATACTTCACTATATTCGGATAATAGATCCGTGAATCCTTTTTTCTCCTGTTCTGGGACTCGATCTAATAGTGGCCCGTGGACATCATTACTATTTTGTCCCTGGCGAACGGGCACAAAGTGGGTGGATGTCCTGATTGAGCTTCCGAAATTTAAACAGTTCCGCATGAAGTCTATTGAAGCTTCCTCTTTGGACAGCCAATCGCGTCCTAAGATGATTTCCTCCCTTAGGTTCTCTCCCACGAGGAAGTTCCATTCCCGTGTTGTATTCTGGATGTCGAATTTTATCGATATCATACCCTTTATTCGCATCACGTTTCTTTTGTTCGCCAACTTGAGGCATGGAATCGAGGATTGTTGTAATTTGGTACTTTGGGCGATGCCCATTCTTATTATAGAGTGTGAAGATGCAGAGTCTATCAATGCCTGATAGGTTTGCCCCTCTATGGTGACTCTCACCCTTGGAAGGAAGGAACCTGCTATTGCCGTGTGGCACTCTGCGGTTTGTTTCGGTTTCTTCCTTCTTTGCCCGGGTTGCCGTTTTAGTAACGAGCTCCCGGGCGGTACCGGTTTCCCGAGTTTCTATCTCTTCTATTTTGTTGAGCTGGGGATCGCTGGGCCGGGGGATGGCGGTATGGCGATTGGCGATTCGGTGAACGGCGTGGCGGTGATTGACGCTGAGGTGAACTGCGCTGAGGTGAACGGTGACGCGGAGAATATTGTTGAGCTGACCGGCGAGGAGATAAATTGCTTCTTGTTTGGCGTTGGCCTAGGATCTTATATCTGCCTTTAGAATTTTCAAACCTCATGGCCTGGTTCATCCACTCTTCCATGGTAGTGGCATATATGTGTATGTACTGGGGTAACATTTGGCTATTACAAAACGCAGGCACGAATACATCTAACTCCGATAATTGTTTTGCCGGGTGGAGTCGTGCAAACATTTTTTGTTTATTAGCAATAAACTCTGCCAAGGATTCCGTGTTCTCTTGTGTTTTATGGTAGATCTGGTTTTGATGTCGGAGTTCCACTTCTGGTCCCTCGTATTCCCGAAGGAAAAATCTTTTAAAAATCGACCATTCTGGGTGTTTATAAGTATTCGCCCAGTCCTTCGCTTTGTCCCGGAGCTGGGCCGTTGCCACCTTCGTTTTGTTTTCCTCGTAGGTGTTAGCTATTTTGAAATACTCTTCGCACCGTTCCAGGAAAAGTCGTGGAAATTCTTCCAGTCTCCCAGAAAATATTGCCTCCAGGCGAGGCTCCCTTTGACACACGGCTATGTTAGCGAGTTTTGTTACTAACATTTCAAGGATTCGTGTCGTCTGGGTGTCTCTCGTAAAGGTTTCTCCATTTGGTACATCCGCTGAGGATTGAGCTAGAGGACTGTTATCCTCATTCTCCACTGTGATAGCGTTGCCCGCTGTTGTGCTACGTGTTTGTGGCATTTTCAGTGTTTTGAGCCCACTTTTGTTCGGTTTGTTGCCTCTCTTGTATTTGAATTTATTCGTTAAAACTCATTGATCTGACAAACACGTTGGGCGCCAATTGATAGGGTCGAGTATCAATTTAGTGGGCTCAGAAACAAAATACAAGTATCTCGGTACGATAGTTTATTTTACAAGTTCACAGAATATAAGTTAATGTTTTTTTATAGTCTCACATGACGCTTCTTCAAAAAAAAAACTCCTATCTGTCAAAAAAAGAAAAATGAAACAAAACAATTCAATTCGAATTCTGGTGCGTTTAAAAAAAAAATGGATTTGTGTAACCACCGTACGAAAGTACCTAGACTACACTGGGTAGCTCGATTCGAGCCGTGACTGATTCCCTTTTGCGTTTATTTTTTAGTGACGGGGTTTTGGGTCACTCTTCATGCTCGTATCAATGTACATAAGAAACAAAAAACTCTTATTTTTATTATAAACACAAATAAAAGGGTTTTAGAGGTAAAATGAAAGTAAGATGGTAACGGTACAACTGTCCCATGCGTATTATTTGTTTGTTTAACTTTTGATATCTGCGCATATTTAACCGTTCGATTTTAACATAGATTCAAATAACTAAAAATAACTGGCCAAACTGCCATCAAATTTAAATATAAATATTTATTCGGGAAAAACTAAAACAAATAAAACAACTCTCGGGTAAAGTAAAGACGAAACGACTTTCCGCTAAAAATGTAAAATAAATATTCCAATAATAAAAATCATGAATATATATGAAAAATTAAAAGGTAATGAAAATCCTAACTACTATAACTTTCGAAACTAACAAAATGTGGTAGATAAGTAAATTAATAAGCTTCTAAACTAATGAAAATTAAAAATTCAAATGAGAACCAAAATTTGACAAATCTTACATTCAGGGCATCAATAACTTTTCAGACAACTGCGCAGGACTTGTTTGAAGAATAATTACTAATAAATTACATTTTTTGCAAAACATTGTACAGAGTTCAATTATGACTTGGTATTTGACTCTTGATGGATGGTAAAATTGTGGTATAAAATAGTAATAGTGCGTATAAAATATCAATTAAAATTATGACAGGTAAAAGAGAAAAGTTGGCAAATGAATTAAGTTTCCACCCAGACGTAGCATCGTGGGTTTTAATTTCTTAGCTACCTACTAAAAAGTTGAAGATAAAAGTAAAACTTAATATTAAATATTATATATCTTACCTGTAGAAAAAATAACACCATTCGATATATCACCATTGAACTTTCGCTCATATTGTAAGGGACGCAGAAAGGCTTCGTGTACACAACGTGAGCATCTGAAAGAGAAATTGAATTAGAAGAAAGTGGATAGCTACAGGCTACAGTACTGTATTATTTACGGAATAAATAAGTTTGTGGCAAATATGTAAAGGCTCACCATAATCTACTTCTTGTACAATATCTACTCTTAGAGCAAAGGCCATCGGGAGAGCGATAGCTAACGCCAGTAACCAGATCCCTCCGATTATGATTTTAGCAATCTTCTTGGAGGGTCGTGCACTGAAACAAAAATAAATAGTTATTCTGCAGTTAGGGTATTTAAAAAGTTTACCAAATATTTTACATCAACGTCAATCACATCACTTAAAAATTATGGATTACCTAAACCCAAAACAAAAATCTGACGTCTGAAGTCGACAAACTCGTAAATGTTTTTCAAAATTTTTTTGTGTTTAGTTTGCGATAGACCGTACGAATTTCTATGTACCTAATCCTTTTCAACATGTAAAGTGATATTGTTTTATTGCGTAATTATTTTACGACATCTGTTTCGGTGTTCATTTTCAAATTGTAGTCATGTCACGTACAGTCCTTTTACTTATATGAATTTAGTCCCCGCTACCGCTTCAGATAATTCACAAAAATCCGTTACACCACCTTCTCCTAAATCACAACCCTTCGAACCTTATTCAAGTTATAAGTATATAAGTAGTGCATTAGGAAGGCTTTCACTACCTTAATCCTTTGTTGCGGCCGATACGGGTGGAATTCTCCTGGAAGTGGTAAGTTGCTTAGCAGTTTTCTAGGATGACAAAGTTTTCCGTCACCATTAATGCGGGTACACACTTTGATTTAGATATTTACCCGGAGATAATCCTGCCAATACGCGCCATAGCATGCACGTCCTATATCCCTTATAACCTTCCTCTGATTAGAAATCTCATTAATCCCAGCCTTTTCCTGGAAGTGACTACTACGTGCGCATCTTGAACCGCCTCGTTTCCTCCAAAGAGGCTTCGGATTTTGTACCATTATAAAAGGGAATTTTTATTTACCATTCCAAGGAAAAAAATAAGCCAATTTAGCACCTAACTTCATCTTTCACTTCCAATAAACCAGTACCCGATGAAAGAAATTATTGTGGATGACAAAAATCATGGCAACTGATCCAACACCGATACTTCTCAAATGTAATCTACTTATTGAAAAACTCTCTGGACCAGTACCAAATGTCATAAAATTCCATTATAGTTTTTTGTTTCGCAAGGAAAGTGGTACCTTGAAACCTCGAATACAATCGTTTTCAAAGAATTTTTAAAAGTGTTTCTTTAACTTCTATAGAGAAAATGACTCTTTTAAAAAAAAATACTGTTGTTAAGATATAGGACAGTCATAAAATACAAAGTAAGAATTGTAAACGTCTAGAAATTAATTTTGCTAAAAAAGCTAAGTTAAATATTTTTAATTTTATTTTATTTTAATTTTATTTGTTTATTAAGACATACACAGTACATTATAATTCAGATTATAAGGTATGTTAAATTAAATTATTACATGGTTATGTACCTATTACGTAAGTCCATAGAATGTCATTTGGTAATTACGCCTGAGATATGAACCGGTCATTACAGCTGTTTTGCCTTTTTATCCTAGGTATTGTCAAACTGCCACATAGCCGCTGGCAGATGATCTTATTAACGAAATGTTCTGTTAATAAAATTACTTTTTTTTGTTTTCGCTTTTAAATAATAGAAAGACGATAAATTAATTGCCACTATTGTACCCCGAAGAAATGATCATTACAATATTACTTTTTATGAAAATGCTTAAAATGCGTTCATGAATTTCTGAAGAATTTTAATAGTTCATTTAAAGAAGTGGAATTCACAAACACAAAATCTAACTGCCAATCTTTTATAATCCTGGCTAGGCCGGGTTAACACATATTATAATAAAAATTAGAATTCGTCTGCGAAAGAAATGAGGTTTCTGCATTTTAAAATATGTACCATATACCTATTACCGACATATATCTACGAGAGAAATTCAATCAACGAGTGTAGTAGGCTTTAATAGTATTCGCTTCATTGCCGGTTCCTCTTATTATTTGAAATAACACATAAATAATATTATCTTTGAATTTAACGTAGATTAAAAGTTTTCATACAAAACTTTTTTTTAATTGGAAACATGACAAAGTTTTTTTGAATAATATATTTTTGTAAAATATCTCAAGGTTTTTGTTTCTGTCTTTGATGAATAATTCAGGTTTATTGATTCTAAACTGGAACAAGAGAAAATGTTCTTAAATTTAAATTGTTAGCAACTTTTTTGTGAATTATGCCATTGATTTCGTAAAGTTACATTCTAAAGAAAGATTCTTTTCGATGTCCTCAAGTCTGAACGAAATTACGTCTACAAATGAATAATTATAAAATCGTTATAGCATCGTCACTACATCGTTCCACAAAAATATTTATTGAACCTGTCGGAATCGTACCACAAAAAATCCTTATGATCAATTAGCAGAGATTTTATTAAACCAATAAATCCCGGCTTTCATCCTATTATTCTTGGATCGATGTAAACACAGATAAGTACATTGTCCCTTTCGTCTAGCATATAGTCGGTGGGTAACTGAGGTAAATACGAAAATATACCATTCAATCTGCAGTAGTATTGGGTGCGACCGGTATTACTTAAAAAGGCAACAAAAAGATACCCATGTGAAAAATAAGACGACTTGGAAGTAGAACAACAAACATGGATTCTGAAAATATTCGTTTTGTTGCATAATTATATAAAATATATTTGTCATAAGACATTTTTAAAAAATGGTTAAAGTTGGTTAAAATGGTTAAAATATGATGCTATTCTTCCCCGTTCGCAGGTTCACTGCATTGTAATTAAAGCAAAAACAAGATAATAAAATGAAATCAACTATTTCATCTAAACTCGTTTATTACCATGGAAGTGTGTATAGCTCTCTTCCAGATAAATACAAAAAAAGCCAGCATAATAAAGAATTTCAAAGTAATGCCTAAGAATATTTTTTTAAGATGCGCACTTTAAAAATGAAATGTAAATATCTTTTTTGAATATGCTTTTATTATTTTTCTTAACACGCTTATTACAATGTTTATTAATTATTGTGTTGTTTTGTTACATGTTTTAATGTCACCAATGCTTACATATTCAGGGTTGACTAAACAAAATTATAAAAATTGACCTAAAGATGTAAATGGATGGACGGGAGTAGAAAGGAATGTGGGGAGGCATAGTTTAGAATGAGAACAGATTTATCAAAAGTTCATTAGAAAAGATTTTTTGATTATTGATAATGTACTCTTCTGTACACTATTTTTAATTTCTAAATTTTCAAATGTGTGTAAATACATACCATTAATATTACAGTGAAACAACTCTATTCCATCAATATATTACCAAATTATAAAAACTATAACTATTTTTATTTTTTTTTTAAATATGTTTATTTAGTTATTAATTGTACAATAATTTCTCTTACTTAAATCTTACAAAACTGATCAATCAGTTTGATTGTAAAAAATCTCTCATTTTTCCTATTTATTTACTTACAACATATAAATATATAAAATGTTTTATATTTTGGTGCTTAATACATATCTAGTAATTATTTAATAATATAATACTTAATATTAAAATACTTAACTAATTATTGTAATGCTTATTATAACATAAATTTTATTTTGAAGAGTGGTTACAAGATCTAGGTACCTATTCGTTCACAATATTATATATTATATTAAAAACCTCAAGTTCTTCTTTATCTTTCAATGTTCCTCGAAGTGTACCTACATAAAAAATCCACAATTTTTTCGATTCAGTTTATAGACTCGAGATGTCTTCATTAGTCCTTATCCTTATTATCTTTTTTCTCCTTTTTAGCTTTTTCTATATTTATTTTTACCCTAGGCTGTCTGCATTTTGAGGGATATTTTTAGGGTGGATTTCTTGCTGATATGTACTATTTTTGTATTGGTCTCTTTTTTGTTTGTTTATATTTTCATTCTTCTAGTTTTCATAAATTACAATTAGTAATATATCTGCTTTGATAAATCTACATTTACGTCCATACGTATGCCTGCATAATTTTTTTTTTAATAATTCTCGGCTACATTTTTATATAATTACATTTTCTGTATAAGCTGTGGTTGTTTTTATTCTGTCTTATCGTTCTCATAAATTATAAATAATGGGATTGCTTTTATTAATTTTGTATTTGTTGTTTATTTCTTATTAAGTTTGTATGTTTTTTTTACTAATTACCTCTCTTCTCTATTTTTGTACTTCATTATAAAATTAATAATTATGATTTGTCTTAATTAATGTAAAATTGTATTACGGACGGCCGGCATAGTGCAGCGGTAAGGCGCTTGACTAGCATTCCGAAGGTCGCGGGATCGAATCCCGGCGTGGCAAATAAATTTTATTTGATAAATTTGTGTATTTCACAGTTTATTCATTTCAAATAATATATAGTATATTTACGGCACGTTCCAGAGTGGAAGATACTCTCAGTATCGCCCTGGTGTAAGACCACCATTCAGAATTGAAACGTTGCTTGAAATGGCTTCTGCCGTGTTTGGTGACCAGATCTGAATAGCCAGGAACTTCCCCACCTCCCTCTTCCCTATCTCCTTCCCCTCCCCACTACCTTCACCTCACAACATACCCCAAATGGGGATACCATAGTCCCACTGGCTCCAGATGGGAGCAGTTGGGACTCTTGTGCGGTATTCATGTAAAAAAATTACCTTTCACTTACGTTTTGTAAATTCTTCCCCACCCAAAATTAGTTGTATATCTCATCGGTATTGCCATAAAGGTTGAAATTGAACCCTATTAGCAGCGTCTTGCCTACTCTTAGAAATTTGCATAGTTTGACAACTACTACCATATAGTTACATATTTTTTTATTGTAAATCTAAAAAAAATAAAACCTTTTGCAGGAGTTTTGTATTGCAAAAACTAAGTTTTCCATTGTTAAATACTGGTTGAAAGATAAATTGCGTTTAAAAATATACGAAGAGTATGATTCGGGTGTTGGCACGCACAATCTGTCGGGTGTAAATCCGATTCGGACGGTAAAAGAGCTACGTGATATTCGTGGGAATTTCAAGTTACCGATTGACATAATAATGTCTGTCAGCAGTAAAACTTCATTACGTGGTTCCCAAAGCACAGAAAGGCGTCTAGAAACCTTGTGGCAAGGAGTATTACTGAAGCGAGATCACCGTTAAAGGCTAAATCCTTTAGCGCAAGTAATAAAAAGAGTTCTCACGTTTTGTTACTCTCTCATAGGTACTACACACTTCACTAAAGTGTGTTTATCGCTTTTGTGTCTCATTATTTCTACGGATTTCCGATTCCTTTGGTCTTAAATTAGTGATGTGATGTTATTAATATAGCATGGTACGATAACGTTACGGATGTAGGAAAAATCATTTTCATTCAAACTTCAAACCCAGGCACCAAAGATACTCAAATACAGAAGAGATATGCTATGGTGTCCGCGCAGCTGTCACCGGACTACGCGCTAATTAGCGTAGTTTTCATATAAAAAGAATTTGTTCATTTCGTTGATTTTTTGAAAATGTGCATTAATATTGGTTTACAATATATTTTGAATAAGGAAAGAATTCGTTCATTTAGTTTAACGTTCGTTTGGTTTATTCGTTAATTATTTGTTCTTTTAGTTTATTTGTTAATTGGTAAACAATATCGGCGACACCCGGAAGCGCAGACCCACATAGTAAATACAGCAGATAGCACATCTACTTATATTTCAATATCTTTGCCAGGCACGGACATTTATTATCATTATTTTGGTTAGAGGTGAAACATTGTTTCTTAGAATCTCATTCCCAAGATTTGTTGACAAAGAGTGACTGAAGACTTAAGACTGACTTATTCCCCAAAGAGCCAGCCCTCCGTATTTACTGACTTTTAATGACGAGAATCTTGAAAACACCCCCTTTATATTTATTTAAAGACCCTTACAAGTCGAGCACCAAAACACCGTTTTGTTTTTAAAAATAAAATGACAAGAAAATGTTCAACAAAGTATTGAGGAGTAATATATAGGTAGAAGAGAAGTAAAACAAAGTACACATTATGTATTAAATGTAGGTACGTACCTTTCAATTTTTTTTTCTTTAAATAGTGCGATTTCTAAATCTTTTTTATTGGTAATAGCCGTGTATTAGATCTTCATCTTTCTGTTCCATGCAGTAATCAAACTACTACTATAATAATACTTTACTCGGTTGTGACTGTAAATCCAGTTCAGTGAATTCTAGAATTTTCGCTTTGAATTTAAACTTCATTTTCAAAATTAGAAGTGTTTGCTTGGAGAATTCAGACAAGCGATAAAGTATAATAAATTATATAAATTACCAATTCCAAAATTGGAACAGATTTGTCGAGATTTTAGACAATCCCGATTGCATATGTTTTATTAGATGAGACACGAAGCGAAAAAATTGGTTCCACTTTTTTATCTCTAAATAATCCATCCATTTTATCCTAAATCTTCTAACATTCTCAACAATCCAACGCCGATCGACCGAAACAAACTAATCTGTCCGTGATAACAGTGCAACACGTTTCGAGAAAAATCACGGCATAGTCATAGTTCCAAACACATAACACGTCTCGACGAGATATTGTTACTACGACCATTGATTATATCAACTTGAACAAAACTACGCGATTTAAAGCTTTTTCCTCCAATGGCTCGTGATTTTTCGGTGACCATTTTGAATATTTTTCGCCCACATTAAAAAATTATACCTCCGAATTTTAATATTGAGACACGCAAATTGATTATACTTCTATATATCCAATGAATTCACCTATCTTTTGTCGATTATTAGGTATTCATTGAATTTATAAAAAAAAATTACAAAATCGTAAACTTTAAAACCGCGCGAATCCTGCATGTTAGTTCTTTTGATATTTCCGTAAATGATACTTTTTCGCGTCAACATTGTTTATTTTCGATTTCTACACGTTGTTTATGGTCTACTTAATAACCACAGAAGCAATTAATACATTAAACCACATTTTTTAACCGCAAACATCTGATAGAAAATTATTACTATTATTATACTAACTTATACTTTCATTGTTTACAATAGAGAACTCCAGTCCAATTTTTTTATATTTTTTTAATGAATAAAGACCTTCAAACTTAAATAACTGCATTTTTATTTTTATTTTTATAGTTAGTTTTAATAGTTAAAATAATTGTCAAAGTTTTAATTTTTAAAGACTCCCAGAAACGCACCGTATCTATGGTGGTCTTCACCCACCCATAGTTTTTTACTTTTTAAGTTGTCATTTTGAATCAGTGATGTCATGTCGAGGGAAATTTCCCTAGATCTAGGGGAGAAAAATATTTTTTAGGGATAAGGGAAATCAGGACAAAATCTAGGGAAATTTCGAACTCTGGCAAAAATTTTATTACATATGACAATATTACTGGTAATATTTATATATATATATATACGGATATATATTTTTTGGAATTCCTATGAATCTTAATTATTGTTCATGTACTTACATGCAATGTTATTTTTAACACTGACAACTCAAAATAATATTATGGAACGTACCCATACTACGCGACACGTTCGGGGGGGGGGGGGTCTTCAAAATACCACGCTTGGTACAAATGAGCGGCGGGTTGCTTATGATTTTTATTTTGCAAAGTGTTTTTTTTTATTTGGAATTCAGTTTCTAATTCAGTGGTGAGTGTATTCGTACTTTGAAATTATTACTTCACGTAGCAAAAAGTGTTTTATTTGGAAAATCACGGTATTATTAGTATATTTACCAAGTTCCGATATCTTTCCAATTAATTATCATATTAATTAACATATAACAGGATTAGTGTTACATAATCGGGTGGCTACGTAGGTAATTGCGTAAATGTGAAATTTCACTTCGAAATCTAGGGAAATAATTTTCTTGGGCTGAGCATCCCTGATTTTGAATTTAAGAAAATGGCGGAATAAAATTAATATAGGATGACTCAATGACTTTTGTGTGAGAAATTGAGGCGTTTTTATTTAAGATTAACTGCTTTTAACATTGAAAAACATTAGTAAAATGTCCACATTTCACCGCTACTGTTATTGTATTTTAACAAAGTGCAATATAAAAATAATAAATCATCTTTTTCATTGCAAATACAAGTGACATCATTCTTCAATTTTGTGTTCAGGCGTGATTTTGTACATTGTTTTAAGTATAACACATACAGAAACACTGGTATTTATAATACACTGATCATGACGATTGTGTAGTAACTTGTATAAAAAGCCCTATACTAAAAACAATTTGAAAATACAATGTCAAATATGACACGACTTTAACCTCAAATAGGCAAAATTTATTGCAGATTGTCCGCAAATATAGCCCTTTTCGTTAATTGTTGAGGGCCTAAATTATGTTTCAATAAACACAATAACTATTATTTATCTAAATCTCTATAAACAGTATGAAAATAAACCAAACACACGAAATGTTGAATTGCATAGGTACGTGTGCACTTCAAGTCATTTCAAATGTCAACACACTATCACCAGGTGACAGGTTAAGTGTGACGTCACAGTTAACCATTTCAGTAATGCCAACTTAACGCTGTGTTTTGAAAGAGGTTTAAAAATGCACTTTTTAATATTTTTTTAAAAACTCTGCGTTTAATATTATGAAATAAAACTTATATATTCGGAATCAGCGTTTCTTGGTCTATATGAACATATTTTTTTAAAGCCATAATATTTTTCACTGGAGTTCCTTATTATCAAAATAATTAACGCTTTTTTTGCTAATCTAACTAATATAATCGTTTATCGCTAATTTAACTAATATATCCTAATTCATTTAACTAAGATAATCGTTATACATATTATCACAAAATCAGACTGCAGTTTTATAAATATTTGTGACCTTACATTGGATATTTATCACCTCGTTTTTTATATAATATGGTAAAACAAGAAACAAGGTTTTCAATAAGACATATATCATAACAACAGACATTACAAACCGTCCAGAAAACGATTTTCTAGTTGCTTCAATCTTGTTGCATTTCGCCATTTCCATTCTTACAAAATATGCAATTTGACAGCTGGTTAAATTGTAATTTACTGGGTTAAAAATTAACCCAAACAATTGAAATTTACATGTATATCTTTGTTATGAATCCCTCTAATTGAATCCCCGAAATGAACACAGTGACCGGATTAAATTAAAGTTCACATTCCGCTTTCCTGAAAATATTTAAAAGTCACAATTGTTAATTTAAACAACTTGTAAATAGATGGATAATTGAATTGCGATAACAGTCCTACATAAATCTATATATGTAAAAATCAAAATAAGTTTGTTTCTGGGTTTGTGTGTATGGGGCCTGTGTGTTGCTAAACCATTCATCCGATTGCGATGAAACTTTGAGGATTTGATGTGCGCATGCCCGTGATGGTTTCTGTATATAATAATGAGCTCTGGCATCATGAAATTACGCGTTGCTAAACCGTTCATCCAATTGCGATGAAACTTTGGTGATTTGATGCATGGATAGTGGAGGGAGAGGATGGTGAGGGGGTGAAAAAGCTAGTACGTAATAAAAATCAATTAAAACAAACACTTTCACGACATTCTAATCAAACGCGCGGCTGACAGTTCTTTGAGAATTTTTTGGGTAAGGCCGCGAACAAATATGTTTTATAGAATGTTCCAGTTGATCATAGAAACAAAAGCATTGAGAAATCGATGAACTCAGCGTTAAAGGATTTTATAAGCTACGTTATTATCTGAGTCGCAGATTGCGGGAGTATTTTAAAATATTACAAACAAAATTTTAACGCATCTAGGGAAAATTTGCCTAAAACTGGCAGCAAAGGAATTCGAGATTTTTTAAATGGTGCCATATTGTGGCAAAGAGCGCTCCAATGGATACTGTGATTTTTCACGCTACCCTAGTGATAAATAAAAGCGGTAAATAAAATTATTGAAATTATCATAGCTCATGAGAGCTCACTATTATTCCCGCAGGTAAAAAACTGTTTTAATTGAATTCGTAAATGTTTTAGTTAAAATAAATTCGAATTCCAAGGAATAAAACCATGTATTCACTGATAAATGTTTCGGACCCACAGTTTTCAAAACACCGCGAAGATGTTTACAGAAACGTTGTGTTGGAGATCTTTCCATCCACATTAGATCGTTGTATCTGAACCACTGCTACTTGTCATTAAAAAAAAAGATATTTTGGAGTATCATTTAATTATTGCGGCATCTATAGTCCCAACCGCTGTAATTTTTGAAGACGAAATTTATCTTTTATAAACAATTACCATGTTCATAAAAAATTGAAACAGGCGTCCACAATCAGCCACATTTGTTTACGAAACTGATTTGTTTCTGTGTTTTCTGTCACCAGACGGAAGCACAGAAACAAATTAATTAGTTTCAGAAACGCGTAGATTTTGTATCTGAAACGGTGTTTATAAACTATTGTTTCTCGGTGAATACATGGCTTTAGACTAGACCAAACAATATTTTTTTAGATCTGATAGATAGCAAGGCGGACGTTAATTAGCTTACAAGGTAAAGATTGATTGATGCTTACTGACTTGTTATAATTCCTTTGTGCAATTTGTAAAAAAATAAAAAATGTATTCCGAATTCACGTCGAAACAAGCTATTATTTAATACACCTTTCTCGCTTTTATTTACGCCTATTTAGGCTTTTACATACATATATATAACAATATTAACGAAATCATACTAGTAAATAGTGCAGGAAACTACTGTTTAAAACACTTGCACAAAAATAAATACAAAGTAAAAATATTAGGTATTAAATTTGAACCACACAGGATGTAGGTACAAAATACAAAAAATCCGAAATAGTTTTTTTTCTTTCAGCCAACAAAATACCGTCAATGAGTTAGTCAATTTTAATAGCTTTATCAAAATATTCCCCTATTTGATGAAAAAAACTTCAATAAGGTATGCTTATATAATAAAATTTATGTACTAAATATATCAACAACATCTGAGTATTTGTTTCCAAGCTGTTGCATCCGTCGCATAGGAGTATAATATTGGCTTGTTGACTTAGAATTGCTACAATAATATGGTAGGTACTGTCTTGTGACTGACCTGCCTGGAGTATGAAAATAAATTACATATAATAAATCAGGGGTATCAAACATTGAATTTATGATTTTATACAAAGAGGTTAAATCGGAAATGATTCTACGATCAGATAATTTTATTAAATTTAATGAACAAAGTACGTTATCGTAATTTAGGCATTCACTAGGAATGCCCATTTTAAAATTCACATATCTAAAAAAATTATTTTGGATTCTTTCAATCGCGTGTGAATAAACCTCATAATTTGGGGACCATACCGTGGAATTGTATTCTAAATGACTCCTTACGAGTGACATATATAATGTTTTTACAGTATTAACATTGTTGAAATCACTAGATACCCTTAAAATAAATTCCAACATTTTCAAAGCTTTATTGGTTATTATTTCTATATGCTTGATAAAGTTGAGTTTCGTGTCAAACCAAATACCTAAGTCATTGATTTCCGAGACAGATACTAACGACAATAATTAGTTAATGGAATAATCGAAAAATATTGGATTCTTTATTCGATGAAATCTCAAAATTTGACATTTGCTTATGTTAAGTTGCAAGCTGTTATCATGACACCATATAATAAATCTCAACAAGTTATTTGACAATATAAGGCAATCATTAATGTTTCTGATTGCTTTAAATAATTTTAGGTCGTCTGCAAACATTAAAACTTGAACATCATTAAAAATATATAACACATCTTTAACAAATAATAAAAACAGGATTGGACCTAAATGTGACCCCTGAGGAACACCACTCGTAGCAGTGAATTTGTACGAAAATGTGTCATCAATTTTAACAGCCAGTAATCTGATGATCAAGAAACTGTTTAACCACTTATATAGTGAACCACCTATACGAGTTTTTGAAGTTTAGCTTACAATTGATTCTGGAAATATTTTAATTGCGAAACCTAAAAACCCATTTCCAACCGAAATTATTAATGAAATATAAATACGGAATACCGTTGGAATATCATCGACGGATAGAACCGCCCAATGTATTTCCCGGTAAAAAACAACTCTACGTGAAATTCAATTGAAAATTGATTTAAGCTCTCTAATACCAGAAAAGTAATTTGAGTGATAGCTTGTCTCGAACACCACTTGCCTAAATATGTTGCCTCGGGATTTAAAAATGTGATTCTTTACAAGTGACGTAAGTAGCTTGACGTATAAATTATTCAGTAATATAATATCATCTGGAGCAGACAGTTAGTGGGTGCCCACACTCGAAGGTAATGTATATTTTCTATGACTTGATCTTTTAACTCCCTGATGCATAGCGAGCGGAAAAAAACCGAAATATTCTTTTCTGAAAGTTACTAAACATCTATCCTATAAATTCAGCCATTAGTGAACGTCACGTGAAAAGGGTAAGGGACGTGAGTGTGAGTATACCGATCATCCAAAATTTTAAATAAATTTATTTATATTTAAATGGCGTATTGATAATGTAATCCGCTTGTCCCTGATAAATAAATATTGACATTGCGTTTGCGTTCCTTTGAGTAAATACAATAACAATTGGTCGACATTATCATAACATACAAATATAATAAAACATAGGATAGGTTGGTTAACATAATTTAAAATAATAATAATAATAATTAAAAATTTATTTGTCAAAAGCTCATTAGCTCGTTTCACCGCTGAGCTGTACATTTCGGGACCGTAATGCAGCTGGTTTACAGCAGTAGGAACCTTATTTGTAAATAATATGTATAAAAAATAATTCTAATAAAATAATATAAAAATTCTGACTAAATTAATAATCAAATTATTCTATTGAAGTTCTTTTATTATTTCATCTTGGGCCGGATGTTTTACAGTACGTGGATAATAACAGAACTTGAATGGGACTTTCAATTAACTTGAATTATCAACTTTGAAATGTGATGAATGTTCAAATTCTGTAAAGCAAACCGTCCATAGTGTAAACAGTTCTTATTCTTAGTTTTAACGACCACTAAAAACTTTTTTTTTGGGTACCTAATGTTAACAAATTATGCAAAGAAACGACAAACACTTTTAATGATAGAATAGAGTTGATCATTATAAAATAAATATCCATGGAATAAAATACACCTATTAAAAAAAAAATCATTTCACTATATAAAAGAAAAATGGTTCAGCCAACAAAACTTCCGTTGTCAAGTAAAAGATAACAATTCTGTTGGCTACCAGTCTTCATTTTTTTAATATTGTCTCCTTGTTGGTGTTTTCCTTTGTCTTCTCTTTAAGCTTAATAAATCCCGTTGCTTCCCACCCTTTCAATGTACTTTAATTTTAGCCTGCCATTTCAGCTTTCCGATTCCTTTGAGTTCATCTCTCCACCTCCGTCTTATTTCTGGTGACCTTTTATCTCCTGTTTAACAGAGTACCTAGTGCAAACAATCTTTTTTCCAGCTACTTGGTCTACCCATTCGTATTCTATTTTTGCAACATTTTAGCTACGTCAGTGTCGCAGAAATTATTTTATCAATTATTATTTTTAATTTATAAATTAACGTTTAGACAAGATTTTTATGCATAGCACAAAGGGTAACAATTATTATAAGCAATAATTATCAGCCTGAAACACTCATCAACATTGAAAAATCTTTCGAGAAAAGATACTGGGACTTGAACCCGTGTCCTTCTGATTGCCGGTCAGCTGCTCTTGACCACTGAGCTATGGGGGCTTATCAAATACCCGCCAAGTAATTCAATATATACTAGTGTTTCATTCAACAATTACTGCTTATTATATTTTTTCCACCTGAAAACAACCAACTTTTATTTTTGCGAGAGAGACATTGTAAGTGTTAAATCCCTCGCTAGGTGGCGTCGAGACAAATTATGACTACATTTATTGGGGAAATACTTAAACTTGTCAAATATTAATTATTATTTTTAATTTATAAACTAACGTTTAGACAAGATTTTTATGCATAGCACAAAGGGTAACAATTATTTTATCGTAACTATTATTTGTTTCTTTCGTTGTCCAATAATATTCTTCGAGAAACAATTATTTTAACTTCTTTCGTATTATTATTATGAGCAATTTTAGCATTAATGATAGCGATTAGGTGAGATAACGTTCTATGGCCTGTGCCAGTAGTTATGAGAGCGGAATATTGTCAGCTGGAAGGAAAAAAGAGAGTAAGTAGATGGTGGAAGTCTTGTGTGTAATAGCGATCTTGATATTGGAAATGTCTAACAAAGTTTTGACCCTAAATAATTATTGTGCTGAAAATATTAACTTTTAACAAAATGCTATTTATTATAATTGAATTATCAAAAGAACTTATTATATAAAATTTCAATGATAAACGCTTACAAAAGTTTAAATACATATTTTTTTAATTGAGAAAAAACACTTTATTCTTACTATGGTCTTGCATTACTTAACGTAATGTTTATGACTAACTTTTCGTCTTGATATGTGCAGTATTATCATTTTTAGATTGCACTTTACCCTTTGTCAAATAATAACACATTTTATTTCTTCTACGAAGTGTTATACGTCGCAGAAAGTCTGGTTCATGTATGTATCATTCCCAAGTTATTATATTACACAAAGTTTATTTATAAACAAATACGTTTACTAAAAAAAATCCATTTTGTTTTGTATTCATTTTATGTTGTTTATCAAAATACAAAGTGATGGTTTCCCACGAAAAACAATTCAAATAAGAATATAAATAGGAATCCGACGCAATGGTGGTAGAAAATTATTGATTAGACATAGGTTCGACGGGCGCCGAAATTTCGACCGAAATGAAAATCTCGATTGCAAAATGAGCTGAAGATATTGGATGTGATGGCCCCTTTACGAAATATTTACGAGTCACTGAGTTTGAAAAGGTGTGAAGATAATTATTTCTTGTTTAGTGAATTTTACGACATGAAAACATTGCTGTGAATAACTTAAACGCATTTTCTTGCTAATAAACGAGTTTGGGAAAGAATTCAATTAGTGTTCTTTATTAATTGATTTAAAAAAATCAAAGATTGCTTTTTGGGCCAAGGTTAATTTTTGTCGTGTAATTTTAGCGAAAAAATGTTTCAATATTTTCTGCGAATTTCACCTAGCCGATCGTGGCCACTATTAGGTACAATTTATGTGCCTGAAAAACTCCGTTATAGGAACACAAGTGTCTTATATTTATTAAATCGATATTAGATCGATATTGTACGTAGCAAAGTAACAATAAATGTTACGTGAAGTGAACACAGACAATAATTAATATTAATATTGCAGAAAACAATGTCATAGTATGCCGATCCCTCGGACACAATGTGTTATGAGTGGCGGCAAAACGTAAAATTCCAGAGCCGCTCATTATTAAAGGCAAAACAATTAAATTATCGCTATTTAACCGGTCAAATTTGTTTTAAACAGAGTGTAGCTCATGCACGTGGCTAGCGAATACCACGAGAGGTTGGTGTGAACAAATTCTCAATTTTTTATTATTTTTTACGAAATAGATTTTCAAACAGTGAATTCGTACAAACAACACTTTTGCACATACAAATATATTGGATTTTCAGTTTGGAGGTTGTGTGATATCAATTGTGTTATTTTAATGAAATATTATACCAAGTTTGTAGGAAATAAATAGAAAATTTAATAATAACGATACTCCAGTTTTGTCGCTGGCATTAGCATGCAGGTGCAGAGCGAACTACTGTGATATAGCAGACAAAATATTACGACATGCAAAAGGTTGAGTTCAAATGGAAAGGTATAAATCGATTTCAATAAAATAACATTACATCTTATACTTCTCTTTGTCCTTTTTGTGATAAAAATCACTTTACTTGACTTGCTAGCTGCGGTTTCCCTCAGCGGCGAGTCGGGCAAAATGAAATATGATATCTTTATTTGGAATATTATAAACATATGTATATAATATTATTTTCGTCTCTTTCTCTTCAATAGAAAATATAAGGAAAAGAAAAGAGATATATTATCGGCTTGTTTTCTAAGAAAACAATCTTTCCAAATCTACAGCAGGACGTGAAATGTTTTTAATACTTTGAATATTACGAAACAGTATTGACAATATACCTAATTTTATTTTTCGACAGTATTTTTTAGAAATCCATTTGAAATAAGATGTGAACAGATTTGTTTTTATTTAGGTATAGTCGACTCAATTTGGGAGGTGGGTATGGGTACCGCAGCCCCGGGAACCATTTAATGGATAACCAACACCTCTGCCATAGGTCACCCCAAGTGGTTCGCTACGTTTGGTGACTTAGCAGAGGTGCTAGGGTTTATGGGATGAGGTTTGTCGGTGAGGTGTGAGGTGATTGGTGTATTGGGCTACATGTCATGTCACGTATCGTATGGGTCAAATGCAAGAGGTGGTGAGGCGTGAGGAGTGTGAATGAGATTTTTGTATAAGAACCGGGAGGTGGTGTTGGGGTGAGCCATTCATATAATAATACCGCACAACAGTACCAACTGCTCCAAATTTTTTTTTAAAAATATTTTTTATTGTAAATTATTGTTATGTGAATACCGCACAAGAGTCCCAACTGCTCAAAAAATTTTTTCTAAATATTTTTTTATTGTTAAGTAAATACCGCACAAGAGTAGGTACCAGCTGCTCCAAAAATATTATTTTTTTAAATTTATTGTAAATTACCTCACAAACGTCCCAACTGCTCCAAAATGTTTTTTAATTTTTTTTAAATATATTTTTATTGTAAATTATTATTATGTGAATACCGCACAAGAGTTCCAAATGCTCAAAAAAAAATTTTTTTTTAAATTATTGTTATGTGTTATGTGAATACCGCACAAGAGTCCCAACAGCTCCCAAGGGAGGGAGGTTGAGGGAGTGATGAGATGAGGTGTAGGGGGTTGCTGAGGGGGGGATCAGAGGGTGGGTGCAGGGGGGGGTGGATCAGAGGTGGTGGTGGGGGGAGGAGGTGGAAGGGGGTCAGAGAGGGGGGGGGGGGAACAAACACGGGAGGCGGGTATGGGTACCGCCACCCCAGGAACCATTATTAGATATCCAACACATCTGCCATAGGTCACCCCAAGTGGTTCGCTACGTTTGGTGACTTAGCAGGGGTACCTGGGCTCATGGAGTGAAGTTTGTCCAGGCCGGATCCGGAGAGAGTGGTTGAGGGAGTCCTTTTGACTTATACGTCCACAGCTGATGACATAGGGTCTGAGGGGAATTTTCCTCAGGGCCCCTTGTGTAGAGCTGGAATTATCTAGCCACCCCCCCCCACCCCCCCCCCACCCCCCCCTGTAAGCGAAAATATTTTGTAACACCTCACCTCAACTACAAACTCATCCTGATGTCGTGTCCTACCCAACACTAAGTCTTTGGGGTTGCTGTGTGGAGTTTTTTTTTTAAAGAGACCCATTGGAAACAAAGAGGGAGGAGACAAAGAGGCCAGCAAATCATTCCATAGCCGAGCTGTTGAACTCAAGAACGAGTCGTTGGAACGAACCGTTCTCATGTGACTCGACTCGTTCTCATAACTCGTTCTCACTCGACAAATGTCGGGCGCGTAAATTTTAAAATTATTTTAAATAATATATGACATATTTGCGGCGCGTTTCAGAGTGGAAGAGACTCTCAGCATCACCCTGGTGTGAGACAACCATTCAGAATTTAAGCGTTGCTTGAAATGACTTTGGCCGTGTTTGGTGACCTGATCTGAATGGCCATGTAATTCCCAACCTTCCTCTTCCAACTTCCAGCCCCAGCAATTGGGATTCTTGTGCGGTATTCACATAAACAAATGTTTTTAATTTTTTATTGTTGTACTTTCACTCCACACAGAAGGTCCCGAGGAAAATAATTTTTCTTCAGAGTCTATGTCATCTATGGTGATGTTGTGTGGATGGTTTTTTTTAGGGAGAAGAGGGGCCTTGAAGAGATCTATGTTGAAGAAGGGAGGAAACACAGAAGCCAGCAATCATTCGACAGCTGAGCTCAAGAACTCGAGAACTTGAACAAGCCATAGAAATGATATTCTCATGCGACATAAAAGTCAACCATGCACAAATGTTGGGTGCCCGATTGGTGTGTTTCCCAATTATGCAACGGTGCCGAAGGGATCACAAACGCTAGTTCCTTGGAGCATCTTCCATTGAAATACCGGTAGAACACGGACAGCATTCCTAACTGATGCCAGTGCTCTAAAGATGAAGGGATCCAGTTGTAATCGGGGAAGCTATAAAAACGGACCGCCCGTTTTTGCTCAGAGTCATGGTCTTTTTTTAAAATTATTTTGGGACTCCAGACCAGAGGTGGCTGCCAAATTGAACAGTTGGGCGCACTTGTGATTTGTACAGGGTCAGCAGTTAAAGTATATCTGCAAAACAAACCGTTCCGAGAAAACTTTGCACGTCATGTATTTATTATAAGTCAATAAAATTTTATTTCCGACAACGTACTCAACTTGCTAAAACTGTGAAGTAATTTAAAACAACTATTTAATAGGTACCTACGCGTTTTTTGCGTGTTTAAAAATTAAGTTATGTCTTCCCTAGAGTTCGGCTCTGTAAAAGCCTCCACTTTGCCGCCTCCTATGTGGTATGGGCATCATGCCCATACCACTATGAGAATTTTATCAGCTATAACTAGGGGCACGAAAAAGTAACGATACTTTGTGGTATCGAGTACTTTTCCTTTCGATACCGATATTTTTGTACTCGATACTTTATATTCGATACTTTTTCTCAATGAATACTTTTTGGCAGGTATCGATACCTTTAAAAATTTGGCTAAGCGGCTCATATTTATGGCAACGCCATCTAGTTCAATCATTTTTCTTTTAGTTTTATAATGATTATAATTCAAGAAAAGTAAGTTTATTTGGTTATCCAAACATTTAGTTACTGAAAAACACCATTATGTGAAAAAATCTGAAAAGTGCCATACTTGTAAATTGTTTCAGATTTATATCTTTATAATGAAAATATTGATTATAATATAACATTATTTCATTGACATAAATCTATTAGGTTTTAAAATTAATATGATGGTTTGTTCCGAAAAATCCTATGTCCACTCAGAAGCCTCTGAGACTCCACGTCTAGAATAGTGTCAAGAAAAATAATGGCCATAACTACTAAAGTAATAAATAAATAATTTAATACACTAAAATGTTTCGACTGTCCTGCCAAAACCCAAAGTAGACAAACAATGGGGGGGAGGGGGTTGATACGTAGTTAGCCCGGTCAGAGCTGTAAATCAGGCCCTATGAAATGTACCGATACTTTGAAGTATCGATACTTTTGTTTCAATACTTTTACGAGTACGATCCTATTCATGAATACAGTATCGATACTTTCTATTCGATATCGTGTCCCAAGCTATAACCGCTAAATGTTTTGCGAATTTCTCTCCATGCATTATCCGAAGGACCTTATTTTTCAATAAAATACGGAATATTTTCCGTAATAAAGATTTGAAATATAATAAAGAGTATCTTCTTATATTAAAAGTGTTTTTTCAATGTATTATTCACGCGAGTGTTCCATCTGCCTGAAGGAAGTGGCACCTAAAACATTGAACGAGATCATCGAGAGGTTGTGGAGGGGAAGAGAAGGGAAAGGTGGGGAAATGCCATTGAAAAGAAAAGGAAGGTGTTTAAACGTGAAATTGGATTAAAATAATTTTAAAAAAGTTAAGTGGAACCAAATATGGAATGGACACAAAATTACGGGATAGTTTTATTTTCTTTATTTCATAAAATTTTATTAGTCACAGATTTTTTGTTTTTTTTTGGCTACCACACTAGGCTAATCGTTACTTCATTTGGATAGGATTCTAACTGACATTTTTTTCAAAAATGACCTTTGAATGCCAAACCATTTCGTTTGCTTATTTCTATAACCAAAATAATTTTCAGAATCATCTGTGTTGTATTTTCGTAGATATAAGTATGACAAAGTTCTAACTTCAAGCTTTTTCAATAATAATTCATTTCACAAGGTTCTAACATCACTTACACTCTCTATTTTGTTTGTATCTGACAGTTGATCTTAAATGCGAGGCACATTATGGTCCGTCATTTCATTTGGATAGGGTTCTAGCTACGTCTTACCATTTTCTAAGGTTTCTAAGTTTCCAAAGACGAATTTTCGAAATCTATGAAAGAATTTTAATTTATGTGTTTTAGTTTATTGTATTTTATTGGAAAATATTTTAATAGGGCTTGGCCCTACCTAGGAATTGTATTAGGGTAATGTAATTAGAACCTTGTGCAATGAATTATTATGCTCTAGTATGTTTAGGTATGTTCTAAAAGGGTAAGTTTACGTCCTCTTTAAATACTTTAATTTAAAATATGTTCAATTAAAATACTTTACACAAGGTTCAACATCAAAATCGGAAATTTGTACACAGATTATGAGAAATCATCTTTGCAAACTTTGACACCTCATATCTCAGAACAAGGTGAAGCGAAGTTAGAACCCTATCCAAATGAAGTGACGTAATGCCTGTGTTGTTGTAGTCATACATTATTTTAAATAGGAATTAAAAAATACTAATTTATTGAAACAGATAATTAAACATACCTACCTACTAAATAAAAATTAAGAAATATAGGTATTAAAGTAAGTGACAAATAAAGAAAAAAAAAATCATATTTTAAATAAAAATAGAAATAAAAATTCAAATTCAAATTTTTAAATACATAAACTAATAATAAAGATTAAGTGTTAAGAACTCATGTTTTCTATACAAATATATAAATTATTAAAATATATATTAAGTGAAAAACTAAGAGAAAAAAAAATATTTTAAAGAAAAATAGAAATAAAAATGGAAATAAAAATTTTGAAATGCAAAAATTAATAGTTAAAATAAAGTGTTAAGAATTCGTGTATTCTTTGAAGTACGCTCGTCCCCTTTCGAAAATCCAATGTTGTACACGTGCTATATAAAGTGATTTAAATTACTTGACTTTATGTCGGTACTCAGAGTATTATATATTTTAGGAGCGATGAACCATTACCATAGTATGACGAATTACAATATTTTTATGTAAAACAAACAAAATAAATTACTTAAGCAACGTATTCTAGTATCATCAACTTCGACGTAAGCCCAAAGTATTATGCATTTATTCTACATTTTTCCACTAGAGTGTCTTTCAAAAAGGTTGTTTACCAATTATTCTGAATCTAAGGATTCAGGGCCTGTCGACCTATTGGGGCATCAGGTATGTCAAATTGAATTCCTTCAAAATGAAAATGATTAAAATGACCTCCATAATCATTATAGTCATATTCCGTATTAGAACCACTCGTGCTATTCCATATAGTAATTTCACAATTTTAAAATACAACGTACCTACTGCTGCTTTAAAAAAAAGAAGTAACTGTACAAAGACTATATATCACAGCGTACAACGAAAAAGAAAACAATACTTGAAAAATAATGATACGATATTTGAAAATTTTTTTAAAATTTAGGCACCTTCAAAAGTTTTTGAGCAACGACAAAACAGGATTGACCCACCACATTTCTGGCGCTCGCCCGACCTACACGTTACATCGCAGTGTCGCACTGTGTTTCGTCCCGTAAGTTTCTAACAGAATCTTCGAACGATGACGTCATGGGGTATTATCAGAGAGGAAGTGTGAAAAATGCGTACCTAATTGGGGTGATTAATTCTCTGGTTGGCTACGGTCGGTTTGTGCGATAGCTCACTAGTTGCCAGATGTGCGAGTGTTAGCTTTTGAGAAATTGCGCTATTCCATATTAGAATCCAATTCCATATTTGGTTAATTTCCGCGATACATGTTCCGATCGTAGGATACACATACATAATTTTGTGTAAGGGCACCTTGTAAGGAGGTTTTTTGAAGGTCAAACGTGACAACATGGTGTGTACTTTATTTTGTTTTGATGTGAAACTTCTTTAGCACCGTTTTGATTTGAAACTCGATGAAACGGAAACGACGACAAACACATACATCTACAGGATTTCGCCTGCGACAGAAAGAAATAGAATGAAACCTTACCGCATTGGCCGCGTAGATTGTGAGCACCAAACGTAGTGAACCACTTGGGGTGACATATAAAAGAGAAGTTGGTTATTCAATAAATGTGTGGCGACGCATTATTTTTCGCCGTCACCAAGAACGTACGAGAAACATCTTCTAATGTTCGAGCGGCGCCGGCAAGTTACTTGCCTAGGTACCTACCTATGCCAGCCACGATGCACTTTGTCGCCTGCCGTGCCGGCTCGATGAATAATAATATCGCCACCGCCTAGAAAGGTCTCGAGATAGCACCGTACAATATCTGTACGGCGCCGAACCTTCTCGTCAACTGCCGAGTGGCACGCATTACCTACCGTGAGGGTAATTACTCTACCATTCGCTTCGGCTATATAAGCAGCAGACTTGCTCGCCCGCTCCAGTCAGTCTCAATCCGTCAGTCAACGCCTGCCCGCCAGCGAGGAACCGTTTAGACGCTGCGATGTGAATCACACGCATTCTGTCAACGCAGAGAACTACGGAACTTTCTCGGACTCTCTGTAACACCTTCAAGGCTCTCATCTACCACCACTGTCTCGCAGTCCGGTCCGCCGCACCACGACTTGAGATGTCTTCGCCCGCAATACATAAAGCCCGCCGTGCTTTCTGTTCGGGAAGCAACTCGATCTCCGGCAATCCGAAGCCTGTCACGTTTCGCTGCGATATTCTCCTCATCGCCTCACAAGGTCTTCTTCCTGCCCTGCGTGTGACTCCAGCTTACCGAAGTCACAGCCGTCATCTCCGTCCTCACGACGTCGAGCGACCGCCTGGAACTGGTCATCCTCTACCACTCTAGTGATATGAAGAAAAGTTATCTTCACCACTGCAGCTTCCTGACCATCATCACATCTTACGGCGCCCGTCTACACCCCTGGTTCATTGACTATCGCTACGTAGCACAATAAAGACGACTCACATTACATCGACAGACGCCTTTTCATTTCGCAACCCGTCTCTGCCGATCCAACCCGCTCCCTCAAATGGTTCTCGGGGCGGCGGTACCCATACCCACCTTCCAAATTGAATTCCGTATACAGAATTCGGGTAATGATTATGGATGTCGTCGAAAGATTAAATTAATTAAATATGAAGAGGTCTCAGTAGAATTTATTTCAGCAAGCAGAAGAATAAATCCAATTGAACAAACTGCCTAATTCTGCTTCGATTTATTTAATTTATTTATTGTGCTATTGATACCTGTATAATACATACAAACACTGAAGTGACAAAAGGATAAAACGCGGATTGGTCCTTACTTCGGGCAACAAGCGAGACATTTATGTCGGCTTGTATCTTTAATGACTTTTCTAGAAGTGTTTCAAAAACTACGAGTAGCACTTTCGTTATTTGTTTTTGGGGTGTTAAGCCGTGTTGCGCTACCTCCTTCTTTAGCCAACGATTCGGACATCGTTGCAGTGTCCATCATCAGAGCAGATCCGGCAGATCCGGTAGATATCTACCGGATCTGCCGGATGTCCGAAACGTTGGCTAAAGAAGGAGGTAGCGCAACACGGCATGTTATGCCGTGCAAAACAAATAACGAAAATGCTTTTGGCCGTGAAAATCTTAAAACTTATCTACGAGTAGCACTGTATATTACATGCATTTCTGATTTATTTTTTATTATTTTTCTTCTTCTCTTTTTTTCCTCTTTTTCTTTCTTCTGTACCAAATGTGTATGCTAATTCATTCAAATTTGACTGTCCTAAAATGGGATTCCTACTAATTGAACAGTCAAAATATTTTACAAATATATAATATGTATATCCCGTACTAAATAAAGTAAAAATGTTTTTATTTTATCTCACAATTTTCCATCGTGCATTCTAAAGTATTTTGTTTTTATGTTGTTGTGCAGATTTAAATGTTCTTTGCTTTAAAAAAATCAACATGTAAAATCTCCGAAAAAGATATTTGCACCTCTGGGACTCGAACCCAGGACCTTTGAGTCCCAGAGGTGCAAATATATTTTTCTGTTTCTAGATTATCGATTGAGTTTCGCTAATATTGTCTTCATAAAATTAAAAATTATAATTTGTGGTTTTACTAATTAAGTAAAAAAAATATTCATCCGCTATAGACTTGCAGAAAAGTCAATAGATGCCGCATATTAAATAAAATGGAAAAAAATAAAATTAAAAATTATAATTTGAGGTTTTACTCATAAAGTAAAAAAAAATATTCATCCTAGACTTGCAGATAAGTCAATAGATGCCGCATATTAAATAAAATGGAAAAAGATTCGTCCAGACACTATTTATAGCATGTAGTTCGGGTTTGAATCTTGCAATCATAGATATAGATAGCAGCTTAATGTGGTTCTTAGGCGAAAATTGATGTAGTTAAAAATGTAAAATCTCAGCTAGGCGTGAATCCAATAAATAAATAAATTAAATATACTCGTATATGACGAACAAGGCGTTTAAAGATACACACAACCGACATTTATATACTCGTATTTATGTCGCGTACCATATTGTTGTGAAAGGGTTCACATTTGTGGATGAACTGTCAAGAATGATTGAATGAAAGAGATAAAGAAGATCTAACTTTACACAATAACATGAACAGAAAACTAAGTTCCTTTGAATGTTTGTGGAAGAAGTTATGAAGTGTTTATTCAGGAAGGCTTTTGATAATACGACTGAAAATAAACCTTAAAATGAACATGAATATAATATCATGAAAGTATCTTACATAACATCCATTATGGCAAAGGCTCGAAGGGATTATTGTAAAAGCATTCAAATGCTTGGTTGTAATTTATAAAGGGTGTTGAGGGACGTACTTGACTTACAAAAATCAATGATTCCTGGCATTTTTTTGAAAAAAAAAATAGAAATTTTGTTGTTATTTTTTTTCAACTAAAAACATTAAAAAATCGGTCGGTATTGGACAGTTAGGGGAATGGTAAGGTGTTTAGCGGTTACTCGGCAGAGCGACCAGTAACGACATGGAAGAAAAAATATGTGTACGTTTTTGAAAAAAAATCTTTCAATTTTATGGAATTAAAAAAAAATAGTACCTAGTATTTATTTTAAATTCCAAGTATACCAAGAATCACTGGTTAATTAAGTCAAGAACGTACGTTAAGGGCCCGCAACCTGGATTTCTACCGATTTATTACATATTTCCCTTAAACACGGTAAGTTTCAAAGCTCCTAAAAAAATATATGTTATTCTTGAAAATAATATCTAGACTTTGCCCGCGCCGAAACGTAAATTATATAAAATTCCCTCGATAGAAAAAAATCGCAAAATATGCTCCAAAAATTATTATAAACACGTTTGTTTCAGTTATTTTACAAGTTATATGTATGAAAAAATTAACAGTGTTTCTTTAAATGCTGTTTTAGATAATGCCTACGAGATTTTTCTTCTATTTTAAACGTCGTGTTTTATTAAACATTTTCGTAATTTTCGCATCGATTTTGTAGCTTTAAACGTTAGCGCTCTCCTCATTCGTAATTTCGTATCTCTCCATCTTCTTCTTTTCGAACCCGGTTGCAGAGCCTTAACACACATATAATGTTGTTCCTCGAAAAGCTAACAAACGATAAAGTTTTTAATTTTTTATAAAAAAACTCTCTTTTTATGACTTTTGAAGGTTATTCCCATCAATGTAATATATCATTGAAGAAGAAGATAACAATAATAATCTAAACGAAAAAATGAAAGAGAACAATACACAGAAAAAAAGGAAGTGATAATGGTCGCAACTGGGACTCGAACCCAGACATATCATCTAACCGGGACGTGCGCGTTATCTGTTCTTCAATGATATATAACATTGATAGGAATAACCTTCAAAAGTTATAAAAAGAGAGTTTTTCTTATAAAAAAAAAGAATATTTATTTAGACTTTTATAAAATATCAATAGTTCCATATGAATAAATTCGGATATATTTACCCGAGACGCTATCCAGGTTACAAACCAATTCTTAAAATGATTGTTTCTAATAAAAAGGGTAGTTGCCCGTACTATGGAAAAAAAATTAGTGGAAGTGTATCTTCTTCTTTATTGACAAATTTTTTCTTATGCAACCGAGTGATATCATAAATAAATGTGTAAGTCTGTAAACAAATTAGAATCGCAATAACAATTTAAACATACTCGCAGCAACACGAACAAAAAGTTTGTTGTTGGAAATGGGGTTGAATTGACTCGAGGACGGATGATAAACTGGTCGATTTGAAGAGATGTGTGGTAGGAGAGATTTATTTTTTGGTTCATCATATTGATTTTTTCCATAAAGGTCAATCCACAACACGGAATTGAAGTAGTTACTTCATCCTATTTTTGGAATAAGGATTTTAACTTGATAATGGAAACGATTTTTTAAGGGATGAGGTTTGAGTTCGGCTGTAAAATTATCTTGACTTTATTCAGGCGTACTTACAATATAAACAAAAACCGTTTATCTGAAAGGAGGAAAAGTTGTGCTTTGACTTTTAAATTAATTTCTCACTGGCAAAAACTGTAACGTGGAAAATAAAATCTTAGCACTAGAGATTGGACACAGGCAAAGATTAGTTACGCCAACAAACTTATGTAAAATTAGCAATTTAAAATTGTTACCTCGTATACCCATCAGAGCTTTATCGCAAAACTTTTTTCATTTGGAAAGTCTCCATAGAATAACAGTTGTAGCTCAAATAATGAGGGGATAGAACTTCTCTTTGAAAACATAAGTTGTTTAGTGGTTATGGCCGCTAACTTTAGGGGCGAAGGTTCTGAGTTTAAATTACCTACGGTAAATTACTAGAAAGCAACCAAATGAGAAATTAAATTACATGTAAAAACCGTTGGGACTATCATCATCATTTCACTTCCTTGAGCGTCAGTATTTGCAGGATCTAATTTTTGAGTATTAAAGAACATTGTATCTTGTTGGTTTCTTCGAGGATCACCACATACGAAGGTATATAATTTTGTTTACTCTGATTAGGAGGATAGTTTTGATATATTGTGTGTCATTTGATATTAGCCAATTAGTGTTTCGACGAAACAAACATGCGATACAGTTATAATAACGTTAATTGATATTGTGAACACGTAACCTTTGATATTCAATCCAATAATTATAATCAATATAGGTATTGATTATAATTATTGGATTGAATATCGCTCCCCTAAAGTACTGGAGAACTCTGAGAAATGCCTTCTGGTCTCAGGTTTGAGGAAAGGAAAATCCTGATCTATTTCCTTCTCGTGGTGGGGAGTGAGCAACGACCTCGTATCGGCAAATATAGACAGGGACCGAGCGTTGGCCGGAATAAGCTGACCACCAACTTTCGCCCTACCAGGCGTCTGTTGTCTAGGGCACCCTCTTGTCCTGGAGAAGTAAATAATCTCCAAAGGCGGAAGAACCTTCGAGGTCAACGGCATAGGATGTGGAAAGAAACGGGAAACTACCACATTAAAGGTCCAAGTGGCATCCCAAGAACCAGCAAAAGATGAATACCCAATCTCAAGTAAAATTCTCCGGAGGTAAAATAGTCCCCCGTTCGGATCTCCGGGTGGGGACTGCTCGAGATGCTAGAAACACAAAGTCAATAGCGAAACAAAAGTCAAATACAAAGAACCAAATAGCGAGATGGGCAACGTGGAATGTCCGCACATTACTGCAAAACAGCAAACTGGATAATCTGAAAGCTGAGATGCAAAAATGTAAATTTGAATGCCCTAGGTATAGCAGAGATGAGATGGCCCAATTGCGGAGACTTCTGGAGTGGCAACTACAGAATTATCCACACAGGATGCATAAAGGATAAACCTGGCCAAGGGGGAGTAGGCGTTGTGCTGTGCAAGGAGTGGGGAAGACGGGTTAAGGGATACGTGCAATATAGCGGAAGAATTATTCTAGTCAAAATAGAAACTAAGCCTGTAGACACTGTAATTATCCAAGTATATATGCCAACATCTAGTCATAGCGAAGAAGAAGTGGAGGAGGTATACAGTTCGCTAGATAAACTTATATTAGAGATAAAAGCAGGTGAAAATCTGATTCTCCTAGGAGATTGGAATGCTGTTGTAGGAGAAGGACGTGAAGGAACTTGCATTGGGCCCTTTGGGTTGGGTGCAAGAAACGACAGAGGAAACAGATTGACAGAATTCTGCGAAAAACACAAACTAGTGATAGCAAACACTTGTTTCCAACATCACCCAAGACAGCGATACACCTGGAAATCCCCTGGAGACAGACAAAGACTGCAAATAGACTATATAATGGTTAGACATAGATTTAAAAACCAAATAAAAGACTGTAGAAGCTATTCCGGTCCAGATATAGATAGTGACCATAATATGGTAATGGCCAAAAGTCTTCTAAAACTGAAAAAATTAAAAAAGAGAAAAAATCTCAAATGGGATACAAAAGTATTAAAGATGAAAGAGATTAGCGACAGTTTTAGGGAAAAGACGCAAGAGTGCAACCTAATGGAAGAGGAAAACGTGAATGCGATCTGGAAAGTGATAAAGACGAAGATTATAACTACGGCAGAGGAAACTATAGGCAAGGAAAAACCCCAAGCACGGAAGGAATGGATAACCGATGAGATCTTAAATATGATAAAGGATAGAAGAGAGCTCAAAAATGATAAAAGAGCTGAATCACAAGAGAAATACAAAGTGCTGAGAAACCAAATAAATAGAGAATCAAGAATAGCCAAAGAAACATTCTACCAGAATAAATGCGATGAGATAAATGACGACCTCAAGAGAGGAAATGTAGAAAGAGCTCACGCTGCGGTGAAAGACTTCTTTGGGATGAGAGTTGGAAAGGGTAATGCAATAGAAGGAGAAGACGGCAAAATACTTTTCGAAAATCACCAAATAGGAGAGAGATGGAAAAGATATCTCGAAATGCTGTACAATGCAAAGGGAAATAATGACAACGAAACATTGATAGAAAGAGAAAATGAGGTAGACGCAGATGATTTGGGAGATCCAATCACTAGAGAAGAGTTTGACCTCGCACTGAAAAATCTCAAAAACGGGAAAGCACCCGGAATCGATGACGTTCCGGCTGAACTAATTAAGCCAGCAGGAAAAGGAACTATAGATGCCCTGTTTAAAATGATACAGACAATGTATAAGACTGGAAAGATACCAGAGGATTTCGAGAAATGCCTAATTGTCGCATTACCAAAGAAGGTGGGCACGACGAAATGTGAACAACACAGAACTCTTAGCCTTATATCCCATGCCTCAAAAATATTGACTAATATCATTCTAAAAAGAATCGAACCAAAAGTAGAGAACATCCTTTCCGGAGACCAGTTTGGCTTTAGAAGAGGTGTAGGAACCAGAGAAGCAATATTGTCGCTACGAATACTACTAGAAAAAAGATTAAAAAGAAACCAAAACACATTCATCGCATTCATAGACCTGGAGAAGGCTTTCGACAAAGTAGAATGGAAAAGACTCTTCGAGATTCTGAAGAGAATTGACATCAAATATAGAGATAGACGAATAATCCAGGCGCTATACAAGAATGAGGCCGCTATAATTAGATGTGACAATGATACAAAAGAAGCCAGTATAAGACAAGGGGTGAGACAGGGATGCTCTCTGTCACCTGTTCTTTTTAACGCATATGTACAAAGTGCGATTGATGACTTGAGGGAGAGAATGAGTCACAGAAAAGGTGTAAAGATACACGGGCAAAAGGTGGATATGATAAGGTTTGCTGACGATATTGCTTTGGTTGCTGAAAGCGAAGAAGAACTGCAAGAGGCCTTAACAACCATGCAAAGCATTCTTCAAAATAACTACAACATGAGGATAAATAAAGACAAAACAAAGCTGCTGACTGTAGGCCGAACGCAACATCAGATGAGAGTAGAGATGTCAGGAGTTCCACTAAAGAACACCAAGGAGTTTGTGTACCTCGGGAGCAAAATAACATGGGACGGTCGGTCTAAGAGCGAGGTCGACAGCCGTATACACCAGGCTAGGCTTGCATTCAATAAAAGGTCGAAAATAATAGAATCGAATAATATAGACCTGAAACTGAGAATACTCCTCATCAAGACCTATGTATGGAGTATCTTGATGTACGGCTGCGAAACATGGTGCTTATCCGAAAGAGATAAACGGAGACTAGAGGCTTTTGAGATGTGGTCCTATAGAAGACTACTAGGAATTTCCTGGAGAGACCACATCACAAATGAGGAGGTTCTCCAAAAAATCGAAGGAGGAAGGCACCTGCTCAGGACCTTGTCCGAAAGGCGCGCAAGATGGATCGGCCATGCAATAAGACAAGAAGGCCTCTTGCATGCCATAATGGAGGGTATGACCGAGGGGACAAACGCTAGGGGACGCCCACGCCGAGAGTACCTGGAGGACCTGCTGGTGGACGTGCGCTGCTTATCATATGCAGAATTCAAAAGAGCCGCACAAGACAGGGAAGAGTGGAAAAAACGAATAGATGAAATTGCTGCAAACCAATCCCAGGATTGAAACCAGAGAGAGAGAGAGGTATTATGTTATCAGCAAATATTGACCAATAGTGATTCACATGGTCTCGGAATCTTCTCAACGATCGTCCTATACTATAAACAACCCTTGTTTCTTATTATCGCCAAGATAACTTTTATTGGGCATCCGGTAAGACTGCCTTATTTTACGCCTGCTCACCGTTCCACGCGTTTTGCTCAGCTCTTAGCTGAAAGTGTGAGATAAAAAATTAAGCCCAGCCACCACATAACTAATAACTAATAAAAATCCAAGCAACCACTGCGCTGTACGAGAGTAAATATGAAATACCCGAGCTTCCTTGCCTCAAGAAACGTATTGGCGAAACGTTTAACAAAGAGTTCAGCTACATTTTTTCCTCTGTATTTTGTTTATTACATCCGCTTTCCGGGCTGTATTTAAAATGTGCTTTTCAGCTTATTTCCACACTCCCTAATTTGAAGTTGAAGTCATTTATATCGTAACAACCGCTAAACTCCTCCAGGCAAATATTTGATAACGGCTTGATAATCAATTATCTCCGTTGCCAGCAATATAGCCAGCATATTGAGTGGGGTGGGCTGGGGTCGTACATAAATATTGTTTTGCAAATTTGCGTTATATTAAAATTGAAATTTAACCAAAAATAAACTGCATTTTTTAAAATTAGAAATTCACGTAATTTTGAATGTTCATGTTTTCATTATAAACTATATGTGTACGGCTACACTATTGATCCTCAATGAAGTAGAACATCGAAAATCACAAAATACAAGTTATGATTTATTTTCACACGTTTGAAATTATTTCAGAGACTTAAAATAAAAGTGAAAGCTAAAAAAGTTTAGGTAATAATGTTCCCAACTAAATACCATTACAAAATATGAAAAATTATTTGGCAACAGTTTGGGATACCAGTATATATCCTTATATTACATAATAAAAATGTTGTAGCATTTTTGTGCAGTGTATCCAAATCTTAGACAATAAAAATAATGGGTAAGGGAATTGCTATCTTCTACGTAAATTCTCATGAATCCTGAGTGCATTTTTAATATGAGGTATAATCTCATTTCACCGTTTATTTTTTCTTCTCTTTGTATTAATTCGTTTTATTTCTAGTATTTTCTTGTCTGGATATTTTTTTATAAATTGTTTTGATGTCGTTATTTTGGTGAATTATGTCTTCTAGGAAAGCGCATTTTATAAAATCTTTAAAATATCACAATGGTTTCTTACAATTTGTTACTTGGTTTTGTCTAATTTGTTACTTGGTGCTTAAGTTTTGGGTATCTTATATTTTTTCAGGTAAACGATTAAGTATACCTAAAACGATTATTTTTTGCAGTTGATTTCAGAGATCCATTTTTTTTTAGTATCTTCGTTTACGCTTTCATATTTGAAATCTTTTTTCTTGAGTCTGTGGTATTGTTTTTCTGCTGACAGAAGATGTGACTTTGTGTTTTTGCAAGCTTTACTTTTCTTTTTTAAGTGACAATTTAATTTTGATATTACCATTTTAAACGCCATACGCAAACTCATTTCCATTGCTTTGTTCGTCTCTTTTACTCTTTTACAATTTTTAATAATGTTTCTTTGAAGAGTGTTTTCATTTTATTTTACAGTCTTGGTAGCAGATACGTTATATTTTTTTAACCATTTTTTATGAATTTATGCAGGTCAAGCGCTTCCTCCAACTTTACTGGGTTGTTTTCACTACTTGTGTAATTTATTTATTATTATATCTAGGCTTTTATTTATTATTATATCTCATTCATTCTATCATTTATTTTATTTATTATTATATCTCATTTTTGTTCATCTCCACTCGATCACCGCTAGAGAGCTAGGCCACTCTGCTGACAATAATTATTAAATTTTAACCGAACTTCTATCCTCAATTAACTTTAATATATCTCTAAGACATATACGCCACACAGCACTATTCCAAACGCTTAATTACAAAACAAATGCAACAACTAATTCAACAAACAACGGTGCACTTCATACATTCAATAATATTTACCTAAACTCTAACATCGATATTTTCTCGGATTCATTGCCCAAATTTAAAATGGGCAACATGTCAAAGATATAAACTGTTTAATGCTTACACAAATGCAGTAATAATGTAAAAAAAACATTGTTCAGTGTATTTTGCACTGGCCTATATACATGTGAAACATGGTGTCACTACCGAACCAGCTCAATAGAACGACTCCGGATCCAATATAATGATGCTTGCAGAATTGTATTTGGATACAGAAGATACAGCAGCGCATCTTCAATGTTTAAGGAGCTAGGACTACACGGATTCGCCGGTCTGACGAGACACCGGGTCACTGGAGCCAGGATGCGGCTAATAGCTTCTGATAACACAATGGTGATCGCAGCCTTCCAGCACCAAGCACCATTCCTGAGCGAGCGCTGGGCCCGAGCTCACTCCAGACCACGTCCTATATTATAATTGATTATTTATTTTATTTCTTTTATCGCTTATGTTTTTTTTTTTTTTTTTTTCTTTACTTTTTTTACTTTATCTGTTGTGTAAATATGTACAACTTTATGGGACGTGTGAGATTGCACTATCCTCCCCACATCCTGGAATAAACATTATTATTATTATTATATGGCTTCACAGATCACAACTTCTCACACCTAAAACATATTTTCACAAACGCACACACCTACACACTATGCACATCATCCGGTAATTACTAATTATACGTTCCACGACTAAGACATTACAAAGAAACATATCATTGGTACCTACCAACCATGAAACATTACTTAAAAATTATCACTGTGACCAGAGTATTGATTATTTCTACAATATAAATTTTTTAAATGTATATTTTTCGCATTAAAAATATTTAATTTAATTTAATGGACAGATATTCTTTGTTTTTGTATCACAAATAAAAGGATTCGTTTGTAAAAATATTTTAAATGCATGAAACTTTCCTCTGGATTGTTTTTCCTTGTTAAATAAAGATTATTAATTTTATTTTCAATTTTAATTGAACATGTTTCTTTTTGACCTTATTTTGATTTGGTTTTAGAAAAAGAATAATAATATAACATTTTTAAAGAGTATTATCCACCCAACATAGAGGTAGAAAACTATAAAAATGTTTAAATAAATGAAGACATTTTCATTTATTTAAATAATACAATTTGAGGTTTTACTCATAAAGTCAAAATAAAAAATAAAATATAAAAATGTTGTTCATCAAATGGCGATGGGTATTTGGATTTTTTCATCTACAGGCTATCATCAAGTCTTCCTTTATCCTGTATACTAAAACTAAGACCTATTCAGTGCTCTCTTAGTACCAGCATACTAAATGGGAAGTTATTAAGTGTATCATACAACATTCGGTCACCATTCATCCACCTTCCCCTAATTGTACGTAAGTTAGGTATGTATTTAGCACCTACCCAAAATGATTTGGGCAAATTGTTGCAGAACTAGAACAACCGTCAAACTATCTAAGGTAGTCAGAGGTTAAAATTAACTTAAAATCAGTTTGATGGATTACTAGAATTTATATGTTAATTTGAGAAGAATTTAGGAATCATTCAACTTGCTTGTGAAACTAGCTTGAATCGTTCTTATTTTAAAGTTTTTTTTCAGTTCGTTGACTAGCTATCTCAAAATATGCCCTTATTTTCTTATGATGTCTCCGTTTTTATATTTACTTACCGCTGTCTAGCCCAAAATTTTAAATTTTTATAACGAGACATACAATATACGCTCTGATAGTTCTTTGTTGATTTATAAATTTTCCGTGCGTACGTGACTTTTTGCAGGTAACGACTACAAGTTGTACTTTGGAAATAATCAGTTTAGCTCATATTTGTAATTATCTTAGTTAATCTTTTCGCATCACTTTAGCAATATTCCCTTAGAATTCTACCAAAGCGTTCATTAATAACAATCGTAAATGAAGAATTTTGCGAACACAAGTTAATTAATTTTAGTCAAACGCAAATATTTTACTGAGAAATTTTAAATATATAACAATGAAACACGGAAAAGTTCATTTTGTAAAAACATGCCCCGTAAATTTTGAGACTCTTTTTTCGTTAATTGCTAACATTGCACCCTTTAACTTGGTGTTAATATATTTTTACCTTTATATTATAATTACTATGAGGGAGCGGGCCGGATCAGCAGAGACGGGACGAGGAATAAAAGACGGCAAGTCAAAGTAGTGAGCCGAAGTCTTTATTTGTAGTTACGTAGCAGATAGACAGATGGTGTTGACACGAGTAGTAGTGAGTGCAAGCAGAAGTGGTGTTGGCAGTGAAGTTGATGATGATGGTCGATGATGCTGTGGTGGAGTAGACCACGGGTCTGCATGTCACCAGCATGTAGCTCTGCACCGTGGTGGTGGAGAAGCCCATGACGTCCAGTATGTCACTCGACGCTTTGAGTCGCGGAGATGGACAGCGGTGAACCTTGTGAGGAGAAAGTCTCAGTGGCAGCGAAGCGCGACGGGCTTCGATATGCCTGAGATGTTGCTGCACCCTAGACAGAAGACGCGACGGGCCTTGTAGTCGCGGGCAAGTGAGTCTCCAAAGCTGATGGTGCGGTGGACCATGTTAGCTGCGAGATGATGGGTCCTCGAAGGCTGCGGGCGCAACGGGCAAAGGTGCCGGCTCTGAGTCGCCGGGGCTGGCCGTTCGGCCGATTCCGCACTGGAGCGAATTCACTGATAAACTGGGCACTGTATTACTATGTGTGTGTTACTTGAGACTATACTTGAGACTGAGCTGTATGCGGCCCGCGCTGACTTTTATACTTCTGCCAGCCGTGCAAGTAGTTTCGAGAACGGCGTGTGAAATTCGACCGCCGCGCCAAGGTCAGAAAGTTCGCGAACACTCCAGTCGCTAGTGCTGATATATTATTGTGCTGACGGGAACTTTCCAGTAGGTTGCCGCACTAATTGTTACCAGGTGATAGATGTACTATTGGCGGTAGGTAGGTCCGGTAGCGGCTTGCATCTAGGTATTTATTTCTGGCGTGTTCCTTAACCAGTGGCACTGCGATGGATTTTGCAATAGGGCAACGGTTGCGGCAGTTATGTACGTGGCGAAGATTTGTGCTGGTCGCCACAACTACTTAAAATTGAAAGGTTCCCCAAAAAAATCATAATTTAAGCTCTTTCTTCCAAAGTGCCCCAAAACCTCTCGCACATTTTATGGAGTAGGTACTTTGATAAATATTTTAGTAAATTCCCATTGGAACTTAATGCTTCTTCTGACATAAATAAATTCCGACATAAATGTACGAGGAAGAGGTAAATTAAATATATAAATTATCTCTTTTACCTGCCAGTAAACGAATAATACGAGACCAGATAAAAAATATTTTTTGGATTATCTCAATATAACAGTAGTTTAAAAAGTTGAGAAGAAAATCAGTAGGGACCCGGTTTAAAACAAGTTGCTTCGACGTACAAGGTAATGCATTTAGATGTTAATTTTTTTTTTAAGTGATGAACGAGATAAGTACCACATAAATATATTAAGTACAGATTTTGGGAACTGTTGTTGATGATTCAATAAATTTTTGTTTCATTGAAATATTGAATATATCAATTTCTGAAAAAGCATTGTCTCTTTGGAATAAATTATTGTTGCAGTTGTTTGAAAATGTGTGTTGTAATGAACCATGGAAATTTATGAATCCTAGATATTCGTAGGCCCTGTCCCAGAAGAAACTTATATTTGAACTTAAAACCATCATGACTACGATTTCACTGCATTTTTCGGGTCTACGCTATTGAACAGTATTTTTGGATTGATGCTTCTTTTTCTGCTCTAAGGTAGTGTTGCTTGCTTGTCTAAAATATTCCGTGCATTTATAATTATTATCTTTTATATTTATCATTAGCTATTATTGGGATTTTTGAGAGATTTTTTTAAATAATGCAATCATTTGCATTGCCCGTTTGCTTTATCAATGTTGGAAGTGAATTATAGAGCTTAGTGGGGGTAGAGAGGTATCTGTAGTACCTTTGTCCAAAATCTGTTTTAAATTTGGCTGATACATAATGTCATTCTGGTTTGCCCTTCTATAGTGACAGTGTGTTTTTTTAACTTTTCGATTTTCCAAATTTTGATTAAAACATTCTTTACATAGAAATTTTAATATCTTTATGGAGGCTTTAAGGATGGCATTCATAAAACTCTTTTTGTGCTTTTAAGCTTCTTGTGATTTGAGACCGCAGATCCCCATCCAAGTTTTTTATATTCGAGGCAAGAGTGGCGTATGTAAAGTTTTTAATTATTATATATTTCTAATATTTTTAAACAAACATGTTCATTTTATAATTTTTCTTATAATACCATTTGTGTAAACCACATAAGATTTTAGTTTATTTACCAAAATATTTTACATTTTCTGTAGGTATGTGTAATAATCGGGCACTACCCTAAGAAAAATTGTTTCGGCATTCATGTAGTTTATTATATTCTTTCCCTAGTTGTCATCTTGGGTAAATAGAAAAAGTTTTGATAATATGCTTTGCTCAAATTCAATGTGATAAATTTTAAGTGAGTCGGTTTTTAACCATTTTTGCAAAAATTAGCCCATGTTCAGCTTCTTTGAAGGTATCACTCCAGTTATTTTCATGAAACGTCATCAGTTATTTTCATGAGATGTCATCAGCTAATTTTACTGCATTACCTTTGATGGCAAGGGCAGATATTTCATTTATGTTGATTACAAATAATAATGGTCCTTGGACACTTCCCTAGGGAACTCCATAATGTATTGGAAGAGGCTTACTAGCTTTCCACCAACTGTCCAAATGCTACTCTGCTCTTGATTTGTATTCGTCTAATTGTGTCAGCGTAGTTTCAGACATTCTATTTTTTTTTCAAACCTACCAAACCTAAAACTTAACGATCAATTGCGTCAAAAGTATTTTGTAGATCAATAAATACAGCCAAAAATTTGCCAAAAAAAAATAAGGTCATTTTTAAATTCAGTACCCCTTGTTAATAATTAATATATATTATTATATACGAGTTTATACATATTAATACATATGCACCCATAAATAGACTAAATAACAATAGTTTTTTCATGATTTTACTATTAAGGAGTTTTACGAAACATACATTTTTTCTTTTTTCTTCCCGATGGAAAATAAATTGTTGTCACGATGACTTATTTCTGAGAGAAAGGTAAAACGCACCTTTTAAGAGGTTATTTAAGAAAGGGAGAGAGAGTATGTAAATTGATCATGATACTCGTCATATCCAATTCCATACTTTTCAAACGTATTAATTCTGTTAAGTTAATGCACATGTGTTGATAAATTCTGTTAAAATTGTACTGCCGAAAATAATAAAGCAAGTTATTTAATAATTATTATTATATCTTACCTGAGGGGGTTAAGGATGGCTCTATGTCTGTCCACTGATATCGCAGTCAGTGTGAAGACAGACACGTTCACGCTTAACACCTGTACGAAGGGGCAGAAGGCGCACATGAAGTGGGGCAGGTTCCACCTCTGAAGAAGGGCTGCTTGGAACTGGCATGGAAAAAAAACACAACACACATTACTTTCCCTTTTTTCCAGTGTGACGATATACCATGTACCGTGACGGAAGGGTATCTCGCACGCCATGACCGGCTAACTCTAACATTGTTAAATAAATTACTAAGTGGATAATTCGAAGGAAATTACTGAAAATTTTTAAAGCCACTTTCATAATCTCCATATAAGATTACATTATAACAATTGTACTTTTTGAACTTTATATTAGCATAACGCTTTTAAAATCTTTTTAAATAGCAGTAAATTATTGCATTCAGTCATCAGTTTCAAAAACTTTTAAACATAATTGAACTTTATGACTCGATGTCCAATATTTTTTCTTAGCTAAAACATTTTTTTAATGTCAGTAATGTCCGATTCATTTGATAGATTAAAAAAAAGTCCACTTTTTGCATGTTTTTTTGCAACTCCAAAACGACTTATTAGTGCAAAACAATAGATTTCATTCTGCGCCTTTTCCGCAAGAAGATAAAATTATAAATTTATTTTCAAACTGGAAACCTTGCAATAACGAGACTTTTTGTAGTCGTTAATTTTTATTTCTATGAATTTTTGCAACGGTGTTATTAGACTTTTTCCATCTACCAACTTATCAAGTAAATTTAGTAAAATGCGAGACAAGAAAATTATGGAAATTTCTTTGAGGTGAGTGAGATAAGTTTACATTTCAGACATATTAAGTTTATTTAAAAACACAGAATTTCGTATCGATTGCCACGGATATTGACCATATTTATTTTTTTAATAATCTTAATAAATTCATCTGTTATTTTAACTTATCTGATCTTCCTCATGAAATTTTGATAATTTCTTTGGCTCCCATTTTACTAAACAGAAAATTGAGACGAAAACGTTTATTTTTATTATTTGTTTTCGTGAAAATATGAGAAGGCTAAGTGATGGATAAAATGTTAGATTATAGATAGAAATTGAGATACTCTTTTAACAGTTGTTGGACATTCCGGGCACGAATACACCTGCTTCAAGACAATACCTTCAATATCTAGACGCTTTGGAACTCCTCAAATGGTTCTACAATAAATTAGAAATTTAGAACTATGATGTAATGCTCTGAGACAGTTACCCAAAAGATATCTTGCTATAAATTAAATTTATTTCCAAAGCATATTATTTTCTTTTCAGAACAATATGTCTTGTCTTTTATTTACTCTGTGAGGTAAGTGAAGGAACTAAAATTATAATATAATGTGACAGAGCATGAATTTTAAGATCGCCGGATATAAATATCTATTCCCAGAAGATTAACCTCGTTGTAGGTAGCTTGAAAAATTCTAAATTATGCAACTTTTTAAAAACTAGTGAATGAAATCGGGAGAGAAAATTGCTTAAATCAGTGCCGACTTAATGTTTTGGATTTATTAAAAATTAGATACGTTTTAAGAATTTCAAAAGTATTTTCGTTATTTGTTTTTGGGGTGTTATGCCGTGTTGCGCTACCTCCTTCTTTAGCCAACGTTTCGGACAGCGTTTCCGTGTCCATCATCAGGGCAGATCCGGCAGATCACACATCTACCGGAGTTAAAAATCAAATTAAAAATATTTATAAAGCACTTATTAGCTTGCGATGAACTGATTTTGTATGCAATAAACCCTTTCACTTTAATGTAGGATTATGCCAGTTTGATTTAAAATACGTTATTGTATTTGCTTGCGGAAATGAGCGCTTGTATTAGCGTTGCAGCAAACGTGTTGAAATTACCCGTAAGTCTGAATGAAAAACATTTCTTCATTAATTTAAAGTTTTTTTATTAAACAAGTGTAAGAGATACGAGGTTATTTCATTTCAAAAACCTTTATCACAAACATTCATAAAAATATTAAGTTTATTATTAGTGAGAAATTGACCTGAAACCCTGCATTTCAATATAAAATCAATTTATGTATATTTATATATATACAAGCTGTCCCGACAAACGTTGTTCTGCCATATAAATTATTTCTAGTGAATATTTTAGTTGAAATAAAAAATAACGAATGTATCATAAGTGTGTGGGGATCGGATTAATGACAGAAAGAGGAATGGAGCACTGTAGACGATGATCGCGGATAAAAACAAAAATAAAACACCAACTTAAGTAGAAAAATGAAATAAAGAAAATCAATATGAATTTCGAAGAGAAACTGAGTGTACGATATTTTTTGTCAGTCCGTCTTTAGCCAACATAAATAAACTCGATGGTTTGCCCACTCGAGAACACGATGCCGAATGAAATATCTAAATGACGCGACGCTTCTCGTGAATGTCTTGCGCATGTCTGGATGAAAGTTCAATGAGGCGGATGTAGCGCCATCTGTCATTAAACATATAAATAATTTCGTTCTGTTTGAAATTCAAAAGATGGTTAAATTTGTTCATACATAAATGCTAAAATCGCGATTAAAAACTTATAGGGTGGGGTTAGGAGGGTTTAATTTTGGGGTAATAGGTATTTTTGATGCCAAATAATAAAAAATACAAAAAAAAAATTGTCAATATTTTTTCTGAATAGGGGACACACTATAATCACCCAGCGGTATGAAATATACTTTAAAACCTATTCTCATATCTACCAAATATAAATTAAAAAATCATAAAAATCGGTCAAGTCGTTTCGGAGGAGTGCGACCACAAACACCGTGACACGAGCTTTTTATATTATATAAGATTGGAGTCGAAATCAGACTTAGAAGAGATGAGATGTTAAATAGAGGGGAAGCAATTTTAGATAAAAACTTAGAGGGTGGGGTAGGAAGGTTAAAATTTGGGGTTATATGTATTTTTGATGCCAAATAATAACAAAATACCAAAAAAAAATTGTCACAATTTTTTTTCTGGATAGGGACACCCTAATCACCTAGCGGTATGAAATATACTTTAAAACCTATTCTCATACCTACCAAATATAAATAAAAAAATCAGAAAAATCGGTCAAGCCGTTTCGGAGGAGTGCGACCACAAACACCGTGACACGAGATTTTTATATATAAGAAGATATATATCGAGTAATTTATACATTATCTCTAGTATTCACCGGTCTACCCAAATAAATTTAAATGCTCTAATTACAAATTAAAAAGGGCTTAAATAATTCAATTTCTTAGAACGTTTTGGTAAAAACCGTAACTTTTTTAATACTTTTTTTTTATTATTATTTGATAATGTGGACCATATTTAACAAAAACTATGATTTTAGTTTTACAATATCTCAGTTCTTCGCAGAATAGGAAATAATTAATACGCGTGACATCTGTTTCGCATTATTAATAGAAAGTTGGTCAATGCCTTCAAAAGCAAACTGAAAACCTTTGAAATGTAAAACTGTTTTTGCTAGAATAGGCACCTTCTCCTGACGTATATGCATCTAGTGTACAAACACATTAATATAATTTTTTTTACGCAAGTGTTCTTTAAAATGAACGCGAAAAATAAATGATAATGGAATGTTCTTTAAAAGGGCAAAAGTAACACCCCGAAAGAGAGAGTTTTATTTTACGAGTAGATATTTTAAATAATTCCCAAACCGCCAAGAAATTAAAAATAAATAAATAAATGTGAAAATTGCTTATCATCATTTTCTTGGTATACAGTTGGTATTACTGACTAGTTAAAAAAAAATTGTGAGTGGTAGATCTTGCGCGCATTCAAACCACTTACAAAATAATTTTGTATCCAATTTCCCAATTTTCCAAGCCATGTTTATTTTCTACAACAGTTTTTAAATGTGTAATAAATAACGAATAAATTAGATTTGTAGATAATGCAAAAACTATAAGTCGTTTTTACATTTAATGAATCGATTCCTTTTCTTTTTTGTTGATATTTTCTTATTATAGCATCTATGTTAACAAAAATTATTGATAATGCTTGTATTCATCATTTACATAAAGATAATATCGATTGCGGTTTGATAAAACACATCAAGCCACAAATTTTTTTTAACATTTTTACAGGCGAAGATAAATACAAATATTTACAAATTTGTAAAATCCATTAAATATCTTGAAATTTATATCAAAGAAGTTATTTGTTTTTCAAAATTTTGATATAAAATATTGTAATTCTATATATAACTAAGAAAGATTTGGGGGTTGGGTAATTGTATCAACGGTTTTTTTTTCGAAATTAATGAAAAAAAAAACATTTTTTTAACATTTAGTCCACCACAGAGGCCCTAAGGAAAATAATTTCCCTCGGGGCCTATATCATCTAAGATGCTGTGTGGAGGTCTTTTTGATACAATTTATAAACGAGTACAACATAATAACATCACAGCTAAAGATCATGAAAGTATAATTGAAAAAAAAAATCAATGATGATTTTAATTATGTGTTTAAATGACTGAAACTTAAACTCAACATCTCGAAAAGAAAATGCATGATCACTGGTAACCGAAAGTACGACAAATGTCAACAAGTAACCGAACCGCCAGTGTTTTGCGATTCCCGTACTCAGAATGTATACTTCCACTTGGTCCGCAGTGGGCTGGAGTAACTGGAATCCTCACGAGGCGGGGTGCTCCTTCATACTGGAGAAGGTTTAAAAAAAGTTTCTGAAATTTCTCTACATGAGGGATTGCTGCCACTATACGTGGCTCTACCCGACAAACTTTCTTCTGGGAATGCAGGGACTTCACTCCCTGCAGCTCAAAAGAGAGGAGTGTACTACCACCCAACTATTTAGACTGCCAAGAGGTTATTTTGAAAACTTTAAAAAGCTTAAACATAATCCATCATACGGCGATGAATTCATACGAGTATATAACCAATACAGAAAATGCCTACGGCTATAATAAAATAAAAATAATTAATGAAGGACTGAATGCCGTTGGCGCTAATAAAAAACTGTCAATAAAAGCGAAGCTAGCAGTCCACAATGGAGTCCTGGTACCTACCCTGATGTACGGCAGTGAGGCATGGAACTGGCAGAGGAAGGATGAAAGTAAACTGAATGCTGTTGAAGTGAGATCCCTGAGACGTATGTGTGGTAAAACCATGTATGATCGTGTTAGAAATGTGGATATCCGCAAAGAATGTAAGGCTGATGTAAGTATAATGAGCAAAATTAAGAAAGGGACCCTCAGATGGTTTGGGCACGTAGAGCGAATGAGCGAAGAAAGTAGTGTAAAAAGAATATATGATGCAAATGTGAATGGTAGAAGAAGTCGGGGACGCCCGAGGAAGACATGGCACGATCAAGTGAATCAGATACTTGAGATGGGCCATGTCAAAAGTCAGAATAATAGAAGAGTATGTATGAGACGATGTATGAATGTGAGTGAGGCAAAGAGTGTGTGCCAAGACCGAGTTGTTTGGCGGTCCGTCCTCTCTGCCTACCCCTGCGGGGAAACGGCGTGATGGTTAGTTAGTTTTAGTTAGTTATTGTGCTAAAAATAAAAAAAAAGATAAAACACTGAGTTGTTTACTGAATAAGGGTTTACAAATGTACAGCTCGATTCTCAGTAAAAAAAATGTACCTATGTTATACATAGGTACATTTTTTACATTATTATTATGCAATAAATATTAGAATTTTATTTATTTAATACAGATAGATACAAAAGAAAGTACAAATTACATATTAGGAAGCCTTGTCTGTCCAACAGGAAAATTTCCCGTTCCAGGACAGACAAATTGACAGGTTTAGTTCATATTATTCCAAGAAATGTACATAATTACATAACAACAAAAAAAAGTAACCTGGTAGCATATATTCGGATTAACAGTATATGAGATAAGCAGGTAAGTTAGAAAAGCATAAACCAGGTACCTGATAACAAGTTGGAGGAATTACGAGTACAATAAGATTTACAACATAAAGGGTTAATACTATTATAAACAATAAATACTATTATACTATTATAAACAAGAAATAATGATAGCGTTAATTAAAATGTTAAATTGTATGTTTATGATTTATTTTGTTATTATTAAATTGTATATTTAAACCAATGAAGTGTAATAAAAATAAAAGTATTCTTTTTCATATACTTTATAGACTCATAAGTGTATATGTTTTATGTTTTCCTAAAATAAATTGAAGAAGATTTCTTATTTTACATCCCGCGCCATTCTTCCAATTAACGTTTTATCGATTTATTGGCAAACCTACCGCTCCGGAAAATATAACCCCTGGATTATACCTCTATATATACCCCAATATAGTGTTTTGACATCATTCAAAATTAAGGATCAATAAAAAACGAATTGAACTTTTATCTTTACGGCTATTTAGCTTTAATTAAAAATGTGTTTGTTATCTCGCCGTTTTATAAAGTACCTAATTGTATTACCTTTTCAGCATTTAGTTATTATCACACTCCACATAATAACCCTAAATGGTAAAAGGTTTATGTAGAATAAAACATCAAAAGAAAACCGCTTCTCACCACTTAATAATTACTGATAGGTTTTCAGTTCATGTAGGTACGTCAATTTTCTCAGACAGGTGATGTGTGGTCAAAAAGTTGAAAAAAAATAATCATTACTTGTCTAAAACCTCACGACTTGTCCTCAGATTAGTATTTTTAGGCCACGCCTGAACCGTTCACGGATTCATGACTATTCCAAGTTTGCCAACCATTTTAAGTTTATAAGCACACGGATGTGTCGAAACCGATGGCGAATTAATAAAAAATTAATAAGATGCTTACATTATAAAATAAATCTCTTCTAAAAACAAAATGTCTAGAAATTGTTACACAGTCAATGGCCTAAAATTTCATGAAAATATTTTTTAAACTTTCACATTATTCTGAATTTGTTTTCCGTTTCCGAATCAACAGAAAAAAGAGATAAAAGGAAATAATAATAAATTTCGAGAAGAATCTTTTAAAGTAGGTACCTACGCAAATACGATTATTCTGAGGAGTAAACCTAGCAAGTTTTGGAAAGTTACCGTACAAACATCTGAACTAACTGCTTAGTAAGTATATGCAAAGACTTTCCAAAGTACAATATTATTATGGTGCCGAAAAGTCTTATTTTAAATCAGAAATTCAAATATCTTACTATCTACCTGTGTTTTCGTGAAACAAAGTTTTAGAAAGTAAAAGCACGTGCTGAAAGAAAAGAAAAATAAGCCTCACAAAAACGAAACGATAACGACATGTTTTGGTCATTAAAAGCCACAATATTCTGAAAATGAAATCCTTAATACTGCCTTCACATAATACGTCTTTAATATATTCATGTTCTTGTATTTTCTCCTACACGGAAGCTATGTATTTAAATCTCGGCGGTGGCAGGTTCAGGCTATCTACAGCAGGGGTGCTCAAACTTGAACCGCTGGTGATCTACCTCAATATTATTAGACTCCGATCGATCGACTCTCCACAGATTTTCAAGCACCGGGGTAAGCGGTGAATAAAAACTACACCCAGAACATGAAAATGGTTGTTCTTTGATTCTGGCAGTACATTAATAGTCTGCAACTTGAATTTTATAACTGCCCTTCGAATAAAAGAATGATTTTCTTTCAAAATGTGTCAGCAGATGAGTCCACAACTAGAAATTAACATTCTGAACACAAAACTGTTTTAAATTATAACTGTGTGCGGCGAATTAAAAAATTAAAACTCAGAACATGAAAACGGTTTCTCTTTGATTCTGGCTTCACATACTTAGTCTGAAATTAGAATTTTATAGCTGTACTTCGAACAAGATAATGTTTTTCTTCAAAATATGTCAGCAGATGAATCCACAACACGACTTTTACATTCTGAACACGAAACTGATTTAAATTAAATCTATATGCGGCGAATTAATTATGGTCGACGACCTCCGTAGTCCAGTGGGTAAGACTCTTGACTTACAATCCGGAGGTCGCGGGTTCGAACCCGGCATGCGCAAATAAATTTTATCTGATTAATTTGTGTTATTTCACAATTAATTCATTTAAAATAATATATAGTATATTTGCGGCATGTTCCAGAGTGGAAGATACTATCAGTATCGCCCTGGTGTAAGACCACCATTCAGAATTGAAACGTTGCTTGAAAATGGCTTTAGCCGTGTTTAGTGACCAGATCTGAATAGCCAGGTACTTCCCAACCCTCCTCTCCCCACCTCCTTACCCTCTCCACTACCTTCAGCCTCACAACATACCCCAATTGGGGATGCCATAGTCTCACTGGCTCCAGACGGGAGCAGTTAAGATTCTTGTGCGGTATTCACTGTAAAAAAAAAAATTAAAACTACTTACGGATGAAATTTGTTTTTCTTTATTCTGGCAGCATATAAATAGTCTGCAACTAGAATTTTATAACTGCAAGTCGAATAAGAGAATGCTTTTCTTTGAAATGTGTCAACAGATGAATCCGCAACTTAAATTTTACATTCTGATCACAAAATTGGTTTTAAATTAAGATTGAATCGTCGCTCCCCAGATTTAATTACTAGTACACTCATAACACGCGTATGGTTTTCCAACGAATGACTAATTTTGAAGAATGGTTTTAAATAACATTTAACTCTAAATATTATAACGATTTTCTTCGAAATGCGTCAGCAGATTAATCCACTACTAGAATTTGGACAGATCATTCGGAACATGAAACTGGTTTTACGTAAGACTTAATCTGCAGTCCTCGGCTTTAATTTATACTTCACCCAATTAAATTGATGTTAATTGATACTACACTTAAAACAGGAAAATGGTTTTCCTGCTATTTTTGTACTTGGAACTCATAGACGGTTTAACACATGGAAATTTCCAAATAAAGTTTCACCCGCTTCAATAAATGCCTCCTAAACAACAATTCCATCTTCAAATAGTTTCTTCTGTATCGCAAATAAATGCGATCGTTGCAGCTTTTGATTGTTTGGCTGGTCTTGTGAACAAGGTTTGTTCTTTTTTAAAACAAATTATCAAATCACATACTTTTCGTTTTCTTAATTCACTCTGTGGCGGGAAATCCTTTTCATAGTTTTTATGAATGGTTTTATAATGCCTCTCTAAGTTCCCATGCTTAGATAATGCAACTGACGCACGGCAAATGAGACAAATGCACTTCTCCTTACAAAATAAGAATTCTTCTTAACAATCGTTATTAAAATGATATATTTTACTTCTATTTACCCCATCATTTTGTATTATTTATTAATAAACTTCGTTTCACCTTCAAGTTACAACTCGGACTAACTGACTCATAAATAAACCGAACCACACACTAAAAACTAAATCGATAACTTCGGGCTTTTGAAAGGGGCAATTTTTGACAATATTTCACCATGAATATGCAATAATTAGACGATTTTTTTTTCTATGTGGACTTATCACGTCATATACCATAGATGAGGATAGTGTAAACAAATAATAAAAATGCGCAACCATTGACAATATAAGCTACAAATAAATAATGTACAAAAAGGCATGAAAATGAGCGGTCTTATTGAGGCCTAATTGAGGATCAACTAAAAAAACTGTGAATAGATCTGTTTACATCGGCAAATTTTTTCTCGCGATCGACTCAAAAAGCTCTCGCGATCGACCGTTTGGGCACCACTGATTTACAGAGTATAGTCCTTTTACATTCATACAACAAAGTTACATAATACAGTGGCGCATGTCATGTGACATCAGCCAAATGATTAAATTAAGTTAATCCGGTGCCTGATCACAAGGGTGACATGTTGTTGTGTTCATCAACCTTTGAAACACTTAATTAACAAACTGTATTGGGCTAAACCGCACTCTTTGTAATTATGTCTCGTCCGGGGATCAACAATAATTGTTATTTAGTCTCCAGATCTTTTCATTATAACTTACGGTCAATCCGGTTCACTTCACACTTTAATCCAGCCTGCGAGCTAATAATGGATTGATGGACATTTTCAAACTTTAAGAGCAAATTTAAAAAATAAAATAACTATACAATAGGGCCAATTGATTGACAGGTAAATTGGTGTCGCCAGCCTATAAATTTTGTAGTTCCATTTTTTATATTTTCTACTCTTATTTGACAGACTATATATGTTAAAATAAAGTATTTAACGAATAACGTTCGGCTTTAAAAAATATGCAACGGTTTTGTATCAAAAATTTTGCCTTCAATGTTTTAAATCAGCCGCAATAAATTACAAATATTTTTTACATGTTATTTAATGTTTCGGGATGATAAAAAGAAAGCATTTTTTTGGTTAACTCTAAATATGGAAAAAAAATTCGCATGCGGTGCTTCTTCCTTGGATCGGTATTTCACAATATTTAAAATTTCTCCTTTAAAATTAATTTAATTATTACTTGGAAACTGTAATATCGGTTGCGATATGTTGATATCAGCTCTACAGGCTGAGTCTGTTGTAAGGTCCAGCGGACTTACATTGGAAGTGTAGACGAATATTGGTAGGTAGTATTCAAAGAAGAGAGAGTAACGGAATACTGTACTAGTATTTATTGTGGAGCTGCCTAACACAAAAGAGGACGGATCTAGCACGCATCGCCTTATATAGAATCGCGCAAGCATGCTATCTCGCTTGCACTCATACAATTCACACAGACATTACAGAAACTGATTTTCCGAAAGATAATAATTTAATCATTAAATTTATTTGATTTGTTTTTGCCTGCGACGCCTTTAGATTATTTTGGAACGCTACTGGAGTTGACGGCTGTCTACTAGGGCTCTGAGGCCGAAAAAGCTCGGTAAACGCTGACCTAGGTGTCCACGAATTAGCTTCCTGGCCCACCGAGCTTAAATTTTTTTCGATCTGACCCTTTGAAAAGTTTTCCGAGCCCTGACTTAGAACAAAGGCAGCATTTATTGTTGAATATCGTAAGTAGTTGCGTAAGTAGTTCTACAAGTAATAAAATATTATTATAAGCTGGCAGTAAGAGATTTTTACTTACATTATAAAGGTTTGATACGTCTTTAATATTTGCGAAGCTCGTTATTAAAAAATGTGAGAAAATAAGTATTTGTATTAGAGGGCTTTTTTTTGCCGGAAATTCATACCCAAATTAAAAAAAAACTTTTCAAAACTTGCTTTTGTGTGTCTACATCCTACACGTAAATCGAATGTAGTTTGTTTTGGTAAAATTAATGCGTAACTTTAATATTAAAAAAATATATCATGGCTTTAAAATGTACCATTATTTTTTATGTGAATACCGAGCCGCTGCCAACCGTCTGGAACCAGAGGGACTATGGCATCCATAAATTGGGGTATTTTGTAAAACTGAGGGTACAAGGGGAGTGAAGACATTAGAGGTGGTAGCAACTAACTTTTCAATTCTGAATGGTAGAATTTCACAACGACAATACTGAGAGTATCTTCCACTCCGGTTTTTGAATAAAAAAAATTAAAAATTGTAATTCTTCTTTTAAACGTTGTAGTTAAGGTGCGTGTGTACCTAACTACGGGCTTTGAATATATATTATGTATACGAATACAGGGTGTTAAGGAACATACTTGACTAACTTTAATCAGCGATACCTGGCATAATTTGGAGTTAAAAAATGTAAACAAAATATCAAACGGTCAAATGAAAAAAAAAAAATTAAATAAAATAAAAATCTTACTTATGTCGTCACTGGTCACTCAGCCGAGTAACCGTTCAACCTCTTACCCCGCCCCTAACTATCAAAAATCTTCAAAAAAAAAAGTTTTTTGAATTTCGTGAATATTTTATGTCAGGAATCACCTGGTAAAGTATGTCAAGAACTTCCATTAACGCCCTGAAAATTTATGAAACTGGTTATTTATTTATTTGTCTTGGAACTTGTTAAAATTGATGTTTTATACCAGTTAAGTCTTCTTTGTTCAAATTATCTAAATTACCATTGTAAAATATTATCCACAGCATGGATCATTTCCAACCGTGGAGGACATTACAGATTTCTTTCGAAAAAAATGACGAAAACAAGAAATCACACTTTAGGTTATTTGTCTCTAAAATGTTTGAATAATGAGCTTTTATTGATCAGTATTTTTAACTGTACTTCTAAACTATTGGTAACTATTGCTAGTGGTGGAGTCAGCAAATGTGTTGGATTGGGAATTAAGGCTTCGTGAGTTCGTTTCCTCGGCTGGCCTCCATCACGACAGAAGCAAAATGTTCGCATAGTATAATGGTAGTAGATTTTCAAATATGTTCATAACCCGGGATTTCTTTCGATATATTTTTTTATATTTTCGATACAATTTTGTAAGTATCATTTTAATGTAGTGTATGCAAAGCGATTTGTTTTTATTTAATTAAAATGACACCACAAAGTGAAATTACGATTATTGAAGAAATAAAAAAAGATTTTATATTTACCTGGAATGGTATGGCGAAGAGTCCAATGACGATATCCGCCAGTGCGAGGTTGGCGATGAAGCAGTTGGTGACGTTTTGCATACGTCGAGAGGTGGCCACGATCCACATCACCAGGGAGTTGCCCACAACTGCCACTATGGAGATGCTCCCGTAGAAGAAGGACAACAGAGCTATCAGCCCGGCCGGCACATCGTACAAACTCTCTGCGAAATTAATTAAAACCGTGCTTACTTGTATTAATTTACAACAACTTCCAACCGCTGACACCTCCGCTATAACCAATCTTTCAGAAACGTGCGTCGTTTATGTGAAATACGAGAAAAGAGAGCTTACAGTGGAGCGTTACTTAAAACCGCAATAAGCAACTCGCTAGCTGAAGAGCGCCTGATTAAAACAAGCGAGCGTACTTTTTGTTCCATGTTGCATGTGTTTTAATTTCATCAGCTCTTAGCATGCATACATAAACGTCGGAAAATTGCATTTAATGCCGAGATAATACTCGAAAACATTAACTCTTTTCAAAGGGCTGCGACGCGCTTCGACCATTTTTTTATGATCTTATTTTAAGACCCGCATGAGGGTTGCCATATCGTCTCAGGACGGTCATGCTATGTGTACATAAAAATTAAAACTGTTTTAATAACAAATTTATTACTGGGCTTAGTCTCAACGGAGAAACAGGATCTTTCGATAACCCCAATTATCCACACTTACCTTGTAAACTATAATGGCTCTACTCCCCCATTAAAAAACGAGAAATCATTTCTCTGTTGATTTAAACAGTTTTGTTGTAAAAAAACCTTTTTGTAATTAACATTGAACTAAGTGTATTTTTTAATGAAATACAATATATATTAAAAAAATGTGTAAAACCTTTGCATATTTTAACCGCGTTTTTAGAAAGATTAAAATGGCTTACCGTATTCCCGATTCCAGTCAATACTCGAATTATTGCTTCTATCATGGATGCTGTTGAGAAGAGATCGATTGAAGAAGAAATCGGCTAACACCGATACCTCAGTCACATCGATTGGCGCAGCTATTGAACTGTTCGAACGGTGATAGGTCATGGTCTGAAACAAAAAAAACTAAATTATGTACATACACAATATATACATATACTCGTATGTATGTAAGTTCGGTCATCGAAAGCGCAGGTATGTAAATTTTCAAAGGTTGTGTACAGGTAATTTTTTTTAAAGGAACTTCATTAATATACTTATATTATGAACTTACTTATATTGTGTATTTGGTACAGAAAAACAAATATATTTGTACGAATTATAATTTCTTACATTCGAGTGGCTTACAACTGGACGAATTTGAAGAAAATAATATAATAACAATAATAAACCGATATTATACGTTGAAATAAAATGTTTTAAACACAGAAATTGTTACATGAACATGTCGATAACATTTGTATATTTGTTTGCTAAACTATGTAAGCGAGGAATGTCCCCTTAGAACAAATTAAATACACTTTTTAAAATTAATAAATCTTAGAAACTTTCGCCGAGTTCTCTCGACATTTTTTGTATGAGTTTTATGGTGAGGTGACCAAATGATGCAATTATATTCTAATTGGCTACGAACTAATGAGACAAATAAAATTTTCGTATAAACTTCGCTTCGCACTCAGTATTTTGGGCATGTTCGGGATAAGCGGGAAGTACGAGCGAAAATCCCCAAAAAAAAAAATTATGAATGTCGGTGTGCATATAATACATTCAAGCGTATCATCTTTCAAATGATTTGCTACCAGCATTTTATTAATTTATTTAATATTGTGTTTTTAACAATGTTGAAAGGTCTTAAACGTTGGCAGATTAACAAAGTTCTAAAGTAGGCACGGAGAAACTGCCAAGATTTTCTCAGCTGAATTAAACCGATTAATTATACAATAAGCTACAAATTAATATTTCCATGTAAAAGGTAATTTTGCTTTAGTTGCTGAGGTATCTACAAGGGGATAATTTGGTCGAACAAATCAACTAAATCCATAAATTGTAATAATTGTGATAAATTGTCAAAGTTTTTTATGGCTATTTTTAGAACATTTATACAAAATGAATAGCGGGAATACAGCACAGTGACCTCTGTGACACAGGCATAAGATCTCTGACCCCAGATTTGGGGATTGCCGGTTCAATTTCTGCTGCTGTGTGAAAAAATGTTGAAATTGGTTTTAATGCTTTTTTTATTTTTTATGTTACATTATTTTAGGACATACATTTGTGAATTTTTGTTTTCTTAATAAAAATATAATTATTATAGACAGGCTCATAACCTTTTTTTACATTAGTTCCACATAGGAGGCCCCGAGGAAAATAATTTCCCTCAGGGCCTTAGTGTCATCTTAGTGGATGCTGTATGGAGGGTTTTGTTTAAGGAAAGGAAGAAGAGGAAGTTCTGGGAAGAAAATAGGAATGAGGGGTGAGTAGGAATCTGGGGGTCGGTGTTTACAGGAGCGATGGATGTATGAATCCATCCCTCTAACTGTGATGCAAGGTGATTGGTTTAGAGATTCTGGCTGGAGAGGGTAAAAGACCCCCCTCAACCTCTCTCGATCTATACTGGTGCCCTCACCCAAACGCTCAGTCATTGACAGTTGTTATTGTAGTAATAACCTTTCAGTTTTTGTATTGTGTATATACAAACAATAATGTAAACTAAAATAAAGTTTTGCTGTATAGAAACCTATTTTACACATTTATAAAAAACCATAGTTAAAATTGCGAGAAACAATTTACAAAAAATTCTGCCTCAATACAGGTTCACCTAGTGAGGCAGGCTATGCACAACTAAAAATATTCTATAATTATACTACTTCTGTGTAACTGTTCTAACATTACTTTCTATTTGTTAATTTTTTTGTACTGATTGATATAATCTATTTGTAAACTACATTGAACATATAATTTTTTAAAGTTATAATGTTGCCAATTTCATCGAATAAAGATATTATTATTATTATTATCCTGCCCACCATACAGCAGGTGAGCAGACGCATCGGCCGCTAGGACCTGGACAAATCTCACCCCATGAACCTGAATGCAGAGGTGTTGGTTTTCCAATAAATGGTTCTCGGGACTGCGGTACTCGTATCCGCCTCGCTAATTGGAGGCCTGTCAACTTAAAGTCATAAGCAAACATATAACGCTATGGATATAGTAATTTTTTGTACTTAATGAAAAAGAACCGTCAATAAAATTTATCCTTGTAATATTATATTCATAATAAGGAGACATTCAACGTTTAACTTGACAAGGAAGGGGCATAATATCCTCTTTAGCTTTTTGCCTAAAAAATATTTTCCGGAATAATATTTAAAATGTTGTAATGGAAAAATTCTATGTCACTTTCGTGAAAATCTTTCATTCTCTGGAAAAGGGACCCTTAAAACTCATTATGGAAATCCCGAACCGGTCATAAATTACCCCATAAAAATTAAGAGTAAACAAGGACGAAAAATAATGTTTGATTTACGTAATGATAAATTTAAGTAGATTTTGAAAGGTACAAATTATTCACTGGGAAATTTATAGATCCAGATTTTATAGAGAATGCTTTATTGCTACAGGCTACAGGCTACGGTTTGAAATTGTATTACTCTCTGTGTAATGGGAGTTAATGGGTATCCAGAAATAATAACAATGTCTTGGGCGTCATGGGTGTGACGAGTGATCGAGTTGAAAAGAATGATTAATAAAATATTTGGATAAATTTCATAACATTTCAGAATTGAGAAAGTGACACTACGTGAAATATAATATTCGTTCCATTTACTTTCGCAAAGAAAATTTTCTAGGGAGAGAATATTCAATGGAAAATTTCTCGTGAAATAAATAATTCTTGGTACTATAACTATTTGTCGAGAAAAAGTAAGTACCTTATATTTTCAATCCTTTAATCATTAGTCATATAATATGTAGGTTATATATAAATATACATATATTTTTTTTGATAACTGCAAAATCATTACCTCTATCTCTATCTCTATCTCTATCAATATCAATTTTTCCTTTTGTGCTAACGCGAATTATTTTTCTCTTTCAAAGACATGAACAAGGTCATCATCATCATTTTTTTAATTTTGATTGCATCCTTGCTGCGTAAGGCACTAGAAGCAACCAATGGCTTGCAGAGAAGTTCAATGCGATTTCTCAAAAAAAAATATTTTTATCGTCTTTTAAAATCGATATATTTTTTTATTAAAGTGAAACTTTTATAGCACGGCTGTGATTTGGATTTCGGATGAAACGGAAATGGCGATTAATGCACCTGCGATGCATCAACTGCGCTCATCGGCCGCTTTGATAATGATGTCACTTTTAAAGGCTCCTATTGGTTGAGATATGAAACGGAAATTACACGAAGTCTGCGCTCACTGGTCGCTTTGATTATGACCTTACTTTTCAAGTATTGGTTGAGATTGTTTTGGTAAAGTTTCGCTTCTACCGCGTGTAAACTTCACCCGATTTTTTATCATGTCTCTCTTTGAGTCAAAATTTATTATTACGCTTTCATAAATTATTGCTAAAATCTTTCACTTGTCCAAGACACCCTTGTAAGTACAAATACCTATTAATTTTCCTAAGGTCTATGTCATCTTAGGGGATGCTGTGTGGCGGGTATTTGTAAGGAAGGGGAGAAGAGGAAGTTTTGGGAAGGAAATAGGTATAAATGGGCAGACGTATCGGCTACCAAGACCTGGACAAACGTCACATCATGAACCCGGGTACCCCTGCTAAGTCACCAAACGTAGCGAACCACTTGGGGTGACCTATGGCAGAGGTGTTGGTTATCCAATAAATGGGTCCCGGGCGGCGGTACCCGTATCCGCCTCCCAAATTTAAGCGTGTGGTCTATCAAAAATGCTATTCAAAATATTTTCTGTAAGTTTCGTATTTCATAGTACGAATATTCATTAACAAATTAATATGAAAGATTTTTTCCGACAATCTCTGAACAATTCGTCTAGAAATTTATGCCCGAAATCATGGTTGCAAAATGTTTTTCAAAACAAACATTTTACCGCAAAACAATGTAAAGACGATTAATTTATTTACCATGTGTATGTACAATAATTCCAGTTAATAACTAAAATACTCCACCTTAAAATAACCACATAACGAGAAGCTTATTTCGAAACAATTATTGTGTTATTTTTAAATCGTATATATATATCAATGTCTACAAATAGTATATATACAAAAAGAAACCCGTGTTTCTCTACCAGCCTAATTTTCTTCACAACCAACGACCGCAACCACAGATAAAAGAAACAAACCGCAACCCACCGATCGTTATGGAGGTAGATAGCCCTTGGTATCACAAAGTAAGAGAGTTTGGCGGGGGTGGCTGAGCATGGGTGGGGTGGCTGAGAGTGGGTATGGGTGGGTGACGAAAATGTGCTTTAGCACATTGCTTTATTATGGGAAGGCCGCGAATGCTTCAGATTGTGTCAGAATGGGACCGCCGACTGTGTCGGTGAGTCTGGACGGTTCCAGAAAGTTCATAAAGGTTCTCGAATGCTCCAGAAGGTTCTATTACATTCCAAGCTAAGTGGTGGAGTTTGTCGGTGAGTCTAGAAAGTTCCAGAACATTCTGGAAGGTTCGCTAATGCTCTAAAAAGTTTTGTAAGGAGAAGGTTCTAGAAGCTTTCAGAAAGTTTTACGAGGTTCCAAACTGAGTGGCGGAGTGTAACGGTGAGATTTAGATAAGGTTCAAGAATGCTCTAGAAAGTTCTGGAAGGAGAAAATTCTAGAAACTTTCAAATATATCTGTAAGGTTTGTTACGTTACAAGTAGCAAGGTTATTCCCTAGATTCACCTTCGCCCCGTTCTACCCAAGAATAGTTCGGTAGATTTCCGCAATACGCTGAGTCGACACGCGCGTCGGCTCCCTCGGAGCCCGGCAAGCATTCATTCATCCGCTGCCAGCCGGCAAGTGAGCAGTGACCAAAGAGAGCGCTCTAACGCGCACTCGAGAACCTAAAACTCGCGATGTATTTTATATTGTGAATTGTGCAACCAGAAGGTCTGCTGGCTACCGCATTTCCTGCTACAGTGAGTAGAATGATACCTTACCCTCTTTTGTGTGCCACGTCCCGCTCTTAAAGCCAATAACGCGTGTGGAGAGATTGAGAGAAACAGTCCCTGTTAAGTTAGGGCATTTTAGTGTTAACCATGTTCATGTGAAGTGTGCCCATATGGCGATTGTAATAACCCTGTCTCCTTCTAATTGAATAAACCTTTTACGTGTAATACTGTGTTCTGATTGAGGAAGGAGACCCCGGAGATTTTGAGGAAGGGAGGAAGAGAAATACCCAGCGAACCACAAACACTCGCCCTGGTTTTAGGAGAATCTTGCTTGCGCCGACTGTCTGAGCTAGCATCGTTGGCTAATTACTGCATGTCCTTTCCAGGTTTGGTTTGGCTGTGGCCGTAGGCCTGCGGTATGCCAACACTGGCGCCGTATGCCGACCGCTGACGCTAACAGGTTCCAGAATGAAGACAAGTGAAAGTTTTTCAAAGTGAACTCGAATAATCGTTTTTGATTATCCAACGAAAATTTTTAAAGAAGACCAGTAATGCTGGTCGCCGCGGCAGATTTCCATGGTAGTGACTCATGACCTGTCAAGTTTTGATATGTTTTGACTTGTCAGATTAGAAAAATATCGATTTTCTTCAGGAGGTTGATTGCGATTGTGTCGACAAATGTTTTTATTTTTAGTTTCTCTATGAGCAAAAGCCTTTAAAACTTTAAACATTGTTTATAAGGAAGTTTAAAAAAAACACTGTGATATAGAAATAAAGAAAAAAAAATTTAAGCGCAATTAAATCACAACAAACTTTAAGCTTCAGATTTATTTTATCAGCTACAGCTAGAATCGGGATTAATAGCTATTTGAAAGCTACGTGCGGTATTTGAAAGGGAGATATTTGAATAGCTACGAGCTATTCAAATATCTGTTGATATTTTAACAAAGCGAAGACGGCCCAGCAAGGGAATCCAATCACAGGTGCCCTAACCAACAAAAAAGAGACTTCAATCTATGCTCACTTATGGGTCCCGGGTGATGCCGGGCCAACCAGCTAATTTACTGTAACTTAATTTAAAATTCGGTGGTAATTTTAAAGTTATTTGATTTTCTTTCAAATAGTTGGCAGATACGTAGGTGCCTAACGGCCGGCGTAGTCCAGCGGTAAGGCTCTTGACTCGCACACCGAAGGTCGCGGGATCGAATCCCGGCGTGGCAAATAAATTTTATTTGATTAATTTGTGTTATTTCACAATTTATTCATTTAAAATATTATATAGTATATATATTTGCGGCACGTTCCAGAGTGGAAGATACTTTCAGTATCGCCCTGGTGTAAGACCACCATTTAGAATTGAGACGTTGCTTGAAATGGATTAACCAGTGTTTTGTGACCAGATCTGAATAGCCAGGTACTTCCCCACCTTCCTCTTCCCTATCTCCTTCCCCTCCCCACTACCTTCAGCTTCACAACATACCCCAATTGGGGATGCCATAGTCCCACTGGCTCCAGACGGGAGCAGTTGGGACTCTTGTGCGGTATTCATGTAAAAAATAACCTTTTTTAAGGAAGGCGAAAGATTTATTCATTATTGAAGGGAAACCAGAGTTCTAATCAGAGACTATTCCAATATTTTGTGACTATCTAATGTTAAGGTGTTTGGTGTCCAATGGGTGGCAATTTAGTTCATTAAGGGATATCCCTTTGGTGAAATTTAATCAACCAATGTGGATTAAGTCATTTATAAAGGTCTGCATAATCTTTAGTGATTGAAAGTTCTTAATCAAAATACAATTAAACTAATAAAATCAGTTTACAATTAAATTTATGTTTCATGAACGTTATCAAAGTGAAAACTAATTAATAATTCGTAGATATCTAACAGTTCCGTAGCTCAATCAGTAGAGCTCTCGCCATGTAAGCAAAGGGTCCTGGGTTCGAGTCCCAGCGGAGCCAATATCTTTTCTGATTTTTCTGTCTCCAGATTTTCGATTGAGTTTCGCTAATATTGTCTTCATTTAATTAAAAATTATTTACTTAATTTATTTCATCAATTAATTTATTTTTTCATAAGAAGCAATAACTTTGTGGTTAGACATTATATTATAAAAAAGAAACAAACACTTTGTATTTAACCACGAATTTATTATTTTATATATCGACCGGTTTTGCTTCGACCAAGCTTCCTCAGGATAAATAATAACTCGACACAATAACTGAGTTGTTAAGTGGTTAAGTGTTTGTTTCATTTTTTATAATTAATTTATTACTTTCATCAGTGCAATGTCCATCTATCTTCTATATATTTATATAAAAAAGAATGTTGCAAAAATTTGCACACGTGTTCTTGAAAAATAGAAAAAGGTCGTTGTCTACATTAGATTTTATAAAACTCTCTATAAAGCTCGGGACTTCAGCTAGTCACTCATAAAAATTGCAGACGCGTGCCGCATAATCCCAAATATAATTTTGACGTAAAATTTCTTAGTCGGTACTAACATACATAATAGTGAATAGAATAATAATAAAAGGATAGAAATTTAACAACCATTGGGTTCAACTGGAATGAAACAATCACTTTCACGTCTAAATCTTTGTCGGTCGTTTAATATAATATATGACCCAGCGAACTTCGTACCGCCATATATTTTTTTTCGTGAATATTTTAGAAATTCCTGAAAGACTTGTACTATTTATGCCCGCTTCGGCTTTACACGGGTGGTGTACAGTCGCAGACTAAGGAAATTTAACACTTCCAGTTATTTCACAAAATCTTCTGTTTACAATACGACCATAAAAAATAAATAAAATTACAATGAAATAATTCTACCATAACTATTGTTATGCCTTGTAATGAACAATATTTTTCGTTTTTCCTTCTGGAGAGAAAATAAATAGCGCTGATGGTTTGCCGACTCTCAAGCACGCAACGTACAACTGCCCTTGCGAAAAATTATAAGTTAAAATTAAAAAATTATAATTAAGTTTATTCCACATACTTCTAATGATTGGCCTTGGGATTTATTAATTGTCATTGCGAATGCAAGGCGCACTGGAAACTGGACACATTTAAATTCAAAGGGAAAGTCAGTTGGCATTAATGGTATTCTGGTAATAAGTACATTCTGGCCTTTGAATTTTCCTATGATTAGTGTAGCTTCAATCTAATTTTTCATATTTTTTTAACTGCAAGTCTTGTTCCGTTGCACAATTTCGGCTGATTCAGATTGCGTAGCATAATTATCATAGAGCCAACCTTGAGTTGTAAATTGTGTGGCGGTAATCCTGGTAAATCCAATGAATTTAGGAATTCAGTAGGATAATTGACTAAGTACTTCAACGGAATCGATCGACTTAAATGAATGCATTTGTCCAACAATTTGACTCTGAATTTTTATATTCAAATCTTCTACATGCTTATTTTTCTCTGTTAAAATGACTCCATGGTTTTTATAATTCACACCAATATTTGGGAACACCGATGTTAATTCTTCCTTTGACGTTGTGAATTGACAAAAAATTGGTGGTAACGAAATGAGGCCAGTAGAAGTGTCAACAGGAATTTTTCCATTGCTAATGTCTAATAATGCATTTGCAAACACTTCCGCCGATGTGTCATTTTGTAAAGCCACTCGCGTATTCGTTGTTAACTTGAGATTTTTCACGTATCTCCATAAATTCGATGCCTTCAAGCGAGCATTTATTTCGTCAGCAGCTGTTGATCTGGGAATGACTGACAGCGTTTGGGTACAGGCTGTCCTTGTTTCTGACGTTGGATTTTTATGTATGATGTATTCCATGTATAGTGTTTTGGCATTTCCGAGTAAAGCTATGTTCTTGCAAATGGATCGCTTGCGCATGTCTCGAAGAAGCTTGTCAGCATTGTTGTTGGTGGTCGTTCAGCTCTTTGCGCTACGTTTTCTGCCGTGAAATAAACTCGTTGTCCATTCTCCAGGTAAACATCTGAATGGACTACGGTGGGATGACGTTCATGTATAGAAAATGAAAATATTCTCCAAACCGCTTCCTTGCTACTAACATATCTTCCCATCTGATATTTTGAAACTTCGTCGTCATTATTTGAAGCTGCAATACCAAATACAGCCACGTCGTTTCCTTTCGTGACATACCTACTTGCAAACATATTTAATCAACTTAACCGAATTGCAGTAAACACGCAATGCGCTTAAAATGTTTTGGAAAGTAGCGGCGAATATAGAACAATCCAGCTGTTGTTGATTATAACATCCTCATTTTTGACTTTCAATGTTATTGTTCTCCCGTTATCTTCTACAGTGCGACGACAATACAGAGGGTTAAAATCATTGCCTGTAATTGTATCAGCCAAAAAAGCACGGGAATGACGCTTCGAGCATTTGTTGTCGATCATGCACGGTGATTCCCGATTGTGTTCGCCACACGGTCCATGAATCGTGTTCTTCTTAACTACTGCATACAATTCTGAGTCTACTTCGGGATCACGAATTTCTGCGCAAATTTTTGAGTCAATTTCATTCATTCTTATTTTTTCGACCATTCATAGGAGAATATGCGCGTGAGACAGTCCTCTCTTCTACCACTTTACAGAGTGCATCCAACATCGTACTTCTTCGAAGACATGATATTTTACAATGAAGTTCATGAGCGTGAAGTTTATGTCGTGACGATCGCTGGATGATTGACCAGGCCCCCTAGCATGGTCGATCGGTATAGGTTTTATCGAAAATGTCGGTAACTTGAAATCGCTCCCGAGCACGACTGCAGGCCACTAATGAAGAAATAACAGTTCACGTTTAATGAAGAAATAACTGTTGCTTGTTCGTTAGCGGCCTGCAGTCGCGCTCGGGAGCGATGACAAGTTACCTTCATTTTCGATAAAACCTATATCGATCGACCATGCTAGGACCCCAGGTAATGACAGATTAGTGATTTCGATCCATTTCGGGTTGCACGTGAAAGTAATAAATCTGGTCGACCGTATTGGCACGCGTAGGTCATAGCATCTTGCGCGTATTCATGCATGTGTCTCGGGCTTCCCACATACGTTGCTGGTGAAATAGTAAGTTGGCCGACATTATTTCCATTTCCATTTGCGTTCATGGCATTGCGCAAATGAACGCATTCTCTGAACGTTTTTTTTCTGGTTTAAACGTATATATGTTAGACGTTCTGTTTCAATTTTGACATACATATCAACGGCGAACTGATGAAATAATCGGCGGTATTTCAAATTGTGGTTATCCTCGTTTAGACGAATCATGAAACGGTATGCATAAAAATTCATCGAGCTGACGTTTTTGTTTCTTTCTTGATCTGTAGAAGAATAATTTACTTTATTAAGGAATCAAAATGAACAACATTTTATGACAACAGTAGAGTAACATTTTAAAACAATTTCTGACATTAGTTGTTTTATACTTGCATTGATGCATTTGTATACATACATACATTCAATAACGTGATGGAAAACATTGTGAGTAAACTTGTATATCCATCTAGATATGTAAAATTCTGTGCCACATTGATGTATACATTTACAAACGAGAGCAAAACAATGTCAGTAAACTTGCATATCTTTGCTCTTTTGAACAATTGAATCAACTGATTATGTTCATGTTACAGTTGTTGCAGATACATGATGATCTCTATCCTAGCTGAACGATTGATAGCACAGCGTTAATTTACTTCATCTTCAGAATTTCCCACGAAATAAATTTGAAGAAATTTGTATTCACCATCAACTGATGGCGAATTTGTCCTTCAATCTGTAATATTGAACACAAGAAAATAATTGTAACCCTGGAAAGATAGACTACGTAAAATTTACGCATGCGTGTTAGAATGATTGCTCTCTCGTTCAAATTAGTGCCAAGCCATCGCTGTGCTTTTCAGACATCTCACTCGCTGCTTGGGCCTTTGGGAGGTAGGTGTCACCAGTTTTGAGTTATAACGACCGTATGCATCAAAAAACATAATATTGATACGTTCCAAAGCTGTATATTTTTATATAACTATATGCTATTATTAAATATAATATATATTAATTATTTAGTACATTAGTCAAAATGGCTGATTGTTTGTGAAAATAAGTGAATTGAGAAAAACAAATTATTCCAAGTTTGGTTGATTATTGAAGAAATTTCAAATTTCGGCTTTTTTCATATAACCAATATATTACCAATATATTAACCAATATATATTCACAAAATGTTGTATTTCTTATGTCATTTGTTTGTAAAAATATAATACCGATTGGTTTATTCATTACCAATTAATTTATCAATTTACTTAAGAAGCAGATAAAACCGGAAATATGTCATTTTTAAATAAAATTTTAGCCGTATCGACTCTCCACAAAAAAGTATAAATTGATTTCGAAAGATTGTTCTTTTATCTGGTTATGTTATGTTTTAAATTATGAGAAAATACAGTTTATTTTTAGCATAATAAGGTTATACCGTAAGTCGCGTGATAAAAAATTATTACAAAAAGTAAATAATTTTAATAGTTTTATCATCACGCCTTTCAGCATTTTTGATTGTAGGTATAAATTAAAGCAAATTTTGAATGAAATAAAATCGATATTGAGTTATTATTTAAAAAAGCTGGTAGGAAGAATAAGTAATCTTTCTCATTAGAACCGCTTTCATCATAAGAACATATTTCGACGAATTTTGAATTCTCGGCCGCTGGCTGGCTAATGGCCCTTAATAAAATTTTATAGCTAGTTAATACTCATGCGTCAATTTTACGTATGATTATCTTTACCGTACATAGAAATATGATTATCTTTCTAGGGTTAAAAAATCTTCATTTATGAGCCTCAATTGAATTTTCATATATGTTGGTTTATGTTACAATGGATGTACAGGGTGTCCCAAAAGAAATTTTATATTTGTTTTGCTTTCTGTGTGAACGCAACTTTTCCCAGGGGCGCGGGGGGTATGTCAATCAATAGTCTGGCTCTTGGGAATTTAGTTGCTATGAAGCATTTCTCGGGAGCGAACGTGCGTTGTGCGTGCGTGGGTTTTAAAAAATGGTGATTCGGCGACTGTAGCGCGTAGAAGATTCTGCAATATTTGAGGTTTTCGTCAATTCAATGATGCGCTAAGCACTCTTCTCATTCAAAAATGGGTCAAAAACTTTGAAGAGATCGGTACAACGTTGGCAAAATGAAAATCCGGACGACCAAGGTCATCGAGAACGGTAGAAAACGTAGAGAGTGTTTATCTTTCTTTTCGTGACGACTCAAACTTTTCGATTCGGAAGCGCGCAAGTGCTTTAAATGTGCATAGATCATCTTTACACAGCATTTTGCACAAATACCTAATGCTGTACCCCTACAAACTTACTGGCTATAACCAAAGAACATGGTTCCAGCAAGACGGAGCAACATTACATACGTCCAATACGTCTCTACCATGAGTTCGTGAAATTTTCCCTGGCAAATTAATTTCCGGGAGAGGTGACATAAATTGGCCTCCTCGTGGTCCTGACCTAACCCCTATGGACTTTTTCCTGTGGGGTTATCTTAAATCTAAAGTGTACACCAAAAATCCAACTTCCCTGATGCAATTAAAAGAAAATATCCGTCACGAAATGGCAGCCATCACGAAGTCTACCTGGCGAGCCGTCATAAGAAATTTTATTCTTCGATTAAATGAATGCCGCAAACGTGAGGGTTTACATTTGAACCATTTTATTTTTCAGAAATAAATTCCCAAATTATGTATTTTGGTTTATCATAAACATTTTTTCGATAGAACTCTTAATTTTTTTAAATCTATCCACTAAATATCAACTTTCTTTTGGGACACCCTGTAATGTGTGTCACAGAATAAAAAAATACCTTAAAAGTTCGATTGAAACTTGAAACCACGTTCTTCAATTATATTTGCACCAAATGATGTCATTTGGAACACACTGTTGTAATTTTGAATATTCTGCAAAAAAATTCTTTGATAAAGGTTCTTGCCCTGAAAGTAATGAATTCAGTGGTTCTACTTAATTTGACTTTTCCATTAGCACAACATAATCCTGGCGGTTCAAGTCGAAACCTCAAAGCAATGCAATATTGACAAAAAGTGGTCATTGTTCCAAAATCGACCGATGTATTGCCGGCGTAATCGACTATTGTATCATATTTAAAAGCCATACGTTCATAGAACATTTTAAAAAAAAAGTTTGTTTTTTAATATTTTCTTACGTACAAACCTTGTCCTGACAATAACGAACACAACAAAAAAGAATTATCCAATTTGGTTTGGTCGTTCGTAAGTTATGCGCGTACATACATTTCGGAGATTCATTTTTATTAATTGACAATAACGAACACAACAAAGAATGAATTATCCACTTTGGTTCAGTCGTGTTCGTAAGTTATACGGGTACATACATTTCGGAAATTCATTTTTTTTAATATAGATTATGTCAGTTAATTTCTTAAGCCGGTTGACTAATTATGATTACCTACGTAGGATTTTGTAAGAAAATTGTTCGGAGTTAAGATATTTGACAAGTAAGGAGATAGTCACTTAAGCTTATTACCATCAAATCCTCTTTCACGAAAGAGTATTTGATATTACTAATCAAAATCGCATTAGAGCACTAAAGGGGGAAATTTAAATGATTAAAATAACATGAAAAGTAACACATGCATTAAGACGCGGTGGATATGCCTATCTAAATTTTACAATAAGGTATCATTTTTATTAATCTGTGTGATCACGTGTGATGATGTACACCATAACACTGCCCGAAACGTTGGCTAAAGTAGTAGGTAGTGAAACATGGCATAATATCCCAAAACTAAATCACGATAACACTTTTGGCCGTAAAAACTCCAATTATATCCATGTAATCGGAGTTTCCCCAATGCGTTTAAAATGCATATTTCACCAAATGGACGACTTCTAGTTTTCCAAAAGGTTTTTCCTTACTTTTAAGAAATGCAAATATTCCCGGGTTGCGAATAAGCTGAAAATATTTGAATTATTCCTACTACCATCACATATGAAATGTTTTTTAGTCGTGACGGAGGACTTAGTCAGTTACTTGGAACTAACCACTTAGGTATGAATAAAAACCCGATGCGGGTCAAATTAATTTGTTTTTTTCGTTAATTCGTTTGTTCGTTTTCAATTTCATATATTTTAAATATTAATTGTTAGATTCACTGTGCATTATAATATTCACTACTTGTGTACATATTTTACATAGTGTACTGTACATATTGTACGTATAATACATTGTGTACATTGTACAAACTATATATAGTGTACATAGTCTACACAGTGTACATAGTGTTCATAGGGTTCATGTACACCAAAGATATTGAAATTTGAATATCTTTGATGTACACAGTGTACGTATATAGATACATAAGTTACATAGTGTTCATGATGTACTGTGCACGGTGTACATATATAGTATATATTTGACTGGTCTCATCAGGCGTCCCGTATTTGATTCCTCGGCTGGCTAAGTTCTCCATTACGGCACAAGCAACATTTTCCGTTTTCTGTGATGGTAGTAGGAGATTTTCAAATATCATCAGGTTATTCGTAATCCAGGAATGTTTGTCTTTCTTTTTAAATAAATAAAATTTAATTAAATAAAAAAGTGTACATAGTGTTTATGTTGTACTGCACTATACATAGTGTGCGTATATAGTGAACATAGGGTTCACGGTGTACTGTATACAGTGTACGTGAATGGTGCACAGAGTGTTCACAAAGTTCATGGTATACTGTAACACAGTGTACGTATACAGTATACATAGTTTACATAGTGATCATGGTGTACTGTAGGTTCACATTGTACTTATATAGCATACATGGTGGTGTCCTGAACATAGTGTACGTATGTAGTGTATGTACATAGTGTTTGTACATAATATATGCACATGCTACATAGTGCGCTGTATATTGAATATACATTTTTTTGATAGCTCCACAAAGAGGCCTTGGAAGAAAAAAAATCCCGAAAGGTCCATGTCATCTTTGGAGGTTAGGTTTCCCTCAACCAGTCCCTCCCGATCTGACCCGCCACGTAGTAAGTGGGCTAAAGCATTCTCCACAAAGAACTAGACAATCCTCACCAAATGAACTCGGGCATCCCTGCTTAGTCACCAAACATAACGAACTACTTGGGGTGACCAACGGTATGCACGTTTATGACAATGCACGTTTTCAATATCAAAATTTAAATATTTTGAAATAAAATAACTAATTTCTTCTGATTCACTTGGTCGTGCCATGTCTTTCTCGGGCGTGCCCGACTTCTTCTTCCATTCACATTTGCGTCATATATTCTCCTTACACTCCTTTCCTCCTTCATTCGATCTACATGCCCAAACCATCTGAGCGTCCTTTTCTTAATCTTACTCATCACGTTTACATCAGCCTTGCATTATTCGTGGATCTCCACATTTCTCACACGATAGTACATGGTTTTACCACACATACGCCTCAGGGATCTCATTTCTACAGCATTCAGTCTACTTTCATCCTTCCTCTGCCAGTTCCATGCCTCACTGCCAAACATCAGGATAGGTACCAGCACTCCATTATGGACGGCTAACTTCACTTCTTTGGACAGTTTTTTGTTGGCGCCAACGGCGTTCAGTCCTCCATTAATAGATTTACCTGCATTTACCCTTCTTTCGATATCTCTATCAGCCCTTCCATCTCTCGTAAACATACTTCCCAAGTACACAAATTCATCCACCTGCTCCAAATACTCATCATTCACAACTATGTTGCAGATTGTTTTCACACTCTCTCTTTCAAATACCAAGACTTTAGACTTACTTACATTCATCATTAACTCATTCTTCATACATACTTCGTTCATCCTAGACACGAAAGACTGTAGATCTTCCACACTGTTAGAAATCAGCACCACATCATCAGCATACAACAGGCAACATACTTCCAGATTACTCAATTTCGCGCCTAATCCCATATCTTTCAATTCTTGCATACAATTATCCATGTATACATAGATTGAATAACTACGGTGACATTACGCAGCCTTGTTTAACGCCTTTTGTGATGTAAAACCATCCCGTAAAATCGCCGTTCACTCTAATACATACAACGCTTCCCTCATACAGAGACGCAATTGCCTGTATGAGATTCGTACTTACTCCATACTTGGACAATACCTTCCATAGCTTTTTCCTGTCAACTCGGTCGTATGCTTTTTGTAGATCTACAAAGGCACAGAAAAGTTTCTGGTTTTTTGCAAGAAACTTCTCGGTAAGCATACGCAATGAGAAGATCTGGTCCATGCACCCCCTTCCACTCATAAAAGCTCCTTGCACATCCCATATTTTATCTTTTGTTTCCATGCGTACCCTTTCAATCAATATTCTGCCATACAGCTTGCCGACTGAACTAAGCAGGCTAATAGCCCTATGATTCCCACAATCCATACGTGGCCCTTTACCTTTACAATATAATGGCATGATTACAGCCCTTCTCCAATCTAATGGCGTGTAAACCTCCTCTAAACACTGCTTAAAAAGTCTGCACAACCATGTGAGAATAATATGGCTTTCTCCTTTAAAGTATTCGGCAGCAATACCGTCAAAAACCCACAGCCTTACCTTTCTTCATACATTTAATTGATCTTTTTAATTCATCCATGATGATTAGACATAGTGCCTATACATAAAACGAAAAGACATTTTAACTTATTTGGTACTGGGCGGGATTCAAAGTCAAATGTAAATCACAAAGCTATGGAGGTCATCCCCGTAGGAGAAGGTTTTCTAAGAAGGCTTCTAAGGCAGGTATTTTCAAAGTACGTTAACGTAGAATTAATTATTTACACTTCAAAGGATCTCATGTGTCGAATATTCATGTCACTAAAGGTTTCTATTGAGCGTTTTTTAACTTCTTTCCGACTAAACGTCGGATTAGTATAAAACTTTTTTTCATTATAAGTGATACCCTTGCTGTCTATAGAATGCAAGAAAATCTTATTTGATAGCTAATTAGGTTTTTTCCCATTTTAAAATTATATAGCAAACAATGCCGGGAATTTCGAACAGTCAGTCGCCGGTGGTAATATCGTTGTAAGGACACAATTATTTATAATGAAAAGAAGATACAATTGTAATAGAATTTGTGCGATTATTTTCAATAGAATCATCCAAGAGAAAAGTTTTATATTGAAATATTAATAAAATTTTAATTAAGTAATACAAACGGTTAACAATTTTCATTCGTTAGACAAATCCTAACGTTCTTTCATCATAATGAGAAAACAGCCCCCAAAACATGATGTCTTTCTTGAATAGATTGAATTAACCTCATTAAATTTTATATAAACTGCTGTGCTTTATCAAAATAACCCAACAATATCCGAGGACAACAATGAGAGACCTTTTGCTTAGGGTTTTGGTAATCTTCTCAATTATTAACGTCGCCAGAGTCTCGTTAGCTTTTACTCCGAGATCTGAGGCATTGTGAGTTGAAAAGTCAAACTGACCCAAATACCTTTGTGTGCTTTCTGGATCAAATTAAAAAAATATTATCACACTTATTCCCGGAATGTTACCTCCAAACCATGAACTTAATGACCTGTTTTTTGTATGTTCACAAATTACGCCAAAGACGCATAAAATCTAAATTAGACCAAAAATTTGACAAGTAACATCTGCGCCGCATGCGGTAAGGGTTAGAAATGCTGGAAAAATTATTTTACTTTTAGTATTATTTATTAACCAAGATAAGCACAAATACATTTTTTTTTTACAGTTTGAAGTGTAATACATATTTTTTGTTTTCGGTAAACACCACCTCACTAGGCTGAGCCTGTTCCGAGGTGGCAGGAATTAGTAGGTGCATTACTCTGTGTACAATACAAAATATGGGTAGGTGTTTCGAAATTTAGCTTCTAAAAATGTTTACGCTATAAATGCGTGTGTGGAAGTTGGGAAACAATGGCATAAATGTTTTTTTTTAAATTTTTTTTTCATAAGTTTTTATTCCAGTAAAAAAGAAAATAACATTTTCACTTACTTAACTAGAATATTGAATTATGTACTTTTTACATTATATTACATAGTTTTTACATTACATAGTTTTTACATTTCATAACCTTAGATTGCAATACTAACATTTACATGATATTATATTACCATACGATATTATTCACTATCACTACTTTGTTTTTTGTGAATAAACATGAACAATTTTTTTTTGAATTTGCACACACTTTTTTCGTTTTTGATATCATCTGGAAGGCAATTATATAAATTGCCCCCCTCGTGTAACTAATTGATTTTTTAATTTAGCTTTTCGACGGAAACTTCTTCTGACAGGTTTTCACTTTGTGATGGCACTATTTATTTTATTAAAAGACACATAACTTTATTTACATCACTTTATTTTATACACAATCTACATGTATCACAAGTAACAACATTCCCAGTACTATTCAACCGGTATTTTACACGAATAATAAATTAAAGAAACACATCCTTAACAACAAAGATAGCGACATTAAAACAAAAAAATAAGGTGTTTATAAACTTAATTGTAAGGATTGTAATTGCTTTTACATTAGTAAAACTAATAGAAACTTTAAGGTAAGAGTAAAAGAACATCTTAGGGCTTTAAATGGTAAAAGCGAATCTGAGTTCGCAGATCATTTATTAAAAATAGGTCATACATTTGATACAAACTTACGACTTAAAATACTACATACGAGTTATAAGGCATCGCAGATAGTTTTAAAATTTTAGAAATAAGCAAAAATATTAATTCCAAAACAGATATAATTAATAAGCAAAAAAAAAGGAACCCTCTTTTGAATATTTTCCTACTTAACCGATCTTTCACTGCTAATGATATTGTTATCCCTAATTCCGATAAACTTCCCAACTCTTAACCCTCCACCTTCTTTCTACCCCTTCCCCTGTTATTTAATCTGTAATCTGTATTTAATTTGTGACTTCAGTGTACATTTACTGCTGAAGATGTGAACATTGTTCACGAAACATGTAGATTGTGTATAAAATAAAGTGATGTAAACAAAGTTATTTGTCTTTTAAGTTTAATTTAGGTTTCAACTGATTTTAGAGCAAGTTAATGATTAAATGTGAAGGTAATTTGAAGATTTATCATTAATTTTCACAGCGGTGTATTTTTATCTGCCAGCTGGAAGAACATCAGCGCCAAGCAGAGGCCTCGGATGCCAATCAATGAATTCGGTTGTCGTTTGCATTATTCTGCTTAGTTCGCTTTGAAATCACATTACGAAATCCAGATTGGCGAAATGAATCCATCGAATCCGATTAAGATGAAAATTTGTCCGTCGGGATTACCGCAGTAGTTATACATCACTTTATCTAGGCTTGAAATTATAAATTGTGCAAAATATAAGTAAACCTTGTCCATGTAAATAGCTATTTAAAATATTTTAGAACCTAGGACGAAAAGTCTTCGGAAAATCTTCGTAGTAGGTACTTTACCCGAAATTTCATTCATTTCGGTACCATGCAGCCAGGAAAATGATAAACAGAAAGCTAGCCCAAGGTTCTCAATTTTTCGCTACGTACCGTTGCCAACGTTAAATACAATTACGATCCTTGGAGCCAAAGAAAGGTGAAATAAACAATTGATAAATAAACCAGCTACCTAGGTATTCAAGTCCAATATAATCCCGAAGTTTCGGTCGAATCGTCAGCGAGACAATAATAGTTATTTCACTTACGAATACTGTTGGTGGATTAATTTAAGCCTTCATAATCCGCCACCTAGCCAAGCGTGATTGGTCACACATCAATATAAGACTGTTTATTTAAGGTCACCAAATTACACGTTTGCCAAACGTCATGCATAATAATAGCCTCATGCCCAAGCTGTATCAAAAATTTGCGTTATTTAGTTTTATTTATTTTTTAGCAGCGAAAACACAACGATTTTTCCATTTTAGGATTGGTACCTATCCAAGTTTAACAGTAATTTAATTATGTGAATGAAATCAATATCTTGTTTAAATGCCTAGGACATAAAAAAGCCTCAAATGGTAGATGCTTTGCCACCTAAATCGATTACATTCTTTTTCTATGTTTTTTTTTCTACCAAGTTAAAACTCTACGTCTGATTTAACATATACGACAGTTTTTTTAAAAGGGATAAGAACTTAGGTAAATAGGTTATTATCCAACATATTAGAAATGAGCTTTAATAAGACTATCGGCCATCTTGGTTTTCTTGAAAATTATTATACATGACGGCGTTGGTGAATTGAACGATATCTGACTAGAACCGATGTATGGTTTGAAGGAATGTTTTGGCAGCTTATACGAAACAATTTCAATTAATCTAAATTAAGCTTCCATGTGAACCAATCTGTGGAAGAAAGAATTACTACCAGAATAGTTTCTCGGTCAAACCTTAGAGATGAAGAGTAATTATTATTGTGTTTTTTGGACATTCGAACCCATTGTGTCGAAGTTGTTCACCGATCACCGTAATTGGGAAAGACCGGTGGAGGTATTCTATGTCCACTCGAGGAAAAACGAAACTTCTTAAATTAATGAACTATGGAGACATTTCTAGTGGATAATGCCAATCAGTCGATTGTTATTTCCCATTAGACCATTCTTCTGTTTAGAGACTTGTGGAAATTAACAATATGTGAACAATAACAATATTTCTAAACTAAAAAATTCTAAACTGTCAAATTAGTATAAGCATTCCCTGACGAAGGAACGTTTGTTCCGAAACCGGTCGGATTTGCACATTTTATAAGTGGTTTATACAAAGTTGCATTGTTTCATTTTATTATAATGGATAACCACAAAGTAATAGCTACATTCAAAAATATATTTTTTTATAATAACAATATTAATTAATACTGTGTAATTTTCTGTTTTTTTTTTAAATCTAACTGTTTAAGAGATACATTTTCCATCGTTCCAAATGATTTTCAAAGAAACTAAAACAAGTAAGGGCACATAGGAAAAATAGGCTTAAGCTAAATACGTTGGATGGATGCCATATTTTGAGTATCGCGCGGTCTTATTATAATCCAATTAAGAAACTAATTATGTATTACAAAACCAATTTATTATTTTCTTATCGGGAATATCTTTCTATTTGAAATGTAGAAATTTATTTAAAACCCGTAACGAGTAATTAATATTTTGCGTCTAAATAAGCTAATTAATTCTTTATTCAACTCTTAAACCCTCCCGTGGGGAAAAATGGGCTCAATTAAATTAAGATTTCTTGTTTTTTCAGCTTTAGGTAATCTCATAGAACGTAACGCGAAGCAATCTCATAGGACGTAAAGACCCCTAGTCGCATTTCAGGGTCAGTATAGCATGGATGAAGTTTGCTGTTTTGGGGTTCAACGGACCCCAGGGTGGGAATTGCGCACTTTTGTTTATATTTTTTTCTTTGTTTTACAATTTTTGAGAGAGAAAAAATATGTCCTTACTGGGGTATCCCGTTCTAAAGTTACATTGTACATGTTTTCGTGTTTAAAATAGTAAATACCTATGTTAAAATATTACAAGTGGAAAATTGTTAAGTTATATATCAATACAAGCATCAATCTTTGTTAGGTTGCAGAATTAAATCCATATTCTTCCATCCCATGTTCATAATCCTTATTTTAATGCTATTTTTTTTATTCGTTTATTCCAGATCTCGGGGAGGGTGGTGCAGTCCCACGAGTTCCATGTTATACATATATAATACATTATATAAAAATATAGCAAGATGAAAGAAAAAAATATTTACACGATGAAAGGAAATAAGTAAAATAAAATAATAATAACACAGAAATAAATAAAAAAAATTTTTAAAAAATTTAAAAAAGTTAACTTTTTGTTATCTAGGTCACCAGGAAGTGGCTCCATCGCTTATAAATGGGACCCTGCCAGAAATGGAATGTTGCCATCACAAAAGTGTTTTCGCTCGAGGCCAATTGCGTTCTGTAGCTGGTGATCCTTTTTTTATTAGTGTTCGAAATCCGGGAACCCGCCCTTCTTCAAACATCTCGGTGCCCTCGGTGGCACTGCAGTACCAGGACAACCCAAAAAGCGTTCGATATCAATTGTTGTACTGCATTTCCATTCTTTTTAGTGATGCTTTGTTGAAGTTAGTCCACACCTCCGAGGTATATAGGCTCGTGCATTACGTGTTAAAAAGTTGCCTTTTTGCAGCTGGGCTGCACTTATTAAATCTTCGAGAAATCATATTTGCCCTAATTCACAGTGATCTTTTCAGTCCCTCAATATCCGAATCATCACCGAGGTCCGCTGCTACGATGTGTCCCAAGTATTTGACATCGAATTTTTCATCATTTTTGTGTCCTTTAGACCGACGGGTAATATTTTCACGATGCCTGTTCGTGATTTGAATACGAGCAACACAGACTTAGTGGGGTTATAGACCATGTTATGTTCAGCAGCGTATTCTTCACATATCTTTAACAGCTTTCTCAGTCCTTTTATACTTGGTGACAAAATGACCTGACCATATCATCTGCGTACGTAATGTTATTTACAGTTGTTTCCCAGGTGACAGCCTACGTTTGCTGAGTTGAGTTTATCGCTTAAATCGTTCATGTAGACGTTAAATAGAATCAGTAATAAGCTTCCCCCTTGTCTGACGCCGTATTCCATATTCACAGGGGTTGAGAACCAAGTTATTTTTCCAAATAACTTGGTTCTCTTGTTGATGATGCCAGACTCCCAGAATGTTAATTATTGAACCTGGGACCTTCCTTTCTTATAGTTTTTTCCAAAGCAGTACGTGAGAAACCCGATCGAAGGCTTTCAAGGCGAAGGGAAGGAACGGTCGTTCCGAAACCGGTCTGCTTTAAACAAATATACAAGTGGTTCAAACAAAGTAATATTGCTTCATTTATCTATAATGGATAACCACAAATTTATAGCTTTATACAAAAGTTTAAAATATTTAGTTATTGTATCATTTAATGTTAGTGAATTTCAATCAAGCCACATTTTTACCCGATTCATCCCTTTTTCAGCTTTTTCGAATACAGTCTCCCACGACTTTCCATGGAAGCGAAGGTATGTATCAACTACAAAACTAATGACTGAGCCGTGAGAGTTTAGATCACATAAATCATTTATATTTATATCGGGAATAAAATCGGGCCTAAGGCACTGCCTTGCGGAACTCCTTATTGGATTTGTAATGGTTGACTTGATTAATTTTGAATCCTGACTAACTGTGACCTTTCTGACATGTAGCTTTTAATGAGGTTCAGTTCACAACCTGAGATTCAAATCTTTTTGTGTTTTTCTAGAAGATATGTGTGGTCAATTGTGTCGAAGGCTTTAATTTGATTTTTAAAAATTCCGATACACTTGTTTCCGTTATCGAGACTATGTTTTATACTTTTTACAATAGAGGCGATGGCATCGAAGGTTCTTATATTTTATCAGATAGATTTTCAGGTAGTAAGAGGTTTTTTTCATGAAGGTATTGAGGGAGCTGTTTCTTTATAACTTTCTCTACTATTTTTGAAAGATTTTTTCAATATTGTTAACGGTCTATAGTTATTTATATCCGCTTTATTTCCAGTTTTAAAGATTGGTAGAAAAACAGAACTCATCGGTATGCAGGAAAGATACCATCCATGATACATCTGTTCTCAAGGTGGAGGAGTGGTTGAGTTAGTTCATCTCTAGTTGATTTAATTATTCTCATTGAAATACCATCTGATCCTGAAGTGAGTGTTGGTTTCATTGAATCTATAATGTTTTTAATGTCATCTGCCGTAACTGTATTTAATTTAAAAGTGACATAATTAGTAAGTCCGTTGTTAATCTAATTACACGGGCCTGCGACTGTTCTTTTCTTTGAAATAAGAAGTAATTCCCATGTATTTATGGTTGCTGAATTCGGGAAAATTATCAAAAAAATCCAACACGTAAGGTTTTTCCGGAAAACTCAAAATGCTGTGGGATTGCCTATCTTAAGGTGCAAAACTGAGTTTATTGCCGAAATATATTTTTTTTATCAATTCCAACTTATTATAAGATAATGTTATGTTTTATAGACTGAAACAAAACATTTAGTAACTCATGACGATAATATTAGTCAGCGTTGAATCACATATATCGGGATTTTCCATAGTAAGTATGATGAGAGAATGCCGAAATTCCCAAGTTGCTGACTACCTTCCATGCCCTTTTATTTATTATTTCTGTTCCAAATTTCCTAAGGTGCGTTTCAAAAATGACTTCAAGAGGTTGTGTAAATTCTTCTGAGAGTTTTTGCTATATTTGTGGTGAATTTGTAGTGAAAAAACAACAATGAAATATTACTGATTTTGTTAAAAAAATGTGTATTTTGCGTATTTGGTGTAAAGATAGGGGGACCAGGACAAATCTTGGGCCCCGCATGGAGTTTATTCAGGGTGTGTAAAAGTAAAGTTAATCTTTTCGTTTTGGTATTCCCATGATCTCTGGAGAGAGCCTCGAAATCACAGCGATGACTCCTACTTTTGTTCGTGCAATGTGCAAGGGTATAGTACCAAAAAAAAAAAAAAAACAAACAAATTTGTTACCCAAACATGGATTCGGCACTCCGCCCAGTCCCTCTCGGACCTGGCATTCCTACACCACAAGAGCACCCCCAAAGCCTAGACGATTTGCCATCATCGGAAGAAACTTCTAGTGAGGATTTTCAAGTAGGCGACTCCAGTGGACCTCAACAATTTTAATATAACGTCCCACAAAAGAAAAAGCACAAAACGAAGCTTCGAAACTAAAAAAAAAACAGATTTTATATAGATTTATAATTGTATATAATGTAAATAAAATATTTTATGACTTAAAATTAATTAAATTTGCATATTTTAGGTTTTTTTTTCTTTTGAACATTTCCTACAGAAGTAGCGTAAGGCGGGTTTTGCCTATATTTTAATTTCCACTTTTTTTTTTATTGAAAAAATTTTTTTTTTGGTACAGTACATACAATAGATACATAAATATAATGAAAGTATATAAAAAAAACAACTTAATACAATTATTAAATACAAATATACATATTTTTTTAAAATGTTCTCCCATAATAAGCAAATGCTTGTGTGTAAGTATTATTTGTTAGGTTATTAATGATTTTTTTTTTAAATTTAGTTTATATTAAGAATAAGAGAAACATATGTGTGTATATGTATATATTTTTTTTAATTATTATTTTTTTTTTTTTGTTAAGGTTTTCAGTATATTTTTTTAACTCTGTTATGCCATCCATTTCGACCCATCCTCACGTGATGGGTCGAAATGGATGGCATACTCGAATTCAGCGTACCAAAATACATACAATTCACCCATTACCATTTAAAAAAAATAAAAATGTCAATTTGCAGACCTGTGATGCTTCATAGAGAATTTTCAGACATCCCACACAAACGGAAAAGCTCAAAACGGAGTTTTGAGGGAAAAAGATGTAGATATTATAAAGAATTATAAATCCTTATTGTATATACATATTATTTTTATCAAATTGTATTTACAAATGTAAATAAACCACTAGTAATAGTTTTTTTTTCATTTCAAAATGCATTTTTACCTATTTGTACTGCGGGTTTTGCATAACTTTCATTTTCGTTTTGCGGAAAATCCCTACGTGCTGGAAAAAAAACTGGGGGCATATTTGGACTCAGCGCACCAAAATACATACGATTTACCCATTACGGTGAAAAAAAATCAAAAAGTGTCAATTTGCAGGCCTGTGTTATCAGTGTAAAGAGTTTTAATGATTTTTTTCAGCTAAATTGGTAACCACGTTGGAGAAATATTCATTCACAAATTGAACTCTTTCCTTTGGATTTGAGTACACCTTTAATCTTTGATTTGGTGTATCAAATTCGGTAATATCACTGCATTTATTGTTGTTAGTGTATGTCATCTCCTAAATAATTTTCCAGAGACAAGTTTAGGGTCGTTATTACAGTTTTGAATCTGACGTTTGTAATAGTTAGCTCTGGAAAATTTTAGAAGTTTGGAACACATGTTTCTTTAATGTTTGTAAAGATTTAGTAACGAAAGATCAAGTGGATTTTTTCTAGTTTTTAAGTGTAATTTGTCTCTAATTCTTATACTTTTTAGAAGTCCTTGAGTAATCCAAGGTTTTTTCTTTTACATTTGTGTGGAGTTTGTATAGTGAATGATTCTCAGCATTTATGAATATTTGTTTGAACAATACTTGTAAACCAGCAATCTTGAAAATTATTAATTTTAAGTAATTCTCCCCAATCTTTCAATTTATGTTTCCTATAAGATTGTGATTCATTGTCAAATATTTGGAATATGCAAAACATTTTTGTTTTCAAAATATGAGTAATTCAATTTTGTGATCTGAAAACCAGTGAAGTGTTTTTCCAGGGAAGGGTGGGGTTTAACCCGTATCGAAACTTTTGACTTTTTTTTACTTAAAAATTTTGAACTGAATGAAAAAAATGTTAGTAAATATGATGTTATTTGTGATGTATGTGTGTGAGTGTGACGGCATGAGAGCGAGACAGTGAGTATGAAGATGTATAAAAGGCATGTACGAGCTGTTGTGTGCTCTCTCCAGATTAATCTCTTCAACAATAAACATAGTAACATTATCGTATGTTATTTACTACCTACAATAACCACACTACAAGATATTACAGTTGGCGCAGCCGGTAGTTCATTATTTAAGCCGGAAGTTCGTAAATTTACGCAAGAATTTACGCGGAAGATTCCAAGATTTGAGGAAGTCTAAAATTTGCGGATCGCAGAGAGTCTGGCGCTATTAAGCGTGAAGATCGAAAGAATAAGGAAGAAAGAAACTGGAGCAGCCACACGCAATTATTCGCGTGTGTGGGATCGATAAGTTTGCAAAATTTTTGTCGGTGGGTACACCGTGTATACGGGGTACACAAGATCGGGTCAAGGATCGGATCATCATCGTGTGGATTAGCCGGAAACCGGGACCTGGTTTCTGACGCTGCAGTCTGGGAAGGAAGACCTCGGAGGAGAGGGATTGGAGCCAGACGGGGACGCTGATGAGCGGCGTGAACGTGGAACGTGGAACGTGGAACGTGGAACGTGGAACGTGGAACGTGGAACGTGGACCTTGGAGCGTAGCCTTCAAGAAGTGCTGAGATAAATAGTCTTGATTAATTTGTTTCAGCTCTTCTCCCAATGGAGGGTGTTTGTAAGAATTTGAGGACGTTCTCTTACAGAACGGGAGACTGGTCATTGTTCAAGGAACGACTGGATCAGGCCCTCATTTTACATGATGACAAACTTGTGTCACAAGAGCGCAAAATAGCATTTTTGCAGAATAGCCTCACTATAATGTAAACAGTTAGCTAACGAAGCTATTAAAGATTACGGAGCTAGGCTGAGAGGGCTTAGTTTATCGTGCAATTTTGAACTGAGATTGGAACCATGTTTAAAAGACATATTCATTATTGGAATTTTCAATGAAAAATTGAAACATAAGTTGTTCGTTGAGGGGATCAATACTTCTTTTTCTGAATGTATCAATTTAGCGGCATCATGGGAACATGTTAGTTTTAAGAAAGTTGATACGAATTTAAATGTTGTGCATAAGGATAGTAATTATGTCCGCAAATCCAGGTCGGATAGTCCGTTCAGATTTAAAAGTGCAGTGCGTAATAAGACGCCAGTTAATGTTACATTAAAAAAATGTTTTTTGTGCGGAAAAACGAATCACTTGCAAAAGGATTGCTGGAAGAATATTTTTTGTAATCGATGCAATAAATCGGGCCATCCTAGTAATTTATGTTAAAGCAGTAAAATTAATGTAGATAATAAAAATAAACGGTTGAATTCGGTTTTCATGGTACATGACTGCTCGGCATTTTTTTTCGTATCGAAAGGCTCTCCCGTCCGATGTGTACAATCGGAACACTCAAAATTTATTTTTTTATGATAACAACTAATTTTATGTGGCTGTCATCAGTTCTTTTGTTTTGCTCTTTCAAAAAATATTCTTAAACCAATCTTTTTATTGTGTTTTGGCTGTAAAAAGTTTAGTGTGTTGGAATCTTCTCCCCCCTGATCTTCCAGGAGTCACTTCTTGCTGCTCATTTTCAGATATTTATATAATTTTTTTACTTCTGTCACTTTTTATATAAGCTGTAATTTTTTGAACAATGGAGGAGGATTTCCCTCCTGTACCCCTTACAAAGCCCCCAGATCCCCCTCCTGACCCTCCAGATGGAGACATTTCAGATAAAATAGACTTTTCAGAACATTCAAACATTTCAGACAATGAATCTGTCATCCTAACCTCAATTAAAAAAAGAAAATTTAGTCCCCTTTCCCCAAAAAAACATGATTCGCCTTTGTCTTCTCAGTCCCCTCCAGCTCTTCCTCAACCTCCTCCAACAATCTTTTACTCTACTCATTCCCGTGGCCCCTACATTGTATATGCGCAAAAAACTGAACAAGGTAAAACCATCCATCCTCTTGAATTTGGTAAATTTCTTTCAAATAACAAGAACCTTTCGATTAAACCTGGAGGTGTTAAAGCCGAGGGTCGCTTCCGAATCTCTGTTGAATTCCTGTCAGGTTCAGCCGCCAACAACTTTATCAAAAATATATTTATTTCATCAAATTCTAAATTCAAGGCGTACATCCCAACTTTCAATGTCACTCGAATGGACCTGGTCAGGGGTATCTCGACCGATCTGTCCATTCCAGAAATCCTGTCCTCACTTTCAACCCCCCAACATATCGGCAATCCCATAAAAGCCAGGAGGCTAAATTATAAGGACACCTCTGAGGGCATCGTTTCCTGGAAGCCCTCCCAATCTGTCGTCATCACATTCGAAGGACAATCTCTTCCCTCCCATATTTATTTATTTTTCAACTCCTTACCAGTTGAAATGTACATTTATCCCACCACTCAATGTTACAACTGCTGCCGTTTTGGTCATACCAAAGCTGCATGCAGATCCCCTCCCAGATGTTTCAAATGTGGAGAAAACCACTCGGCTGACCAATTTTCTTCTCTCTCTTCACCTAAATGTTTTAACTGCTTAGGCGCTCATTCCGCCATTAACTCTTCTTGCCCCGAACAATCTCGGCAAAAAAATATAAAAATTTCTATGGCCTCTGAGAACTTGTCTTTTCTGCAGGCTTCTAAATTATTCCCGCCTGTCAAAAAATCATTTTCCGAGGTTTTATCCAGTAACTCTTCATCCAACCCTCTCGCCTCCTCCTCAACATCTTCCCGTTCAACAAAATTCACATACAAAAACCCTATCTCTAAACAGGCTCGTGGATACGATCAGCAACAACACAACTCACTTCTCTTAAATCCCAATGGTTCTCCTCTTTCACACGCCACAAATGGGTGCGCAAACAATTATAATTCATCCTCAACAAACTATCAAAAGCTTTCTGAACAACTCTCCCAAGATAATTCTTCATTTATTCAAACTCTTATTATGCTTCTAATTGACCTAATTTCTTCTCAAACTAATCTACCGTCCAACGCTGCTTCTATTATTTCCACATTAAAATCATTTATTCAAAATGGCTCTTCAAGATGTCAGAATTCTTCAGTGGAATAGCCGCAGTGCTATTTCTAACAAATCAAACCTTCTTAACCTATTAAATTCAAACCTTGTTTCTGTGGCTGCTGTCTCGGAGACATGGTTTACTCCATCCACCCACTTTAATGTGGGAGGGTACTCCTGTCTCCGCGATGATCGCCCGGAAGGTACGGGCGGAGGTGCTGCCCTTTTTATTAAAAAAATCCCTTCCGTTTTTCCCAATAAATAATATCAAACCCCCCAATGCTGACTTTCAAATGGTTGCAGCTAAAATAAAGGACACTTCCTTTGTTTCTATCTATCTTCCCCCAACATCGCACTTCAATAAACAAGCGTGGTTGCAAATTGTCCGTCAACTAAGCCCTCCTTTCTTTTTATTGGGTGATTTTAATGCCCATTCTCCCGTCTGGGGTTCTGCTTTCTGTGATCGAGACGGTCGAAGTGTGATGGATTTCCTAGATGAATCCAACCTTTTTCTTTTGAATGACGGATCTCCTACTAGAATCTCTCGCCCCAACACAAACCCCAGTGCAGTGGATCTCTCCATATGCTCTATTAATCTGGCACCTCTCTCCTCGTGGGTGGTGTCCCCCGACCCTTGCTCCAGTGATCATTTCCCGATCACCATCACTTATCAAACTTCTTTCCATTCAGAGAAGTCCCATATTTCGACAAAGATTAAAACAAAACACACCAAATGGGACGAATTTAACTCACATATGGATAAGTTTATACAAAATTTATCCTATACCGATACATTATCTGTCAAAGATGACTACGATAACTTCAAATCAATGCTCGTAACTGCAATCAATAAATCAAATCCTCCCCCTAAAACCAAATCTCTCAAAAAACTCCCTCCAACTCCCTGGTGGGATGAGGAATGTTCCAAAGTAGTGAGAATTCGGAAAGCTAAATCTCTTTCCTATCGTCACAATATGACTATGGAGAACTATCTCATATACAAAAATGCCGAAGCGAATGCCAAAAGGGTATTGAGGTCAAAAAAAAAATCCGGGTGGTACAACTTCTGCAGTTCAGTATCTCCGAACACTCCAATTTCGGAAGTTTGGTCTATGATTCGAAGATTTCGATCCTCCTTCAGTCCAACATCTCCTCGAGCTTCTCATTCTAAATGGATGGACGAGTTCTTGGACAAAATTGCCCCCCCTTCTGTACCTAACTTAGATGAAATAACTCCAATCCACAACACTCCTATGTCTGATCATTGGCTTGACTCTCCATTCACTTTAATTGAATTAAAAAATTGTTTATCAACAGTCAAGGACTCATCTCCAGGCAGAGATGGTATACCTTATAGCATTATCAAAAATAGTAATGATAATGTTCTAAAGCATCTTAAATAAAATCTTCCAGACTGGCATAATACCTGATGACTGGAGTTCTCAAATAATCATCCCAATTCTAAAATTAAACAAATCACCCAATTCTGGATCCAACTATAGGCCAATTGCTCTTTCATCCACCCTTAGTAAAATTTATGAAAAATTAATTAAAAACCGGTTAGAATTTTTCGTCGAGAGTAATCATCTTCTCTCTCCATCCCAATTTGGATTTAGGAAAAAGAAATCTACACAAGATAACCTTGCCATCATCAGCACTGATATTAATTTATCCATTTCTAAAAAAGAAGTATGTCTTGCAGTCTTTATAGACATAAAAGGCGCCTTTGACAATGTTTCCATCCCAATTCTTAAAAAAAAAACTTTTAGGCCTTGGCTTACCCCTCATGTTTGTCCAATCTATTATTAATCTTTTTCTCGATAGGAAAATTTTCATTGAGCTACCAGATGTTACTCCTCAGAGTAGGTCAATTTGGAAGGGTTTACCCCAAGGCGATGTATTATCCCCCTTACTGTATAATATATACACACACGATATGCATGTCACCATTCCCCCTCAAGTAAAAGTCGTTGAGTTCGCAGATGACATAGCTTTCTTCTTATCATCCAAAATCATTCCATCCGCCGTCAAATATCTTAATGAAGCCATGGATGCCCTTTGCACATGGCTTACTTTAAATGGTCTTGAACTTTCAGTACAAAAGAGTCAGTGTGTTACCTTCTCAAATCGTCATAATAATCCCCCTGTTCAAATTTTATTTAAAAACTCGCCAATCCTCAATGCTTCCGAAGTAAAATTTTTGGGAGTAACATTTGATAGGAAACTTAAATGGTCTTCCCACATTAATAATATAGTTACTAAATGTGAAAAATTTTTAAATATTATCAGATCATTGACTGGCGTTTGGTGGGGTGCTCATCCTATCTGCATTAAGTTGCTCTACAATGCACTTATTCGAAGTCATCTCGACTATGCCTGCCCACTTTTTAGTACTGCATCCAAAAATGCACTCAGTAAATTAGACAAAATTCAATCTAAGTCATTGCGAATAATAACTGGCGCGATGCAATCGTCGCCCATCAATTCCCTTCAAGTAGAATGTTCTGATCCTCCTCTTTATTTAAGGCGTCAATTATTTGCTGACAAATTTGTTCTTAAATGTTTAAATTCTAAAAGTCATCAGATTATTCCCAGAGTCTCGTTGTTCAACGACTCAACACATTCATCTACAATCAGAGCTCGAACTAAACCTCTCCCTGCCATTTGTAAAAATTTTCGCTCTCTCTCAGAGCTTCAAATTATCAAAAATGATATTCTTCCTTTGTACAAATTAAAATATAGTCACGTCACCCTATCCCCAACGATTTTAGAGGGGATCGGCATCCTTAAAAGTCATTCCAATCTCCCAGCCCGTACTGTCAATAATATGTTCAATGACATTATTTCTTCTAAATGGCCCAACTCTTCTCTTTTATTTACTGATGGCTCCAAATCTCCGGACTCTCCTAACTGTGGTATTGGTATTAACGTTTACCACAATAATTCTAATGAAAGAATATTTTATTCAATTTCAAACCAATTTTCAATATTTTCTGCCGAGTGCATTGCGATTATTGAATCTCTCAAATATATAATAAAAAATAATTTTGAACATTCTCTTGTTCTCTCTGACTCTCTCAGTTCCCTCCAAAAACTAAAAACAAGTCCTCTTCTTCATCCTGATGATCACTTTGTATGTCTTATTCGAGTATTGATAACCTCCATTCAAAGCTCTGGAAAAACTGTCACTCTGATTTGGATTCCTGGACATGTTGGCATAGTGGGTAATGATATTGCTGATTCCTTGGCAAAACAAGGAGCGTCTAACCCTACCGTTACCCTCGTAAACCATATTCCCCTGTCTGATATTTTTTCCATCATCAAAGATAGATCCCGCAATGTTTGGACAGAGTATTGGAACATTGCTAGTCAATCCAAGGGTGCCCGCTACGCCTCAATACAAAGGACTATCCCATCAAAACCGTGGTTTCAAAAATTCCCCCATTTTTCCAAAAAAGAAATTTCCTTACTTATTCGTATGAGAATCGGACATTGTTCCGTTCCTTCTCATCTTTATAAAATTCATGTGCTTGACTCCCCAGATTGTACGTTCTGTGGTCTAGATGTGGGAACTTTAGATCACATATTTTTTGATTGTCCCTCTCTAAATAAATATCCTCTCTTCTATCAAGCGTTATCAAAAATTGCCTCTCCTCCATTCAACATCTCATCTCTTCTAAGTCTGAACTCTACTCCAATCTTCCATAAAATTCTGAAATTTGCACATTTAAATAAAATTAATATATAAATTCACCTTTCCTTTCTCTGTAATTATAAATGATGGCCTAGAACACCCTTGAAGGGTGAAAGCCAGAAATAATTGAAAAAAAAAAAAACTAATTTTATTTAAAATCTTGCATTCTAAGTTTTTAAAACCATATTGAAATAAAAATAATAATAAAGATATTAAAAACACCATTTTTAAATTTAAAAAAATTTAAAACTTTAAAAGATCGTACACAAAAAACTGCCAGGTTGCTGGTCGGCAAACTAAAGAAGTCATTAATGGAATGATCAGGGCTACAGGTTTTTGTTAGCTTTGATCTTATATTCGATATAACCGATGCAGCAGGGCAAGCGAAACCGATATGAAACGGACGGGGATCGGAAATTTCCGTCGTTTTTCGGACGAACGCAGCTCTTATGGCGATGGTGCGGTGGTTGTTCGAACTTCCAACTACTATGGACTATTAGTTTATCTTAAAAAGACTTATATTATTATAAATTTGTTTAATAATATGGGCACGCGTTGACGGCGAAGGGCTCCGCTGCCAGTTTCCAGTAAATTGTTTCGCGTCGAAAGGCTCTCCCGTCCGATGGGTACACTCGGAACACTCAAAATTTATTTTTTTATGATAACAACTTATTTTATTTAAAATCTTGCATTCTAAGTTTTTAAAACCATATTCAAATAAAAATAATAATAAAGATATTGAAAATATTTATTTTTTTAATTAAAAAAAAATAAAACTTTAAAAGATCGTACACAAAAAACTGCCAAGCTGCTGGTCGGCAGACCAAAGAAATCATAAATGGGATGATCTAGACTACAGGTTTTCGTTAGTTTCGATCTTGTATTCGATGTAATCGATGCAGCAGGGCAAGCGAAACCGATATGAAACGGACGGAGTTCAGAAATTTCCGTCGTTTTTCGGACGAACGCAGCTCTTACGGCGACGGTGGGTTGGTTGTTCGAACTTCCAACTACTATGGACTAAGAGGCAATCTTAAAAGGACTATTATTATTATAAATTTTTACAAAATAATTATCCGCGACAGCGGTGAGGGGCACCGCGGCAGGTTTCGTAAGTGGTTTGGCGTCGAAAGGCGGGTACAATCGGAACTCTCAAATTTTTATTTTTATTTTTTTCTCTTATTTTTTTAAAATAAAGCATTAAAGTTTTTTTTAAATACAGTCAAATAAAAATAATAATAAAGATAAACGAAACATTAAGAAAAAAATAAAAACTTTAAAACATGGTACACAAAAAGCTGCCAAGCTGCTGGTCGGCAGACCAAGAAATTCTTAAATGAAATAATCTGGACTATAGTTATTCGTTGGTTTCATTCGTGTACTCGATGACGTAAAATTTACTATTTTTTCCCCACTTTGACGCAGCGCGCCGGCTGCCTGCGAACGTGCCAGGCTGCCGGTTGGCAGACCTGCTTTTTTCTCATTTTCTAATCGACCTTTATCATATGAGACCATTCCCGTTCGTGTACTCGATGACGTAATTTTTTCGAAAAAAATCGCTGACTATTTCCATGACTGCGCGGCTCCTGCCAAGAGGCGCACCGGCAGACCAACTTTTTTAAGGTTTTCTAAATATCCATTATCACTACGAAGTAGTTTCATCCGTGTACTCGATGACGTAGGGTTTACCTATCTCGCCTCCCAGTCTATTACTTAGGCAAACCTTACCCCATGAACCCGAGAACCCCTGCTGAAATTAGAAAGAGCGTAAATACTAATAAATAAATAATCAGAAAATATTTTTAAATGATCGATTATTAAACTTGTTCCCTTTGTAAATTCATATACATAATGTCCTCTCCTATCTGCTATCCTAAGCCCAAGCATCTGCTTTATTAGTGTAGGAAATATTATATTATGTTGTAAAATTGTAAATATCAAAAACGTTAGATACGTAAAAATAATCTATTTTTTTTACATTAACTCCACACAAAGGCCGGCAAATCGTTCCACAGCCGAGCCGTCGAACTCAAGAACGAGTCGTAGAAACGACCCGTTCTCATGTGACTAACGTCAACCGTTGACAAATGTTGGGCGCGTGTTTTCCGACTACGCACCGGTGCCGAGGGGATCAATAACGCCAGTTCCTCGGAGCATCTTCCATTGTAATGCCGGTAGAACAAGGACAGCATTCCCACCTGATGCCTATGCTCTAAAGATTGCAATCCGTCTGTTAAGATGGGAGAATCTATCAAATGGACCGCCCGTTTCTGCAGAGTCAAGTGTTTTTTTGTTGTCGATATTTTTTAGCTCCAGACCAGAGGTGGATGCCAAATTCAACAGTAGGGCGCACTTACGATTTATACAGGGTTAGCAGTTGTGTACTTTTAAAGTATCTGCGGGCCCTGTACAGTACGCCCAGTTTCTGAGAGGCTAACTTCACTCTGGTTTCGATGGAGCCCCCATACCTGAGCTGGTCACATAGAGTTTCACCAAGCATATCGATGGAGGTCCTGTTCGGAAAATTGCTTCCGTTGAAGGAGACTAGATTTTAATTTCGATCCCTTTTAGACGTTATCAAACATGATTGGGTCTTTGAAATATTAAATTCGACGAGGTTAAAAAAATGTCTTCTTTGCAATCTCTCCAACTCCATTCCTTTCGTCACCTCTCCCCTTCGTGTTCTTTACCTTGCGATCCCGTTCCCAACCCCGTTCCCTTCCTGTGTTCCCCTTCCACCTTCCCCGCCTTCACCCCTCCCGCGAATCCCCCATAATAATAATAATAATAACAACGTAGTATTTATATAGCGCAGTTTTGTGATATTTCACTTCAAGTGCTTCAAGTGCCATCCCTCCCATGAACCCCCTCCTCCTCCTATGTTTCTCTCCCCCCTCCCGCGTTCCATTTCCACCTTCCCCACATTCCTCCCTCACCCCTCCTCCGTGAAAAAATGCATGGCGTAGCAACATACCGTGTCGTACGGTCGTCGAAACCTTACTCCTTTCAGGTGACTTATAGTAGTTGGTTTATTAAAAAATTCAGGCCTAGATGATTGTAAAATATTCAGTGGCTTAGCGACCGCTTGAGCAGTCTGGTTAGCCACAAGGGGGGCCGAGTCCCGAAACGGTTTAGACATTCTAATGCAAACATAATAATGTTGTGTGAAGGAAAACAGAAAACATATACATGTCTACTTAGCTTCTTCCTCTTTTTTCAACTCCATTTCTTCATTTTCAAATGAACGCTTTACATTTTTATCTTGGGATCGAGTCCTTTATTCCGAGAATTTTCGAAAGTCACAACATTCTAATATTTGTAATTCTAATACTAAAACAAGATTGACATGGTGAAATAACAACATTTTAAAATGTGAGTGAAATTAGCAGAAAAAGATATAAAGATATGGATATACGGGTAATATAAATTTATTTATTTATTTATTATAGATACAAAAGAAAGTACAAATATATCGAATAAGTTATGCAGCAGACGAATATGTACGGGATAAAAAAGCGCCAGCCGAACCATGAATGGAAGAATGAAGCCGAACCAATAATAAGCAAAAAAAAATGTTATGAAAACGGAGCGGTAAGCCGCTTGCGGTCGCTTCGTTCTTTTCGAAAAATTCGTTGATCGGGTCGTGCTTTTTCTTCTGTTTGTTTGTATGCAGCATTCAAATATTTTATTTCCGCTTTCCACATTTTTTATTATGTACTTTTGATTCTAATGCGAACACCACACGAGAATAATGCGAATTATTGCTCCAAACCATCTGGAGCCGGTGATACCACGGCATCCCCAATTTGGGAGGCGGGTATGGGTACCGCCGCCCCGTGAACCATTCTTTGGATAACCAACACCTCTACCGTAGGTCACCCCAAGTGGTTCGCAATGTTTGGTGACTTAGCAGGGGTGCCCGGGTTCATTAGGTGAGGTTTGTTCGGGTCTGCCCACCAGCTGCATAGCAGGCCGAATTGAGAGATAATGGTTGAGGGAGTCTCTTTGATTTCTCCAGCCGTACTCTCTCGGAACATTGCCTTGCACCGCAGTGGAAGGGATGGATTCGTCTGTCACTCCTGTACACACTAACCCTCAGATTCCTACCCACCCCTAAAACCCTTTTCCTTCCCAGAACTTCCTCTCCTTCCATTTCTAAAAAGACCCTCCCAACAGCATCCCCAAAGATGACGTAGGCCCTGAGGGGAGTTATTTTCCTTAGGGCCTCCTGTGTGGAGCTAATGTAAAAAAAAATCTGTATGTTTTGGCGCTGAAGGTCGTGGGAAAAGGAAGGAGATGGGGTAGATGAAGGTGGGGAAATGAGTGGCTACTAAGCATTACATATTTCAAGCAACTTTTCAATTCTGAATGTTAGTATTACATCAGAGCAATACTGAGAGTGTCTTCCACTCTGCTGTATATATACTTTCATTTTATTTTTTATTAATAAATGGTGAAATAGCACAAAATTAATAAAATACTTGGTTTGAACCCGCGACCTCCGTATTGCTAGTTGAAAGCCTTACCCCTTCACCATGGAGGTCTTCTATGATATACCTATCATGAAAAAAAAAAAATTTTTACCAAATATATTTTTAAGACTTATTTGCATTCCGCATGGTCAGACATACTCGTAGATCAGATCGCAGATCGCAGCGTGAGCATCGCATGACGATATGTGTTCCCTGTATCTAGAAAAAATCAACAGTTGGCTCCAATCAAATATGTTAACAATGAATGTTAAAAAAACAGGATACATGATCTTAAACTCACCCCGTAAAATAGTTCCTCCTCATGTACCCTTAAAAATTGAAAACAATGAACTTCAAATCCTGATCCAGGAAAAATATCTTGGGCTGTGCATTGATCAGCATTTGACATTTAAACAACATATACAAGGTATTAAAGATAAAATCATCCCCTTAATTAGCGTATTTAGCCGGATATCATATCTGTTGCCAAATAAATTTAAAAAAGGTTTATATTTTAGTCTCGTACACTCACATTTAAATTACTTGATTGAAATCTGGGGAAACGCATGTTAAATATACATAAATGAATTACAGGTAATACAAAACAAGGTAATCAAAAAACTATTTAAGTACAAGCCCAGAACACCCACAAAAAAAATATATATGGAAACAAAACTACTAACATTAAGAAAACTATATGAATACAATACATGTCTCCTTATATACAAAATAAACAATAAACTCGTACACACAAACACAGAATTCATTAAAACGTCCCAAGTACACAAACACTTTACGAGACAACACGATAACATACATTTAAACACCATCCACACTAACTATGGTAAACAATCCATTGGTTACGAGGGAGGCAACTTATATAATTGCCTCCCAAACGACATTAAAAACGAAAAGAAGCTGGGTAAATTTAAAAAAAAATTATTAATATTTATTCTTGAAAAACAAAATAATGATGTTGAATAGCGCTGTATTGAAATATTTACTTTTTTTTAATTTGTATAATTATTTCTAGTTAAATGAGTGAAAATGTAATTTTATTTTAAATGGAATAAAAAATAAAATAAAAATTCAGGTTATCTAAAATAATTACGAAGCAATATTGTGATCATTTTTTTTTCTAAGAACAGTAAAGTTGACCTTTCTAAACCCAGCGAGCATATTACGCATTTGTAAAATTAGACATTTTACTCTACAAAGTAAAGTGATAATAAAATTTAAAAAGGGTACTAAAATACTGTTTCTTTCATAGGTACTAAATAACAGCGTTGGAAATATGCTCAAACACAGGTGACTTACTTTTAATTAAATATGCCCGTCTGAAAATTAAACGTTATTTTCGAAGCGGAAAATACGCCGACCATTAAATAACAAAAATTTCCTTTCATTTTACCACTTATACATTTACCCCCTGCAGTTTCTATATTAAAATTGTGGATATATACATATGCAATTAAACTTAATTTATTGCGTTATATAATATATAGATAAATGCATAGGTATTAGGTAAACATCCACAGATTACTCAAAACCTCTCCATTATGAATCAAAGTAAAAAATAATTCTTCTTCTTCTTTGTGTGCCGTATCAGGTCCCGCCGACGTTGGCGATCACTCTTGAGAATGTCTCTCTGTCTTGCGCTGCCTGGAATAGCTCCTCCACACTTCTAATGCCGGTCCACTCTCGTATATTACGCAGCCAAGACATTTGTCTCCTTCCAGGCCCTCGGCGATCCTCTATCTTGCCTTTCAATATCAAATGGAGCAAGTGATACTTCTCCCCTTGAACCCAGATATGAAATTTTCCAGATTTTTATTAATGTAAGCAGTTTTCCATCTGCTCTAGCCCGCCTGAGAATTTTTGTGTTGGTGATCATGTCGGTCCATGGGACCTTGAGCATTCTCCGGTGAAGCCACATTTCAAAAGCCTCTAACCTGTTCATGGTATTTACTTTCAAGGTCCATGTTTCACATCCATAGAGCAAGACCGACCACACATAACATTTTAGCATTCTCTGCCTTAGTTTTAAGCTGATATTGTCATTGCAGAAGAGGGATTTCATTTTAATGAACGCAGTTCTTGCTGTTTCAATTCTGCATCTAACCTCCACATCTGGGTCAAGAGTCTCCGTGAGAATACTGCCGAGGTATCTAAATCTTTCCACCTTTTCGACATTGCAACCATTTAACTGTATCACTGATCCAGAGTGATCTAGTCGTCCAAATGTCATCCATTTAGTTTTATTGACGTTGATTGTTAGGCCCAGTTGCTCACCAGCATTATTAACAAGATTTAATAGGTCTTGGAGGTCATCGATACAGTCAGCTAGTAATAAAAAATAATTAGTTCTGAATATATCTGATATAATTATGTATTTATAAAATTTTCAGTTTATGCCATTATTTTTGCCAATTTTAATTACTCTTATTTTTACCCTAGTTTGTTTGTCATGATTATTTATGTTTGCAAAAGTTCCACGCTGCCATTGTAAGTAAATACATAGTAATTCGCATGGATGTCTGAATCAAGAGGTCAAAGTTTTGTAGTCTGGTTTAATCTTTTAGCGTATTTATAATTGGCTTATTTTTTTTTACTTTACTTCCACACAGGAGGCCCTCAGGAAAATAATTTCCATCAGGGCCTATGACATCTTAGGTGATGCTGTGTGGAGGGGCCTTTTTAAGGAAAGGAAGAATAGGAAGTCCTGGGAAAGAAAAACGTATGAGGGGTGGGTAGGAATCTGGGGGTCAGTAGGTATGTCTAGGAGTGTCGGAAGTATGAATCTAACCCTCCAACTGCGGTGCAAGGCGATGAGTCAAGAGGGTCGGGCTGGAAAGATCAAAGGGCCTCCCTAAACCAGAGTTTCTCTAATGTACTATTTTTTTGTCAAAACACTTGTAAGCACTAGTTCTGTGTTATCTTTTTTTAAAGTTTTTATAATGTGATAATATCTGTTTAAAACCATTCTCCGCGCGAAAAATTTCTTGGATAACCAATGACCCTGCCATAAATCGCCCCAAATGGTTCGTTATTTTTGGTGACTTGGCAAGAGTGTCCGGGTTCATGGGGTGAGGTTTGTCTAATTCTTGGCGGCGGATGAGTTTGCCCACCTTCTGCGTGGCGGGCCCAAGGGCCCAATCGGGAGAGACTGATTAAGGGAGACCTTTAAACCCCTCGAGTCGGACTCTCTTGACCCATCGCCTTGCACCGTAGTGGAAGGGATGGATTCATCCGTCCGTCACTCCTGGACACACTGACTCCCAGATTCCTACCCACTCCTCATACTTTTTTCCTTCTCAGACCTTCCTCTCCTTCCTTTCCCTAAAAGACTCTCCACACAGCATCCCCAAAGTTGACACAGACCCTGAGGGGAATCCTGAGTTAATGTAAAAAAATGTGAACACGGCAAGAGGATCGCAAAAATTCTGAGCCTATCATACTATGTTATCCCCGAGTTGGGTACCACGTTGTGAGAGGAAAATAGTGGGGAGTTAAAGAATTTGAATATTATTCAAATCTAGTCACCAAACACAGCTAAATTCATTTTAAGCTACTTTCAATCCACTGTCTTCAATCTACAATCTTCAATTTCATCTTAGGTATCTACTTTGTATTTCCGTACAGAAACATGAATACTGTTTTACCAATTTCTTTTTTCGGTACAACATAAAAATAACGATGCTTAATAATCCCCTCTCAACTAATTTTGGAAATTACTGTGTTTTAGTTATGACGGTAGTATGGCAGTAAAATAAAATAATGTAACATTATAACTATATGTACAAGGAAAAAATTTACGGAGTAAACTTTATGGTATAACTTTTAGTACTTTTTATTTTCTAGTAAATCGTTTTCGGTGCTAATATCAGCTGTTTAATGTATTTGAAAACACGTCGAAGAGTGGACCTGGTCCCTGAAGTTATTTTACCCCTAGATGCTTAATAAATTGGAAAAAATGGGAAAACAAAAACCGTAATGCTCTGACTGAAAAGGAAGTTTTTAAGTTATTTTTTGTTTTTTTTTTGGTATGACATAGATATACCCGTTTCCCGCTTGTACTACGAATTTTTGAACATAACAGTTTGGTATATAAAAAATATATACGTCAACAACGTTTCCTAATAATAAACTATAAATTATGTACTTCTTAGTACGGCTTTCATCCAATAAATCATTTTTTATAATATGTTTTAAGTGCTTCCACGCGAGAAACTATGTCATCCCGGATTATAAAAAAATAATAAGATCTGGTTTTACAAATCAGAACTTGGCCATACTGTGTGAATCGTCCACAATTGAACTTTGTTCAAAATACGTCTACGAATATTTATGTACAGGCCAAAATTCAACAAAGCTGGATTCAAGATAAAATACTCACGTACATTTTTACACCCCTTTGTTTTCGAAACGCATTACTGGCTTAAGTGCTAATATTCTTATCCCATCCAAGTAGTTATTATTATATTTAAGGTGTTCAATAATCAAAAAACAATCAAGTATATCTGCAATTTGTGAGTGGATTTGACCTGAAGGAACACATTACAAATGTGCTCATTTGAAAATTAGGATGATTTTATTTTGGTAATACCCACAAAACATTAGTTTTACTATAACGCTAGCATAAGTTATGTTTATTTACATGATGTTCGTTGTATATTTCAAGTATTAAAATGATGTAGCTACCACGCGTATTTTTAATTTAATTTATACATATTTCATAAAAAAACTGCTTTAGAAAACACGTTTAACTCTGTGAATTGTAATTTCATTACATTTTTGACATCCATTTTTTTAGAAATATTACCATATGAAAACTTTTCAGCTAACCATAGATGGTAGCGTATGTAGCGTCAGATTCCTACGTTCGCATGTAATATTATGATTACAATTAGCGATGGTCATCCATTTCTATTAGAGTGAAAGCATAATCCTATGTTTTACAGGCATAACGGCATCCGACCAAAATCGTTTTTCAAAACACAATAATAGAACTGATTAAAACGCCATTAACAATTTGGGTGGATGTATTTTTAAATAATGGATAAGATATAAATATATAAAATATTGTTTGCTATTTTTATTGTATGTTAATTAAACTAAATAGATGTGCATTGTAACACAAAAGTTTATGAGAGCATGTCCCACGCATTGTAATAAATCCATATTAAAAAAATTCTTCAGTGGTTCGAAATTATTACAAAGTTAATGAAAACAGTGAAGAAGAAAAAAGAAAGCTGTTGTGCAGTGACCTCATTAAAATATGTTCTGCTGGAGTTTAATTAGTACGGCTTTGAACTTCAATAGAATCATATTAAAAACACCAGTTACTTGGTTATAATGTTATGTAATCTATTTATAGCAGAATGGTAGCCTGGGGCCGTTGTATAATCGTCACTACAATACATACCAGCGAACCTTGATCTATTTTTTTTCATTAGCTCCACATAGAAGGCCCTGAGGAAAACAGTTTCCTCGGGGCCTATGTCATATTTAGGGATGCTGCGTGGAGGGTATTTTTAGTGAAAGGAAGGAGAGAAAGCTCAGGAAAGGAAAGAGGTATGAGAGGTGGGTGGAAATCTGGATAGCCAATCGAGAGAGTCCGGTTGGAGAGATCTAGGTTAGATTAGGTTAGGTTGGGGAAGTGACCAATTGACCTGTTTTAACCTCAGGTTAATTTGTTCGGTTTTCGGAACAACCCATGTAGGTCTTCGATCTTTCGTAGAAATCGTTGTGCCACACTAACTATAATGGTTAGAAATATGATTTAAACGGTGTTAGGAAGGAAAAATGCCTCGATTTATATTCAAATCTTAAAATTAACTACAAAGTAATTCAAATGCACACCTTTATGAATCCAAATTTTTTTTATTATTGCTTATAATAATTGTTACCCTTTTATAATATATTTGCCTAATAAAACATGGGAGCGTTATTATTTTAATTTTATTTATTTATCTGAATTTTAGTTTAAAAAAACTTAAGGTGAGCGATTTTTGAAACTTTTTTACGTTTACATAAAAAATCATATTTTAAAAAATCCTATGTTAATTTCGAATTATAAAATTTGAAGTTGCGGGTCCTGTTCAGTACGCCCAGCTTTTAAAAAGCTAACTTGACTCTGACTTTGATAGGGCCACCTTACTGTTTTTGAAGAAGAGTTAATATAGTTAAAAGTTAAATTGGGACAACAGTTGCAGTAGGACAATAGTAGCATGCAATGCTAAGCCAGGTAGTTGATCTAAGAGGTATGTGATCAGATTCTTAAAATCAATATTAGGTGACACTACGTGTACACCGCGTAATAAACTACAACAGGCAAATAAAAATCTTAATTAACTGCGTTAAACATTGAGATTCATGGGTACAAAAGGCATTAAATTATTCACTCCGATATTTATTTATTTAAATTTATTTACATGAATAGAAGGAAATTTATACTCACAATATTAATTTGGTGTGTTACTAAACCAATAAAACAGAATAAAGAAGAATGCAATCATCATCGCAAGGTATAGAACATCATAACAGAGATTAAAAGAAATGAAATATTATGAGTAATAGAAAAGTGCAATGTGTAAGAACTACTTAGCAGGTATAAAGTATAACTACTTAGTAGGTATAAAGTATAAACAAACAGTTGTATGTGTAATTATATTATTGTAGGATAATAAAACAGAACTAAATAGAACAGTAAAATAAACTTAAATAAGGATATAAATTACTAGTAAGGTGTTAGATGAGAGAAGGTTTTATGAAAAGAACAAAAATAATAAAAGTTAATTATTAGCAGATGAAATCGAGATTAGTTGCCTCTTGAAAATTGCAAAACTGTCAACACCAAATATATCTATAAATTCGCAATGTTTACTCGCAAGGCTATGAATTCTTGGAATTGGTGAATAAATAGAGTAGTTAGTGTTGAGGTTATTGTTACATTTAAAAATAACTTTACTTCGAGTTTGTCTGGCTGGTATATTAGAGCAAATTAGTTCCAACAAATTAGGGCTGTCGACTAAAGATTTGATAATTTTGTATAAAAATAACAAATCAATTAACACTCTTCTGTTTGATAACTTAAGGAGTCTGGTTTCTGCGCGTAAGTTGTTATAATTTATATGTTCGATTAGAATTTTCATTTTAAAATTGATGTACCGAAGGAATTTGTTTATATACCATAATATCCATAAAAAGCTACATAAATATCTTAAAAGAGCAAAACATTTAATACGTATCATGCAAAGAAAGCGATTAAAAAAAAGTTTTCCCAGACGATTTTTTTAAAATTGTGTCTATGTTCCACGATACCGAAAAATTAGGTTTCCCTTGAGGTAAATTGGGGCTTTTAAAAATAAATTGTCAAAATGTTTTGTAAATTCGTAGAAGTTTTCTTCCGGTTATTATTTTTAAATCCCAATTTGGTATGAGACGTTTTTCATTCAAGTCAAATTAAATCATCAATTTATATTGCGAGTATATGTGGGCGATAATACGTAATTAGATCTATTTTCACCACTGACGTAAATAAATTTATTCAGAGAAATATGCTTGTGAAATACAGCAGGTAACCTTATTTTCCCTTGTGGCCATACCCTTTTTTTACATGAATCAACACGCATTATTATTACTCAACGAGTTTTCACCAAAGAAGAAGATATATCCAATAATTTTCAACAAATATCTATACATTGTATGCTCAGTGAAGAATTACATATTTCTCTATCAATTATGTCTTGTTATTTTGTGAAAAAGTTTGGGACGATTCTGCTGTGACATTACTTGTTAGTTTTGACAGATACAACACTAGTAGATAATCTCGAGGGTAAATGAAATTCACCCTTATTATATGTGTAAGTATATAAAATTCTTTATCGAAAACCGTAAATGTATGTAGGTACTATTCGAGTACTCTGCTGCCGCAGTTTTATTAGCGCTGGTTCACTCGTATGTACAAGAAAAAATCGAACTGTTTAATAGAATTTCCATTTAGAGTCTAAATTAATAATACTAACGTTTGCTCTTATAAAAGGAAGAACGATTCCCACGAGAGCGGGGCCGCGGCGGGAGGGGAGCTGCCACGCCGGGCCGGGTACCTTGGCTGACACCGACTCCAAAAATAACAATCGTTCCTTCATATTGATGAGTAGAAAAAGTAAGTTGATTATTAAGTTGTAGAAGAATACGAAATTATTTTTTTACTTTTTAGTGCATTTTTTTATGTAGTTTTTTTGTTGTGTTAAAATTTTTGTTTATTTTTGATTTTTAGTGAAACTGAAGTACACTAACTCATTTATCTGAATATGGGTTGATCTTCTAAACGTGCTGCTCATATGAGACAGACATTGCTTGACCATAATGACGTTACGGTAGGTGACTCAAAGGTCCGGATAGCCTATAAAAGATTCGACCGAGTATCGTTGATTTGCTTCTAAGAATTGAAGAGTTCCGTTACTTTGTGATGGATCCCATGATAAGAACCTAACCAAACTCTCATTAAACTACCCTTATCCACTGCAATACCGGTATGCTTCGAGTATATTTGGAATCACATTTTGTGTGATATTGTGACAATAATTATTGAATCTAATGTAGCGTGAGCCCATTTACGAATCCGCTTGTTGAACTCCTTTGTAAACAATTACTCGAATACTGATACCTACTTACGTTAGGCCTACTTATATCTTTCTAGCTCTGTTTATCATTTAATGTACTATATACTTATGATACTGCATACTTGAAGTTAAGCGTTTATTAGTGACATCTACTTTATGTTCTGCAATTCTACATGATATATTTTTTTTTTTTTCCTAAAAATTGAAACCTTTTGCGAGTACTAAATCAGTACTCGCAAAAGGTTTCAATTTTAGTGTAACGCCTTCAAAAATTCCAAAAGAAGATATTATCACCGCAGTAGAATCAGCCATCTCAAAACTTTCCTTAGACAAAGCCGAAATAATCCGTCAAGAAACGTGTCATATTCTTAGAAAAGCCGTGCAACCTAAGAATAATATATCACTGGAAGAATTTAAAGCCCTTAAGGCACTTCGTTCGAACGAAGAAATAATAGTCTTACCGGCAGATAAAGGCAACGCGACTGTAATAATGAATACAAGCGATTATACCTCAAAAATGCGGGAAATTTTACTTGATCCCGTTTACAAAGTTAATAAAAACGACCCCACTACATATCTAGAAAAAACAACAAAAAGTAAAATCGTGTCCTCTAAACTCGGTGATGATCTCAAGAAGATGCTTATCCCTAGAGAAAAGTCATCACGTTGTCCAAAAATGTATGGTCTTCCAAAGATTCACAAACCCAACGCGCCTCTCAGGCCTATTGTTAGCTCGTGTGGTTCGCCCACCCAGATATTAGCAAAATTTCTTGCCCAACGCTTTCAGCCTTTTGTTGAGAAAGCAGATTCTTACGTGCGTAATGCTGAGCATTTTATTTCAACAATTTCTAATATAACTTTAAACAAGGGTGACATTTTAGTGAGCTTCGATGTAGTCTCTTTGTTCACAAAAATACCAATAAATGAAGCATTAGAGTTAATTAAATCGAAACTAGACGTTCCGACTGATTTTATCACTCTGACGGAACATTGCCTTAAAAATACCTATTTTCAATTTGAGGGACAAATATATAAACAAATTCAAGGGGCCCCGATGGGCTCACCCCTCAGCCCGGTAATCGCTAATATTTACATGATGTACTTTGAAATAAAGGCATTAGAGAGCGCCCCTCTGAAACCTTCACTATGGCGTCGCTATGTGGATGATACCTTCATTATTTGGCAACACGGAATTGAAGAATTAAATAACTTTTTTATTCATTTGAATAGTATCCATGAAGATATTAAATTTACCATGGAAATCGAAGAAAACGATTGTCTCCCATTTCTCGATATTTTAGTTAAAAAGAAAAAGAACGGCAGCCTTGGCCATACCGTATATCGTAAACCGACACATACAAATAGATACTTAAACGCCAACTCAAATCATAACCCATCTCAGTTGTCATCAGTTATAAATACCCTAGTTACCCGGTCAAAACGACTAGCGGACAAAGATCATATTCATGAAGAACTGGGTCTTCTTAGTAGTGCTCTTCAAGCAAACGGTTTCTCCAAATATTTAATAGACAAATCCATAAATAAACGCAAAAAAACTATTTCTGAAACGAAAGAAGAACCCCTTTCTATAGCAATTCTCCCATTCATCAAAGGCTCGACAGATAAAATCAGTCGAATCCTCAAAAGAAATAAAATCAAAACTATTTATAAATCAGAAAATAAAATCTCGTCTCTATTAAGAAGTCCAAAGGACCACATTCCACTTGAGTCACATGGTATTTATAAAATACCTTGTGGGGCATGTGAAAAGGTGTATATTGGACGTTGCAATAGAAAAATATCATGTAGAATTGCAGAACATAAAGTAGATGTCACTAATAAACGCTTAACTTCATCCATAGTGCAACACGTCCTCAATGAAGGTCATAAAATAGACTTTAATAATACAAAAACAATAGCTAGCATATACAATGAACCAAAAAGAATTTACCGCGAAGCAATAGAAATTTATAAACATAAAAATAATATGAATACTAGAAATGACGCAATCAGAATTCCCAACACCTGGAAAGTCTTAATCGATGAAAATACCCCAAAAACGGCATTTCCAAAATTACCAGTAGTGTCTCCAATTAGCTTTACCAATCAGGTATCTACTGTCAGCCCCGCCCCCCACCCCCTCCACCATCAATCACCTGCAACCCGGGTACTTCGTTCTAGACATAAGAAGTGACTTGCACTCACTTAAGTTTTAGCTTTTGGACCGAACAGACATGCGAAAGCTATCAGTTTGAGACAAAAACTCAAGACATAAGGCCTCTGAAGATGGACAGTGTGATCTGTCCGAAACGTCAGGAGTTAAAAAGTCCTTTTAAGGACTACGTTACGCGGGTAAACCGAGAAAATTGTTCTACATCTTACACCCGTGAAAACCTTAATCATAACATATATATATATATATATATATACCGTCGAATTGAGAACCTCCACCTTTTTGAAGTCGTTTAAAAATAGCAATTTTCATGAATAATAAACCTGAAGGTTTGCTATATGATGTCCGACACGCAATAAACTACAAGTCATTCGCTTTTCTGATAAGTCAATATTTTGAAAGCTTGATTGAAAATTCTTGATAGATATTCAAAAGGTTACAAAAAAATCGAACATCACGGTGCAGAGCTTTACACTTAAATAATAGGCAAAAAAAGTTCGGACGGGTTGTTTAAAAAAAAAAATGACGGATTCATCAAATAATTGAATTTAATTTTCTCGTTTTGTGTAAGTTCTTCTCAAGTTCTGTAATTATATGTAATTATATCTTATCATACAAACGAACCAATTAATATAAAAAAAACAAATTGCAAAGGGGCGTTTATCAGATCTCGATCTTCTGTGCCACAAAACCCGAACATAAAACAGACCCCTGGTTTTATTCTAATCGCCCTCCGTCTCTCCCTGGTGACTAAAGCCTACATTTCGGCAACTTTTGTAAGATAACCAAAACACACAAATGATGTTGGTCACCAATACTAACTTCTTTAAGTCACAGTGTTTTTTGTTTAACAACGGATTTCTGTTTGGGAGATACATATTTGCACTTCAGATTAGATAGTATTAATTTGGTACCACCAACTTTATTTGGAAATGTATTATCTTAAAATTCCATAAGAAATTCGTAAGAAATATTTTTGAAGTGGATTATCATAAAAGTTCGTAAGTAAAATATGTAATTTAGAAAGTATTATTTTTACGCAATACTATCGGCAATTTATCGTAGATACTTCTAAAAGAGATACTATTATCAACGGATTTGTTTTCAAATTTAGTACCTATTCAGCTTATTTCAGTAATCCAAGCATTTAAAGTATCTTGCTTAGGATTTTGGTTTGTGTTTGTTTTTAAGTTTTTATTCAACCCAACCTTTTATTTTAGCCAACCGAGGAATCCAGAAAGGAATAAGGAGACATGTATTCCATACATATAGTTTTCTAAATTTGAACAGTTTGGTTTCTTATACAATTTTTTGCGGGTGATTTTTTGTCGGTGATCTCATAATGCAGGGAAATATTGCCGGAAGTCGAGGACCTGGAAGAAGGAGAACATCATGGCTGGAAAACCTGAGACAGTGGTTTGGTCAGTCAGTCTCTGTTCCGGGCCGCAGTAAATAAAGTCTGTGAAAAGTGAAGTAGGTATAATGTAATGGAATAAAAATAAAATGTTGCCAGTTGCAAATCCTCCGTAAGATTTAATCAAATACACATTTGAAACAACGAACCATCAAAATCAATTGCAAACCATTTTATTAATCACTCGAAATTTGTTTAATATTAAATTATTAATACATGTGGGAAAGTGTTAGGTAATTAATTTATGAAGTGGTGACAACCTCTAACCCATAGGATAAAGTTTAATTAAATGAACAAATACTCGCAATAGTTAGAAAACTAAGCAAACTTATCCGATAAATAGCTAGCAATCATAGGTTCGAGTACCTACAGTAAACTCGGAATTTTTAAATTAACTAGCTGGTTCCCGGCATGCGTCGCTATGCCATTTAATAAAGAAATTGTTTCTCCCTGCGTCTCCTTTCCCATTCATCCTGTTCCCCTTCCGCCTCCCCTTCCGCCTCCCCTTCCTCTTCCGCGTCCCCTTCCCCTCTCGGAAACTTATTTGTCTATACTTGTTTGTCAACATCGTTTTCACGATAGCGATTTGTTTTGCTTTTCGTCTGACGTTAGCAATAACTCGTTTTTGTAAGGAAATTTATTTGACAGTACACGTATCTAGTAATATTACGTCATATTTATATCTAGTAATGTTACATTGTCGTGTAAATAAGCTTAGGGGTCCGAGTGACTGCCATACCAGCAAATCATAATTTTGATTCCGACTATAGCGTTCACACATCAGCGGTCGCGAGCGGACGTTTTTGGAACTAGATTTCATTTCGCTGCAAGCCGGGTTTCACGTACCTACGAGGAGCTGGGCCTACAGTATGGTTCAGATAAAGATATTGAATTCTCGCTTCCAGAATTTTAATTAGTAGTAGTCATTTGTAATTTGTGTATCGAAGTGCATAGACATAAATAGATACAGAAACACAGTAGGTATAAAGGAGATACCTACACAAAAAAAAAATTGTGATATTTTTTTAATATTTTGGTTTTTGTTTTTTCGTTTTATCTTACGGCCATTAGAGCGGAAGAATTGAAACGTTACTTGAAATGGCTTAAGTTGTGTTTAGTGACAAGATCTGAAGAGTCAGGTACTTCCCCACCTTCATCTTCTCTAACTCATTCCCCTCCCCCAGTACCTTCAGCATCACAACATACCCCAATTGGGGGTGCAATAGTCCCACTGGCTCCAGACGGGAGCAGTAGGGACTCTTGTGCGGTATTCATGAAAAAAAAGAGTAATATTCAGTTGGATTGTAAAAAATATCTCATTTTGAAATATTTATTCGTGTGCATAATTTTTAATTTTATATTTATGTAAATACCGCACAAGAGACCCAAATGCTCCCGTCTGGAGCCAGTGAGACTATGACATGACTATGGACTATGGGGTATATTGTGAGGCTGAAAGTGGTGGGGAAGGGAAGGAGATGGGGAAGAGGAAGTGAGGAATTACCTGGCTATTCAGATCTGGTCACCAAACACGGCCAAAGCCATTTTTAGCAACGTTTCAACTCTGAATGGTGGTCTTACACCAGGGCGATACAAAAGTATCTTCTACTCTGGAACGTGACGCAAATATATTATTTTTAAATGAAATAATTGTGAAATAACTCAAATTAGTCAAATAAAATTTATTTGCCCACGCCGGGATTCGATCCGACGACCTTCGGATTGCCTTACCTCTTGACCACGCCGGCCGTCAATAGGTAGTATCAGTAATTTGGAAGGCGGGTATGGTTACCGCCGCCCCGGGAACCATGTATTGGATTATCAACACCTCTGCCATAGGTACGGGTAGCCCGGGTTCATGGGGCGAGGTTTGTCAGGATCTCGGCGGCGGTGGCGTCTGCCCACCGGAAACTATGTCTAAGGTCGGAACTACGTGGAAGGTCGGATTTTACAATCGCTTAACACATTGCCTATCTCTTCTTTGGGGATGCTTTGTGGAGGTTCGTTTTAGGGAAAGGGAGGAGAGGATCTTCTGAGAAGGAAAGGGGTGGGTAGAAATGTGGGGGTCAGCTTGTCCAGGAGAGCGGATGTATGAATCCATACCCCCCACTGCGGTGCAAGGCGATGTTCCGAGTAAGGCTGGAGAAGTCAAAGGGACTCCCTCAACCACTTTCTCCAGATCCGACCTGCCATGCAGCTAGTGCGCAGACGCATCCGCCGCCAAGACCTGAAAAAACCTCACCCAATGAACCCAGCTAGTCACCAAACGTCGCGAACCACTTGGGATGACCTACGGCAGACGTGTTGGTCATCTAAAAAATGGTTCCCGGGGCGGTGGTACCCATACCCGATTCTCGTGTTTGTTATTTTTGTAATACGAAAAATGGATATAAAAAAAGCCTAGCCTCCCACCCCTCTCACCCCCCCACCTCTAACCCCCCTCCGCCCCTCGCCTCCTTTACCCCCCTCAGCCTACCCCCTTCACCTCATCCCAACTCTTCTTCAACCTCCCTCCCTTGGGAGCTGTTGGACTCTTGTGCGGTATTGACATAACAATAATTTACTATAATTAAAAAAAAAATTTTTTTGGAGTAGTTGTGACTCTTGTGCGGTATTAACATAGCAATAATTTACAATATTTTTTTTTTTAAATGTATATTTTGGAGCAGTTGGGACTCTTGTTCGGTATTCACATAACAATAATATACAATAAAAAATATTCGAAATTTAAAAAATTTTAGCATAAAAGTATTCAATGAACATCAAATTTTGCGTTCCGTTCGGTCAACCCTGTAGATTTTATCAACATGAAACAAGGATATCGTACATATTCAAAGTTTCGTATCCAATTCATCATTTCAAAATGTTACGATGTAGAGCGCCGCAGAGACGACCGGAGGCAGCGGCTCTTGCCCGCGGAATGAGCTCTGAAATTCTCTGTTGCGAGTATGAGAAAAATTGTGAAATGCGAAGCTGTAAATTAATTAATATTAAATACTTCCTAAAATTATTTTTCGCTCAAACTTATTTATGATTTGTCAATAATGTCTTAGCACAATAAGTATGTAAAAAAAATCTGAAATATGTTAGTTTACAAGTTCGCAAATAAATACACAAACTGACTAAGTTTCGTCAAGAAACACATGTACGTGTATATTTTTTAATGATTTTATTTAAACTCAAATTAAAATTCTAAAACACACGTTTGCTAAATAATGCATTGATTTATTTTACTGCATGATTATATAATTTGAAATGGGTGTGGTATAATACAAAATCTTTTTTGAAAATTTAACAAATCTGCCAACGACCTATGGTATAACCTTATTATACTAAAAATTCTCAAAATTTAAAACATGCGAATGCTAGATAAACAAACAATCTAACGAAATCCATTTATAATTTTTTGTGGAAAAGAGTCAATACGTCTAAAATCTGATTTAAAAATGACATATTTCTGGTGTTCTCTGGTAATACGCTCTTAATGCCCGATCTCCTGCGTCCTCCGACATTAACATTTTCTTGAATATTACCATAAACTTATTGGCGACGGGGGCATGGACTACTACAGATGCATACCAAATGTGTGCAAGGCCACGCCCCCATTGCCAATATTTATAATAACGTTAAAGCAAATATGTAAGCAAATGTTCATGTTCATGGTCGGAGGAGATCCCGCTTAGGACAAACAAGGTGCAGCTAAATGTTTTAATTTGAACTTTAATTTGAGTCACGAACTCAAGGTGCTCCTGGACTTTGAGACCAGAGAACACCGGCTGGAAAATATCTTCGGCACAGACCTTTGGGAGATTCCTCGGAACAATCTCTAATTTGAAATGCCGTACTCCGTCTTTGTGGGATTTGAGTTGGTATTCTATGCGGTTTCCTACTTTACAATTATCTCATTCGCCGATTTAACCCGTGCTTCTAGCGGAACGTATCTCATCTAAACAAAACTAATAAAAACTACACAGTTTAACCTTTTCTAAGCCGGAATTTATGAGGTTAATAATCACAGGACGAGTTAACGAGGCACTTTTTCAAAAATATTATTTCAGGATTTTGCTGCCATAAGACCTTTAAAAATAGTTCAAGTGCGTTATTGAATAAGATATAAGTGTTCTCTCTCAAACATAACGAATGTAGATAATATTACAAGTATGTTAGTTCTTACTATCATAAACTTCGAGATATTTTTCTAAAAACCTTTGTAAATGCCCACTATTTTATTTCTTTAAATAAACCTAATTAAATAAAATGTTGTTTCCGTTGTATAAAGTTATTCAAAACATGCACGATTTCAGCGAATAAAAGATGTTTATATAAACATAAAGCAGTCTACATATAGTTCTTTAGCTTCTCGCGTATCGCCATTAATGAAATTAATATTATCCTGAAAATTCATTGAAATTATGACAATTCGAACCTATTTGCATCAGTCGGCCATAAAACACTGCCAAAATCTCACAGACTTTGTGCATTGGGGCCGAAGGTCGCGAGATCGAATCCCGGCCCGGGCAAACACATTTTACTTGATTAATTTTGTTTTATTTCACAATTATTTCGTTTAAAATAATATGTAGTACCTACATTTGCGACACATTTCAGAGCGGAAGATATTATCAATATCGTCCTGGTCTTAGACCACTATTCAGAATTGAAACGTTGCTTGAAATGGCTTTAGCCGTGTTTGGTGGCCAGATCTGAATAGCCAGGTCCTTTCCCATCTTCCTCTTTCCCATCTCATCTCTTCACACCTCAATTGGATGGGAGCACCGGTACTCTTGTGAGGTATTCACACAAAAAAATATACGATTCACTGACTTGTATCTGGTTGAAGTCGGCCGTGGGCCTGTTTGGATCACCGATTACAGCAGGTTATACTTAGCCGTGCCGCGGCCGGAGTAATTACAAGACAAACAACGGCTATATTTACCCAATATGTTAGTCGAGAAGCAAACTTACACCGGACTGGTAGCTAAAGGAAACAAACGCTATAGCAAACGAGATAAAAAGGCCCAGCTTTGCATGATTTTATCGATATCACTTTGGATAGCGGGAACTGTTTCCTTTTATTTTTAGTATAATTGAATATGTATATATTATACGTTTATGGGAAGTTTAGAAATTATTAGAAATTGATAAAACATGATATTTTTGAGAAATTAACATAAATTGTGAAAACCAACAATAAAATTAAGAAAATGTGAAATTATGAGAATTTTTGAGAAATTACTAGAAAATACAGGGTGATATGAAAAATTACGAGCTATTCCCTCCTACTATACTGATATTATGAGAAATTACTAGAAAATACAGGGTGATATGAAAAATTACGAGCTATTCCCTCCTACTATACTGATATTATGAGAAATTACTAGAAAATACAGGGTGATATGAAAAATTACGAGCTATTCCCTCCTACTATACTGATATTATGAGAAATTACTAGAAAATACAGGTGATATGAAAAATTACGAGCTATTCCCTCCTACTATACTGATATTATGAGAAATTAGGGTAAATTGTATATTTCTCCTTCAAACTTTGCAAATACACTTTGTGGCGTCATTATTCATTTAATGAAAACAAATAAGTTTTTAAACATCACTGTATTATTAATACTATCTAAATGTTTCGAAAACTATGTTTTCTTCATCAGGATATGATAAATATTAAAAATAACAAAAGACAAACAAGTATAGATAAATAAGAACTACAGTCAAAATATTAAAGGAAGCGGTGATTTATTACAAAAATATCATAAAAACAATTACATTTAATGAAACACAAAAATTATTTTAGAATAGAATACGTAAAAATTGCATGTAAAACAAAAAAATAATAAGAAGTCTAAATAACAAAATAAAATAAATTATTATAAAGGTAAGCATTAATATGAAAATAAATTTAAGGGGTGGTAATTTTTTTTAATATTTGATTATTAATAATATTTAAATGTCTATTAATACTTTTCTAATTTCTAAATTATCTATTTTTTAATGTAGCTATTACTTTGTGGTTATCCATTATAGAAAAATACTCATTATAGAGAATTACTCGCGCAATCATAACTTATAACCACTATGAAAAATTACTACACTTAGACATTTTTCATGATTCCTTGCAAACATACAAAACTAATTTATTAAATTTCTTGGCGTGATAAAATTGTTTTAAAATTACTTACACTTAACTTTTCATTAAACTTTAATCAGTCAATTACAATTAGTGAGCATATAATTCTTGATTTCAAAATGTCTCCTTATCTCCCCTCACCCCCCTCTTTTCTTCCTTTTTATTATTATTACTTCATTCATTCAATAATTAAGTTTTAAGACCGGTTCATATCTCAGGCGTAATTATCAAATGACATTCTATGGACTTACGTAATAGGTACATAACCATGTAATAATTTAATTTAACATACCTTATAATCTGTATAATAATGTACTGTGTATGTCTTAATAAACAAATAAATAAATACAACTTTGTATAAACCACTTATATAATGTGCAAATCCGACCGGTTTCGGAACAAACGTTCCTTCGTCAGGGAAAGCTTATACTAATTTGACAGTTTAGAACAATGTTTTATTACGGTAGGGGTGGAGCCGTCGTTAGTTAATAATGTAGATTGGGTGGGTAGGTATTAGTGTAGAGTGGGTGGGTAGGGGAACAAATCCATGATTGGGCTATATGACAATATTTTTTGTTTGTTGATAATAGATTCATTATTTTTAAGGGATTTTTTAATTTCCAAAGCTTCTAAGTTATCTAAACGTTTTCCTTTATGATTAATATGAAAAATATTTATCCCTGTGTTTTTTTCAAAACTATGGTTATTTTCAATGATATGGTTAGCGAACTCAGAATAGCGTAATATAATATACCAACATACACTGACATAGTAATTCATAAAACCTCCAACCACCCTGTCTCACAAAAATACTCCACCTTCCATTCCATGATACACCGCTTAGTAAATGTCCCAATGTCTAATAATTATGTCTTTTCTGAACTTTCTATAATAAAACAAATTGCTTTAAATAACGGATATGAACCAAAATTAATTGATAACATCCTAAATAAAAAACTTAGCAAAATTTCAAAAAATAAATATCTATACAATTCTAATAATATTAATGATAAAGAATGGCGTAAAATTTTGTATATTAATAATTTTTCAGTTCAATGTTGCAAAAATTTCCCTTCTAATATTAAACCAGCGTTTTAAACAAGAAATAATATGGGTAATTTTTTGAGAAATACTAAAGATAAAGACCATAAATTGACTAATTCCGGAATATATAAACTCAAATGCAATGATTGTCCCCCATTTTATATTGGAAAAACAACTCGTAATTTTGAAATCAGAATCAAAGAACATTTACGGTGTCTTAATAATAATAATTTTTCTGAGTTCGCTAACCATATCATTGAAAATAACCATAGTTTTGAAAAAAACACAGGGATAAATATTCTTCATATTAATCATAAAGGAAAACGTTTAGATAACTTAGAAGCTTTGGAAATTAAAAAATCCCTTAAAAATAATGAATCTATTATCAACAAACAAAAAATATTGTCATATAGCCCAATCATGGATTTGTTCCCCTACCCACCCACTCTACACTAATACCTACCCACCCAATCTACATTATTAACTAACAACGGCTCCACCCCCTACCATAATAAAACATTGTACATACATAGATGTACCTTAACTCTCGTATTAAAATTTCTAGAAGTCTTCCCTGTATAAAAAAGTTACAATCATTACAAATTAATTTATAAGCCCCAGATTTGTTCAAAAATCACCACTGTCCTTGTTATTTATTAAATAATTTGTTAATTTGTTATTAGTGTTAAAAGCTGTTTATTGTTATTAAGTTTATTTTGTAGAACTCCATTTTAATTTTTTATTTATTTTATATGTTTATAAAATTATTAATCAATGTATAAAAACATTTTATTATAAACAAGTTCTGCTTCTGCTTCGTAATTATTATTATGGGTTACAGCTGTTTCGCCCTCTGAAGGCATTATCACAATGTGGTTGTTACCACCTACAGACGATGTATTTATGTCATTTCTAAACAGGTACTTATGATGACAAAATGAATAACTTTTTATTTTTATTACCTGTGCCCCTAAACTTCTAAGTAAAATGACTGAAATATTAATGTTTAGATTTCCCAATTACTGTATTGTTTAAATTTGACTGAAGGTCGTTAATTATTCCATAAAATAAGCCCGTGCTGATTCATCAGGATTTACCTTATAATACAATTGATATTTGAAATTTGAAATGGTCATCATTATGCTCTTGAATAACCCACTATGACTCATATATTTACTTCATAGCACAGTTAGGTATTTTGACTGGGTTTGAATATATCCAAAAGTGGCGAGCGAATTATATTTGTTTGTTCATTAATTAAAATAGCTTTCTGATTATGAGAGTTTTTATTAATTTCTAACTGCTCTAACAGATTGAGTGTAACGGAAATGGTTTATTATTATCACTGAGTGAGTGATTGTTTTCTAAGAGATGTTTGGCAAATTGTGATTCTTTTTATTATTATTTTTAAACGATCGCATGTGTTCTTTGAATCTAGTGTTAAAGGACCGGCCAGTTTGCCCAACATAAACAGCGTTGCATTCATCACACTGGAGTTTATAAATGCCACTATTTTTTTAGTTTGGGTTATATTATTTTTTGAGTTTTTAAGAGATGATCCTAAATTATTATTTGTGCGGAAGGCAACATCTAAGCCACAATTTTTGAGAACTTTAGCTATTTTATTAGATGTCGGTCCGACAAATTCCAAACATCCAAATTTATTATTCGTTTTATTGTTAGTCACTGGGTAAATTAAGTTAAGGTTATTTTTGTGACTAATTATTTTTTTAATGTCTCTACCCTTGAAGCCGTTATTTTTAGCAATAGTTAAAATTGTATTTTTTTCCTCTCGTAAGCGAAACAGCTGTAACGCATAATAATAATTACGAAGTAGAATCAGAACATGTTTATAATTTAATTGTTTTTATATATTGATTAATAATATTATTAAATATGTAAAATAAATAAATAAACAAAACATATATATAAAATAAAATAAAATGATCTAAAAAGCTGGTTGGATATTATTTGGCATGTTTTTAATTATTAAATTTGAAGTGTTATTATTTAAAAATACTACTTTTCTCCAATTATTTTCCTTGTCAACTACGTGTGGATAAATAAAAGATAAAGTTTAACCTTTATTGATTGCAATTTGTTTTAAAACTGATGAAGAAAACATCATGTTTTATCCACAGTTTTTGAAACATGTGGATAATACATAATTAATAAAAGGTTTTTCAAGTTATTTGTTTTCATGAAATTATATGTAATTACGGACAGTTCCAATGCGCAAAATATCATCCAATTTATTTACCTGACAGTTCTTTGGATTTTTTCCATGTTAAAAAAAAAGTTAATTTTGTCAATTTGTACTTCAAAGCCCTCTTTGAAAATTATAGATGGCAGCACTGTAATTTAGTAGCTAGCTCGTGGGCATATGTACGTACATCAGGCCTTAGCATCGCCTCAAGTAGCAGCCATGTGTACAGCAGACGTTCGGGTAATAAAACTCAGATTTAGAAAATTATCAAAAGGATAGTATTTAAAAGTTTAATAATAACAATTTTGTAATCAAACGATGACAAAACTAATTTAATAATGGTCATTTAATTATTATTTTTTAACGGTTTTGAATTTTCCGCTTTCGATTATAGGGCCGATAATTTCAAAAGAAACTTTTGCCCCGAGAGAATTTCAAAACAACTTCTTTCATTTCGACTGAGCAAGTTTATTTTAAATTGGGATTCGGTGATCCGTAAAACACTTGCCTTCTACATTATTTTCCCTTACTTACGTTACTCGTAAATTTTAAAATCATTCGCAAATTATAAATACTTTAAATCTTAATTGAATCACGAGAGAAAAATAAACTTCTAAATAAGTTTTCGAAGACGGCTTCCGTCGTGGAGGGGTAAGACAAGCAATCCAGAGGTCACGGGTTCAAATCCCGGCGGGCACCAGTAAATTTTAATTGAATGATTTTTTTTTTCACTATTAAATCATTTATAATATTTTATTTATTTTATTTATTTTATTTATTTTATTTATTTTATTTATTTTATTTATTTTATTTATTTTATTTATTTTATTTATTTTATTTATTTTATTTATTTTATTTATTTTATTTATTTTATTTATTTTATTTATTTTATTTATTTTATTTATTTTATTTATTTTATTTATTTTATTTATTTTATTTATTTTATTTATTTTATTTATTTTATTTATTTTATTTATTTTATTTATTTTATTTATTTTATTTATTTTATTTATTTTATTTATTTTATTTATTTTATTTATTTTATTTATTTTATTTATTTTATTTATTTTATTTATTTTATTTATTTTATTTATTTTATTTATTTTATTTATTTTATTTATTTTATTTATTTTATTTATTTTATTTATTTTATTTATTTTATTTATTTTATTTATTTTATTTATTTTATTTATTTTATTTATTTTATTTATTTTATTTATTTTATTTATTTTATTTATTTTATTTATTTTATTTATTTTATTTATTTTATTTATTTTATTTATTTTATTTATTTTATTTACTTTATTTATTTATTATTAGTTTCAATAGCAAGGTTTGTACATGTATGTATAATGTATAGTATACGTATAGATTCTTTTTTTTTTCACAGACCTCGTCACTAGGATTTCCTGTTCTGAGGTGGCCTGTAGTTTTTTAAAATATTTGTATTTGGTTATGGATTGTCTTTATATCGTCTTCATGATGTTTGTAATTTTATTATCACTTTGATCTCTCAGCCATGTTTTTACTTTTGTTTTAAATATATTCATTTCCTTTATATTTTTAATTTGTCTGGTAGAGCATTGTATAATTTCATAGCATGGAATTTATTATTTCTCTGTCCAAAAGATGTGTTCAAACTGGGAGTAACCAGGATGTTATTGCTTACTGCCCTGGTCGAGTATTTATGTTGGGCAGTGGAGGATACATAATAATATTCGGTATTCTTGCGGCACGTTCCATAGTGGAAGATACTTTCAATGTCGCCCTGGTGTAAGACCACCATTCAGAATTGAAACGTTGCTGAAATGGTTTTTGCCGTGATTGGTAACCAGATCTGAATAGCCAGGTACTTCCCCACCTTTCTCTTCCCCTTCCTACTTCCTTCACCTCACAATATACCCCGATTGGGGATGCCATAGTCACACTGGCCCCAAGCGGTTGGGATCAGTTGGGACTCTTGCGGGGTATTTACATAAAAGAGAAGATGATTACTTAAAAGTTTTAACAAACGAAATTGTTTCAAACAATTCTTTTTATTTTGATCGTTTGAAAATCTTTATATTTTTCTTATTTTTTATGGCAAGAAAGGTAAAATACATTTTAAAGCAGATAAGATTTTTTTAAATAAATTGAACACTTCTCTTCAGCTCGGGGCTATTCTTTACACTAATCTTAGCGAGAGAACGAATGTGTCGTCATCGATCTAGTATCTTTTTCGTTTTCAAACAAAATGCGTGAGCGTCCGTACGAGCATTCGCTGGGAATAGATAATTCAGTTTTCCGTGTTGATTTCATTTTAAAACTTTGATTCTGCCGTAAAAAAATCTTTAATCGACTTTTTTTATATCTAAGTACCTCCCAAGAGTCTCAGCTGCTCCCGTCTGGAGCCGGTGAGTCTATTGCATCGCCAATTGGGGGTAAGTTGTGAGGCTGAAGATAGTGGGGAGGGGAAGTAGATGGGGAAGAGAAAGGTAGGGAAGTACCTGGCTATTCAGATCTGGTCACCAAACATGGCTAAAGCTATTTCAAGCAACGTTTCAATTATGAATGGTGGTCTTACACCAGGGCGATACTAAGAGTATCTTCAACTTTGGAATATGCGGCAAATAAACTAGGTATATATTATTTTCAATAAATTAACCGTGAAATATCACAAATTAATCAAATAAAACTGATTTGCTCACGCCGGGATTCGATCCAAAAGCCTTACCGCTAGACCATGCCGGCCGTCATAATAATATGAAGAAAAACATAAACAAAGCCGTAGTGAAACCGGTAAACCAGTTATTATATTCTTGTAACCATCACACTTCCGATATATTTTACTAGTATAATTTCGTTAATATTGTTATATATATATATATATATATATATATATATATATATATATATATATATATATGTATGTAAAAGCCTAAATAGGCGTAAATAAATAAATAAATAAATAAATATTTTACAGATCGATAAAAATGTCACCCCCACCATAATTTTGTGACTCTTTCCTAAGCTTTTAGGAAATTCTCAATTGAAACACTTACTATTGGGAAACGATAAAATAATTAAGATTATGAGGCGGCAAGAAATTTAAGCGCAATAAGAAAATAAATGGTAGTTACATTACAAAACGTTAATAATTGTTACAGTTAGCAAGAGTCAGATTATTTTCAATTAATTACTTGTTGTGTTATTTCTGTAAGCGAGGATTTTTTTTTTTTTTTTACATGAGCTCCACACAGGAGGCCCTGAGGAAAATAATTTCCATCAGGGCCTATGTCATCTTTGGGGATGCTGTGTAGAGGGTTTGTTTAAGGAAAGGAAGGAGAGGAGAGTTCTGGGAAGGAAAAGGGTTTAAGGGGTGGGTAGGAATCTGGGGTTCAGTGTGTCCCGGTCATCCGCCTCCAAGACCTAGACAAACCTCACCCCATGAACCCGGGCACCCCTGCTAAATCACCAAACGTAGCGTAGGATGGTACCTATTCCACAATGGAGTTATGTATTTTTCGGTGACCGGACAACTCAGAATGAAATCATCTCAACACCTTCTTCGAAAAGTCATTAAAAGTGATGGAAAATAAAATTGGTTAAGTAGGAAACGTTAAGTTAGGTTATGGGCTATTTAAAAAAAAAAATCGTAGCTTTTCAGCTTTAGCATACAGAAATATATTTTTTTTAAATTAGCTTCACAATCTTGAAGGCGGATATGGATAACGCCGCCCCGGGAACCATTTATTGGATAACCAAAACCACTGCAATAGGTCACCCAAAACCTCTGCTATGGGTGACTTAGCAGGGGTGTCCTGATGATGTGAAAAAACATGTGGCCCGACGAAAATAATTCCTCTCAAAGCCTATGCCATCTTTGGGGATTCTTTGATATCTTTTTAAGGAGGGAAGGAGAGGAAGGAAAAAAGTATGAGGGGTGGATGGGAATCTGGGGGTCAGTGTGTCCAGGAGTGACGGATGTATGAATCTATCCCTCCCACCGCTGTTTAAGGCGATGTTCCGAGAGAATCCTGCTGGAGAAGTCAATAGGTCTCCCTCAACCAGTCTCTCGCGATCCGGCCTGCCATGCAGTCGATGGGCAACGCATGGGCCACCAAGATCGAGACAAACCTCACCCAATGTACCCAGACATCCCTGCTAAGTCACTTTGTGTAGCGAACCACTTGAGGTAACCTATGCCAGGGGAGTTGGTGATCCAATAAAGTGTTCACGGGTACCCATCTCCGCCCCCAAACTGAAATAGGCTTCACTGTATGGTAGTGAGGCCTATTATAACTGGTAGAGGAACGCAAGAAATAAGCCGGATTCCGTGGAAATGCGTTCACTGACGTGTATATTCATATGCCGTGTTTCGCAGAATATCTAATTATTAGTTCCGATGTTAACTAGTCTACGCGATGCTAACGGCAAGATAAAATACAATAATATTTATTAATGAAAGTGGTACTAAAACGTTTTTAGCTGGATAACAATAAAACTCCAATTCAAACCTGACGTATCGCAGAACCTGAACAAATGTAAACAAAAAGTAGTCGAAAATGTCAACGGCGCGACGTATGCTTGAAAAAATCATGTACGATGGAATAAAAAAAAAGTTCAAAAATGAATGCCGTTCTGTAATATTAGCTTAACTCAATATTGTAGGAAAGATGTTATGGGAATGATTTTATGAATAAGTGCAATACCAATTAGGTAGTACCTACAGTATTAGTAGTGAGTGCGAAAATAGGTAGTACCTACAGTATTAGTAGTGAGTGCGAAAATAGGTAGTACCTACAGTATTAGTAGTGAGTGCGAAAATAGGTAGTACCTACAGTATTAGTAGTGAGTGCGAAAATAGGTAGTACCTATAGTATTAGTAGTGAGTACGAAAATAGGTAGTACCTACAGTATTAGTAGTGAGTGCGAAAATAGGTAGTACCTACAGTATTAGTAGTGAGTGCGAAAATAGGTAGTACCTACAGTATTAGTAGTGAGTGTGAAAATAGGTAGTACCTACAGTATTAGTAGTGAGTACGAAAATAGGTAGTACCTACAGTATTAGTAGTGAGTGCGAAAATAGGTAGTACCTACAGTGTTAGTAGTGAGTGCGAAAATAGGTAGTACCTACAGAATTAGTAGTGAGTGCGAAAATAGGTAGTACCTACAGTATTAGTAGTGAGTACGAAAATTGGTAGTACCTACAGTATTAGTAGTGAGTGCGAAAATAGGTAGTACCTACAGTATTAGTAGTGAGTGCGAAAATAGGTAGTACCTACAGTATTAGTAGTGAGTGCGAAAATAGGTAGTACCTACAGTATTAGTAGTGAGTACGAAAATAGGTAGTACCTACAGTATTAGTAGTGAGTGCGAAAATAGGTAGTACCTACAGTATTAGTAGTGAGTGCGAAAATAGGTAGTACCTACAGTATTAGTAGTGAGTGCGAAAATAGGTAGTACCTACAGTATTAGTAGTGAGTACGAAAATAGGTAGTAGCTACAGTATTAGTAGTGAGTGCGAAAATAGGTAGTACCTACAGTATTAGTAGTGAGTGCGAAAATAGGTAGTACCTACAGTATTAGTAGTAAGTGCGAAAATAAAGGTAATACGCGCAAATGGATGGAAGTCATGAAAATCAACCGCAAATTTGGAATGTGCACGACTGTGGACTGCCCGCACAGAGTTAAGAAAAGTTCAAATAAAGTGGTAGTTAATGCTTTATCCGTAGTATTTATTATAATCTACGATTCTCATTCTCGCCGGATCGCAAAGATTATGATTCACGTGATTTTCTCTCCACATAGTAAACATAAATTCAAACCTACGTAAAAATCTAATTTACACACTCTCCACGTAAATACATGAGTCGGTCATTGATTCAAGGTGTTGATCGTTTAATTTAAGGGATATTTATGGATTGTTTTCTTTGAGTTTGAAGGATATTAATGGAATTTTCAGCTGTCCATCATAAGTAATGTAAAAATTAAATCAATTATTCACAATAATTTATACAATAGGCCAAATATTATTTGAATTAAGATCAATAATTAATTATCGACCGAAAGTGAAAAGCTTTTCATTTCGTGAAGTGTGTTTTTTTAGGTTTACATTTAACTTTCCCATTATAGTATCTTCTGGCAGACAAGAACAAGGCCTATATTAAAAAGGAATAATTATATCGACAAAGACCTTCTCCGGCAATGATAGAATCTTTATGATGAATGAGTCGTTAATTAATAAATTAAATCAAATATCGCTAGTAAACATGTAAACAATAAATTTACCACGCGAAAAAACAACAAACAAGTGCACCTACACCTAAGATATTTTGAAATGTTTCGATTTTGTTTTACGTTGTTGAATGATAAATAATATAAAAAGTCTATAATGTTATTAAAACGCGCACAAATAAACAAAACAAGGGTAACTAGAACTCACCTCTTGATGATAACAGTCTTCTGGACCGTGTGTGTACGTAAATACAAGCATATTCTAAATCTGTGTGACTTTTTGATTGATGTATTTTTTCATTTTTTCCGATGTTTTTTTCTCCATTTTTATCCTCAATAGTTAAAAAATGTTAAAATAAAAAATGTTCTAATTCTGCTATCACCGATAAAAAAATACAATTCACTAAAATTTTGTACCAAAACTTTATCGGCCGATTGGTTGTTCAGATATTGGTTTTTTTTAAATTTTTTTTTAGGTATATTTTATCAAGCTATAAAATTTAATATCTTATATCAAATTTAATCTATTCTCAAACTACTTTAATATTTAATTATTCAAGATTTGAGATTTTACTCATAAATTTTAAAAAATTAAAATAAATACTATAATATTATTTACAACCTACTAACTAAAATATGGACTTCACAACATTGAGACATAATCTATGAAAAACTACAAGACAGTTGTTAGCCTTTTGTTGTTTTGATAAAACTGCTTTTAAAGTTTTGTACCACTTGAAGAGGTTTAAATAAAATTGTTGATACTTAACGGGTTAATCAGTCAACCAGGGCCACAAACAGCTTATTTGTCCCTCTTGTAAAATTTATTACGATCATATTAGACTTCCCTTCCTTTTGCCCTTGCTTCTCGTCCCGTTTACGCTCTTATTTTCAATCAATCAATCACTTTATTAATTTTAGAAACATTACGAAATAAATTTTCAAAGCTAGCATTGTGAATTCTGCTTCATTGCTTTTAAAAACACCAATTCCGAAGTGATTATATTTAACAACAAGACTATCTCCCCACCGGCATGGCAAATTAGTCCTGCATTAGGTCGGGAGGTAAAACAAGTTAGTGACGGCGATAACCATCGGGAACATAGAAATTAATGCTCACCATGATAGTCCAGTTTTTGAACCATCCACGAATCAGTATGAAGAAATGTAATGCAATGTGCAAATCCCTTCTGGCCTATAGATGGTTCATTCTGAGAATACCCAATAAAAGGTCTGTAGGATAGAGCCACGAGTAACAGATACTCCCTCAGGTAGAGAAATCTCAGAAAATCTTAGAAAATCTCAGAAATCTCACTACTTTTAGTAGTACCTAGCGCCTACAGAAAAATCGAGAAAATATCCTTCACCCATCAACTCCTTGAAAACAGCAGCCTTTATGTGTACGTAAGTCAAGCGAGGCTTTTAAGGTCGTTTTCGAAGATAAGGCAAACCATGCATAGCTTTACATGAACAATGTGCTTGCCTTCTCGATAAGCTGTAAGAACGATTCTGAGGACAAAATGTTATTAGAATTTCAACCCCCCCCCCGGTCCTTTTACATAAATGTCACTTTAACAGCAGTCTGTTCAATGAACCACGTGACCATTAAAAGCTAACCAGATCGCAGCCTTTCCACGCCATAAACGAAACGTATCTTACATCTCGCCATTCATGTTCTCCTCTTGTTAAAACTCTTTTGCCGTGCAAACAAGAGAGGCGGGTACTTCAAGAGAGAACAAAGAATCAAGCTGGACATTGCAAAGTCTTTCGTCGAGACAGATTGAAGAGGTTTGTTGCTCTCAATGTACTGTGATAGTTTTAGGTTTTGTATATAAACCTGATTATCATTGTTTTAATTTTTTTTTAATACAGTATCTAAGCCTCTGAGGTTCACTCTGAAAATTCTTTTGAGAAGATGAAAATACACGAGGTATAAAATGTTTATGCAAATTAACTGCATACAATGAAAAAAATAAATGTTTATATTTGAAATTTATGAAAACAAAAAAATATGGTGAAAAATGAAAAAAAATATTTTACCCGCTGACACTTTTACGGGATTCAAAGAAAACAATAACCTTTTCTTACCGAATCTAGGGATATAACTAAAGATTTTCTGAGCTTTTTATCTATTTTTTTTTTTCAAATTTCAAGTTGTAAGCATAGAATATTCGAGACTAGTTAAGTATTCTTCACATTACCGTCAAGGAGTTTAGTTTGTTTTCTTTGGTGGAATGATTTTGGAATTACTTAGGAATAGTTTACTGGAAGATTTCAGATGGCTGAATATTTTAAATACTAATCTTATTTGTTCATATGAAGCGGATACTTTGTGATGTGACATTATTAATTTAAAATAAAACAATAACTTTGTAAACACCACTTTTATTTTTATTTTAAATTACTAATCTTATTCGCATTTAAAATTGCTTTCGGGTACAAATTTTGAATGATTTCTACGCTTAACCTTATTTTTTTTATTAGAAGAACCGATATTATTCTACTTTCAATTATTAGGTAAGTATTTCAAACAAAACAATGGGTCTTTGTCTTAGAACTGAGTCAATCGATCTTTTTATATGACCACGGTCGCACTTGATCCACTGGCTCGTGAGCGGGTCAAAAAAACTCGCTCTTTGAGCAGGTTTTAAGGGCACGCCTGCCCCCGTACCAGGTCAAATACGGCCCGAAACCCAGCAACGGGCTACTTTCTTTTTATGGATTTTGCATAGATAGGTAGTAGATAGTAGGTTCTGTAACTGTTAGACCATCCCATAGTTGTGAAATTGTATAGACCGGGGGTCTCAAGTGACTCAAATTTAATTGTCGAAACACAGAAATAGAGATGGTTAGTCTGAAACTGTAATGAATTGTCACTGCGTTTTCAGTTTTCAGTTACTGGAGTTACATGCACATGGGTATTACTGGGATATAAGTACAAGAGGGTGTACAGAATAAAAAATGTTTGCAATGTTTGCATGATTTTTATTTTATTTTACGGTTTACCCATTTTTAATTTTAGGTTACATGATATTTAAAGAAGGTTACATTTATATTTTGTTCTCAGTCTTTACACATCATTAATCTTAATCATGTACGTACATAATACAGAAAGGATCTAAAAGAAATGAAGAATTCAAAGATTAAACAGGAAAAAAATGGCAGAACAAAATAAAAGCAAGAAGAGAATATGGTCTTTAAAATATATCTTCTACGGTCACTCGCTCACTCACACAAATAATATATATGATTGCTCGTCTCGCTGTACACCGGCACCCGGTTCCTGGTGCCGACTTCCTTCGTTGGCTCTTGATCGGGTCTTAATGAGCAGGTTATTCACGATCGACCCAAGAGTATTTCGTCTACATTCTAGACTAAAAACAGCTAGAGAAGAGATTTCACTGAAGAATAAAAAATAACCCAAGAAGTGCCTTGTAGGTGCGTTTTGTGATCTAATTACAGGCCTAATTTCGGCCTATATTTCCATACAAAACTTATTTTATCGTTATTACGAAAGTCAAATGGGATAATGATATCAAATTTTAGGCACATGCCTAAAATTTTATATCACCTTGTAAGAGAGATGCATGCCAAGTGGTCGAAAACTAATAATACTTAGTCAGTAAAACAGGTACGTGTTTTGAAAGTAACCACCAGACAATTATTAGAAGCAGATTAAAAATAAATTAGGTATTACTAGGTGTCAGCAAGAGCATTTATCACTGATAAATATGTGAAATAAAACCTTTTTCTTCCGTTTGTGGTAAGATTTATCTTGGTCAGTGACCTGATTTAAATGTCATAATATCTTATTTCTTTTTTGCTCTAATCTCTCACCCAGCACCCAGCACCCGTTTGTACTGTCGGCGAAAAATAGATCATCCATAGACCGTGAAAAACGGCTCGTTACCTTTCAACTCTTGAACACGAAAATAGTTTTCGATCCGTTTCTGCTTTATGGTGGTATCTTTTATTATTTATGGATAAAGGGCGTCATTTTTCGATTTCATTCACAGATGATATCAGATATGCATCAAGGTTATACGCCTATGGGCGCATAAAAGAGTAAATACATGTCTGATAAAAAATTTAAAAAAATGTTTGATAAATGGATTTAATTCCCAGAACATTACATTTTTGGTTTATACTTTTATTTTTAATATTTTCGGTAGGAAAATATGAAAACGTTACTTTTCCAGACCAGAAAAACTTCTGTCTTACTTCTGTAATTACCTTAATAAAATATGCTTTTGCGTTGGTAATCGGCATTAATCATATAAAAAATATCACGACACGTCAGTTTATGATTTATGGTGATCTCCGTGTGCCTAGATGTAAAATACACCGCACGTGTACGATGTTGCTTTATGATGGAAGGATATTTTCTGAAAAACATTGTCTTTAAAAACAAATTAGTTCAATACTCTCGTAGGTACGTATTATCCGTTTTAGCATTTTGCTTAAATCGATTCGCCCGATTTCAATAAAATAATCATTATAATTCCTGCTTAGCTTATTTTGTTACAAATTTGTTTGAATATTCGCTCATCGAGATGCAGATACGGTTCGATACCAATTCGAGCACTTAACGCACGGTACGTCAGTTTGTTTTAAGCTTAGCTTGATTGGAATGTCGAGCTTCCGAATATAGGTCGCAACGTAAGTATATATTTTTGCCGAAAATTCTTTCACATCCACAAACTCGTTATGGATTGTCAAACGGATATGATAAGTCACTTAAGTTGAAGTCACATGGTTCACTCGGATGAAGGTTTACTCGATGAAATGTTCCATTCTCGTTTCACCGCGTGTTTAGACGGTTCCTCCAAAGGAAGAGTTCACTCGACATTCTCGCTACGAAGTAGTCGAGCGTAGTCGCGGCGCGCATTGGAATTCGTCAGGCGCTGACGGCTAAGTTCGGGAATATTTACGATTTCAATTGACATTTCCGATAACGTCGAACTAAATTACGAGAATTTGGCGATTCTTGTAAACAGTACATAAATTTCAGTACCACAAAATGAACATATGGTTAAATAATAACCTGAAAACTGATATCTACCAGTATTTTTGCAGCATGAAAATTTTTTTATTCCAAATAGGCTTCGGCTCGCAATAAAATCCATATAAATGGAATATTTATTAACGTATCCAAAAACTAAATCCTGTTTTGGAAAGGTGATGAAATATGCTTCCAAAATTTATTAATAGAAATAACCACGTAATTTTTAAATAGAATAATTTTTAATGTAAACTTTTAAAAGTAAAAAAAATAGCTCTCCTTGCTTTTATTCTAACTAAAATTACCGGTAACAAAAAAATATAAAAACACACACTTATTTTGTTAGACAAATAAAATATAAACGTTTCTGTCAACTCGCTTTTTTGTCGTTTCATATAAAAATAATTCATAAAAAATTCACAATGTTTCATAATTTTTTTTTCAAATTTGATCACAAACTTTGGTTCCATAAAAGTGTACATTCGTATTATTTTGTGTTTAATTGTTATATTGAATATATAATTTTTTTTTTTTCCAAAACCGTTTAGATCATATTTTTCACTATGATAGTAAGTAAGTTCCATAAAAGTGTACATTCGTATTATTTTGTGTATAAGTGTTATATTGAATATATAAATTTTTTTTTTCCAAAACCGTTTAGATCATATTTTTCACTATGATAGTAAGGGAGAAACAACGATTTATATAAGACGTGTAGGAGTTATTTCGAAAAGCGAACTAAACGGAGCATTTTGACGTTTAAGCCGCTCCGGCTACTCGTCCTCACGCCAGAACATTCTCGGCCGACTAATTCGCGAGTGAAAGACTGTTCACTTGAGTGTTCACATACATCATTCGGGTCTCGTGATGTTAAATTCCGGTTGCGAGTGAACAGTGCCGAAGGAAGCATTCCATCATTGTTGGAATGTTTCATTCGGCACTGTCTCCCTTCACTTTCGTGTTCACACGGTTCATTTCGAGGGAAAGGGGCGAAATGAAATCACTAAATGAAAGATAAATGAACCATGTGAATGGGCTATTACTCTACGTCGACTCCACCGCTAAAATCATCACCAAATATGATACTGTTTTCGAAATAATGCACATGTAAACACTACAAGAATCACACGTGCAGGCGAGCATGATAACCCAACACATTTCCCCCCTCCCTCATGACTTAACCCCGGAAGGAAGAAGCGGGAGCTGAGAGTCGAGAGAGAGCGGGCAGTCATTCACGAGCCACCCGGGTCAAAGAGAGGAACGCTAATACAAGTACCGCGTTCGAACGGAGTTCTCAGAACTCAACATACACAGGACTGGCAAACCGATTCATTTTAATTAATTCTGAAGAACGTGTTACAAATATTTAAAATGTCTCTCCATGTTGTCCTCCCGAAGTTATTAATTCATCGTCTAGAAAAATAAAATCTGGTTCTTAACGCCAACTTTATAGTTGAAAAACGGGCTATAAAGTTTTAAAATCGTTGTACGTAAAATATATTAATGGTAAAGTACTATTTTTATTAATCTAAAATATAAATAACTTGCTTTCCTTGTGCGGCATGAAAATAAAAAAAGGTATTCTAGTTACGAATTCGCTGGAAATGATTAAAATGTGAGTTTTGAGCAAACAAAAATTATTAGGGTTGTGAACCGCCTTAATTACTATCTCTAAAAATGAATCACCGAAATGTATGTATGCGCATAAATCTGAACGCCTGCTCCAAATTGGATAATTCTTTTTTTTGTTCGTTATTTTGTATAAAACTACCGTTGAGTTTTGGCATTATGAAATTTGTATAAAAAATATAATAGGTGGCACACGAGCAGATTGAAAACTGAATGTATCGGGAATAAATGTGTGAAATGCGAGAGTTGAGAGGGGGGAGTGGGGAGAGGGAGAGCGGGTGTTGGGAGGGTGTTGGTGGAGGGAAAAATGGGAGGGGGAGGAGGGTGGTGGGGAGGGGGTTAGGGGAGGGAAAGGGGGAGGGAAGGAAGGGGAAAGGGGAAGGATGGTGTAAGACGCGGGAGGGGTAGGGGGTGGGGGGAAGGGGGTTGATGGAGGGAGTGGAGTGGAGAGAGGGAAGGTGGAGGAGGTGGAGTGGGGTGTGAGAGGGGGGAGAGAAGGAAGGGGAATTGGTGGAGGAAGGTTGGGGGTGGTGGAGTAGGGAGGGGTATGGGGTGGGGGAGGGGTCAGTGGAGAAGAAGGGGCGGGAATCCCCTAATACCATGCGAGCGAAGCCGCGTGTAAAAGGTAGTATCTACATATTTTTGAATAGCCATACAAGTTCTATTTTTGTTCTGGAAGCATAACCCCTTGTTAATCTTGCATATTTCATTCAATAAACTTATTATTGTCATAACTCACTCGTAATCATTGAGCTGCCCCCACCTCTATTTCCCTATTTATTTGGACACGAGGGCCCCAACCCACGACCTTGTTCAACTTTGTTGCTCTGCCGAGAGTATCTAATCTATAAAGGTACATGCGGGGCAGGTAGCCCCGGCTTTTCATGGTGGCGTTCAACTGGCGTTTTCTGACTTAGTAGGAATTAAACGGACATGAAAGCCTGTTATCATTAATACGACCGCAGTTTATTTTTACGCGGGTTTAACTTAGAGGTTGTTTTTTTTAAAAAGTTCCCTCTTTCAATCAACATGGTTCTATATGCGACCATGCGAAGATACCAATTATAAATGGTCATTATTTTCTATTCAGGAAATTATGACGAAGTAACCGCTGAATTCATACTTTTCTCACATTGGAACTTTTAAAATCCCTCGCATGCCTTACGAGACTATTTTAGAATATCATCCTTTATCAATGAATATTATCGACATTCCCCATCGCTCGATAGATCACCGAAATCCATACTGTAGGTAATTTACGTAAATTTTGGTGAGATGAAGATATTCAGTTATTAATGTTGACGTCAAAGTGGACATTGATCACTATTAAAGTCTCGGCGTTTAAAAAAGAAACTAATTTTGCAGCTTACCATTGCGCGTTTGATTTATCCCGCTAAAATTTTAGCGAGGAATACCGTACATAGCGAGGATACGGACCAACTGATATACATATATACCTTGCCTAAATCTATACGATCCAGCCGTTGAGCAAATAACCTGCGTAAATATTATTTAAAATTCAGCATTATGACAGGTAGCGGGCCTGATAAAAGGGTTCAATCAAGGGATGGGTCGGAAGGTATAATGTATTTTCGACCGTGCACATAAATAATATAGCGTACTGGTCTGTGTTTATCATTTATTAATTTTACAATTTGCCCAGAGTATGCAAAGCCCCGCATTTTGAAAAGTACAGAAGAACCAAAATGCGCCATGCGCCCTATGGTTTCAAACCATAATTAAAAAAATTCTTTGAAAAGTGCACACGATTTGTAGGTAGGTGCTGATCAGTGATCACATGTACGTCCTACCCTCGATTAGTGCGCGCGTAATTTTGAATGTACATAATATATTTGTACACGCCGTATGCTTTCAGAAGTTTTTAGTTTGGATTTTTTAAGTTTTATATTAGATTATAATCTAGTCACGGTACATTCAGTCTTCACGGCTCGCGTGCCACCTATTGCAATTTTTTTATACAAATTTCATAATGCCAGAGCTCACCAGTACTTGTGCCAGTACTTACTACCTTGTTTTGGCAATAACGAACACAAAATAAATAAGAATTATCCAATTTGGTGCAGTCGTTCAAAAGTTATGCGCGTACATACATTTCTGCGATTCATTTTTATTTAATTAATTAATTTTTCGTAATTTCATGATGCCAGAGCTCACTATTGTATACAGAAACCATCGCGGGCATGTACAATCAAATCCCCAAAGTTTCATCGCTATCGGAGGAACGGGTTGGCAATGAAATGTTTATTGCCAGAGCTCACTATTGTATATACTCTCTAAATCTATTAACACCATTTTGCAAAATAATCTGACGTTCTGGAATTTTTGAGTATTTTTCTAGTTTTCAGAACACCTAAATACATAGAAATCAGTTGAAAACATCCAGACAGCATTTTTGTTGTAGACCTGTGCTATTATTACTTAAAAAATTATTATTACATTTTTATTAATAAATTATTATTAGATTTTTGGTTGTGACACAATAAATGCTAAATCAAGTTGTGTTAAATAATATATAATACCCAGCCAGACTAGCCTACTTCTATTTTCTAAAGCCAAACAAATAAAGAATGCTAACTGAAACAATGGCACGTACTGAATGATGATGCAATGCTGAAAAAGAGTACGTAGTTCGCAATGGTACTGACGTAGTATATTTTACAGATAAACTCTAGGCGTTTGTTGTCCAGAACTCTTCGAACGAATACAGATACGAGTTCCTAACAGACGAACCAGATCAGACATGATTCTTAGCTCCTCTCGGTACAACACTAATTATAAGCAGAACTCTTTCATCTATCGTGCATCCAACACTTTCAAAATACACTATACACAATTTGACATTTTTAACTATGCACCACACTCCTTAAAATCACACAGACTGCTTAAGATTGCTTCTGCGTAAGAGTCCCGAAATAATAGTTACACACGGATCAGTCAATTTCTCAGAATTATGCAACTCAAATGCAAAAGAATCGGCAACTTGTTATTTTATTTATCGCTATTTTGTGAACAAAAAACTGGTTTAAACTAAATCTGTATCCGGTGAATTAAAACAACACTCAGAACATGAAAATGGTTTTTCTTTGATTCTGACAGTACATGAATAGCCTGCAACTTGAATTTTATAACTGCGCTTCGAATAAGATAATGATTTTCTTTCGAAATGTGTCAGCAGATGTTATTCAGACTGCTGCGTGGCTATATTGAGAATTCAGCCATTCTGGAGCGCGTGAGTCTCTATGTTCCGGATGACTATCTTAGACAACGCCAGCATAGATTATTCTATCTTCCTGCCTGTAGAACTAACCTGCCAATGGTTCTCCCGGTAGGAAGGAGTATATTGCTCCTGAACCAAATCTCCTCCAAGATTGATATGTTTGGCGTCAGTGAGGAGAGGTTCAAAAGTGAAATTTTTTTGATTCTTGAAAGAGTCTCTCCTCATTGACGAGATCTTTCACCACTGCCTGAAATTTTTTTGAAATTGATTTCTTTCTTGATGTTTCTTTTTTATGTATAAATATTTATAAAAAAATTTTTTTTTGTATACTATTTATATGTACAACGTAATTTCTTATATGTATTAAAACTAAATTTGTAATGTGTAAGAAATTAATAAAAACATATTATTATTATGTATCCACAACTGGAATTTTACATTCTGAACACAAAACTGGTTTAAATTAAATCTGTGTGCGGTGAATTAAAAAATTAAAACTCAGAACATGAAAATGAATTCTCTTTGATTATGACTTCACATACATAGTCTGCAACTAGAATTTTATAGCTGTACTTTGAATAAGAGAATGTTTTTCTTCGAAATGTGTCAGCTGATGAATTCATAACTGAACACAAAACTGGTTTAAATTAAATCTGTATGCGGCGAATTAAAACTACTCGCAGATGAAATTGGTTTTTCTTTATTCTGGCAGCATATAAATAGTGAGCAAATAGAATTTTACAACTGCACGTCAAATAAGAGAATTTTTTTCTTCGAAATGTGTTAGAAGATAAATCCGCAACTGAAATTTTACATTCTGATCACAAAACTGCTTTTAAATTAAGATTGAATCTTGTTGCTCCCCAGCTTTAATTACTATTACTCTCATAACACGCGTGTGGTTTTCCGACGAATTACTAATTTTGAAGAATGGTTTGAAATAAAATTTAACTCTAAATATTATAATGATTTTCTTCGAAATGCGTCAGCAGATTAATCCGCTACTGGAATTTTAACAGATCATTCGGAACATGAAACTGGTTTTAACGTAAGACTTAATCTGCACGCGAATTCTCGGCTTTAATTTATATTACATCATCATCATCATCTGTAGCTCTACAACCCAGGTCGGGTCTTGGCCTCCAGCAGAGCCTGCCTCCATGACTGTCGGTGTTGTGCTGCGTTGCGCCAGTTTCGGATGCCGATGGTGCTTGCATCCTTCACCACTCCATCCAGCCATCGAAGCTTTGGTCTTCCAACTCTTCTCCGACCCCCAGGTGCACCATCCATAATTCGCTTTGGAATATCTCCTTCGCTCATTCTCTGGATATATCCAGCCCACCTGAGTCTTCCAGTTTTGATTTCCTTGGAGATATTAGGGTCCTCGTAAAGATCGTATAGCTCCTGGTTGTATCTGATACGCCATTCTCCATTATCACAGACTGGGCCGGAAATCCTTCGCAGCACCTTCCTTTCAAAACTTTCTAGGGCTCCTTCATCACCCTTACTGATTGTCCAGCATTCCAAACCATACATAAGAACAGGTCGTATAAGGGTCTTGTAAAGCAGGACTTTAGTTCTTCTGGTAAGGTGGCGAGATTTCATATGCTTCTGTAGCCCAAAGTAGTATCGATTTGCAGCTACTATTCTTCTTTTGATTTCGCTGGATACATTGTTGTCATTTGTCACCAAAGTACCGAGATATACAAACTCGTTGACAGTTTCAAATGTATAATTATCTATCTGTATACTTGGTGGTTTCTGGCGTCCATGTACGGGCATATATTTTGTCTTCCCCTCGTTGATGACCAATCCCATGTTCCTTGCCGACGTGGCTAAGCTTTTAAACGCCGATTTTAGTTCATATTCTGAGCGTGCGATGATATCTATATCGTCAGCATAAGCAAGGAGCTGAACAGACTTGTTAATTTATATTACACCCAATTTAATTGATATTTAATTGATACTACACTTACAACACGAAAATGGATTTCCTGCAATTTTTGTACTCGGAACTCATGGAGGGTTTAACAAATGGTAATTTCCAAATAAAGTTTCACCCGCTTCAATAAATGCTCCCTTCACAACCATTCAATCTTCAAATAGTTTATTGTGTTTCGCCAACATATGAGATATTTTAAATGACGCGATCGTTGCAGCTTTTGATTGTTTGGCTGGTCTTATGAACAAGGTTTGTTTTTTTTAAACAAATCTTCAAATCAAATACTTTTCGTTTTCTTAATTCATTCTGTGGCGGGAAATGCTTTTCATAGTTTTTATGAATGGTTTTATATTTTTATTTATTTATTTAAGTTTTTATTCCAGCAGGACTGGGAGCGTAGTGCAATCCCAGTCTGCCATATAACACAAACAACTATAAACTATAAAAGAAAGAAAAAAATGTTTTCATATTAGGTAGGTTCCTAATTAAAACATAAAATGAAAACAAAATCCATCATACAAATAACAAAAAATAAGCATGAAATTAAAATAAATAATAATTAAACAGAATTAAAAATAAAAAGATATTTTAGGATTGCCCATCAGGGAGGTCGCCTCATCATCTGCATCTATCGCTCATTTATTGGGGAACTGAGCTAATATTGGTTGAACTGAAATGATATTGGTTGATGTCCGTGTCCTGCTCCAGAAGCTGGCTAATCGGTGGCGAAGTACGGCTGGCAACCGAGGGGAGTGCACCCTCCCCTCGGTGAACATGAGGCACTGCAGAACCTCGGTAGTTGCATAAGTTGCCTGTAAGCATTGTTGTAGCACACCCTCAGTTTGTCCCATTGCGCTGCTGGGAATAGTGTCCACAGTTCAGATGTGTACGGGGCAGTGCAGTATGTCTTGAAGAGTAATTTTCTGAAATCGTCGCTACAGTGGTAGAACCGCCTTGAGAGCATTCCGGCCCGTATGTTAATTGCTCTTCTTTGTCGTTCCATATCTTCTATATCCTTATAATGCCTCTCTAAGTTCACATGCATAGATATTGCAACTGACGCACGGCAAACGAGACAAATGCACTTCTCCTTCACCATACAAAATAAGAATTCTTCCTAAGAATCGTTATTAAAATGTTATGTTTTACTTGTATTCACCGCACTCATTTTGTATTATTTATTAATAAACTTCGTATCGCCTTCAAGTTACAACTCGGACTGACTGACTCTTAAATAAACCGACCCACACACTAGAAACGAGATCGATAACTTCGGGCTTAATATTTCACCATAAATATGCAATAATTAGACGATTTTTTTTTCTATGTGGACTTGTAACGTCAATACCATAGATGAGGATAGAGTAAACAAATAATAAAAATGCGCAAACATTGACAATATAAGCTACAAATAAATAATATACAAAAAGGCATAAAAATGGCGGTCTTATTG